>OV702281.1:377409327-379865993 GCA_916181665.1 Avena sativa | reverse complement strand
CAACCGCACGTTAGATATCACGTATGCATCAACGATTGCATCATTTATCGAGGAGAGGACGCGGAGAAAACCACATGTCCGGTGTGCGGCGTGAGTCGATACAAGAAAGGGAAGAAAGCACCTCGAAAAGTGGTATGGTACTTTCCTATCACTCCTCGTCTGCAGCGCTATTTTGCGGACCCTAAGGAAGCGAAGCTCATGCGATGGCATGCGGAAAGGAAGAAGCCAGGAGATGATGATGACCCCGAAAAGGATGAGCTCCTGACGCACCCTTCAGATGCTAGCCAGTGGAAAGCATTGGACCTCGAATTCCCAGAATTCGGTGGAGATTCGAGGAACATCAGGCTTGGTGTGAGCACCGATGGACTCAATCCGTTCGGTAGCCAGAGCAGCACGCACAGCACTTGGCCCATGTTTGTATGGATGTACAACCTCACTCCATGGTTGTGCATGAAGAAGAAGTACATACAAATGAGTATGCTAATTCAAGGGCCGAAACAACCTGGTACCGACATCAATCTGTATCTCGGGCTGTTGAAAGAGGAGCTAGCCACGTTATGGGAATCTGGAGCCAATACTTACGACGCCGTCGCACAAGATTATTTCACTATGAGAGCTGCGTTGATCACTACGGTGCAAGACTATCCAGGTTGCGGGTATATCTCGGGGCAGGTTATCCAAGGATTCTGCGCATGCGTTAGGTGCATGGATAACACAAGCTATCTCCAACTAGAGAAAGATCCAGGGTCATCGAAAACCGTGTTCATGGCGCACCGGAGGTGGCTCGGCAAGAATGATCCATGGAGAAAACGTGGAGACCTGTTTGATGGCAAATCAGAGACCCGAGGAATCCCAGAGCGTAGGAGCAGCGAAGAAGTGGAAGAGTTGCTGAAAAACTGGAAAGATTGTCCTAAGCCTGGAAAGAAGAGAAAGAGGCAGCAACAAGACAAGCCGCTGATGAAGGTATGGAAAACAAGGTCTGTTTTCTGGGAGTTGCCATACTGGAAGTTTCTCCGCACGCCTCATAGCCTCGACATCATGCATATCACGAAAAACGTGTGCGAGAGTCTGGTCACCACCATAATCAACATGCCAGATAGGACGAAAGATGGTCCGAAAGCAAGGCACGACCTGATATGCTTGGGTATCCAGAAGGAGCTTCACGGAGGACGCACTACTCCTGATGATCAGGAAGATGACGATGATCATGAGTCGGAGATGACACAAGGTCGTCGGAAGGGTAAAAAGTTCAAGAAGAACGAATATTACTGCCCTCCTTCTTGCTTCACTCTAAGCCAGGATGAGATCAAACAGTTTTTCAAGTGCCTTCTAGGAGTCAAATTTCCTTACGGCTACGCGGGCAAGATAAGCAGATACCTAGACGAGGCGAAGCAGAGGTTCAGTGGCATGAAGTCTCACGACTGTGCCGTGCTAATGACGCAGGTACTTTCGGTCGCACTAAGAGGGATAATGGACGAGCACGTCCGTGAAACGTTATTTGGCCTATGCAAGTTTTTCGACGTCATCTCTAGGAAGTCGATTGGCTTGAATCAGCTCGGAAGGCTACAGGAGGAGATCGTGGTGATACTATGTGAGCTTGAGGTCTACTTCCCACCCGCATTCTTCGACATTATGGTGCATCTGCTGGTCCATGTCGTGGAGGACATCGTACAACTCGGGCCGATGTTCCTCCGCAGCATGATGGCGTTCGAAAGGATGAACGGACACATCAAAGGATACGTTCGCAACAGGTCCCGTCCAGATGGAAGCATAGCCAAGGGCTTTCTGGCCGAAGAGTGCATCTCTTTCTGCACGAATTATCTAGACATCGAGAACCCTGTCGGTCTTCCCGTCGACAGACACCTCGGCAAGCTCGACGGATCTGGTCACCGAGAGGGTCGTCGCATACTGCATGCAGACTTCGATTTTCGACGCGCAGACTTTGATCGAGCAAACCTCGTCGCGCTACAGCATTTAGAACTGGTCGATCCTTGGGTACAGAAGCACAAAAGGTTAATCGAGAAGAAGTACAGTGACCGGGGCATACAGAGGACACAGGGAGAAATAATCAAAGAGCACAACTCAGATTTCACGCGTTGGTTTAGGCAGACGCTCCTTGATAATCCCCCGCGCTCGCATTCTTCTGACACGGAAAAGATCATATTCACCTTGTCGCAGGGACCGATGCAAAACCTGGTGACCTATCAGGCGTATGATATCAACGGCTACACATTCTACACGGAGGAAAAGGACAACAAGTGTGATTATCAGAACTCAGGCGTAACGTCGGAATTCTACACCGATGACAACGTGAAGGAAAGATTCTACGGAAGAATCGAGGAGATCTGGGAGCTCGACTACTGTTGAGAAAAGGTGCCGATGTTCCGTGTCAGATGGGCAAAGAGTGTCGAAAGAGAAGACCGGTATTTCACAACCATGGTTATACCCGAAGCAGCCAAATCCAAGGCCGCCGGTGCAAACGTGGCCGCAAAAAATGAACCGTGGGTACTGGCTACCAAAGTGGACCAATGTTTTTTCATTACCGACCCAACAAAGCCTAGCCGTGTTGTTGTGAGGAGAGGAAAAAGAAACATCATCGAAATGGATGGAGTCGCCAACGAGCAAGACTTCGACCAGTACGGCGATCCAAAGATTGAAGATGACGACGACTACGATGCAGCAACATACATCACAAGAAGAAAAAGGACAACCCTACCCAAAAAAGGTAGCCCGTTCGAAAGAACAAACATTAAAGTGCCGGGGCTAAATTATTCAACCGCGACAAAGAAGGGAAAAAAGATTGTAAAACGCTAGCTCAAAAATATTGTAAAACGCGTGGTCGAAAAAGATTGTAATATTCATGGACAAAGTATTATGAAATTTAGTTATACTTCGAATCATATTTGTAACACTTTTATGACATATATCACTACTTTTGGGCATGTTTGGAATATTTAAAAGTATTTTAAAAATAAAACAAAACTTGTATGGCATATATCACCACTTTTGGACATTTTTGTGAACATTTAAAAGTATTTTTAAAATAAAAATAAAAAAGTGGAGCACCAGGATTCGAACCTGGGTGCTCAGAGTTTGGAATAGAGCTAAGGGGCTAGAACCAGTGGGCTATGACAGTAGTAGTGTTAACAGAAGGGGTGGCCGCCCTCTTATCTGGTCGTCCAACAGACATAGGCGTAGCGCACCCTGGCCAAGTGCGCTACGGTTATCCATAGCGCACTTGGCCAGGGTGCGCTACGCCTATGTCTATTGGACGCTAGTCAACCGTGCCGGTTCCATCTCTCACAGACGACACCACGCACCGCGCCGCTCTGCATCTCACAGACAGCTCTCGAGGAGGAGGAAGCCCACCACCGCCGCGCGCTGCCCGTCGTCGTGGAGGAGGAGGAAGCTCTCGAGGAGGAGGAAGCTCTCTCGAGGAGGAGGAAGCTCTCGTGGAGGAGGAGGAAGCTCTCGAGGAGGAGGAAGCTCTCGTGGAGGAGGAGGATCGCGCCGCCCGTCGTCCGCCTGTCAGAGGTAGCCCCTCCCCTGTCTCTCCCTCTCTCCCTCCCCTGTCTCTCCCTCTCTCCCCTGTCTCTCCCTCTCTCCCTCTCTCCCCTGTCTCTCCCTCCCTCCCTCTCTCCCTCTCTCCCCTGTCTCTCCCTCTCCCTCTCTCCCTCTCTCCCCTGTCTCTCCCTCCCCTGTCTCTCCCTCTCTCCCTCTCTCCCTGTCTCTCCCTCTCTCCCCTGTCAGAGTTAGGGTTCATGGTTCAGAGGTTGCTAGGTTGCTAGGTTGCTAGGGTTCAGAGGTTGCTAGGTTGCTAGGTTGCTGCTAGCAGGTCTGAATGGTAGAATAATTGTCATGTCTGAATGGTAGAATAGCTAGTGAATTCTGGCCCCCATCGAAAAACATACAGCAAAGTTAGGGTTCATGGTTCAGAGTAGTGCAGCTATTGGTGTAGTGCAGCTATTGGTCCAGCTATTGGTTCAGAGTAGTGCAGCAAAGTTAGGGTTCATGGTAGAACAGCTCGTTGTTCACAACTCCTAGGTTCTATTACCATTAGAAATGACAGGCAACTCCCAGGTTCTGCTATTGGTGTAGTGTTGGCATGCTATTATTAGAAATGACAGGCAAACACTGATCCCACATAATGACAGGCAACTCCCTTTATTGTCTACACTGTTTGTTACCATACTTAATATGGTTCTGCTTTTAGTGTTGCATCCAATATGCATTTGTTGTAAATAACTGATGGAAAAGCTCCCCTCTGAAATATTCATATATTCTCAATTAAATGCTCCCCTCTGAGATATAGGTAGTTGACAGAGATACAATTGTATGCTATTGATGAACATTTTTAATTGTCCTTGGATTATGCTATCGATAGATATATATATATATCACTAATGATGTAAGCTTAATTTAGATTGACCTTGGATTATTCAGTACACCAAGGTTTAAATGCTCAAGTACTTCTAGTTCTAGGTATTAATTTAAATAAGAGAGTGCGAAAGCTGATGCTTCAGGGTTGTACAACATCTGGTTTTGCACTCTTGGGTCGACACTTAATTTTTTTAAAAAACTCTGTTGACACATAAGGTTCAGATTTATCTCTGTTGACAGTATTGACACATTAGGGTTCAAAGTAGTGCAGGAGGTTGTTGACACATTAGGGTTCAGAGTAGTGCAGGAGGTTATATGATCATGTTTGTGCCCCTGACTGAATATGGTAGCTGTTCTGGTGTTCTGGTTCCTCCATTTTCTTTGTTCCATTATGCCCATATATGTGGTAGCTGTTCTAGTGTTGGTGTCCCTTGCAAAACTTGCTGCCATCAAGTCCAGTAATTTTTGCTGAAACAGATTTATTGTGTGCTGGTTGTGCAGTTGTGCTGGCTATACTGGGCCATTTATGCTGGTTGTGCTGGCTATGATGGCCATTTATTGTGTGCTAGCTATGCTGGCCATATAAATGCAGGTTCTTGTATGAAACGAGTCCCGATTTTTGCCGGAATGTTGATTAACTTCCGTTTCGGCAGAAATTGGGCACTCCTAGTTTAAGAAAATTAGCAAAGGTCATGCCGGATTTTTCCGTGCATTTAACCAATTATTTGTTTTTTATTAGTGCAAAGATGTGTGACAACGACGAGGCTGGATGTTCTAAGCGCATCAGCGCTGAAGGAGAACTCAGACCTCCGAATAAACAATTGACATTCTGGGAGGCGGCCCAGCGTCTAGAAGACAATGAAGAATACCATCCTTCGGAGAGCGAGGATGATGAGATGGAAGACGCGGAGGAAGAAGCCGAAGGAACGGCGGACGATGAAACCACTGATGGCGGCGAGGGCACAGGGAGTGGTAGCAACCTTCCTAAGAAGAAGAAGAAGAAGCCGAAGGACCGGCGCCCGAACACGGTCGGCACGGTCAGGGAGGAAATTACCGAAGTGAGCCCATCAGGGGTTCCTTTGGAGCCCGCCCTTGTCGTCAAAGGGTACGGTGGGCAAGTGGCGGCGATCACCCGGACAACCATTTCGATCAACACCGAGAATCTCCGGCATAAAGATAATGGCCACTTGCGCACACTCCTCTTCGAGAAGCTGCACGCAAGATACAAGTTCCCCGCTAAGTATCAGAACACAAATTATCATGGGAACGAAGTAAACAAATCCGCCCTCACAAAGATGAGCACCGCCCTGGCCAGCTGGAGAACCCGGATAAAGAAGAAGATCTATAAAGAAGGCAAAAGTCTCGAGGAGATCCAGAAGATTGACCCGCAGATCACCGAAGATCAGTTCCGGGAGTTCAAGGAGAGGTGTGAATCCGAAAGAGCCCTGGCCAATAGTAATCGGGGAAAGGTGCTGCAGGCAATGAATATAGGTCATCACCATCTCGGATCTGGTGGATACAGAACCGCGGAGGCCAAATGGAATAAGGAGGACGAAGAGTATAGATCCAAGGGGATAGAAAACCCCTTTGCCAAATTCGAACCCGGGCAGGTTCGAAACTTCATCAGGGCCCATTACCATGTGGACCCAAAAACCAAACAACTCACCGCGGATCCTGCGGTGAAGGAATTCGAGGAAATTGTGGTAAGTATAATCTAATTACCGCGGATCAACACGATTGCAATCTAATCGGTGATCTAAATGATTCACTGTTACTTCTTCTGCATGAGGAGGAAATTGTTGCTAGTCATGGATCCCAGGGTTCCTCATCCCAGGGGTCGACGGCGGCCACCCGGTGGGATAACCCTTTTAACAGGGCGATGAACCGGGCCAAGAAAATAGAGCCGGTTACGAAGAAGCCGTCGTCGGCTGGCCGTCTGGCCGGCCTCGGGGGTAAGAATTGGGTGGATCATTTTGGTCCACCGCCGAGGACGCATGTGGCACCGTCGGGAAGGAGCGAGGAGGAAAACCGAGAGGTTCAAGAACTTAAGGCACAAGTGGCGCGGATCCCGCAGATCGTCCAAGACAACCTGGCAATCACCCTCACGTCCTTCCTGCCTACCTTGGTGGAGTCAATAGCGAACTGGAGTGCGGGTGGTCGAGTAGGGCCGTGCCCGATTCCAAGCATGGTCAGCAGCCACTCGAACAACGCGGCGCCGACGAATCAGGAGAACTACGTGTTCGTGACTCCGCCCGCTAGCACCGCGGCGCCGCAAGTGTTGGTGACTCCCCCTGCCATCACCGCGGCGCCGGAGTACATGTTGGTGCCCCCCCTGCCATCGTCGCGGCGGCACCGGAGCTCCAAGCACCCGTCGGTAGGGAGAATACACCGGCGGCCAGCACCACGCCATCAAGCAGCCCTTCCGTCTCTTGCACGCCCGTCGCCGTATGCGGTGCGTCCACATTAGCCGATCTCGACGCCATCACGGTAAACAAATTGCTTTAATTACTGCCTTATTTCATGCCATCTATATATTACTCTTATGGCATCTCGCTCTGACGACGCCGTACATGTTTTCCGCAGACGGATGTTCCTTGCACTCTCTTATGCTACGTGAACAACGAGCATAGGGATGTTGCCAAGGGTACCATCGTTCAACCCTTGCAGCGCACGTTCCACTCAAAGCCGATGCCAGATAGCGTGCACAGGGTTAAAATTAGTCGGGTGCTAAGGGGCTGCGACGACCTGGAACCTCCCATTCAACCCCCAGGAGCGGATGAAGAAGAGCCATATGTCCTCAGAAGTTGCTTCGGCTTATTCTTGCTATGGCCAAAGAGCATGATCCGTTTGGGACGGCGGGGGCCATCACGCCACAGACAACAGCACCGCCTGTCGTGCCAGCGACAAGCGGTGGCAAGGCCCCCTTACCGCCCTCGCCGTCACCTCCACGCGGTGGGTCGGATGATCATGTTGATGATATGCACATGGCGCAGGATCCGGCCGAGGATGACCAAGACTGGAATGACCACTTCTTCAGCACTCAGTTTGGCAACGAAGAAGACCTAGCTGGTGGCCCCACAGAGAAAGCCACTATCACCAAGCGTCTGTTTGGTTCTCAGGAGACGCCTCCAGCTTGCGCCTTTATAGAGACAGCTGATACAACCAACCGGCCCTTTATTCTAAGCCCTGGCACACTACATAGGGCGGCCGGTGCTCAGATTGCGGTGCCTGCCCGCTCTCCAAAAGGAAAAAAAGGCAGGAAAAGAAAATCTAGCAGCTCGAGCCAGCCGGTGGCGTCAACAACTGCGAATCCGATCAGGTTTCGGGACGGGCCACCAAGACCCGAGGGTATTATGTGGAGGGTTCATGTGGCGGGTGAGCCCATGCTACCTAAGAATTTGCGGAAGCTCGCCAGTTCGGAACTGCAGAGTGTGCATGACGGCGTGCTGACGATAGAGAGACGCCTTCTATCGGAGAAAGATCCCTCGCACCCGGTATTCGTGGTTAAGGTGCCACTAGGCTTGGGCTTCGTCGACACTGCCCCCGCGGAACTGTTCTTCCTGCGGTTCGAGGACATCTTCAATATGTTCCACCTATACCCGCTGCACTATACCATGGTCCGTCTCTTTTCTCTCAGCCTGGCCATGCAAATCATTAGAGAGAACACACCGGGCATCGCTATAGTGGACCCCTACTACATGCGTGACGGCTGCTTGGGTTCCCCCGCCGAACGACGTATCGTGGCCTCATACCTAAAAAGAATCCTCATGGCGAACAAGACAAAGGAATACATTCTCGTGCCTTACTTTCCCGAGTAAGTCGTTATTCGCTCGCCACCGTCGATTGGCTTTATTAGATCATCATCATTCTTTTTCCAACACATTCCATTTGAATTTTTTGCGCAAAGATGAACACTGCACGCTCATCTCCTTATCGCTGAAGCATTCCCACGCCATGTATTTCGACTCGGGGAGTCTAGAAAAGAAGAAAAACTACGACAAGATCAAGGAAGTTCTGGATGATGCTCTCACTGGCTTTGCCTCGACGGAAGGCACCAGCTTCGTGCGTAAGAAGGTCAAGTTCGGCAGGCACATCTTCAACCACGTAACGGAGTTCCCCTGCGTGAAGCAGCCGGAAAACAGTAAGAAGGAAGCCTACTACGCACTCCATCACATGAGGGCGTTCCTACTTGACCAGCAGAATTCTACGCTGCCAGATCATCTCAAACAGTGGGCCGAAGCAAAGGCCAAGATCAATGATTCGGATATTAGACAAGAGATGTATCGCATCCAGCAGCAGTTTGGGGCAATCATCTTTCGTGATGTCATGACTTCGGGGGGGATCTTCTACGGAGGAAATATCCCGAATAACCGTGACATAGAAGATCGCCTAGAGATGCAGGGTGACTATAGGAAGTTCATGACGAGACAAGGCGTCCTCCCGTTCCCTAAGCTGAGCCAGAAGGCTTGATGTTGGCCTAGTTGTAGTTACAAACTATAGATGACATTTGTGTGTGTGTGTGGACGACAAGTGAACTTATTTTGCTTATTATTATTATATATCAATCAATGCTTGGTTTTTTTGCTTACTCTTTGGTCCTTTGCTCAATTTGGTCCTTCTTTTTTTCTTTACTCTTTTTTCGAGAATAATGCCGATGATTGAAAGTCGTGGCACACTATATATGTGAATGTGCTACGATGGGATTGTATGCCTTGTGCTATGCACAAGTCCAGGTGTTGTGCATCCTACTTGGCGTACAGTTCCATCGTAGCATATTCCTGTGTCCAACGACCTATGTATATATATGAGGCATGCTTTTTGAGTTACTTTGGTCTTTTTCGAGAATAATGCCGATGATTGAAATGTCGTGGCACACTATATGTGAATGTGCTGCGATGGGATTGTTCGCCTTGTGCTATGCACAGGTCCAGGTGTTGTGCATCCTACTTGGCGAACAGTTCCATCGTAGCATATTCCTGTGTCGAACAACCTAGTTATATATGAGGCATGCTTTCTGAGTTTGGTCTTTTTGATTTAGGAGTACTTTCTATAAGTGTATCTTCATATGCGACTTTAATTATATATGTTTTTTTCAATAGTCGGTTAATTATTATTGTCAACTTATAGATGACGTGGTACGTCGTGTACAAGGGACGGGTTCCCGGAGTCTACGATGATTGGGAAGACTGCCGGAGACAGGTGCACGGTTTCAGCGGCAATAGCTACAAAGGGTACAACACTATGGCGGAGGCGGAAGCTAGATACACGCGCTATCTAGCGGGAGTTAGGACAAGGAACCGGATGAAGACCTACACCTTCGTCGCGGCGGTGATCATGCTTATCTTCTTTGGTTATTTATCCCGCGTTTGTGTCTAGCTAGCTAGTTTAGATGTCTAGGCGAGCTTCCGAGCTCTAACTTGTCCGATCGACACATGTATTAGCATGTACCAACTACTACTTTGTAACATGATCGAAACAATGTAACTTAGACTATGTATTCATGTATGAGACTTATCTATATGTATTTGTTTCAATCTTGTTTTTCATATTGAGTATTTATATATATAATTGTATATCTTGTATCTGTGTGTGTATATCTGCTGTAATATTGTATATAATCTGTATTGCATATAATCTGGCTCGGAAATTAAAAAAAAACAAAAAATACATCTGTGGCGCACATGGTCTACCTTCTGTGGCGCACTACAGCTAAAGCGCACTATGGAAGTTTGGTGGCGCACTAGGTAGTGCGCCACAGAAGATCCCAGGGGTAGCGCACCATGCCAAACTTCTGTGGCGCACTAGGAGGTGCGCTACGCCTATCTCTACACAACCGTGGCGCACTAGGCAGTGCGCCACGGCTGAGAGATAGCCGTAGCGCAAGGCCCGTGGCGCACCACTAGTGCGCCACGGATGGGCCTTTTAGGTGCGCCACAGACGACCATTTTCCTAGTAGTGTCTGTCGTTTCCTCCCGGGTTCAAATCGTTTGATTACGCTTGATTTCCGGCGTAATTGCCCCGCTCAGCCTCTCTACTTAAACCCCCACTGCCCCTCTCCATTTCCCCCCAAACCCCAAGCCCTAAGCGCCCCCAGGCTGCGTGAATTTCTCGCCGCGACCTCACTGCTCCGACGAGCTGCAGCACCGATTCCGAGCAACTCCGACCATCCCTCTGCTCCTGGTTCCCACAGCACACTCCACTCCACCTTGCGCACCTCCCAGTAGCACTAGCTTGCCCGCACGTGCCCCAGAGCGTTGGCAACAAAATCGACTGAGCGCCACCGTCTTCGGCTTCAACTCCGACGACCTTTTGTGGTAATTTCTGACCGCCCCTCTCCCCCTCGTTGACACTCGTGTGACCAGTATCGTCTTGCGCATCTGACACATCATTTCTTTTGCCTTGGAATGACCTATACCCTCGCCAACGATGACGAACAGAAGCGCCCGTCGCTAGAAGGAACTCAGGCGAGCAATCTATGCCAACCTCGTGGGCCCCTGTCCCTGCAAAGACCACCTCGAGCGTTAGCACGTCGCCGCGAACCTGGTGAGCAACGTCCCCCTCTCCCTTGCTTCCTGTAGCGGCCGCAACGCCATAGACAGAGCGCCTCCACCGCTCGCCGTCACGCCAGCGCCGCCAGGCAATGGTCGTTTGATCAATCAACCGTTAGATCTAGATCGCAGGGCATAGGTAGATCCACTTAAACGAACCGGTACGCCTGATCTATGATGTGTGTTATTAGTTAGATCTGACGGTCAGTGTTGCTCGATCCAGACGAATCGTTATGGGCCAATAGGATACAGCCACGTGGCCTAGTCTGTGTTATAAAAACCAGAAACATTTCTATTAGTTGATAGATTTTGTAAAATTCATAACTTTAAATCTACACGTCCAAAATTTACAAATTTTAAATCAATGGAATCACAAAAATAAATCCTACACATCTGTAGGCTTAGTTTTGTATTTTGCCTCTGTTAAAATAGAATTTTATGCAGAGACTTTTGTAGGCCTATTTTGTGTATTAAATTTTTTTGGAAAATGTTTTAAAGGTCAAATTAAGATTATTTGGTGTATAAATGTTTAGTTTATTGTTTAGTACTGTTTTACTTGTCTTACTTGTTTTAGAAAAATCATCACATGGTATTTGCATGCATTCATATATTTTTGTTTGATTATTTGTAATGTGAATTTGGTGCTATCATTTTATGTGTAGATTTTGGTGCTAGTGGTGATTGTGACTGTGAGGATTGTTGTTACTCTCCCAACTATCAAGGCAAGTGGTGCTTCATATTTTTATCCTAATATTTTGACTATGCATTAGTGATATTTTGTTCAGGGCTTGCATGATAATTTTTGCTAAGTATCTATATGTTATGCTTGGGAAATCCTAGTAGTTGTAGAATTGTTAGAATTTTCTCTAAGTTATGATACATGCTATTGCCATGCTTAGCCTAGATAGTAGCAACCAAGGGTGGATTATATACATACTATGGAAAAATATTTCTAAGTCTTTGACTTATGTTTTTGCTTAATAAAACAACTAAGTGAATGAAACACCTGGGTGGAATGGTAATTGCTTGGTGGATTTTTGTTGAGTGGTTACCAGGTCCCATTTTCCAATGGTTTACCCTATGTATCTCACTTGTGGAATGCCACCCAGGAACAAAGGGATTTGAGATGCCATATGTTAAGAAGCTTCTAGTGCAGTCACATGGCATTATGGGCTCTGCCTGGATCATATTGGTTGCAATAACTTAGCCAAATGGACAGTTGGTGGTAGAGGGTGATAGTTTTGGAGCGCGTCCATTTTGGTCTAAGTGAAGGCTTCTGAAAGGTCATGTCTTGCTGAAAATCAAGTCTTGTGGGGAAAGTGCACCACCTCTGTAGAAGGAAGAATCTAAGTACTTAGTCGTGTCCCCGGCAATGGACAATTTGAGCATCAAGACATGGAAGCTATCAAGAATCTCCTCATCCCAATTTCTAAGTTAAAAACTTGTGGTTGAACAAGGGTGAAGGTTCACCAATGTCTATTGGTGGTTCCTTGGGGAGTTTTTGCCAAACAAAAACTTAGTGTTTTCAACTGATAGGTAAAACCTATTTTGAGCAAAGCAAGCCTAAGCTACACTTAGCCAAATTCATGTAGAAATTAGATACTATTATTATACTAAGGTATCACTTGCCAATACTATTCCAATGTATTGACCCACTATGGCTGTAACTTTTGATGTTGCAGGATACTCTGATGAGGATTAGGGTTATGAGTCTACACTCAACATGCTTTCCTGTGGCACATGAAGACGAAGACTTTTATTTATATTGTTAAGTTAAACTCTTGTACTAGTCTATGGCTATGGAGTTGTAAAAGACTATGTTATCTCTGGAATGACGATGTAATAATGAACTTTGTTTCTGTGTACTTCATCTTAAACTGTGGATGCTAGCAATTGATCCAGGGACTAGCATTGCAATCACAGGGACCTTTACCTTTATAAAGGTGGGGTTTGCATTCATGCATAGAAAATCTGAATAATTTTCGTGCTTTTGAACAAAACTTGTCAAAGTGATTGAAGCTTCTCTCAACTTGATGGAATTGAAGTAGATCATCAAGTTGACTGTGATAAGTTTCAATATGACCTTTTCTAAAACCTTATTTTGGGTAAACATGATTTGATCTAAGGGTAGATAAAATGTAATAAAATTAAACCCTAATACATTACTTAATGATTTATATTTGATCCTTAGGTGATCATATCATAGTATTCATTATAATCACTCATGAGTACCAAGTTAAGGATATAACACAAATAATAAGAATGTAACAACTATATCTTAATCTCATCTGCTTATACCATGAGTATCATGGTAATACCTAACCCTACTTGTTTAGTGAGATTGAGTAGGAAAGAAACCAAGTCCAGATCATTCACCATATATCTTTCTTTCCATATCAATCCTTATGGAATCCTATCCTTATAATTGTTGTTCATCAATGTTGAGTAATCAACAATTGATTCACAAATTCTTAAACTATCAATTCTTGATCTATCAACTCTTGTCCTTATCATAGAATTCACTTCAGTCCTTTAGAGAAACAAGTAAGAAGAGATAGGTGGTAATGTTAGTTTTAAATATCATCTATTGGATGGGAGAGTTGGAAGAGAATAAGATCAATGTGATAATTGATGGAGTTAATTCACTCCTGTAATGATAGAAGGGTTAATTGGAATATATATTCATATGGTAACAAAGAGGATTCCAAGGATGAATATTGAAGATAGTTACCAAGGAGCAGTCCTATTGGACCAAGTAGGTATAGTCAATAGATTATATCTCTTAATCCAATAGAGATAAACAGAAGATAATTATAATACAATTGTAATGTTGTATGGATGGAAGCCTTGATTAGCCAACTGGAAACCTAAACCATAAAGGATCAAAGGATTATAATGATCATGCCTTACTCACCAAGATTGAATGCTTATATCATGTATAAGTGACATTGGTGGATAAAACATAATTGAACCCTAGTATAGATATGTTATTCTAGGTTAGCCATGACATGTCACCATGATATGATGTGAAGTTTGAATATAAGATACTGGAGTAAAGTAAATACAAGATAGTATGATTAAGATGATGCTAGAGCAACATTGGATTATAGAAGTAGTAGTTTCCTCTTGGGAAATGCTAACACTTGAGGTGAAGTAAAGTTTGATATATACAGCTACTGGAGTAATATTAGTAATGGATGATTAAGGAAGTGTATGAATGGAGTTAGAAGTAACCACTTGTTGGATTGGATATTATTAGTAGTAGAATAGTTTGATATAACCAAGTACGGATATGAGAAGATTATGAAAAGCTTTAGTGGCAAACTCATTAGATTTATAAATGGAATGAGAAGAATAAAAGATGGATAAGAAAATTCTTGAGAAGTAAAGATCATCATGTTAACACAGGATGATGGATATGGAGAAGTAGTATATCTAGGAAAGGAATTCCTTAATCAGAAGTCTAGAATTGTGAATTATGAAAGATAGGAATTCTGGATAAAACCTAAACCCTCTTTAACCAAACATAATATCTATTTCATATAATTGATCTATCATCTTATTTCCCCTTATAGGAATATTTTCCTATATTAACTCACTTAAGCACATCTTTGTCATTCTCAACCATCATTATCATAGGTACTTAGGAACTATCTTTATCAATTATTTCTCATAAGTTAGCCTAGAAAACAATCCCACTATTTTACTTTAAATGGTGATATCGTTAAAAATCACAAGCATAAAGACAATGTGTTTAGCTATTAATCTTTAGTCACATCAACAAAAGAATATAAGTATAATAAAGAACCCTAAACCCTAGGGTAAGCAATTACAATTCACAACCCTAAATTTATTAATGAGTTTTATCATCAACATCTCATAAATATTCAATCTATATTCATTAGGAAAATTCCTTGATCCATTTCTCTAACCACTCATTCCATATGAGCATGGAATAAGTGGGTATACACTAATTATAAATCACCCTATACTTTACTATGTGATTAAACACATAAAATTAAACCCTATGACTATTACTAAACATTTTAAAACTTCATTACTCCAAATAAAACTGAAACAATGTTATAGAAAGGCTTGTATATAAACAAAATAAAGAAAAATAACATTATGTAATAAAAGTCCACAAATTGAATCTAAATAACTTTATGATTGCTGCAAGTATTTAGCAAAGAAAATCCATTAAGAAATGTCAAAACAATTGCTTAAATAAAAAGCTAGAAAATAAAACAGAATATAGAAAATATAAAAGAAAAAGAAGGGGAACAAGGTTAGCCCAGTTTCTGGCCCGTGTACCAATTCCTCTTTCTCTATCTGCTGCTCATGAGCAGCTCCCAACAGCCCAGCAGTTGCCTAGTAAAGACAACACTCAGTAACTATCCCTGACTGATGAGTGGGTCTGCAAGGGACTGCGGGTTGAACCTTGAAATGTGACAGGGGGTTATCTGCAAAAAGACCTTCGCCGTCTTCCTCGTCTACTGGAAGCTGCTCGGTGGCGGTAGCTGATGCCGTCCGTCGTTGCTGTGCGTTGCGATGATCGCCGCCGACACTCAGGGTGGGGATAAGATTTCCACCATGACTTCCCCGCTCGTCCTCATCCCCATTTCCCCGTTGAAACCCTCTCTTTCTCGAGTTCCTTTTCTAAACCGAACCCTATCTCATCGGGAATTCCAGGGCTCCGCCGTTTCCGAGCTCCCCTTGCCCATCAAAGACCACTATTAGATCCTCCTCGTCGTGTCGAGCATCTCTTCCAATGGAATCACCACAGTTCGAACCAAATCATCGTCGTAGTTTGCTTCGTCTCCGATGTCGTTCACCGTTGATTCACCGTCGTTGGACTTCCCCCGGCCTCCCCGACCGTCCCATCGTAACCGTGGTGAGTTCATCGATCTTCCAGTAGCCTATGTTTCCTTGTTTGCTTCCTATATCATCATCGGGGTGACCATCTATCAACGCCACTGCATGAGTTCGTCGCCGGCCATCTTCCGATGACCTTTAGGAGGCCGCGCTGCCACTATTAGGTTCCGCAAACTCCCCTGCGTCAAAACCCTCTATCCACACCTCTCAGAACCCTCTCTGCCGCCATCCCTAGTTCATTTCCAGTGAAGCTCCGATGAGCACATGTGGCAGCTGATGTGGCCACGGGCCCATCTGTCTGTCTCTGTGGCTAGATTAGCTAGAAGTGTAAAAAGGAATTACTGGTCCATGCCAGCGTGGCACACCAGCGTGGCCCTGAGCCCCACCTGTCTATGGCTTGGGGTAGATCCAGTCTGGGTGTAAAAAGCTTAGTGTTTGTTTAAGAAATAAATCAAATATTATAAATCCAAATCTAAATATTCCAGAAATTAAATGAAATCATTAAATCTTGTTAAATTAATAACTTATGTTTAATAATGCAGAAAAATATGTATAATATATGAAAATTTTCATAAAACTAAAATATATAACCTAGTTGTATTATCAAAGATTATTATGTTAGTTACTTAAATAATTATTGTTTAATAAAGATTTTAAAAATAATAAAACTTTGATAATTCATATTTTAATTTTGGTAAATGATAAAAATATAAATAAAATACCAAAAATCTTAGAAAAATAAGAACCATAATTTAAAACTATAATCATACATTATTATTTCACTTAAATAAGTATTTATTATTTATTAAGTATTTATAATGTAATAAACCTTATAAAATCATAACTTATTATTTATAAATCACAAAAATAAATCTAATATATCAAAATGATCACAAAAATAATATCTATATGTTAAAAATATAATATTCCACTTTTGAGGTAAATAAAAATTTAAACACTTTAATAACTTGAATTTAAAGCTATTTCCCTAATTAATAATTCATATAAAGGTAAATAAAATTTGCTAATAATTCTAAAAATTAGTCAATTGAGTCTAATAAATAGTATTAGTCTTAAATATTGATAGTGTGAAGTAAAAATGATTTAACACACTTTAAATACAATTGTATTAAATTATCTCTCTACCATTAATGTAGATTATTTTATAAAAGAATCCATATCCATTATAAAATCCCCAAGAATAATTTTGTAGTGAAATAAAACCTACTCCAATACTTGAACTACAAGTTATAAACAAACCAAAACACTATATTGAATCCATAAGTAGTTAAGTAATATTATTTCCTTGTTTACAAACTATAACCACTCATCCATAAAAAGGAAAATGATTCTATTCCACTAAACAATTAGGAAACCACTATTCAAATAGAAGTGTTACCATTCTTAAAGTATCCTTAGAAAAACATTATAAAGTACACCTGGTACAAATAACATAAGCAATATTCCTTAAGACCATATATGTCTTTAAAGTTAAATTTAGCATATAATACTTTAAATACTATTCTAAAAGACTTTGTTATGTGTTTTATAGTTAACTTTGGTCTGTTATAATTAAGTTATAAAGCATCTTAATACCAAACTAACCAAGTTCAAAACCAAGATAGATAAGTCAAATACTACTAATATCATTATTCAAATAAAGCAATTCTTTCTTACTTAAAAACTATAACTTGAAAGAACACCTAATAAGGTTAACTTAAAATTTAAATACTTTCCCTTAGCTAAGTAATATTTTCTTCAAAAGTTATTCTTTTAAGGAACATTATAAAGCAAGACATAAGCATTTTTATGAAAGCTCTAAATGATGAACAAACCTTATATACATAGTCTACAGATACATTTCCCACTTGAGTATTCCATTATTGTGTGTGCTTTATTATACTTAAATGTTGTTTCACACACACTCACAAGCCTTAATAAGAAGCACATGTGTGAAACTTAATCTAAAAGGGCAACACATTCCAAGGAAAACCTTTCCAGTATCCAAACCCTAGAACAATGTTACCCCCGGGATTCGAGTTTATCAACTTGCATTACATTACTTATGCATAAAAGCATCTTGCTTCTTTAAACATTAGTCCTTACCGGACCAATGATGCTGATTTCAGATATTGGATCTTATATTGTATTGAACACCGTGAGTGCATAATCTTGCAATCACAAAAGGCAAGTTCACACTTGCTCATATCATGTGATCATTTTCTGTAAAGTATTTTGCAAATCCAGTGTTGTCATCACCTGCATTTGAAAAAGGTCAGAAAACACTATTTTCATAATAAATGATTATAGGTTATTTACCATGAGGTAATAACCTACTATGAAAGTTTCGGTGGTAAAGGAACATATTATCTAGGACCTAACAACCAATGTCGCCAGTGATTCTAGCATCGTATATTACGCGTTAACCATGAGATTTGGAATGGGACGGAGAAGTCAGCTGTATCCTTTTCCTCTCGTATGGAGGCAAGACGACCTTAATGTGACGTTGTGATTCCTTGTGCGGATCCAACATATGGGTGGGTTACGCCCCCACACTTTTGGTGTCTAGATTATCTACGGATGGTGTTTAGTGGATGGACCATTTAATATGGCACTTGCCAGGGCAACACCAGGTCATAGAGTCTTCGGGAACTCATCAGGGTATTAGCCTGCCCAAAAGGGGGCTTAACGGAGGTGAGCCGGCCCCGAAGGATCGTGCAAACATATGAGGTCACGGAGAGGGCAGTGATTGGATTGGATCTTAGACTGGGCCCCATACCAAGGAAGCATGGACAAGGTCATGACTTGGTTGTGCAACAAGGCTAAGGTCTCTCATGGGTAAAGTAACGCACCTCTGCAGAGTGTAAGAACTGTAACTTGTTACTCCCTGTTCCGGGAAGGAGCTGCGAGCGCGGTGGAAAAGGAACTCCATGAAAGTTCTGGTAAACCCGTGAAGGCTGACGGACATAGCTTTTTAGAATAAAAGCAACCTTTCAAGAAATGTTTATGAAAACTTGCATTGCCTATGACCTATGGTCTGTGGCTGTAGATATAGTGCATCAAACACTCCTTTTCTAGTGAGCTTGCTGAGTACGCTCGTACTCAATGTATCTTCTTAACCCTTGCTAGGTTCTGAAGCTAGTATAGACGACATCTACATCAAGTTATACTCAAGGAATCATCATCAAAGGCTAAAGCTCTTCAATGAAGTAATGAAAGTAAACATATACAACAACTCAAGTGAAGACGAAGTTACTGATTAGATAGGAATATAATCTCTAGTCTTAGAACCTATTTCTATAATATATTGCAATAGCAACAATGCCAGACCATTAGTTAAGATACTAGTCTTAATAGTATGATAGTTTTGAGTTGTTTATCTCTGATTCTTCTTTGTAAGAAGTTTCTTTCTCTCTCTTTAACCTAGACTGTTCTCTGGATCTTGTGTAAAGAGTTGATTTGTAACCTATAGTCATGTCTTGGACCTGCTGTGTTTCTGTTGTACTACTCTGAGGGATGTAATACTAGTGAACGGTGTTTCATTGGTGTTATGTCAAAGACTATAGTGTACTACATCATGCAGTGGTATGCTGGGTCACCGCAGTGGGTCTCCTACATTGGTTACCCTTCACCTTAATGCTCCCCTGTTCTATACGATCCCCTGTCTAAGACTAACCCCAGTCGTGTGGTTTGGGTTCATCGGTGTTGACCTCCAGTTCGAGCGCCTGCTCCTCCGGCTCTGCTCGTGAACGAGCACGAGAACTTCTCCGGCTACTACACCTCCTCCACCATGGCATGATTTCCCCCTGTTTCTCTACTAGATGCTCGCCTCTTCGACACTGGTGGGACGACAGGGTTCCTGCAACCCCGGCAGCCGAGCTTTCTTTCTATTATGACTGTTGTGCTCCTGTCATTTCTTCTTCTATTCATATTTAGGTAATATCTGTGACTAACCCTTGAGCCAATGAACAATTCTAGGTATAGGATTTAGGTTTAGATAATTTTGGAATTGGGGCTGTGATGATGATCTTCTGGCCAAATATTAGGTGATAATTGGGATGTTGAAATGTAGGTTTTATATATTACTAGGTACCATTGGTTTGATTGTATTTGTGCGTTGGATCTGCTCGTGTATGCCTATTTTTGGTTCAGTCCAAGTTGATTATTTAGTATGTGTTTTGATCTGATCCGAAGGAATGAACACAAATCAGTCGATTAAGTTTTGGTTAGCTCCTGCTAGTAGATTAAGGGCTTGGTTAAATGCAAACAAGTATCTAATTTATAAGGATAATTGTAATTTCTTGCAAATAGTGGTGTGTGAGAATAATGATTGATTTGAGAATACTTTTGCTTCTTGTCATTTATGGCAGAGAGTGCATATGTGCTTGATTCCTAGCTTTGTAGTTAGAAACATGTCAGAAGTTATTAGGCTTAGTTTTCTGTCCAAGGTAACAGTGAAATTGTACTCCTAGTCCTTGGTGTTGTATCTAAGAGATATGCTTTTTACGCACATATACTTTCCCATGAACTTGTTGTATGTTGTGAGCTGGTTCACATAATAATAACTATATCCAAATGATTCCTATCTAGATTGGCTTAGGAAAATGATTTGAATCAATTTCATTTGCTTGTATATGTGTTCATAATTTGTTAAATTGGTGAGGCTCGAGTTAGGTGAAAGATAGCTTCTGCTAATATGATCCTGCTATTGTGATGCCTCCTTGGAGTGTACACAATAGCCTAATCCTTTATAATGATCAGATGTGATTCATTTGCCTAATCAAATGTGTTGCAAAATGGATTTCCTAATTATCAATGACATCTGCTATCTGGGCTACTGCTGTGGTGCCTCCATTACTGGAGTATGCACAGTAATGGCCCAGGTAGCATGATCTGCAGCTATGAATTACTATCTAGACTCCTTTCTGGCTATAACTTGTAGTCCAATTGATAGCTTGTATATCAGTGAGTGGATATTTATTCTGTCAATATGACAGTGAGAATTTAAATGATTTCTAGCTGTTGTAGGCTAGGAAAATGATTGGTTTGGTTTGGCCTTAATGTTTCTATAGTGATATGGCTGTTGTGGTACCTCCTTGGAGGATGCATAGTAGCATGAACTATTTATATGATTAACTACTTAGTTTAGTTGGATAAAACTGTTAAATTTGTCACTGTGGTGCCTCCCCTAGGAGTGTGCATAGTGGTAAACATCTCAGATTTAACTGCTGAATTTCTTGGCCTGGCCTGTGATGCAAAGGCTGAGACCAAATCTTTCTAAGATAAGAACAGATACTTTGTTGGCTTTTAACAACTTTGGAATGAACTAGTGTAGCACTTCTACACTATACTGAGATCTCTCTCTCCCCCAACTGATGCTTGTTTTAATTTGACAAGAACAGGTATTAGTATGGTTCTAGTAGCTAAACTGATGCTTGTAGTGGAGATAGATGACTTGGTTGTGGATGTTGTGATGATTCTGCTTTGTTGCAAGATCTAGTGCTTGTCCTGCTCCTCCTTGCACTCCTAGCCTTCTCCCTCTTGATCCAGCTATTGATATGTTCTTGATTAGATAACCATAGTGGCTATGATTTATGGTAGTTTACTGATGACTACAATCTCAAATAGTGCTCTAGTATATGTGTGGGAAATAGATACTATGGTGGTGTTCTTATGTGCTCTTGAGAAAGAACTGATGTTGGTTCTATGGAATGTGAATATATTCTGATGGTTCCTGGAATAGAAAAAGAAATAAGAAGCAAGCAGGTTGCTTTGCTACGACTATTTCCTATTCTTATCTACTTCCTAGTACTCCTGGTGTGTTGATAACACACATGTCTGCATGTGTTGAGTAAGCTACTTACTTGTGGGGCCTACAGGTTTAATTTTCAAGGGCTATGGAAATATCTGTTATGGATGAGCTCAAGTTGATAAGTGAATTTCCTGCTTCTTTTACTATGCCTCTCTCTTTGTAGTTGGATCTCTCAATGGTGAAACTTGCCCCTGATTGCCTATGATGTTGAACTGAGGCTAGATTTGAAATAAGAAAAGATACTATTTCATTTGGTGAAACTTGCCCCTCTTTCTAAATAAGCTCAATGATGAATAGTGGCAGTGCATTTCACTGCAAACACTGAGAGCACACTAATTAACACTACCTCTTTCTTTTTGTCTTATTAGTCTTTGTTTGCACGTACCAAGGGAAATACAGGAGATCAAGTAGATAGGGATTCTAGCTTAGGTTTTTTAACTACTGCAATCTTCTTATTTTATTGTAATAATAATGTAATTCTTATAGATTTTATTGAAGCTTTTCTTTTTCTTATTTGTAATTATTCCATCTATGTAATGACTTTTAATTTACTTGTATTAATTAAATCTTTGTATTATTAAATAAAGATTTTTTCTTAATTGTATTTCTTTGAATTCCATTAATGTATATGATTTCTTCTTTTCATTTACTTTATTGTAATTTACTTTTATTCTTTTATTATAAAAGAATAATGTAATACTTCATGGATTCTTTTTAATAAATAATTCTTTTATTTACTTATTGTAATCATTTCTTTTTACATAATTATAGTATTATTATTCCTGAATTTTTCAATTCAAATTTGAATTGAATATGGGAAATTCAAAGTAGAGTTCAAATTCTACCCCTCCACAAACACAAATAATACCTAAAGGTCATGTAAAAATCTATCGCACTCACTGAGATGGCTAATTTCTAATACATCAAAGCAAGAGAGATTCTGATCACTCCAGGGTTTTAGTCTGAGAAAAATTTACCCGGATTTTCAGATGCATGCATGCAGATGCACAAAATCCTAAATCTACCCTTCATTTTGTCCTAAATGTTGGGATGTTACAGACTTCCCTCCTTAAATTAAACTTCATCCCGAAGTTTGAGGTTTCTTGTTCATGAAGGTTTTAGATAAGCTCGTCTTGAGTTTTCTTCTTTCCTCCCAGTTTCTTGTCTTCCCAAAATGATGTTTTTAGTAAACTCGGCACTCCTTGAGTTTAACTCTTAACCTTGATTCATTTATGGTTAATGCCTAATGCTAAATTTAGACTTCCTCTCGAAACTTCATGAAATTGCTTTTGACCTTGAATAACATTATTGACGAAGAATTACTAATGCTAAACATACCTATCGTAGCCTCGTCGATGTGGTTCCATTCGAAGTTTCTCCCTCTTGCTGGTGATTTTACTCCTCGAGTAACCAACTTCTTGGGACATTTAGATCTCCTATATCCGTCCAGACCACACCTATAGCACACCTTTCCGGTCTTCCAACAATCCCTCCTTATATGACCTGATGCTCCACACTTATTGCATATAATTTGTTTCTTTCGTTTTAATGTTTCATGCTTTGATGTACCACTTGTGGATATGAATATGGGCATAAAACTTAAGTTTGATGCTGACTCTGGAGATTGAATCTTCTTTGGTTCCCTTATAGCTCTTTTCTTGGCTAATTTCTTCCTCTCTTCCACTAACATCTTGTAATCATCCTCGAAAGTAATTGCTACATCAACCAGCTCTTGGAAATGTCGTGTTGAAGCCCCTCGTATTTTCATCTTCATATAAGGGTTTAGTCCTTCCAAGAACCTTCTCTTGCGCTTGTCCTTCGTATTTACCTAATCAACTGCATAATGACATAATTGACTAAACTTGCTAATATATTTCATCACTGTTTCATCATTTTTTCGTAAGTACTTGAATTCTCTCCTCTTAAAAATTCCATAATGCTCTCTGGAACATGATACTCACGAAACTTCTGCTTGAATTCTTCCCAAGTGAATATCTCTGGTGTGAGCATGGCTAATTGATTTTCCCACCAATTTGTGGCAGGTCCAGATAGAAGAAATGTTGCATATCGTAATTTCTCCTCATGTTACACCCCCGGGATTAAGGCTAGACAAATTACATACCTCCGTCTGAACATAAGCCTAACCTAATATCGAAAGCATACAGAGAGAAAATCGGTAACACAACAGTGACCCTACGACACAAAAATTATTACATCAAGCTCATAATTGAGCAGAGAATCAAAATATTACAAGTAGAGGTCATTGACCACAAACATCAAACAACGGAAGGCAAATTATGCTATTAAGTATAGCAAACTTAAAAAATGTACTAATAGGCCTGAAGCATAACGATGACGTCCAATCCATAGATCCCAGACTGCCGGCTGGGAACTCCAAACTACCTGTCTATGTCGATGCCGTGAAGAACACATCTTCCATGGTAACACTTACTCTGCTGCAAAAGTATCAACAAAGCAAGGGTGAGTACAGGGTGTACTCCGCAAGACTTATGGCTGGTGGAGTTATTTTGCATAAAGCCATTCTTTGTTTGTAAGACAAGAGGAAGAAGAATCTCAACTAATCAGAATATTTTAAAAGGGGATAAGAGAGAGGTATCTCTAGCTTTGATAATCTTTTGATATCCACCAAATCATCATCAGCTGAACCTATCTAGGATCACCCCCCCCCCCTCAATCCCCGAGGAAGCATCCTTAAGCACATATTACTTAACTTGCCAAGTTTTACGATTAGGTTCAAGTTCTCTATGATCATCATGTCCGTTCCCAAGTCGTCCATAACCGCGGACGTGGCTTTTCGAAAAGATTAATAACCCTGTAGGGGTGTACAACTTTACCCACACGTACTAACCTTCTCTTAATGCCACTAGTAATAGCCCTCTTCCTTGGAAGGCCGGCAGAGGGTGGTTAGACACGACCTTTACCTTGCTTTCGCCAAGACCATGAGTCACGCACTAGGGAGATGCCGCTGTAACGGGTTGAGTCCCGAAGCTGGTCCCTAATGATGTGCGCAGGGTTCAAGATTACGGATGCCGGACATCTCTTGTTCCCGACCACGCTTACCTACCTATTATGAATGTGCCTCGTTCACCTCCATTCAAGAACAACCAAGATGCGTATGTCGAATGGAAAGCCGAAACTATGTGACTCATGGAATCTACTAGGCAAGTTAGTTGGTCGAGGGGGTTTCCAGGCCCCCGTGTGGCTATACGCTCGTCTTGGTTCAAGAGGCAAGAACTCAGGTCCTAGTAGTGGCAAGTATGGGACTGCAAAAACCACAACCCACCGTGGCCTCCCATACAAGCATTAGCATGTTTAACTTTCATATCTGAGCATACCACGTCATCCTGTCAAACTAGGTTCATTCGCAGCTCTGATTCATCAACCGGATGGACCAGCGATAACAACTAAGCATGGCTAAGCTCAACAGATGTGATAGCTCTAGCAACGCTTCACAAGCCAAACCCTAGTTATGCTAGGATCAGTGGATCAGGGAATATAGTATTCAAAGTTAACATGCATCAGATAGGATTACTCCATCTATCGATAAAAGACTTGGAATCGTATGCACATGGCAAGAATGAAATACTTTGAAAGCATAGGATTCATATGTATGTGTGGGGATTCTCTTGCCTTTGCCAGTTGATATCCAAAAAGCAGAGCTTCGGACATCTGGTACTTGACTTGATTACAGTTGGTCAAGTATTGGTCTTCGAGCTTCGGCGGTGTTGACCTCGGGCTTCGATCTTGATCCCGATATCGTATTCGACCGGAGAAGAACCAAATACCGGAAAGAAGGGGAAACAATCAACACATGGCATCTATGCAATGCTCAATCAAGGATGATGATCTCACAAGTTAAATTGTACTAAAATGTAACCCTAGGACATGCTTGGCAGTTTAATCGGGGTTTTGAGGGGTGCAAACCCTAACTCGGGGAAACTCTGAAATCACCTATGAGGGGTTACTATGTTCTTCTATTTAAACTAGTCATTTAAGTTGATTATCAATGCATGATTATAGCTTAGATAGTTAGATCTCATTTTTCTGAACATTTTGATATATTATTTGTATTTTTCTGACTTAAAATGAGTTAGTTATGAATTTCTCCAATTTTAATTCATTTTAAATCATTTTTGGAATATTATAAAATAATTTACATTTTAGAATTACTCTTACATTTTTATTAATTAGAAAACATTTATGGAAATGTTTTTATCACTTATAGATAGGGCCCACATGTCATACATTAACCATTTACAAAATAAATATAGAAAACATTTAAGATAAAATAAAGGGGCTTTATTGCATCATGCTTACATCAGCACATGCGCTGGAACATTTTACACCACATCTAGGTCTAGCCACTATGGCTGACAGGTGGGGCCGACGCCATGTCAAGACCACCTCAGCGCCACGTCAGCTCGCCTGCAAACGAGCTAGACGGTGACGGGGATGGCGGAGGAAAGCAAAATGGGGCGCGTGTGTTTGCGAGTTAGAGAGGAGGAAGAGCTGAACCTAACAGTAGCGGCACCGCCTTGTTTTGGTTGCCGGAGACGCGGCTACGGCGAGCAGACAGCTACGGAGCTCGCAGGTGTATGGAGAGGTGGCAGTACAGAGGGGAGGGAAGGGATTAGAGGGGATCCTGTAACATCCCAAAAATCATGATTCAAAAACTCATGCATATCATCCATGCATCCATCATCATTTGGGGTTTTATCTCAAAACCATTTCAAAAATAGGAGCAAATGTTGCTCATTATTTGATGTATGAAAACCCTAGCCTTTGTGCTACATGCTAATAAGAAAGGTGATATTTTTCATTCAGGATATTTTGAATTCAAACTTAAGTGATTTCAAAAGCTTGGGCAAAGCTTCAAAACAAAATATGAAATAAAACCAAAGTTATGCCTATTATTATATCTCCTAAAAGGCTTGGTTTTGTTGTATTATTTTCAAATAACCCAAGTAGGTCTGAGTGAACAGAGGTGTTTGACACTTATTTGGGTGCAAGGAACACTGTACAAAAAACTAGAGCAGGTTTGAATTCAAACTTATTTGAAATAGAGTTTGAAAACCATTTCTAGAAAATCAATCAGAAAAAGAAAAGAAGTAAAGAAGAAAAAAATAGACAGCCTGCCAATCTGGCCGACCCAGCCCAACACGGCCCAGCTAGCCAGCAGCTCCCACCCCCGCGAAACGTTTTCTTTCACCCGCCACCGCACCCACCAGCTCGCTGACAGGCAGGACCCACTCCCCCTCCTCCTCTCTTGCTAACAACCGCGGCCCACACGGGTACCGTCGTCTCCACCCCCACGACCGGTTCATCCCCAAATTGACGCCGGCCGTTTCCTGTTGATTTGCGCAGCTTCAATTCACGTAAATGCACGAGTAAATCTCGCTCGTATCCTGGCTACTTAAACCCCCTCTGCCCCCTCTCCATTCTCCCCCAAACCCCAAGCCCAGAGCGCCCCCAGGCTGCAAGAATTGCTCATCGCAACCCCGCTGTCTCCGACGAGCTGCAGCCACGATTCCGGCCAACTCCGACCACCCCTCTGCTCCTGGTTCACACGGGAAGGCTCCATTTGACCTCGCGCACCTCCCAGTACCACTAGCTCGCCCGCGCGTGACCCAGAACGTCGGCAACGCAAGCGACTGAGCGCCACCGTCTTTGGCTTCAACTCCGTCGAGCTCCTCCGGTAAGATCAGACTGCCCCAAGCCTTCTCCTTCACGCACGCGTCTTCTCCGTGACCTTCTGCATCTGACCACATCCTCTGTTTGCCTCCTCGTGATCGACAGCGTCGCCTTTGACCTCGAACAGAGCCACCCGTCGCCAGACCCTACTCCGGCGAGCAATCCACCGCATCCCTGAGCGCCCCTCGACGAACCAACGCCACCTCGAGCTTCAGCACGCCACTGCGGTCCTGGTAAGCGCCTCCTTTCTTCCCCGGGCGACCTAGAGCGCTAGCACCGCCGCAGTCAGACGCACCGCCGCCTGTCGCCGCCGCTAGCGCCGCTCGTTTCTGGTTAGGAGATTTTTAGCTGTCAGATCTGGATCCTACGCGTAGAAATAGTTCACTTAACGAAGGGGTATAGACAGATCTGAGCCGTGCAGCGTTATTTAGATCCAACGGCACAGAAGGGTGATCCGGTGCGAACCGGTACGCGCCAGTAATATCGCGACACGTGGCTAGGGTTGATTCAAAAACAGAATTCAAAAACAGATTTGGATCCAGATTTCAAATGGCTATAACTTGAGATTCCCACGTTAGATTTTTGCAAATTTTATACCGTTGGAATCAGTGAATCAAGGCCTTTCTGAATCTGCAATGTGTTTAACAAATAGTATCTGTTAAAATGACTTTGTATACAGAAACATGTTTAGGTCTATTTTGGGCATAGTTTTTGTTTAGCAATTTGTTTTAGAGCTAAATAAGTTTAGTTAGTAAACTTTGTGACTTGTTTTGTTTCTGTATCATACACTTGCTTGGTAGAGTTTTCAAAAACATCACTTAGTAATTTCTTGCATGCATGCATTCATATTTTTGTTTGTATATAAATTGTGTGTAATTGTATGTTACAAATTTTGTGTAGATTTTGCTAGTGACTGTGATTGTGAAGAGTGCTACTCTCCCCATTACCAAGGCAAGTGATACTTCATGATATTTCCACCCTTTATTTTGAATAAGCATTAGAATTATTTTTGCTGAGTCTTGCATGCTACTTTTTCCAAATGCTATGTTGGGAAATCCTATGTAGTGTAGCATTGTAGAATTGCTAGGGAATTTTTCCTAAGTTCAGTTACTATGCCATGCTTAGCCTAGCTAGTAGAAAACAAGGGTTGGTAAAGTATGTACCTGCTATGGTAAAATAATTCTAAAGTCCTTTGGGACTCATGCTTTTCTTAATAAAACAACTAAGTCAATGAACTTCCTGGGTGGAATGGGACTTGAATGGTGGTTTTTGGTTGAGTGGTTACACAAGGCCATGGATTTGGCTTGTGTATCTCACTTGTGGTATGCCACCCAGGCACAAAGGGATTTGGAGGCCAAGTGTTGAGAAAGCTTACAGTGCAACCACTTGGCAATATGGGCTCTGCCATGATCATATAAGTTGCTAGAACTTAGTCACTTGGACAGTTGGTGGTAGTGGGAATGATAGGTTGGAGCGCGTCCATTTGACTAAGGAAAGGCTTCTGAAAGGTCCTGTCTTGGGAAACCAAGTTTGGTGGGGAAAGTGCACAACCTCTGCAGATGGAAAATCTAAGTACTTAGCCAAGTCCATGGCAATGGACAATTTGAGCATCAAGACATGGAAGCTACAAGAATCTCATCACTCCAACTTCTAAGTAAAACTTGTGGGTGAACAAGGGTAAAGGACCCCAATGTCTATTGGTGGTTCCTTGGGAAGTTTTGACAAAGAAAAACTTAGTGATTTCAACTAATAGGAAAAACCTATTTTCAAGCAAAGCAAGCCAAGCTACACTTAGCCAAAATGCATATAGTAATATAGTCCACCTAAAAATTTACTAAGGTATCACTTGCCAATACTATTCCAAAGTATTGACCCATTGTGGCTGTAACTTGTGATGTTGCAGGTTACTCCGATGATGAGTAGGAGTCATGAGTCTACACTCAACATGCTTGCCTGTGGCACATGAAGATGAAGACTTGTGTTTATTTACTTATTCCATAAACTCTTGCATTAGGCCTTTGGCCCTGAGTTGTAAAAGACTATGTTTTATCTCCGGAATGAATGTAATAAACGACCTTTGTATCTGTGTACTTCATCTTAAACTGTGGATGCTAGCATTGATCCAGGGACTAGCATTGCAATCACAGGGATCCTTTCCTTTACAAAGGAGGGATCTTACAGATCCTAAGCACCAGTGGCTCACCGTGAATACGACGGAGGGTTCGAATTGGCCGGAGGAGCTTGGAATCAACGGCTAGGACGACGACGAGCTCGACGGAGGCCAGGAAGACAGCTTCGATTGCAGGTGACTGTGGACTTCCTGGAGGACGACAAGGCAGTCTCGACGGTGCCCTCGGCATGGCGTGGGGTGGCCAGAGACGGTGGGGAGGAAGAGGACCTGGGAGCTAGGTTTTCGGCCAGAAAGGGGATTCTGCGAGGGAGGGCGAGAGGAAGCAAAATCGGTATGGGGGAGGAGAGGAGAGAGCGGCGGTTCTTAACCTGTCATCCAACAGTGGTGGCGGGCATCGCAGCGCAGAGAGGATCGACGGCGGGCGCACGGGCACGCGGCTTCTTTGTCTTGCCTGCGGGGAAGAAGAAAGGCGAGACGCGTGAACGGTTACGGGCCAGATGGGCTGAGGTGGGTCGGCTGCTGGGTTGCGGCTTGCGCGCTGGGCGGCGGAAAGGAGAGGGAAGGGAGATGGGCTACGACCCAGATAGCCTTAGCTCTATATTTTTCTGCTGAATCATTTTGTTATTTCTATTTTCTTTTATTCCCTTTGTATTTGGATTTCAAACCTGTTTTGAATCATTCTAAATTACAAGAGGCTTTATAAAACTGTAGAAAATATTGAGGGGGCCCTTTTATTCATATTGGGCTCCATAGTTTTGTAACTTTCAAAATTTCAAAACCATTTGAATGTGTTTCAAATAGAGAGGGGAAGCTAGGGTTTAGGGTTTTGAGAATATATTTGTTGTATGCATTTTTAATGATGATGCTCATGAATGCAGATTCAAACCCTAATGTCTATTTAGTAAAACTAGGGTTGTTACACCTCATCATTGCATCCAACTGTTTTAAGCTTCCTTTATGTATCCATCAGCCAATCCACCGCATCCATAGGTTCTGATGTAGATACAAAAGGAATTGGTTTGGCGTTTTGAAAATCAGAAAGACTTACTTTGATATCTTTTTTTCCTCTCTAGGTCCAATTCGTTTGAGTATCTCCTACATGAACTTATTCTGGTACTCTTGCATCATTTGCATGTATTGCATGAAATTCGCCTCCGTCAACGGACGAGTTGATGGTCCTGTTGCGGTTACATCCTCATTACTTGCCCTCTACTTAGCTTCTTGCTCCAAACGATGTCCTTCAAATCCAGCTTCTACTCCCGTATCCATACCCTCTCTAGTCCTGTTACATAAAGCGAAACTCATACTTACATCATGCACATGTTTTCTGAGCTCAACTTTATGCACAGTGCTAGTCACACAAGGAAATCAAGAACCAAATCCAAATAACAACCAAATCGATACTATGTATCATACATAGTTTTTTATAGGCTATAACAAACAATTCTCACCATTACGGCTTAACTCTCAACTAATACATTACTTGTATATCGCAAGACCTCACTTACTCACATGAGCATACACTCACTTATTAAGTCATACCTCTCAAACAGTACAATGCAAATTACTGGATATGTACATTATTTAAGCCCTCTACTTTTATGGATTATCTCTTCTTACTTTTCTCCCTCTTTCTAGTGCTTCCTGGAATTCCGTCCATGATGACATGAAGTCCGACGACTACCTTCTAGAGTATATAAACATCCAGAGGGTGCGCATTCTTGATTAGAAGTACTTAGATTGAGGTTAGCCATTGAGAAATGAATGGAAAATGTGTGACCTCCCGTTGAATTCTTAGGTCCACCTTCAAATGCACTTCAAAGTAAGATGTATTCTTTGCTTTTTCCTTAATTCAGTCATACATATAGATGTAATAACGGTCAGTGCCTTCTTCCAGGTCAACAGGATTAGTACTACCCCCATATGGATCATAGGTTCCCTGCTAATCTATCTGATTTCCACTCCCTTACTAGGATTACAGGGTATGAGATTCTCCCTGGTTCTAGTGTAACATTCTACTCCTCATCTAACGTAATTCCCAACTGGAATATTTGGATTGGATGTTTCCTAAGATTCTTGTTTTGTCTCATTTTGGACCCTTAGGCCAACATGTTTTTGAGGTTCATCCCTATAATAGGCATAGGTTTGGGTTTGTGGATCATCAAACTTATTCTCTTTATACACTTCTCTCAAGAAGACTGTTCTAATATGCCTAGCTTCTCTATCTAACTCCTTTTTGCATTCTATTGCTTTAGTAGGATCAACATAATTGTCAGGGTCCCAACCTTTAAATAAGGTAGAGTCCCATGTGTTTACAATGCTAGTCCCTGGATCAATAGCTAGCATCCACAGTTAAGATGTAATATCAAGAAACAAAGGTCATAATATAACTTTATAACCAGGAATAACATAATTTTATTACATCTTACATAGCTCATTTGGCTATTGCATTACATTGCAGCGGAATAACTATAATCATGGGGTCCTTCATCTTCAAAGTGCCACAGGCAGACATGTTGGTTGTAGACTTTGTAATCCTAATCAATCAATCTTCACTAAAATCAATCAAACCTGCAACATTACAAGTTACAGCCACAAGGGTCAATACATTTGAATTGTATTGGCAAGTTTCACTACTAAGTAGAATATAAGTGGATCCTATCATTACATGCATATTTGGCTAAGTAGGGTTTTAGGCTCATTTGCAGAAAGCAAAATTTATCCTATCTTTTCAAAATGGTTTTGATCTTTTTGTCAAATCTTTCTGATCTCCTTGGAATCCACCAAGTGTCTTTGTCAAAATCTCTTGAGATCCTTGGTACCCCCAAGTACTTCAAGTTTTCATCAAAATCTCTTGAGCTCCTTGGTAACCCCAAGTACTTCAAGTTTTCATCAAAATCTCTTGAGCTCCTTGGTAACCCCAAGTACTTCAAGTTTTCATCAAAATCTCTTGAGCTCCTTGGTAACCCCAAGTGCATCAAGTCTTTTGTTGTCACTTAAAAGTTTTTCTTTTAGAAATTGGAATGTCGAGATTTCCCATAGCTTCAAGCTTTAGTTGCTCAGTATTGTCCATAACCGAGGACACGGCTAAGTACTTAGATTTTTATTATCTTCTGCAGAAGTTGTACACTTTACCCACATGTCACACTCTCATCTTGTTGCCACCAGTGTCCGCTGGATTGGTACTCACCAAGATGGAGTACTAGCAGATTGAGAATGTGACGAAGTCTTTCTACAGGGTCCTCCCATACACCATTGCTAGCTTGTCTTCAGTACCCATGTAGGATTCCAGGTCCTCATTTTCAGTAACCTGAAGACAATGCATGGGTCTTCCCAATGTAGTTGACTAAGCCAGAGCCATAAGTAGCATGTGGTTGTACACGAAAGCCACAATTGGAGAAACATGTTCAATCTCTAAGTTTACTGGCTGGTTTTATTTTGGAGCACAACATAAAGAGATTGCCATAGACATGGTTCCTTTTGTTGCCACCTTCTCCAAAACTCAAAGTATCCTTGTCCACCCAGGTGGTTCATTGAGTCCTTGTTTTATTATATAAAATCACAAGTCCTTTTCTCAACTTCATAAAATTTCAACATGTATCTCTTTTCAAAACATAGCATGGCTAAGCATGTAACAACTACATTGTTTTCACTAAGGAATATATAGGGTATCCTATTAGGATTTAGCATAGCATAAGTATAGAAATTCTTTTCATGCATGTTTCAAAATCCACTAAGTATGATGAAAATAGTAGGACTTTAGATGATAGTGTCACTTGCCTTTCTTTTGGTAGGGAATGTTGGTTCACTCCTTGATCTTGCTAGTCTCACACTTTTCTAACTTCACTACAATCAATCAAGCAAACACAATATCAACTAGCATTCCAAACCAAAAATCAATCAAACATTTCACACACATAAAACAATGGGATCTATGTCATGCATGTAAGCATGTAAGATATAGTTTTATTTGAAAATATGGTTTCCACTAGGCTCTAAATTTTGTAAGGCTCAAGGTGGTCACTTCCTAGAGTGGCAAATTCATTTGCAAAAGGGTTTTATCCATAAGTCATTTTTAAATCCAATCATTATTTTATGTGGTGGAAAATATTTTTATCAAAGCAACAACTTTATGTTTTTTTTACCAAATAAGTTGTTGTTTCTCAAAAATTGGTGTTTAGGGTCAGTAGGTTTGATCCAAATCATTTTCCCAAGGTTTTTACTCCAAAACAATTTTCTTAACAAAACAATATTTTTATTTGGCTAGAAATGGGCTAAATCAATTAATCCATCCTAAACTTCACCAAATCCATTTTCAAAGCCATGGGTTAGTTCCTAGGGTCAGTGAGTTCACCACAAACTAATTTGCCAAAATTTCAACCTTAAAAACATTTTGGAATAATTTTTCTAATCTAAACAAGCATACAAATGTTCTTGCAAAAACAAACATTTTACTAGAGGCTTTTTACTAAATAAAATATATGGTTGTCTAGGGCTTGTTCCACTGATTCCATTGATATAAAGTTTGAAATTTTTGGACGTGTGGATCAAAAGTTATAGGGTTTTCAAATCTGCAAACAAAACTGGTTTCAAATCTGTTTTTAAATCGAAACTGGCCATGCGTCGCGATGTCATTGGATGGTACCACTTTGGTCGGATTGTGCTCTGCGGTGCGTTGGATCTAAACAGATCGCACGACTCTGGTTGCGTACCCCTTCAGCGTTTAAGTGATCTATATCGTTCGTCCGATCTAGATCCTACGGTCACTATTGCTTGGTCAACGATGGACGGCGCTGCGCGGCAGCAGACGGCGGCGACGGTCAGGAGGTGGCGCTACGGCAACTACAGGAAGCAAGGAGAGAGGGGAAGGTGCTCACCGTGTTCGCGAGGTCAAGGTGGTTCTCAACGTGTAGTCGGCTTGGCAAGAGGCGCTCAGAGACAACAGCGATTCCTCGCCGGAGTGGGGGACGGCGTCGGGTGGTTCTGTTCATGGTCGGAGGCGACGCTGTGGTTCACCCCGAAGCAAAACGAGTGCACGATTAGATGCGCAAGATCAAGGCGAAGCTGTGTGCGTGAAGGAGAGAGCTCGGGGTGGTCTGTGCTTACCAGGGGACTTCGCCGGAGAGAGGTAGACGCGGCGGCACGGTCAGAGGTTGTTGGATTCGACGCTCTGGGGCGCCCGCGGTTGAACGAATGGCTCAGGAAGAAGCGCCTGGGAGTGGGGATTATGTGCGCTTGGTCGGGGAGGCAGGAGGTGGCACGGTTCGGCCGGAATCGAGGAGGGACGGTGGTCGGAGCAGTGGGAGTGCGGCTCGAAATTCCGTCGGCCTGGGGGCTCTCGTGCTGTGGTGTTTGAGGGGAAAGGAGGAGAGGGCGCTGGCGTTTAATACCGCGTGGTCGCAGGGGGAGTAATGGCCATGGTTAAAGCGAATTGATCGCCGACGTTAAGGGCAGGAAACGGCAGGCGTCGTCTGCGCGAGGAAGAAGGAGGTGAGTTGGCTGGGTGGGGTCTGGGTGTCAGCGAGGGAGAGAGACAGAGAGAAGGGGCCACCAGTCAGTGTCTGCGCGGGTTCAAAAATGAGTGTGAATCGTTTTCTTTCGGGGGAGAGGGAGTAGGCTGGTTCTGGGACTTGTTGGGCTGGCCGGCTGGGCTGTGTCCAGATCCTATTTTTTTTCTTCCTGAAAGTTTTATCTTTTTCCAATTCTATTTTCTGTTTTGAAATTCAAACTAACAAATCAACATTCAAATAAATTCAAACATTCACCAAACATTGCAATTGAATTTGGTTCTGTTTAACCACATAAACCAAAGTCCTAAAATAATATTTTTATTTTAGGGTCCATTATTAATTAAATAAATAGACCTTGTTTAATAATCAAATAGATTTTGTTTTATTTAAAAACCTCCATTTGAAATTTAATTATTTCCAAAACCAAATCCGTAGGTTTTATTTGAAATTAAAGAATACTTGGAAAACTTATTTAAAATAAATAAATAAGTTTGATGTTTTACTTAAAATGGTAAAACCTTTTATTTAACTAAAATTGGATATTAAATCCTTATTATTTTATTTAAATAAACCTTTATTATTCTATTTAAAACAAAATGTTTTATTTCAAATGCTTGACCAAGGTTTATTTGGTTCCATAAAATAATCCTTATTTATAAATCTACTTTTTCTTTTGAAAGCCAAATCTTTTATTTAAAGATCCAAAATAGTAATTCCAAATATTTTTATTTTCCTTTATTAAATGTTTATCTTTTTAAATCCCATTAGGATTTTATCTTTATCAAAATAAGTTTGAAGATTTCCAATTGAATTCAAAAAGTTTCTTCTCACCCTGAAAATCAACAAAGTTTTATTTTTTTATTCATTTATTTTTCACATTACAAGATTTGGAAAATCTTGGGATGTGACAATAATCATCAAGGTTGTATCCAACTTCTAGACTAGAACCTAATGTGTGTCATGATAGGTATTGAATAATGTCCTATGTATTCAGGAGCTAAGGTAGATTTAGTCTGCACAAATGCAGCATGATCCAACTTAAGCTCCGAATTTATGGAACCTTGAGGTATAGTAGTAGGATTACTACCTACCAATTTCCTTGGATTCTAGTTTTCAAAGCCTGATTATTTCTTCTAAAACTGCAATTTGATACGCCGCCATACATTTCATCTTCCTAGATGAAATTTCTTCACTTATCCCCAACTTTTTGGTAAGATAAGCACTACACGGTACTTTGACTAACAATTTCCCGTAATGGAAATTGTAAACCTTGACAAAAATTCGAGATTTGCAATTCAATATTCCATAAAAGTTGTCTCAAAAGATTTGTCCAATCATCTACATAGTCCTATATATCACTTGAACATTCTTGTTTGAGTACTGAGATATCATTCCTCACTGTAGGTAAGAGATTATAATTAGTCCTACTAGGTTATAACTTAGTATTCTTACCCAAATTGCATTATAATAAAGAATTATCGCACTAGAAACATGACAATGTAATTTTGAAGTGAATTCTCATCATATTTCTTGAGAACTCGTTATCGTTGCTAACATACTTCCTACAAGTTCTACCCATTTAATAGGTTTCCAACCTAAGGTCAAAGCTTTTGCTCTGATACCAGCTGTGATGACCCAGCATACCACTTCATGTTGTAGTATACTATAGTCGTGGACATAAAAATCACGGAGTACCATTCCACAAATATTACATCCTCGGAGTGGTACAACAGAAACAAAGAGGGTCCACAACATACACTATCATTGTTACAACCAGAAATTACATGACAACTTCGAGATCCTCCTAGGTCCATAGAGGTATCCCGATGACTCAAGACTAAACGATAATAGCTCTAAGAACAAGATTAAGAAGCACACTAAACTTTAAGGGTTATACGAGATTAATATATATAGAGGATAGATATCTATGCTACCGTACTTGATCAGTATGTATGATACATATACACTTCAGATACTTCGGTTTCCATTCCATAGATGTTTTCGTAATTGTCCCCTTCGACGCTTCCGGATACTTCCAGTTCTTCATAGCGGAATTCTTCTTGGTCTTCCATTGAATAGAGTATTTCCTCTTCTTTATCTATAATTTCTTTGGAATCTAGCAAGGGTTAAGAAGATACGTTGAGTATGAGTGTACTCAAGAAGTTCACTAAAAAGGAGTGTTTGATGCACTATAACTACAGCCACAGACCATAGGTCGTAGGCAATGCAAGTTTTCGTAAACATTTCTTCAAAGGTTGATTTTATTCTTAAAAGCTATGTCCATCAGCCTTCACAAGTTTACCAGAACTTTCATGGAGTTCCTTTCCTGTCGCGTTTGCAGCTCCTTCCCAGAACAAGGAGTAACAAGTTATAGTTCTTACACTCTGCAGAGGTGCGTTGCTTTACCCATGAGAGATCTTAGCTTTGTTGCACATCCGGGCGCGCATTCCTGTTCACACTTCCTTGGTATGAGGCCCAGACTAAGATCCAAGCCAATCACTGTCCTTCTCCGTGACCCCGCATACAGCGCAATTGTTGTATGCCCAGACTCAAGTAGAATTTTCCCCGTATAAAACGGCTATACCTTAGTCTGATACACACAACAACCAATAACACTAGAAATCTGTCTTTTGTAAGCCCAGATCTACGGTAGACTTTTCCACGTATAAAACGGCTATACCCACGATCTGCAACTTACAAATGCCCAGAACAGTGTCCGATGCATGCGAAAGGGAGCCGATCTAGCTGAATTCTCCATCCCATTCCAAATCTCATGGTTAACGAGTAATATACGACACAAGAATCACTGGCGACATTGGTTGTTAAGTCCTAGATGATATATTCCTGTGCAGTGGTATTCCAACTGCCAGACTTAATAGATTAGATGATCACCCTGGATCAGTAACCAATAGTTCACATTATAATTAGAAATAGTGTTTTCTGACCTTTTTGAAATGCAGGTGATGACAATACTTGCTTTGCAAAATACTTTACAGAAACTAATCAAAGGACATGAGCAAGTGTAAACTTGCCCTGATATAGCTAAGTATTGTAGTCGAATATCTCGACTTGACCCTAGACCTCGGGTTCTACAAAAATATCATCATTGCCCGGTAATGACAATGTTTAAAGAAGAATATGCTATTATGCATAAGTAATGAGATGCATGATGTGAAACCCCGAGTAATTCCCTGACATTACAAGTGAGATGGATTTAGATGATTTCTTTTAAGGTTTTATTTATCTTCATGTTTACTTCATAAAAGAGTGTGGTTGCAAAGATTTTGAGATGAATATATAAGATATGAAGGTAAAGTATAATCATAATACAATTCTAAGATTGACTGGTATTATTTAATTATTAAGAAGTTTATGTTGTAATATGTTATGACTTAAAATACATGGTATAGTGTTTATTTTGAAGCGACAGAACGAATATCATTTGAAGAAACTAGTGTTTAGGTTAGGTTAATCAATCTTGAAGATTACTAGGATTTGCATTAGGGTTTGTTTGATGGTTTCAAATGATGTTGAGTTATTATACTTTAATTGGCTGTATAGGTGACCAAAGTTAGTTATAAAAATATGAATAAACTTCAAATAAGATGTTTATGATACCGAAAGGAGTTATATGGTTATTATTTTATTTTATGGCCTACGTGCCAGAAAATGGAAATCCATGTAATAAGATTAGTGGAGAACAACCTTGATGGTGGTGCCATGGACCTTGGTGACATGCCGGTGGCACACGAGATGGAGATCGAATGCGAGAAGGACCATATCATATTATATTATATATGCATGTGATGTTTATCCTTTGATGCATCTTATTTTACGCTGATTTGATTGTCTCGGTAGTATTTAATTGCCTCGGTAGAATTATAAGATGATCCCTCCCACTAAATATCAAGATAATAATATGTTCTTCCTTAGTATGCACCGTTAATAAAGTTCGTTGTCTTGAAGCACCGCGTGATGATCGGGTGTGATAGATTCTATGTTCGCATACGACGGGTGTAAGACAGTTTTACACATGCGAATACTAAGGTTCTTACTTGGCGAGCCTAGCATGTACAGACATGGCTTTGAAACATGAATCAAAAGGTAAAGCACGAGTCATATCGATGATATGATGCCCATACAATGCTCTCCATTGGAGATGCGCTACCACTCATGATGGTCGGTCATGGCATAGTGAATTTGGTTCGTGTAATCACTAAAAATGACTTTAGGGATGTCGTTTTTGAGTGGGAGTTCACATAGTAATGTGATTAAAGTTAAACTCAATTTATCATAAACTGAATCAAAGTAAATTTTCATCGTTTGTTGTAGTTACTGGCATTCGTTTACTACCTTCTGTTTAGCTATGATTGATATAATATAACTATAGGATTCTAGAATTTTTACTTTATAAACTAGTATCATATTCTTTTATGAGTGTCAATCTAAAGTTTAAAGTACTATTGCAAACTTTCAGCAAAACGTCACTTACTCCATGAAATTCAATAAGTACTATTGAAGCAAGAGTAATAGTTCCAATTTTAGTATCTAAATATCATGCTTGCCTCCATGTTATTTGATATTTGAAAGTTGTTTTAGTATCAAGGTTATATAGAAGCTGAAAGAATTATTTCAAAAACCATCATGCATGAAAGATATTATGATATCTGAAACAATGTTTGGTTGCAATATGATAAAATATAATTTTAGTAAGATACATGTTCTCATATTGTATGAGAATTTGCGAAGGTTGGAGATGTTAGGCATCCTGATCTCCCAAAAAGGTTTTGAGAACTAACATTATATTCGTGATTCACCTTTATAAGCTATAGTAGCTTGATCATGAAAGTTGTCATGATAAGTATGGATAAAAATATGTAGGTAAAAAGTTTACTACATTAAAAGGATTACTAAAAGGAATGAAATTTGAAATAATGCCAAACATTTGATGATGGTGGTCAACTTCAAAGTGCATGTCCAAAGGTATTAGTATTTGACTATACACGCTTTGGACTATGTGTCATATGTATGGCACCACTATTAATGTTGATAGATTCTTTTAAAAAGGAAAGGTAATGCTAAAAGAGAATCTGGTAAATATTTGGCAGAAAGGAAAAAAGACTGGAAAAGTCTATCTTAGGTATATAAATGATATACATGTTATGGGTGTATTCTTTGCTTGATAAACAATGTGGTTCTTGGATATTGGATACCGGTATTGGATACTGAATTTGTTGGTATAAAGTGTCATACAAAACAACACAATTCATGAACTTCAATGGCCTAAGTAACTAGAAAAAGAATATGATATGATGTTCATCGAAAATAAATAAAGTGTTATTGTGTTTATCGTTGACATTAAAGCTTACCTTTAATATTTGTATTAATAATTGTTATTTTGTTTCGGTATTATAAGAATAATGGTTATTTAGATAATTACCATATTCCATAGAAGATGGATGAACTTTTACAAATCTAGTTGGATAAATCACATCTATAAACACTGATGCTAAAAAGTCGCAAGACGAATGATTGGAATATCACTTTTGAGTGACATCACCGTTTAAATTATGTTGGAAAGAAAACAAGAAGAAAACTGGATTTTTGGAGTCTTTTGATTTTGATCAATTGACATTTGTGACTTCGTAGAGATAATTAAAACCTCGTTCATAGGACAAGGAAGAACGAACGACCAACCTATTGGACATAGTGCATGTTGATGTATATTGTCCATTATGTGTAGTCGTGAGCGATGGATTAAAACTTTATATGATTTCTATGAAATTTGATTAAATACATGTGTATATTTACTTATTAAGGGGGAAGTATGAAACATTTTAAAATGTTCAAATGATTTCAAGATGAAGTGGAAAATCATTGTAACAAGAAAATAAAGAATTTATGATTGTATCATAAAGGAAGATAATTGAGTTACAAGTTTAGCAAAACACCTAAGATTTAGTGATTACCGCGTTTACACTGAAAAGAGCTCCATCATGATCCGTTGAAATGACACCATATGAGTTATGGTATGGGATAAAACCCAAGTTGTCTTTTCTTAAATTTTGGTATGCTAGGCATAAGTAAATGTTTACAACCAAAGTTGGATGAGCATGTCTTTATAGGTTGTTCCGAATAACCGTTGGGTATTCCTCCATAGCATCAAAGACAAAAGTGTTTGTCACTTAGAACGTCAAGTTTCTTGAGAAGGATTTTTTGCGAAAAGTTAAGTGGGGGACAATAGAACTTTGATAAGATTTTTGAACATTATCTAGATGTGCTGAGTTGTGCAGCGTCTGAAAGTGTCCCGGAGGTAGCCACAATGCTCATGGATCATGTGCCTCAAAGGCTATGGTCACAGAGATCTAAGTTCCTATTGAACCGCGTAGGTTAGATAAACAATCAAATACTAAGATTTGAGATTAAACCATTATTGTTTGACAACGATGAATCGACTACATGTAAAGAAGCGATGATGGGCCCTGACTCCGTCAAATGGCTTGAAGCCATATAATCCGTGATAGTTCCATACACGAGAAACCAAGTTACTAAACTTGGAAGACCCTCTAGAAGGCATGAAGCCTATCGGTCGTATTTGGATCTATAAAGAAACAAACATGGATGTTTCACATCTATGAAATAGTCGAAATGTTAGTAAAGAGTTTACGACAATGTTCAAAGAGTTGAATACAACAATATTCGATCTTTCGTAGCGATATTCAGTCTGAACGGATTGGTGTAGCAACCACTACATATGTTAATTGTTGCATATGCTAGTTGAACAAACAAAACAAAAATCTTCTAATAGAATGGTTGCCTAGGACATGTATGTGACACGATCCGAAGGGTTTTGTGAAATCAAAGGATGCTAAAAAGACATGCAAACTTCGATAGTTGAAATAAGCATAGTGGAGTTAGAATCTTCACCATGATGAAATAGTTAAAATGTTTAATTTCATCAAAAATGATGAAGAAGTTTGCATTTACAAGAAATTAAGTGGGATCAATGAGACATAATTCTATTACATTGTGTATAAGACATATAGTTTATTAGAAATGATGTATCTTTTATTGACATCGGTAAAGAATTTCATTGAAATTATATTTGGATGAAATACTTAGGCAAAACCCGAATATTAGGCATCAATGTATATTTGGATAGATTGAGATGCTAATATGGTTATGCCAAATGTATATAGATGAAACATTGAATGAGTTCAATATGGAAATGACGAGAAAATTTCTTGCCTCATGGAAAAGGTTGAATCAAGATTCAAGTGTTTTGACACTTGGTGAGTAAAATCACGTGGATATCTTGATAAATGAGATTCATGTGTTTTGACACTTGGTGAGTAAAATCACATGAATATCTTAATCAATCATTCCATGATATGTACATATCTAGATATGTCCTAGGCTCTAAATGTTATGAGCTTATACCAGGAGGACTCATAAGATGATCATTGGACAATAGTAAGGATATTCTTATGATCTCTAGAAGAATTAAGAATATATTTTGTATATAGAATTGATACGTCGTAAACGTATCTATAATTTTTGATGTTCCATGATTGTTTAGTATCCACTTTCTTATGCTTTGTCTACACTTTGAGGTATTTTTATATGTTTTCTAGAACTAACCTATTAACAAGATGCCACAGTGCTAGTTTCCTTTTTTCTGTTATTTTTGGTTCTAGAAAAGTCAGAAAATGAATATTCTCGGAATGGGGCAGGACAAAAGCCAAAGTAAATATTTCATCGAGGAGAACACGGAGCCAGAAGACGAGACGGGGGAGGGCCTCGAGGGGCCCACACTGTCACATCCCAATATTTTCTAAATCTTGTAATGTGAAAAATAAATGATTAAAATAAAACTTTGATTGATTTTCAGGGCCAGAAGAAACTTTTTGAATCCAATTGGAAATCTTCAAACCAATTTGAATCAAATAAATCCTAAAGGGATTTATAAAGTTAAACATTTATTAAAGGAAATTAAAATGTTTTGGAATTACTATTTTGGATCTAATAATAAAAGGTTTTGGTTTTCAAAGGAAAAAGAGGATTTATAAATAAAGATTATTTTATAAAGCCAAATTAAACCGTGGCCAAGCTTTTGAAATAAAATATTTCTATTTGATAAAAATAGTAAAGGCTTAATTAAATAAATTAATAAAGGATTTAGTACCCAATTTTATTTAATTAAAGACTTTTCCCATTTTAAATAAACACTAAAACTTATTTAATTATTTTTAATAAGTTTTCCAAGTATTTTATATTCTCAAATAAAACCTACTGAAGTGTTTTGGTTTTATTTTAGATTTTCAAAATAAATATTTTGACAAAACAAATCCTATTTGATTTAATAACTAAGGCCCATTTTATATAATTATTAATGGACCCTAAAATAAAAGGTTATTTTGTTTTAAACAAGTTTCCAAGTATTCTTTACTTTCAAATAAAACCTACTGAATGGTTTAAAATTATTTAGTTCTCAAGAGGAGCTTTGAATTAAATCAAAACCTATGGATTTAATAATTGGTACATCTATTTAATTAAATAATAATAGACCCTATTATTAAAATTATTAATTCGAATTTGGTTTTTGATTCATGTTACTAAACAGAACTAATTTCATAGTTACAAAATTGGGTGAAGGTTTGAATTGTTTTGATTGCTTGGAAATTGTTTGAGATTCAAAACAGAATATAGAAATAGAAAAAGAAAAAGAATCAGAAACAGAAAAAAATAAGAAAGAAATCGACCTAACCCAACAGCCCAACAGCAGCCCACCTAGCCCACCTCACCCTCGAACCGTTTTTCTTCACCACAGAAGAAACCCGCACCCTCACTGACTGGTGGACCTTACCTTATCCCCTCTCTCTCTATCTCACTGACAAAGAGGACCCACAGCCACGTTGGCATTGTCTTCAAACTCGAGCGCCCGTTGCCAGTGAGTAATTCTCGGTTTAAATTCGCTCTAATGCGATCTTAATCACCAAAACCATCAAGTCCCTCTTAATCCCCTCTGACTCCTCCTCATTTCCCCCCAACAACCACCGCAAACGAGCCATTGAGCACCTCGAATTCGAGCTCAACGTCTCGCCGGCGCCGGCGAGTTACAATGCCAAATTCCGGTGAAAGGAACACACCCGCACCTCCATTTTCTGTTGAATCTCCCTAGTATTCATACGCGCACCTCCCTGACTCCTTGTTTTGGTTTCTTGATCCCCAGGCATTCGGCAATGACAACATCTGCAAGCGACGCCGCAAGCACGACTCCGGACACCCCTAGGAACCATTCCAGGAAGCAAACCTCCACCACTCCAACGCCACTGGCTTTGCCCAGAACTTCTGTGCATCGTCTCCATCTCCACCATCTTCGGGAACCACTAGAACATCGCCTTCTTACACATTCCGAGCGTCACCGCCGTCCTCACCATTGCCGGTGACCAGAGCCACCAGGTGAGCCAGCACCCTCTGTTCCATACCCTTCGATCTTACTTCGACGGACACGATTAGATCTAGCCGAGCCACGCGCCGTGAGCCAAGCCTCCAGCCTAGCTCGAGCCTTGTTGAATCTGCACCGTTCGTTTTATGTAAATCATGCGACCCACACCAGCTATCCACACTGAACTGGTATAAGCGAATCAGGAACAGCCACGTGGCCAGTTTCTGTTTAAAAACAGATTTTGAAATCAGAATTTGATGCAGTTTTGAAAACCCTGTAACTTTTAAACCACATGTCCAAAAATTGCAAATTTGGTATCATTGGAATCAGTGGAACAAGCCCTAGCCAACCATGCCCTTAGTTTAGCAAATAGTATCTGTTTGTTTGCTTGTTTTTGCAGATTCATTTGTATGCTTATTTAGATTAGAAAAATTGTTTAAAAATGTTTTTAAGGTTAAAACCTTTGCAAATTGGTTTGTTGCAAACTCACTGACCTTAGGAACCAACCCATAGTTTGGAAAATGGATTTGGTAAAGTTTAGGATGGAAAACTTGATTTAGTCATTTCTAGCCAAAAGAAAATAATGATTTTTGTTATGAAAATGATTTTGAGTAAGAACTTTGGGAAAATGGTTTAGACCAAACCTACTGACCCAAAACACCAAGTTTTGCAATAGCAACTCATATTGGTGAAAAACATAAAGTTTTGCTTTGATAAAAATAATTTTCACCACATAAAATAATGATTAGATTTAAAAATGGTTTATAGACCAAAACCCTTTTGCAAATGACTTTGCCACTTTGGAAAATAACCACTTTTTACTTTACAAAGTTTAGAAGCCTAGTGGAGACCACCTTTGCAATTAGAACCATCTTTTGCATGCTTGCATGCATTACTTTGACTTTGTTATTTTATGTGATGTTTTGCTTGATTGGTAGATTAAGTTTGTGCCTTGCTTGATTGAATTGTAGTGACTTGAAGAGTGTGATTGTTGCAAGGACAAGGAGTTAACCTATACCCTCTACCAAAAAGGCAAGTGATGCTTCATACTTTTTGTCCCATTACTTTCACTATGCATTAGTGATTTTTCTCTAAGTAAAACTTGCATGGATTTTGCTAAGTATAGACCTTGCTATAAGAAAACCTAGTAGATGAATTCTTAGTAGGATTTTCCTAAGTTAAAGATTCCTACTACTATCAAGCTTAGCCTAGCTAATAGAAAACATGGGTGGAAAATATATTCACACTATGGAAAAATCTCTAAGTCTGAGGACTTATGTTTTTGTGTAATAAAACAACTAAGTTAATGAATCACCTGGGTGGAATGGGCTTGCTTGGTGGTTTTTTTGGTTGAGTGGTTCACAAGGCCCATGTTTATGGTTTACCTTGTGTATCTCACTTGTGGATGGCCACCCAGGAACAAAGAGATTTGAGATATCAAATGTTGAGAAGCTTCAAGTGCAACCACTTGGCAATATGGGCTCTGCCATGATCATATAGGTTGCAAGAACTTAGCCATATGGACAGTGGGTGGTAGTGTTTGATAGGTTGGAGCGCGTCCATTTTGGTCTAAGGGAAAGCTTCTGAAAGATCTTGTCTTGGGAAACCAAGTCTTGTGGGGAAAGTGCACCACCTCTGTAGAGTGTATAATCTAAGTACTTAGCCATGTCCCTGGTAAAGGACAATTTGAGCATCAAGACATGGAAGCAATCAAGGATCTCATCATTCAAATTTCTAAGTTAAAACTTGTGGTTTGAACAAGGGTTGTTTGAAATATTCAATCTTTGATTGAGAGATGCCTTGTAAAGGATCTTCAATCTTTGATTGAGAAAAATGATTTTATCAAAGCAAAAACTTAGTATTTTCATATGTTAAGGAAAAATCTATTTTGAGCAATGCAAGCCTCAACTCCACTTAGCCAAATGCATATAGATGCTAGATTTAACTATACTACCATAGTATCACTTGCCAATACAATTCAAATGTATTGACCCTTTGTGGCTGTAACTTGTATGTTGCAGGTTTGATTGTATTTAGTGAAGATTGATTGATTAGGATTACAAAGTCTACAACCAACATCTGCCTGTGGCACTTTGAAGATGAAGGACCCATACTTATAGTTATTCCGCTGCATTGTAATGTAATAGCCAAATGAGCTATGTTTGATGTAATAAACTTATATTATTCCTGGTTATAAAGTTATATTATGACCTTTGTTTCTTGATATTACATCTTAACTGTGGATGCTAGCTATTGATCCAGGGACTAGCATTGTAAAACACAGAAGGAATCTACCTTATTAGGTTGAGACCTCTACAGATGGTATCAGAGCATTGTGTTGCCTGTAGGATTTGTAAACCTAGGATTGGACAAAAACCCTTAGAAAAATAGGAGTTGTCTTATTCCAAAACTTATTTACAAAAATACTTGTAAACTCTTTCCTCAACCATTTTTGGTTTAAATCTACACCTCTTCTACTTCAACTTGATGGAAAAACCTACCCCATGGCCAAAGACTACACCATGTGCAAAGGACTTCTTCAACATCTTCAACTCTAATGACTTCAACTTCTTCAACTCTAATGACTTCAACATCTTCAGCATATTCACCAAGGACTTCCAACTTGGATATCACTAAGGACTACAAGTGAGACAAGGAAAACTTGCTCAAGATTTAGAGATTGAGGGAATGCAAAAGTTAGAAGGAACCTACATCTCTTAAAGTATTGTGACCAAGAGTTTTTCTCAAGGAAACCATGATCTCATACAAGAAGAATCAAGAAGGAAGGAAAGATCACAAGTGAACCATATAGATGGACCACCATAATTTAGTTAAGTCAAACACACCAACTTATATGGTGTAAAAAAAATATTTTGTTGACTAAGTATATGCTTGAACCTTGTTTGAGTGAATTGTTTGGTTTGTGATTGCATGCACATTGCTTGTGTGAATTGAGATGTGTGTGATTAGAACAATTTCCCTTAGAAATATTTTTGCCTATTCTAATCCCAATCAACCCAAACAGATGACTTCTCCAAGAAACTCCAACATCAAGGTTGATGACATCAACACCAACCAAGTTGACAACATGAGAGAACTCATAGCAACCCAAAACCAGTTGAGCCAAGAGACAACTCAGCTTTTAGCCAACAACAATGGACTAGACCCAGCCATACAAAGGATTTTGAAACTTCAATCCCAATTGTTGCAAGGATTAGTTACTCAAATGATCAACATGAGAGAAAACTTTTCCCAAAGAGCTAATGACAACAAGGATGACAAAGATGCTAATCTAGAAGGAACCCAAGCTAGCAATATTTTTAGAGATAAGGATCATGCATCCAAAGAGCATGAAGATCAATGCCCCAAGAAGAGAGAAAGATCTCCCACCTATGAAGAACATGAACTAGAAGAACTCTTAGCTTTGGAGAGACCCAAAAAGAAGAAGAAAGACATAAGCCAGTTGCAATGTTACAATTGCAAAGAGAAGGGACGCTATGCCAGTGAATGCCCAGAAAAGAAGAAGAACCAAGGAAACAAACAAGATGTAGTGATACCCAAGGAAAAGAAAGATATTAGCCAAGTGATGTGCAAACACTGCAAAGAGTTAGGACATTATGCACGGAACTGTCCAGAAAAGATGAAGCATAAGATAAACCAGCCTATGAGGGATCTCAGCCTTGTCACATGTTTCAAATGCAAGGAACTAGGACACTATGCAAACAATTGTCCAGAAAGGATGGAGAACAAGTTAAACAAGTCTATGAAGGATCTCAACCTTGGCCCATGAGTCAAGTATGGAAACCAAGGACACCATGCAAATGCTGCTTACTGAAATTTTCCTCAGGATCCCAAGAAGGCCAATATGTAATTTTAGTTTGAAAATTTTTAAGGGTGGTAGTACCCTAGTTGTTTTGAGCCAACTTGTAACCTCTAGCCTCCCCAAATCTCGGGACGAGATTTATTTTAAGGGTGGTAGCCTGTCACATCGCAAGATTTTCCAAATCTTGTAATGTGAAAAATAAATGATTAAAATAAAACTTTGATTGATTTTCAGGGCCAGAAGAAACTTTTTGAATCCAATTGGAAATCTTCAAACCAATTTGAATCAAAAAAAATCCTAAAGGGATTTATAAAGTTAAACATTTATTAAAGGAAATTAAAATGTTTTGGAATTACTATTTTGGATCTAATAATAAAAGGTTTTGGTTTTCAAAGGAAAAAGAGGATTTATAAATAAAGATTATTTTATAAAGCCAAATTAAACCTTGGCCAAGCTTTTGAAATAAAATATTTCTATTTGATAAAAATAGTAAAGGCTTAATTAAATAAATTAATAAAGGATTTAGTACCCAATTTTATTTAAGTAAAGACTTTTCCCATTTTAAATAAACACTAAAACTTATTTAATTATTTTTAATAAGTTTTCCAAGTATTTTATATTCTCAAATAAAACCTACTGAAGTGTTTTGGTTTTATTTTAGATTTTCAAAATAAAGATTTTGATAAAACAAATCCTATTTGATTTAATAACTAAGGCCCATTTTATATAATTATTAATGGACCCTAAAATAAAAGGTTATTTTGTTTTAAACAAGTTTCCGAGTATTCTTTACTTTCAAATAAAACCTACTGAATGGTTTAAAATTATTTAGTTCTCAAGAGGAGCTTTGAATTAAATCAAAACCTATGGATTTAATAATTGGTACATCTATTTAATTAAATAATAATAGACCCTATTATTAAAATTATTAATTCGAATTTGGTTTTTGATTCATGTTACTAAACAGAACTAATTTCATAGTTACAAAATTGGGTGAAGGTTTGAATTGTTTTGATTGCTTGGAAATTTTTTGAGATTCAAAACAGAATATAGAAATAGAAAAAGAAAAAGAATCAGAAACAGAAAAAAAATAAGAAAGAAATCGACCCAACCCAACAGCCCAACAGCAGTCCACCTAGCCCACCTCACCCTCGAACCGTTTTTCTTCACCACAGAAGAAACCCGCACCCTCACTGGCTGGTGGACCTTATCCCCTCTCTCTCTATCTCACTGACAAAGAGGACCCACAGCCACGTTGGCATTGTCTTCAAACTCGAGCGCCCGTTGCCAGTGAGTAATTCTCGGTTTAAATTCGCTCTAATGCGATCTTAATCACCAAAACCATCAAGTCCCTCTTAATCCCCTCTGACTCCTCCTCATTTCCCCCCAACAACCACCGCAAACGAGCCATTGAGCACCTCGAATTCGAGCTCAACGTCTCGCCGGCGCCGGCGAGTTACAGTGCCAAATTCCGGTGAAAGGAACACACCCGCACCTCCATTTTCTGTTGAATCTCCCTAGTATGCATACACGCACCTCCCTGACTCCTTGTTTTGGTTTCTTGATCCCCAGGCATTCGGCAATGACAACATCTGCAAGCGATGCCGCAAGCACGACTCCGGACACCCCTAGGAACCATTCGAGGAAGCAAACCTCCACCACTCCAACGCCACTGGCTTTGCCCAGAACTTCTGTGCATCGTCTTCGTCTCCACCATCTTCGGGAACCACTAGAACATCGCCTTCTTACACATCCCGAGCGTCGCCGCCGTCCTCACCATCGCCGGTGACCAGAGCCACCAGGTGAGCCAGCACCCTCTGTTCCATACCCTTCGATCTTACTTCGACGGACACGATTAGATCTAGCCGAGCCACGCGCCGTGAGCCAAGCCTCCAGCCTAGCTCGAGCCTTGTTGAATCTGCACCGTTCGTTTTATGTAAATCATGCGACCCACACCAGCTATCCACACTGAACCGGTATAAGCGAATCAGGAACAGCCACGTGGCCAGTTTCTGTTTAAAAACAGATTTTGAAATCACAATTTGATGCAGTTTTGAAAACCCTGTAACTTTTAAACCACACGTCCAAAAATTGCAAATTTGGTATCATTGGAATCAGTGTAACAAGCCCTAGCCAACCATGCCCTTAGTTTAGCAAATAGTATCTGTTTGTTTGCTTGTTTTTGCAGATTCATTTGTATGCTTATTTAGATTAGAAAAATTGTTTAAAAATGTTTTTAAGGTTAAAACCTTTGCAAATTGGTTTGTTGCAAACTCACTGACCTTAGGAACCAACCCATAGTTTGTAAAATGGATTTGGTAAAGTTTAGGATGGAAAACTTGATTTAGTCATTTCTAGCCAAAAGAAAATAATGATTTTTGCTATGAAAATGATTTTGAGTAAGAACTTTGGGAAAATGGTTTAGACCAAATCTACTGACCCAAAACACCAAGTTTTGCAATAGCAACTCATATTGGTGAAAAACATAAAGTTTTGCTTTGATAAAAATAATTTTCACCACATAAAATAATGATTAGATTTAAAAATGGTTTATAGACCAAAACCCTTTTGCAAATGACTTTGCCACTTTGGAAAATAACCACTTTTTACTTTACAAAGTTTAGAATCCTAGTGGAGACCACCTTTGCAATTAGAACCATCTTTTGCATGCTTGCATGCATTACTTTGACTTTGTTATTTTATGTGATGTTTTGCTTGATTGGTAGATTAAGTTTGTGCCTTGCTTGATTGAATTGTAGTGACTTGAAGAGTGTGATTGTTGCAAGGATAAGGAGTGAACCTATACCCTCTACCAAAAAGGCAAGTGATGCTTCATACTTTTTGTCCCATTACTTTCACTATGCATTAGTGATTTTTCTCTAAGTAAAACTTGCATGGATTTTGCTAAGTATAGACCTTGCTATAAGAAAACCTAGTAGATGAATTCTTAGTAGGATTTTCCTAAGTTAAAGATTCCTACTACTATCAAGCTTAGCCTAGCTAATAGAAAACATGGGTGGAAAATATATTCACACTATGGAAAAATCTCTAAGTCTGAGGACTTATGTTTTTGTGTAATAAAACAACTAAGTTAATGAATCACCTGGGTGGAATGGGCTTGCTTGGTGGTTTTTTTGGTTGAGTGGTTCACAAGGCCCATGTTTATGGTTTACCTTGTGTATCTCACTTGTGGATGGCCACCCAGTAACAAAGAGATTTGAGATGTCAAATGTTGAGAAGCTTCAAGTGCAACCACTTGGCAATATGGGCTCTGCCATGATCATATAGGTTGCAAGAACTTAGCCATATGGATAGTGGGTGGTAGTGTTTGATAGGTTGGAGCGCGTCCATTTTGGTCTAAGGGAAAGCTTCTGAAAGATCTTGTCTTGGGAAACCAAGTCTTGTGGGGAAAGTGCACCACCTCTGTAGAGTGTATAATCTAAGTACTTAGCCATGTCCCTGGTAAAGGACAATTTGAGCATCAAGACATGGAAGCAATCAAGGATCTCATCATTCAAATTTCTAAGTTAAAACTTGTGGTTTGAACAAGGGTTGTTTGAAATATTCAATCTTTGATTGAGAGATGCCTTGTAAAGGATCTTCAATCTTTGATTGAGAAAAATGATTTTATCAAAGCAAAAACTTAGTATTTTCATATGTTAAGGAAAAATCTATTTTGAGCAATGCAAGCCTCAACTCCACTTAGCCAAATGCATATAGATGCTAGATTTCACTATACTACCATAGTATCACTTGCCAATACAATTCAAATGTATTGACCCTTTGTGGATGTAACTTGTATGTTGCAGGTTTGATTGTATTTAGTGAAGATTGATTGATTAGGATTACAAAGTCTACAACCGACATCTGCCTGTGGCACTTTGAAGATGAAGGACCCATACTTATAGTTATTCCGCTGCATTGTAATGTAATAGCCAAATGAGCTATGTTTGATGTAATAAACTTATATTATTCCTGGTTATAAAGTTATATTATGACCTTTGTTTCTTGATATTACATCTTAACTGTGGATGCTAGCTATTGATCCAGGGACTAGCATTGTAAAACACAGGAGGAATCTACCTTATTAGGTTGAGACCTCTACACACACCCCATGGCCGTGCGGCCAGGCCTGGCCTGTGCCTAGGGGAGTGCGGCCGCCTCGGGCACCCCCTCGGTCTCCCCCTTTGCCTATAAGAATCCCCCGATACCAAAACCCTAAGTACCCGATCAGAACTCCACGAAACAGTCTGTAGTCGCCGCCACCATCGTCCCTAGATCGGGGGGATCTAAAGCTCTTCTCGGCACCCTGCCAGAGGGGAGAGATCATCCCGGAGGCCTTCTTCATCACCATGCCAGCCTCCAGTATGATGCATGAGTAGTTCCACCTTGGACTATGGGTCCATGCAGTAGCTATATGGTTGTTTATCCTCCTTTGTGCTACCATGTCTAGATCTTGTGAGCTCCGTTCATGATCAAGATCATCTATTTGTAATCATGCATGTTGTGTTTGCGGGGATCCGATGGATATTGAGATTACTATGTCAGATTGGTTAATGGTTCTATCTTATTGATTCTATCATGTTTTTCTTATTTGAGATCTTGCATACTCTCCGTTTCTAGTAACTATCTTGGCCAAGTAGATGCTAGTGACTCCAAGAGGGAGTATTTATGCTCGATAGTGGGTTCATGCCTCTATTGAATCTGGGGAAGTGACAAAAATCTTTAGGTTGTATATGTGTTGTTGCTACTAGGGAGAAAATAGCAATCTCTTGTTCATGGAACAATTGTATTGTTTACTTTACACACATTGCTTAAAGCAGTTATCCGTTGCTTGCAACTTAATACTGGAGGGGGTTCGGATGATAACCTGAAGGTGGATTACTAGTCATAGATGCAGTTGGATGGCCGTCTATTTATCTTGTTGTAATGCCCAATCAAAGATCATAGGATCATGAATGTCTAGTATTGCATTGTTATGCCTTGCTCTGTCATGTCAATTTCCCTGCGGTAATTTGTTTACCCAGCATGTTATGTTGTTTATATTAAGGAGAACACCTCTAGTGAACTGTGGACCCCGGTCCAATATTTACCATTGATACATCTTCCACTGTTACTGTTTACTTTCTGCAAGCCACCATTACCTTCCATACCATATGTTTAATCCTTTGTTTTTAGCAAACCAGTGAGGTTAACAACCTCACTGTTCGTTGGGACAAAGTCTTGAGTTTGTGTTATGCAGGTTTCCAAGTTGCTAGAAACACCTTTGAGTCGTTTCCTTCCTCCTACTGGTTAGATGTAAGATCCCTCCTTTATAAAGGAAAAAGGATCCCTATGATTGCAATGCTAGTCCCTGGATCAATGCTAGCATCCACAGTTTAAGATGAAGTACACAGAAACAAAGGTCATTATTACAGTCATTCCAGAGACAAACATAGTCTTTACAACTCCATGGCCACAGGCCTAGTACAAGAGTTTAAATAAGTAAATATATAAAAGTCTTCATCTTCATGTGCCACAGGCAAACATGTTGAGTGTAGACTCATGACTCCTAATCCTCATCAGAATAACCTACAACATCACAAGTTACAGCCACAGTGGGTCAATACATTGGAATAGTATTGGCAAGTGATACCTTAGTAGAATATTGGTGGATTAAATACTATATGCTTTTTGGCTAAGTATAGCTTAGGCTTGCTTTGCTCAAAAATAGGTTTTGCCTATTAGTTGAAATCACTAAGTTTTTCTTTGTCAAAAACTTTTCCCAAGGAACCACCAATAGACATTGGGGTCCTTCACCCTTGTTCAACCACAAGTTTTACTTAGAAATTGGGATGAGGAGATTCTTGATAGCTTCCATGTCTTGATGCTCAAGTTGTCCAATACCAGGGACATGGCTAAGTACTTAGATTCTTCCATCTGCAGTGGTTGTGCACTTTCCCCACAAGACTTGATTTTCACCAAGACAGGACCTTTCAGAAGCCTTCCCTTAGACCAAATGGACGCGTTCCAACCTATCATCCCACTACCACCAACTGTCCAAATGGCTAAGTTATTGCAACTTATGTGATCCAGGCAGAGCCCATATTGCCAAGTGGCTGCACTAGAAGCTTCTTAACATTTGGCCTCTCAAATCCCTTTGTTCCTGGGTGGCTTTCCACAAGTGTGATACACAAGGTAAACCATAGAAATGGGCCTTGTGTAACCACTCAACATAACCCCTTCACAACCATTCCACCCAGGTGATTCATTCACTTTGTTGTTTTATTAATCAAAAACATAGTCTAAAGACTTAGAATATTTTACCATAGCATGAATAATTTACCACCCTTGGTTGCTACTAGCTAGGCTAAGCATGGCATAGATAAGCATCTTAACTTAGAAATTTCTAGCAATTCTACAACTACTAGGATTTCCCAGGCATGGCATATAAGCAAAATATAACCATGCAAGACTAGCAAAATATTTCTAATGCATAGTAGAAAAACATAGGGATAAAAATATCATGAAGCACCACTTTACCTTGGTAGTTTGGAGAGTAGCTACACTCCTCACAATCACAATCACTATTAGCACCAAAATCTACACATAAAATCATAGCAACAAATCACATACAAAATAAATACAAGCAAAAATATATGGATGCATGCAATATGATATGTGATGATTTTCTAAACTCAATAAGACAAGTGCACAGTACTGGTTCATAAACAAGTTCAAAACTTGCCAAACAACATTTGTTTAAACACTAAAACATTTCTCAAATAACTTATATACACAAAATAGGCCTACACATGTTTCTGTAAATAAAACCATTTTAACAGAAACAAAACATTAAACACATTACATATTTGGAAAGAGATTTCTCTCCTGATTCCATTGATATAAAATTCATCAATTTTGGACGTGGGAATCAAAAGTTATGATTAAAACAAAATCAAACATCTAATAGATTCAAATTCTGATTTTAAATCTAACTAGCAGACACGCGTCATGTTCCTATTGGCTGGTACCGGTTCGGGCGGATAGATCAATGAGATCCACACGATTTAAGTGAAGATGCACGGCCAGATCTAACACGTACCTCTTCGACACAGATCTAATCCTACTCGTTAGATCTAAATCCTACGGCCCTAATCTAATTGACCACAGACGGGCGACGCTAGCGGCGGCGTCTCTGTCAGAGCTGCTACCGGCGTTCTAGGTCGCGCGGGAGAGGGAGAAGGGGCTTACCAAGATCGCCATGTGTTGCTGATTCTCAAGGTGGCAATGGATGGTCAAGGGGCGCGCTGTAGTGGCCGAGGGAGCTCGTCGGAGTTGCTGGCGGCGTCAGATGCTTGCTGTCGAAGACGAAGGCAATGCTCTGGGACGCGAGGATCCAAACGAAGAGTGTCAGCAGATGCGCTAGATGCAGGCGAACATGTTCGTGTGATTCAGAGACGGAGGGGAACACGAGGCTCACCGAATTTTGTCGCCGGAGTTGGAGACGTCGTCGGGAACTTGCAGTGCTTGATGGAGTCGACGACCTGGGGCAGTACAGGATGAACTAAGGGCGTCAGTAGGAGCGCAAGGATGTTGTGAAGCTGTCTGCATGAATCAGAGAGGAAGGGGCGCACGGGGTTTACCAGGATTGGTCGCCAGAGAGGGTTCTGCCTGCGGCGGTGCAAGGGCGAATACGGGCAGCCTGGTGGCAGAGTGGTGGCGCTAGGTGACGGGAAATGCTCGCGGTGCAGAGGGGGTTAAGTAGGCAGGAGGAGGGCGTCGATTACGCGCAGAATCAATGGTAATTAAGCTCGCAGTGACTGCGGCGAGGTAACGGCGGAGCGAGCGCCTCGGCCGCGCGTGATTGAAGACGACGACGTGGTCGCAGGGTCCACTTGCCAGCGAGTGAAACAGAGAGGGGGTGGGGTCCTTGCGTCAGCGACTCTGTGGGTTTGTCTGCGAGTGAGAGAGAGAGAAGGGGGAACCCGGGTGGGCTTAGTGGGCTGGTTCTGTTGTTGAGCTAGAAAGGTGGCGCCGGCCCTTTTCTATTTCTTTTCTCCTTTTCTTTTTATGTTTGCAATTTTAGGAATCAAATTCAAATGATTTCAAAAGCTGTTTGAATTCAAATCTTTTCAGGATTTTTGTAGAGTGTGACACTCACAAATATGGGCACAAAACCAAGTGGTCACTTTGAATTGGCCTGGTCACTTGGAATAAAATAAAATAAGTAGTGACATAGCACTAGTTTTAAATAGGTTTTGAAATTGGTTTTCCAATTATATTTGTTTTGAAATTTTGGTTTAAAACCTAGCAATCTAGCAATACAATCTAAGAGCAATAAGACAACAAGTTTTGGTTCAATGAACAACAATCTCTCATTCGAGAGTAGCATTTGTTTTAAATGTTGATCACATAAAATAATGAGCTCATATGCTCCTGTTTTTGAATTGGTTTGTTTGAAATGAACTCTACATGATCATGGATGCATGGATGATATGCATGAGTTTGAAACATGATTTTAGGGATGTTACAAATCTAACCCCCTTAAGGTGAATCTCGCCCTCAAGATTCGGATTGGCTAGCAAATAGGTGAGGGTGGTCTTTCCGAAGATCATCTTCTCTTTCACATGTTGCTTCTTCTTCGGAATGATGGTTCCATTGAACTTTGCAGAACTTGATAGTCTTAGTCCGTGTGACTCTTTCTGCAGTCTCAAGAATCTTGATAGGTTTCTCTTCATAAGTGAGATCACTTTCCAATTGGACTTCTTCCAAAGGTATGGTATCCTTCAAAGAAGTCTCTTCCATTCCTGGATGACATTTCATAAGCTGACTCACATGAAACACATTATGAACGGCTGACAAAGACTCTGGCAATTCAATCTCATAGGCTACTTCTCCTTTGCGACTTAGAATCTTGAATGGCCCAACATATCTTGGGGCCAATTTACCTTTGACACCAAATCTCTTCACTCCACGAAGTGGTGACACTCTAAGATAAGCTCTATCACCAACTTCATAGGTGACTTCTCTACGCTTAGGATCTGCGTAGCTCTTTTGTCGGGACTATTCTATCTTCAATCTGTCCTTAACCAACTTGACTTTCTCTTCGGCTTCTTTGATTAGTTCTGGTTCGAACAGACTTCTTTCTCCCACACCATTCCATAGCAAAAATGGGGTGGTACACTTTCTCCCATAGAGAAACTCAAATGGTGCCATCTCAATACTGGCTTGATAGCTGTTATTGTACGAGAATTCTGCGTAAGGCAGACTTTCATCCCAACTGGCTCCATAGTCTAGCTCACATGCCCTCAACATATCTTCAAGAATCTGATTAGTCCTTTCTGTCTGTCCATCAGTCTGAGGATGAAAAGCGGTGCTGAATTCCAACCTCGTTCCCAATGACTCATGTAATTGCCTCCAAAAATGAGAAGTGACTTGGGTTCCTCTATCTGACACAATACTCTTGGGTACTTGTAAGGTTCCCAACCTTTAATAAGGTAGAGATCCCTGTGTTTACAATGCTAGTCCCTGGATCAATAGCTAGCATCCATAGTTAAGATGTAATATCAAGAAACAAAGGTCATAATACAACTTTATAACCAGGAATAAAATAATTTATTACATCTTACATAGCTCATTTGGCTATCTCATTACAATGCAGAAGAATATAATAATAGCATGGGGTCCTTCATCTTCAAAGTGCCATAGGCAGACATGTTGGTTGTAGACTTGTAATCCTAAATCAATAACTTCTCTAACATCAAACAAACCTGCAACATAATAAGTTACAGCCACAAGGGTCAATACATTTGAATTGTATTGGCAAGTGATACTATGGTAGTATAGTGGAGTCTATCATCTATATGCATTTGGCTAAGTGGAGCTTAGGCTTGCTTTACTCAAAATAGTTTTCCTTATCATTTGAAAACACTAAGTTTTTGCTTGACAAAATCTTTCCCAAGGCATCTCCCAATAGAAATTGGTGATCCTTCAACCCTTGTTCACCCACAAGATTTTAACTTAGAAATTGGGATGAGGAGATTCTTGATAGCTTCCATGTCTTGATGCTAAAATTGTCCTTTACCAGGGACATGGCTAAGTACTTAGATTTTACACTCTGCAGAGGTTGTGCACTTTCCCCACAAGACTTGGTTTCACCAAGACAAGATCTTTCAGAAGCCTTCCCTTAGACCAGAATGGATGCGCTCCAACCTATCAAACCCCTACCACCAACTGTCCATTTGGCTAAGTTATTGCAACCTATATGATCCAGGCAGAGCCCATATTGCCAAGTGGCTGCACTTGAAGCTTCTCAACATTTGACATCTCAAATCTCTTTGTTCCTGGGTGTCCATCCACAAGTGAGATACACAAGGTAAACCATAGAAATGGGCCTTGTGAACTACTCAACACAAACCATTCCTTCCATTCCACCCAGGTGATTCATTCACTTAGTTGTTTTATTAAACAAAACACAAGTCCTCTGTCACATCCCAAGATTTTCCAAATCTTGTAATGTGAAAATAAATGAATAAAATAAAACTTTGTTTGATTTTCAGGCCAGAAGAAACTTTTTGAATTTAAATGGTACTTCAAACCCATTTGAATTAAATAAAACCTAAAGGGATTTAAAAAAGATAAACATTTAATAAAAGGAAAAATAAAAACATTTGGGAATACTATTTTGAAACAATTAAATGAAAAGATTTGTTTTCAAATGAAATAGAAGTTTATAAATAAAGAATATTTTATAAAGCCAAACTAAACCTTAGCCAAGCTTTGGTATTAAAACATTTTATTATTTAAAATAACTAAAGTTTATTTAAATAAATTAATAAGGATTTAATATCCAACCTTATTTAAATAAAAGGTTTTACCAATTTAAATTGAAACATCAAAACTTATTAAATTATTTAAAATAAGTTTTCCTAATTATTTGATATTCACAAATAAAACCTACTAAAGTTTAGGCTTTATTTTAGATTCAAAATAAATATCTCAATAAAATAAAACCTATTTGAAATAATAATGAAAGTGTATTATATTTAATTAATAATGGACCCTAAAATAAGATGTTAATTTATTTTAAAACAAATCTCCAAGTATTCTATATTTTCAAATAAGACCTTTTGGTTTGGTTTTGAAAATAATTGGATTTCAAATGAAAATTTTATTAAATAAATCAAACACTATTAAAGATCCATTTTATTTAATTAATAAATGGATCCTAAAATAAATAAAAATATTATTTTATTTTTGGAATTTGGATTATGTTGAAAAACAGAACCAAATTCAAAGTAAAGTTGAGTGTTTGTTTGAATTTGTTTGATTGTTGTTTGAATGTTTGAATATTTGTTTGAAATACAAAACAGAAAAAGAATTAGAAAAGAAAAAGAGAGCAGACAGAAAAAAAAATAATAAGAAACAGACCCAGCCCACTAAGGCCCACACCAGCCCAGTCTTCTCCCTCTTTTTCCCCCGAAGAAACCTTTTCTCACTCAGAAACAGACCCGCTGAAGTCAATGACAACCCGGACCCACTCCTCCTCTCTCCCTCTCGCTGACGAGAAGACCCCACCTCTCTCTCTCCCACGCCCGAACCGTTTTCCTCACACTCAGGAAATTACCCGCAAGGAGACTGACAAGTGGACCTCCTCCTCTCTTCTATTCCCACTGACCGCTGGACCCCCTTTCCACTGTTCTCCTTCCCCACCCGCGCGACCAGTTCTTCCCCTCCTCGTCGCCGTTTCCTGCTGTAACTTCGCGGCATCAGTTCGCTTTAACACGGCCACCTTAACTCGCAGCGACCACGCTCCCTTAAAAGCCTCCCTCTCCTCTGTCATTTCCCCCAGACGTCGCCTCCACTCTGCCCCTAGGCTGCCTCCAATTCTCTCTATACCGCCGCCGCTCCGACGACTTCCCAAGCCAATTCCGGCAGCCCCTCACCGCCCCTCTCCTCCCCGACCAAGCTCACAGCTTCCCCACTCTCAGGCGCATCTGCTAGTGCATCAAACTCGACCGCGGGTACCCTGTAACCTCGCCTTCGACAACGACCACCGTCGCCACCGTCTGCTTCATCTCCGGCGAAGCCCACAGGTAGTATATGACCACCCCGCGCCTTCTCATTCACGCACGCACATTCGCTGTGTCCTTGCGCATCTAACCACATCGGTTTCTTGCCCTCTGGTGGACAGCAGCCCCATCCCCGTTGTCAGGCAGAAGCTCCCGACGCCGCCACAAACTCCGGTGAGGAATTGCCGTAGAACCCGAGCGCCCCTTGTCCGACCAACACTTCCTCGAGCAACGCCGTGACCCCTGAGCCCGGTGAGCAACCCCTCCTTCTCCCTCACCTCCTGTAGCGTCGCCTCCGTCGTCGACCGACCGCTCCGCCACCAGACGCCGCCGCCAGCGCCGCTGCTTTTTGGCCAAGCGATAGGAACCGTAGGATGCAGATCCACCGGCTTGGATAGAATGAATAACCGAAGGGGTAAGGATGGATCTGTGCCGTGCAATCTAACTTAATCTAACGTTCCACAGAGCCGATCCGGCCGAACCGGTATCGACCAGTAAGAACACGCCGCGTGTCGCCTATTAGGTTTAAAAACAGTTTTGAAAACAGAAACTTTTGCAAACTTCAAACCCTTGTATCTTTGGATCCACACGTCCAAAAATTACAAATTTGATGTCGTTGGAATCAGCAAGGCAAGACCTAGCCAACCCTACCCTTAGTTTTGAAAATAGTATATGTTAGCTTGTTTGAAATTGCAGATCCTTTTGTATGCTTATTTAGAGTAGAGAAATTGTTTAAAATTAATTTTAGGGTTAAATCTTTTGCAAATTGGTATGATGTGACCTTACTGACCCTAGGAACCAACCCATGGTTTGGAAAATGAATTTGGAAAAGTTTAGAATGATTAATTAGTTTAGTCCATTTCTAGCCAAATAAAATTGTTGATTTTATTATAAAAATGTTTATGGAAAGAAAACTTTGAGAAAATGGTTTGGACCAAACCTACTGACCCAAAAACACCAAGCTTTGCAATAGCAACTGATTTGGTGAAAAACTTAAGAGTTTTGCCTTAATAAAAACATTTTTCACCACATGAAATGATGAATGGATTTAAAAATAGTTTTTGGACAAAACCCTCTTAATGACTTTGCCACTTTGGTAAATGACCAATTTGGATCTTACAAAGTTTAGAAACCCCATAGAGACCCCTTTGCAAAATAAAACTATCTTGTGCATGCTCCCATGTATGAATTGGGTTCCATTGTCTTGTGTGTGTGGGATTGTTTGAGTGATTATTGGTTTGGAATGTAAATTGAATTAGTGTTTGCTTGTTTGATTTGTAGTGAAGTGTGAGACTAACAAGATCAAGGAGTGAACTACCATTCCCTACCAAAAAGGCAAGTGATGCTTCATACTTTTTGTCCCATTACTTTCCCTATGCATTAGAGATTTTGCTAAGTAAAACTTGCATGGATTTTTCTAAGTATAGACCTTGCTATAGGAAATCCTAGTAGATGAATCCTTAGTAGGAGTTTCCTAAGTTAAGATTCCTACTACTACCAAGCTTAGCCTAGCTAATAGAAAACATGGGTGGAATATATATTCACACTATGGAAAAATATTCTAAGTCTGAGGACTTAGGTTTTGTTTAATAAAACAACTAAGTTAATGAATCCCCTGGGTGGAATGGGCTTGCTTGGTGGAGATTGGTTGAGTGGTTCACAAGGCCCATGTTTATGGTTGACCTTGTGTATCTCACTTGTGGATGGCCACCCAGGAACAAAGGGATTTGAGATGTCAAATGTTGAGAAGCTTCAAGTGCAACCACTTGGCAATATGGGCTCTGCCATGATCATATAGGTTGCAAGAACTTAGCCATATGGACAGTGGGTGGTAGTGTTTGATAGGTTGGAGCGCGTCCATTTTGGTCTAAGGGAAGGCTTCTGAAAGATCTTGTCTTGGGAAACCAAGTCTTGTGGGGAAAGTGCACCACCTCTGCAGAGTGAAAAATCTAAGTACTTAGCCATGTCCCTGGTAAAGGACAATTTGAGCATCAAGACATGGAAGCAATCAAGAATCTCATCATTCCAACTTCTAAATTAAAATCTTGTGGTTTGAACAAGGGTTGTTTGAATTCTTCAATCATTGATGGAGAGATGGCTTGGTACAAGGATCTTGAAATCTTTGATTGAGAAAAATGATTTTGTCAAGCAAAAACTTAGTATTTTCAAATGTTAAGGAAAAATCTATTTTGAGCAATGCAAGCCTCAACTCCACTTAGCCAAATGCATATAGATGATAGACTCCACTATATTATCATAGTATCACTTGCCAATACAATTCAAAATGTATTGACCCTTTGTGGCTGTAACTTGTATGTTGCAGGTTTGATTGATTTTAGTGAAGATTGATTGTTTAGGATTACAAAGTCTACAACCAACATCTGCCTGTGGCACTTTGAAGATGAAGGACCCATGACTATATTTATTCCGCTGCAATGTAATGTAATAGCCTAATGAGCTATGTTTGATGTAATAAAATTATGTTATTCCTGGTTATAAAGTTATATTATGACCCTTGTTTCTTGATATTACATCTAAACTGTGGATGCTAGCTATTGATCCAGGGACTAGCATTGTAAACACAGGAGGAACCTAACTTATTGGGTTGGGACTCCTACAGATGGTATCAGAGCATTGTGTTGCCTGTAGGATTGTAACCCTAGGATTGGACAAAACCCCTTAGAAAAATAAGAGTTGTATTTTGTTCCAAAAACTTATTTACAAAAACTTGTAAACTCTTTCCTCAACCATTTTGGTTTCAACTCTACATCTCTTCTACTTCAACTTGATGGAAAAGCCTACCCCATGACCAAAGACTACACCATGTGCAAAAGACTTCTTCAACATCTTCAACTCTAATGACTTCAACATCTTCAGCTCTAATGACTTCAACATCTTCAGTATATTCATCAAGGACCTCCAACTTGGAAACCACTAAGGACCACAAGTGAAACAAGGAAATCCTACTCAAGATTTAGAGGCTAAGGGAATGCAAAATAAGAAGGAGCCATCAACAACTTTGAAGTATTGCAACCAAGAGTTTTCCTCAAGGAAACCATGGTCTCAAGTAAGAAGAATCATGAAGGAAGGAAAGATCACAAGTGAACCCTATAGATGGACCACCATATTTTAGTTAAAGACAAAACCACCAATTCATGTGGGTAACAAAAATATTTTGTTGCCTAAGTATGTGCTTGAACTTTGTTGTTTGAGTGAAATGTTTGGATTGTGATTGTATGCACATTGCTTGTGTGAAGTGTGATGTGTGTGATTAGAAATATTTCCTTAGAAATATCTTGCTTATTCTAAATCTCCCAATCCAACCCAAACAGATGTCTACTCCAAAGGACTCCAACATCAAGGTTGATGACACCAACACCAACCAAGCTGACAGCATGAGAGAGCTCATAGCAACCCAACATCAGTTGAACCAACTGACAGCTCAGTTCCTAGCCAACAATAGTGATAAAGATCCAGCACTGCAAAAGTTTTTGGAGGAACAATCCCAACTGATGCTTAAGGTGACTAATCAAATGATTAGCATAGAAGAAAGCTATCCTAGAAGAGTGTATGATAACAAGGATGACAAGAATGTTATTCTAGATGGAGCCCCAGCCTGCATTATTTGTGGAGATAAGGATCATACTTCCACGGAGCATGAAGGACAATGCCCCAATTGTGAAGAAGACCATCCTGTTGGACAATGCCCCACCTCTCAAGCTACCTGCTACCTTTGTGAAGGAAGTGATCATACTCCTGACCAATGTCCCATCTATGCCATGGTAGAACAAAGGAAACAAGAAGGATCCAAGTCTACCAAAGGAAAAGGACCACTCATACCTCCAAACAAGACAACCCAATTCAAAGGATCAAAGAAAACCAAGAAGCCCAAGCAAGACATGAGCCAAGCACAATGTCGTAAATGTAAGGAAATGGGACACTACTCCAGTGGATGCCCAGAGAACAAGAAGAATAAAGAGATTGACCAAGTGTGGTGCAACAAATGCAAAGAACCAGGCCATTATGTAGCAACTTGTCCACAAGAACAACGCAAAGAACTCAAGGACATTCATTGTTTCAACTGCAAGAACCCAGGACACTATGCGAGCAACTGTCCAGAAAGAATGAAGAACAAGTTGAACAAGCCTATGGAGAAGCTCAACCTTGGCCCATGAGTCAAGCATGGAAAGTAAAGACATAAATGCAACTGTTGCTTAGAGAAAGTATTTCTCATGATCCCAAGAAGGACAATGTGTAATTTTTGTTTGAAAATTTTTAAGGGTGGTAGTACCCTAGTTGTTTTGAACTTGCTTGTAACCCTAGCCTCCCCAAATCTCGGGACGAGATTTATTTTAAGGGTGGTACCCTGTCACATCCCAAGATTTTCCAAATCTTGTAATGTGAAAATAAATGAATAAAATAAAACTTTGTTTGATTTTCAGGCCAGAAGAAACTTTTTGAATTTAAATGGTACTTCAAACCCATTTGAATTAAATAAAACCTAAAGGGATTTAAAAAAGATAAACATTTAATAAAAGGAAAAATAAAAACATTTGGGAATACTATTTTGAAACAATTAAATGAAAAGATTTGTTTTCAAATGAAATAGAAGTTTATAAATAAAGAATATTTTATAAAGCCAAATTAAACCTTAGCCAAGCTTTGGTATTAAAACATTTTATTATTTAAATTAACTAAAGTTTATTTAAATAAATTAATAAGGATTTAATATCCAACCTTATTTAAATAAAAGGTTTTACCAATTTAAATTGAAACATCAAAACTTATTAAATTATTTAAAATAAGTTTTCCTAATTATTTGATATTCACAAATAAAACCTACTAAAGTTTAGGCTTTATTTTAGATTCAAAATAAATATCTCAATAAAATAAAACCTATTTGAAATAATAATGAAAGTCTATTATATTTAATTCATAATGGACCCTAAAATAAGATGTTAATTTATTTTAAAACAAATCTCCAAGTATTCTATATTTTCAAATAAGACCTTTTGGTTTGGTTTTGAAAATAATTGGATTTCAAATGAAAATTTTATTAAATAAATCAAACACTATTAAAGATCCATTTTATTTAATTAATAAATGGATCCTAAAATAAATAAAAATATTATTTTATTTTTGGAATTTGGATTATGTTGAAAAACAGAACCAAATTCAAAGTAAAGTTGAGTGTTTGTTTGAATTTGTTTGATTGTTGTTTGAATGTTTGAATATTTGTTTGAAATACAAAATAGAAAAAGAATTAGAAAAGAAAAAGAGAGCAGACAGAAAAAAAATAATAAGAAACAGACCCAGCCCACTAAGGCCCAGACCAGCCCAGTCTTCTCCCTCTTTTTCCCCCGAAGAAACCTTTTCTCACTCAGAAACAGACCCGCTGAAGTCAATGACAACCCGGACCCACTCCTCCTCTCTCCCTCTCGCTGACGAGAAGACCCCACCTCTCTCTCTCCCACGCCCGAACCGTTTTCCTCACACTCAGGAAATTACCCGCAAGGAGACTGACAAGTGGACCTCCTCCTCTCTTCTATTCCCACTGACCGCTGGACCCCCTTTCCACTGTTCTCCTTCCCCACCCGTGCGACCAGTTCTTCCCCTCATCGTCGCCGTTTCCTGCTGTAACTTCGCGGCATCAATTCGCTTTAACACGGCCACCTTAACTCGCAGCGACCACGCTCCCTTAAAAGCCTCCCTCTCCTCTGTCATTTCCCCCAGACGTCGCCTCCACTCTGCCCCTAGGCTGCCTCCAATTCTCTCTATACCGCCGCCGCTCCGACGACTTCCCAAGCCAATTCCGGCAGCCCCTCACCGCCCCTCTCCTTCCCGACCAAGCTCACAGCTTTCCCACTCTCAGGCGCATCTGCTAGTGCATCAAACTCGACCGCGGGTACCCTGTAACCTCGCCTTCGACAACGACCACCGTCGCCACCGTCTGCTTCATCTCCGGCGAAGCCCACAGGTAGTATCTGACCACCCCGCGCCTTTTCATTCACGCACGCACATTTGCTGTGTCCTTGCGCATCTAACCACATCGGTTTCTTGCCCTCTGGTGGACAGCAGCCCCATCCCCGTTATCAGGCAGAAGCTCCCGACGCCGCCACGAACTCCGGTGAGGAATTGCCGTAGAACCCGAGCGCCCCTCGTCCGACCAACACTTCCTCGAGCAACGCCGTGACCCCTGAGCCCGGTGAGCAACCCCTCCTTCTCCCTCACCTCCTGTAGCGTCGCCTCCGTCGTCGACCGACCGCTCCGCCACCAGATGCCGCCGCCAGCGCCGCTGCTTTTTGGCCAAGCGATAGGAACCGTAGGATGCAGATCCACCGGCTTGGATAGAATGACTAACCGAAGGGGTAAGGATGGATCTGTGCCGTGCAATCTAACTTAATCTAACATTCCACAGAGCCGATCCTGCCGAACCGGTATCGACCAGTAAGAACACGCCGCGTGTCGCCTATTAGGTTTAAAAACAGTTTTGAAAACAGAAACTTTTGCAAACTTCAAACCCTTGTATCTTTGGATCCACACGTCCAAAAATTACAAATTTGATGTCGTTGGAATCAGCAAGGCAAGACCTAGCCAACCCTACCCTTAGTTTCGAAAATAGTATCTGTTAGCTTGTTTGAAATTGCAGATCCTTTTGTATGCTTATTTAGAGTAGAGAAATTGTTTAAAATTGATTTTAGGGTTAAATCTTTTGCAAATTGGTATGATGTGACCTTACTGACCCTAGGAACCAACCCATGGTTTGGAAAATGAATTTGGAAAAGTTTAGAATGGATTAATTAGTTTAGTCCATTTCTAGCCAAATAAAATTGCTGATTTTATTATAAAAATGTTTATGGAAAGAAAACTTTGAGAAAATGGTTTGGACCAAACCTACTGACCCAAAAACACCAAGCTTTGCAATAGCAACTCATTTGGTGAAAAACTTAAGAGTTTTGCCTTAATAAAAACATTTTTCACCACATGAAATGATGAATGGATTTAAAAATAGTTTTTGGACAAAACCCTCTTAATGACTTTGCCACTTTGGTAAATGACCAATTTGGATCTTACAAAGTTTAGAAACCCCATAGAGACCCCTTTTCAAAATAAAACTATCTTGTGCATGCTCCCATGTATGAATTGGGTTCCATTGTCTTGTGTGTGTGGGATTGTTTGAGTGATTATTGGTTTGGAATGTAAATTGAATTAGTGTTTGCTTGTTTGATTTGTAGTGAAGTGTGAGACTAACAAGATCAAGGAGTGAACTACCATTCCCTACCAAAAAGGCAAGTGATGCTTCATACTTTTTGTCCCATTACTTTCCCTATGCATTAGAGATTTTGCTAAGTAAAACTTGCATGGATTTTTCTAAGTATAGACCTTGCTATAGGAAATCCTAGTAGATGAATCCTTAGTAGGAGTTTCCTAAGTTAAGATTCCTACTACTACCAAGCTTAGCCTAGCTAATAGAAAACATGGGTGGAATATATATTCACACTATGGAAAAATATTCTAAGTCTGAGGACTTAGGTTTTGTTTAATAAAACAACTAAGTTAATGAATCCCCTGGGTGGAATGGGCTTGCTTGGTGGAGATTGGTTGAGTGGTTCACAAGGCCCATGTTTATGGTTGACCTTGTGTATCTCACTTGTGGATGGCCACCCAGGAACAAAGGGATTTGAGATGTCAAATGTTGAGAAGCTTCAAGTGCAACCACTTGGCAATATGGGCTCTGCCATGATCATATAGGTTGCAAGAACTTAGCCATATGGACAGTGGGTGGTAGTGTTTGATAGGTTGGAGCGCGTCCATTTTGGTCTAAGGGAAGGCTTCTGAAAGATCTTGTCTTGGGAAACCAAGTCTTGTGGGGAAAGTGCACCACCTCTGCAGAGTGAAAAATCTAAGTACTTAGCCATGTCCCTGGTAAAGGACAATTTGAGCATCAAGACATGGAAGCAATCAAGAATCTCATCATTCCAACTTCTAAATTAAAATCTTGTGGTTTGAACAAGGGTTGTTTGAATTCTTCAATCATTGATGGAGAGATGGCTTGGTACAAGGATCTTGAAATCTTTGATTGAGAAAAATGATTTTGTCAAGCAAAAACTTAGTATTTTCAAATGTTAAGGAAAAATCTATTTTGAGCAATGCAAGCCTCAACTCCACTTAGCCAAATGCATATAGATGATAGACTCCACTATATTATCATAGTATCACTTGCCAATACAATTCAAAATGTATTGACCCTTTGTGGCTGTAACTTGTATGTTGCAGGTTTGATTGATTTTAGTGAAGATTGATTGTTTAGGATTACAAAGTCTACAACCAACATCTGCCTGTGGCACTTTGAAGATGAAGGACCCATGACTATATTTATTCCGCTGCAATGTAATGTAATAGCCTAATGAGCTATGTTTGATGTAATAAAATTATGTTATTCCTGGTTATAAAGTTATATTATGACCCTTGTTTCTTGATATTACATCTAAACTGTGGATGCTAGCTATTGATCCAGGGACTAGCATTGTAAACACAGGAGGAACCTAACTTATTGGGTTGGGACTCCTACATCCTCAGACTTAGAAATTTTCCATAGCATGAATATATATTCCACCCTTGTTTTCTACTAGCTAAGCTAAGCATGATAGTAGTAGGAATCTTAACTTAGGAAATTCTACTAAGGTTTCATCTACTAGGATTTCCCATAGCATGGTTTATACTTAGCAAAAATTCCATGCAAGTCTTACTTAGAAATATCACTAATGCATAGTGAAAATAATGGGACAAAAGTATGAAGCATCACTTGCCTTTTTGGTAGAGAATATAGGTTCACTCCTTGATCTTGCAATGTTCACACACTTCAAATCACTACAATTCAATCAAGCAAGCAATATTTCAATCTACCATTCAAGCAACATCACATAAAATAATATAAACAAAACAATGCATGCAAGCATGCCAAACTTTGTTTTATTTACAAAAGTGGTTTATAATAGGTTATAAACATTCTAAAGCACTTTATTGGTCATTGTATAAAGTGGCAAAACTATTTGCAAAAGATTTTATCTATAAACCATTTTTTAAACCAAATCATTATTTTATGTGGTTAAAAATGCCTTTATCAAAGTAGCAATCTTTATAGGGTTTACCAAATATATTTTTAAGTCATAAAACTTGGTGTTTAGGGTCAGAGAGTTTAAATCAAAACATTTCCCAAAGGTTTTCCTCCAAAATCATTTTTAACAATTAAACCATATTTTTATTTGGCTAGAAATGTTTTAATTCAAGGTTTTATTCTTTTGCTTCACCAAATACATTTTTGAAACCACCAATTGATTCCTAGGGTCAGTAGGTTCAAAAAAATCCATTTGCCAAAGGTTTTATCTCAAAAATCATTTTAGAACAATTTTTATATTCTAAACATGCATACACAAGTTTCTATAAAAACAAACAATTTAACAGAAGCTTTTTACTAAACAAAGTGCCTAGTTTGATAGGGCTTGTCTTGCTGATTCCATTGATATAAAATTTGCAAAAACTAATAGATCAAACTCTGGTTTTTAAACAACACACTGGCCACGTGTCTTGTTCTTATTGGTCGAAAATGTTTCGCGTGGATCAAGCGATGCAGGCCGTAGGATCTAAAGTGGATCGTGCGGCACAGAGCACTACTTACCCCTTCGGTTAATGTTCTATCGCAGCGCTTGGATCTGGATCCTATGGTGCACAGCACTCGGCCACAGATGGGCGGCGTTGGCGCGGCGGCTGGCGGCGGAGCGCTCAGAGGGTGAGGTTGCTGACAAACTAAATCACGCGGGAGAGAGTGAGAATGCTTACAGGGTTCGCAGGGGTGCGGAGAAGCTCCACATGGTCTCTGTTCGTCGAGGGGAGCTCGGGTTCCTGAGTAACTGCTCGTCAGAGTCTGTCGCGGCGTCGGGTGCGCTCAGACGATGTTGGAGGCAAGGCTACGGGGCTAGGGAAAGTAGATGTAGGGTACTGTTAGTTTCGTACGCGAGTGGCAAACAAGTGAGCATCAAAAAGAGGGCGAGGGGGAGTCTATGCTCACCAGGGAAGCTTGCCGGAGTCGAGGCCGACGGCGGCGCTGCTCAGACGTGATCGTTGCCGACGCTGGGGTTCAAGCGCGGGCAAAATGAGGCCACTGAGAGGTGAGGTGGTTGATGGGGATCATGCCTACGTGGTCTAGAGAGCGAGGCGCGACGGCGACTGGCCTGAATTGGAGGTGGCGCTCGCCGGAGACAGTGGCGGTGAAGTGCGAAATTCAGCAGCCTGGGGGCGCGCTAGGGTGAGGGACTGAGGGGGAAACAGAGAGGAAACACAGGCGAATAAGAGGGCATGGTAGCGGGGTCGTTTAATGGTGTGGTTAACGCGAATTAAGCCGGGCTTTAATCGCCTGCAACGGCCGGCGAGGTGAAGGGCGGAGTCAGCGGGTGAGGAAGATGATGACCTGGCGTGGGGTCTCTTGGCAGTGAGAGAGAGAGGGAGAGTGGGGCCGACTCGTCAGTGATTCTGCGGGTTCTTTCTCTGGTGAAAAACGGTTCGTTTGGGTGAGAGGGAGAGGTGGGCTGGACTGGGCTTAGTTGGGCCAGTTAGGTTGGGCTGAGTCTTTTACATTTTTTTTGTTCTGATTGTTTTTCTTTTTCCTTTTCTAATAATCTGTTTTGATTTTGAATAAGCAATTCAAACACTCATTTGAATTCAAACCTCAACCAAAATTTGTGTAGGTTTAAATATTGATTTGTAACATAATCTGAAGTCAATTTTTGAATAAAACTTTATTCTTTTTGGGGTCTTTTAATTATTCAAATAAGCCCTTGTTTTAAATCAAATAAGATTTAATAATATTTTCAAACACCATTTGAATTTCTAAAACCTTCCAAATCTTTTCAGTAGGTTTTTATTTGATTACTTGGGTGTCAAATAATTCATCTTGAATTATTTGGAAAAGTTTTTATATGATTTATTAATCATTTAAAATTGGATACTTGTCTTTATTCCAATGAAATTAAATATAGTTTTAAATCCATAAATTTTATTTGGAAAATTTATTTTATTTAAGTTAATTAAACAACTTTTATTCCACTTGGGTAATTCCAAAATACTATTTTCTCATGAATTATATAATTATTCTTATTAGAGATTTGTCCTTATTAAAATAGGGATAGAATGGTTACTGCCATTTTATTTTGGAAATTCTTTATCCTTTATTTTATTTGGATTTGGATTCTATTCATTCCATTTGCTTAATGGATTAGGCCAAGGTTTAATTTGGTCTTTAAATAATCCTTATTTAATATTTCTTTCTTCATCTTATAAAATCCATATCTTTTTATTTAGAGATCCAAACTTGGTGATTCCAATTTGTAAAATCTTATTTGAGATTTATTTATCCTTTTAAATATCTTTAGGATTATTTGCTCACCATTTTGTATGGATTTTAGATAAGTGCTTTATTAGCTTTGGAAATTACTTTTCCTTATCTTATTTAAATTCATAAGATTTTATTTATGGTTCCAAATTAAGTGAAACCAATTTCTATGGTTTTATATTATTTCTATTTGTCATTCCTGATCATTTATAAAAATTTGTTGACAAATTTTTATATGGATCAAATCCATAGGCTTGGGGATAACTTGGAAATGATTTTTATGCCATTTAGGGTTTAGGGTTTGGATTTATTTTCTAAGTGTTTAAATTTCCAGATGCATTTTATGATGAATGCATTTTACTTGATTTGAATTTTGTTGGATTCAAATGTTAACCAAAGTTTGTTCCAGATGGGATTTTAAGTTTCCATTTAGAAACAAAAAGTTTCTTTTCACCCTAAATTTCAACAATAATTTATTTTGTTTATTTATTTTTCACATTACAAGATTTGGAAAATCTTGGGATGTGACAGGCTACCACCCTTAAAATAAATCTCGTCCCGATATTTGGGGAGGCTAGGGGTTACGAGTTGGCTCAAAGCAACTAGGGTACTACCACCCTTAAAAAATTTCCAACTAGATTACTTCTTGACTTGCTTGGGGTCTTGTTGAATCTTCTCTGGGAAAACATCTGCATAGTGTCCTTTGTTTCCACACTTGAAACATGTGACTAGGCTGAGATCCTTCATAGGCTTTATCTTGTGCTTCATCTTTTCTGGACAATTGCTTGCATAATGTCCTTGGTTACCACAGTTGTAACATGTGATAAGGTTGAGTTCTTCACGTATCTTCTGTGGACAACTTGACACATAATGGCCTAGCTCTTTGCAGTTGTTGTACCATACTTGGATAATTTCCTTATACTTCTTCTTCTTGGGTTTCTCCAAAGCTAGGAGTGCTTCTAGTTCATGTTCTTCATATGTTATCTCAAAGGTAGGAATGTTTCCTGGTCTCCTTGACCTTTTCTTATTCCTTGGATAATACATATGTCTCCTCTTTGGTCCTTTAAATTGAGTCATATTGCATGGAGGTGCAAGATGAGATTTTCCCTTGTCTTCATCCTTCTTGGTATACTTGGCTCTCTCATGGTAGTCTGCAATCAGTTGTTGCACTCCAGCTTGTTTCCTTTGTTGAACTATGGAATAGATGGGGCATTGGATAGGGACATGATTATTTCCTTCACATAAGTAACAAGTAGCTTGGGTTGTGGGGCATTGATTAGCTGGATGCTTCTCTTCACAATTGGGGCATTGATCTTCATGCTCTTTGGAAGTGTGATCCTTGTCTCCACAAACATTGCAAGCTTGGGTTCCTTCTAGAATATCATCTTTGTCATCCTTGTTGTCACAAACTCCTTTGGAAGAGTTGTCTCCCATGTTGGTCATTTGAGTGGCCATCCCTTGCAACAATTGGGATTGAATTTTCAAAATCCTTTGTATGGTTGGGTCTAACTCACTAGTGTTGGCTAAAAATTGAGCTGTCACTTGGTTCAACTGGGTTTGGGTTACTATGAGTTCTCTCATGTTGTCCTCTTGGTTGTTGTTGTTGTCACCATCCTTGATGTTGGAATTTCTTGGAGAAGTCATCTGTTTGGGTTGGATTGGGATTAGAATAGGCAAAATATTTCTAAGGAATCAATTCTAATCACACACACATCACAATTCACACAAGCAATGTGCAAACAATCACAAACAAGCATTCCACTCAAACAACAAGTTTCAAGCATATTTTTAGGCAACCAAAAATATTTTTGTTACACCACATAAGTTGGTGAATTTGGCTTAAACTAAATATGGTGGTCCATCTATATGGTTCACTTGATATCTTTCTATCCTTCTTGGTTGATTCTTCTTGAACAAGATGTTTGTATCCTTAGAGAATTTCTTGCATCTTGGTCTCAAAACTTCAAGGTGATGATGATTCCTTCTAAGTTGTGTTTCCTTAGTCCTCAAGTCTTGAGCAGCATTTGTCTCACTTGTAGTCCTTAGTGATATCCAAGGTTGAAGTCCTTGTTGAGAATAAGGTTGAAATCACTTGAAGATGTTGAAGTCATTAGAGTTGATGAAGTCCTTTGCACATGGTGAAGTCTTTGGCCATGGGGTAGGCTTTGTCCATCAAGTTTGAAATAGAAGAGATGTAGAATCAAAACCAAAAATGTTTGAGGAAAGAGTTTACAAGATTGTTTGTAAATAAGTTTTGGAACAAATACAACTCCTATTTTTCTAAGGTTTTTCTTTGTCCAATCCTAGGTTTACAAATCCTACAGGCAACACAATGCTCTGATACCATCTGTAAGGTTCCCACCTTTAATAAGGTAGAGATCCCTGTTTTTACAATGCTAGTCCCTAGATCAATAGCTAGCATCCACAGTTAAGATGTAATATCAAGAAACAAAGGTCATAATACAACTTTATAACCAGGAATAAAATAATTTATTACATCTTACATAGCTCATTTGGCTATCTCATTACAATGCAGCAGAATATAACAATAGCATGGGGTCCTTCATCTTCAAAGTGCCACAGGCAGACATGTTGGTTGTATACTTGTAATCCTAAATCAATAACTTCTCTAACATCAAACAAACCTGCAACATAATAAGTTACAGCCACAAGGGTCAATACATTTGAATTGTATTGGAAAGTGATACTATGGTAGTATAGTGGAGTCTATCATCTATATGCATTTGGCTAAGTGGAGCTTAGGCTTGCTTTGCTCAAAATAGTTTTCCTTATCATTTGAAAACACTAAGTTTTTGCTTGACAAAATCTTTCCCAAGGCATCTCCCAATAGAAATTGGTGATCCTTCAACCCTTGTTCACCCACAAGATTTTAACTTAGAAAATGGGATGAGGAGATTCTTGATAGCTTCCATGTCTTGATGCTAAAATTGTCCTTTACCAGGGACATGGCTAAGTACTTAGATTTTACACTCTGCAGAGGTTGTGCACTTTCCCCACAAGACTTGGTTTCACCAAGACAAGATCTTTGAGAAGTCTTCCCTTAGACCAGAATGGACGCGCTCCAACCTATCAAACCCCTACCACCAACTGTCCATTTGGCTAAGTTATTGCAACCTATATGATCCAGGCAGAGCCCATATTGCCAAGTGGCTGCACTTGAAGCTTCTCAACATTTGACATCTCAAATCTCTTTGTTCCTGGGTGGCCATCCACAAGTGAGATACACAAGGTAAACCATAGAAATGGGCCTTGTGAACCACTCAACACAAACCATTCCTTCCATTCCACCCAGGTGATTCATTCACTTAGTTGTTTTATTAAACAAAACACAAGTCCTCAGACTTAGAAATTTTCCATAACATGAATATATATTCCACCCTTGTTTTCTACTAGCTAAGCTAAGCATGATAGTAGTAGGAATCTTAACTTAGAAAATTCTACTAAGGTTTCATCTACTAGGATTTCCCATAGCATGGTTTATACTTAGCAAAAATTCCATGCAAGTCTTACTTAGAAATATCACTAATGCATAGTGAAAATAATGGGACAAAAGTATGAAGCATCACTTGCCTTTTTGGTAGAGAATATAGGTTCACTCCTTGATCTTGCAATGTTCACACACTTCAAATCACTACAATTCAATCAAGCAAGCAATATTTCAATCTACCATTCAAGAAACATCACATAAAATAATATAAACAAAACAATGCATGCAACCATGCCAAACTTTGTTTTATTTACAAAAGTGGTTTATAATAGGTTATAAACATTCTAAAGCACTTTATTGGTCATTGTATAAAGTGGCAAAACTATTTGCAAAAGATTTTATCTATAAACCATTTTTTAAACCAAATCATTATTTTATGTGGTTAAAAATGCCTTTATCAAAGTAGCAATCTTTATAGGGTTTACCAAATATATTTTTAAGTCATAAAACTTGGTGTTTAGGGTCAGAGAGTTTAAATCAAAACATTTCCCAAAGGTTTTCCTCCAAAATCATTTTTAACAATTAAACCATATTTTTATTTGGCTAGAAATGTTTTAATTCAAGGTTTTATTCTTTTGCTTCACCAAATACATTTTTGAAACCACCAATTGATTCCTAGGGTCAGTAGGTTCAAAAAAATCCATTTGCCAAAGGTTTTATCTCAAAAGTCATTTTAGAACAATTTTTATATTCTAAACATGCATACACAAGTTTCTATAAAAACAAACAATTTAACATAAGATTTTTACTAAACAAAGTGCATAGTTTGATAGGGCTTGTCTTGCTGATTCCATTGATATAAAATTTGCAAAATTTGGAAGTGTGGTTTGAAAGTTATGCAATTTACAAATTTGGAAAACTAATAGATCAAACTCTGGTTTTTAAACAACACACTGGCCACGTGTCTTGTTATTATTGGTCAAAAATGTTTCGCGTGGATCAAGCGATGCAGGCCGTAGGATCTAAAGTGGATCGTGCGGCACAGAGCACTACTTACCCCTTCGGTTAATGTTCTATCGCAGCGCTTGGATCTGGATCCTATGGTGCACAGCACTCGGCCACAGATGGGCGGCGTTGGCGCGGCGGCTGGCGGTGGAGCGCTCAGAGGGTGAGGTTGCTGACGAACTAAATCACGCGGGAGAGAGTGAGAATGCTTACAGGGTTTGCAGGGGTGCGGAGAAGCTCGACGTGGTCTCTGTTCGTCGAGGGGCGCTCGGGTTCCTGAGTAATTGCTCGTTAGAGTCTGTCGCGGCGTCGGGTGCGCTCAGACGACGAGGCGAGGCTACGGGTCTCGGGAAAGTAGATGTAGGGTACCGTTAGTTTCGTACGCGAGTGGAAAACAAGTGAGCATCAAAAAGAGGGCGAGGGGGAGTCTATGCTCACCAGGGAAGCTTGCCGGAGTCGAGGCCGACGGCGGCGCTGCTTAGACGTGATCGTTTCCGACGCTGGGGTTCAAGCGTGGGCAAAATGAGGCCACTGAGAGGTGAGGTGGTTGATGGGGATCATGCCTACGTGGTCTAGAGAGCAAGGCGCGACGGCGACTGGCCTGAATTGGAGGTGGCGCTCGCCGGAGACCGTGGCGGCGAAGTGCGAAATTCAGCAGCCTGGGGGCGCGCTAGGGTGAGGGACTGAGGGGGAAACAGAGAGGAAACGCAGGCGAATAAGAGGGCATGGTAGCGGGGTCGTTTAATGGCGTGGTTAACACGAATTAAGCCGGGCTTTAATCGCCTGCAACGGCCGGCGAGGTGAAGGGCGGAGTCAGCGGGTGAGGAAGATGATGACCTAGCATGGGGTCGCTTGGCAGCGAGAGAGAGAGAGAGAGGGAGAGTGGGGCCGACTCGTCAGTGATTCTGCGGGTTCTTTCTCTGGTGAAAAACGGTTCTTTCAGGTGAGAGGGAGAGGTGGGCTGGACTGGGCTTAGTTGGGCCAGTTAGGTTGGGCTGAGTCTTTTACATTTTTTTTTGTTCTGATTGTTTTTCTTTTTCCTTTTCTAATAATCTGTTTTGATTTTGAATAAGCAATTCAAACACTCATTTGAATTCAAACCTCAACCAAAATTTGTGTAGGTTTAAATATTGATTTGTAACATAATCTGAAGTCAATTTTTGAATAAAACTTTATTCTTTTTGGGGTCTTTTAATTATTCAAATAAGCCCTTGTTTTAAATCAAATAAGATTTAATAATATTTTCAAACACCATTTGAATTTCTAAAACCTTCCAAATCTTTTTAGTAGGTTTTTATTTGATTACTTGGGTGTCAAATAATTCATCTTGAATTATTTGGAAAAGTTTTTAATATGATTTATTAATCATTTAAAATTGGATACTTGTCTTTATTCCAATAAAATTAAATATAGTTTTAATTCCATAAATTTTATTTGGAAAATTTATTTTATTTAAGTTAATTAAACAACTTTTATTCCACTTGGGTAATTCCAAAATACTATTTTCTCATGAATTATATAATTATTCTTATTAGAGATTTGTTGTAATATCCCTCCTTTGTAAAGGAAAAGGATCCCTGTGATTGCAATGCTAGTTCGTGGATCATTGCTAGCATCCACAGTTTAAGATGAAGTACACAGATACAAAGGTCATTTATTACATCCATTCCAGAGATAAACATAGTCTTTACAACTCAAAGGCCACAGGCCTATTACAAGAGTTTGAATAAGTAAATAAATATAAGTCTTCATCTTCATGTGCCACAGGCAAACATGTTGAGTGTAGACTCATGACACCTAATCCTCATCAGAGTAACCTGCAACATCACAAGTTACAGCCACAGTGGGTCAATACTTTGGAATAGTATTGGCAAGTGATACCTTAGTATATTTTAAGTGGACTAGATACTATATGCAAATTTGGCTAAGTGTAGCTTGGCTTGCTTTGCTCAAAATAGGTTTTTCCTATTAGTTGAAATCACTAAGTTTTTCTTTGTCAAAACTTTTCCCAAGGAACCACCAATAGACATTGAGGTCCTTCACCCTTGTTCACCCACAAGTTTTTACTTAGAAATTGGGATGAGGAGATTCTTGATAGCTTCCATGCCTTGATGCTCAAGTTGTCCATTGCCATGGACTTGGCTAAGTACTTAGATTTTTCCATCTGCAGAGGTTGTGCACTTTCCCCACCAGACTTGGTTTCACCAAGACAGGACCTTTCAGATGCCTTCCCTTAGACCAAATGGACGCGTTCCAACCTATCATTCCCACTACCAACAACTGTCCAAATGGCTAAGTTCTAGCAACTTATGTGATCCAGGCAGAGCCTATATTGCCAAGTGGCTGCACTAGAAGCTTCTTAACACTTGGCCTCTAAAATCTCTTTATTCCTGGGTGGCTTACCACAAGTGAGATACACAAGGTAAACCATAGCCATGGTCCTTGTGTAACCACTCAACCAAAACCACCAATCAAGTCCCTTTCCACCCAGATGATTCATTGACTTAGTTGTTTTATTAAGCAAAACAAGTCCAAAGACTTAGAAATATTTTCATCATAGCATGTATATTTCACCAACCCTTGTTTGCTACTAGCTAGGCTAAGCATGGCATAGATAGTAACTTAACTTAGAAATTTCCTAGCAATTCTACAACTACTTAGGATTTCCCAACATGGCATATAGGCAAAATAATAACATGCAAAACTTAGCAAAATATTTCTAATGCTTAGTATAAAACATAGGGATAGAATTATTCATGAAGTACCACTTGCCTTGGTAGTTGGGAGAGTAGCACTCTTCACAATCACAATCACTAGCACCAAAGTCTACACAAAGAATGGTAGCAACAAATTACACACAAAACATATACAAACAAACAAAATATATGCATGCATGAAAATGCTAAGTGATGATTTTTAAAACTCAACCAAGCAAGTGTATAGTACTGAATCCTAAACAAGTCAAAAACTTGCCACACAACAATTATTTAAACCCTAAATAAATTCCTAAACAATTCATAAGCTCAAATAAGCCCTACACATGTTTCTGCAAATAAAACCTTTTTAACAGAAACTAAACATTAAACACATTGCATAATCTGATAGATCTTGCTCTCCTGATTCCAACGGTATAAAATTTGCCAAAATTTAACGTGGGAATCAAAAGTTACAAACAAAACAAATTTGAACTATAATCTGATTCAAAATCTGTTTTAAATCTAAACTACTGCCACGCGGCGCTATCCTATTGGCCGGTACCGATTCGCTCAGGATCACGCTTCCGCGCCGTCGGATCAAGTTAGATCCAACGCGCCAGATCTAAAGAAAACGCTTCGCTCCAGATCTAATCTAGTCCCTACGATACAGATCTAACGGCTGCCGTTGCTCTGACCAAAGTCAAGCGGCGCTAGCGCGGCGGCGAGCGGCGGAGCGCTCTGTCAGTGGCGGTGCCGGTGAACTAGGTCGCCCGGGGAGGGGAGAGGGTGCTCACCAGAACCGCAGTGACGAGGTGAAGCTCAACGTGTCCCTGGCTGGCGAAGGGGCGCTCGGAGTCGTCAGGGATTCCTCGCCGGAGTTCGCGAACGCGTCGGGTACGGCTGCTCATCGACGTTGGCGAAGATACAGATCACGCCAAGGCAAAATAAGCAGTGTGTCAGATGCGCGGAGTGATGCTGGTCATGCGAGTGCCAAAGAGAGAACAAGGCGCGGTCAGAACTAACCAGGAAGGTTCGCCGGAGTTGGAGACGGCGTCGGATTCTCTCGGTGCTCGTCGAAGTCGAAGCTATGGATCACAAACAAACGGGCAAAGGGGATCAGGAGGTGCGCAAGGAAGTTGCGAAGCTACTCGTATGAACCAGAGAGGAAGGGGCGCACAAGGTTTACCAGAATTGGTCGCCGGAGTAGGTTCTGGCTGCGGCGGCGCAAGGGCGAATACTGGCAGCCTGGTGGCGAGAAGAGTGTGCAGTGTGGGGGGAAATGACCGCGAGGGGGAGAGGTTCTTATAGCCGGAGCTGGGCGTGGAGTTACTCGCGGAATCAATGGGAATCAACGCGACAGTGACTGCGGCGACGGCGCGAGCGGCTCAGGCGCACGTGATTGACAAAGACGATGACGGGGTCACGGGTCCACTTGTCAGCGAAATAAACAGAGGAGAGGTGGGGTCCGGGCGTCAGCGACTTCGTGGGTACGTCTGAGTGTGAAAGAGAGAGAGGGGGACCCGGGTGGGCTAGATGGGCTGCTTCTGTTGATGGGCTCAAACCCTGGCACTGGCCCTTTTCCTTTTCTTTAATCCTTTTCTATTTCTAATTTGATTTTCTGGAATGATTTTCAAATGAATTCAAACTCTATTTGAATTCAAATCTTTTCAGGATTTTTGTAGTGTGCAACCTTTACAATTCTAGGCATAAAACCAGGTGGTCACTTTGAATTGGCTTGGTCATTTGGAAAATAATAGAATAAACAGTGACTTAGCACTTGTTTTATATTGGTTTTGAATTTGGTTTTCAAATTGTATTTGCTTTGAAAACTTTGGTTTAGGTCTTAGCAATCTAGCAACTCATTCTGAAAGCAATAAGGCACAAATTTTGGTTTCATGAACAACAACCTCTCATAGAAGAGTAGCATTTGTTTCAAATGCTGATCACATAAAATAATGAGCTCATATGCTCCTGTTTTTTAATTGTTTTATTTGAAATGAACTCTATATGATCATGGATGCATGGATGATATGCATTAGGTTGAAACATGATTTTAGGGATGTTACAAATCTAACCCCCTTAAGGTGAATCTCGCCCTCGAGATTCGGATTGGCTAGCAAATAGGTGAGGGTGGTCTTTCCGAAGATCATCCTCTCTTTCCCATGTTGCTTCCTCTTCGGAATGATGATTCCACTGCACTTTGCAGAACTTGATAGTCTTAGTCCTTGTGACTCTTTCTGCAGTCTCAAGAATCTTGATAGGTTTCTCTTCATAAGTGAGATCACTTTCCAGTTGAACCTCCTCCAAAGGTATGGTATCCTTCAAAGAAGTTTCTTCCATTTCTGGATGACATTTCTTAAGTTGACTCACATGAAACACATTATGAACAGCTGACAGAGATTCTGGCAGTTCTATTTCATAGGCAACTTCTCATTTACGACTCAGAATCTTGAATGGTCCAACATATCTTGGTGCCAATTTTCCTTTGACTCTGAACCTTTTCACTCCACGAAGTGGTGACACTCTAAGATAAGCTCTATCTCCAACTTCGTAGGTGACTTCTCTACGCTTAGGATCTGCGTAGCTTTTCTGTCGGGACTGTGCTATCTTCAACCTGTCCTTAACCAATTTGACCTTCTCTTCGGCTTCCTTGATAAGATCTGGTCCGAATAAACTTCTTTCTCCCACACCATTCCATAACAATGGGGTGGTACACTTTCTTCCGTAGAGAAACTCAAACGGTGCCATCTCAATGCTAGCTTGATAGCTGTTGTTATAAGAAAATTCTGCGTAAGGCAGACTTTCATCCCAACTGGCTCCATAGTCTAGGGCACATGCCCTCAACATGTCTTCGAGAATCTGATTAGTCCTTTCTGTCTGTCCATCATTTTGAGGATGAAAAGCAGTACTGAATTCCAACCTTGTTCCCAATGACTCATGTAACTGTCTCCAAAAATGGGAAGTGAATTGAGTTCCCCTATCAGACACAATACTCTTGGGCACTCCATGTAGACATACAATTCTACTCATGTAGATTCTGGCTAACTTAGCACTTGTGTAGGTCGTCTTCACGGGTATGAAATGAGCTACTTTAGTTAGGCGATCCACTACTACCCAAATAGAATCGTATCCTGACCAGGTCCTTGGTAATCCGGTAATGAAATCCATACCAATCTTGTCCCACTTCCAATCAGGAATAGGTAGTGATTGAAGCAAACCTGCTGGTTTCTGATGTTCCGCTTTAACTCTACTACACACATCACACAAAGCAATATGTTCGGCGATGTCTTTCTTGAGATTATTCCACCATAATCTTTCTTTCATGTCCATGTACATTTTGGTGTTTCCCGGATGAATAGAATACGGTGAGTTGTGTGCTTCTTGCAAAATCAGTTTCCGCAACTCCGGGTCTTGTGGAACACAGATACGTTTCCCATGCCATAAAGTACCATGTTCGTCTTCATGGAACCCTTTGGCTTTTCCTTTGCCAATCTTTTATTTAATCTCTTCGATTTCTTTATCAATCTTCTGGGCTTCTTTGATCTTGTCCAACAAAGTGGGTTGAACATCCAAAGACATGAGATGTCCTTCAGGCACAATCTCCAATCTGAGTTTTCTGAATTGGGCACACAAATCATCTGGCAATTCTCCTTTGGTAAGGCCATTCACAAAAACCTTACGACTTAGAGCATCTGTTACAACATTTGCTTTACCGGGGTGGTATTGCAAACTTAAGTCATAGTCCTTGATAAGTTCTAGCCATCTTCTTTGCCTCATATTAATTTCCTTCTGGGTGAAGATATATTCAGACTTTTGTGATCTGTAAACACTTCACAACGCTTTCACAAAAGATAGTGTCTCCATGTTTTGAGTGCATGGACAATAGAGGCTAACTCTAAATCATGAGTAGGATAGTTCACTTCATGAGTTTTGAGCTGTCTTGAGGCATAAGCCACAACTTTACCGTCTTGCATAAGTACTGCACCCAAACCCTGATGAGATGCATCACAATATACTTGGAAATCTTTTCCCAAATCCGGCAGACACAAGACTGGTGCTATCACAAGTCTCTTCTTCAATTCCTGAAAGCTGAGTTCACAACCTTCAGACCAAGCAAACTTCTTGTCTTTCTTTAGTAATTCAGTCATAGGCTTAGCTACCTTGGAGAAATTTTCAATGAACCTTCTGTAGTAACCTGCTAAGCCAAGGAAACTACGAACTTCTTTCACGGACTTGGGAGATTCCCATTCAATCACAGCTGAAACTTTAGCAGGATCCACTGCTACACCATCCTTTGTCATAACATGTCCTAGAAAACCAACTTCATCCAACCAGAACTCACACTTGCTGAATTTGGCATAAAGTTTATGCTCTCTTAACTTCTCAAGTATCAAACGCAAATGTCCTTCATGCTCTTCTTTGCTCTTGGAGTAGACTAAGATGTCATCGATGAAAACGACAACAAACTTGTCAAGGAATTCCATGAACACCTTGTTCATCATATTCATGAAGTATGCTGGAGCATTGGTCAAACCGAAAGGCATTACGGTATACTCATACAATCCATACCTTGTAGTGAACGCTGTCTTAGGTATGTCTTGTTCTCTTATCTTGAGTTGAAAATAGCCTGACCGGAGATCAATCTTTGAGAATACACATGCTCCTTCTAGCTGATCAAACAAGTCATTGATTCTAGGCAAAGGGTATTTGTTCTTGATAGTTACCTCGTTCAGTGAACGGTAATCTATGCATAACCTTTGACTTCTATCTTTCTTCTCCACGAACAAAACTGGAGCTCCCCAAGATGAAGAACTTGGTTGAATAAATCCTTTCTACAACTGTTCTCCAAGTTGTTTCTTGAGTTCTTTCAGTTCATCAACTGACATTTTGTAAGGTCTCTTTGCTATTGGTCCAGATCCTGGTACCAAATCTATAAGAAACTCCACATCTCTATCTGGTGGCATTCCCGGCAATTCTTCCGGAAACACATCTGGATACTCACTCACAATTGGCACACTGTCCATGCTAACCCCCTTAAGAGAATTAAGCATACTCCTTTTTGCTTCAAAGTTGGTCTTGAATCTGATCCTTTTATTTTCTGGAGTTGTGAGTGAGACAGCATGGTTGGCACAATCTATCACTCCTTTGTACTTAGTCATCCAGTCCATTCCCAGAATGACATCCAATCCTTGGGAGTTTAGAATTATCAAGTTAACGGGAAATTTATACTTCCCAAACTCTATGACTAGATCATGACATCCTGAATTCACTATCATTTCTCCACCAGGAGAACTTACTTTTATAGGACACCCAATAGTTTCTACCGGTAGTTCATTTCTTTCAACAAATGCTCATGATATGAATGAATGAGATGCACCACTATCAAAGAGTACAAATGCTGGAATAGAATTGAGTCTGAACTTACCAGCAACAGCATCAGGCTCCTCATAGACCTCCTCCACATTGATGTGGTTTACTTGTCCCTTCTGAAAAGGGTTGGGCTTGTTGGGTCCTTCAACTTTCTTTTCTGGGCAGTCATTTGCATAATGCCCCATCTTCTTGCATTTGTAGCATTCAACCTGACTAATGTCTCTCTTAACAGGCTGACTTGCACTTCCACTTCCATTACCACTGTGGTGACTCTTGTATCCACCCTTGTGGTTCTTGTATTTGTCATTGTCATGACTACGGTGATGTTTGTCATGACGGTTGTGGTTCTGGTGCTTGTTGAATTTCCCATGCTTGTGGGATCCTGAGCTTCCGCTGTCATCATAATGAGATCGTTTGTGAGATGATCCCGAGCTGTGCTTGTCGGAGTGCTTTCTCTTTCTACTCTCAACTTGCTTCATTTTGTTCTCCAAAATAGCAGCCTTGTCACAGAGCGACTGATAAGTGGGAACATATGCCACAGCCAGCTGCAGATTCAGCTCATCATTCAACCATTCGAGGAACTTTTCTTTCCTCTTAGCATCGGTGTCAACTTCATCTGGTGCATATCGCGCCAGATTGTTGAACTCTTCAATATATTCAGCCACGCTGCGGTGGCGCTGCTTCAGATTGTGGAACTCTTTCTTTTTTAGACTCATCACTCCAGATGAGATATGAGCAGTGTGAAAGCCATCCTCAAAGATAGCCCATGTCACTTCATCTATGGGAGTGGTGATCTGGAAGTTATCCCACCAAGTGGCGGCTGGTCCTTCTAGCAAATGTGCTGCAAATCTGACCTTTTCAGCATCCGTACAGCCCACGGTTACCAAGTCCTTGTTCACTGAGCGTAGCCAATCATTGGCTACCATGGGATCAGTCGTTCCTGAGAAATTTGCTGGCCTCAATCTCAAGAACCTGGTAAGCATATCAAAACCCGGTGGGTTGTTGTTGTTTTTGTTATTGTTGTTGTTGTTATTGTTGTTATTGTTGTTGTTTTGGTTCTGGATGAACATCGTCATCATCTGCATCAGCTGAGTTTAAGCAGTCATCATTTGCTGCATTTCTGGAGTGATGTTGTTGTTGTTGTTGGGGTTAGGGTTTGCACGACGGGGAGGCATCTGTGGTTTGTTCAAATAGAGATAAGAATGAGATACCCATAGATGCTTTCATGCACATTACATCACATAAGCAAACACAAAGCATGCAACACAAAGATAAAGGTTCAACAACAAAATAACAAGTTCACAAAGTAAAACACACACAAATAACAAGCCATCCACATGTCGGATGGTCAATAACAAGTTCTCAAATAACAAGTATGATAATAAAAGATAAATGAGTAGTCAAATCTACTCCTCGGCATCAATCTCCTCCTCGACAAAGGTAAGACCTGCGTTCTCCATCGCGGTCTTGTATTCCTCGACACTAGTGGTCAAGGTCTCTATCTTGGCCTTGAGAGCCCTCTTCTGGGAACAAAGCCTCTCAATCACCGTTTGCTGCTGCTCTAGCTTGAAGTCCTTGGACTGCAGTTCTTTAGTCATGTCCCGGATCTTCTTGTTCCTATCCTGGACACGCTTCTTCTGACTCTTGAACTTCCTGTCCTGGGTCTCGAACTTCGCCTCCATTTCCTTGACTATCTCGTCTTGCTCCGCGAAGAGCTTGTCCTTCTCGCGAAGCTGCACCTGGAGCTCATCATTGTTGAGCATGACATTGGTCCTATCAGTGTCCACGTGCCTAAGAGAGAACAAGGCGCGGTCAGAACTAACCAGGAAGGTTCGCCGGAGTTGGAGACGGCGTCGGATTCTCTCGGTGCTCATCAAAGTCGAAGCTCTGGATCACAAACAGACGGGCAAAGGGGATCAGGAGGTGCGTAAGGAAGTTGCGAAGCTGCTCATATGAACCAGAGAGGAAGGGGCGCACGAGGTTTACCAGAATTGGTCGCCAGAGTAGGTTCTGTCTGTGGCGGCGCAAGGGCGAATACTGGCAGCCTGGTGGCGAGAAGAGTGTGCAGTGTGGGGGGAAATGACCGCGAGGGGGAGAGGTTCTTATAGCCGGAGCTGGGCGTGGAGTTACTCGTGGAATCAATGGGAATCAACGCGGCAGTGACTGCGGCGAGTAACGGCGGCGCGAGCGGCGCAGGCGCGCGTGATTGACGAAGACGACGACGGGGTCACGGGTCCACTTGTCAGCGAAATAAACAGAGGAGAGGTGGGGTCCGGGCGTCAGCGACTTCGTGGGTATGTCTGAGTGTGAAAGAGAGAGAGGGGGGACCCGGGTGGGCTAGATGGGCTGCTTCTGTTGATGGGCTCAAACCCTGGCGCTGGCCCTTTTCCTTTTCTTTAATCCTTTTCTATTTCTAATTTGATTTTCTGGAATGATTTTCAAATGAATTCAAACTCTATTTGAATTCAAATCTTTTCAGGATTTTTGTAGTGTGCAACCTTTACAATTCTAGGCATAAAACCAGGTGGTCACTTTGAATTGGCTTGGTCATTTGGAAAATAATAGAATAAACAGTGACTTAGCACTTGTTTTATATTGGTTTTGAATTTGGTTTTCAAATTGTATTTGCTTTGAAAACTTGGGTTTAGGTCTTAGCAATCTAGCAACTCATTCTGAAAGCAATAAGGCACAAAGTTTGGTTTCATGAACAACAACCTCTCATAGAAGAGTAGCATTTGTTTCAAATGCTGATCACATAAAATAATGAGCTCATATGCTCCTGTTTTTTAATTGTTTTGTTTGAAATGAACTCTATATAATCATGGATGCATGGATGATATGCATGAGTTTGAAACATGATTTTAGGGATGTTACATTTGTCCTTATTAAAATAGGGATAGAATGGTTACTGCCATTTTATTTTGGAAATTCTTTATCCTTTATTTTATTTGGATTTGGATTCTATTCATTCCATTTGCTTAATGGATTAGGCCAAGGTTTAATTTGGTCTTTAAATAATCCTTATTTAGTTTTTCTTTCTTCATATTATAAAATCCATATCTTTTTATTTAGAGATCCAAACTTGGTGATTCCAATTTGTAAAATCTTATTTGAGATTTATTTATCCTTTTAAATATCTTTAGGATTATTTGCTCACTATTTTGTATGGATTTTAGATAAGTGCTTTATTAGCTTTGGAAATTACTTTTCCTTATCTTATTTAAATTCATACGATTTTATTTATGGTACCAAATTAAGTGAAACCAATTTCTATGGTTTTATATTATTTCTATTTGTCATTCCTGATCATTTATAAATGTTTGTTGACAAATTTTTATATGGATCAAATCCATAGGCTTGGGGATAACTTGGAAATGATTTTTATTCCATTTAGGGTTTAGGGTTTGGATTTATTTTCTAAGTGTTTAAATTTCCAGATGCATTTTATGATGAATGCATTTTACTTGATTTGAATTTTTTTGGATTCAAATGTTAACCAAAGTTTGTTCCAGATGGTATTTTAAGTTTCCATTTCGAAACAAAAAGTTTCTTTTCACCCTAAATTTCAACAATAATTTATTTTGTTTATTTATTTTTCACATTACAAGATTTGGAAAATCTTGGGATGTGACAGTACTCCATGTAGACATACAATTCTACTCATATAGATCTTGGCTAACTTAGCACTTGTATAGGTTTTCTTCACGGGTATGAAATGAGCCACTTTAGTTAGGCGATCCACTACTACCCAAATAGAATCATATCCTGACCGGGTCCTTGGCAATCCAGTAATGAAATCCATACCAATCTTGTCCCACTTCCAATCAGGAATAGGTAGTGGTTGAAGCAAACCTGCTGGTTTCTGATGTTCCGCTTTCACTGTACTACATACATCACACAAAGCAATATGTTTGGCGATGTCCTTCTTGAGATTATTCCACCAAAATCTTTCCTTCATATCCATGTACATTTTGGTGTTACCCGGATGAATGGAATATGGTGAGTTGTGTGCTTCTTGTAAAATCAGTTTCCGAAGCTCCGGATCTTTTGGAACACAGATACGTTTTCCATGCCATAAAGTACCTTGTTCGTCTTCATGGAATCCTTTGGCTTTTCCCTTGCCAATCTTTTCCTTGATCTCTTCAATTTCCTTATCAGTCTTCTGGTCTTCTTTAATCTTGTCCAACAAATTAGGTTGAACATCCAAAGACATGAGGTGTCCTTCAGGCACAATCTCCAATTTGAGATCTCTAAATTGGGTACACAAACCATCTGGCAATTCTCCCTTAGTAAGGCCATTCACAAAAACCTTACGGCTTAGAGCATCCGCTACAACATTTGCTTTACTGGGGTGGTATTGCAAACTTAAGTCATAGTACTTGATGAGTTCTAGCCATCTTCTTTGTCTCATGTTAATTTCCTTCTGGGTGAAGATATACTTCAAACTCTGGTGATCTGTGAACACTTCACAACGCTTTCCCAAAAGATAATGTCTCCATGTTTTGAGTGCATGGACAACAGAGGCTAACTCTAAATCATGAGTAGGGTAGTTTACTTCATGAGTTTTGAGTTGTCTCGAAGCATACGCCACAACTTTTCCTTCTTGCATAAGTACTGCACCCAATCCATGATGAGATGCATCACAATACACTTGGAAATCCTTCTCCAAATCAGGCAAACACAAGACTGGTGCTCTCACAAGTCTCTTCTTCAATTCTTGAAATGTGATTCACAACCTTCAGACCAAGCAAATTTCTTGTCTTTCTTTAGTAATTATGTCATAGGTTTTGCCACCTTGGAGAAATTCTCAATGAATCTTCTGTAGTATCCTGCCAAGCCAAGGAAACTACGAACTTCTTTTACTGACTTAGGTGATTCCCATTCAGTCACAGCTGAAACTTTAGCAGGATCAACTGCTACGCCATCTACTGACACAACGTGTCCAAGAAAACCAACTTCATTCAGCCAAAATTCACACTTGCTGAATTTGGCATATAGCTTATGCTCTCTAAGCTTCTCAAGTATCAAACGTAGATGTCCTTCATGCTCTTCCTTACTCTTGGAGTAGATCAAGATGTCATCGATGAAAACGACAACAAACTTATCGAGAAATTCCATGAACACCTTGTTCATCATATTCATGAAGTATGCTGGTGCATTGGTCAAGCCAAATGGCATCACGGTATACTCATACAATCCATACCTTGTGGTGAAAGCTGTCTTAGGTATGTCTTGTTCTCTTATCTTGAGCTGTAAATAACCTGATCGGAGATCAATCTTTGAGAACACACAAGCTCTTTCTAGCTGATCAAACAAGTCATTTATTCTAGGCAAAGGGTATTTGTTCTTGATAGTCACCTCATTGAGTGAACGGTAATCTATGCATAACCTTTGACTTCTATCTTTCTTTTCCACAAATAAAACTGGTGCTCCCCAAGATGAAGAACTTGTCTGGATAAAACCTTTCTGTAACTGTTCTCCAAGCTGCTTCTTGAGTTCTTTCAACTCATCAACTGACATCTTGTACGGTCTCTTTGCTATCGGTCCAGATCCTGGTAGCAAATCGATAAGAAATTCCACATCTCTATCTGGTGGCATTCCTGGCAATTCTTCCGGAAACACATCCGGATATTCACTCACAATTGGCACACTGTCCATGCTAACCCCTTAAGAGAATTTAGCTTACTCCTTTTTGCTTCAAAATTGGTCTTGAATCTGATCCTTTTATTTTCTGGAGTTGTGAGTGAGACAGTATGGTTGGCACAATCTATCACTCCCTTGTGCTTAGTCATCCAGTCCATTCCCAAAATGACATCCAATCCTTGGGAATTTAGGATTATCAAGTTAACGGGAAACTTATACTTCCCAAACTCTATGACTAGATCATGACATCCTGAATTCACTATCATTTCTCCACCAGGAGAACTTACTTTTATAGGACACCCAATAGTTTCTACTGGTAGTTCATTTCTTTCAACAAATGCTCTTGATATGAATGAATGAGATGCACCAGTATAAAAGAGAACAAATGCTAGAACAGAATTGAGTTTGAACTTACCAGCAACAGCATCAGGCTCCTCATAAATTTCCTCCACATTGATGTGGTTCACTTGTCCCTTCTGAAAAGGGTTGGGCTTGTTGGGTCCTTCAACTTTCTTTTCTGGGCATTCATTTGCATAATGCCCCATCTTCTTGCACTTGAAACACTCAACCTGACTAATATCCTTCTTGACAGGCTGGCTTCCACTGCCACTTCCGCTACCACTGTGGTGGCTCTTATATGCACCCTTGTGATTCTTGTACTTGTCATTGTCAAGACTACGGTGATGCTTGTTGTCATGATGACGGTTGTGGTTGTGGTGCTTGTTGAATTTCCCATGCTTGTGGGATCCTGAGCTTCCACTTTCATCATAATGGGAACGCTTGTGAGACGATCCCGAGCTGTGCTTGTCCGAGTGCTTTCTCTTCCTACTCTCAACTTGCTTCATTTTGTTCTCCAAAATAGCAACCTTATCACAAAGAGACTGATAAGTGGGAACATAGGCCACGGATAGCTGCAGGTTCAGTTCATCATTCAACCCTTCAAGGAACTTTTCCTTCCTCTTAGCATCAGTGTCAACTTCATCCGGTGCATAACGCGCCAGATTGTTGAACTCTTCAATATATTCAGCCATGCTGCGGTGGCGCTGCTTCAGGTTATGGAACTCTTTCTTCTTCAAACTCATCACTCCGGATGAGATGTGAGCAGTACGGAAACCATCTTCAAAGATAGCCCATGTCACATCCTCAATGGGAGTGGTGATTTGGAAGTTATCCCACCAAGTAGCTGCTGGTCCTTCCAACAAGTGAGCTGCAAATCTGACTTTCTCTTCATCAGTACAGCCAACTGTTACCAAGTCCTTGTTCACAGAGCATAGCCAATCATTGGCCACCATAGGATCAGTTGTTCCTGAGAACTTTGCTGGCCTCAATCTCAAGAACCTGGTAAGCATGTCAAAACCCGGTGAGTTGTTGTTGTTGTTGTTGTTGTTGTTGTTCTGGTTCTGGATGAACGTAGTCATCATCTGCATCAGCTGAGTCTGAGCTTTCATCATTTGCTGCATCTCAGGGGTGATGTTATTGTTGTTGGGGTTGGGATTGGCACGACGGGGAGGCATCTGTGGTTTGTTCAATAGAGATAATAATGAGATACCCATAGATGCTATCATGCACAATACATCACATAAACAATCACCAAACATGCATCACAATAATAAAAGTTCAACAACATGAACGGCAAGTTTGCAAAGTAAACACACCAATAGCAAGCCATCCACATGTTGGATGGTCATTGCGAATCAATAAAAAGCATGATAAATAAATGATAAATGAGTAGTCATCACTACTCCTCGGCATCAACCTCCTCCTCAACAAATGTAAGACCTGCATTCTCCATAGCGGTCTCATATTCCTCGACATTGGTGGTCAAGGTCTCTACTTTGGCTTTGAGAGCCCTCTTCTGAGAACGAAGCCTCTCAATCACAGTCTGCTGATGCTCGAGCTCAAAGTCCTTGGCCTCCAGTTCTGCAGTCATGTCTCAAATCCTCTTGTTCCTATCTTGGACTCGCTTCTCTTGACTCTTGAACTTTCTGTCCTGACTCTCGAACTTGGCCTCCATCTCCTTGACTATCTCATCTTGCTCCGCGAAGAGCTTGTCCTTCTCACGAAACTGCACGTGGAGTTCGTCATTGCTGAGCATGACGTTGGTCCTATCAGTGTCCATGTGCCTAAGGAGAACCTCTAAGTCCTGGAGGTATAGACGAATCGGCTCTGATGTCTCCCTCAAAGTCGATGGCCTCTCCATCCTCATCACGTCTACCGAAGGCGTGGAAGTGAGTACCTCTAACCTGTCGAGAGTGTCTCCCTAACAGACGTCCAATCAAGTCCTGCATGACTACCACTAGGCCTCTCTCCTTGTCATCGTGCATGAGCTTGAAGATGATAGCCTCCGTGGTAGGCTCAGTCTGGCGTCTGGGCTGATTGACCTTGAAACCCCAAAGGTCTTTCCTCTCAAACTTGGTGAGGGGAAGCACCATGATGGTAGGAAGTGGGAGATTGAGCAAAGTAGTGAGCTCAATAATACGAGGGCCAAAACGAGTTCCTTGGAACTCTTCAACAGTGCTGATGGTAACATTAGGCATCTATTTAATAAGATAGAAAAAGTTAGAATCAACACAATTTTAAGACAAGTCACAAGACAAGGCATCACATGCATAACTTTGGAAATCAAACACACAAGTCATGCATACATGGATCCATTACAAACAACCAAGGTTCAACTTATTTTAAACAACATTTTGGAAAATAAAAAGATAAGTGTGGTGGTCCAACTAACGAAGTACGCTTACAATCCTATCTCACTTGCCAAGTTGGCTAACAAGATATTTCTAGAAGCAATCAGTCTATCTTGAGCACATGACTCCATTACTAAGGCTATAATGTCTCCTCTTAATGTTTGGTTGGTAGCCTCCAACTCTTGGGTATGTTTCTTTTCTTCCTTAAGATCATTCTGAATGTTGAGCATTCTGCACTTGACTCTATCACCAAGTTCTTTGATGGCTTTCCAAGGTGCATCCCTTGCTGAATCAAAGAATGTAGTGTGCACCACTGAATTGGTGACCATGCAGAATCCTGTTTCTTTGTGGTTGTCTTCCTTGTTTTTATACAAGTGAAGTTGCACCCACCAGTACTCAACTCCTTCATCCATCACAGTAAAATCTTTGTACACAGTTGCACCATGTATTCCCATTGCAACCATGAGGTCCTTGAGGGCCTTGGGGAATTCTGACTCACACTCCAAAGTCATTGTCATGAGTGGTACTTTCCTTACGGCTTCTTTGATGGAGTTCATCTACAAATAGAGATAAGAAAGAAGTTTAGAAAAGTTTACGAGAAGAAAAGACAAGTGTGGAAGTTGTTGAAAAATTTTCCTTAGTGGTTTCCAATCCTAGGGTCATAATCCTACAGGCAACACAGTGCTCTGATACCATCTGTAAGATCCCTCCTTTATAAAGGAAAAAGGATCCCTGTGATTGCAATGCTAGTCCCTGGATCAATGCTAGCATCCATAGTTTAAGATGAAGTACACAGAAACAAAGGTCAGTATTACAGTCATTCCAGAGACAAAAACATAGTCTTTACAACTCCATGGCCACAGGCCTAGTACAAGAGTTTAAATAAGTAAATAGATAAAAGTCTTCATCTTCATGTGCCATAGGCAAACATGTTGAGTGTAGACTCATGACTCCTAATCCTCATCAGAATAATCTGCAACATCACAAGTTACAGCCATAGTGGGTCAATACATTGGAATAGTATTGGCAAGTGATACCTTAGTAGAATATTGGTGGACTAAATACTATATGCTTTTTGGCTAAGTGTAGCTTAGGCTTGCTTTGCTCAAAAATAGGTTTTGCCTATTAGTTGAAATCACTAAGTTTTTCTTTGTCAAAAACTTTTCCCAAGGAACCACCAATAGACATTGGGGTCCTTCACCCTTGTTCAACCACAAGTTTTACTTAGAAATTGGGATGAGGAGATTCTTGATAGCTTCCATGTCTTGATGCTCAAGTTGTCCAATACCAGGGACATGGCTAAGTACTTAGATTCTTCCATCTGCAGTGGTTGTGCAGTTTCCCCATAAGACTTGATTTTCACCAAGACAAGACCTTTCAGAAGCCTTCCCTTAGACCAAATGGACGCGTTCCAACCTATCATCCCACTACCACCAACTGTCCAAATGGCTAAGTTATTGCAACTTATGTGATCCAGGCAGAGCCCATATTGCCAAGTGGCTGCACTAGAAGCTTCTTAACATTTGTCCTCTCAAATCCCTTTGTTCCTGGGTGGCTTTCCACAAGTGTGATACACAAGGTAAGCCATATAAATGGGCCTTGTGTAACCACTCAACATAACCCCGTCACAACCATTCCACCCAGGTGATTCATTCACTTAGTTGTTTTATTAATCAAAAACATAGTCCAAAGACTTAGAATATTTTACCATAGCATGAATAATTTACCACCCTTGGTTGCTACTAGCTAGGCTAATCATGGCATATATAAGCATCTTAACTTAGAAATTTCTAGCAATTCTACAACTACTAGGATTTCCCAAGCATGGCATATAAGCAAAATATAACCATGCAAGACTAGCAAAATATTTCTAATGCATAGTAGAAAAACATAGGGATAAAAATATCATGAAGCACCACTTGCCTTGGTAGTTTGGAGAGTAGCTACACTCCTCACAATCACTATTAGCACCAAAATCTACACATAAAATCATAGCAACAAATCACATACAAAATAAATACAAGCAAAAATATATGGATGCATGCAATATGATATGTGATGATTTTCTAAACTCAATAAGACAAGTGCACAGTACTGGTTCATAAACAAGTTCAAAACTTTCCAAATAACATTTGTTTAAACACTAAAACATTTCTCAAATAACTTATATACACAAAATAGGCCTACACATGTTTCTGTAAATAAAACCATTTTATTAGAAACAAAACATTAAACACATTACATATTTGGAAATAGCTTTCTCTCCTGATTCCATTGATATAAAATTCATCAATTTTGGACGTGGGAATCAAAAGTTATGATTAAAACAAAATCAAACATCTAATAGATTCAAATTATGATTTTAAATCTAACTAGCAGACACGCGTCATGTTCCTATTGGCTGGTACCGGTTTAGGCTGATCGATCAACGAGAGCCACACGATTTAAGTGAAGATGCACGGCCAGATCTAACGCGTACCTCTTCAACACAGATCTAATCCTACTCGTTAGATCTAAATCCTACGGCCCTAATCTAATTGACCACAGACGGGCGGCGCTAGCGGCGGCGACTGGCGGCGGCGTCTCTGTCAGAGCTGCTACCGGTGTTCTAGGTCACGCGGGAGAGGGATAAGGGGCTTACCAAGCTCGCCGTGTGTTGCTGATGCTCAAGGTGGCGATGGCTGGTCAAGGGGCGCGCTGTAGTGGCCGAGGGAGCTCGTCGGAGTTGCTGGCGGCGTCAGATGCTTGCTGTCGAAGACGAAGGCGACGCTCTGGGACGCGAGGATCCAAACGAAGAGTGTCAGCAGATGCGCTAGATGCAGGCGAACATGTTCGTGTGATTCAGAGACGGAGGGGAACACGAGGCTCACCGAATTTTGTCGCCGGAGTTGGAGACGTCGCCGGGAACTTGCAGTGCTTGATGGAGTCGATGACCTAGGGCAGTACAGGATGAACTAAGGGCGTCAGTAGGAGTGCAAGGATGTTGCGAAGCTGTCTGCATGAATCAGAGAGGAAGGGGCGCACGGGGTTTACCAGGATTGGTCGCCGGAGAGGGTTCTGCCTGCGGCGGTGCAAGGGCGAATACGGGCAGCCTGGTGGCATAGTGGTGGCGCTAGGTGAGGGGAAATGCTCGCGGTGCAGAGGGGGTTAAGTAGGCAGGAGGGGCGGCGATTACACGCAGAATCAATGGTAATTAAGCTCGCAGTGACTGCGGCGAGGTAACGGCGGAGCGAGCGCCTCAGCCGCACGTGATTGAAGACGACGACGCGGTCGCAGGGTCCACTTGCCAGCGAGTGAAACAGAGAGGAGGTGGGGTCCTTGCGTCAGCGACTCTGTGGGTTTGTCTGCGAGTGAGAGAGAGAGAAGGGGGAACCCGGGTGGGATTAGTGGGCTGGTTCTGTTGTTGGGCTAGAAAGGTGGCGCCGGCCCTTTTCTATTTCTTTTCTCCTTTTCTTTTTCTGTTTGCAATTTCAGGAATCAAATTCAAATGATTTCAAAAGCTGTTTGATTTCAAATCTTTTCAGGATTTTTGTAGAGTGCAACACTCACAAATATGGGCACAAAACCAAGTGGTCACTTTGAATTGGCCTGGTCACTTGGAATAAAATAAAATAAGCAGTGACATAGCACTAGTTTTAAATAGGTTTTGAAATTGGTTTTCAAATTATATTTGTTTTGAAATTTTGGTTTAAAACCTAGAAATCTAGCAATACAATCTAAGAGAAATAAGACAACAAGGTTTGGTTCAATGAACAACAATCTCTCATTGGAGAGTAGCATTTGTTTTAAATGCTGATCACATAAAATAATGAGCTCATATGCTCCTGTTTTTGAATTGGTTTGTTTGAAATGAACTCTACATGATCATGGATGCATGGATGATATGCATGAGTTTGAAACATGATTTTAGGGATGTTACATTAGATAACCTCGGTTTCTTACTAAGGTAAAACTTAGTGTTGTGCTAATCACACCTTCCTCTTGGGGTTTCCCAACGAAGCTCTACAGTGATCTGAGGTGCATCAACAAGCTTTTCTGGCGCCATTGACGGGGAGGCTAAGGACGGATTCACAAGGGGAGTCATTCACAACCTTTCTATTTACTTTGTTTTTGTTTTGATTAGTTTCTTTTGCTTTGTTTTGTTTGCTTCTTTTTATCAAAAATTCAAAAAAATTAGTTTCGTTTGGTTTGCCTTTTCTTTTCAAAAACACAAAAAAATTAGTTCCTACTCTAGTTGTTGCTGCTGTTGGCTTGCTCCACCTTTGCAAAAATGAACTCTTCTGAGAACACCAAGTTGTGTGACTTCACTAGCACAAACAACAATGATTTCCTAAGTACACCTATTGCTCCACCTGCTCCTGATGCTACCTTTTATGAAATTAAGCCTGCTTTGTTGAATCTTATGATGAAAGAGCAATTTTCTGGTGCTAGTTCTGATGATGTTGCTTCCCACCTTAATAAATTTGTTGAACTTTGTGAGATGCAAAAAATATAAGGATGTATATGGAGATATTATTAAGCTCAAATTGTTTCCTTTCTCCTTGAGAGGAAAATCTAAAGAATGGTTGCTATCCTTGCCTAGAAATAGTATTAATTCTTGGATTAAATGCAAAGATGCTTTTATTGGAAAATACTATACTCCTACTAAGATTATATATATGAGAAGTGAAATAATGAAATTTAAACAACTTGATAATGAACATGTTGCTCAAGCTTGGGAAAGAATGAAATCTTTGGTAAAGAATTGTCGCACTCATGGACTGACTGCTTGGATGATTATCCAGACTTTTTATGCAGGGCTAAACTTCTCTTCAAGAAACCTGTTAGCTTCTGCTGCTGGAGGTACCTTTAGGACCATTACCTTGGGTGCTGCAACAAAGCTCCTTGATAATATGATGGTCAATTATTCTGAATGGCACACTGAGAGAGCTCCACATGGTAAGAAGGTAAATTCTGTTGAAGAAACCTCCTCTTTGAGTGATAAAATTGATGTTATCATGGCTATGCTTGTTAATGGAAAAGTTCATATAGATCCAAATAATTTTCCCTTAGCCTCTTTGGTTGCTCAAGAAGAAAAAGTTGATGTGAACTTCATTAGAAACAACAATTTCAACAACAATGCCTATAGGAATAATTTTGGTAATAATAATAGGCCTTATCCTCTCAATAATGGCAATACTTATGGGAATTCTTACAACAATACTAGAAGTGCTCCCTCTGAACTAGAAGTTATGCTTAAAGACTTTATTAGTGAATAAACCACTTTCAACAAGATTGTTGAGGAAAAGCTTAGGAGTGCTAAGAAAAATATTTCCTCATTGTCTGAAGCACAGTCCTCTTCGATTAATAAAATGGCTGCTAAACCTGAAACCTTGGAAAGTACCTTTGCTGCTACTCATTCCATATAAGTTACTGTTGATGAAAATGTTAGACTGTTAGCCAAATTACATGCTAAGTGGGAAAGAGAAGCTGAAATTGCTAGAAACAATAGTGCGTGTGCTATTGCCACCACCAATATGGATGCTACCAAACCACAAGAAGCCCCCATTCCTCCTACCACAATGCCTAAACCAAATAAGTCTACTACCTTTGATGCTAAGTTTGATTTTGATCTTGATGGTTGCAATATCTCTGAAGTGATTATGTTCCTACAAAAGCTTGCTAGAAGTCCTAATGCTAGTGATATGAATGTGGCTTTCACCAAACACATTACAGATGCTCTCATTAAAATTAAGGAAGAAAAATTGAAACACAAATATTCTATTCCTAGGAAAGTAGAAGATAGTTGGGAACCCATCATTAATATGCAAGTGAATGACTTTGATCTCAAAGCTTCGTGTGACCTTGGTTCTAGTGTCTCTATTATGCCTAGAAAGATTTATGAAATGCTTGATTTGTCACCTTTGGAAAATTGCTATTTGGATGTCCCACTTGATGATAATGCTAAAAAGAAACTCATGGGGAGTGTTAATGATGTTCTTATTATGGTTAACAATGCTTATGTCCCTGTTGATTTCTATGTTTTGGATGTTGAATACAATGCTTCTTATCCTAGTACTTTGGGAAGACCTTTTCTTAGAACTGTTGGTGCCATCATTAATATGAAAGAAGGCACCATTAAATATCAATTTCCATTAAAGAAAGGTATAGAACACTTCCCTATGAGGAGAGAGAAGTACCTTTTGCTCTTCCTTTTAAAGCAAAATTTGATGTCAATGCTTCTTTATTTGAAAATACTTGATTCTCGCTTCTTGTGCCTAACTTAAAGGCGTTAAAGAAAAGTACTTCTTGGGAGATAACCCAATAGTTTTCTTGAGTCTTGGAAGTTATTACTTCTGTAATAACCTCTCTTTATCCTTTTTGTTTGATTTTTGTGCCAAGAATAACCTCTAATGATAAGGAAGTAAGATTTGGGGAGTTGCTGTCCCGAAACAATATGCTCCACTATAAAAATTCTTGAAAAATCTTTATAAGTCAGATTGAGTTGTAATTTTCTTAATAAACCCCCCAGATTGTTAGCTAACTTTAGTTTGTTCAACACTTTTTGATTTGAGCAACAGAAGGTCCTGGAAGAAATCAGTTTTTACCTGTTGGTCTGTTTTGACAAATTTCTGCCATTATTTGCATTTGCTTCTTATTGATTCCTTTTTGGGTTATCTTTTGGGAAATTGAACTTTTTGAGGGAACTGCTACAGTAGCTAGTGATTTAATGAAAGTTTTGCTGTTTTGAAACTAAACCCAAAGGTCTATTATCTTCTGAATGCACTAATGTTGCTAATGAAGATTGTGTGAAGTTTTGTATGAAGGAAAAATTTTAGGTGTAAGGAAAGAATAATGTAATGAGATGAAGAATGGACAAAAGCTCAAGCTTGGGGATGCCACCCCGTGTCACCCCAATAAATATTCAAGAGGTACAAGCGTCAAAGCTTGGGGATGCCCAAGGCATCTCCTTCCTCATCAATAAAAATCTCAGGTCTTTCTAGACACTTCGTTTTTATTGTTTCATGCACGGTTGTGTTATTCTTGGAGCGTCTTATTTTTCGTTTTTTTTTTTTTTTTTGCTTAGTTTGCTTGAATAAATTAGTTATACCCCCGCTTTCGCCGTGTTGTTTTAGTTAAGTTGATTGGTGTTGGAAAGGAGTAGGAACCTCTTGCTTTAGTAGTACAAGAAGGTGCTTTCTTTGACTGTGACTTAGACTTTATCATGTCATGCTAGATGTTGCTTTGACCTTATGCTTAGTGATTATTGATGTAGCATGACTTGTCCCAAACAATTAGGATTGCTTAATGTGCCTTGAAAGAATCATGCGTTGTTTTAGCATACAAAAGCATAGTATTGTGGTATTCTCCTTTGATGCTTTGTTTGCGTTGACTTGGCACATGCTCACACCATGTTATGACTATGAACCAGTCACCTTAGCCTCTATGATCATTTAGTTTTTGACTTGTGGTACCACTTTATGCTTTGATTAATAATGTTTTGTCGCTCTGCATGATTATGGCCATTATTGCTCTCTTAGTTGGTCGCTCCTAGTCTTTTGCTAGCCTCCACTTGTATTGAGTAATCTCTACTCATGCATCCAACTCCCAAGAAAACAAGCTATTCCAAAGTTTCCACCATAAATTCCTATGCATGGTGTGTTACACCATTCCAACTATATTCTTGTTTTGTCTATTACACCATTCCAAGTATATTCTTGTTTTGTCTATCTTCCAAATTAAACTTGTTATGTGAAAGTTAGCGATTAAAGCTCTCACAAACTTGATGCCACACTTTATTTTTCGTGCCCCTAATAAACTTGAACCATTGTGTCATCTATGTTGTATATGCTTGCACTTATAAGTTAGGATTAGCAGAACCGTGTTGTCATGGGGAACGCTTTCAACATTGCGCGTGTACATTGTACCCAGTTGATATCATGATCTTTTGTTTGCGGATGTCGTCGGTGTGAAATGAAAGGGGAGCTTGTAAGTCCATGGAGTTATGTATGTGTGTTAGAGAAACGCCTGGGCCGCTAGCCTAAGCCATGCCTAATCATGGTGGAAACTTGCAGCATCACCATAGTGAGCAATCTATGAATCATTCTTCTTATAGAAAAAAGAGAGATAGAAAAAAGAGATTGAAAAAGAAAAAAAGAGATGAGAAAAGAGGAAAGAGAGAAAAAAGCACCATTTTCCCATGGTAAATAAGAATATTGCTGAGATGCTCATTGTCTGCTTGCCTTGTCATTTTGATTTGGGATAACTCCTGTATCATTGGGCAAGGGGTACCCCATTGGCGGTTCTCTATAATACACATGTACTTACTATGACAAGAAATTACCGGTGACAAAAGTTGAGTAGCATGAGGAGCGGCCCTCATACTCAAGGGACATGAGATTGCCAACTTATACTTTGTCAAGCATATACTCCATTTTTTGTTCACTTCAACCTTAATCACTTCAAGATGCTTATGATAGGGGCAATGAGAGCTGAAAGCTAACAAGTACCATAATTTTTAGAAGCTCTTTATGAGACTTGAAATCCCTGCTTCCCTTATGAAGAGCCTTTCTTCCACTTTTATATTGAGTCTCCACCTTCTATCCTTAGGCACCAATTAAGAGAGCATAGTTGTCATTCTTAGTTCTATGTGCATTCTCCCAAAACTTATTGATTGATTCATATAGTTGATATTGCTTGTTCTTGAACTATTTGTATCTAGTCACTCTTATGAACTTTGAAGGTGTCCTATGCAATTATGTTTTGCTACTCCATGAGGGACAAGATAAATGCCACTATGCTATGTTTTCTATATGTGAAACAAACAAACGTCTCTCAATGCATTCTTATTCATGATCTTTGTTTGTATCCTTTCATGTTGTAGCATAGTTACTTTGTCTTATTATTAGAACTTCATCTTTCATGCTCATGTTTAGAGTACTTTGATCCCAGCTTTCAATGCTTGCAAATAGTTTGTGTAGGGTTCGCAGCATAGAAAACAAAAAATTTCCTACGATGGGAACTATGTACCAAGATCTATCTACTAGATACGAACAACGGGCGGATGTATATCCGTAGAGAACATACCCTTGAAGACCGACAAAGCTTAACGAGTTCAACTCGTGGTTGATGTAGATGATCTCTTGCCGATCTCAAGATCGAGAGGAAGTCCTAGCGCCGCAAAGCAGCAGCGCATCCGTGCTCGCACACACGTACAAGACACCGGGCAACCTCCACCTCCTTGCTCCAGAGATGCAGCGGAAGCACAACCCTTTCTTGCCTAATAGCCACCGGGAACATGTATCTCGCTAGTCCGAGACCATGGGGGATAAATTCTAGAGGGGGAGAGAGATCCTTCACGAGGAGGTGTGTGAGACAAGTGAGTAGGGGGGGCTCCTTTTATAGGAGGAGGGGGGAACCCCAAGGGGGTGGCCGGCACATGGGGGCTGCCCCCTTGCCCTCCCCTCTTCATGTGGGTGGACACTCCACTCACAAAATTCCTTTAAATTCCCTCCACTCAAAAGTCCACTCAGATTCCCATTAAATTTCCACCAAATTTAATGCAAACTCTCATTAAATAAAACTCTTTTATTTTATTCATAATTTTGTAAATTACTTTAATGACAAACATTCACAAATAACCCCTTGCTAGAATTCCATTTCACATGCATAACCACTTTATGCAATTTCACCCGAAAACCTGTTTCGATATCTAGTGAAATAAATTCCTGCGCTTGTTTATTCTTTCGGCATGAAACATTTGCTCCAACTAGATGCCAGTGTCCCTTAAGTGTGTCACCCTATGGTTCGCGAATAATGCGGACATGATCGAGACCCTTCTCTGATCAATAATCAGTAGCGGGACCTGGAGATCCATACTGACTCCCACACATTCAACGATGACTTTTCCTGTGATCGTCATAACCTTTTACGCTTGTATCTTAATCCCTTTGTTTCACGATATATTACATGTCCGAGATTCGATCATCGGTATCTCCATACCTAGTTTTATCTCGTCACTGACATGCACTCTTTTCTCGTTCCCGTGATATAACATTCTAGTGATCAAATCACTTGCTTGCAAGCTAACCAATGTGATATCACCGAGAGGGCCTAGAGCATATCTATCCGTCATCAGGATGAACAAATTCCACTCTTGATCCATGATTCTCAACATAACACTTTAGTAGCTTTGAAGCCATCTTTATAATCACCCAGCTACGGAGTGACGTTTGATGTCAACAAGAAACTCTTCCGGTGTTAGTGATAGGCATGATCTCATGGTCTAAGGATTAGGACTACTTCGTAGTTTGTTTATAGCAATATAAACTCAATGACTTTGATCGTAATTCTATACTTCGGATGAATGTTCATCACACCATTACACTAATGTTGTGATCTCGTTATTAACAACATCCAATGTCTATGATCAGGAAACCGTGATCATCTTGTTAATCAACGAACTAGTTTATGAGAGAGGCATAACTAGGAACTTTCTGTTTGTTTATTAAACACACATGTATTAACGTTTCCGTATTAATACAATTATAGCATGCAAAATAAACATTTATCATATACTTGGAATACACATAATAAACATTTTATTATTGCCTCTCAGGGCATATTCCCTTCAGTCTCCCACTTGCACTAGAGATAATAATCTAGTTACATTGTGATGTATCTAACACCCATGGAGTTCTGGTGTAGATCATGTTTTGCTCTAGGGAGAGTTTTAGTCAACGGATCTGCTACATTGAGATCCGTATGTACTTTACAAATCTTTATATCTCCATCCTTGACATGCTCGTGGATGGAGTGAAACCGGCGCTTAATATGCTTGGAATGCTTGTGAGACCTTGGCTCTTTGGCATTGGCAATGGCACCATTGTTGTCACAATAGATCACCATTGGGTCCAACGCGTTTGCAACCACACCTAGTTCGGATATGAACTCCTTCATCCAAACTGCTTCCTGATCCGCTTCTGAAGCAGCAACATATTCGGCCTCCGTTGTTGATCCCGCCACCACAGGTTGTTTGGAGCTCCTCCAACTAACCGCTCCGCCATTCATGAGAAATACGTATCCGGATTGAGACTTAGAGTCATCCGGATCGGTGTCAAAGCTAGCGTCGACATAACACTTAGTGACGAGCTCTTCTTCACCTCTGTATACAAGAAACATATCCTTAGTTCTTCGCAAGTACTTAAGGATATTCTTGACCGCTTTCCAGTGTTCTGAACCTGGATCCGATTGGTACCTACTAGTCAAACTAATAGCATGTGCCACATCCGGTCTTGTACATAGCATGGCGTACATTATAGAGCCTATGGCTGAAGCATAGGGGACCTTGTCCATTATCTCTCTTTCTTCCGCCGAAGCCGGACTTTGAGTCTTACTCAATGTCATGCCTTGTGTCATAGGTAAGAACCCCTTCTTACTATTTTCCATTTTAAACTTCTTTAAAATCTTATCAAGGTATCTACTTTGCGATAATATGTATGACGCTTCACCTAGGTCCTTCATTGAAAATTTGCTGTTTAGATAACCTTTTAACACCGTTTAAAAGATCTATATCATTTTCGATCAATAATATGTCATCCACATATAATATCAGAAATGCCACATTGCTCCCACTCACTTTCTTGTAAATACAAGCTTCTCCATAAGTTTGGACAAATCCAAACTCTTTGATCACCTCATCAAAGCGGAGATTCCAACTTCGTGATGCTTGCTTCAATCGATAGATGGATCGCTGAAGCTTGCACACCTTGTTAGCATCCTTAGGATCGACAAAACCCTTTGGTTGTATCATATACAACTCTTTTTCAATATTACCATTGAGAAACGCGGTTTTGACATCCATCTGCCATATCTCATAATCGAAATATGCAGCAATTGCTAACATAATCCTAACTGACTTTAGCATCGCTATGGGAGAGAATGTCTCATCGTAGTCAACTCCTTGAATTTGTCGAAACCCCTTTGCGACAAGTCGAGCTTTATAGACGGTTACATTACCATCAGCATCAGTTTTCCTTTTGAAAATCCATTTGTTCTCCACGGCCTTTCGGTCGTGAGGTAAGTCCACCAAGTTCCAAACTTGATTTTCATACATGGATTCCATCTCGGATTTCATGGCTTCTAACCATTTGTTGGAATCCGGGCTCATCATCGCTTCTTCATACGTCGCAGGGTCATCATTTTCATCAACCATGAAATTCATGACAGGATTTCACCGTACAGATCGGGAGCTGCACGCGTCCTGCTTGACCTGCGAGGTTCGGCAGTACTCTCTTTCGGAGTTTCATGATCATTATCATTAGTTCCCTGTTCAACAGGTGGAGCCAACTCCGGAACAACTTCCGGCGCTGCGCTACTCGCCATACTTTGAAGAGAAGGTTCAATAACCTCTTCGAGTTCTACCTTCCGACTACTCACACCTTTCGCGAGAAACTCTTTCTCTAGAAAGGATCCATTCTTGGCAACAAAAACCTTGCCCTCGGATCTGTGATAGAAGGAATACCCAATAGTTTCCTTAGGGTATCCTATGAAGACGCATTTTTCTGCTTTGGGTTCGAGTTTATCCGGTTGAAGTTTCTTCACATAAACATCGCATCCCCAAACTTTAAGAAATGACAGCTTAGGTTTGTTTCCAAACCAGAATTCATACGGTGTCTTTTCAACGGATTTAGATGGTGCCCAATTTAAAGTGAATGCAGCAGTTTCTAGTGCATAGCCCCAAAATGACAACGGCAAGTCCGTCAGAGACATCATAGATCGAACCATATCTAATAAAGTACGATTACGACGTTCCGACACACCATTTCGCTGTGGTGTTCCGGCAGGTGTGAGTTGTGAAACAATTCCACACTCTTTCATGTGAGTGCTAAACTCGTAACTTAGATACTCACCTCCACGGTCGGACCATAGAAATTTGATCTTTCTATTACGATGATTTTCCACTTCATTCTGAAATTCCTTGAACTTTTCAAAGGTTTCAGACTTGTGTTTCATCAAGTAGATATAACCGTATCTACTCAAATCATCCGTGAAAGTAACAAAATAACGATATCCACCTTGCGCCGACACACTCATTGGACCACATACATCAGAATGTATGATTTCCAATAAATCTGTCGCCCGTTCCACTGAACCGGAAAACGGCGTTCTAGTCATCTTGCCCATAAGGCATGGCTCACATGTATCAAATGATTCATAATCAAGTGATTCCAAAAGTCCATCCGAATGGAGCTTCTTCATGCATTTAACGCCAATATGACCTAGACGGCAGTGCCACATATATGCGGATATATCATCACTTAGTTTAATCCTTTTAGCATCAACATTATGAATATGTGTAACATTATTATCGAGATCCAAAAGAAATAAACCATTCATCATCGGTGCATGACCATAAAAGATTTCATTCATATAAATGGAACAACCATTGTTCTCGGATTTAAATGAATAACCACTTCGCATCAAACACGATCTAGATACAATGTTCATGCTTAGTGCAGGCACCAGATAACAATTATTCAAGTTTATAACTAATCCCGACGGCAAGTGGAGAGGCAGCGTTCCGACGGCGATCACATCAACGCTTGATCCATTGCCGACACGCACCTTGACCTCACCCCTTGCTAGCGGTCGCTTGTTCCGCATCCCCTGATTCGAGTTAAAAATATTAGCAACTGAACCGGTATCAAATACCCAGGTGCTACTGCGAGCACTAGTTAAGTACACATCAATAACATGTATATCATATATACCTTTGTTTGCCTTGCCGGCTTTCTTTTCTGCCAAATACTTGGGGCAGTTGCGCTTCCAGTGGCCAGTCCCCTTACAATAGTAGCACTCGGTATCAGACTTAGGTCCAACTCGGGGTTTCTTTTCAGGCACGGCAACAGGCTTGCCGCCCTTACTTCCCTTCTGTTTTCCCTTATTGTCTTTCTTGAAACCAGTGTTCCTATTGATCATCAACACTTGATGTTCCTTTTTGATCTCCACTTCTGCAGTTTTAAGAATTGACAGAAGCTCGGGGAGAGACTTCTTCATGCCTTGCATATTATAGTTAATCACGAAGCTCTTATAGCTAGGTGGCAGAGACTTCAGAACACGATGGATGCCTAAGTCAATGGGAATCGATATTCCCAAGGACACAAGCTTATCGGCGTAACCCGACATCTTGAGTACATGCTCACTAACGGAGTTGTGCTCTTCCATCATGCAGCTAAAGAACTTTTCTAAAGCATTGTAGCTCTCTACAGCAGCATGTGTGTCGAAAATCAATTTCAACTCACCCATTGTATCAAAAACATTGCCATTTTCGAAATGCTTTCGAAGTTCCGGCTCTAGCCCATACAATATGCCGCAATGAACTAAGTTGTGGTCCTCCTGACGAGTCTGATAGACATTCTTCTCCTCGTCAGGGGCATCATCAAAAGGTGGGGGGCCTAACGGCGCTTCTAGCATGTATTGCTTTTGTGCAGCAGAGAGGAGAATCCTCAAATTCATGGCCCATTCGGTAAAGTTGCTACCGTTCGTTGCAAGTTTCTCTTTCTCCATGAACACATTGAAATTAAAAGCAGGTGGTGCCATCTACAACAGAATTTGTAAAGTTTAGACTAAGTGTATGATAGATTGAGTTCAACTAATCCATATTACGAATGAACTCCCACTCAAAAACGACATCCCTCGTGCCTTTTTGGTGATTACATGAACCAAATCCACTACACCAAGTCCGATCATCACGTGAGTCGGTGTAGCTTCAAAGGCGAGCATCAAATGGGCATCATATCAACTATATGACTCATGCTTAACCTTTCGGTCCGTGTTCCGAGGCCATGTCTGTACATGCTAGGCTCGCCAAGTTAGAACCTTAGTATTCGCGTGTGTAACTGTTTTACACCCGAAATATGGTCGTGGATCCAAGAACACCCGATCATCACGTGATGTCTTGGAGCGACGAAAACATAATCGGTGCATACTAAAGGAATAACACATTCTTATCTTGATATTTAAATGAGGAATCATCTTATTATGCTAACAAAGCGCTAAACAAGCAATATAAGATGCTATCAAACATCACATGTTTATTAGTGAAATGATATGGTTCCCGCATATGATCTCTATCATGTGCACCGTGGTATGATTACTATCATACCTATATGTGTAAGTCCAAGGTCTATGGAGATTACACGCTATGTGTGTTGTAAGAGTATCATCTCATACTTCTACTTACAACACTACCATATCATAACACTAGCCCAACAACAATCTAAACTAGACGCCTCTAATTTATCCATTGCAAGTTTTACGTGGCTTAGGGCTTTTGAGATAGAACCGTTCTTACCTACGAACATGAACCACAACGAGGATAACCAAATTGTTGACAATTCGTTGCAAAATAGATATTGACTATAGTAGGAGAGACAGACACCCGCTAGCCACTTATGCAAACTAGTTGCATGTCAAGCGTGGAACAGGTCTCATGTGCGAGGACATGTAAAGTTTGTCCGGGCCACTTCATCCCACTATGCCACCAATATCCAAAATTACAACAAAGGAGCAACAACATGATCATCATCGCCCACATACTCATATGTGTACTACCCGTGTAAAGTATCTACGCATAGATCCGGCTCTGATACCACTGTAGGGTTCGCATCATAGAAAACAAAAATTTTCCTACGATGGGAACTATGTACCAAGATCTATCTACTAGATACAAACAACGGGCGGATGTATATCCGTAGAGAACATACCCTTGAAGACTGACAAAGCTTAACGAGTTCAACTCGTGGTTGATGTAGACGATCTCTTGCCGATCTCAAGATCGAGAGGAAGTCCTAGCACCGCAAAGCAGCAGCGCATCTGTGCTCGCACACACGTACAAGACACCGGGAAACCTCCACCTCCTTGCTCCAGCGATACAGCGGAAGCACAACCCTTTCTTGCCGAATAGCCACCGGGAACATGTATCTCGCTAGTCCGAGACCATGGGGGATAAATTCTAGAGGGGGAGAGAGATCCTTCACGAGGAGGTGTGTGAGACAAGTGAGGAGGGGGGCTCCTTTTATAGGAGGAGGGGAGGAACCCCAAGGGGGTGGCCGGCGCATGGGGGCTGCCCCCTTGCCCTCCCCTCTTCATGTGGGTGGACACTCCACTCACAAAATTCCTTTAAATTCCCTCCACTCAAAAGTCCACTCAAATTCCCATTAAATTTCCACCAAATTTAATGCAAACTCTCATTAAATAAAACTATTTTATTTTATTCAGAATTTTGTCAATTACTTTAATGACAAACATTCACAAATAACCCCTTGCTAGAATTCCATTTCACATGCATAACCACTTTATGCAATTTCACCCGAAAAACTGTTTCGGTATCTAGTGAAATAAATTCCGGCGCTTGTTTATTCTTTCGGCATGAAACATTTGCTCCAACTGGATGCCAGTGTCCCTTAAGTGTGTCACCCTACGGTTTGCGAATAATGCGGACATGATCGAGACCCTTCTCCGATCAATAATCAGTAGAGGGACCTGGAGATCCATACTGACTCCCACACATTCAACGATGACTTTTCCTGTGATCGTCAGAACCTTTTACGCTTGTATCTTAATCCCTTTGTTTCACGATATATTACATGTCCGAGATTCGATCATCGGTATCTCCATACCTAGTTTGTTCTCGTTACTAACATGCACTCTTTTCTCGTTCCCGTGATATAACATTCTAGTGATCAAATCACTTGCTTGCAAGCTAACCAATGTGATATCACCGAGAGGGCCCAGAGCATATCTATCTGTCATCGGGATGAACAAATTCCACTCTTGATCCATGATTCTCAACATAACACTTTAGTAGCTTTGAAGCCATCTTTATAATCACCCAGTTACGGAGTGACGTTTGATGTCAACAAGAAACTCTTCCGGTGTTAGTGATTGGCATGATCTCATGGTCTAAGGATTAGGACTACTTCGTAGTTTGTTTATATCAATATAAACTCAATGACTTTGATCGTAATGCTATACTTCGGATGAATGTTCATCACACCATTACACTAATGTTGTGATCTCGTTATTAACAACATCCAATGTCTATGATCAGGAAACCGTGATCATCTTGTTAATCAACGAACTAGTTTATGTGAGAGGCATAACTAGGAACTGTATGTTTGTTTATTAAACACACATGTATTAACGTTTCCGTATTAATACAATTATAGCATGCAAAATAAACATCTATCATATACTTGGAATACACATAATAAACATTTTATTATTGCCTCTCAGGGCATATTCCCTTCAGTTTGATCTTGATTGTGATGGTGCATGTCACCTCAAAAATTATTCTTTTTATCACTTACCTACTCGAGGACGAGTAGGAGTTAAGCTTGGGGATGCTTGATACGTCGTAAACGTATCTATAATTTTTGATGTTCCATGTTTGTTTAGTATCCACTTTGCTATGCTTTGTCTACACTTTGAGGTATTTTTATACGTTTTACGAAACTAACCTATTAACAAGATGCCATAGTGCCAGTTGCCTGTTTTCTGTTGTTTTTGGTTCTAGAAAAGTCAAAAAATGAATATTCTTGGAATGGGACGGGACAAAATCCAAAGTCAATATTTCATCGAGGAGAACACGGGGCATAAGATGAGACGGAGGAGGTCCTCGAGGGGCCCACACCCCCTGGCCACGCGGCCAGGCCTGGCCCGCGCCTGGGGGATGCGGCCGCCTCGGGCACCCCTCGGTCTCCCCCTTCGCCTATAAGAATCCCCTGATACCAAAACCCTAAGTACCCGATCAGATCTCCATGAAACAGTCTGTAGTCGCTGCCACCATCGTCCCTAGATCGAGGGGATATGAAGCTCTTCCTGGCACCCTGCCGGAGGGGAGAGATCATCCCGGAGGCCTTCTTCATCAACATGCCAGCCTCCAGTATTATGCGTGAGTAGTTACACCTTGGACTATGGGTCCATACAGTAGCTAGATGGTTGTTTCTCCTCCTTTGTGCTACCATGTCTAGATCTTGTAAGCTCTGTTCATGATCAAGATCATCTATTTGTAATCATGCATGTTGTGTTTGCGGGGATCCGATGGATATTGAGATTACTATGTCAGATTGGTTAATGGTTCTATCTTATTGATTCTATGATGTTTGTGTTATTTGAGATCTTGCATACTCTCCGTTTCTAGTAACTATCTTGGCCAAGTAGATGCTAGTGACTCCAAGAGGGAGTATTTATGCTCGATAGTGGGTTCATGCCTCTATTGAATCTGGGGAAGTGACAAAAATCTCTAAGGTTGTAGATGTGTTGTTGCTACTAGGGAGAAAATAACAATCTCTTGTTCATGGAACAATTGTATTGTTTACTTTACACACATTGCTTAAAGCAGTTATCCGTTGCTTGCAACTTAATACTTGGGGGGGGGGGGGGTCGGATGATAACCTGAAGGTGGATTACTAGCCATAGATGCAGTTGGATGGCGGTCTATGTATCTTGTTGTAATGCCCAATCAAATCTCATAGGATCATGAATGTCTAGTATTGCATTGTTATGTACTGCTCTGTCCTATTAATTGCCCCGTTGTAATTTGTTTACCCAGCATGTTATGTTGTTTATCTTAAGGAGAACACCTCTAGTGACCTGTGGACCCCGGTCCAATCTTTACCATTGATACATCTTCCACTGTTACTGTTTACTTTCTGCAAGCCACCATTACCTTCCCCACCATACGTTTAATCCTTTGTTTTCAGCAAACCAGTGAGATTGACATCCTCACAGTTTGTTGGGGCAAAGTCTTGAGTTTGTGTTGTGCATGCAACACCTTTGAGTCGTTTCCTTACTCCTACTGGTTCGATAACCTTGGTTTCTTACTAAGGGAAAACTTGTTGTTGTGCTCATCACACCTTCCTCTTGGGGTTTCCCAACGAAGCTCTACAGTGATCTGAGCTGGATCAACAAGAAGTGACAGATAGTTCATTGTAAGGTGTTACATTGACACTATACATATAGTTTATTGTAAGGTGTTACGTTGACACTATATACAGATAGCTCATTGTAAGGTGTTACATTGGCACTATACAAATAGTTAATTGTAAATTGTTACATTGATACTAGTTTCATCACAAGATAGAAACTAAATTTATCTCAATTTAGTCTATAGGTTAAGGTGGCACAATATAATGGAAGAAAGTTCCATGATGGATTTGGATGAGTTCCAAAGTTATGGACATTTTGATGAATACTACAACGAAAGGCTAAGTATAAGACTTATATGGTAGCAGCAAAGGAACTTGGTGTGGTTCGATGGGCCAGTACTATAAAGATATATTGTATGACAGTTATATCAACATGTTTTAAACCCCAAGGAACTAAGGTATCACCAAATTTATATAATGCCATCTCATTAGAGAATGAGTGATGCGTAGAGACGCAAAGACATGCAAATACACACATACCTAAAATATCAGATCTACGGATTATGTTTATGATGGCTCCCAAGTGTAGGAGATAAATTTTATTATTTTTCAATAAAAACGTTGTCGAATCCACGAGGAGATGAGGGTATTGGTTAGCAAATTTGACAAAGAAAATAATAGAAAATGCAGTAGATTTGGTGTTTTAGGGTTTGTAGTTTGCAAAAATATAAAGTGTTAAAAGTAAATAACAATAAGTAAATGATCTCAATGAGAGAAAGCCCAATCCTCTATGCAGAAAGAGGACAAGATCAAGTGTGTGTGAACTTATATGTGACAAGCGTTCCTGAGGGCGGCATGGATTTACTTAGCATGAAGATTTCTACACAATATGGTGAATATATTATCAAGTTTCATTCCCTTGGGGCGGAGCCTAAATTAGGTGCAACGATAAGTATGAACTAAACACACCACTTATGATGGGTCCTAGAGCCATTCACATGAACATCTAAGAATCATTAAGACATAAATGTCTCACCATAGCAATAAGTTCATTGGTCCCCGACACATAATCCCTCTAATGCAATTCAAAGTATTAGAAAACGGTTTATGTTAATTCCTTCCCTTCCAACCCCTATCATTGCATCAAATTATTCTCCTATGAGCCCATATAGGTGAACTAATATGGAGTCAATGTTCACATAAAACCATCATATAACAATATAAAAGATAAAAACTGGACCACATACTCATTGCATGTTATATGGAAATCATAGCCAATTCATCCTATGCCCTCAGGGACGTGGGGATCTACTCACAAGTGGAAAATATGATATGGATCAGTAGCATATGTAATACAACACAATCTAAAAATATAATATCTCCACCAAATAAAGACAAGATGCTAATCACAAACATGTAAATAGCCCTTAAAACAATATTCGGGGTTGAATCAATCACAAACTATGAGGGGAATGAGATGGATCTTGGAGATGGTGATGGTTATAACGATGGTGCTGGTGGAGATGTTGATGGACAGGCCTACCCCTACGTCTAGGAGGAGTGGTGATGACGATGGCGTCGATTTCCCCCTCGCAGGAGGCTCCGGTGTAGCAGGATCTGCCCCCTCCAGGAGTAGGAGAGGACTTTCGCCTCTGCCATCGCCTCTGTAATCGTGGTAAAAATATGGCGTAGGTTTTCTGGCGATACAGAGGCATGTATAAAAAAGGAGGAGCTGAGACGACGCTCGAGGGACGAAAGAGCATGGGTGGCGCACCCAGAGGGTGCCCCTGCACTATTTCATGCCTCGTGGCTCCCCTCGCTTCATTCTTTGGCCCAAGTTTATTCTCCAGGTGAAAAATTCATCAGGTATTTTTCCTTCGATTTGTTGACGTCTAGAAGGTCCCTGAAACAACAAAACATGAAAAAAGAGGTTTTCTGCCTCCTAGAAATTAAATACCAATGAATGGGACTTTGTAGGAAAGTCCTGTAAATCATATAAATACGTATGAATAATGATGGATCAAGGTAAATATGATTCTAAACAGTGCATAAAGGTCGTATTAATGATTATGCAAAATGCAAGCATCAACTCCCCCAAGCTTAAATCTTTGCTCGTCCTCGAGCAAATAAGCGAATAGATCATGATCACGCGCCAATGAGCTTATGTTGACAAGAAAATATGAGCATGGCATCATCAACTACATAAATAGACATTATCATTTACCCCTTTCTTTTGAACAAAAACTAACCATTACATGTTGGACAATTGAACAAGTCTCAAATTTATCATACACTTCGCTATTTACAATAGCTTTGCATGGATTTTTACCAACTTTTAATTTAGCCTTTGGATATGCCTTTGCAATAAAGATAAGTTTCTCATAAAGAAAATAGTGGAAAAGAGAATTATTTAAACAACCAGATAGACATGACTATTTTAACTTTTTTCAAGAACTTTCACCACTTTTTGCATGGAATTAGTTAATGGTCTTGCTCTCTTATTAACCAGTACATGGGTCTTTCAATCATGTCATATGCTCTAAACAACCTTTGTCTTTCACTTTCCATGCCTAGCCGAATCCTCGGGTGCCTACCTTTCAAACACTTTTCTATAGAGCATATGTATTGAAATACCCATGACAACCATTCAGTTTACTCGTTGATTACTAAGTAGAACAAGAGTATCTCGTGTACCCTTGTCATCCTCCTCTTTCCAACTATTTATTTTATAAGACTTCCTATCTCACTACAAATTTACAATGTTCCCTTTTTAATAAGTGTTGCTTCCCTTGCATGGATCTTTCCTTATTTGCAAGTTTAGCTTGTTGAGTAATTCTATGATTGTCCAACATGCTCAAGTTAATTTAGTTCAAGGCAAGATGTAAGTGAAATTTATACATACGTTGCACACATCTGCAGGAGTGTTACCCATAAATCCCAAACAAGAGAACCATGGATGACACCATACTATATTTCATTCAAAACCACTCAACCAAGGATACATGATAATGCTCTAAGATATCTTCCAAATTTAGGAAAAACGATACCTAATGGATGTAAACAAAAACCTCCTAATGATTACAAACTAGATGCAAATATGATAACTAAAAATCATAAAGTATGGTGGAACTCCCCCAAGCTTGAGTTGTTGTGGTATGTCTCTACTTCTTCACCTTCTCTTGCTCCTTAGGGTTGTGCTGACGCTGAAGGTCCCTGAGAACACTCATCATGAGATCATAGGCTTGCTGAAATTGTTAGGAAGATTTTGTAAAATCCTTCCAATGATTTTTTTTTCTAACTTTCTGGAGGGTTCGCAACATAGAAAAGAAAAAAATTCCTACGATGGGAACAACCAAGTACCAAGATCTATTGTAAGGTTCCCAACCTTCAATAAGGTAGAGATCCATGTGTTTACAATGCTAGTCCCTGGATCAATAGCTAGCATCCACAGTTAAGACATAATATCAAGAAACAAAGGTCATAATACAACTTTATAACCAGGAATAAAATAATTTATTACATCTTACATAGCTCATTTGGCTATTCCAATACAATGCAGCAGAATATAACAATAGCATGGGGTCCTTCATCTTCAAAGTGCCATAGGAAGTCATGTTGGTTGTAGACTTGTAATCCTAATCAATAAACTTCACTAACATCAAACAAACCTGCAACATAATAAGTTACAGCCACAAGGGTCAATACATTTGAATTGTATTGGAAAGTGATACTATGGTAGTATAGTGGAGTCTATCATCTATATGCATTTGGCTAAGTGGAGCTTAGGCTTGCTTTGCTCAAAATAGATTTTCCTTATCATTTAGAAAACACTAAGTTTTTGCTTGACAAAAATCACCCAAGGCATCTCCCAATAGAAATTGGTGATCCTTCAACCCTTGTTCAACCACAAGTTTTTAACTTAGAAATTGGGATGAGGAGATTCTTGATAGCTTCCATGTATTGATGCTCAAATTGTCCTTTGCCAGGGACATGGCTAAGTACTTAGATTTTACAGTCTGCAGAGGTGGTGCACTTTCCCCACAAGACTTGCTTTCACCAAGACAAGATCTTTCAGAAGCCTTCCCTTAGACCAGAATGGACGCGTTCCAACCTATCATCCCCTACCACCAACTGTCCATTTGGCTAAGTTATTGCGACCTATATGATCCAGGCAGAGCCCATAATGCCAAGTGGCTGCACTTGAAGCTTCTCAACATTTGACATCTCAAATCTCTTTGTTCCTGGGTGGCCATCCACAAGTGAGATACACAAGGTAAACCATAGAAATGGGCCTTGTGTAACCACTCAACACAAACCATTCCTTCCATTCCACCCAGGTGATTCATTCACTTAGTTGTTTTATTAAACAAAACACAAGTCCTTGACTTAGAAATATTCCATAGCATGAATATTATACACCCTTGTTTTCTACTAGCTAAGATAAGCATGATGGTAGTAGGAATCTTAACTTAGGAAAAATTCTACTAAGGTTCCATCTACTAGGATTTCCCATGGCATAGTTTATACTTAGCAAAAATTCTATGCAAGTCCTACTTTAGAAATATCACTAGTGCATAGTGAAAATAATGGGACAAAAGTATGAAGCATCACTTGCCTTCTTGGTAGAGAATATAAGTTCACTCCTTGATCTTGCAATATTCACACTCTTCAAATCACTACAATTCAATCAAGCAAGGCACAATTTCAATCCACCATTCAAGCAACCAATCACATAAAATAATAGAAACAAAGCAATGCATGGAAGCATGCTAAAGATGGTTTTATTTGAAAAAGTGGTTTCTAATGGGTTATAAACATTTGAAAACACCTATTGGTCATTTTATAAAGTGGCAAAATCATTTGCAAAAGATTTTTTTACTTATAAACCATTTTTAAACCAAATCAATATTTTATGTGGTTGAAAATGCCTTTAGCAAAGCAACAACTTTTATAGGGTTCACAAAATATATTTTTAAATCATAAAACCTTGTGTTTAGGGCCAGAGAGTTTCAATCAAAATATTTCCCAAAGGTTTTTCTCCAAAAAGCATTTTAACATATAAACAACATTTTTATTTGACTAGAAATGCTTTGATTCATAGATTTATTAATTTGCCTCACAAAATATATTTTTGAATCCATAAGTTGATTTTATATGGTCAGTAGGTTCAAAACAATACATTTGCTAAAGGTTTTATCACAAAAATAATTTTACAACAATTTTTATATCTAAAATATGTCTACACAACTTTATGCAAAAACAACATTTTTTTAGAAACAATTAATTAAACAAAGTGTATGGTTGGGAAGTACTTTTCTTGCTGATTCCATTGATATAAAATTTGCAAAATTTGGACGTGTGGTTTGAAAGTTATGAATTTTACAAAATTGAACATCTAATAGAACACAATTTCTGTTTTAAATCAACTCTGGGCCACGTGGCTGCTTCCTATTGGACAAAAACGGTTCACGTGGATCGATCAGATCTGGCCACAAGATCTAACTTAATCGCACGGCACAGATCGCAGGATACCTCTTCGCTTAGGTTCTATCGCGTCACTCGGATCCAGATCGGACGGCTCCCACTGCTTTGCCAATAATTGGCGGCGCGACGACGGTGGCGCGCGGCGGTGGCGCTGCGGCGGCTACAGGAAGCAAGAGGATGAGGTGGCTCACCAGGTTCGCGCAGTGATGCTAAAGCTCAACGTGCTTGCTGTTTGTCGAGGGGCACACGGGGTCAGTCGGAATTCCTCGCCGGAGTAGCTCGATGGCACGGGTGCGGTCAGTCGTCGACGAGGGCGACGCTACAGAGCACGAGAAAGCAAACGAAGGATGCGGTTAGCTTCGTACGCGAGTCACTGACATGTGTGCATCAAAAGGAGGGCAATGGGGGTCTGTGCTTACCAAGAGTACTCGCCGGAGTCGAGGCAGACGGCGGCGATGTTCAGGTGTCGTCGTTGTCGACGCTATGGGTCAAGCGCGAGCAAGCTGAGACTACTGGGAGGTGCACAGGGGTCTGGGGAACACGCTTGTGTGGTCGAGGGGGCGAGGGGCGGCGAGGTGTGGCCGGAATTGGAGCAGAGGCTCGTCGGAGACAGTGGGGGTTCGGAGATGATTCCGAGTAGACTGGTGGCTCTCTGGTGGCGTTGGTTGGGGAAAGGAAGAGGGGAGCGTGGCGATTAATACGGCATGGTCACGGCGAGGAATAAACACGGCATTAAGGAGGATTGATCGCGAGTAATCGGCGGCAGAAACGGCCAGGGGGCGTGGTCTTTGCGTGGGTGGAGACGATGGGGAGGTGGCAGTGGGGCCTGGTGTCAGCGAGTGAGAGAGAGAAGAAGTGGGTCCTAGCAGTCAGTGACCAAGTGGGTTCATCTGCGAGTGCGAATCGTTTTCTGCGGGTGAGAGGGAGTGGGCTGGACTGCTGGGCTTAGTGGGCTAGCTGGGCTTAGTGGGCTAGCTGGGCTGGGCTGCTTTGTTTTATATTTTTTTTCTTCTTCTGTTATTTTTTTTTTCATTTCTAATATTCTGTTTTGATTTTGTTAAACCATTTTAAACATTCATTTGAACTCAAACTTCACTCAAACCTTGTGTGCAATCAAATACTGATTAATAATGCATTTTAAAGTCAAAATTAGAATATTTCTTTTATTCTTTTTAGGGTCTTTTAATTATTAAAAATAGGCCTTAGCATTTATTCAAATAAGATTTAATAATGATTTCAAACTCCATTTGAAATCTAAATCCTTCCAAATCTTTTCAATAGGTTTTATTTGTTTATTTGGGTGTCAAATAATTCACCTTGAATTATTAGGAATGTTTTTAATATGATTTATTAATCATTTAAAATTGGGTATTTGTCTTTATTCCAATGAAATTAAATATAGTTTTAATTACATAAATTTTATTTAGTTGATTTCTTTGATCTTATTTAAGTTAATTAAACAACTTTTATTCCACTTGGGTAAATTCCAAATATTATTTTCCCATGATTTAATTAATCATTTCTAATAGGGATTTTATCTTTATTCAAACTAGAAATAGAATTTGGTTAATGCCATTTTATTTAATTTGAAAATTCTTTATCCATTATTTTATTTGGTTTTGGATTATATTTATTCCATTTGCTTAAAGATTAGGTCAAGATTTAATTTGGCCTTTAAATATTCCTCATTTAATATTTCTATCTTTATCTTATAAAATCCATATATTTTTATTTAAAGATCCAAACTTGGTGATTTCAATTGGTAAATTCTTATTTAATACTTTTTTTCCTTTTAAATCTCTTTAGGATTATTTGCTCACCATTTGGTATGGATTTCTAGATAGGTTCTTTATTAGCTTTGAAAATTCAATTCCCTTATCTTATTAAATTCATAAGATTTTATCTATGGATCCAAATTGAATGAAATCAATTTCTATGGAGTTAAAACATTTCTATTTGTCAGTCTTGATCATTTGTAAATGTTTGTTGACAAATTTTTATTTGGATCAAATCCATGGTCTTAGAGATATCTTTTGAAATGATTTTCTTCCATTAGGGTTTTAGGGTTTTGGTTTATTTTCCCAAGTGTTTAAATTTCCAGATGCATTTATGAATAATGCATTTCACTTGATTTTAATTTAGTTGGATTCAACGTTAACCAAAGTTTGTTCAAGATGGGATTTTTAAGTTTCCATTTAGAAACAAAAGTTTCTTTTCACCCTAAAATTCAACAATTATTTATTTTGTTTATTTATTTTTCATATTACAAGATTTGGAAAATCTTGGGATGTGACAGGCTACCACCCTTAAAATAAATCTCGTCCCGAGATTTGGGAAGGCTAGGGTTACAAGTTGGCTCAAAGCAACTAGGGTACTACCACCCTTAAAATAAAAATTCCAACTAGATTACTTCTTGGCTTGCTTGAAATCTTGATGATACTTCTCTGGGCAAACATCTGCATAGTGTCCTTTGTTTCCACACTTGAAACATGTGACAAGGCTGAGATCCTTCATAGGATTTATCTTGTGCTTCATCTTTTCTGGACAATTGCTTGCATAATGTCCTTGGTTACCACAATTGTAACATGTGACAAGATTGAGTTCTTCTCGTATCTTCTGTGAACAAGTTGACACATAATGGCCTAGATCTTTGCAGTAGTTGCACCATACTTGGTTAATCTCCTTGTATTTCTTCTTCTTCTCTGGACATTCATTGGCATAGTGTCCCATCTCTTTGCAATGGCAACATTGCACTTGGCTTTTGTCTTTCTTCTTCTTAGGTTTCTCCAAAGCTAGGAGTGCTTCTAGTTCATGCTCTTCATATCTTATCTCAAAGGTGGGAAAGTTTCCTGGTCTCCTTGATCTTTTCCTTGGATAATACATATGTCTCCTCTTTGGTCCATCAAGTTGAGTCATATTGCATGGTAGAAGTTGTTCTCTCATGGTAGTCTGCAATCAGTTGTTGCACTCCACCTTGTTTCCTTTGTTGAGCTATGGAATAGATGGGGCATTGGATAGGGACATGATTATTTCCTTCACATAGGAAACAAGTAGCTTGTGATGTGGGGCATTGATTTGTTGGATGTTTCTCTTCACAATTGGGGCATTGATCTTCATGCTCTTTTGAAGTGTGATCCTTGTACCCACAAATATTACAAGCTTGGGTTCCTTCTAGAATATCATCCTTGACATCCTTGTTGTCACAAACTCCTTGGAAAGAGTTGTCTCCCATGTTGATCATTTGATTTGTCACCTTATGCAACAATTGGGTTTGGGTTTCCAAAAACCTTTACATGGTTGGATCTAACTCACTGGTGTTGGCTAAAAATTGAGTTGTCACTTGGTTCAACTGGGTTTGGGTTACTATGAGTTCTCTCATGTTGATCCCTTGGTTGTTGTTGTCACCATCCTTGATGTTGGAGTTTCTTGGAGTAGTCATCTGTTTGGGTTGGATTGGGATTAGAATAGGCAAAAGATTTCTAAGGAAATAATTCTAATCACACACACAATTTCACACAAGCAATGTGCAAGCAATCACAAACAATCATTCCACTCAAACAACAAGTTTCAAGCACATTTATAGGCAACAAAATATTTTTGTTACACCACATAGTTGGTGGGTTTAATTTAAACTAAACATGGTGGTCCAACTATATGGTTCACTTGAGATCTTTCCATCCTTCTTAGTTGATTCTTCTTGATCAAGATCTTTGTATCCTTTGAGAATTCCTTGCATCTTGGTCCCAAACTTCAAAGGTGATGATGGTTCCTTCTAAGTTGTTCTTCCTCAGTCTTCAAGTCTTGAGCAATGTTTCTTGTCTTACTTGTAGTCCTTAATGATATCCAAAGTTGAAGTCCTTGGTGAAAATATAGTTGAAGTCTTTGGTCATGGTGGAGGCTTTATCCATCAAGTTGAAATAGACAAGATGTAGAATTAAAACCAAAAATGGTTGAGGAAAGAGTTTGCAAGATTGTTTGTTAATAAGTTTTGGAACAAATTCAACTCCTATTTTTCTAAGGGGTTTTGTCCAATCCTACGGTTACAATCCAACAGGCAACACAGTGCTCTGATACCATCTGTAAGGTTCCCAACCTTCAATAAGGTAGAGATCCCTGTGTTTACAATGCTAGTCCCTGGATCAATAGCTAGCATCCACAGTTAAGACGTAATATCAAGAAACAAAGGTCATAATACAACTTTATAACCAGGAATAAAATAATTTATTACATCTTACATAGCTCATTTGGCTATTTTCAATAGAATGCAGCAGAATATAACAATAGCATGGGGTCCTTCATCTTCAAAGTGCCATAGGAAGTCATGTTGGTTGTAGACTTGTAATCCTAATCAATAAACTTCACTAACATCAAACAAACCAACAACATAATAAGTTACATCCACAAGGGTCAATACATTTGAATTGTATTGGCAAGTGATACTATGGTAGTATAGTGGAGTCTATCATCTATATGCATTTGGCTAAGTGGAGCTTAGGCTTGCTTTCCTCAAAATAGATTTTCCTTATCATTTGAAAAACACTAAGTTTTTGCTTGACAAAAATCACCCAAGGCATCTCCCAATAGAAATTGGTGATCCTTCAACCCTTGTTCAACCACAAGTTTTTAACTTAGAAATTGGGATGAGGAGATTCTTGATAGCTTCCATGTCTTGATGCTCAAATTGTCCTTTGCCAGGTACATGGCTAAGTACTTAGATTTTACACTCTGCAGAGGTGGTGCACTTTCCCCACAAGACTTGGTTTCACCAAGACAAGATCTTTCAGAAGCCTTCCCTTAGACCAGAATGGACGCGTTCCAACCTATCATCCCCTACCACCAACTGTCCATTTGGCTAAGTTATTGCAACCTATATGATCCAGGCAGAGCCCATAATGCCAAGTGGCTGCACTTGAAGCTTCTCAACATTTGACATCTCAAATCTCTTTGTTCCTGGGTGGCCATCCACAAGTGATATACACAAGGTAAACCATAGAAATGGGCCTTGTGTAACCACTCAACACAAACCATTCCTTCCATTCCACCCAGGTGATTCATTCACTTAGTTGTTTTATTAAACAAATCACAAGTCCTTGACTTAGAAAAATTCCATAGCATGAATATTATCCACCCTTGTTTTCTACTAGCTAAGCTAAGCATGATGGTAGTAGGAATCTTAACTTAGGAAAATTCTACTAAGGTTCCATCTACTAGGATTTCCCATGGCATAGTTTATACTTAGCAAAAATTCTATGCAAGTCCTACTTTAGAAATATCACTAGTGCATAGTGAAAATAATGGGACAAAAGTATGAAGCATCACTTGCCTTTTTGGTAGATAATATAAGTTCACTCCTTGATATTGCAATATTCACACTCTTCAAATCACTACAATTCAATCAAGCAAGGCACAATTTCAATCCACCATTCAAGCAACCAATCACATAAAATAATAGAAACAAAGCAATGCATGCAAGCATGCTAAAGATGGTTTTATTTGAAAAAGTGGTTCCTAATGGGTTATAAACATTTGAAAACACCTATTGGTCATTTTATAAAGTGGCAAAATCAATTGCATAAGATTTTTTACTTATAAACCATTTTTAAACCAAATCAATATTTTATGTGGTTGAAAATGCCTTTAGCAAAGCAACAACTTTTATAGGGTTCACAAAATATATTTTTAAATCATAAAACCTTGTGTTTAGGGTCAGAGAGTTTCAATCAAAATATTTCCCAAAGGTTTTTCTCCAAAAAGCATTTTAACATATAAACAACATTTTTATTTGACTATAAATGCTTTGATTCATAGATTTATTAATTTGCCTCACAAAATATATTTTTGAATCCATAAGTTGATTTTATATGGTCAGTAGGTTCAAAACAATCCATTTGCTAAAGGTTTTATCACAAAAATAATTTTAGAACAATTTTTATATCCAAAATATGTCTACACAAGTTTCTGCAAAAACAACCATTTTTCCAGAAAAAATTCATTAAACAAAGTGTATGGTTGGGAAGTACTTCTCTTGCTGATTCCATTGATATAAAATTTGAAAATTTTGTATGTGTGGTTTGAAAGTTATGAATTTTACAAAATTGAACATCTAATAGAACACAATTTCTGTTTTAAATCAACTCTGGGCCACGTGGCTGCTTCCTATTGGACAAAAACGGTTCGCATGGATCGATCAGCTCTGGCCGCAGGATCTAACTTAATCGCACGGCACAGATTGCAGGATACCTCTTCGCTTAGGTTCTATCGCGTCACTCGGATCCAGATCGCACGGCTCCCACTGCTTTGCCAATAATTGGCGGCGCGACGACGGTGGCGCGCGGCGGCGGCGCTCTGCTAGCAGCGCTGCGGCGGCTACAGGAAGCAAGAGGATGAGGTGGCTCACCAGGTTCGCGGAGTGATGCTAAAGCTCAACGTGCTTGCTGTTTGTCGAGGGGCGCATGGGGTCAGTCGGAATTCCTCGCCGGAGTAGCTCGCTGGCACGGGTGCGGTCAGTCATCGACGAGGGCGACGCTACAGAGCACGAGAAAGCAAACGAAGGATGCGGTTAGCTTCGTACGCGAGTCACTGACATGTGTGCATCAAAAGGAGGGCAAGGGGGGTCTGTGCTTACCAGGAGGACTCGCCGGAGTCGAGGCAGACGGCGGCGATGTTCAGCTGTCGTAGTTGCCGACACTATGGGTCAAGCGCGAGCAAGCTGAGACTACTGGGAGGTGCACAGGGGTCTGGGGAACACGCTTGTGTGGTCGAGGGGCGAGGGGCGGCGAGGTGTGGCCGGAATTGGAGCAGAGGCTCGTCGGAGACAGTGGTGGTTCGGAGATGATTCCGAGCAGCCTGGTGGCTCTCTGGTGGCGTTGGTTGGGGAAAAGAAGAGGGGAGCGTGGCGATTAATACGGTGTGGTCATGGCGAGGAATACACGCAGCATTAAGGAGGATTGATCACGAGTAATCAGCGGCAGAAACGGCCAGGGGGCATGGTCTTCGCGTGGGTGGAGACGATGGTGAGGTGGCGGTGGGGCCTGGTGTCAACGAGTGAGAGAGAGAAGTGGGTCCTGGCAGTCAGTGACCGAGTGGGTTCATCTACGAGTGTGAATCGTTTTCTGCGGGTGAGAGGGAGTGGGCTGGACTGCTGGGCTTAGTGGGCTAGCTGGACTGGGCTGCTTTGTTTTATATTTTTTTCTTCTTCTGTTATTTTTTTTCCATTTCTAATATTCTATTTTGATTTTCTTAAACCATTTCAAACATTCATTTGAATTCAAACTTAACTCAAACCTTGTGTGCAATCAAATACTGATTAATAATGCATTTTAAAGTCAAAATTAGAATATTTCTTTTATTCTTTTTAGGGTTTTTTAATTATTTAAAATAGGCCTTAGCATTTATTCAAATAAGATTTAATAATGATTTCAAACTCCATTTGAAATCTAAATCCTTCCAAATCTTTTCAGTAGGTTTTATTTGTTTATTTGGGTGTCAAATAATTCACCTTGAATTATTAGGAATGTTTTTAATATGATTTAATAATCATTTAAAATTGGGTATTTGTCTTTATTCCAATGAAATTAAATATAGTTTTAATTCCATAAATTTTATTTAGTTGATTTCTTTGATCTTATTTAAGTTAATTAAACAACTTTTATTCCACTTGGGTAAATTCCAAATATTATTTTCCCATGATTTAATTAATCATTTCTAATAGGGATTTTATCTTTATTCAAAATAGAAATAGAATTTGGTTAATGCCATTTTATTTAATTTGAAAATTCTTATCCATTATTTTATTTGGTTTTGGATTATATTTATTCCATTTGCTTAAATATTAGGTCAATATTTAATTTGGCCTTTAAATATTCCTCATTTAATATTTCTATCTTTATCTTATAAAATCCATATCTTTTTATTTAAAGATCCAAACTTGGTGATTTCAATTGGTAAATTATTATTTAATATTTGTTTTTCCTTTTAAATCTCTTTAGGATTATTTGCTCACCATTTGGTATGGATTTCTAGATAGGTGCTTTATTAGCTTTGAAAATTCAATTCCCTTATCTTATTAAATTCATAAGATTTTATCTATGGCTCCAAATTGAATGAAATCAATTTCTATGGATTTAGAAAATTTCTATTTGTCAGTCTTGATCATTTGTAAATGTTTGTTGACAAATTTTTATTTGGATCAAATCCATGGTCTTAGAGATATCTTTTGAAATGATTTTCTTCCATTAGGGTTTTAGGGTTTTGGTTTATTTTCCCAAGTGTTTAAATTTCCAGATGCATTTATGAATAATATGTTTCACTTGATTTTAATTTAGTTGGATTCAACTTTAACCAAAGTTTGTTCAAGATGGGATTTTTAAGTTTCCATTTAGAAACAAAAGTTTCTTTTCACCCTAAAATTCAACAATTATTTATTTTGTTTATTTATTTTGTTTATTTATTTTTCATATTACAAGATTTGGAAAATCTTGGGATGTGACATCTATCTACTAGATACAAGAAACGGGTGGATATACATCCATAGAATACATACCCTCGAAGACCGAATAGCGTTAACGAGGTTTTACTTGTGGATGATGTATTCGAACGCTTGCCGATCTTAAGATCGTGATGAAGTCCATCTGGTCCAGCCGGTCCAGCACCATCAAGTCCAGCACCGCAAAGCAGTGGTGCATCCGTGATCGCACACACGTCCGGGTACCCCGACAACCTCCGCGTCCTCGCTCTAGCGAAGTAGAGGAAGCAACAAATCCTTCTAGAAAAATCCGCCAGGAACATGTATCTCGCTGATCCGATACCATGGGGAAATTCTGAAGGGGGGAGAGAGATCCTTCATGAGGAGGTGTGAGATGAGAGGAGGGAGTGGGGTGCCTTTTATAGGGAGAGGGGTCCATGGCATTTCAGCCATGGAGGTGCCCCCACCTCTTCCACATTCATGTGGGTGGAGCTCCCACTCACATAAATAGCCACCCACTCAAAATTCCACTCACCTCCATTAAATTTCCACCAAATTTAATGCCATCTTGCATTAAATAAAACTCTTTTATTTATTTATTCAGAATTTTGTTAATTACTTGAATTAACAAACATTCACCTAAAACCCCTTACAACATTTTAATTTCACATGCAGAACCAGATTCAGCAATTTCAACCGAAACAGTTTCGGTGTCTAGTGAAATAAATTCCTGCGCTTTCCTTTTTCTTTCTCTGGCATATCATTTGCTCCAAATGGTTTCAGTATCCCTTAAGTGTGTCACCATATGGTTCGAGAATAATGTAGACATGATCGAGACCCCTCTCCGATCAATAATCAGCAGCAGGACCTGGAGATCCATACTGACTCCCACACATTCAACGATGACTTTTGTGATCGTGTGAACCTTATACGCATGTAACTCAATCCCTTTGTCTCGTGATATATTACAAGTCTGAGATTCGATCATCGGTATCTCCATACCTAGATTGATCTCGTTACCGACATGTACTCTTTTCTCGTTCCCATAATATAACATTCTAGTGATCAAATCACTTGCTTGCAAGTTAACTAATGTGATATCACCGAGAGGGCCCAGAGTATATCTCTCTATCATCGGGATGGACAAATTCCATTCTTGATCCATGAGCCTCAACATAACACCTTCGTAGCATTCAACCCATATTTATAGTCACCCTGTTATGGTGTGATGTTTGATGTTATCAAGATACTCTTTCGGTGTTAGTGGTTGACATGATCTCATGGTCTAAGGATTAAGATTACTTCGTATGATGTTATAGCAATATAAACACAATGACCTTGATCGTTATGCTATACTTCATAAATTTTCATCACATCATTCCAACAATGTTGTGACCTCATTATTAATGACATCCAATGTCCATGATCAGGAAACCTTTGATCATCTTGTTAATCAACGAGATAGTTTATAAGAGAGGCATAACTAGGAACTTCCTTTTTGTTTATTAAACACACATTTATTAATGTTTCCATATTAATACAATTATAGCATGCACAATGAAAATTTATCATAAATAAGTAATATGATAATCACCACTTTTATTATTGCCTTTCGGGCATATTCCCTTCAGTCTCTCACTTGCACTAGAGACAATAATCTAGTTTAAAAAACTTTGCGTATTAGATACCTATGGCTTTTTGGTGTTCCATATACGCGATTGCAAGTGGTTAACATAATCTACGGATCTGACGCTTTCAGGTCCGTGTGTATTTGCATGTCTTTATGTTTTCACGCATCACTCATTCTCCAATGAGATGACATTGTATAAATTTGGTCTTTTGGTGAGACCTTTAGTTCCTTGGGGTTAAATCATGTCGATACTATTGTCGTACAATATATCTTTAGTGTTATCCTGTTGCGAACCACACCTTAGTTTGATAAAAAAAATACTTGACACAATTGCCCTCCTTTCCTGCTACTATAGCAGTCATATACTTAGCCTTTTATTGTAGTATCCGTCACAATGTCTTAACTTTGGAATTCATCCAAATCTGTCATGGAAACTCCTTTCCATTTCATTGTGCCACCCATAGTTTAAATTGAGATAGACTTAATTTTGTATCTTGTGACAAAACTAGTATCAATGTAACGCTTTACAATGAACTATTTTTAATTGTTTGTCACCTCTACACAAATATATTCTTAGTTCTTCCATACGATCATAAGAATTTCCTTACTGTCGTCCAATGATCATCTTGTGATTCATTCTGGTATATGCTCATAACATTTAAATCATAGGACATATCTGGATGTATATATATCATGGTATGATTGATCAAAACATTCTTGTGATTGCACTCATCAAGTGTCAAAGTACTTGAATCTTGTTTCACTTATCAAGTGTCGATACACTTGAATATTGATTCAATTCTTTTTCCATACGACAAGATCCTTTTCTCATTATTTATATATTGAATCCCTTAAATATCTCATATATGTATGTTTAGCACGACCATATTAGCGTCATAGTCTATCCATGTAGACATTCATGCTAAATTTTCGGGTTTTGTCTAAGTCTTTCATCGAAATGAAATTCTTAACCTTTGTCAATAAAATATACATCATTTACAATCAACAAGATGTCCTCCACATAATGTATTATAAATATGTCTCAGCGCTCCCACTTAATTTCTTGCAAATGCAAGCATCTTCATCGTCTCCTAATGAAAAATCCTTTAACAATTTAATCACGGTGAAGATTCCAACTCTATGATGCTTACTTCAACCATTGAAGTTTGCATGCCCTTTTAGCATCCTTTGAATTAACAAAACCCTTTGGACTGTGTCTTGTACACATCCTAGGTAACCATTCTATTAGAAGAACTTTGTTTTGTTTATTCATCTACTATATACCAAAATTATATGTAGTGGTTGCTACATTAATCCGTCCAGACTAAATATTCCTATGAAAGATCAAATCTTGTCATAGTCAACTCCTTGAACAATGTCGTGAAAACTTAATCGACATGTCGACTATTTCATAGATGTGAAACATTCATGTATGTTTCTTTATAGATCCAAATACGACCGATAGGTTTTTACACCTTTCCGGAGGGTCTTCCAAGTTCAAAAAACATGATTTCTCGTGTATGAAACTATCACGGATTTTATGGCTTCAAGCCATTTGACGGAGTCAGGGCCCATCATCGCTTCTTTGCATGTAGTCGGTTCATCATTGTCAAACAATAATGATTTATTCTCAAATATCAGCATTTGATTGTTTATCCAACTTACTTGGTTTAATAGGAACTTAGACCTCCGTGACCACAACCTTTGAGGCACGTGAGCCATGAGCATTGTGGCTGCCTCCAGAACATTTTTCGGCGCTGCGCAACTCAGCACATATAGCTAAGGTTCGTTAACCTTATCAAATTTCTATTGTCCCCCCACTTAACTTTTGCAAAAAATTCCTTTTTCAAGAAACTGCACGTTTCAAGCGATAAACCCTTTTATCCTCGGTGTTATGTAGGAATACCCAACTGTTATTTGAAATAACCTACAAAGACATGCTCATCCGACTTTGGTTGTAAATATCTTACTTATGCTTAGCATACCAAAATTTAAGAAAGGATAACTTGGGTTTTACCCCAAACCAAAACTTACATGGTGTCATTTCAACGGATCAAGATGGAGCTCTTTTCAGTGTAAAAGCGGTAGTCTCTAAAGCTTTAATATTTTAAAACATAATGGTGGTTTTATAAATAACACCTTTGATCCAACCATGTCAACCAAGGTTTCATTACAAATCTAAAACACTCCATATTCCTAGGTGTTTCGGGAGATGCAAATCTAGGTGTTTTGCTAAACTTGAAACTCAAATAAATACATTTATGATAAAATCATAAATTATTTATTGTAAGATCCCTCTTTTATAAAGGAAAAGGATCCCTGTGATTGCAATGCTAGTCCCTGGATCAAAGCTAGCATCCATAGTTTAAGATGAAGTACACAGAAACAAAGGTCATTATTACAGTCATTCCAGAGACAACATAGTCTTTACAACTCCATGTCCATAGGCCTAATAAAAGAGTTTAAATAAGTAATAAGATAATAAGTCTTCATCTTCATGTGCCACAGGCAAGCATGTTGAGTGTAGACTCATGACTCCTAATCATCATCAGAATAACCTGCAACATCACAAGTTACAGCCACAGTGGGTCAATACATTGGAATAGTATTGGCAAGTGATACCTTAGTAGAATATTGGTGGACTAGATACTATATGCAATTTGGCTAAGTGTAGCTTAGGCTTGCTTTGCTCAAAATAGGTTTTGCCTATTAGTTGAAAACTAATTTTTTCTTTGTCAAAAACTTTTCCCAAGGAACCACCAATAGACATTGGGGTCCTTCACCCTTGTTCAACCACAAGTTTTACTTAGAAATTGGGATGAGGAGATTCTTGATAGCTTCCATGTCTTGATGCTCAATTGTCCTTTTCCAGGGACATGGCTAAGTACTTAGATTCTTCCATTTGCAGAGGTTGTGCACTTTCCCCACAAGACTTGATTTTCACCAAGACAGGACCTTTCAGAAGCCTTCCCTTAGACCAAATGGACGCGTTCCAACCTATCATCCCACTACCACCAACTGTCCAAATGGCTAAGTTATTGCAACCTATGTGATCCAGGCAGAGCCCATATTGCCAAGTGGCTGCACTAGAAGCTTCTTAACATTTGGCCTCTCAAATCCCTTTGTTCCTGGGTGGCTTTCCACAAGTGAGATACACAAGGTAACCATAGAAATGGGCCTTGTGTAACCACTCAACATAAACCATTCCTTCCATTCCACCCAGGTGTTTCATTTACTTAGTTGTTTTATTAAGCAAAACACAAGTCCAAAGACTTGAATAGTTTCACCACCCTTGGTTGCTACTAGCTAGGCTAAGCATGGCATAGATAAGCATCTTAACTTAGGAATTTCTAGCAATTCTACAACTACTAGGATTTCCCAAGCATAGCATATAGGCAAAATATAACCATGCAAGACTAGCAAAATATTTCTAATGCATAGTAGAAAAACATAGGGATAAAATCATGAAGCACCACTTGCCTTGGTAGTTTGGAGAGTAGCTACACTCCTCACAATCACAATCACTATTTGCACCAAAATCTACACATAAAATCATAGCAACAAATCACATACAAAATAAATACAAGCAAAAATATATGGATGCATGCAATATGATATGTGATGATTTTCTAAACTCAACAAGACAAGTGCACAGTACTGGTTCATAAACAAGTTCAAAACTTGCCAAACAATCTTTATTTGAACACTAAAACAATTCTCAAATAATTAATATACACAAAATAGGCCTACACATGTTTCTGTGAAAATAACCATTTTAACAGAAACAAAACATTAAACACATTGCATAATTGGAAAGGGATTTCTCTCCTGATTCCATTGATATCAAATTTGTCAAATTTGGACGTGGGAATCTAAAGTTATGATTAAAACAAAATCAAACATCTAATAGATTCAAATTCTGATTTAAAATCTAATTAGCAGACACGCGGCGTGTTTCTATTGGTTGTTACCGGTTCGGACGGATCGATCAGCGAGATCCACACGATTTAAATGAGGATGCACGGCCAGATCTAGAGCGTACCCCTTCGTTAAGTGAATCTACCGCAGCCGATGGATCTAGATCTAACGGTCCGCGATCAAGCGACCATACTCTGGCGGTGCTAGCGGTGGCGACTGGCGGCGGCGGCTCTGTCCGCGGCGGCGCGGCGACTACAGGGGGTTTTGGGGTCGTCGGAGATGCTTACCAGACTCGCGACGATGTACTAAAGCTCAACGTGGCGATGGCTTGACAAGGGGCGCACGGACATAGCAGCACGAACTCGTCGGAGTTGCTAACGGCGTCGGATGCTCTCTGTCGGAGTCGAAGGCGACGTTTTGGGGCACGAGGATCCAAACAAAAAGTATCAGCAGGTGCGCTAGATGCAGGCGAACATGCTCGTGTGATTCAGAAACAGAGGGGAACACAAGGCTCACCGAATTTTGTCGCCGGAGTTGGAGACGGCGTCAGGAACTTGCGGTGTTTGATGTAGTCGATGACCTGGGGCAGTACAGGATGAACCAAGGATGTCAGAAGGTGCGCAAGGATGTTGCGAAGCAGCCTGCATGAACTAGAGAGGAAGGGGCGCACGGAGCTCTCCGGGATTGGTCGCCGGAGTGGGTTCTGTCTGCGGCGGTGTAAGGGCGATTACCGGCAGCCTGGGGGCGCTCTGTGTTCGGGGTCTGGGGGAAAATGGAGAGGGGGCAGAGGGGGTTTAAGTAGGCGAGATGGGGGCGTGAATCACTCCAGCATTGAACGGGAATTGACGACGCGAATCAAACAGGAAACGCTCGGCGTGATTTGGGGATGAACCAGTCGCTGGGTGGAGACGACGATGGTCGTGTGGGCCGTGGCTGTCAGCGAGAGGAAAAGAGAGGGAGTGGGTCCAGACTGTCAGCGACCTAGTGGGTGCGGGTGTGAGTAAAGAAAACGCTTCGCGGGGGGGGTTGCTGGGCTGGCTGGGTCAAGTTGGGCTGGGTTGGGCCAGAATGGCTGGCTGCTTATTTTTTTTCCACTTTAATCCTTTTCTTTTTCTGTTTGATTTTCTAAAATGATTTTCAAACTCCTTTTCAAATCTGTTTGATTTCAAACCTTCTCTGGACTTTTGCATAGTGAATTTTGTATTTAAATAAGTGTCAAACCTTCCTGTTTACAAACACTAACTTGGGTCATTTGAAAAATAAAAATAAAATCAAGCCATTAAGAGATATATTAATTGGTATAAACTTGGTTTTATTTCAAACTTTGTTTGGAAACTTTGTTCAAGCTTTTGAATACACTTAGGTTTGAACTCAAAACACTACTGAATGAATATTCGTACCTTGCTCATTAGCAAGTAGCCCAATGGCTAGAGTATTCATACATAAAATAATGAGCACTATATGCTCCTGTTTTTGAAATGATTTTGAAATAAAAACCTAAATGATCATGGATGCATGGATGATATGCATGAGTTTTAAAACATGATTTTAGGGATGTTACAAATCTAACCCCCTTAAGGTGAATCTCGCCCTCGAGATTCGGATTGGCTAGCAAATAGGTGAGGGTGGTCTTTCCAAAGATCATCTTCTCTTTCCCATGTTGCTTCCTCTTCGGTGTGATGGTTCCACTGAACTTTGCAGAACTTGATAGTCTTAGTCCAAGTAACTCTTTCTGCAGTCTCAAGAATCTTGATTGGTTTCTCTTCATAAGTGAGATCACTTTCCAATTGGACCTCTTCCAAAGGTATAGTATCCTTCAAAGAAGTTTCTTCCATTTCTGGATGGCATTTCTTAAGCTGACTCACATGAAACACATTATGAACTGCTGACAAAGACTCTGGCAATTCAATCTCATAAGCAACTTCTCCTTTACGACTCAGAATCTTGAATGGCCCAACATATCTTGGGGCCAATTTACCTTTGACTCCAAACCTCTTCACTCCACGGAGTGGTGACACTCTAAGATAAGTTCTATCACCTACTTCATAGGTGACTTCTCTACGCTTAGGATCTGCGTAGCTCTTCTGTCGGGACTCTGCTATCTTCAACCTGTCCTTAACCAGCTTGACTTTCTCTTCAGCCTCTTTGATAAGTTCTGGTCCGAACAAGCTTCTTTCTCCCACACCATTCCATAGCAATGGGGTGGTACACTTTCTCCCATAGAGAAACTCAAATGGTGCCATCTCAATACTGGCTTGATAGCTGTTATTATAAGAAAATTCTGCGTAAGGCAGACTTTCATCCCAACTGGCTCCATAGTCTAGAGCACAAGCTCTCAACATATCTTCAAGAATCTGATTATTCCTTTCTGTTTGTCCATCAGTTTGAGGATGAAAAGCAGTGCTGAATTCCAACCTCGTTCCCAATGACTCATGTAGTTGTCTCCAAAAATGAGAAGTGAATTGAGTTCCCCTATTAGACACAATACTCTTGGGTACTCCATGTAGACATACAATTCTGCTCATATAGATCTTGGCTAACTTAGCACTTGTATAGGTTGTCTTCACGGGTATGAAATGAGCCACTTTAGTTAGGTGATCCACTACTACCCAAATAGAATCATATCCTGACCGGGTCCTTGGCAATCCGGTAATGAAATCCATACCAGTCTTGTCCCACTTCCAATCAGGAATAGGTAGTGGTTGAAGCAATCCTGCTGGTTTTTGATGTTCCGCTTTCACTCTACTACACACATCACACAAAGCAATATGTTTGGCGATGTCCTTCTTGAGATTATTCCACCAAAATCTTTCTTTCATATCCATGTACATTTTGGTGTTACCCGGATGAATAGAATATGGTGAGTTGTGTGCTTCTTGTAAAATCAGTTTCTGAAGCTCCGGATCTTGTGGAACACAGATACGTTTTCCATGCCATAAAGTACCATGTTCGTCTTCATGGAATCCTTTGGCTTTTCCTTTGCCACTCTTTTCCTTAATCTCTTCAATTTCCTTATCAGTCTTCTGGGCTTCTTTGATCTTGTCCAACAAGGTGGGTTGAACAACCAAAGTCATGAGATATCCTTCAGGCACAATCTCCAATCTGAGATCTCTAAATTGGGCACACAGATCATCTGGCAATTCTCCCTTAGTAAGGCCATTCACAAAAACCTTACGGCTTAGAGCATCCGCTACAACATTTGCTTTACCAGGGTGGTATTGCAAACTCAAGTTATAGTCCTTGATGAGTTCTAGCCATCTTCTTTGTCTCATGTTAATTTCTTTTTGGGTGAAGATATACTTCAAACTCTTGTGATCTGTGAACACTTCACATCGCTTTCCCAAAAGATAATGTCTCCACGTTTTGAGTGCATGGACAACAGAGGCTAACTCTAAATCATGAGTAGGATAGTTCACTTCATGAGTTTTGAGTTGTCTCGAGGCATAAGCCACAACTTTTCCTTCTTGCATAAGTATTGCACCTAAACCGTGATGAGATGCATCACAATATACTTGGAAATATTTTTCCAAATCTGGCAAACACAAGACTGGTGTTGTCACAAGTCTCTTCTTCAATTCTTGAAAGCTGAGTTCACAACCTTCAGACCAAGCAAATTTCTTATCTTTCTTTAGAAATTCTGTCATAGGTTTAGCTACTTTGGAGAAATTCTCAATGAACCTTCTGTAGTAACCCGCTAAGCCAAGGAAACTACGAACTTCTTTCACTGACTTGGAGATTCCCATTCAGTTACAGCTGAGCAGGATCAACTGCTACACCATCTCCTAACACAACGTGTCCTAGAAAACCAACTTCATTCAACCAAAATTCACACTTGCTGAATTTGGCATACAGTTTATGCTCTCTGAGCTTATCAAGTATCAAACGCAAATGTCCTTCATGCTCTTCTTTGCTCTTGGAGTAGATCAAAATGTCATCGATGAAAACGACAACAAACTTATCAAGAAATTCCATGAACACCTTGTTCATCATATTCATAAAGTATGCTGGAGCATTGGTCAAACCAAATGGCATCACGGTATACTCATACAAACCATACCTTGTGGTGAAGGTTGTATTGGGTATGTCTTGCTCTCTTATCTTGAGCTGGAAATAACCTGACCGAAGATCAATCTTTGAGAACACACAAGCTCCTTCTAACTGATCAAACAAGTCATTGATTCTAGGCAAAGGGTATTTGTTCTTAATAGTCACCTCATTGAGTGAACGGTAATCTATGCATAACCTTTGACTTCTATCTTTCTTTTCTACAAACAAAACTGGTGCTCCCCAAGATGAAGAACTTGGTTGAATAAATCCTTTCTGCAACTGTTCTCCAAGTTGCTTCTTGAGTTCTTTCAACTCATCAACTAACATCTTGTATGGTCTCTTTGCTATTGGTCCAGATCCTGGTAGCAAGTCAATAAGAAATTCCACATCTCTATCAGGTGGCATTCCCGGTAATTCCTCCGGAAACACATCCGGATATTCACTCACAATTGGCACACTGTCCATGCTAACCCCCTTAAGAGAATTTAGCTTACTCCTTTTTGATTCAAAATTGGTCTTGAATCTGATCCTTTTATGTTCTGGAGTTGTGAGTGAGACAGTATGGTTGGCACAATCTATCACTCCCTTGTGCTTAGTCATCCAGTCCATTCCCAAAATGACATCCAATCCTTGGGAATTTAGGATTATCAAGTTAACGGGAAACTTATACCTTCCAAACTCTATAACTAGATCATGACATCCTGGATTCACTATCATTTCTCCGCCAGGAGAACTTACTTTTATAGGGCACCCAATAGTTTCTACCGGTCGTTCATTTCTTTCAACAAATGCTCTTGATATGAATGAATGAGATGCACCAGTATCAAAGAGAACAAATGCTGGAACAGAATTGAGTTTGAACTTACCAGCAACAACATCTGGCTCCTCATAGATTTCCTCCACATTGATGTGTTGGAATTATGCCCTAGAGGCAATAATAAATATGTTATTATTATAATTCTTGTTCATGAAAATGTTTATATTCCATGCTAGAATTGTGTTAAGCGGAAACTTTAATACTTGTGTGGTTTGTGAACAACACTGTGTCCCTAGTATGCCTCTATGGACTAGCTCATTGATTAATGATGGTTAAGGTTTCCTAACCATAGACATGAGTTGTCGATTAATAATGAGATCATATCATTGGGAGAATGATATGGTGGACAGACCCAAACTAAGCGAAGCAATTAGATCGTGTCATCGTGTTCGTCTTTGCGAAGCTTTTCTTATGTCAAATATTGTATTCCTTAGACCATGAGATAATACAACTCCCTGGTATCGGAAGAAAGCTTTGAGGTCATCAAACACCATCCTATGAGAGGGTGATCATAAAGGTGTCTCTCAGGTGATCGGAAAGTACCTATTGGGTTGTATGTATCGAGATGGGATTTGTCCCTCCCAAGTCGGAGAGATATACTTCGGGCCCACTCGGTAATCGATATCAACACCGCTTGCAAGCATGTGGTTAAGGAGTTAATCACAAAGTGATATCGGATTACGGAACGAGTAAAGTACTTGTTGTGAACGAGATTGAACTAGGTATGACGGTACCGACGATCAAATCTCGGGCAAGTAAAATATCGCGAGACAAAGGGAATATATATATGGGATTGATTGAATCCTGGCATCGTGGTTCATCCGATATGATCATCGATGAATGTGTGGGAGTCAATATGGGTTTCCAGACCCCGCTGTTGATTATTGATAGAAGATCATGTCTGCATATTCTCGAACCCGCAGGGTCACACACTTAACGTGTCTCGACGCTAGGATAGATTGGATAATTGGTTTATGAGTTTTTGTTCGGAGTCTCGGATGGGATCCGGGACATCACGAGAGGTTCCGGAGTGGTCCGGAGAATAAGATTCATATAAGGCAGTGCAGTTTTTGGAGTTCGGAATTGTTCCGGATTAATCGGTATTGTACCGGAAGCTTCTAGAATCTTCCGGAAGGGGACCAACGTGGCCCCACCTTCCGGGAGGGGGCATGGGCCTATGAGGGAGTGCCCTGGCTGCATTGGGCCAGGGGCACAAGGCCCCATAGGGCCCAGCCGGCCTAGAGAGCTTTAAACTCGAGATAGACCTTCTAGAAGGGGGGGTTTCCTTGCCCCCACTCCTTATCCTTTGGGGCCGCCGGTTTGGGCTTGGGGGAGGGGCTAGGGCTATGCCCCCCCCTCTATATAAAGAGGGGTGGGGGCGCACCAACCCCCCACACCTTCCCCTCCAACCCTAGCCGCCCTGTTGCCCTTCCTCTCTCCCTCCCGATTGTTTGTAGGCGAAGCCCTGCTGCAGAAATTCTCCACCATATACACCACGCCGTCGTGTTGTAGATCCAATCCATATCTCCACCATACTTGCTGGTCCGAGGAAGGAGGAGACGTCGAGGTGCTGCACGTGTGCATCTCACGGAGGCACCGCCACTTGTGGTGCTAGATCGGATCGGATCGCGAGGAGGAGAAGCGAGTACGACTACATCACCCACGTTCCGACGAACGTTCCGCTGTGCGAATCTTCAAGGGTATGAAGATCTAATCCAATCTCTCTCGTTGTTTGCATCTCCTATATTATATCTTGGCTTTCCCTCTGTTCGCATCCGTAGAAAATTTTGATTTACTATGCCGCGAAACCCTTCATGATGTGGTTCACTTGTCCCTTCTGGAAAGGGTTAGGCTTGTTGGGTCCTTCAACTTTCTTTTCTGGGCATTCATTAGCATAATGCCCCATCTTCTTGCACTTGAAACATTCAACCTGACTAAGATCCTTCTTGACAGGCTGGCTTCCACTGTCACTTCCACTACCACTGTGGTGGCTCTTGTATCCACCCTTGTGATTCTTGTACTTGTCATTTTCATGACTACGGTGATGCTTGTTGTCATAATGACGGTTGTGGTTGTGGTGCTTGTTGAATTTCCCATGCTTGTGGGATCCTGAACTCCCACTATCATCATAATGGGAACGTTTGTGAGACGATCCCGAGCTGTGCTTGTCCGAGTGCTTTCTCTTCGTACTCTCAACTTACTTCATTTTGTTCTCCAAAATAGCAGCCTTGTCACAAAGAGACTGGTATGTGGGAACATATGCCACAGCTAACTGCAGGTTCAGTTCATCATTCAACCATTCAAGGAACTTTTCCTTCCTCTTAGCATCAGTGTCAACTTCATCCGGTGCATAACGCGCCAGATTGTTGAACTCCTCAATATATTCAGCCACGCTGCGGTGGCGCTGCTTCAGATTATGGAACTCTTTCTTCTTCAAACTTATCACTCCGGATGAGATGTGAGCAGTACGGAAACCTTCTTCAAAGATAGCCCATGTCACATCTGCAATGGGAGTGGTGATCTGGAAGTTATCCCACCAAGTAGCTGCTGGTCCTTCCAACAAGTGAGCTGCAAATCTGACTTTCTCTTCATCAGTACAACCAACTGTTACCAAGTCCTTGTTCACTGAGCATAGCCAATCATTGGCCACCATAGGATCAGTTGTTCCTGAGAACTTTGCTGGCCTCAATCTTAAGAACCTGGTAAGCATGTCAAAACCCGGTGGGTTGTTGTTGTTGTTATTGTTGTTGTTGTTGTTCTGATTCTAGATGAACGTAGTCATCATTTGCATCAGCTGAGTCTGAGCTGTCATCATTTGCTGCATCTCAGGGGTGATGTTGTTGTTGTTAGGGTTTGGATTGGCACGACGGGGAGGCATCTATGGTTTGTTCAATAGAGATAAGAATGAGATACCCATAGATGCTATCATGCACAATACATCACATAAACAATCACCAAGCATGCATCAAAATAATAATAGTTGAACAACATAAACGACAAGTTTGCAAAGTAAACACACCAATAGCAATCCATCCACATGTTGGATGGTCATTGCGACTCAATGAAAAGCATGATAAATAAATGATAAATGAGTAGTCATCACTACTCCTCGGCATCAACCTCCTCCTCAACAAATGTAAGACATGCATTCTCCATATCGGTCTTGTATTCCTCGACATTGGTGGTCAAGGTCTCTACTTTGGCTTTGAGAGCCCTCTTCTGAGAACGAAGCCTCTCAATCACAGTTTGCTGATGCTCGAGCTCGAAGTCCTTGGCATCCAGTTCTGCAGTCATGTCTCGAATCCTCTTGTCCCTATCTTGGACTCGCTTCTCTTGACTCTTGAACTTTCTGTCCTGACTCTCGAACTTTGCCTCCATCTCCTTGACTATCTCATATTGCTCTACGAAGAGCTTGTCTTTCTCACGAAGCTGTAACTGGAGTACGTCATTGCTGAGCATGACGTTGGTCCTATCAGTGTCCACGTGCCTAAAAAGAACCTCTAAGTCCTGGAGGTATAGACGAATCGGCTCTGCTGTCTCTCTCGAAGTATCCTCGAAGTCCATGGCCTCACCATCCTCATCACGTCTACCGAAGGCATGGAAGTGAGTACCTCTAACCTGTCGAGAGTGTCTCCCTAACAGACGTCCAATCAAGTCCTGCATGACTACCTCTAGGCCTCTCTCCTTGTCATCGTGCATGAGCTTGAAGATGATAGCCTTCGTGGTAGGCTCAGTCTGGCGTCCGGGCTGATTGACCTTGAAACCCCAAAGGTCTTTCCTCTCAAACTTGGTGAGGGTAAGCACCATGATGGTAGGAAGAGGGAGATTGAGCAAAGTAGTGAGCTCAATAATACGACGACCAAAACGAGTTCCCTGGAACTCTTCAGCAGTGCTGATAGGAACATTAGGCATCTATTTAATAAGATAGAAAAAGTTAGAATCAACACAATTTTTAAGACAAATCACAAGACAAGGCATCACATGCATAACTTTGGAAATCAAACACACAAGTCATGGCATACATGGATCCATTACAAACAACCAAGGTTCAACTTATTTTAAACAACATTTTGGAAAATAAAATGATAAGTGTGGTGGTCCAACTAACGAAGTACACTTACAATTCCATCTCACTTGCCAAGTTGGCTAAAAGGGCATCCCTAGAGGCAATCTGTTTGTATAGATCACCCATTGCTAAGTCTATGATGTCCTTCCTTAGGCTTTGGTTGGTAGACTCTAACTCTTGGGCATGCTTCTTTTATTCCTTAAGATCATTCTGAGTGTTGAGCATCCTACACTTGATTCTATCACCAAGTTCTTTGATGGCCCTCCAAGCTGCATCCTTTGCTGAATCAAAGAATGTGGTGTGCATCATTGTGTTGGTGACCATGCAGAATCCTGAGTCCTTGTGGTTGTCTTCCTTGTTTTTATACAAGTGAAGTTGCACCCACCAGTACTCAACTCCTTTATCCATCACAGGAAAGCCTTTGTACACAGCTGCTCCATGTATTTCCAGGGCAACCATGAGGTCCTTGAGAGCCTTGGGGAATTCTGTCTCACACTCCAAAGTCATAGTCATGAGTGGTCCCTTCTTCACTGCTTCGTTGATGGAGTTCATCTACAAATAGAGATGAGAGAGAAGATTAGAAAAGTTTACGAGAAGAAAAGACAAGTGTGGAAGTTTTTGAAATTTTTTCCTTAGTGGTTTCTAATCCTAGGGTCATAATCCTACAGGCAACATAGTGCTCTAATACCATTTGTAAGATCCCTCCTTTATAAAGGAAAAGGATCCATGTGATTGCAATGCTAGTCCCTGGATCAAAGCTAGCATCCACAGTTTAAGATGAAGTACACAGAAACAAAGGTCATTATTACAGTCATTCCAGAGACAACATAGTCTTTACAACTCCATGGCCACAGGCCTAATACAAGAGTTTAAATAAGTAATAAGATAATAAGTCTTCATCTTCATGTGCCACAGGCAAGCATGTTGAGTGTAGACTCATGACTCCTAATCATCATTAGAATAACCTGCAACATCACAAGTTACAGCCACAGTGGGTCAATACATTGGAATAGTATTGGCAAGTGATACCTTAGTAGAATATTGGTGGACTAGATACTATATGCAATTTGGCTAAGTGTAGCTTAGGTTTGCTTTGCTCAAAATAGGTTTTGCCTATTAGTTGAAAACACTAAGTTTTTCTTTGTCAAAAACTTTTCCCAAGGAACCACCAATAGACATTGGGGTACTTCACCCTTGTTCAACCACAAGTTTTACTTAGAAATTGGGATGAGGAGATTCTTGATAGCTTCCATGTCTTGATGCTCAATTGTCCTTTTCTAGGGACATGGCTAAGTACTTAGATTCTTCCATCTGCAGAGGTTGTGCACTTTCCCCACAAGACTTGATTTTCACCAAGACAGGACCTTTCAGAAGCCTTCCTTTAGACCAAATGGACGCGTTCCAACCTATCATCCCACTACCACCAACTGTCCAAATGGCTAAGTTATTGCAACCTATGTGATCCGGGCAGAGCCCATATTGCCAGGTGGCTGCACTAGAAGCTTCTTAACATTTGGCCTCTCAAATCCCTTTGTTCCTCGGTGGATTTCCACAAGTGAGATACACAAGGTAACCATAGAAATGGGCCTTGTGTAACCACTCAACATAAACCATTCCTTCCATTCCACCCAGGTGTTTCATTTACTTAGTTGTTTTATTAAGCAAAACACAAGTCCAAAGACTTAGAAATATTTTATCATTGCATGAATAGTTTCACCACCCTTGGTTGCTACTAGCTAGGCTAAGCATGGCATAGATAAGAATCTTAACTTAGAAATTTCTAGAAATTCTACAACTACTAGGATTTCCCAAGCATAACATATAGGCAAAATATAACCATGCAAGACTAGCAAAATATTTCTAATGCATAGTAGAAAAACATAGGGATAAAATCATGAAGCACCACTTGCCTTGGCAGTTTGGAGAGTAGCTACACTCCTCACGATCACAATCACTATTTGCACCAAAATCTACACATAAAATCATAGCAACAAATCACATACAAAATAAATACAAGCAAAAATATATGGATGCATGCAATATGATATGTGATGATTTTGTAAACTCAACAAGACAAGTGCACAGTACTGGTTCACAAAAAAGTTCAAAACTTGCCAAACAATCTTTATTTGAACACTAAAACAATTCTCAAATAATTAATATACACAAAATAGGCCTACACATGTTTCTGTGAAAATAACAATTTTAACAGAAACAAAACATTAAACACATTGCATAATTGGAAAGGGCTTTCTCTCCTGATTCCATTGATATCAAATTTGTCAAATTTGGACGTGGGAATCTAAAGTTATGATTAAAACAAAATCAAACATCTAATAGATTCAAATTCTGATTTTAAATCTAATTAGCAGACACGCGGCGTGTTTCTATTGGTTGGTACCGGTTCGGGCGGATCGATCAACGAGAGTCACACGATTTAAATGAATATGCACGGCCAAATCTAGCGCGTACCCCTTCGTTAAGTGAATCTAACGCAGCCGATGGATCTAGATCTAACGGTCCGCGATCAAGTGACCATACTCTGGCGGTGCTAGCGGTGGCGACTGGCGGCGGCGGCTCTGTTCGCGGCGGCGCGGCGACTACAGGGGGTTTTGGGGTCGTCGGAGATGCTTACCAGACTCGCGGCGATGTACTGAAGCTCAACGTGGCGATGGCTTGACAAGGGGCGCACGGACACAGCAGCACGAACTCGTCGGAGTTGCTGGCGGCGTCGGATGCTCTCTGTCAGGGTCGAAGGCGATGTTTTGGGGCACGAGGATCCAAACAAAAAGTATCAGTAGGTGCGCTAGATGCAGGTGAACATGCTCGTGTGATTCAGAAACAGAGGGGAACACGAGGCTCACCAAATTTTGTCGCTGGAGTTGGAGACGGCGTCAGGAACTTGAGGTGTTTGATGTAGTCGACGACCTAGGGCAGTACAGGATGAACCAAGGATGTCAGAAGGTGCGCAAGGATGTTGCGAAGCATTCTGCATGAACTAGAGAGGAAGGGGCGCACGGAGCTCACCGGGATTGGTCGCCGGAGTGGGTTCTGTCTGCGGCGGTGTAAGGGTTATTATCGGCAGCCTGGGGGCGCTCTATGTTCGGGGTCTGGGGGAAAATGGAGAGGGGGCAGAGGGGGTTTAAGTAGGCGAGATGGGGGCGTGAATCACTCCAGCATTGAACTGGAATTGACGACGCGAATCAAACAGGAAACGCTCGGCGTGATTTGGGGATGAACCAGTCGCTGGGTGGAGACGACGATGGTCGTGTCGGCCGTGGCTGTCAGCGAGAGGAAAAGAGAGGGAGTGGGTCCAGACTGTCAGCGACCTAGTGGGTGCGGGTGTGAGTAAAGAAAACGCTTCGCGGGGGGAGAGGTTGCTGGGCTGGCTGGGTCAAGTTGGGCTGGGTTGGGCCAGAATGCCTTATTTTTTTCCACTTTAATCCTTTTCTTTTTCTGTTTGATTTTCTAAAATGATTTTCAAACTCCTTTTCAAATCAGTTTGATTTCAAACCTTCTCTGGACTTTTGCATAGTGAATTTTGTATTTAAATAAGTGTCAAACCTTCCTGTTTACAAACACTAACTTGGGTCATTTGAAAAATAAAAATAAAATCAAGCCATTAAGAGATATATTAATTGGTATAAACTTGGTTTTATTTCAAACTTTGTTTGGAAACTTTGTTCAAGCTTTTGAATACACTTAGGTTTGAACTCAAAACACTACTGAATGAATATTTGTACCTTGCTCATTAGCAAGTAGCCCAATGGCTAGAGTATTCATACATAAAATAATGAGCACTATATGCTCCTGTTTTTGAAATGATTTTGAAATAAAACCCTAAATGATCATGGATGCATGGATGATATGCATGAGTTTTAAAACATGATTTTAGGGATGTTACATTTATTTTCTTATTACAATGATTTTCCACTTCATCTTGAAAATCTTTGAAGTTTTTCAAATATTTCATACTTCTTTCTCATTAAGTGATTATTCACTCAAATTTTTGGAGAAAGCATATGAAATTGAAGTCCATCGCTTACGACTATACATAATGGACTGCATACATCGATATGTATAAATTTCAATATTTTAGTCGATTCTTCTTTGGCCTTTTAACGAAATTTTAATTATCCCGAGGAAAGTCTCACAAGCGTCATTTGATCAAATCAAAGACTCCAAAAATCCATGAAAATGGAGTTTCTTCATGTTTTCTTTCCAATATAATTTAAACAGTGATGTCACTTCGTAAGTGATCTTTCAATCATTTGTTTTGCGACATTTTAGCATTAGTTTTATAGATGTGATTTCTCCAACTAGATTTGTAAAACATCCATCTTATATGGAATATGGTAATTATTTGAACAATCTTTGTTCTCATAATACCTGATTTAAATAACTATTATTAAAACAAATCTTAAAGGCAAGCTTTGATGTCAACGAGAAATACAAACAACGGTTTGTTTGTTTTCGATGAACATCATCACATATTCTCTTGCTAGTTACTTGGGCCATTGTGATTCATGAATTGCGTCGTTCTGTATGAAATTTCATACCAACCAATTCGGTATCCAATGATGGGTCCTAGAACCATTCACATGAACATCAGAATCATTAAGACATAAATGTCCCACCATAGCAATAAGTTCATTAGTATCCACATATAATCCCTCTAATGCAATTCAAAGTATTAGAAAATGGTTTCTGTCAATTTTGTCCCTTCCAACCCCTATCATTGCATAAAAGTATTCTCCTATATGCCCATATAGGTGAAGTAATATGAAGCCAACATTCGCATAAAACCATTGTAGAACAATATAAAATATAAAAACTAGACCACATACTCATTGCATATTATATGGAAATCATAGCCAATTCATCATATGCCCTCGGGAACATGGAGATGTACTCACAAGTGGAAAAATATGATATGGATCAGTAGCATATGGAATACAACACAATCTGAAAATATAACCTCTCCACCAAATAAAGACAATATGCCAATCACAAACATGTAAATAGCCTTTAAAACAATATCCAGGGTTCAACCAATCACAAACTATAAGGGGAACAAGATGGATCTTGGAGATGGTGATGATGATGGTGCTGTTGGAGATGTTGATGGAGAGGCCTCCCCTATGTCTTGGAGGAGTGGTGATGACGATGGCGTCAATTTCCCCTCACCGGAGGCTCCGGTGCTGCAGGACCTGCCCCCTCCCGGAGTAGGAGAGGACTTTCACCTCCGCAGCCGCCTCTATAAATCATGGAAAAAATATGGTGTAGGTTTTCTGGTGATACAGAGGCATCTCTAAAAAGGAGGAGCCGAGATGATGCTCGCGGGCCGAAAGAGCATGGATGGCGCGCCCCCTGCACTCTTTCAGTCCTCGTGGCTCCCCTCGCTTCATTCTTTGGCCCAAGTTGATTCTCCAGGTGAAAATTTTATCAGGTATTTTTTTCGACTTATTGACGTCTAGAAAGTCCCTGAAACAACAAAACATGAAAAAGGAGGTTTTCTGCCTCCCATAAATTAAATACCAATGAAAGGGACTTTGTAGCAAAGTCCCGTAAATCATCTAAATATGCATGAATAATGATGGATCAAGGTAAATATGATTCTAAATAGTGCATAAAGGTCCTAAAAATGATAATGCAAAATGCAAGTATCTGCTTAACACTAGCAAACGCGTATATACAACACCAAAGTGACATAGGTGTTAAATGCGCAAAGTTTTTCAAACTAGATTATTGACTCTAGTGCAAGTGGGAGACTGAAAGGAATATGGCCGACAGGCAATAATAAAGTTGTTATTATGTTATTCCATGTTTATGATAAATGTTTAGTTTTCATGCTATAATTGTATCAATAGGAAACATTAATACATGTGTGATTTATAAACATAAAAGGTTCCTAGTAACGGCTCTCTTTATACTAGCTTGTTGATTAACGGATGATCAAAGGTTTCCTGATCATGAACATTGGATGTTGTTAATAACAAGATCATATCATGGGAGAATGATATGATGAACAATCACTCGCGATAGATGTAGCAATACGATCATGTCCTCAAGTTTATATTGCTATCACATTCATAGTAACTCAATTTCCTTAGACCATGATATCACGTCAATCACTTTCACTGGAAGAGTACTTTGATTCCATCAAACATCACACCGCAACAATGTGATTATAAAGGTGTCGTCAGTTATTTGGAAAGTGTTAGTTGAGACTCATGGATGAAGAGTGGGATTTGTCCATTCGGATGACAAAGAGATATACTTAGGGCCCTCTTGGTGATATCACATTGACATAGCTTGCAAGCAAGTGATTTGATCACTAGAATGTCATATCATGTGAATGATAAAAAGAGTACTTATCGAAAACGAGATTAAACAAGGTATGGATGATACCAAGTGATTGGATCTCAGACAAGTAAAATATCGCGAGACAAAAGGAATTTGATTACAACGAAAGAGATTATTATGGATCTCCAGGTCTTGCTAATGATAATCATCAGATCTTTGTGGAACTAGTAGGAGTCATTATGGATCTCCAGGTCTTGCTAATGATTATTCATCGGAGAGAGTCTCGATCATGAATACGTAGTTCTCGAACCCATAGGGAGACACACTTAAGGTTAGTCGACACATTTGAGAGGATAGAAAACACAGGGGAAGACAATGGACATTGAAGGAAATTATTTTGTCGAATCTGCCAAAATGGTTTCGGGGTATTGAAACAAAGCAAAGGATCCAATTGTTAATGTGTTTATTAAATGAAGTACTCATTAAATAAAGTGTTCATTAAATGAGTGACATTAAATCAAGAGAAATAAAAGTGGTTTTAATGGAGTGTTTCTTGATTTTTGAGTGGAGAATAAATGGGAGAAAATGGAACGTGTTTTTATGTGAGTGGAGAGTCCACCCACATAATTGGGGAAGAGGTGGGGGCAGCTATATGGTTGTGCACCTATAACATCCCAACATTTAGGAACTAACGAAGGGTAGATTTAGGAATTTGGAATGTTGCATGCATCCATCTGTGAAAATGTGGGTAAATTTTTCGCCAAATAAAAACCTGAAGTGATCAAGGTTTATTTCATGCTTTGAGAATAAGGTTTAGTCTTGAAGGATGATTGTTATAGACTTTGATATAATCTTTGTGGATTTATGTGTTTTGGGGAAATGAAATTTGAATTTAGAACTTGAGAGTTTGAATTGTAGTTCAAAAGAATTTTGAATAATGTTTGAATATTTGATTCAATTAAGAGTTAACCAATAATAACTCAAACTTTAAATAAAGAAGGTAATTAAGAATAAGAATCTCCATTTTATATTTCATTAAATAAATAAGTTACAGAAAATGTAACTTATGGAAATCATTCACAATTCTTACAATAATAAATAAATAAAGAATAATATTCCTTTATTGATCATAGTATAATATTTATTACAAAATAATAAAATAAAGATTACAAAAGAATAAACAAGATTACATAGGGTTATTCTACAAAAAAAGAAGAAAACCTAAACTAAAATCTTGAATTCCCAAGTCTGGTACCTGCAAAAACAAACACAGATAAAAAATAAAGAAGGTTAAGGTTTAAATGGAATTACTCTCAGGCTTGTCAGTGAAGTGCACTGATCAAGATTCATCATTGAGTAATCTTATAAAAGGGGCAAATTTCACCAATATGAAAGAATGTATCTTTCATAAATTCAAGCCATAAGGCAAATAACAGTAGAGAGGGGCAAGTTTCACCAGCCAGGTAGAAGTAACAAGATGAAAGTAACTTTCAAAATTCTGAACATATCCACATATGTGCAGCAGGCACACAAGCAGCATACACACCAAATTGCATGGTGTGTGCTGTCAACACCACAGTAGCAGAACAACCAAAGAAAACTGTCAACACAGTCGTGGGAAAACCAATCCCCACCTCATTCTTTACTCTTACACACCAAACACAACAGCCAGAAGCTAAACCAAGAACAGCAGCCAGCAGCTACATCAAGCCAAAGCTAAGCCAGATCAAACCAACCAAAGTCCAGGATCACATCAACAGGATGGTGACATAAGGAGGGGGAAGATCAGGTGGATAGCAAGACCAAGGTCAAGCCATCAGGATCAGGAGAGATGGGCTAGATCAAGAACAAGCCAGGAACTAGAAACACCAGGGGATCACCAGATCAAGCTACCACAAGGACAACCACTAGCAACCACAACATCAAGTGACAGTGGTGAGTAAATAGACCATCAAATGATCTATCTGTCTAAGATTAGACAAGCATACATGATCTGTCTCTTATTTAAACTCTCAGAAAGCACCCAAGTGGGGTGAATCCATCATTGAGGTTTTTAAACTTTAAAGGCAAACAACAAAGTACAAGGATCCAACTAAATCTCAGAAACACATCATTGATTTAGCTATCATGCTATACTTCAATTCCAGAATGAATATAGCTAATATTTAACTTCTAGGCACATCGCTAGGATAAGAGTAGCACCTTATAATTTAATTCTGTGGATCTATGTAAGTTATCAAGCTTACAATAATTTTTTCCAAGCTTTGATTCAAGAAACAGTAGCTGGTACCACTACCAGAACCATCCATATAAATCAACTATATAAAGCTTAAATCCCTAAACCTCAGACCAGTATCATTGGTCTTAGGGATTTAAGAAAGGAAAAATTCTACTTATCTTTAAAGCCAAACTCATCTTAAGCTTGCACCAACCCCAAACCATGAAATAGAATCTAACTTGTGTGCCATCCAAAGATGGTGTCACAAGAACAATTCTATATTAATCAGATTAAGTATCCAACCTTCACAGATTCAACCAACCCACTATAAATCATCTTCTTGTTCTTAAACACAGGAATCATAAACAAGATAGTCACCTATATATATCTTCACTATTTGAAATCATTTGATATCAAACTACATCTGAATTCTTAAGCCAACAGGTGTTAATACAGTGATTTCATCACACAACACTCACTGTCATTAACCAAGTAATGACAGTGGTGAAGCAGTAAACCACAAGATTCCCAAGTATTGATTCTAAAGCAACTTGATCATCTGAACACATCAAAAAAAATTAATCAATAGAATCATCTGATAAGCCACTAGCACCACCACAGTTCATCTTAAGCAGCAAACCACAACTAACAATCATTTAGCATGCTTAGGGACAATCAACACATGATCCAATTCATCAATATCTAATCCACGGCAGGGTATGAACCCTAAGTAGAATCAAAAACCCTAATCAAGACAGGACAGTAACCAGGAAGGTCACCACCAACATCTAGCATAGATCGACTTAGTAAAGTGAGCACGAGGGGAGAGGAATGACTCACCAAAGGTCCTCGCTGGAGACTAGAAGAGGAAGCAGAGGTGGCCGACAACCATGGCGGCACGGGGAGAACCCCAGGGGGGCGCTGCGACCCGTACAGCGCCACGGCGGCGACCATAGCCATGCCTAGGGGCGAGGTGAATCACCACAGCACACGACAGCAGCGGCGGCGCCAGGATCAACGCCAACCCCAAACCCTAGGGTTCCAGACGGCATAGATCTGTCGCAGAAGAGCTCCATGTCCAAATCTAGTTGGATAGGAGGGAAGAGTGGAGTCGACAACCTCTTCCTGCACCACAGCGGCGGCCAGGGCGGTCCACGACGGCGGGAATCGTTGGCGGCGACATCACTGACCACGGGGTCGAGGAAGGAGAAGGAGAGGGGTGAGCTCGAGAGAGGAGACAGCGAATGAGTGGGCTGGGTGGGCCGAAAACCCTTTGGGGTGATTGTTTTGACCCTGCCCTATTGGGCCACAAGGGCCCAATAAGCCCAAATGGCTACCCCAAGTCATTTAGAATCTGTTTTAATAAATAGGAAAAGACCAAAATGCCCCTAAATTTAATTAAATTCTAGAAAATAAAATAAAAGTCCAAAAATTATAAATAAAATATTTCTGGATTCACAATAATCCAAACAAATAAATTAAGATATAAAATTTTAGACATATAAATTTTATTAAGAATTTTGTAATTTATATATTCCTTATGGAATTTTACAAAATTATTGAAAATGATAAAAATAAATAAAAATCACTTTCCTTATATATTAACAATGTAGTATTTTAGAAAAATACTAAACAAATATTAATAACAATTTTTTGATATTTAAGTGATAATTCTTAAAAGAATTATTAAATCAGTAAAAGTCAAATAAATGGAAAAAATAAAAAAAATACAATATATACTATAAATATTAAAAGTAATATTTATAAATCCTTTATCATTATAAAGAATTTTTATAATAATAGGGAAAATGCATATCAAGTTAAATAATGCATTACATTACTTTGCATAATCATTTTGCTTCTTTAAATATTGTCCTTACCGGGCCATAATGATGTTTTTGTAGACATAGAAGCTCAAGGTCCAGTGCAAGCATCAGACTTCACTACCTTGCCATCACAAGGCAAGTTCATCACTTGCTCATATCCTTTGAAGAGTCTTTATCAAAGTATTTGCAAATCGTGTGTTATCATATATACTCTAAAGAAATAAAATATTACTTTCACAAATAAATAAATCATAGATATCATACTAAGTGATGATATAATGAAGCAATAGAACTTAGGATTCTATTTGCAACAATGATGATCAATTAGGGACTTAATAACCCCTAACATCAGTGATTCTAGCATCGTATATTATGCGTTAGCCATGAGATTTGGAATGGGACAGAGAAGTCGGCTATATCTTCTTCCTATCGCATGAAGCCGGATGTGCAGGTCGTGGCTATTATCCTCGTAGCGTGCATATTAATTGGTAATTCGTAGAGGATATGAAGCATATGGGTGGGAACCCTCATCGTCCCACGATAGTTCTGGCATCTAACGGTTTGTACAAACCATTGCTGTAATTCATTATGTGGGCATGGTGTACACCAAGGAGGCATTCGAGGTCGCGAAGGGCGCAATGATTGGCTTGGACCAACTACTATGCCCCACATCATGGAATTGTGGACGGGAAAGTACGCCCTGTTGTGCAACAAGGAGTTGATCTCTCATGGGTAAAGTAACGCACCTCTGTAAGAATTGTAACTTGTTACTCCCTGTTCAGGGAAGGAGCTACGAACGCGGCAGGAAAGGAACTCCACGAAAGTTCTGGTCAACCTGTGAAGGCTGATTGTCATAGGTTTTTATAATAAAATCAATCTTTGAAGAAAGATTTACAAAAACTACATAGTGCCAAGGAATTATAGTCTGAGGTGGTAGTTAGAGCATCAAACTTCCCACCTTGCATATAATGAACTTGTTGGGTAACGCTGTTACTCATCCTTTCCTTTGATCCCTTGCTTAGACTCTGAGGATTCCGAAGACGTGCCAATGTATGCAGCTGAATGTCAAGAACATGTGTTCTACGAGGATCCTGACCTGTCAGGAGGTGTTGAAGGAGTGGATTACGAAATCCGCTATGGTGTCGATGAAAATGAGTCCAACTAAGTATTCCTAGTTAGTAGTAACCAACGGAGCCGAGCAGCATGAACTCTATAGAATAAGCTACTGAGCTCAACTCCTAGTCGGAGTTGCTACTTTTAAATTCCGCTAAAACACTTTATATTTTGGTTTGTAAGTTGAAACCTTTTGAAGTCTTGAACTTCTGGTATTGTAATAATAATAATGTGTGAATGTTTGTAATATGGACCCGCATTGTTTCTGTTGTACCACTCTGAGGGATGTGATATTTACGGAACGGTGTTCTGTGGATGTCATGTCAACGACTATAGTGTACTACACATGCAGTGGTATGCTGGGTCACCGCAGTTGGTATCAGAGCGAATTGCTTTGACCTTAGGTTGGAAACCTAGTAAGGGGTATTACCTGTAGGAAAGTTTAGCAACGATAAAGAATTCTCTAAAAGTAATATAATGGGTATTCAAATGAGAATATTCCATTATATGTTTTAGTGCGATAATTATTTGTTATGATACAATATATTATTGGTTACTAATCAAAAATTATTTTTCTGATATACAGAGCTATGGCACCAAAGTTTCCAAAACAGACTTGGGTAAGGAAAGAGGAGACTCTTGATGATTATCAAGGATCATTCACCGACCAACTTCGTCAACTTTTAAAGATCTTTAGTTGTCCAACTAAAATTCCAGTCAATACTATCACTTACCTTGATGGCCAGATGTTATCCAAGTATCGTGTGAGTATCCAACTTCCAGAAAAGCTTGGATTATATCATGATCTATCTATAGGTGAAGGTAGGAGTCATTTAGCAGCATATCATGTTGCTGTTGTGGAGGCGATAGCTAATATCCGGAAGCATAACACCAAGGAGTTAGAAGGTAGAACATTCTCTGTGATACCTCATGATTCTATAGACTCGGAGCCTATACCGGATCATCTTACTTTGATTAAGAAGCATCCTAAGTTAGCTTCCAAGTTTATGGACAGGTACCGAACACTCGTTGCGTCTTTTTACAAGACACATCAAGTGATTGTTGAAGATAAAAATGACATGTTAAAGGATCTAACTGATCCGGAAAGGAGTAAGCAGCTAGCATTCCAGTTAGAGAAGGAAGCAGGTAGGAGTGCAACACCTATCTTTAAGGATATACCTATAGATCATGAATCTTTTATACCATATCCTTATTCACCAAGTCCTGAACCTAGACATGATCCTACTATGGATATGAGGTATGCAGTACCACAGGGCTCAGAGGATGGTTCTGACTCAGAACTTCCTATTGAGAATTCTGATGGTTGGAGAAGGGGATCATATGAAGGATCTCATGAACATCAGATGTCCACAGATGTTTTCGACAGAAATGTTGGACAATCTAGCTGGATGGTTGCAAGGATTAACCCTAGTAACAGTAGTAGAAATGCCATGTCGATAGATAATCAGGATTAAGAAGAAGATCCTGAGGAGAGAGTGTTTGAATCATCAACATCTTCTCCAAACCTAGGGAATATACATTATCCAGTGTTTAACTATCTTGCCCAAAGGAGCACCTGGGAAGCAGCAGGATCTGCGTATCCTGTTGATAACTCAAGGAATGAAGCTGAGGAGACGCAAGCAGCAGATAATATTGAATATGTTTCTGAAGACTTTTTAGCTGAGATGGAGGGAGTCAATGCGCTTAGATTGAGTAATAACTCAAGTCCTGACACTTCAGATACAGAGTATGTTCCTTCTGGAAGGCCATTTGTTCCACAAACTGTGCGACGAACAACACGTCATCACGGTTGGACATCAGGCGTGTATGATGAACGTAGTTACTACTAGAAGTAGGAAGATATGTAGCGATGGTTAAGTACCATGTATTGTACTCCAAGAAATAAGATAGTTAGATGAATAAGGTAGTTTTGTGATTATACCTCTATGGTATATGTTGTAATGACTTTGTATTATTATGATATTATGTATAATATGTGAAATGCATATTTGGATTTTCTTTGGATCTTCATTGTGTGACTAGTTCTGTGCGTAAAGTCGAGCTCAGAACACATGTGCATGATGTAATTATGAGTATTCGCTTTATGTTGCAGGACTAGAGGGTCATGGATACGGGTGTAGAAATCGAAATTGAGCAGCAGTGCGAGAGGCCAAGGAGAAGGCCGATGCAGATGCAGCAAATCAGGGAGCATTGCCACCACCACCACCAATGAGGCCATTAATGGAGCAGAACTTTATGCAGTGCATGCAAATGATGCAAGAGACCTAGAACAAGTTCATGGAAGAGTTGCTGGGACGAGCAAATCAGAGGGCACCTGAAGGTGGAGGAGTGAGTCTATCTGACTTCCAGAATGCAAGGCCGTTACCTTTTGCATCAGCTCCGAAACCAATGGATGCAGAGGATTGGCTCACAGATACAGAAAGGAAGCTGAAAACTGTAGGTTGCAATGATGAGGAGAAATTGAGGTATGCAACTCATCTTCTGACTGGACCTGCAGCATCATGGTGGGAGAATCAGTTGGCTATGCAACAACCAGGAAGGGAGTTCACCTGGGAAGAGTTTAAGCAGAGATTCCGTGAATATCATGTTCCGAAAAGTGTTATGGAGTTGAAGCGGGGAGAATTTGAGGAGCTTCAGCAGGGATATACTAGTGTCATGAAGTACATCCGGGAGTTTAGTCAATTGTCTCGTTATGCTGAGGAGGATGTTAACACTGAAGAGAAACGGAAGAAACATTTTATGCGTGGGTTAAACCCATTTGTGAAAATGCAGCTAAGGTTAGCTAATAAGCAAACTTATCAGTAGTTGCTGGATGCAGCCATTACTTTTGAAGATGATTATAAGAATGTCCAAGAGGATAGGAGGAAGAGAGCCAAGAAGGAAACCAAGAGAATTCAGGCAAGCAAACCTAAACCCAACCTAGAGTTCAAACCTCGGAACAGGAACTATGGCAACAACAACAACAACAACAATAATAACAATAACAATAACAAGGCCAGTGGTGGAAATCAATCCAATCCGAGAAGGAATGTTATTTGTAACAATTGTGGAATTCCAGGGCATTTCTAGAGGGAATGCAAAAAGCCTATAATGATCTGTTACGGTTGTGGTCAGAAGGGGCATATCAAGCCCGATTGTCTGAGCAAACCACCAGGAGGTTGGCCTACATGGGGAGGAGGACAAGCCAGTGGAGGAAATGGACAACCCAATAAAGGAGGAAATAATGGCAAGAACAACAATGGCAAGAGGAACCGGCCTACCGGGAAACTGAACTGTGCAACCCTCGAGGAGGTGGATAATTCGAAGCATGCAGTGATAGGTACGCTCAATATCCTTACCAATCCCAGCAAAGTTCTATTTGATACTGGTGCAACTACTTCATTCATTTCTGAAGAACTTTGTGATAAGTTCGGGATTAGAAGGGCAACGTTAGAAAGTCCTATGACCGTAGTTACGACAGGGGGAAATGTGATTATACGCCACATAAAACAAGATCAGGTTATCTCGATCTATGGTTGTATATACTTCGCAGACCTTTATGTGATTCCTTTGAAGGGAATTGCAGTAGTGCTGGGAATGGATTGGATGATGGAACACGGAGCTCAGATAAATTGTGAGGAGAAAACAGTCTCAATCAAAACTCCAAGTGGAGCAAGGATAGTGTACTAAGCAGATAAGCACAGTCACATTATGGTGGATCTGCAGTTGAACGCGATGAAAGAGGTCAAATTGGAAGATATTCCTATAGTAAATGAATTTCAAGATGTTTTCCAGCAGAGCTACCAGGAATGCCACCAGACCGAGAGATAGAGTTCACTATTGATCTAATTCCTGGTACTACACCAATAGCTCAAGCACCATATAAAATGGGACCCAAAGAGTTAAAAGAACTCAAAGAGCAAATTGATGAGCTAGCTAGAAAAGGATTTATTCAGGAAAGTGTATCTCCATGGGGAATACCAGTAATCTTTGTGGATAAGAGAGATGGTGGAAGAAGGATGTGTGGAGATTATAGAAATCTGAACAACGTTACTATCAAGAATAAGTATCCTTTACCAAGAATTCAAGATTTGTTTGATCAAGTGAAAGGAGTCGGAGTATTCTCAAAGATCGATTTAAGATCTGGATACCATCAAATAAAAATTAAACTGGAATATGTTCCAAAGACAACATTTGTCTAAAGATATGGACACCATGAGTATCTAGTAGTACCATTTGGTTTGACCAATGCACCAGCAATATTCATGAATCTGATGAACAAGATCTTCATGCCATATTTGGACAAGTTCGTCATAGTCTTTATTGATGATATTCTGATATATTCCAAGGATAAGGAAGAACATGCAGATCATTTGAGAATAGAATTGCAGACTCTAAGGGAACACAAACTTTATGCGAAGTTTAGTAAGTGTGATTTTTGGCTAGATAAGGTAGAATTCCTCGGTCATGTGATCAGTAAAGATGGAATTGCTGGAAATCCATCTAAGGTTCAGTCAGTACTAGAGTGTACTGCACCGACCAATGTGAAGCAAATTCGAGGTTTCTTAGGAATGGCTGGTTATTATCGGAGATTCATTGAAGGTTTCTCCAAAATAGCCGGACCAATGACCAAATTGTTAAGAAAGAATACAACATTCAATTGGGATGAGAAGTGTGAAGCAAGTTTTCAGGAGTTGAAGACTAGGTTAACCACAGCTCCAATCTTAGCAGTTCCTGAAACAAGGAAAGACTTTACAGTATACTGTGATGCATCTAAAGAAGGTCTAGGTTGTGTGTTAATGCAATATCGGAAAGTCGTTGCTTATGGTTCAAGACAACTAAAACCACATGAAGTCAACTATCCAAATCATGATTTAGAGTTAGCAGCAGTAGTTTTTGCGTTAAAAGGATGGAGGCATTTTCTTTATGGAGCCAGATGTGAATTATACACTGACCATAAAAGTCTCAAATATTTCTTCACTCAAAAGTAATTGAATATGAGACAGAAGCATTGGTTGGAACTAATCAAAGATTATGATTTAACAATCAACTATACTCCAGGGAAAACAAATGTTGTAGCTGATGCCTTAAGCAGAAAGAGTGGAGATATTCAGCCTAGCAATAGGGAGCTACCAAAAGAGTTACAAATGGATTTGGAAAGATTAGAACTTCAATTCATTAGAACAGAGGTTCTTGTAGGATTAGCTACTATGCAAGTAGTTGCAGAGCAAGACAGTGATCTTAAGCAAGAGATTTTCAGACATCAAACATAAGATCCTTTTATTGCTGAGGAAATTCGAAGGATATCTCAAGGGCCAAAATCAGTTTTTCGCCCTGGAGATTATGAGTCTTTATGGTTTCAAGACCGTCTTTGTGTTCCAGATGTGACTGGGATTCGTGATGTCATACTTAGATAAGCACATGAAACACCATACTCTATACATCCAGGAAGTACCAAGATGTATATGGATTTGAAAGAACTATTCTGGTGGAATAACATGAAAAGGGACATTACTAAATATGTATCAGAATGTCATACTTGCCAAAGGGTTAAGGCTAAACATCAAAGTCCAGCAGTACCATTACAACCTTTAGAAATTCCTGAGTGGAAGTGGGAGGAAATAGGTATGGACTTCATCACAGGATTGCCTATGACACCTAAACGGAAGGATATGATATGGTTATTGTGGACAGACTCACAAAAAGTGCACATTTTATTCCGTTAAATCAACAATATAATGCCGAGAAGTTAGTTGAAGTTTATGTCAAAGAGATAGTAAGTAATCATGGAGTACCCAAAAAGATCGTAACTGATAGGGGATCAGTGTTTACTTCAGCATTTTGGAAGCAATTGCATGAAGCACTTGGTTCAAAGTTAGATTTCAGCACAACTTATCATCCTGAGACAGGAGGTCAAATAGAGAGAACAAATCAGATACTAGAAGACATGTTAAGAGCTTGTGCATTAGATTTTGGAGGTACATGGGAAGATCATCTACCATTGGCAGAATTTTCCTACAATAATAGCTATCAGAGTAGTCTGAAGGCAGCTCCATATCAGGTTCTGTATGGAAGGAAGTGTAGATCACCAATATGTTGGTATGAGCCTGGAAGCAGCAAAGAATTTGCGCCAGATTATATCAAGGAAAGACAAGATATCATTGATAAGATCAGGGATAGACTGAAAATAGCCCAGAGTAGGCAGAAAAGTTATGCTGATCAAAGTTGAAGATCATGGTATCCAGAAGTGGGAGACATGGTATACTTGAAAGTAAGTCCAATGAAAGGAGTGAAAAGGTTCGGAGTTAAAGGAAAATTGAGTCCAAGATACATCAGACCATTCAAGATATTGAGTCAGAACGGAACTATAGCTTATGCTTTAGAGTTACCATCAAGATTAGCTCAAGTTCATAATGTTTTCCATGTGTCACAACTTCGTAACTATTTGAAAGTTCCGGATGATGCAATCACACATCAGGAGATAGAACTACAAGCAGACTTAACCTATGTTGAAAAGCCCTATAAAATTTTGGAAGAAAACTGGAAAGGTTGAGGAATAGAGCAATTAAATATTGCAAAGTACAATGGGAACATCACCCTGAAAGGGAAGCTACTTGGGAGAAAGAAGAGGATTTAAGAAAAGCCTATCCAGAACTATTCAGGTACACCTCAACAAACTTCGGGACGAAGTTTAATTTAAGGGGGGAAGTCTGTAACATCCCAGTATTTAGGAACTAACGAAGGGTAGATTTAGGAATTTGGAATGTTGCATGCATCCATCTGTGAAAATGTGGGTAAATTTTTTGCCAAATAAAAACCTAAAGTGATCAAGGTTTCTTTCATGCTTTGAGAATAAGGTTTAGTCTTGAAGGATGATTGTTATAGACTTTGATATGATCTTTGTGGATTTATGTGTTTTGGGGAAATGAAATTTGAATTTAGAACTTGAGAGTTTGAATTGTAGTTCAAAAGAATTTTGAACAATGTTTGAATATTTGATTTAATTAAGAGTTAACCAATAATAACTCAAACTTTAAATAAAGAAGGTAATTAAGAATAAGAATCTCCATTTTATATTTCATTAAATAAATAAGTTACAAAAAATGTAACTTATGGAAATCATTCACAATTCTTACAATAATAAATAAATAAAGAATAATATTCCTTTATTGATCATAGTATAATATTTATTACAAAATAATAAAATAAAGATTACAAAAGAATAAAGAAGATTACATAGGGTTATTCTACAAACAAAGAAGAAAACCTAAACTAAAATCTTGAATTCCCAAGTCTGGTACCTGCAAAAACAAACACAAATAAAAAATAAAGAAGGTTAAGGTTAAAATGGAATTACTCTCAGGCTTTTCAGTGAAGTGCACTGATCAAGATTCATCATTGAGTAATCTTATAAAAGGGGCAAATTTCACCAATATGAAAGAATGTATCTTTCATAAATTCAAGCCATAAGGAAAATAACAGTAGAGAGGGGCAAGTTTCACCAGCCAGGTAGAAGTAACAAGATGAAAGTAACTTTCAAATTCTGAACATATCCACATATGTGCAGCAGGCACACAAGCAGCACACACACCAAACTGCATGGTGTGTGCTGTCAACACCACAGCAGTAGCACAACCAAACAAAACTGTCTACACAGTCGTAGGAAAACCAATCCCCACCTCATTCCTTTACTCTTACACACCAAACACAACAGCCAGAAGCTAAACCAGGCACAGCAGCCAGCAGCTGCATCAAGCCAAAGCTAAGCCAGATCAAACCAACCAAAGTCCAGGATCACATCAGCAGGATGGTGACATAAGGAGGGGGAAGATCAGGTGGATAGCAAGACCAAGGTCAAGCCATCAGGATCAGGAGAGATGGGCTAGATCAAGAACAAGCCAGGAACTGGAAACACCAGGGGATCACCAGATCAAGCTACCACAAGGACAACCACTATCAACCACAACATCAAGTGACAGTGGTGAGTAAATAGACCATCAAATGATCTATCTGTCTAAGATTAGACAAGCATACATGATCTGTCTCTTATTTAAACTCTCAGAAAGCACCCAAGTGGGGTGAATCCATCATTGAGGTTTTTAAACTTTAAAGGCAAACAACAAAGTACAAGAATCCATCTAAATCTCAGAACAACATCATTGATTTAGCTATTGTCAACACCCGGATTTTTCAATCCTAGATGCCTGTTATGCCATACATCGCAATCCCAGGATTACCATTTTTGCGAGACATAACAGAATTTGATACCATAGTACATCATCCATTACAAACGATACATAAGTTCTTACACAAATAGGGATCTCATGATCCAGTTCTTAATACAACTTCAATCAGCGGAATACGTAATAATAACGGTAGCGTAGGCGAAGCTCCATCTTCGGGGTCACAGGCAATGCTGACGATGGGAGATGATCCTAGTTGTCGTAACCTTCCTGGGGTCCATCTTCCAGGTACTCGTCTTCATAGTCTGGCCATGGGAATAGCCAGGGACAAAGCCATGAGTACTCTTCAAGTACTCGCAAACTAATACTAACAGGTAAAGGGGGTTTTGGATAATAGGACACTAGGCTCTAGGGTTGTTTTGCAAAAGCCAGATTTATCTCTACTAAGTTCCAAAGCTAGTCACAGTTTTATAACTCCTAGGTGGGATCTTGTAACTCATGTCACAACTCTGTTGTGGTCAAGTCAAAGTCTCAATTCAGTTCACAAGTCATTTTGAAAAGTCTGACGGGGGAACAGTATGGCCACTCCAACTGTCCATAACCGCGGACGCGGCTATTCATATAGTTTGACACTCTGCAGAGATTGTACACTTTCACCACAACATTCGATACATCCGTCAGGAACAAATCCTGAATACACCATACTCAGTATGCGGATAATCAATCCTAACCTTTCAATTACACGCCCTAGTATAAGCACCTCTCCTGTGAGTTTGGCCTCCCAACCATGACCAACTGTCATCTTGGGTACTACACAGGTGGACAATCTTCACAAGGTAGCCTCAGCTCAGACCTTGGCCGTGAGGGAACTAATACTAAGGGATATAAGTTTCCAGTCAAGCCCTACCCAATATTCGGGTATTGTGGTTGTACGATAAAATTGGAATGGTATCGCATCCAGACAACCATCAGTTTTATAAAGGACTAAGGCTCATGCCTCAACATTTTTATCACCAAAATCACCAAGTGTTTGGAAACACATGTCCAAAACATTTCAATAGAATGATCCATCATTCCAAGGTTTTCATAACCATTTTTCCACCAAGTATTCCCAATCTAAAGTTGATCAAGTTTTAGGCTTAGCACTAGCATCTACAAGTGGGGTAAGTACTAATGAGGGGTGGTAAACTAGTGGAGTTTCAACTAGGTACAACCTTATATCTTAGGCTGATATCAAGGTTTCTAGCTTAGGCCAAATTTTATGCTCTTTATGCAACCTTCAAATATCTTTCTAGTATCTATAAATCACTTAAGTAAACTCTAAGTAAGCTTTGATAAAGAAATAAAGTAAGAAGCTTGCAAATAAAACTAGGATTGGTTTATCAAGTGGATATGATCACATATGCTTAAGGCATATAGTAGGTATGGTAACAAGTAGGGGTTTGTTGCATCAGTAGGGTATCTTGCAAGGGTTAGCTTGCATCAACGTCAAAATAAGCTTGCATAGGTATAGCATCTTGCAAGTGTTAGCTTGCATCAATGTCAATATAAGCTTGCATAGGTATAGCATCTTGCAAGTGTTAGCTTGCATCAACGTCAAAATAAGCTTGCATAGGTATAGCATCTTGCAAGTGTTAGCTTGCATCAATGTCAATATAAGCTTGCATAGGTATAGCATCTTGCAAGTGTTAGCTTGCATCAATGTCAATATAAGCTTGCATAGGTATAGCATCTTGCAAGTGTTAGCTTGCCTTGTGCAGAGCAGTGGTTGAAGTTCTCCTCGGCTTCTTCTTCGTAGAATCCTCCTTCCTCCTCGTATCCTTGGTCGGTACTAGCGTCTATGAATAAATACGAGGTACACAATCACCAAACAATACTTAACTACTTGCAATCATCACACACAAGGGTCCTATAGATGATCTAGCATCATCTCTAACATTACAAGGTTAAGGCTTGGTTTAATTCCTTTTATTTTTAGAAAAGTAATTTCTACTCATTGAAAAACTACTTAAGATTTAATATTCTCCAAACCAAATATGGGATCATGTTGACACATGTCATCACCACATATTGTAGTCCATGGGAATGTGATTTAAAGTGGTGTCACAATATAATAAGGTTTTACCCTTTTATCTTAATTAATTAAAGTGGCTAGAAATGCCTATGTAGCATTCTTTTATTACTTGAACATTATTTCTGCAAGTAAACCTATATATTTTTATATATTCTGAAAGGTATGGCTAAATGTGATTTTTGAGAGTTGGAATCAACTCAAAAGCTATTATGGTTTAAATTTGAAAAATGTTTGAATGCAGAAAAGCTTCTGCCTTGTTATTTTTACTAAGGATGATCTACAGATCCAAATGACTTGAATCCAATGGGCTTGGATTCAGCATTCACAGACCTTTCCAACAAAATTGGTTTCATTCAATTTGGTGTACTGAATCGATCTGGGTTGATTTTTGAAGTTGGGTACAGAAGTGTGTTTGAATTGAAATGGAAAAAGTTTAATTTGAATAACTGGGCTTGCGCGGGAAAAGTTAATGGGCCGGCCTGCTAAGCGCAGTGCTCCCGCGGGCTGCTTAAGTGGGTGTCCCCACTCGTCAGTGACACGGGGCTGGGCGAAGCGGTATGGGGCAACGTGGATCGTTCGATCTAGTTCTAATCCAACGGCTAGGAGTCATCGTCGACGCGAGACAACGTCGGCGAGAACGAAACCTAGCGCGGCCAGTGAGGGGTGCTGGGGGCTCACCGGGGTACGGGCGAGGGTCGGCGAGGCGGGCGAACGACGAAGTCGACGACGGCGAACTCAGGGGTGGTCGCGGCAGCTCCTGGGGTGGACGAAATCGATGGCTCCCTTCTTCTCCAGAGGCGGCGGGCTCCGGTGAAATTCCGGCGGGGTGGTGCTCGCCTTGCTCTGAGAACGATGTGGCACGATCAGTGAGGAGAGGGGAGTGAGATGGTGTGAAGAAATCGAGCGGAGGTGGCCTCTATTTATAGTCGAGCGAGGGGACCGTCGGGGCGCACGGTGAGCTCGTCGGGGGCGATGTTACAGGCGGCTAATGGCATGGGCAAGGGTAGGGGACGGTGCGGTGTCTCCTGGCGATGCTCAACGACATGGTTTTGAGGTGTGGGGCGGTGCGGCTTGGTCTGGAACGGGCGATGCTCTGCGTGGCAGAGGCGGCGTCTTCGACGGCAGGCGGTGGTTGTGCGTCACGGGGCGGCAAACGGGGATGTCTGGCGGTCTCCTGGGTCGGTGGCGATCGTGTGTGCACGCGGTGAGGGCGGCGCGCGGTCTGTGGGCGCTGGTTGAGGGTGGCGCTCTAGCGCACGCTCGGCATGGTCTCTGGCGGTCTGGGCGCGGCTCTTGCGCATGGTCCAGGGCTTGGAAACGCTCGCGGCTGGGACAGTGAGTGGCGGTGGACGGTGGGCTGCCTCCCAGACATGCTGGCTAGGCTTGCTGCTGCTCCTAGCTTGTTGTCGACTATGGGGTGGCAAGGGGGTGCTCGGCTGTTCACCATTGATGGCAATGGCAAGCTCACTGTGGTGCTAGTTCTTAGTTAATCTTACTATATGATTTACGGAGCTGGTTGTGAGCTAACTAGGAACAAGTTAGGCAAGAATCACTGCTCACAATAGTGTTTGATGTTTTGTTTGATTTGTGTCTGCAACCTGTTTGATGAAATGGCCGCATGAAATCAAGTTTTGAATTTTGAAAAGATTTTTGGTGGGTTTGCTAGATTGGTGCTGGTGAGTCTGCAGATGCTTGGGTTTTGAAAGTTGAGCTTGTTTGAGTGGTTTTTGACAAAGTGGGATCTTCCCATATGATAAAGATTCAATTTTGAATTGTCATTTAAACTATGCATTTGAAAGTTTCTGGATGATCACAAAGTGGGCCTTGATACTTTGTTATGATTACAATCAAGGGGTGCAAAGATCCAGAAAAGTTTCTGTTAGGTTCTGAAAGTTTGAGACAGCCAAAGTAGGCATGAGAGTTAAATTGGTCAAAGTGACCATTCATTTAATATATGTGTTTTGATTTACTTGTCTTTAGGAAAAGTGTGGGAAATGTTTTAGATGATGTTTATTTCACCAAAGAAACATTTTACAAGCAAATAAACAAACAAACAAGGTGGTTTTAAAAGAATTCAAAATCAATGCATACACATATGCATGCATTCATAATTTTATTTAGAAAAGTTTTTGTTAATCCTAATTTTGATGATTAGAAATTGATGATCCAAGTTTAGTAGTTTTTGGGATGTTACAAACCTTCCCCCCTTAAACAAAATCTCGTCCCGAGATTTGAAAAAGGACGAAAAGATTACCTAGGATTTGAAGAGATCGGGAAACTCCGTCCTGATGTGACCTTCGCGCTCCCAGGTAGCTTCCTCTTCTGTGTGGTTGATCCACTGAATCTTGAGAAACTTGATGCTTCGGGTTCGGGTAGTTCGAAAAGCTTCTTCCAAAATGCGGATGGGTACTTCGGGATAGGTCAGATCATCGTTGATCTCTATGGTCCGGTGGTCGATATTCTTGAATACATCGGTCTTCTCGGGGACTTCGAGACACTTGCGAAGTAACGAGATATGGAACACATTGTGCACGGCTGACATCTCTTCAGGTAGCTCCAGTTGATACGATACTTCTCCTCGACGGTTCAGAATTTTGAAAGGTCCGATATATCTGGGGGCTAACTTTCCTTTGAGTTGGAAACGCTGCATTCCCTTCAATGGCGACACTTTCAGATAAACAAAATCTCCTATATTGAAGGCGGGGTCTCTACGTCTCTTGTCGGCGTAACTCTTCTGTCGGGATTGGGCGGTCTTGAGGTGCTCACGAATCTTGTGAACCTTCTCTTCTACTTCTCGTAGGATGTCGGGTCCGAAAATCTAACTCTCTCCTACTTCCGACCAGTTCAAAGGGGTGCGACACTTTCTTCCGTACATGAATTCAAATGGGGCCATTTGCAAACTGGCTTGGTAACTGTTGTTGTAAGAAAATTCTGCAAACGGCAGACAGTCTTCCCACTTGGATCCATATTCTAACACGCAGGCTCTCAGCATATCTTCGAGTATTTGATTTACTCGCTCCGTTTGTCCATCGGTCTGAGGGTGATACGCGGTACTGAAATCTAGGCGGGTTCCTAAACCTTCTTGAACTTTCTTCCAGAATCTTGAGGTAAACTGAGTTCCTCGATCCGATACTATGTTCTTGGGGACTCCATGCAAACTAATGATTCTAGCGATGTATAACTCCGCTAGTTTCGAACTCTGATATGTGGTTTTGGCGGGCAAGAAATGGGAGACTTTGGACAATCTGTCCACTATGACCCAGATAGAGTCATTTCCCCTACTAGAAGTAGGTAGTCCAGTGATAAAGTCCATTCCTACAGAATCCCATTTCCATTCCGGAATCTGCAACGGTTGCAACAATCCAGCGGGTCTTTGATGTCCTTCCTTGACTCGCTGGCATATATCACACTTGGCGATATAGCTTCCGATTTCTCTCTTCATCTTATGCCACCAAAATTGCTCTTTCAAATCTTGATACATCTTAGTTCCTCCGGGATGGATAGAATAAAGAGTATCATGAGCCTCCTTCAGAATAACTTCTTTCAACTCAGAATCTGCTGGTACACAAAGGCGTCCTTTGTACCACAACACTCCTTCTTCATCCTCGGTGAATCCGGGTACTTTGTCTATACCGATACGACGCTTGATTCCGTCGATACTAGCATTTTCCTTCTGCGCCTCCTTAATCTGACTGATCAAAGTGGGCTGGAGTTCTATGCTAGCCAAAAATCCTTCACTTACTAATTCCATTCGAAAATCTTCCATCTCCTTGTGCAAACTTGGTTGCTCCTTCAAAATCATGGAGTTCAAGCGGCACGGCAATCTGCTAAGGGCATCGGCTACCACGTTGGCTTTACTAGGGTGATAGTGAATGTCCAGGTCATAATCCTTGATTAGCTCAATCCATCTTCTCTGCCTCATATTCAGCTCCTTCTTAGTGAATATATACTTTAGGCTCTTGTGATCCGAATAAATCTCACAACGATTTCCCATCAGGTAATGTCTCCATGTCTTCAGGGCTAGAACTACGGCTGCGAGTTCGAGGTCATGGGTTGGGTAGTTTTGCTCATGTTGCTTCAATTGTCGGGATAGATAAGATATAACTTTGCCTTCTTGCATTAGCACACATCCTAGACCAATCTTGGATGCGTCACAATACACATCGAAGGGTTTCGTGATATCCGGCATGATCAGGATTGGGGCTGAAATCAATCTCCTTTTGAGTTCTTGAAAACTCGCTTCACACTTGTCGGTCCATTCAAACTTCTTGTCCTTCTTCAGCAATTGGGTCATGGGTCTGGCGATACTCGAGAATCCTTCTACGAATTTGCGGTAATATCCCGCCAATCCGAGAAATGCGCGAACTTGGGTTTGAGTGGCTGGGGCTTGCCAATCTTCTACATCTTTCACTTTGGCAAGGTCAACGGCAATTCCTCCGGCTGATACAATGTGACCGAGGAATCCTACCTCCTGTAACCAGAATTCACATTTGCTAAACTTGGCATACAATTGATGCTCTCTAAGGGTTCCAAGAATGGTCCTTAGGTGTAGCTCATGTTCTTCTTCTGATTTGGAATAAATCAGAATGTCATCGATGAAAACAACGACAAACTTATCCAGGAAGTCCATAAAAATCTTATTCATGAGATTCATGAAATAAGCGGGGGCATTGGTTAATCCGAAAGACATGACTGTATACTCATACAATCCATATCTGGTGGTAAAGGCAGTCTTTGGAATATCCTCTGCACGAATTTTGAGTTGATGATAGCCAGTTCTAAGATCAATCTTAGAAAATACCTTGGCACCGGTCCACTGATCAAACAAATCTTCTATCTTGGGCAAGGGGTATTTGTTCTTGATGGTGACATCATTCAACTTCCGATAATCCGTACACAAACGGTTACCTCCATCCTTCTTATCCACAAACAAGACAGGTGATCTCCATGGGGATGCACTTGGTTGAATTAATCCTATTTCCAACATGGAATCCAGTTGCTTCTTCAGTTCTGCGAGCTCTGACGGGTTCATACTATATGGTATCTGTGTTATGGGTCCGGTTCCGGGGATTAGTTCAATGATAAACTCGATATCCCTATCTAGGGGCATACCGGGCAAAACATCTGGAAATACATCGGGGTATTCATAGACTATCCGGACTTGGTCAATGGTAGGTTGGGCTATACTCTTGTTGCATTTAAATTAACGAGGTAAGGTTTCAGATATATGCTCGACTGATATTCCGGCTGTACTGGTCATGGTGATGGCTTTCTTGGCACAGTCAATCAATCCTTTATGTTTGGACAACCAATCCATTCCTAGTACTACTTCCAAACCTTTAGTTCCGAGTACTATCACATTAGCATAAAAATCTATGCCATGGATTTGGATAGGGACGGCTTTGCAAATTTGCCAAGCCTTGGTGGTTGATCCGGAAATTTGAACAATCATAACATGCTACAGTTTGGTTGGTTGAATTTTACTAGTGCATGCAAATTCTTCGGTGACAAATGAATGCGATGCACCAGAATCAAACAACACTCTTGCAAGTACTGAATTAACAGAAAACATACCCAGCACGATGTCTGGCGCTTCCTGGGCTTCTTCAGCATGCATGAGAAAAAGACGGCCATTGCGGTTGAGTGAATTCCCTGGGGCAAATCTTCTCCCTGGCTGAACACGACGCTGCTGCTGAGCTGGGGCATTGGCATTGGGGGTTGTAGCATTCTTCTTGTTGGGGCACTCGTTGGAATAGTATCCTTTATTTCCATAGTCATAACAGGTCACTTGCGACTTGTCCTTGGCTGCTACAGGCACAGCATTGCTTCCAGTCCTCGGGGCAGTGTTGGGGTTGGCGGTAGCATTGTTGGTGTTGAACTTGGGTGGGGCACGGGTGAAATTGCTAGAGTTGCCGGGGTTGTTGTGATTTCCTCCGGGTCTAGGGTTTCCACGGTTGGGATAGGTCGGACGGTTCATCGGGGGTCTGTTGGTTCTTGGGGAAAATCCTGGAGATGGGTTAGGGTGATACTTTGGGGTCTGATGGGTTCCTGGCTGATGCATCATACGACGCTTGCGGTTCTCATTGGCTTGGTTGATCTTTCCTTCCATCTGGATAGCGGACTCGACAAGGGCTTCAATATCTGCAAAGGGGATATTGACTAACACCGTATGCATCTCGTCATGCAGACCATTCAGGTATCTTTCTTTCTTCTTGGCTTCAGTGTCTATCTCGTCCGGGGCATACCTAGCTAATGACAAAATTTTGTCACGGTATTCTACTACAGTCATCCTTCCTTGCTTCAGCTCTCTAAACTCGTCTCTCATTCTCTTGATCAAACCTGGTGGTACATGGGTTCTGCTGAACTTGACCTTGAATTCCTCCCAGGTCATCATCTGGCCTCCGGTCATTGCGCGAACACTGTTCCACCATGCCCTGGCATCTCCGGCTAGATAATGGGTGGCGAATAGGACTTTCTCGTTGGCTTCCACTCCGGCCACTTCTAGGTTATTTTCCATGGTTTGCAGCCAATCATCGGCATCTAGGGGATCTTCTGACTTAGTGAAAACAGGTGGGTTGGTGTTCTGGAAATTCTTGAGCTTAGATCCATGGTTGTCCTGATTTCCGTGGCCTTGGTTGTTGTGGGCTAGCTGGGCTATCTGCTGCAGAGTGGCTAGGTTGGCTTGACGTTCCGCTCTTTCAGCTTCGCGGTCAGAAGTCAACAGTTGCAGGATTTGCAACATCGGGTCCGGGGCTGAACCACTTCCTCCACGTGGCATCTGAAGATTTAGATAGATCATGAGAAAAGAGGGAAATTTCTAAGGTCTTGGGTCTTTGAAAAGTTTTTAAAGTTTGACTCAGATTTTTTTAGCAACTTGCTTTTCATTCATTCATTCATAGCACAAAGTACAACACACACCACAACAAAGAAAAACAGATGGTTTTAAGAACCATTCTGGAATCTACGATAAAGTGGGACCGAATACTACTCACTACGCTAGTGCTCAAGTGCTACTACTCCTCGGAATCTGTGGCTTCATCATCTTCATCATCATCGATAAAGGCGAAATCATCCTCATCGGTGAAGAAGTCCATGGCCTCATCCTCCAGAAAATCATCGTCATCGCTAAGATAGGAGTAAGAGTCTCCACGAAGATCCTCTCCGGCATTCTCCCTTTCCTCCAACTGCATGTCTCTCTCGTGGATGGTCTCCTCCAAAGATGAGATGTGGTGGCGAAGACGGTCAATAATGCGCTCCTTCTTGTCGAGCTAACGGCGGCGAGACTTGCGATCCCTTGCTAGCATGGAAATGGTCTAGTCCTTTGTCTTGATGATGGCAGACTTGTGGTTGCAGTAGTCATGGTAGTTGTCCAACTCCTGCTGACGATCATACATCATGAAGCTAAGGTGGTCCAATTGAGTCTTCAGCTCGGGATGGTATGGGGCTTCCAGTGGTTGTCCATTTGCATCATGCCTTGGGCAAAACTCAAAGCAAGTACCCTTGATCTGATTGATGCTCTACCCACACAGACGGGAAAGAGCTTCCTACATTGCTCTGGCAAGTCCATCGAGCCAGTTGTTTTCCCTCAAGGTAAACTGAATTCCCTCCGCAGTGGGAGGTTCAATTTTTCCTCGGAGACTTGCAACAATTAGCCACTGCAGGTCTTCTCCTCCTTGATCATTGAGCTGAGCTCCGAAGAACTCGGGGTGCGGACGCTCCAGAAGTTCCAAAAGCTGCTCTAGATCCCTCTCAAATATAAGGTCTCCTCCATTCCCAAGTTGGTAAAACTTGCTGTACTTCACGTCCATCTATAAAAATAGAGGATGAATAGATTAGCAGGGTGATCAAGTGTGTCAAAATTTTATGTATTTTGCAAGAGTTTTTAGGAACATGAATTTTTAGGAAAGAATTTAAAGAGATAAGAATGAGAATAAGTTTTTGTAAATATTTATTTTCTTTGGTTTTGAAACCAAGTTTTTGGTTCAAAAGTCCAGTCTAACTAGGGTCTCCTATGGTCAGGATGGCTCTGATACCAACTTGTAAACACCCGGATTTTTCAATCCAAGATGCCTGTTATGCCATACATCGCAATCCTAGGATTACCATTTTTGCGAGACATAACAGAATTGGATACCATAGTACATCATCCATTACAAACGATACATAAGTTCTTACACAAACAGGGATCTCATGATCCAGTTCTTAATACAAATTCAAGCAGCGGAATACGTAATAATAACGGTAGCGTAGGCGAAGCTCCATCTTCGGGGTCACAGGCAATGCTGACGATGGGAGATGATCCAAGTTGTCGTAACCTTCCTGGGGTCCATCTTTCAGGTACTCCTCTTCATAGTCTGGCCATGGGAATAGCCAGGGACAAAGCCATGAGTACTCTTTAAGTACTCGCAAACTAATACTAACAGGTAAAGGGGTTTTTGGATAATAGGACACTAGGCTCTAGGGTTGTTTTGCAAAAGCCAGATTTATCTCTACTAAGTTCCAAAGCTAGTCACAGTTTTATAACTCCTAGGTGGGATCTTGTAACTCATGTCACAACTCTGTTGTGGTCAAGTCAAAGTCTCAATTCAGTTCACAAGTCATTTTGAAAAGTCTGACGGGGGAACGGTATGGCCACTCCAACTGTCCATAACCGCGGACGCGGCTATTCGAATAGTTTGACACTCTGCAGAGATTGTGCACTTTCACCACAACATTCGATACATCCGTCAGGAACAAATCCTGAATACACCATACTCAGTATGCGGATAATCAATCCTAACCTTTCAATTACACGCCCTAGTATAAGCACCTCTCCTGTGAGTTTGGCCTCCCAACCATGACCAACTGTCATCTTGGGAACTACACAGGTGGACAATCTTCACAAGGTAGCCTCAGCTCAGACCTTGGCCGTGAGGGAACTAATACTAAGGGATATAAGTTTCCAGTCAAGCCCTACCCAATATTCGGGTATTGTGGTTGTACGATAAAATTGGAATGGTATCGCATCCAGACAACCATCAGTTTTATAAAGGACTAAGGCTCATGCCTCAACATTTTTATCACCAAAATCACCAAGTGTTTGGAAACACATGTCCAAAACATTTCAATAGAATGATCCATCATTCCAAGGTTTTCATAACCATTTTTCCACCAAGTATTCCCAATCTAAAGTTGATCAAGTTTTAGGCTTAGCACTAGCATCTACAAGTGGGGTAAGTACTAATGAGGGGTGGTAAACTAGTGGAGTTTCAACTAGGTACAACCTTATATCTTAGGCTGATATCAAGGTTTCTAGCTTAGGCCAAATTTTATGCTCTTTATGCAACCTTCAAATATCTTTCTAGTATCTATAAATCACTTAAGTAAACTCTAAGTAAGCTTTGATAAAGAAATAAAGTAAGAAGCTTGCAAATAAAACTAGGATTGGTTTATCAAGTGGATATGATCACATATGCTTAAGGCATATAGTAGGTATGGTAACAAGTAGGGGTTTGTTGCATCAGTAGGGTATCTTGCAAGGGTTAGCTTGCATCAACGTCAAAATAAGCTTGCATAGGTATAGCATCTTGCAAGTGTTAGCTTGCATCAATGTCAATATAAGCTTGCATAGGTATAGCATCTTGCAAGTGTTAGCTTGCATCAACGTCAAAATAAGCTTGCATAGGTATAGCATCTTGCAAGTGTTAGCTTGCATCAATGTCAATATAAGCTTGCATAGGTATAGCATCTTGCAAGTGTTAGCTTGCATCAATGTCAATATAAGCTTGCATAGGTATAGCATCTTGCAAGTGTTAGCTTGCCTTGTGCAGAGCAGTGGTTGAAGTTCTCCTCGGCTTCTTCTTCGTAGAATCCTCCTTCCTCCTCGTATCCTTGGTCGGTACTAGCGTCTATGAATAAATACGAGGTACACAATCACCAAACAATACTTAACTACTTGCAATCATCACACACAAGGGTCCTATAGATGATCTAGCATCATCTCTAACATTACAAGGTTAAGGCTTGGTTTAATTCCTTTTATTTTTAGAAAAGTAATTTCTACTCATTGAAAAACTACTTAAGATTTAATATTCTCCAAACCAAATATGGGATCATGTTGACACATGTCATCACCACATATTGTAGTCCATGGGAATGTGATTTAAAGTGGTGTCACAATATAATAAGGTTTTACCCTTTTATCTTAATTAATTAAAGTGGCTAGAAATGCCTATGTAGCATTCTTTTATTACTTGAACATTATTTCTGCAAGTAAACCTATATATTTTTATATATTCTGAAAGGTATGGCTAAATGTGATTTTTGAGAGTTGGAATCAACTCAAAAGCTATTATGGTTTAAATTTGAAAAATGTTTGAATGCAGAAAAGCTTCTGCCTTGTTATTTTTACTAAGGATGATCTACAGATCCAAATGACTTGAATCCAATGGGCTTGGATTCAGCATTCACAGACCTTTCCAACAAAATTGGTTTCATTCAATTTGGTGTACTGAATCGATCTAGGTTGATTTTTGAAGTTGGGTACAGAAGTGTGTTTGAATTGAAATGGAAAAAGTTTAATTTGAATAACTGGGCTTGCGCGGGAAAAGTTAACGGGCCGGCCTGCTAAGCGCAGTGATCCCGCGGGCTGCTTAAGTGGGTGTCCCCACTCGTCAGTGACACGGGGCTGGGCGAAGCGGTATGGGGCAACGTGGATCGTTCGATCTAGTTCTAATCCAACGGCTGGGAGTCATCGTCGACGCGAGACAACGTCGGCGAGAACGAAACCTAGCGCGGCCAGTGAGGGGTGCTGGGGGCTCACCGGGGTACGGGCGAGGGTCGGCGAGGCGGGCGAACGACAAAGTCGACGACGGCGAACTCAGGGGTGGTCGCGGCAGCTCCTGGGGTGGACGAAATCGATGGCTCCCTTCTTCTCCAGAGGCGGCGGGCTCCGGTGAAATTCCGGCGGGGTGGTGCTCGCCTTGCTCTGAGAACGGTGTGGCACGATCAGTGAGGAGAGGGGAGTGAGATGGTGTGAAGAAATCGAGCGGAGGTGGCCTCTATTTATAGTCGAGCGAGGGGACCGTCGGGGCGCACGGTGAGCTCGTCGGGGGCGATGTTACAGGCGGCTAATGGCATGGGCAAGGGTAGGGGGCGGTGCGGTGTCTTCTGGCGATGCTCAACGACATGGTTTTGAGGCGTGGGGCGGTGTGGCTTGGTCTGGAACGGGCGATGCTCTGCGCGGCAGAGGCGGCGTCTTCGACGGCGGGCGGTGGTTGTGCGTCACGAGGCGGCAAACGGGGATGTCTGGCGGTCTCCTGGGTCGGTGGCGATCGTGTGTGCACGCGGTGAGGGCGGCGCGTGGTCTGTGGGCGCTGGTCGAGGGTGGCGCTCTAGCGCACGCTCGGCATGGTCTCTGGCGGTATGGGCGCGGCTCTTGCGCATGGTCCAGGGCTTGGCAACGCTCGCGGCTGGGACAGTGAGTGGCGGTGGACGGTGGGCTGCCCCCCAGACATGCTGGCTAGGCTTGCTGCTGCTCCTAGCTTGCTGTCGACTATGGGGTGGCAAGGGGGTGCTCGGCTGTTCACCATTGATGGCAATGGCAAGCTCACTGTGGTGCTAGTTCTTAGTTAATTTTACTAGATGATCTACTGAGCTGGTTGTGAGCTAACTAAGGAACAAGTTAGACAAGAATCACTGCTCACAATAGTGTTTGATGTTTTGTTTGATTTGTGTCTGCAACCTGTTTGATGAAATGGCCGCATGAAATCAAGTTTTGAATTTTGAAAAGATTTTTGGTGGGTTTGCTAGATTGGTGCTGGTGAGTCTGCAGATGCTTGGGTTTTGAAAGTTGAGCTTGTTTGAGTGGTTTTTGACAAAGTGGGATCTTCCCATATGATAAAGATTCAATTTTGAATTGTCATTTAAACTATGCATTTGAAAGTTTCTGGATGATCACAAAGTGGGCCTTGATACTTTGTTATGAGTACAATCAAGGGGTGCAAAGATCCAGAAAATTTTCTGTTAGGTTCTGAAAGTTTGAGACAGCCAAAGTAGGCATGAGAGTTAAATTGGTCAAAGTGACCATTCATTTAATATATGTGTTTTGATTTACTTGTCTTTAGGAAAAGTGTGGGAAATGTTTTAGATGATGTTTATTTCACCTAAGAAACATTTTACAAGCAAAGAAACAAACAAACAAGGTGGTTTTAAAAGAATTCAAAATCAATGCATACACATATGCATGCATTCATAATTTTATTTAGAAAAGTTTTTATTAATCCTAATTTTGATGATTAGAAATTGATGATCCAAGTTTAGTAGTTTTTGGGATGTTACAGCTATCATGCTTGACATGGTTATACCCTACGGGTACGTGATCTTAGCATACCTAGTCCAGCCCAAGGAAGGCCCACGGCAGATGTACGCCGGCCCATGAAGATTTTTGGGTGGCCAAGGCCCATGACGCCTCCGGATCCTTGGAGAGCAAGACTAGTGCAGATAGGAAATTCAAAGGGGTAAAACCCTAGAACTTGTAACCGACTAGGTCTATGCCTGGGACCTGCCTGAGTCTATATAAAGGCTAGGAGGGCACGACCTAGATCTATCTCTCTCTCTCATACTTTCGCATACACACCTCCACGCCAGATTGCATCTGCGCACCCCTGTAAACCTTCGGTTCCGCCGTAATCAAGAGCAGACAAGGAGGAGTAGGGTTTTCCCTCCGGGGGCCTGAACCTGGGTAAACCTTGTGTCCCCGTGTTGCTTGTTTGCTAACCGTTCCATGATGTCCAGCATCCCCATCTTCTCCAAAACCCAAGTCCATAACAATGGGCATTGATGAGATCAAACCTCGTCAATTGGCGCCGTCTGTGGGAACTGGGGACGCTGATTGTGCGGTCGTGACGGTCCCAACCCGATCGATCTACAACTCTGCAGCGACGGAGAGTCATCTCCTCTTCGGCGCTTTCGACTTCACCGCCCACTCACCGGCCACCATGAAGGACTTCGAGCCCGTAGGCGACGGACTCGAAATCCTGTTCGGGAGCTTGGTGGGGCAAACTGGCACCCTCCACCTCCCTGAGCGGGTGCCCCTACCATCAATCAGGCCCGCTTCATGGACCCCACACCCCGTGCTACACACAACATCATCAACAGATGATTCCTACGACAGCAGCAGCTGCAACTCCGATCTGTGCGATCCGCCATCGGATGCAGGGACCTACGGTTCCGGATCTGAAAGTTGCGGCAACAGCGGACCAATCTACGAGCTCTACCAATGCGCCGTAGTTATCCAGAGCGATGTGGATCATCAAACACCCAACCCGCCGCCCAACCCGCCACCTAACCCGCCAGAACGAAACAGCGGGAATAGAAGAAGCCAGTCCCCCCACCCAAAGGGGAAAACAACGGCCATGTCATCCGCCTTAGCAAAGAAGGATGGGCCCAAGCCCGCAACGCCGTGGCAGGCAACATAGTCCTGCCTGCAGACTCCTCCCGGGATCTGCTGATGGCCTACCACCTGCTCCTGATCGAGGAGCACAAGAAGCAGGTCAAGATGCAGGAGGTGCTCGACAAACGCAAGCAAGCAGCCTCAGAGTCCAGCGCGCGACGAGCTGCGCTCTCTGCCATGGGCATCGGCTCTAGCTCGAACGTCAACCAAGGCAACAAGCACCGCTCTCGGGTGGAGAACATGGACCCCAAGGAACGCCAGGAGGTGACCCGAACCCTCCACACATCCTTCATGGAGATGGATGCCGACGGCAACGACATCCCGAAAACGCCGCAGGCTGCGATCATGGCAGCCACTGCGTACCTCGCAGCTCACCCACCTCCAGAGGGAGACCCGAAGAGGTCCATGCACAAGTCCGCACTTACTGGACTTGGACTCGTCGGAGCTGCGCTCCACCAGGAAGCTCCCACGGAACCGAAGAAGAAAGCTCCGGTCAGGTTCGACCGCAGCCCCACCCCTTCATCCGAAGAAGAAGAACATGACCTTCCTCGAAGGAAGAAGAGTTCGCGCCACCGCAACCGCGACTACGACGCCAGAGACGCGCTCACGCAGCGCAAAATCGACAAAGCGCGAGCTAAGCGCGCAAGCTCGTCTGAGTCCGAGATGGACGAAGACGAAGGAGAACTCTGCGGGGCCCAATGCTTCAGCAGATCTATTCGGTGAACAAAGATGCCGCGCAATTTCAAGCTTCCTTCGGATACTCTGAAGTTCGATGGCACTCAAGACCCAAAGGCTTGGCTCAGCGACCACTTATCATCCGTCAAACTGCACGGTGGAAACAAAGAGACTGCCATGCAATGCCTTCAGCTGCAGCTGACAGGCGCAGCCCGGATCTGGCTCAGCATCTTATCCTCAGGGTCCATACGAAGCTGGGATGAGCTAGCTTACAGCTTCATCCGAAACTTCAAGGGCACCAGCAAGAGGCCCGCCTCAATCGAAGAGTTGCGAGCCTGCACTCAACGAACGGGCGAATCCATCCACTCGTACATAATACGCTGGTCCAACACAAAGAACTCCGCAGCCCACATCTCCGAAGAGAGGGCCATCAACGCCTTCAGGGACGGCGTCAAGCGCCAAGACTTCAAGGAGGAACTTGGGCGCGTCAAGCCCAAAACTCTCGACCACCTCATGGACATCGCCAACAGGTGGGCTGACGGCAAAGATTCCATTCACCGAGCACAATCAGAAGAAGAAGACGATTACGGTCGACGGCGAGAGCGCCGTAGCAAGAGAAGATCGCGCGTCTACGACGATCGCGACGGACCCGACATGGTCGTGGACGGCTACGCCGATCGCCGCAACGACGCCAACCGCAACAGCGGAGGATACCGCGGAGGAATCTTCCGCGACGGGGGACGCCCAGCGCAGTCGTGGCAACGCCGCGACCGCGATAACGGACCCTCAGCATACGAAAAGCTTTCGGGTCCATGCACCATCCACTTCTACATCGACAAGCAGGATGGCAAAAAGAAGGCGAGCCACATGCTCAAGGACTGCCGCGAGTTCCAGAAACTTAGCGAAAGCATGGTGCAGATGAGGCAGCAAGCCCCAATCCCTGCGTTCGGTAACGCACCCGCGCCAGGTGAAATAGCGCATGGAGCTCCTCCACCGCCACCTGTAGGAGGCCCGAACCAACCAGTCGCACCAACACAGAACAACGCTGGGAACGGGTATCCCCAGCCGAAAGGAGCACTGATGATCCAGAAGGGGCGCCCCACGAATAGGGTGCAGAAGAAAATCACCCGACAGATCAACCTGGCCGTGGCAACTCCACCCGCCATCCCTGAGTACCTCAGCGGATCGGAGTCCTACATCACGTTCAGTCGTTCGGATCACCCTTGCCAGATCCCTCGCCCAGGTCATGCTGCCCTGGTGCTGGAGGCGCAGATCGGAGGTTTCGATATGAGTCACGTCTTCATGGACGGCGGCAGCGGCATCAACCTGATGTTCGCAAGCACTCTAGCAGCAATGCGGATCCCGCAGTGCAGCTTGGAACAGTCAGACACAACGTTCCACGGCATCGTTCCAGGGAAGGGCATATTCCCCCTGGGCAAAATATGGCTCGACGTCATCTTCGGCAAGCCGGACAACTTCCGGCTGGAGCAACTCGAATTCGAAGTGGTGGACTGGCCATCACAGTACCACGCCATACTCGGGCGTGTAGCATTCACAAGGTTCTTGGCTGTCCCACACTATGCATACCTGCTACTCAAGATGCCAGTACCAAAGGGCATCATCACAATCCACGGGAGCTTCACCCGATCGGACCAATGCGACAGAGATTTCAACAGAATCTCCCAGTCATTCGGCATGCAGGAGGAGCTCCTAAGGATCCGCGAGGTGACGGACAATGGGGCACCCCAGTCACACGACAAAACGCACCTAACATGTCTTTCGACTCCACCGTCAACACAAAGAAGGTGCCAGTCCACCCGACGGATGCCTCCAAGACGGCGCTGATCGCCAACGACCTCAGCCCCGCATAGGAAGGCGCGCTCGTCGAATTCCTCCGTGAGCACTGGGAAATCTTTGCCTGGTGTCCTGCGAACATGCCAGGAGTTCCTAGGGAATTCGCCGAGCACGCACTCAACGTTTTTCCAGACACCAAGACCGTCAAGCAGTCCATCCGAAGACTGTCTGAGCCACGGGCCGAAGCTATCGGCAAAGAAATCAACAGACTACTCGCTGCAGACTTCAATAGGGAAATCAAAGAAAGCGAGTGGCTTGCAAATACAGTGATGGTCCCAAAAAAGGACACGGACATCCTGCGGATGTGCGTGGATTTCACGTCGCTAAACAAGAACTGCCCAAAGGACCACTTCCCTCTTCCTCGGATCGATCAGATCATCGATTCGACTGCAGGTTGCGAGAAACTCTCCTTCCTCGACGCCTACTCAGGATACAACCAGATTCGACTCAAGGTCGAAAATCAGGAGAAAATGGCGTTTATCACACCGTTCGGAGTGTTCTGCTACAACACAATGCCCTTCGGGCTAAAGAACGCAGGTGCCACGTACCAGCGATGCATGCAGGCATGCCTCAAGGACCAGATTGGTCGCAACGTTCAAGTCTATGTCGACGACATAGTCATAAAAACCAGGGAGGCAAGGACACTTATCGACGATCTCCGCGAGACGTTCGACAACCTCGATCGCTATAGGATCAAACTCAACCCCGAAAAGTGCGCCTTCGGCGTCCCATCGGGTCAGCTGCTTGGGTACTTCATCTCTCAACGAGGGATCGAGGCGAACCCGAAGAAAATCAGAGCCATCATGGCGATGGAGAAGCCGAAAAACCTCAAGGGTGTCCAGCAGCTCACAGGACGAATAGCGGCGTTGAGCAGATTCATCAGCCGCTTGGGCGAGAAGGCCCTACCATTCTACCAGCTGCTACGCAAGGCAGATAAATTCGAGTGGACGCCCAAAGCCGGCGATGCGTTCGAAAGCCTCAAACAGCTTCTCTCCACCTCGCCCGTCCTGGTCACGCCAAAGGAGCGCGAGCCTCTGCTGCTGTACATAGAAGCCACACACCAGGTGGTCAGCACTATGCTAGTGGTCGAATGACCCGAAGAAGGCAAGACCCACGGGGTCCAACGCCCAATCTACTACCTCAGCGAGGTACTAACGCAACAAAGCAGAGATACCCTCACTACCAGAAACTCGCCTACGGCGTGTTCATGACGGCTCGACGACTGAGCCATTACTTCCAGGAGCACCAGCTGATGGTCGTCAACGAGGCACCCCTGAACAGCATCCTGAATAACCCAGAGGCCACAGGACGCGTGGCCCTATGGGGAATTGAGCTGTCACCTCTGGACATCATCTACGAGAAGCGACTCGCAATCAAATCTCAAGTCCTCCCGGACTTCCTCGTACATTGGATGGAGCTGCAGCTGCCAGACACCCCAGACATGTCGCAGTCATGGACAATGCACTTCGACGGCTCCAAGCGTGAAGCTGGAGCAGGAGCCGGGGTCATACTGACCTCCCCGCAGGGCGACCAGATGAAGTACGTCCTCCGGATGAAATTCCGAGCCTCCAACAATGAGGCCGAATACGAAGCCCTCATCCACGGCATGAGGATGGCAAAGATCTGTGGCGCAACGCGCCTGGTCATCTATGGTGACTCCAACCTCGTCGTCCAGCAGACGATGAACGAGTGCGACACACACGCCGAAAACATGATCGCGTACCGCGCGCTCTACAATGCACTCGAAGGAGAATTCGACGGCTACGAGCTTCGGCACGTCGGATGAGAAAGCAACGAGGAAGCCGACAGACTCGCCAACATCGGCTCCACCTGCGCAAAGGTGCCACCGAGTGTGTTCCTCGAATAGATCTGCGTGCCATCCATCAAGCGGAAATTCCCCAAGGGATCACCCGAAGAAGCAGAACACTCGGGGTCTACGCTGCCCGAAGGACACGAAGGACCCGAGAAACTGGACAAAGAGGTCGCTATGGTCAACCTGATGCAGGTCATGGCAGTCGAAGAAACTTGGACGCGACCGTACCTCCAGTTCTTGATAAACGGAGAACTGCCTGACAGCCCGACAGATGCACGGTGCATATCTCGTTGGTCAAAAGCCTTCACCATCATCAACGGCTAGCTATACAAGCGCAGTATTACGGGTGTACTACAAAGGTGCGTCACCATTGGTGACGGGAAGCCATCCTCCAAGACATCCACGAGGGCATCTGCGGCCATCATGCAGGCAGCCGCTCCCTTGTCGCCAAATCTCTACGAGCTGGATTTTACTGGCCAACAGCCATGAGCGACGCAAAGGACATCGTCTGAAGATGCAACGGGTGCCAAAGGTTCGCCGACAAACCACACGCACCTGGATCAGAGCTCAGGCCAATACCTATAGCCTGGCCCTTTGCTCAATGGGGCCTCGACATGATTGGCAAACTGCCAAAGTCCTCGAAAGGGGGGCATGTCTACCTCCTAGTCGCAGTCGACAAATTCACCAAGTGGGTCGAAGCCATGCCGGTCACTAACCAAAAGGGCAAAACCGCCGTAAAATTCTTTGAATCCATTGTCTACAGGTTCGGCGTACCGCACAGTATCATCACCGACAATGGATCAAACTTTATATCCAAGGAATTCCAAGACTTCTGCGAAGACCTCTGGATTAACATCACGTACGCCTCAGTGGCACACCCGCAAAAGAATCGGCAGGTGGAAAAGGCCAACGGCCTAATCGGCGCTGGCATCAAGAAGCGCCTCATGAGCCCACTCGAGCGAAAGGCCGGAGCCTGGACGAAGGAGCTGCCATCCGTCCTATGGAGTTTGCGTACCACGCCAAACAGCTCCACCGGCTATACACCGTTCTTCATGGTGCACGGAGCCGAGGCCGTGCTACCAGCGGAAGTACAACACCAGGCCCCCCGGGTCGTCGCTTACAGCGAAGCTGAATCCACGGCTGCACTCGAAGATGTCGTGGACACACTCGACGAAGCAAGAGACGTGGCAGCAGCTCGATCAGCGGTGTACCAGCAGAGTCTCCGCAACTACCACAGCCGCCGGCTACGCCCAAGGTCCTTCGTCGAAGGAGACCTCGTCTTACGACTCAAGCAAGAGTGACCGAAAAAATTCGAGTCGCCATGGGAAGGACCCTACATTATCACCGAAGTCATCCCAGGTGGCGCCTATCGCCTCAAGCACGTGGAGTCTAGAGTCGCATACTCCAACCCATGGAACATCGCGCACTTGCGACGATTCTACCCCTAGCTACCTACCCCTTTACTTTCAATAAGGCTTTTCAGCCAAGGCTATTCAGCCGAACAATGTACTTCCTCCATTACGATATAAATAAAGCTAAGTGTCTCGCCCCAAAAATCTCGTTCGCTACTTGCAACTTTACTTTATGCTACAAACGCACTCGGGGGCTCCCCCCACCTCACGATTTCATCGACCGAGGATCACACGTGTACACCTGAGTAGCTGACAATGTCAGGCAAACGAAAAGGACACATACTCAAACAAAGCACTGCGTGCTCACAACAAACAAACCTTTATAACAAAGGGCACAACACGCCCAGTTGAAATATACAAATTTTACATCTATCTCTTTTACAGGTACTACCTATCTTGAAGAATAACTTGAGCACGCTGCTCAAACAAATCTACGACCTGTTCGGCATACTGCCTTACAGCCGCATAATGCGGACACATATCCCACTCGCCACCATCCGATCGAAGAGGTGGCCCAACTGCTACAGCAGACAAATCTACATCAGGTCGATGCAGCCTAACAAGGGACAACGCAGCCTTCACCCCTGCGACGAGCTGCTGCCTCACCAGTTCCTGGACACGAGTCACGCTCCGAAATCTCGATAGCATGCCGGACAGGGATGTTGGCACAACATCCAGGGGAAACATCACATGCAGAACCGATGAGAGCGAAGTCTGCACTTTACGAAGCACCCGCGACACTTGGTGAACACGATCCTGCACCGTCGCCAGAGCCATGGCACGATCACGATCCATCCAGAAGAAACCACCAGCTTCCATGTCTTGTTGAGTCAAGCAATTGACCCGAACAGCGACACGCTCCTTCTCCTTCCTCGGAGCAAGCTTAGCACCTGCGACACTCGCACAAAATAAGACGCAAGGCCAGCTCAAGGCGCATCTGAAAAACTGAGCTGCAGCTCGAAACAAAGAACAACTTACATTGAAGCTGCTCAGACAGCCGAAGCAGTTCCGCCATCAAGTACTCCTCTCTGGCTACACCACGATCTGCCTTGGAATTCCAAACATCGGCGTGGCCACGCACCCCAAGCAACTCCTTCTCAAGACTACGAACACGGTCTCGAAGAAAAGTAAGTTGTGATGAATCATCCAAAGATGGCCGCTGCCGCGTTGTAGGCAAGGTGTCAATGGGATCAGCACCCGAAGGAACCTAGAGCAGCAGAAAAGGAAAAGGACTTGGGGGCTGCGCCCAACTCGAAGGAACAAAAGCAAAATTCGCACATGAAAACGCTCGGGGGCTCCCCCCGAAGACTCGAAGAAAGAACAAGACAAGAAATTTTTTTCAGACGCTCGGGGGCTCCCCCCGTAACTAGAAGCAGAAGTACTTACATGCTCCGATGGCGACTCCGACGGTCCGCTCACAGCCTTCTGAGGCGCAACCTCCTGAGCCTCCTGCGGAGAAGGGACCGGCGCAGCACCCTCATAGGTAGCCACCATCTGAGGAGGAGGAGACGCAACCTTCGACTCTCCCATCATCTCCCGAGCACCATCGCTGGAGGAGTCGTGGGAGGAATGCCTGCACACAAAATAATTAGCACAAGCACAAAAGTCAACAGCAAAAAGACAGCAGTATAAAAGAAGCTTACGAGTCCAGTGAGCTCAGGTCGAAGACAGGAGGAGTCCTTCGGGCCCTCTTCTCTCCCTTCTTCTCTCCCTTCTTCCGCTTCGCTGGCGGGTGCGGCGCTACAGCCCGCACAGGAATGGCAGTAATGGGGGAGGAAGATCCTCCATGCCCATCACTATGACGCTCAAGGCACAAAGGGTTCCTAGGAGTCGGAGGAGTCGATGCATCCGAATATTCGCTGGAGCTCCGCGATGGTTTGCGAGTATGGTCCTCACTCGACTCGTTGGCCTCTTCAGCCGGTGATCGTGCCGAAGGCAGTACGGACACGGAATCCACCACGTCATTATCCGGAGCATCCGGAAATAATTCGGGCAGTGGCGGCATCATGCCCGGCACCTTGAAGCTCTGCAAAAAAGAAGAGACTTTGTTAGCAAACAAAGGAAAATAAATACGCAGTCGATGAAAAGCGCTACGCGCACGAATCTACACCTGTGGAACAGCCAGCGTCGAAGAAAATGGCGGAGTCAGCGACTTCCCCGGGATATCCTCTCCAGCCTTGTACTTCAACAGCGTATGAAGGGCCTTGTCGAGATCACCCTGGGAAAGCTTCTCGGCCGAAACTCTCGTCGGATCACGGCGCCCAGCATAAAGAAACACCGGGTGCGCCCTAGCCTGGAGAGGTTGCACCCGACGCTCGAGAAACGTGCGGATAATATCCACGCCGTTCACTTCCTTCTCAGGAGTCAACTGGAGATCCTCCACCCGACGGTAAAGGGCCTCTATCTCCGCCAACTCGCCATCCAAGATCTGGTTTTTCCAGGACCTCTTCGGATCGATTATCTGGGAGGAGTCGAAAAGAGCAAGACCAAATTGCTGCCCAGCCACTGTGGAGTCGCGAATGTAAAACCATCGCCTCCGCCAGTACTGGACAGATTCGGACATAGAGAAAGAAAAGAAAAGGATATTGGCCTTGACGGAGATGATGCAACCCCCAATGGGATACACACCATCCGAGCCGGATTGTCTCTTCACGGAATAGAGTTTCCGGAAGAGGCCAAACTGCGGCTCGATGCCGAGCCAGCACTCGCAGAAAGTGATGAAACAAGCAATGTGAAGAAGAGAATTGGGCGAAAGATGATGCAGCTGGATGCCATAGAGAAAGAGAAGCCCACGAAGGAAGTCGTGGACTGGGAAGGAAAACCCACGAATAATGAAGGCAAGAAACATAACCTGATACCCAGCGGGGGGACGGGGGATTACCTCGTTTCCGGGGAGTCTGACGGCCTCCCTATCCTGCGGGATCAAGCCCTGCTCGCGAAGCCTGCGGAGATCACTCTCCCGCGTCTCTGATCGCCGCCAACCATCGTCGGTGACACGGGTGGTGGTAGCGCCTTTCTTCCCTCCGGGGGCGCTGGTACCAACTGCAGATGATGACTTCTTCGGTTTCCCCATCGTGCTACGGCGGCGCCAGCGGTGAGAGCGCAGAAGGGAAGAAGGAAATGTGGAAGGATATTCCAGCGCGCAGCAAGAACTGCTAGAGCACAAGGAGGCAGTGAAAACAAGAATCGATGCGGTAAAAACAAACTGCAGCTTTCCCCAATGATTATAACGGCGAAGACGACGCACGGCAACCGTCCATCAAGAAGACCTAACGCCAACGGCAGATCTGGCCATACACATGTCAGCATCACAACGAACCGTCGTTACCACGCCGTCCACTACGCGCGGAAATCGAGGAGACACCATAATTATCTCCACGCCGCGCGTGACCGGTCAATTCAAGGTCAGCAAGTGGGACCCATGTTCGTCCAGTCAAGTCATCTCTGGCGCAGCAGACGCTTGAGGTCATTGATCGTCAGCACTGATGTCATCAAAAGCTATACTAGCAACAACTACAATTTCTTCGGCTTCAAAGCTAAGAGTACTCACTCGAATCTACGATTCGACTAAATACTCGGAGGCTACTCCTATTAGGAGCGTTGGTCGCGCACCCGAAAGATTAATAAAAACGAACTATTTCTTCGAATCCTACGTCGAGTCTACGACTCCACTACGGACTCGGGGGATACTCCCATAGGGAGGATGGATTTAAGCATCCGAATTTTTTTGTGTCCTACGGACTTAACAATTGAACAATGTTTGAACTAAAGTCTCCGCTCGAGTCTACGACTCGAACAGACACTCGGGGGCTACTCCCATAGGGAGCGCTGGTCACGCACCTTATGAATTCTTCGACTGCGATCTTTCGGATCAGCATACAAAAACTTTCGGCAACTTTGCCCCAACAAAACGCTGAGTGAGCAACGATCTCCTTGGTCACCCGAAACACCTCCACGGTGATAAGCATTCGGATGTTGTGTCTGCGACACAAAGATAAGACCTACAAATATCATCTGATGGCCTGGCAACGCACACGACTGCGCTCTACATGTATAAACTCGTGCTAGCAGGCGCGATGAAAAATCCCGACGGACGCGTTGGGTACATCAATTAAAATCACCGGAATTCCACTCATGTAAGTCCTCCGCGGCCTGAGTCGAATTACGCCAGCATATGTTCCAGGTCCGAGTTGAGGGACTCGAACCTGAACAAGATCGTGCTGTTTCATCCTAAGACAATTAACTGACCCCGACCCGTCGGGTGAGTCAGGCACACGTATCAACAATCCCTGCACATGAACTACTGAAATATATAGTTGCACCCGAAGGTTTAAAGAGTCCCCAGCCGAATCTACGATTCGACTGATCACTCGGGGGCTACTGACATGGTTATACCCTACGGGTACGTGATCTTAGCATACCTGGTCCAGCCCAAGGAAGGCCCACGGCAGATGTACGCCGACCCATGAAGATTTTCGGGTGGCCAAGGCCCATGACGCCTCCGGATCCTTGGAGAGCAAGACTAGTGCAGATAGGAAATTCAAAGGGGTAAAACCCTAGAACTTGTAACCGACTAGGTCTATGCCTGGGACCTACCTGAGTCTATATAAAGGCTAGGAGGGCACGACCTAGATCTCTCTCTCTCATACTTTCGCATACACACCTCCACGCCAGATTGCATCTGCGCACCCCTGTAAACCTTCGGTTCCGCCGTAATCAAGAGTAGACAAGCAGGAGTAGGGTTTTCCCTCCGGGGGCCTGAACCTGGGTAAACCTTGTGTCCCCGTGTTGCTTGTTTGCTAACCGTTCCACGATCTCCAGCATCCCCATCTTCTCCAAAACCCAAGTCCATAACAATGGGCATTGATGAGATCAAACCTCGTCAATGCTATACTTCAATTCCAGAATGAATATAGCTAGGATTTAACTTCTAGGCACATCTCTAGGATAAGAGTAGCACCTTAGAATTTAATTCTATGGATCTATGCAAGTTATCAAGCTTACAATAATTTTTTCCAAGCTTTGATTCAAGAAACAGTAGCTGGTACCACTACCAGAACCATCCATATAAATCAACTAGATAAAGCTTAAATCCCTAAACCTCAGACCAGCATCATTGGTCTTAGGGATTTAAGAAAGGAAAATTTCTACTTATCTTTAAAGCCAGACCCATCTTAAGCTTGCACCAACCCCAAACCATGAAATAGAATCTAACTTGTGTGCCGTCCAAAGATGGTGTCACAAGAACAATTCTATATTAATCAGATTAAGTATCCAACCTTCACAGATTCAACCAACCCACTATAAATCATCTTCCTGTTCTTAAACATAGGAATCATAAACAAGATAGTCACCTATATATATCTTCACTATTTGAAATCATTTGATCTCAAACTACATCTGAATTCTTAAGCCAACAGGTGTTAATACAGTGATTTCATCACGCAACACTCACCGTCATTAACCAAGTAATGACAGTGGTGAAGCAGTAAACCACAAGATTCCCAAGTATTGATTCTAAAGCAACTTGATCATCTGATCACATCAAAAAAATTAATCAATAGAATCATCTGATAAGCCACTAGCACCACCATAGTTCATCTTAAGCAGCAAACCACAATTAATAATCATTTAGCATGCTTAGGGACAATCAACACATGATCCAATTCATCAGTATCTAATCCACAACAAGGTATGAACCCTAAGTAGAATCAAAAACCCTAATCAGGACAGGACAGTAACCAGGAAGGTCACCACCAACATCTAGCATAGATCGACTTAGTATAGTGAGCACGAGGGGAGAGGAATGACTCACCAAAGGTCCTCACTGGAGACTAGAAGAGGAAGCAGAGGTGGCCGACAACCATGGCGGCACGGGGAGCACCCCAGGGGGGCGCTGCAACCCGTACAACACCACGGCGGCGACCATAGCCATGCCTAGGGGCGAGGTGAATCACCACAGCGCACGACAGCAGCGGCGACGCCAGGATCAACGCCAACCCCAAACCCTAGGGTTCCAGACGGCATCGATCTGTCGCAGGAGAGCTCCATGTCCAAATCATGTTGGATAGGAGGGAAGAGCGGAGTCGACAACCTCTTCCTGCACCACGGCGGCGGCCAGGGCGGTCCACGATGGCGGGAATCGTCGACGGCGACATCACTGACCACGGGGTCGAGGAAGGAGAAGGAGAGGGGTGAGCTCGAGAGAGGAGACAACGAATGAGTGGGTTGGGTGGGAGAAAACCCTTCGGGGTGATTGTTTTGGCCCTGCCCTATTGGGCCACAAGGGCCCAATAAGCCCAAATGGCCAGCCCAAGTCATTTAGAATCTGTTTTAATAAATATGAAAAGACCAAAATGCCCCTAAACTTAATTAAATTGTAGAAAATAAAATAAAAGCCCAAAAATTATAAATAAAATATTTCCGGATTCACAATAATCCAAACTATCCTAATAAATTAAGATATAAAATTTTAGACATATAAATTTTATTAAGAATTTTGTAATTTATATATTCCTTATGGAATTTTACAAAACTATTGAAAGATGATAAAAATAAATAAAAATAACTTTCCTTATATATTAATAATTTATTATTTTAGAAAAATACTAAACAAATATTAATAACAATTTTTTGATATTTAAGTGATAATTCTTAAAAGAATTATTAAATCAATAAAAGTCAAATAAATGGAAAAAAATAAAAATAAATAAATACAATATATACTATAAATATTAAAAAGTAATATTTATAAATCCTTTATTATTAAAAAGAAATTTTATAATAATAGGGAAAATGCATATCAAGTTAAATGATGCATTACATTAGTTTGCATAATCATTTTGCTTCTTTAAATATTGTCCTTACGGGGCTATAATGATGTTTTTGTAGACATAAAAGCTCAAGGTCCAGTGCAAGCATCAGACTTCACTACCTTGCCATCATAAGACATGTTCATCACTTGCTCATATCCTTTGAAGAGTCTTTATCAAAGTATTTGCAAATCGTGTGTTATCATATATACTCTAAAGAAAGAAAATATTACTTTCACAAATAAAGAAATCATAGATATTATCCTAAGTGATGATACAATGAAGCAATAGAACTTAGGGTTCTATTTGCAACAATGATGATCAATTAGGGACTTAATAACCCCTGACATCAGTGATTCTAGCGCCGTATATTACGCGTTAGCCATGAGATTTGGAATGGGATAAAGAAGTCAGTCGTATCTTCTTCCTCTCGCATGAAGCCGGATGTGCAGGTCATGGCTGTTATCCTCGTAGCGTGCATATTAATTGGTAATTTATAGAGGATATGCAGCATATGGGTGGGAACCCTCATCGTCCCATGATAGTTCTGGCATCTAACGGTTTGTACAAACCATTGCCATAATTCATTATGTGGGCATGGTCTGCACCAAGGAGGCATGCGAGGTCGCGAAGGGGGCAGTGACTAGCTTGGACCAACTACTGGGCCCCACATCATGGAATTGTGGACAGGAAAGTGCACCCGGTTGTGCAACAAGGAGTTGATCTTGTTGGAGATATGCCCTAGAGGCAATAATAAGTATAGTTATTATTATATCTTTGTGTTTATGATAAATGTTTATATTCATGCTATAATAGTATTAACAAGGAAACATTAATACTTGTGTGAATTGTAAACTTAAATTGAAGTCCCTAGTATAGCCTCTATACTTCACTAGCTTGTTGGTTGATTAAATGATTGTGGTTTCCATATCATGAACATTGAGATGTTATCAACAACAAGATCATATCGTTAGGAGAATGATATGGTGGACATACTCCTATTGATAAGCGTAGCATAAAGATCAAGTCATTTCAATAGTTCAATTGCTATATGCTTTCTGATACATAGTAACCTAATTCCTTCGACCATGAGATCATGCATATCACCTTCACCGGATGGATGCTTTGATAACATCAAACACCACACCGTAACTGGGTGGCTATAAAGGTGGCATTAAGTGTTCGGAAAGTATTGGTTGAAACACATGGATCAAGAGTGGGATTTGTCCAATCCACATGACGGATAGATATACTCTGGGCCCTCTCGGTGGAATGTCATCCAATTAGCTTGCAAGCATGTGACTTGGTCACAAGGGATCACATATCACGGGAACGAGAAAAGAGTACTTATCAGTAACGAGGTTGAACTAGGTATGCAGAGATACCGACGATCATAACCTCGGATAAGTAACATATCGTGAGACAAAGGGAAATTGGTATCGTATGTAAGTGGTTCATTCGATCGCAAAGTAATCGTAGAAATATGTGGGAGCCATATGAATTTCCAGATTCCTCTATTGGTTATTGTTCGGAGAAGTGTCTCGATCATGTCCGCATAATTCACGAACCGTAGGGAGACACACTTAAGGATTCGACGTTGTTTGAGTAGTTATGGTATTATGAGAAAGAGACCGAATGTTGTTCGGAGTCTCGGATGGGATCCGGGATATCACGAGGTGATCCGGAATGGTCCGGAGAATAAGATTCATATAAGGAAAGTCCCGTTTCGGAGTTGGGGAATGGTTCCGGTGTTTTCATCGGGAACATTCTAGAAGGTCCCGGAATGTCCGGCACTCCGGAGGGGGAAGGGTGCATGAATGTGTCATTGTAAGTTGGAATGATTGCATCATGTACTAGGTGTTCTTGCTGTCCAAAATAAAGGGTTTATTTAAATCCTAAATTGAAAAGTCAAACGGCTAGTTTGAAAGTCAAACGACAATTTTGGGAAGTGGGAAGAGAGGAGGATTGGTGGAGGCCGAATTGGAGGAGGGTTCCTCCCTTGGCCGGCGCCCCACCAAGCCGACTTGGGGAGGTACTCTCCTCCCCTTGGCCGGCCAGCCCTCCCACCTATATAAGGAGGGGCAGGGCTCCCTCCTAGTACACACAAGTTCCTATCTTCTACCTCCGGTTTAGAGCCGTTTTGGTTTAGAGCTTCTAATTGCTTTAGCCAGCGGTTTAGAGCCTTCTAATTGGTTTAGAGCCCTCTAATTGGTGTGTCTAATTACTAGACCACTAATAGCCTCTCTCATAAGCTCCACCATACTCGCACCGGCTTAAGGCAAAGCCCTGCGGGATTTCCCCTCTACTTCCGGTACCACGCCGTTGTGCTGCCGGAATCACGAGGAGAGTGCTACAACCTCCGCTGCCTGCTGGAACAAGGGAGAGGAAGGTCTTCGTCGAGTACCGAACGTGTGACCGACTGCGGGAGCGCTGCTGGAACGTGGCGCCAGAAGGATCGTCTACGCGATCTTGAGATCGGAAAGAGTACGACTACATCACCCACGAGAATCTGCTCTCGTTAAACACTTTGGAATCTTCGAGGGTGAGTTATTCCATTGACTCGTTGCTACAATCTAGTAGATAGATCTTGGCTTGTTTGTTTGTATGCGATAGAAAATTTTTGTTTTCCATGCTACGAACCCCTACAGTGGTATCAGAGCCGTGTCTATATGTAGATCTGTTGCACGAGTAGAACACAATGGTCATTGTGGGCGTTGATGCTTTTATTGTAGATTGCTTTTTGTGTACTTTGCATCTTGCGGTATGTTGGGATGAAGCGGCCCGGGCTAACCTTACATGACATCGTTCATGAGACTTGCTCCACGTTTGACATGCAACTTGTATTGCATAAGTGGCTTTGCGGGTGCCTGTTTCTCCTAGCATAGTTAAGATCCAATTTACAACGGGTAATCAACAATGCTAGTATCAATGTTGTGGTTCTTGTTCGTAAGTTAGAACGACACTTATTGAAAGCCCCAAACCACGTAAAATATGCAAAGAAAGTAGAGGCGTCTAACTTTGTTTTGCAGGGGTGTGCAGTGATGTGATATGGCCATGATTGTGATTATATTTGATGTATGCAATGTTCCTTATTGTAAGTTGGCAACCGGCAGGAGCCATATGGTTGTCTTTAATTTCTGTTAAGACCTGCGTGTCTATTCAAAATAGTTGTAATAGTTGAAGCTGGTGGACGACAACCATGAAGAAGCGTCATTGACCTTGATGCTATGCCGGTGATGATGGAGATCATGTTCGTGCTTGAAGATGGAGATCGGAAGCACAAAGAAGAAAGGCCATATCATATCACATATTATGAATTGCATGTGATGTTAATCCTTTATGCATCTTGTATTGCTTAGTGGACGACGGTAGCATTATAAGATGATCCCTCATGCACATAAATTTCAAGTTCTAAAGTGTTCACCCTTAGTATGCACCGTTGCCAAAGCTTGCTGCTTCAAAGCACCACGTGATGATCGGGTGTCTTTGATTCCGCGGGTGAATACAACGTAAGCAAGCCAGATTTGCTTATGCGGTAGCTAAGGTTTGATCTTGACGAGCCTAGCATGTACAGACATGGCCTCAGGAACACGGATCACCGAAAGGTAAAGCATGAATCATATAGTAGATATGATGAACATGTCGATTGTTCGCCATTGAAACTATATCAACTCTCGTGATGATCGGTGTTGATGTAGTGGATTTGGTTCATGTGATCACTAAAACAATGTGAGGGATGTTGTTTTGAGTGGGAGTTCACCTAGTTTAATTTCATTAATTAATTTGAACTCAATTTGTCATAAACTTAGTCTAAACTATTGCAAATATGTTGTAGATCAATGGCAGCCCCTACCATCAATTTTAATGCGTTCCTAGAGAAAGAAAAGTTGAAAAACAATGGAAGCAACTTCGCGGATTGGTTCCGCAATTTGAGGATTGTCCTCACAGCTGGTAATTTGACCTATGTGCTGGATGCACCGCTGGGTGACCCACCTGCAGCTGATGCTCCCGATGAAGTAAAGAATGTTTACCTCGCTCGGAAGAATCAGTACTCCATAGTTCAGTGTGCTATCTTGTAGAATCGGAGCTTCAGAAAAGGTTTGAAGAGTCAGACCCATATGATATTGTCGAGGATCTCAAATTAATTTTTGAGACTCATGCGGCAATTGAAAGTTATGAAGCTTCTGAAAAGTTCTTTAACTGCAAGATGGAAGAGGGCAGCTCCGTCAGTGAGCATGTGCTTAAGATGTCTGGGCACGCAAATAAACTTCAAAGCTTGGGTATAGTGATTCCTAATACTTTGGGGGTTTACCGCATCCTCCAATCACTACCACCAAGTTACAAGAACTTTGTGATGAACTACAACATGCAGAACATGAACAAAGAGTTGCCAGAACTATTTGCTATGTTAAAGTCTGCAGAAGTGGAGATCAAGAAAGAGCACCAAGTGTTGATGGTCAATAAGACCACCAAATTCAAGAAAGGCAAGTCTAAGCAGAAGGGACACTTCAAGAAGGGTGGTAAGAAAGTTTCCATGCCGACGAAGAAGACCAAGGCTGGACCCAAGCCTGATACTGAGTGCTTTTACTGCAAGGGAGAAGGTCACTGGAAGCGGAATTGCCCAAAGTACTTGGCGGATTTGAAGAACGGCAACATCAACAAGAAAGGTATATCTGATATACATGTTATTGATGTGTATCTCACTAGTATTCGTAGTAGTGCCTGGGTATTTGATACTGGTTCGGTTGCTCATATATGTAACTCGAAACAGGAGCTACAGAATAAACGGAAGCTAGCAAAGAACGAGGTGACGATGCGCGTGGGAAACGGATCAAAGGTTGATGTGATCGCGGTCGGCACGCTACCTCTTTATCTACCATCGGGATTAGTTTTGTACTTAAATAATTGTTATTTGGTGCCTGCGTAGAGCATGAACATTATATCGGGATCTTGTTTATTGCGAGATGGTTACTTGTTTAAATCCGAGAATAATGGTTGTTCGATTTATATGAGTAATATGTTTTATGCACATGCACCTTTGATAGATGGTCTATTCTTATTGAATCTCGATAGTAGAAATACACATATCAACAACATTGAGGCTAAACGTTTGAAATCAAGCGATAATTCGACCTATATGTGGCACTGTCGTCTTGGTCACATCGGAGTGAAACGTATGAAGAAACTCCATTCCGATGGACTTCTTGAATCACTTGATTTTGAATCACTTGAAAGATGCGAAGCATGTCTGATGGGTAAAATGACTAAGACTCCATTTTCTGGTATAATGGAGCGAGCTACGGACTTACTGGAAATCATACATACCGATGTGTGTGGTCCAATGAGTGTAGCATCGCGCGGTGGTTATCGTTATGTTCTTACCTTCACGGATGATTTGAGTAGATATGGGTATATCTATTTCATGAAACATAAGTCCGAAACTTTCGAGAAGTTTAAGGAGTTTCAAAGTGAGGTAGAGAATCAACGTAACAAGAAGATTAAATTTCTACGTTCTGATCGTGGAGGTGAATATCTAAGTTACGAGTTTGGCGAGCATTTGAAGAAATGCGGAATACTTTCACAATTGACACCGCCGGGAACACCACAGCGTAATGGTGTGTCTGAACGTCGTAATCGAACCCTCTTAGATATGGTTCGTTCTATGATGTCACTTACAGATTTACCGCTATCATTTTGGGGTTATGCATTAGAAACAGCCGCATTCACTTTAAATAGGGCACCATCTAAATCCGTTGAAACGACACCGTATGAATTATGGTTTGGGAAGAAACCTAAATTGTCGTTCCTTAAAGTTTGGGGATGCGAAGCCTATGTAAAGAAGTTACAGCCGGACAAGCTTGAACCCAAAGCGGAAAAATGCGTCTTCATAGGATACCCGAAGGAAACTATTGGGTATACCTTCTATCATAGATCCGAAGGCAAAATCTTCGTTGCCAAGAATGGATCCTTTCTAGAGAAGGAATTTCTCTCGAAAGAAGTGACTGGAAGGAAAGTAGAACTCGACGAGGTTGTCGAACCTTCTCTCGAAATTACGAGTAGCGCAGCACCGGAAGAAGTTCCTGTGGTGCCTGCACCAATAAGAGAGGAAGCTAATGATGGTGATCATGAAACTTCGGTTGAAGTTACTACAGAGCCTCGAAGGTCAACGAGAACTCGTACCACTCCAGATTGGTATGATTCCGTTATGAATGTCATGTTGGTGGACAACACCGATGACCCTGAGACATATGAGGAAGCGATGATGAGCCCAGATTCCAATAAATGGCAAGAAGCCATGAAATCCGAGATTGGATCCATGTACGAAAACCAAGTATGGACTTTGGTGGACTTACCGGATGGCCGGAAGGCTGTCGAGAACAAATGGATTTTCAAGAAGAAAACAGATGCTGATGGTAATGTTACTGTCTATAAAGCTCGACTTGTCGCAAAAGGGTTTCGACAAATTCAAGGAGTTGACTACGATGAGACTTTCTCACCGGTAGCGAAGCTAAAGTCTGTGAGGATTATGTTAGCAATCGCTGCATATTATGATTATGAGATATGGCAGATGGATGTCAAAACAGCATTCCTCAATGGAGACATTGATGAAGAGTTGTATATGATGCAACCCAAAGGTTTTGTCGATCCTAAAGACGCTAACAAGGTATGCAAGCTTCAACGGTCCATCTATGGATTGAAGCAGGCATCCCGAAGTTGGAATCAACGTTTTGATAAGGTAATCAAAAGTTTTGGTTTTATACAAACTTATGGAGAAGCTTGTATTTACAAGAAAGTGAGTGGGAGCTCTGTAGCATTCTTAATACTGTATGTGGATGACATATTGTTGATTGGGAATGATGTAGACCTTCTTAATAGTGTCAAGGAATATTTGAATAATAGTTTTTCAATGAAGGATCTTGGCGAAGCAGCTTACATATTAGGCATAAAGATTTATAGAGATAGATCGAAATGCCAAATATCATTGTCACAAAGTACATATTTGGACAAAGTTCTAAAGAGGTTTGGAATGGAAGAAAGCAAGAAAGGGTTCTTGCCCATGTTGCCCAATACGACCTTGAGTAAAACTCAAAAGTCCGACATCGGCAGAAGATAGAGAAAGGATGAGTAAGACTCCCTATGCATCAGCCATAGGATCTCTAATGTATGCCATGATATGTACTAGACCCGACATTGCATATGCTGTTAGTTTAACTAGCAGATATCAAAGTGATCCAGGAGTGGATCATTGGACAGCGGTCAAAAACATCCTTAAGTACTTGAGAAGAACTAAGGATATGGTTCTTTCTTATGGAGGTGATGAACAGCTCGTTGTTAATGGTTACACCGATGCTAGTTGGAACACTGATCCGGATGATTCTAAATCACAATCTGGATACGTATTTATTTTGAATGGTGCAGCAGTTAGCTGGAGGAGTGCAAAGCAAAGCGTTGTGGCGAGATCTTCAACTGAATCGGAATACATGGCTGCTTCGGAGGCTTCACAAGAAGCGATATGGATGAAAGAGTTCATTACAGAGCTGGGTGTGGTTCCTAGTGCGCTGGACCCAATGTCTATCTACTGTGATAACATGGGCGCCATAGCCAATGCGCAAGAACCAAGGTCACACAAGAAGCTGAAGCACATCAAGCTGCGTTTTCACGCTATTCGAGAACATATCCAGGATGGGGATATAAAGATTTGCAAAGTACACACAGATCTGAATGTGGCGGATCCGTTGACTAAACCTCTCCCGAGGGCAAAACATGACCAACACCAAACTGCCATGGGTGTTCGGTGTATTACCATGTAATCTAGATTAGATGACTCTAGTGCAAGTGGGAGACTGTTGGAGATATGCCCTAGAGGCAATAATAAATATAGTTATTATTATATCTTTGTGTTTATGATAAATGTTTATATTCATGCTATAATAGTATTAACAAGGAAACATTAATACTTGTGTGAATTGTAAACTTAAATTGAAGTCCCTAGTATAGCCTCTATACTTCACTAGCTTGTTGGTTGATTAAATGATTGTGGTTTCCATATCATGAACATTGAGATGTTATCAACAACAAGATCATATCGTTAGGAGAATGATATGGTGGACATACTCCTATTGATAAGCGTAGCATAAAGATCAAGTCATTTCAATAGTTCAATTGCTATATGCTTTCTGATACATAGTAACCTAATTCCTTCGACCATGAGATCATGCATATCACCTTCACCGGATGGATGCTTTGATAACATCAAACACCACACCGTAACTGGGTGGCTATAAAGGTGGCATTAAGTGTTCGGAAAGTATTGGTTGAAACACATGGATCAAGAGTGGGATTTGTCCAATCCACATGACGGATAGATATACTCTGGGCCCTCTCGGTGGAATGTCATCCAATTAGCTTGCAAGCATGTGACTTGGTCACAAGGGATCACATATCACGGGAACGAGAAAAGAGTACTTATCAGTAACGAGGTTGAACTAGGTATGCAGAGATACCGACGATCATAACCTCGGATAAGTAACATATCGTGAGACAAAGGGAAATTGGTATCGTATGTAAGTGGTTCATTCGATCGCAAAGTAATCGTAGAAATATGTGGGAGCCATATGAATTTCCAGATTCCTCTATTGGTTATTGTTCGGAGAAGTGTCTCGATCATGTCCGCATAATTCACGAACCGTAGGGAGACACACTTAAGGATTCGACGTTGTTTGAGTAGTTATGGTATTATGAGAAAGAGACCGAATGTTGTTCGGAGTCTCGGATGGGATCCGGGATATCACGAGGTGATCCGGAATGGTCCGGAGAATAAGATTCATATAAGGAAAGTCCCGTTTCGGAGTTGGGGAATGGTTCCGGTGTTTTCATCGGGAACATTCTAGAAGGTCCCGGAATGTCCGGCACTCCGGAGGGGGAAGGGTGCATGAATGTGTCATTGTAAGTTGGAATGATTGCATCATGTACTAGGTGTTCTTGCTGTCCAAAATAAAGGGTTTATTTAAATCCTAAATTGAAAAGTCAAACGGCTAGTTTGAAAGTCAAACGGCAATTTTGGGAAGTGGGAAGAGAGGAGGATTGGTGGAGGCCGAATTGGAGGAGGGTTCCTCCCTTGGCCGGCGCCCCACCAAGCCGACTTGGGGAGGGACTCTCCTCCCCTTGGCCGGCCAGCCCTCCCACCTATATAAGGAGGGGCAGGGCTCCCTCCTAGTACACACAAGTTCCTATCTTCTACCTCTGGTTTAGAGCCGTTTTGGTTTAGAGCTTCTAATTGCTTTAGCCAGCGGTTTAGAGCCTTCTAATTGGTTTAGAGCCCTCTAATTGGTGTGTCTAATTACTAGACCACTAATAGCCTCTCTCATAAGCTCCACCATACTCGCACCGGCTTAAGGCGAAGCCCTGCGGGATTTCCCCTCTACTTCCGGTACCACGCCGTTGTGCTGCCGGAATCGCGAGGAGAGTGCTACAACCTCCGCTGCCTGCTGGAACAAGGGAGAGGAAGGTCTTCGTCGAGTACCGAACGTGTGACCGACTGCGGGAGCGCTGCTGGAACGTGGCGCCAGAAGGATCGTCTACGCGATCTTGAGATCGGAAAGAGTACGACTACATCACCCACGAGAATCTGCTCTCGTTAAACACTTTGGAATCTTCGAGGGTGAGTTATTCCATTGACTCGTTGCTACAATCTAGTAGATAGATCTTGGCTTGTTTGTTTGTATGCGATAGAAAATTTTTGTTTTCCATGCTACGAACCCCTACAGATCTCTCATGGGGAAAGTAACGCACCTCTGCAGAGTGTAAGAATTGTAACTTTTTACTCCCTGTTCTGGGAAGGAGCTACGAACGCGGCAGGAAAGGAACTCCACGAAAGTTCCGGTCAACCTGTGAAGGATGATTGTCATAGATTTTTATAATAAAATCAATCTTTGAAGAAAGATTTACAAAAACTGCATAGTGCCAAGGACTTATAGTCCGAGCTGGTAGTTAGAGCATCAAACTTCCCACCTTGCATATAATGAACTTGTTGGGTAACGCTGTTACTCATCCTTTCCTTTGATCCCTTGCTTAGACTCTGAGGATTCCGAAGACGTACCAATGTATGCAGCTGAATGTCAAGAAGATATGTTCTACAAGGAGCCTAACCTGTCAGGAGGTGTTGAAGGAGTGTATTACGAAATCCGCTACGGTGTCGATGAAAACGAGTCCAACTAAGTATTCCTAGTTAGTAGTAACCAACGGAGCTGAGCAGCATGAACTCTATAGAATAAGCTGCTGAGCTCAACTCCTAGTCGGAGTTGCTACTTTTAAATTTCGCCGAAACACTTCATATTTTGGTTTGTAAGTTGAAACCTTTTGAAGTCTTGAACTTCTGGTATTGTAATAATAATAATGTGTGAATGTTTATAATATGGACCCGCAATGTTTCTATTGTACCACTCTAAGGGATGTGATATTTACGGAACGGTGTTCTGTGGATGTCATGTCAACGACTATAGTGTACTACACATGCAGTGGTATGCTAGGTCACCGCAGCACCATACCCCCTTGGGCTGCCCCCTCACCTGTAAAAGGCCCCCCTCATCTCCTCTCTCTCACACACGATTGCCTCCCCATGCATATGCCCTTTGGTTGGCATCTTCTCTCTTGCTAGCCATGTCCATTGCCACAAGAAAAAATGCTTATGCAAAGCCCTGCTCGAGATTTTTCCTCCACCACCTCTACCATGGCGTAGCGCTATTGGAGTTCCCAGGGATCCGCTACTTCCGCTGCCCGACTAGAGTGAGGGTTCGGGAGTCGTTGGCGCACTGTATGTGTGATCGATTATGGAGGCACTGCCCGTTTATGGCACTGATCATCTGCACGTCTACGTGTACATCTACATCCACCACGTTTGTTTGCGGGAACGTTATTCCGCTTATAGTTTACGAGGATGAGTCCATCTGTAACTGTTACAAAGTGTCGTCTAGATTCGATTTTGGCAGTTGTAACCGTATGATTTTTTTTTGTTTTCTATGCAACGAAGCCCATCAAGATTAGCCCTGCCGGTTACAAAAAGGCCGGTTAAACAAAATAAAGGGGGGACTGCTACGGCTTCTACTACTGCTGCCGGAGGAGGACGTCGCTACAACTACTCGTCGTTGTTGCCACGACCACCGTTGCCGCTGTCGCCAACTCCGTCGATCACCGCCCTAGCGGACCAGATGGCTTGCTGCTGGAGGCGTTCCTGTAACGATCGCACACCTGGTCGCAAACCACCGCCTTGCCCGCCGCCTTCCCACGGTCCTCTGTAGCCTGGTTCACCAGGGCCTTATCCATCTCGACGGCCCAGTGGTCCCTCGCCTCCTGGTCGGCGAGCTCCTTCTCCATCTCTGCAGCCAAGGCAAACACCCGGCACTGAGATTCTGTCTCATCCGCGATCAACTCTAACGGAGTCGGAACCGGAGCACCATTAGGGCCAAAGCTCAGCGCTTACGCAATCTACAGGAGAACCGCAATTGCCTCCTCCCCTCTCCTCCCGAGCCTCCGACTGATCCACCTCCCTCTTCTCGCCCTCCTCCACCTTCGTCTCATCACCGCCGATGAGAGCCCACGCGACCGCCGCCTCAGCGGTCCTAGCCACACGCTCATCCTCCACCGCCGTGTCGGCGTCGTGCTCGTGCTGCGCCGCTTCAGTCTCACTACGCTCTTTGGCGGCGTGGCGAAGCGCGCGGACGGCGACCTTGGCGACCTCCTTGGCGACCTCCTCCAGCGTGATCATGGCCGCCTCATGGCGGATCTCGCGGAGAGCCGCTGATACGGCCTCCATAGCCACCGCCTCCACCGCCTCCTTGGCAGCGACATGGTGTATGTCACGCACCGCCCATTGCGCGACCATCATGGAGGCCGCCTCCATCACCCGCTCCAGCGCCGCCTCGGCCACACGACCTTCCTGCTCGAAGACCAACACATGCGCCTGGACAACAATATGGCCTCGAGGTGGACCTCGTCGACCTCCACCTCCGGGAAGCGGGTGCAGCACATCCCGGATCTTGGTCCAGTTGGCGATCTTGCGGCCAGTGGCGAAGCTGCATGTACTTCATGTGGTCGCTTGACATCATAAAAATTTGCTAAGCACCGTATATGCTAGCTATGAGCACACATTTTTTTACCTCATCAGTAGTAGCTAATGACCTCACTAGATTTATTTTTGGCTTTTGACATCACTCCGTGGCAATCCTAGCTCCGCCACTGCTTGCGGCGAGGCATGGCTGCTGCTGGCTGGCGTTTCTTCGGTTGCTGGTTTGCTCTTGCTTGAGCTTGTTGTCTCCACCGCGCCAACAACCTTTTTATAGACTGCGGCGAAGCCGGAAAACGGCCGGGAAGGCACATGAAGTTTTCTGGTCACGAGAAGCAATGTGCGCGGGGATAATGATGACAGAAAACGTCGGCCGGTCAACGCTGATAGCCGACGCTGCGTCACTATTAACGTTTCATCGCGAGGATGTCAAATGATGACAACGAGAAAAGACAGACAAATAAGTTAGACCGTTGAACAAACCGAACGTGGATCGAAAAGCATCCGTGGCCCGACCAGAAGTACCATCTGGGTCGGGCCGGTGGAGATGCCCTTATTACCTCTCGGAGCACGGATTCCTGAACTCCCCGGATGTTAAAGTGAATCGCCCTAGACGAGCCGCATCCATCTCTCTTTCCCTCTCGGTTGCCTCTGTCTCTCCGGACACAGCAACGCCAGCCACCCACCCGCGCACCTCGCCGGCCACCGCTCACCGGCGCAGCTCCGGCACCGTTTCCCGGTAGATTCTCGCTGCCGAATCCGGCAGTCCAAATCAACAGAACCCCTGCGCCGCCGTTGCAGCAGCAGCAAAAAAGCCGTACGTCAGGGCTCTCGCCGACGAGAGAGGGGAGAGAGGGAAGAGGAGATGGACGTGGTGAAGGCAGCGCAGCTCTCGGGGCGGACGCTGGATCGGGTGGTGGTGCACCCGCTGGTGTTGCTCAGCATCGTCGACCACTACAACCGCGTCGCCCGCGATACCCGGAAGCGCGTCGTCGGCGTGCTCCTCGGCACCTCCTCCCGCGGCACCGTCGACGTCACCAACTCCTACGCCGGTAAGCGAACCCAACCCCCCGTCTCTGGTCTACTAGGGTTTGCCCTTTAGGGGTCCGCCCGCCGGAGGATCCGGCGGACCTAGGGTTTCGCGGAATCGGCAGTGGGCGTGGACGTAGCAACGGCCTTGCGATATTAGATCTGTGCCATTGCTGTTACGGTGGTAGTTTGTAACTTGTGATTCTGCAGTGCCCTTCGAGGAGGATGACAAGGACCCCAGGATCTGGTTCCTCGACCATAATTACCATGAGTCTATGTTCTCCATGTTCAAGAGGATCAATGGTATGCCGTTTTAGAATTCTCAGATGTGCTACTTCCTATGCAGTTGTTTCTGGTGCACTGATGACATGTTTTGGATGCAGCCAAGGAGCATGTTGTTGGCTGGTACAGCACCGGTCCAAAGCTAAAGGAGAACGACTTGGATGTTCATGCGCTGTTTAACAAGTATGATATGATTCTGCGCCTTGACCATATGTCCTGCAGTAGTTTATAGCTCTGTTTTCTGTATATACGCAGCTACTCGATACAGGTACTTTATTTTATACACGATTATTTGGTACAGGTACTTTATTTTATACACGATTATTTGGTACAGGTACTTATGACTTATATATACTCCCCCCGTTTAGAAATAAAAGACGTTTTAGATTTGTGAATCGAATGTATCTAGATGTGTTTTAGTGTATAGGTTTGTAGAGGTTCGGAGTGAACCCATACACTAAAAGGCGTCTAGATACATTCATTTCACAAAGCTAAAATGTCTTATATTTCTGAACGGAGGGAGTACCATCCAGTGTTAAAGTGTAAACTCTTCAAGGGGGTCTTGCTGTCTTTATGAAGTGTTACCATCCAGCCATAATTTAGTTTCAGTTGCTGTTTGATTTCGTACTGTTAATAACTCATGCAACTGGAGAAATATCACCTGTGCAAAAAACTTTGCTCTATCCATTAGCCGCAAAGTTCCCCAAAAAATGGATAGCTAGTTATTATTTTCCCTTGAATTGATGTGCTAATACCTGACCAATGGAAAAGTTTTGTTGGCCTGATAGAAAGTGTTTTTATGGAAGTATTGGCAATCTTAGGCGTTAGCCTAATTATATTTACATCCGATTGATCTGCTACTGTAAGTCTTCTCATTGTGTACTACATTGGTAAAACAATCAAATGAAAATAATCAACTTGTTTGCTTGAACTGACTCATGATTTTAGTGAGCTGGTTTGACCTTTTGATGGTTTTGGGACATAAAAGAAGTGTTAAAATCTCTAGTGTACATACATACTTTGATGGTTTGCTTGAGTTTGTTTTTATGGAACTATCATTTGTTTCCCCCTTCTAAATTAATGTTCTTGGTATCAGTCCCAGGATGCTTGTCTCGTATTTTCTTTGTAACTTAGTCGTCATGGAGTTAATTTTGATTCTTGCTTTACATTCTGCAGCTATGTTCCTAATCCTGTCCTGGTGATTATCGATGTTCAGCCCAAGGAGTTGGGAATACCGACCAAAGCATACTATGCTGTGGAAGAGGTTAAAGAGGTGAGTGTATGCTCGGAGAAGTTGGAAATTTATGCTTGCTTATTTAGTTCCACTAATGTATACGGCTTTCCATTACAGAATGCTACTCAGAAAAGTCAAAAGGTGTTTGTGCATGTGCCTTCAGAAATTGCTGCTCATGAAGTCGAGGAAATTGGTAAGACTTGTTAGTTTCAAATTGCATGTGAAATGGCAGCATGTGTGGCAGTTACAGGTTATAGATGCAGTTATTCAGTCATGGTCTTTGTGATACTAGTTCACTTTGAGCAAATAAAATAAAATATAAGTATGCTTGTGAGGTTTTTGAATTCACTTCTGAATGTTAGCTGATGTACGCTTTATGCTCTCTTCAGGAGTTGAGCACCTTCTGAGGGATGTGAAAGACACAACAATAAGCACACTTGCAACAGAGGTAATGCTCATAAGAATTAAGACGGGAAGGTACAATTTGCAGGCTGCTTTGTGTATACCATGCCCCTAATTTATCATTTGCTAATGAAGGTCAGCAGCAAGCTTGCAGCCCTGAAAGGACTTGATGCAAGGCTTAGGGAGATCCGGGGCTATCTAGATCTTGTAATTGATGCGAAGCTCCCACTGAATCATGAGATTTTGTACCACTTGCAGGTTTGGCTATCTCTTGCTATTTGCACATGTTATGTTATTCACTTTTTTTTGGGGGTGGGTGGGGGCTTGAGAAATGGAAATATCTGTCCATTTTAGTTTCCATTTCTTCCTAACAGGAAACTCAAATGTCACTGTGCGTAACACATCTAATTGGAAGTGGAATGAAGATAATGCGCTTTAATCTTTCATTTGTAGCTGGATTACCCCTGGGCTAACTTGAATGTGTGTGTGTGTGGGGGGGGGGGGGGGGGAGTATATATTCGTCTCCCGCTTGCGTCTCAGTAATCCCCCATTATACTTCGTCCTCACCAGGAATATTTTCATGCCCCACAATCCTTGGTTGTTTGGAATGTATTCCTATTCTTAAAGGTTATCAGGATGAACTAGGTAATTAGTGATTTCTTTAGGCATTATACGAATGTTGAGCAATTAGTGAGAAATTGAATGTACCACCATTTTTAGTTCCCTGTGATACTACCACACAGTAGCGGACCCAGCAAGATTTTGAAGCCCGGGCAAACTGTGAATTTAAATGTCAAAAATACATTTTTTGGTCAAATTTGCATCAAGATAGGCTGAAGGGGCGTTGGATCCGCCACTGCTACCACATTTCTTAGCAGAAGTTAAGGAACATGGGATGCAAATAATGATTCAAGCCTTCAATACACACTTGGATTTGGGAATATACTCCCTCTATCCAGAAATAAGTGACTTGAATTTGTCTAGATTTGCATGTATCTAGACGTGTTTTAGTGTGTAGATACATGCGAATCTAGACAAATCAAAATCATTTATTTCCGGACGGAGGGAGTATTATTTTTGGGTTGCTAGATCATGCTTTATGTATGTCTGTTATGGTGTCCTCAGAATACTAATTTGTCTAATCATAATGTTGCTCCACCAGTTGCTAATTGCATAGTATGGTAAGTCCATGATAATTGATTATATATGCATGTGTTACCACATTTGGTAATGCTTGATCTTTTATCCAGCGCCCAGATCTGCGGACAAATTCAAATTAATCCTAAGTTTTGTTACCGAAGCAACTTAACATTAACACTCATGGAGTCCATGACCTATTTGTTCTGAAATTTTCTTGCAGGATGTGTTTAATCTGCTCCCCAATCTCAATGTAAATGAGCTTATTAAAGCCTTTGCAGGTAATCATACATGTTGCCACCAATTTGGCAGAGCTGACTTATTTTTCCCCTCCATTTTTTTGGTTTAATAGTTGCAGCAACTTTATGATTTATCCTCTCCTGCAGTGAAAACAAATGATATGATGCTGGTCATATACCTGTCTTCTCTCATCCGAAGTGTCATCGCACTCCACAACTTGATCAACAACAAGGTAAGCTATTTTGACCCGCTAGTATCTTCACGCTGATCACAGCTATGAAGTCACCCCCTTGTTCTTTTTTCCACACCTTGTGGGAAGGTGTCTAATTTTTTTTTTACGATCACAGATGCTAAACAAGGAACACGAGAAGGCTGAGGATTTGAAGCCGTCAGGCGGCGAGCTCTTCTCCCGGTCCAGCAGGTAATCCATCCCCTTGACCCCATGCCTTTGATGCATCTCCTCCTATTTTTAAATCTGTTTGTTCTTGTACAGTATGTCATCCAACTAATGTAGAACGTACACCTGAGTTGACTATTTTTCTATTTGTACACATACTCCTACTGATGAACTAAGAATAGTATCTGAGAAAAAGTAAGAGATCAGTACATCAGCCTGGCTGGCTATGAACATGACTGGCCATAGTCCACGTAAGTGCATTGTATGTATGGCTCATGGTAGCAAGCATGGGAAATGGCTTTCAGCTGCAGCTATTCTCTGAACCTTCCAAGTTCCAACTGTACAAAGTGTGAGGATCTGTTTCTAGTGTTCTGAGAATATGATATGGCAGACCAAGTTGACCTCTTCTTAAGCCCACCTCAGACGATTAATACTAATGGCTAATGTTGAAACTATTCCTTCGTCCGTCTATGGTTGAATCTGCATCTTCAAATACCAACCGGGGTCTAAAGTACAAACAAGCTCTATTTCAACTTTTCAAGTTCCCCCGGGGTATAAACTACAAACAAGCTCTATTTTCTCCTCGGCCACTTAAGTAGAAATAATCATGGCCGGCCACGGTCCAGGCAAGCATCTTGTATGTACGTCTCGACGGGAGCAAGCATGAGAAATGGCTTCCAGTTTTAGCTATTTCTTTAATCTTTCAAGTTCTAACTGCACTAAATGTAAGGATCTGTTTCTGTTGTTTCAACACCGTCTTTAGCCCATCACGGATGATTAATGCTGATGTCTAATGTTTTCACTGTTCTTTCGTCCATACATGTCTGTTCCACTGATATCTTCATTAAACACCAACGATTGCTCGAGTCATATGGTTTAGGAGTTAGGACTCAGAATTTTTCCTAGGAGAGCAAAGGAGCAATTTAATCCGAAAGTTTTGGGCTTGTTATGACTTCGAAAAATTAACTTGTCCGAGTTGTATTACTGTAGTGGAAGCATTTCTGAAATGAAAGGTGCTCCATTTGCCATATGGCACGGGCAGTTACAGTTGGATCAAATTCTCCCTCCGTTCTGCAGCTTGTCTAGATACACATGTATCTAGACGTGTTTTAGTGTGTAGATGCATGTGTATCTAGACAAAGTTGCGTCAATTAATTTGGAACGGAGGGAATAACAGAAAATTTTAAACTGTATGGTGTATGAGAGGGAAATGTTTGATGCTGATGGCTAATGTTTACACTATTCCACTGTCCATGTATGGTTAAATCTCCACTGGTAACTTCGCCAAACACCAACCATTGCTTGAGTCATATGGCTTAGGAATTAGTATCAAGAATTTTTCCTAGGAAAACAACAGAAAATACCATTGCTTGAGTCATATGGCTTAGGAATTAGCATCAAGAATTTTTCCTAGGAAAACAACAGAAAATAGCTCCTTCCTGTTACCATGATTGTTAGCCTGTACGTCATTGGTAACATGTTAGTCTGATGTAGGCAACCACCATAGGGTTTCTAGGGAGTTTGTCAGTGTTGTTTGTTTTGTTTAAGAGTGTGTCAGAGAAGAATTTTTTGGTCATGTCTCTGGCTCGCAACTAGTGGTCTCCTGCTCTGATTCATGTGAATAAATGATAAAATGACAATCAACAGAGGGTCTGAGAGAGTATATTTACTACTTTTTCAAGAGGGTAATTGTTATGCAATGATGGGCAACAGTTATTGCAAACTGATAGACTACTTAGCATTATATCTGTTGCAGTGGTCTGTGTTTTGGCTCAACCATTCCTTGTAGAAAAAATATACTCCCTCCGTCCCAAAATAAGTGACTTGAGGTTGTCTAGATTCGCATGTATGTATATATACTAAAACACAACTAGATACATGCGAATTTAAACAAACCCAAGTCACTTATTTTGGGACGGAGGGAGTACATAAGTACAACAAGCTGTGCTAGAGTACATACTAAAACAATGAGAGTGGTGGCAGCTGCACAAGAAAAATAGAGGAGCTGTGTCATGACTGATTATGTATCTTCCTGCACGAGGAATACTACTACTATTACTACTACGTAGTATATATAATTAAAAACAAAAATACCAAAGATAGGTCTAGAGCTGTGGTTCTTGTGCCCAACAGAAATATTTGTCGCACTACTATTATATGTAGCAGCATCCTAACGGTAGTCCCTTTCCTTGCAGCGAATGAAGAAGAGTTTGCTCTAGCTTGAGTTGGCTCCACGTTGCAAAGTTCGTCGAAGCAAACATTTCACCAGCAGAGCCTATATCTGTCGTCTGATTCATCGTTTAATGTTTTTAAAGTCCTTTATCTAGGGCAGTTTATTGGTAAAGCAGTGGGGTTTGCATCTGCGCAGGCACATGAAACTATGGAAGTGCTTGTTTCAAAATACTGCTTCGTGTGTACCTCTTACCTAGAAACGAATCTGTAACTTTACACCGTGAACTTTTTGTTGATTGGAGTCAAATTTTGTTGGAGAGGAACTTTGCATCATTGGCTCGCGTTGTCCTAACTTGGCACTGCCAATCTGTTTGTTGTGTCTGGTGACACGCAGCGTGTCTGTGCCGGGTAGTTGTTTCTTTTGCTTTTGTTGGGAGCTCGTGCTCCCAATTTCATTGCCACGAAACTGACGTAGGGGCTGTTTGGACTGGAGCCCGAGGATGCCCTTCCAAAAAATTGGTCATTGACCAGGCGCTGTTGCCTGTTTGGATCACTACCAATTATTTGGTGTGCCCAGCCCACATGAGATCTTTCCGTTCATTTCTGCGCCAATTTTTTGGCAATCTGCTGGCGGCAGAATCCTTCGCCAATTTTTTTGGCTCGCCCAGGTTTGGCGGGGTTAGCGTTGGCACGAACCAAACATACCCGTAGTACACGAGGTTCACAGTTTGACAGGGTAGCAGAACTCACCGGCTGACCCACCCCCAAAATGCTGGTGTGGTGAGGTTCGTTGTACAGAACTTCCGTGCGACTAGGCTGTGTTCGAGGGATACGGAGCAACTGGTATAAACGGGAGATAGGCGCTGGCCGGTTGGACTGTGTGATCGTAGAGAAAATTCGGCTCGCAACCACCTGCAGCACAGCCCAAGTATGTCACTGTATAGATGACAATGGATACCTAATACCTGCAAACCCGACGGGCCTGCTTTAAATGGGGCGGGTATGGTAAAAAAAATATCCACGTGGCTAGCTAGTGGTTAGAAATCTTCACCGTGTCTAGTGAAGGCGGGTATAGAGATGACAGACCTAAACCTGCATACTCGTATATGATAAGTGGACCTCACATATGTAATTGTCAGCCGTCAGCAAATCCCACATGTATTGCTGCTGAATGTCTTGTTTGCTGCTGTCTAGCTATTTTGCTACTGAATATTTGTTGTTTGTCTATATGAACTGTCATTTTGATGCTGTTTATTTGTTGTACACCTGGTACCAAATTTGCTACGAAACTGTTGTAAAAAAATGCCCGATTGCTATCATTTTTTCACGGGTTGGGATACCCGTCGGGGCTCGGGTATGGTGGGGATCTATACCCGCCAATATAATCGGGGGCAGGTCGAGGGGCGGGGAAATGGGGCGGGTGCGGGTATGGGAGGGCCAGACCGACTTGGACCTGAACCCGGTGGGTGCCATCCAGATGCATGTACAATGGTAGACATGTCTTACCTTAGCCCTCTGCATAATCCAGTGAAAGCAATAAAAATAAGCCATACACTTGAAGAGACAAATAGAATATTACACGGAGTATAAAAATAAGCCGTACAACCGAAGAGACAAAGCGAATAGGACACGTAGTTTATGGTTCAAACACGAGAGAGTTTCATGAATGTATAGAGGTCATTATGGACATCCCGATCCCACTATTCATCATTGATCGGAGAGAGATCTCGATGATATCTGCGCCATTCCCGAATCGTAGGATAACACACTTAAGGTTCTAACGACGTTCTAGATCTCTATGGAAGCGAAGGATCACTCATGAGAAAGAGAGATTAGAATTGTTCCGAGAAAGGATTATTGGAATAGTTCTGAAGAGGGTCCGAAGATGTTTGGAAGAAAGGTGAAGACTTCCTACAATGGGCCGGAACCCCGGAGGGAAACAACCCAGGAGGAAGCCACCCCAAAGGGCAGCTCGAACCGGCACTGCAGTTAGGCCCCAGCCGGCCCATGTAGACAGACGGACGAGCGCTGGCAGGCGCCACCAGCAGACCACGCCTGGCCGGCCCACACGGAGTGGTCGAGCATGCCAGGCCTACCCGTCTGACTCCGCCCCGCCTGGCCACCGCCTTGCTGCCAACAGCTGGGTTGGGCCGGCACACGCACGAGAGGCGCACCACCTCGACCACCACCTTGTTCTGCCAGGCTACGGACCGGGCCGGTGCGCGGGAGGCCCACCCGGCCACTGCCTGGCCCCTGTTGCCCCTCCTTTGCCTTTTATTTTAGTCCCACATGGGGACTTGAGGGAAGGGAGTAACCCTTTTCCCCCTATATAATAAGGCCTATAGTGGAGGGGAAAAGACACATAAAAAGAAAAGGGGATTTCTTAAGGCTATTTTCCTTAGGAATTTTTTCCTTCTTTCTCAGTTGAGTCTCACGAGCGTGGTTCCACGAAGGACTACGCACGAGAGAGTCGACACCACCGGAACGTCATCACGCCGTCGAATCCTGGTTTCAGAGTGAAAGGGCAAATAGCCCTTATCTAGTGTTTTGGTTAACTATGACATCGAAGCTAGAGAGCGGACTAATGTTTCTACTAGCTTCTCTACATGTGAGAGTCCGCAGTGTGTTGGTCAAAGGCGATGTGTGACCTCCCATTCGTTTCTATATGAAGATCCGGTGGTGTTATTTCTTATTCTCTCTTATTTACTCTTGAGTCAAATAGGAAACACCACACTATTAAGAGGGGTGATCTCGATTCGCTCTTTTGGGTTGTTCTACACCAAATATACTTCTCATTATCCACCGTCACACACCCTTTCGAAGAGAGAGAGAAATAGCCATGAAAAATAAGTCCAAAGGGGCTACTGCGAAATCGGCAGAAGTGCCGGCACCGTCGGTGCTATCGCGCCGGAAATTCTCGGTAAGCACCGAAACGGCTTACTGCAAGCACTTTCGGCTGCTCGCCGAGAATTTCGGTCGCCGCCGAAATTTCCGGCGTGTGGTCTGGTCCGCCGGAGCTGTCGCCGGAATTTCCGGCGAGCAACTCGGTTCGACCGGACTTATTGCCGGTTCTGTCGCAGGAACCCCCAAACAACTCTTTTTCTCCCCATACTATATATACCCCTTTCTTCTCCATTGAGAGGTTAGAGCATTTCAGCAAACATTCATTTCTTGAAGCCCTCTCTCTCCATTGTTGAAACAGAAAAGCTCACCAAGCCAAAGTTCATTCCCCCTTGAGTTCATCGAGTTAGCTTGTTACTCTTGGGTTTGTGGGAAATCCTAGGCGGCTAGGGTCGCCTGGAGGCATTCGGCTTGTGATTTTCTTCGTGGAAAGTTTGTGAGGGTTTGGAGACTACCTTAAAGTCTACCACGAGTAAGTGAGCTATTCCTTCGTGGGATAGGCTCGGAGAAGAAGGTGAGCCTTTGTGGCGCGTGAGAAATCCTTTGTGGAACCTCACACCTCTCCAACGTGACGTAGCCCCCTTCCCAAAGGTGGTGAACACGGGAATACATCTTCGTCTCCGCGTGCTTCAGTTATTCCTTAACCGATCTCTTACTTGTGTTGTTTACCTTATGATAGCCTTCGAGTTTGAAGTATCTTGTTTCATCACCTAGGTTGCCTCACCTAGTTTACATTTAGGCTCACTTATATTCCGCAAAGCCTAAAACTTGCAAAAGATTATAAAGAATTTTGTAGAAACCTATTCACTCCCCGCTAGGTTAACCATCTTACACTTTCATAGAGGGTCTACTTCTACATCCCGGCTGGATCAAGGAGAACGGGAGTCGCCGTCAGACACCATACGTGTGCGATACCTCAAAGGGGCGCTGCTAGTTGTGGTGCTGGGCTGTCGTGCAAGGACCAGGCGGTGACGAGCGAGGAGCTTCGCGACCTTGAGGTCGGCTACGATCGTCTATTTCATCCATGTTCCCCGTGGGATGTTAACCGTATTACGATCTACAAGGGTATGTAAGCATAACCTCATCCCGTTACTGCATTAATTCATAGATATATCTTAGACTTATGGTGCGTTCTAGTTAAAAACAAAATTGTGTTTTGTGCTACGAACCCCTTCAGTGGTATCAGGGCCAATCTATGCGTAGTTATGATAGTACGGGTAGACCACATGTTGAATGTGGGCATTGATTGATTAGTTGTTACCCTCCCACGTGTTCTTGTTCATATCATGGAACTATGATATGAAGTGGACCAGACCGACTTTACGCGTAATCCTATGCGATACTGGTTCGATGCTTGACATACGGCTTGTACAATATAAGTGGCCAACATGTGTCTGTCTCTCTCATAGTAGTTGATATGGCATTTACAACGGAGGACCCCGAGATTATTGTAATAGAGACAACTAGTCGACCAATGTTGTGGTTGATGTTCATAGGTATAAAACAGTTCTATCTCGAAAGCCCCTAGCAGCCATGTAAAACTTGCAAGTAATAAAGTAGATACGTCTAAATTTATGTTACAGGAGAGGTATGTGATGTGATGTGGTCAACTGCATGAATACACTTCATGGAAAACTAACTAATGGCGCCATGAGATTGGCTTCATGTTAGCAGCGCATGATGGAGATCTAGGCGCAATAGACCATAACATATCACACTATACAAATTGCATGTGATGTTATTTTGTGTGCATCTTTTTTGTGATTATTTGTATTAGATACGCGGCGGTAGCATTAATAAGATGATCCCTAATATAATATTAGTATTAGTGTTCTCCCTAAAGTGTGCACCACCAGAAGCAAGCCGCGATGATCGGGTCCAAGACATCTCAACGTTCACATATGGTGGGTGCAAGCCATGTATGCATTTTGAATACACTTAGGTTGATTTGGTGAGCCTACCATGTATAGGCATGGCCTCAGAACACGGAAAATCGAAATATCAAGCATGAGTCCAATGAATGATGTGATCGACGGATATAGTCCACCCAAGAAGCTATGTCAAAGGCCGTGATGATCGTGGATGGCATAGTGTAAAGGGATCGTGTAATCCCTAAAACTATCTTAGGGATGATAGTTTTTAGTGGGAGTTCTTGTAATAATGTGATTATAAGCTAGAATTTATGTTGTGAACTTAGTCTTATGTCTTGCAAATGTGTTTGTAGAGCATGTCATTCCAGTCAACACATAAGATGCGTGGAGTGATGTCGCTAGAGGACAAGCTTGAGTTAGATGGGTCCAACTTCATAGACGGGTATCTACACTTAAGGGAAATCCTCATCTCTAGTGACCTACTCTTCACCATTTTGGAACCACTAGGAGAGCTTCTAGATGATGATGAAACTGAGGATGAAGAAGACAAGTTTTGTGATTGTCGTGACTTGTTCATCTACGTCTCAAACACCATACGATGGACCATGGTACCTAAGCTACAAGTGCACTTCCCACAGATCGAGCCATATGATATGATCAATGTACCAAGGGATATGTTCATAGAACAAGTTAGACTCTTGAAGTTTGATCTACTGGATAATTTTTTCCCAAAAGATGGAAGAAAACACGTGCCTGGTTAGCCACCCGGGGATCATGCATAAACTTCACGCACGTCTAGTGTGCAAAGTTGACTACTAGATGGAAGACCAATTTGCAATATATGAGGTGTTACGCTTTCTTCCCCCAACTACAAAGAGGTCGTCCATGGCTATGTGATGAGAGGTGACTCTCTCAACTTTCATCAGTTCATGCAGCAGTTGAGAACTGTGAAGGTAGAGTGAGCCCATTGCTGGAGAGATCATCGACGGACTAGGTATATATGATATACAGTTTATAAATGTGTTTCTCAGAAAACACTTATTGCAGTTTCACCAAGTATATTAATACTTGTTCTTGTTTTATGAAAACATGATTGTCTGCTTGAGAGTTACGTGGAGGATACAAGGAGACATGGTGCGTTGGAAGCATACATGATGTAGCCCGACCTACGGTCGTTACCTACATCTTGCTCTCCAACTTACGCCAAGTCGTCATGGACTCCAAAGGTAAATCCGTTCCTCTATGCGAGCCCCCTTCCTACCCTATTGAATGGTATGCTACTTCATACTCCGTCACATATGCATGATATGTTCACATTGACAAGTACGGAGGCAAGGGAGGAAGCCCGGAGCATCAAGCCCGACAAGACGGAGGCTTGGAAGAGGAGGCGGAAGAAGACAGATCGCCAAATGCTCTTCGTCTCCAGCGGTACTACCGGATCTGGCGACCGGTACTATCGGCCAGCGGTACTACCGCCCTCTACTACCGCCCCATACAGACGACGCCAATAGAAGTCCCAGGACCGCAAGCGGTACTACCGGTCCCGGAGCGGCACTACCGGACCAAGCGGTACTACTGGTCCCAAGTCCGGTACTACCGCTCCCGTCAGTGCCTGCGCGCACTAGTTGGGCCACCGCCCATGTATCCCCCTTTACTTACCTATTCGCCTAGTTTATCCCCAAACTACCCTTATTTAGTGGTTGGCCTATAAATAGAGCCCCCACCCCTCATGTATCCCTTAGGCATAGATGATAGACTAAAGACAACCCCCATTGTGGAATCTCTACTTTTGCCTCATCCCCTTTACCAAGGGGACCGACTATCGTCACCAACCTCGATTGGACTTTGCATCACGCATCCATCGTTGAACAAGGCCTTGGAGTTCGATGTCTCGTCTCCAAGTTGTCAAGACCCTCCCCAAGGTGTTCTGCCCTCTCCGATGTGGATTTGAGGGAGCACGTTGACCGATCTTTCCTTGCAAGGATTCTATCGGACCGGTGGCCGCCGTTCGGGAGCAATCGGCCTTGTATCGTGTGAGTTTTGCGTGTGTTCATTGTGTTCTTCGCGAGGCGTGTGTTCGCTTCCGCTACCTTCTCCCTTTCCGCTCGCTTTCCCATCGATTTTACCACGAGATCCGTGAAGATCGGGCCACCCAAGAGGTTAACCCCTCCATCATCTGGTATCAGCAGCTTTTGGTTGCCACGGATTTCTCATCGATTTGGTCTTTTCCCCATAAATTCGAAAATTCCACCAAAAATAGCCCCAATTCGTGTTTTGGATCGATCTGTGATTTGAGTGCATTTTGGTAGGTTTTGATCCGTGGATTGCTTGCTAAACTTGTTGATCTACCTTCCCCTGCGTTCCCATGGCCTAATTCCTTGATTTCCCCCTTCGATTTGGTGCTTTTCTTGAAGATTTTCCGCCCAAATCACCCCAAAATCGCGAAAACGCGTCAAAACTGGGAGTTTCTGGACCCAGCGGTACTACCGGGCTTAAAATCCGGTACTACCGCCCTTTTCCGGTACTACCGGTCCCAAAATCCGGTACTACCGCCCAGTACAGAAAGAAAACAGCAGGTTCCCAGATTTCAGCATCTCACCGTTTTGAGCATAACTTTTGCATTCGAACTCGGATTTTGGTGTTATTTAGCTCGTTTCGAAGAGGAGAAGGAGCTCTACATCATCATCCACGTTGTTCATGCTATCTACTCCATCCATATTCCGTGAGCAAGGCGGAATCCAACAATAAAGGGTGAATATCGTTGACGAAAGGTATAAACATTCCACGACTTCTCCCCACTTGCATTCCTTTGTGAACCCCACTATCTTTGTGAGCAACAAACAACTATTGAGACTAGTTCCTCTTATGATTGCTTGGGCTATGCACATTTGATACCTTGTAGATTCCGAGCAAACATTGTGAGCGCTATCTCATATAGTTATCTTGTATAGTTGTTGGCACAAGGAAGAGGCAAGTGAAAAAGAAAAAGAAAGAAAGAAAAAAAAAAGAAAAAAAAAGAAAAAGAAAAATAAAGAAAATAAATAAATATACATGTGCCTTATAGAATAGGAAGCGCAAGCTCGATGAACATCATATAGGTGGTACTTATTGTGCATATCTTGTAGCCCACCAATTTTGTGCAATCGAACTAGCGTCTCTCCTTGTACTTGTGTGACACGAGATTATAGTCTTCGCTAGGTAATCATTTGGTTCTTAGCTCACTTTCTCCGTCGCACAAGTCCCATTTATCCCACCGTGTGTGTTTCCTTATACATATTTCCTATCTTGTGGATTAACTTGTTTTGCTTTGTGATCATTGTGGTTCTTTACTTGTCATTACAACATCTTGATTTCGGATTGGTTCTTGACATGCCACTTTCCATACCTATCCACCATAGGCCTTGTGTGTGTTTGTTTTTTTTGTTGGTAGTTGGTTTGGGTGTTCCACGTGAACTTCACTTTGCTTGGTTTATTGCTCTCAAGTGTGGCCACTTGCACGATACGGTCTTCCAAGGTAAAGTAAGGTTTGACGTAGCATCCCTAACACCCTCTACCACTTCCATATACACCGCTTGGTCTTGTGAAGCATGTCTAGGGACTCCGGGACCGAGGATGATTTCCATGAAGAATCCATGATGAGCCACCATGCATATGTCTCCACAAGCATGGATAACATGATGGAGCACTACACCAACAATGGCTCCACATGCTTGGGTGATATGGAGTACTACAACAACAATGACTCCCCAAGCATGGACGACTTCAAGAACGACAACGCGAAGCTCCTCACGTCGCACTGACCAAGACGGAGCCTCCAACTCGAGTGCGCCAAGGTCCATCATCAAATGGACAAGTTCCAAAGAGACCTCCACAACTTCAAGAAGGACATGGACAACGACTTCGACAAAAACATGAGGATGGTCGCCAAGACTAATGATGCTTTGCGCTCATTAGAAAAACTTACAAGGAAGAGTGCCAAGGTCAAGGGCCATCGTCGTGAGCGTCATATGGATGACCAAGTGCGCCACCTACATCAACCATCGGCAAGGCACACCAATGACCTCCGTCGACACCATCACAAGGCACCTTCAATTACTAGTGCCTCCACCAAAATGGCACCAAGAGCAAGCCTTCGTCCACGCCATCAAGCTTCAACGACTACGCTTGCATTCAAAGACCTCATGAACGAGGAAAATGAAGAACTCTACTTCGCCAAGTTGGATAGCATGAGCCTACCTCCACCACTACTACAAGATGGACACAAGACGGTCGAGCATGGAATTTTCCCTTCGACCATGGAGGCGAGCAATGATGCCCATCTTATGGCATCCAACCTTGAAGGCGACAAGGTCAAGAATGGTGAGCATGGGATTTTCCCTTCACCAAAGGAGGCGCATGGAGTTGAGGAAACCGAGCCTATCCCCATATGCTTGAGTGATGATGTGGTACCAATCCCATGTGAGTATGATAGACACTTAGCCCACTTGAGTGAGAACAAGAGTGAGATGAGTGACTCCACCTTATGTGAGATTGAGTACTTCCACTTGGAGGGCATGAGCGATACTCCTAGTGAGTTGAGAGTGGTAGTTGATAGGTCAAGTGAGACCATTTCGATTTCTAACAACTTACCCTCTACCTCTAGTGTGTTCTCTTATGTTATGCTAGGTTCCATGGATGAAGAAGCGCCAAGCCATGAAGCAATGATGCCTCAATTGGAGAAGATGTACATGGTGCACTAAGATGATGCTATGCCATGGCTACATCAAGAAGACTAAGTCGTCCACAAGGAGGCCACTACTTCCACAACACCCACTTCATATGAGAGGTATGAACAAGGTAACAATAAGGGTGTTGATGATGCCATGATCCCACTAGTGGACATGATGAATTGTGAGGATATGCATGCTATGGATGATACTTGTGACATTACATATGCTTCATCCACTTTCCCATGTGATGATTTGCCTTTGCATAATATTGATCATGTGGAATTGTTTGATTGCGATATCATTGCCATAAACATGCCATGCTATGCATCTTGTGTGTATCCTCCAGTTGCTTCGGACTTGCCTTGTCATGCTAGTCATTCAATTTCTCCCGTTGCTTGCGATAAGATGAATGCTTGCTATTTCACTTGTTTTGCTTGCAACAATGTTGACCACATGCGTTATAATGAGATGGCCCCCATAGCTTTCTCAATTTTTGGAGATTTTGATGATTGCCATGATAAGCATGCTCCCCACTTGCATACTCACCATGCATCTATTTCATACTTGATTGACATTAATGGTGATGTGCACAAGAAGAGATACGTCATGATGGATGATGTGTATCTCTACCATGCACACACGTTCTTCCTTTTGTGTTTGATGTGTGTAGGTACCCGCATTATCATGGCAACCTCGGTTGAGCACGAGTTGACAAAAAGAGCTCTTGAGAGCATCCCACAAGTGAGTTCAAGATCGAACCCAGCTCTGATACCTTTTGCATGCTTTGCATCTTTCATGTTGACAAATTGTTCTTTCCTATGGTTTGATTGCAAGCATGTTAATGGTATTATCTTCCCTTGTGACATTCATGTTTCTTCGCTTTTAGATAATGATGCTTTGTGTGTTGCAACAAAAATGTTGAACATTTTCTCTTTCCGATGTTTTGGGTGCAACCACAATTCCATTAAGAGCATGTATTGTCATGAGAACTTCCAAGAATCTCGTCTTGTTGTCGCAACAAACATAAGGACCACTTGCTCTTTCATTTGGTTTGTTTGCAAACACGTTGTTTTTGCTTCTGCTTGGGATACTCATATTCCCATGATATTTGCTATCGATGATATGTGTATGGCATCCAACATATTGAGCAAATTATCTTTCCAATGGTTGGTTTGCACACATAATGCTTTTGTTTTAGATATGCTTCCTCGTGTGTTTTTGCCAAATTCTCCTATTCTTGCATCAAAGATGTTGATATATATCTTAGTCAATTGCTTTGCGTGCCACCCTACTATATTATATGGAGTTTTTGAGTTCCCACATTTGGATGATGTTCAAACGATTTCCATGCACATTGACCTTGCATATGCATCCCGTTTGCTATACTTGAGTTGTGCTAATCGTGTGGTGATCAAGAATGGACATGCCACAAATGACATGCTCCTCTATCACACACAAACATATGTTGCTTGGTCTTTGTTGTATGAAGGTACAAGTGCATTCACGTCAACCTCTACCAACCATGTGTTGACAAGAAGAAAGGAAGAGAGTTACCTATGGCTACCCTTCATCGAGCTATCTCTACAAGCTAAGGTGACTTCCTTCTACTTGAGGACTCATGCTATAATCTTCATGAATTGGCTATGCTTTGAGTGTTGCTTTGCTTTTGTTGTGAGCTTTGTAGGCTTCAAGGAAGGTGAAGGAACATTGAAGTGTTGTCAAGTCAATCTTCCCGAGGACGACTATATGGTGAACCCCAGGATCAAGAAGGTCTCTCGACCACTTCTACTTTGTGATGAGCATGTAGAGTCGAGGACGACTCTTTTTGAAGGGGGGGAGCTGATGTAGCCCGACCTACGGTCGTTACTACATCTTGCTCTCCAACTTACGCCAAGTCGTCATGGACTCCAAAGGTGAATCCGTTCCTCTATGCGAGCCCCCTTCCTACCCTATTGAATGGTATGCTACTTCATACTCCGTCACATATGCATGATAGGTTCACATTGACAAGTACGGAGGCAAGGGAGGAAGCCTGGAGCATCAAGCCCGGCAAGACGGAGGCTTGGAAGAGGAGGCGGAAGAAGACATATCGCCAAATGCTCTCTTTCTCCAGCGGTACTACCGGATCTGGCGACCGGTACTACCGGCCAGCGGTACTACCGCCCTCTACTACCGCCCCATACAGACGACGCCAACAGAAGTCCCAGGACCGCAAGCGGTACTACCGGTCCCGGAGCGGCACTACCGGACCAAGCGGTACTACCGGTCCCAAGTCCGGTACTACCGCTCCCGTCAGTGCCTGCGCGCACTAGTTGGGCCACCGCCCATGTATCCCCCTTTACTTACCTATTCGCCTAGTTTATACCCAAACTACCCTTGTTTGGTGGTTGGCCTATAAATAGATCCCCCACCCCTCATGTATCCCTTAGGCATAGATGATAGACTAAAGACAACCCCCATTGTGGAATCTCTAGTTTTGCCTCATCCCCTTTACCAAGGGGACCGACTATCGTCACCAACCTCGATTGGACTTTGCATCACGCATCCATCGTTGAACAAGGCCTTGGAGTTCGATGTCTCGTCTCCAAGTTGTCAAGACCCTCCCCAAGGTGTTCTTCCCTCTCCGATGTGGATTTGAGGGAGCACGTTGACCGATCTTTCCTTGCGAGGATTCTATCGGACCGATGGCCGCCGTTCGGGAGCAATCGGCCTTGTATCATGTGAGTTTTGCGTGTGTTCATCGTGTTCTTCGCGAGGTGTGTGTTCGCTTCCGCTACCTTCTCCCTTTCCGCTCGCTTTCCCATCGATTTTACCACGAGATCCGTGAAGATCGGGCCACCCAAGAGGTTAACCCCTCCATCAATACAAGATGCTAAAGGATGGCTGAAAGGATCGTATGGGCACCTAGAGGGGGTGGGGTGAATAGGTGCTACGTCAAATTTTCTTCTTTTTCAAATTAGGGTTTGACAATAAGGTAAATTCTCTAGATAATGCAATTAAGGTGAATTTACCTATATGACAAACAAGCACTAGCTAACACAACACTAAGCAAGAACAAGTAAGTAAAGTGCGGTAAAGGATAGAAGTAACCAAAGTGGTGGACGCGGAGACACAAGGATTTGTTTCCCGTAGTTCCTTCCTTTTGAGGGGAAGTACGTCTACGTTTGAAGATGGGGTGGTTTCAAAGCACCAACGCCACGAGAGGCCTCCCTTGTTCTCCGATGAATCTCACCCCAACGGGATCGATCCACCTTCCACTATATCGGCAACCTTCAAGGTGGAAGCCGACACCTTTACAAGTTTGGTGCACACATCCACAACTTAATTGGAGGCTCCCAAATACAAGAAAGCTGTCAAGACAATCAAAGACAAGCTTGTAAGAACCAAATCAAGAACTAGGGTTTCCAAGAAAACACTAGAGCAAGGGGCCCTCAAGTGAATGGGGAGGGGGGAAATGAAGATCTCTTTTGGTGAAGTAGTAGATCAAGGCCTCCGCCTTCGATTCCCCAAAGATCAAAGACTTTGGGTGGTGGATTGAAGAGATCTTGGCGATTTGGTGGCTCTAATGGAGGTAGTAGTCTTCAATGCAAATGAGCAACTTGTCCCAAGGTAGGTAGTGTTGGAATTATGCCCTAGAGGCAATAATAAAGATGTTATTATTATAATTTTTGTTCATGATAATGTTTATATTCCATGCTAGAATTGTATTAAGCGGAAACTTTAATACTTGTGTGGTTTGTGAACAACACCGTGTCCCTAGTACGCCTCTATGGAATAGCTCATTGATTAATGATGGTTAAGGTTTCCTAACCATAGACATGAGTTGTCAATTGATAATGAGATCATATCATTGGGAGAATGATATGATGGACAGACCCAAACTAAGCGAAGCAATTAGATCGTGTCATAGTGTTCGTCTTTGCGAAGCTTTTCTTATGTCAAATATTGTATTCCTTAGACCATGAGATAATACAACTCCCTGGTATCGGAAGAAAGCTTTGAGGTCATCAAACGTCATCCTATGAGAGGGTGATCATAAAGGTGTCTCTCAGGTGATCGGAAAGTACCTGTTGGGTTGTATGTATCGAGATGGGATTTGTCCCTCCCAAGTCGGAGAGATATACTTCGGGCCCACTCGGTAATCGATATCAACACCGCTTGCAAGCATGTGGTTAAGGAGTTAATCACAAAGTGATATCGGATTACGGAACGAGTAAAGTACTTGCTGTGAACGAGATTGAACTAGGTATGACGGTACCGACGATCAAATCTCGGGCAAGTAAAATATCGCGAGACGAAGGGAATATATATATGGGACTGATTGAATCTTGGCATCGTGGTTCATCCGATATGATCATCGATGAATGTGTGGGAGTCAATATGGGTTTCCAGACCCCGCTATTGATTATTGATAGAAGATCATGTCTGCATATTCTCGAACCTGCAGGGTCACACACTTAACGTGTCTTGACGCTAGAATAGATTGGATAATTGGTTTATGAGTTTTTGTTCGGAGTCTCGGATGGGATCCGGGACATCACGAGAGGTTCCGGAGTAGTCCGAAGAATAAGATTCATATAAGGCAGTGCAGTTTTTGGAGTTCGGAATTGTTCCGGGTTAATCGGTATTGTACCGGAAGCTTCTAGAACCTTCCGGAAGGGGACCAACGTGGCCACACCTTTCGGGAGGGGGCATGGGCCTATGAGGGAGTGCCCTGTCCGCATTGGGCCAAGGGCACAAGGCCCCATAGGGCCCAACCGGCCAGCTAGGGTAAAACCCTAACTAGACCTTCTAGAAGGGGGGGGGGTTTCCTTGCCCCCCACTCCTCCTCCTTGTGGCCGCCGGTTTGGGCTTGGGGGAGGGGCTAGAGCAGCCGCCCACCCCTCTATATAAAGAGGGTTGGGGGCGCACAACCCCCACACACCTTCCCCTCCAAAGCTAGCCGCCCTGCTGCCCTCCTCTCTCCCTCCCTCCCGACTGCGTGTAGGCGAAGCCCTGCTGCAGAAACTCTCCACCATATACACCACGCCGTCGTGTTGTAGATCCAATCCGTCTCTCCACCATACTTGCTGGACCGAGGAAGGAGGATACGTCGAGGTGCTGCACGTGTGCATCTCACGGAGGCACCGCCACTTGTGGTGCTAGATCGGATCGGATCGCGAGGAGGAGAAGCGAGTACGACTACATCACCCACGTTCCGACGAACTTCCGCTGTGCGAATCTTCAAGGGTATGAAGATCTAATCCAATCTCTCTCGTTGTTTGCATCTCCTAGATTAGATCTTGGATTTCCCTCTGTTCGCATCTGTAGAAAACTTTGATTTACTATGCCGCGAAACCCTTCAGGTGGAGGGGTATTTATACCCCTTGGAGAAATCTGGCCGTTGGAGCATTAAATGCACCGGTACTACCGGTACTCAAGCGGTACTACCGGTCAAGTACCGGACCGGGTACCGGAGGAGCTTCACTTGGTCGAGCCAGCATCAGACTTGCCCGGTACTGCCTTGTGGTAGTACCCCCAAGCGGTAGTACCGGTCAGTAGACACGGTACTACCGGCCAGGGCGGTAGTACCGGTCCCAAGTACCGGTTGGTACTGAGCGAGAGGGTAAGGGCTGGTCCTTCCTCAGGGCTGCCCGGTATAGCCGAGCGGTACTACCGTGTCCAAGCGGTAGTACCGCTTGCCACAAGCGGTAGTTCCGCTCCGCGGTACCGGGTGGTACTGAGAAAAGGCTACACCTTCCCACCTTGCTCTGATGCAACCGGTACTAGGGGCGTTAGTACCGGTGCCAAGAGGTAGTACCGGTCGTTTTTCTGGTACTACCGGGTGGCACAGAAACTTTTGGCAAGGGAAAATGGGCAAGGCAATATTTGTGCCACAATCTTGAAAACTTGTGATACACTTAGCAAATGATTAAACCGATAAGTGTGTTGTTATCAAACATCAAAATCACAAGGATAGGAAATGCTCTTTCAATCTCCCCCTTTTTGGTGTTTGATGACAACACACCTTTGTAAGATGATTTTATGAAGATATTCATGGCATTTGTAAAATAGAGACGCGGCTCCCCCTGGATGGGTAGAATCAAACCTCCCCCTCTATTTTACAAACTCAACACAAGTGCACAAATATAGATACTAGCATTTGAAACCATATCTTTGCACAATAACTTGTGATGAGAAATATATTGACAATGGATAACGCATATCATCACAAGATGGATCCATGACATAAACCACACAGTCTCAACAAACTTAGCACAAGTGGTTCCCAAATACTTAGTACATAGAGTTCACACATAAAATAGAAGTTCACACATAAGTAGGAGGAAATCAAAGTTCACAAGCAATAAAAAGATCAAAGTAAGAACGAGCTTGTGACTTCCCATGCAACACCCATGCCTAAGGTGCAACTTCTCCCCCTTTGCCATCAAGACGCCAAAAAGGGACAAGTGCAAGACTAACGTCCCGATAGTCAATCCTCCTCCTCCTCATCAAAGTACTCCTCATAGGAGGGTGGAGAGCGGTGCGAGGAAGAGACATCATCATCCCAATGACTGTGCTGGGAGATCATTGGTCTTCATGGGTGATGTTGGTCTCGGACCCCTTGGAAACGGTCAGTCCTTGAGCTGCCATCATGTCCTTCTGCTGAGCACTAGATTTCTTTGCATACACATGAGCCTCATACATGCTCTTCTGGTTGTCAACTTGGAAGCAAAAAATATTCTTGAGCTTGGCCTCCATCCTCTTGGCCCAAGAGGGCTTGGAATTCTTGCGACGGGAGACAACATAATCTGTGTCACGACCAGTGTCAGCATCCTCAGAGTCATCCTCTTCATCCTCGTCATCCACAACGCGGGGCTTAGCATGCTTCTTGATCTTGAGTGCCTTGGGCCGGTGCACGATGAAAGGACGAGTGGATAGGGTCCTAGCAATGGGAGGGATCTTGGAAACAATAAGATCCATGATGTAGGGAGCAAATGGCGGAACCCTTCGAGAGTGAGCAGCAGCAACCATCTCATTCCATACATAATCCATCACATCAAGAGCGGTGCCTGAGTCGCGGTTGAGGAAGGTGTTGAATAGAAAATCAACAGAAAAACCACGAATCTCATCTTTGTTGCCCGCACGAAGATAAACAGTCTCACGGAAAATGCGATGGAGAATATCATATGTGGGGAAGATCCTTGATCTTGCCAGCAACCCCACGGCCCTAGATATACAGAGGTGTAAGGACATCCTTCTTGGAGGGGTTCTCGCGCAAGTGGCAGCGGAAACCACAAGGAGTGTCACGGCCACGATCTTCATACCCCAGTATTGCAGCAAACTCAGCAAGAGTGGCCTCCTTGATTGCACCTTGAGTCATCCACGTGATCTTCTGAGTGCGGCCATTGTGGAAATGAGCAGTGGCATAAAACTGAGAAATGAGGAGAGGCTCGTAGTCATACCGGAACTCCATGGTAGGAAACAAGCCAAGGTTAGAGCAGATTTCCTTAGCTTTAGCAAAATAATCAAGGTTCTTGTTGATGTGTTCCATCTCAATCCATAGCTGAGGCACAACCATCTGGATATTTGTCATAAGGACCTCATGATAGACACACTCTTGGAAATCATTGTAAAACAGACTGTCTTCCTTGCTCTCATCACGGTTGCGGGCATATGCATTGTCAATCCTCAGAGACCGGAACTCAGACTTAGAAATGTCAGACATTTTCCTTGGCCCTGAGCTGCAACTCTTGGTGCGCCCCGAGGAAGGGGGGCGAGAAGGGGGAGCGCTGCCACGCCCAGCAGAGCGCTTGGTGACCCGCTCACGACCCCCACGACCACCTCGAGTAGCAGGCAACTTCAAACGATGTCTAGGCTGAGGCATAACTTCATCCTCGGACTCCGTATCTTCCTCAACAATCTCACGGTTTGCTTTGGAGCACTTACGCGCACCCCTAGAACCACCTGCATCTGTGGTAACAAGAGAGAGAACAACAGGGGGTAAGGGCACAAGAATCAACAAGGAACAAAGAAGAATCCATGATTTAGTAAACATGTTGAGGACAATTGGGACCGGTACTACCGGACCTAGCAACCGGTAGTACCGCTCGCGAGCGGTAGTACCGGAAAATTTTCCGGTACTACCGGTCGAGCGATACGGGCACAACAATGGTAGATCACGGTCCAAATTGGCCTCAACAATCCACAGGACATAGATTCTACCATGTAACTATGAATGTATGACGGTACAACCCCAAAGCATGCTACTTTCTTCAAGAATCTAAGCAAAAACCTAGATCCTATGAAGAAAACAAGAGTGAGAGAGATGGGGGCGGTTGTACCGGGATCCATGGCGGTGGAGAAGGAGTGGGAGCCCGCGAGGAATCCGAATCCAAAGAGGATCCGGGGAGGAGAGGACGCGGCGAAGCTCTGGCAGCATCAAGGGCTCCGGCGGCGGTGGTATGTGTGGAGGACGAGGAGAAGACTAGGGCACTAAAGGGTGCCCCCCCGCGCGACCAATATATACCAGGAAACACCGACCAGTAGTACCGGTTACTGAAGCGGTAGTACCGCTCGCAAGCGGTAGTACCGGTTCAATAACCGGTAGTACCGGTGACCGGTAGTACCGGGCATAAGGGCGGTAGTACCGCACCTGGAGCAGTTTCCAGGAAATGACCTGGGAACCACCCAGGTCCGGTAGTACCGCACATAAACCGGTAGTACCGGTTCCACCAGATTCCATGGCTAGGGAAAATGAAGGATTCTTGTGGAGATTGGAAGAGGGTTTTTAGAGGGAGTAGAAAGGCTTGGTTTGAGATAGTCGCACTGTGAAGCACATGCACTCTGAAAATCGAGATAAAGATATAAAAAACCAAAGTAGAGTGCATGAGACTAAGACCAACAAAAACTCAAAGGATGACAAACACGAGTAAACGCAAACCTCTCGAATGAGAGAGGGCGGTGGCGTTGGCCACCATATAAGAGTACGATTGGCTTGGCACCACGAAGATATATCTTGGGTCCATTACCGAAACTCATCATTTAAGCTCACATATCACAAAATGATATTAAGATGAATGATTTTGATTGCTTTGGGAATAATGGGGGGATGGATAGTCCAATCAATTAGGACCGCACTCCCCCTATATCCATGCCTACACCTAAACCAAATATGGGTCAAATCATAGGTGAGAATACAAGATAATCAAGTCAAGCTCCTTGAATCTACGATATTTAGTTCATTCCTCAAATAGCAAAACCTTGCTTCATCAAGTGGCTTCGTGAAGATGTCAGCAAGTTGATCTTTGGTTGACACATATGATAGATCAATATCACCTCGAGCAACATGATCTCTAATGAAGTGATGGCAAATCTCAATATGCTTTGTCCTTGTGTGATCCACCGGGTTATAAGAAATCTTGATAACACTTTCATTGTCACATAGAAGAGGCACTTTTTCACAATGGACACCGTATTCCTTTAAAGTTTGCCTCATCCATAGAAATTGGGTGCAAGCACTAGCAGCTGCCACATACTCGGCTTCGGCGATGGAGAGAGATATACAATTTTGCTTCTTAGAAGACCAACATACCAAGGACCTACCAAGGAATCGGCAAGCCCCGGATGTTGATTTTCTATCATCCTTATCACCCGCCCAATCCGAATCCGTGTATCCACAAAGAGCAATTGTTGAGCCTCGAGGATACCAAAGACCATAAAATGGGGTATGACCTAAATATCGAAAGATTCTCTTGACCGCCATTAAATGGCTTTCTTTAGGAGCCACTTGATATGTTGCACACACACCTACACTCAACACAATATCGGGTCTAGATGCACAAAGGTAAAGCAAAGAACTAATCATAGACTGGTATACCTTTTGATCCACATCTTTACCATTTGGATTTTGTTCTAGATGAGTCTTTGTAGCCATTGGAGTAGGAGCTCCATTTAGATCTTACATATTGAATCTCTTGATCATATCTTTAGTATACTTGGCTTGGTTGAAGAATGTCCATCCTTTAACTTGCTTGATCTCAAAACCAAGAAATGCTCTCAAATCCCCCATTAAAGACATCCGGAACCTACTAGTCATAAGATTTGAGAATTCATCATTAAAAGCTTTGTTAGATGAGCCAAAGATAATATCATCGACATATATTTGGCATACAAAAAGCTCCCCATTGACCTTCTTAGTAAAAAGAGTGGGATCGATTTTCCCAACCTCAAATCCATGGTCAAACAAAAACTCTCTAAGGTTCTCATACCACATGTGTGGGCTTGCTTGAGCCCATAGAGCGCCTTATCAAGTTTGTAGACATGGTTTGGGAAGTTGGGATCCTCAAATCCTGGGGGTTTCTTAACATATACCAACTTATTTAATGGACCATAAAGAAATGCACTTTCTACATCCATTTGTTGCAACTTAAAGTTATGATGTGCCGCATAAGCAAGAAGGATACAAATGGACTCAAGGCGAGCCACTGGTGCATAAGTCTCTCCATAGTCAATGCCTTCAATTTGAGAGAACCCTTGTGCAACCAATCTAGCCTTGTTCCTTACTATAATTCCATGCTCATCTTGCTTGTTCTTGAATATCCACTTCGTGCCAATAACATTGCGGAAATCCTTTGGCTTCTCAACTAACTTCCATACTTTGTTTCTCTCAAAGTTGTTGAGCTCTTTGTGCATAGCTTCTAACCAATCCGAATCTTCAAGAGCTTCCCACACTTTCTTTGGTTCAATCATGGAGATGTGTGCTTGGTGTTCACTGAACCTCTTCAATTGTGCTCTTGTGGAAATGCCTTTCCTTAGGTCACCAACCACATTTTGTAGAGAGTGGTCTCTCAATTCCAACATTCTCTCCTTCCTAGATTCACCACGAGCATGGATCTCCAAGTTGTTTATTGGAGGACCCTCTTCATCATTTTGGTCCTCGTCTTGACCATCGACTTGACCTTGATCATCGCCGGTATAATTATCTTCATTAAGAGGCAAAGATTGACCTTGGTCTTGATCAAGTACTCTTGTAGCATCGATTTGAGCTTGTCTCAAGGCAGTTTGTACGAATATTCCTTGAGTAATTGCCTTGGCACCACTTGACATCCTGGAGAATGAATCAAGCTCCCCTTGACTAGAGTTGTCACTTTGATCAACATGTTGAGGGTCCACATCTTGTCTTTGGCTTGAGTCATTGCCCTCCTCGGTGGATGGAGCTTGTTGATGTTGTGAAGATGAGGGCTCCACTTGAGTGGAGCATAGTTCTTATCGATCCGCCATAAGGTGTTCCTCAACGGGGCGGATATATCCCACACCCATTCTTCCTATGGCATCCTAAGGCATTTCATCATCTGCATCACGAGCATCAACACGCCCCCCTTGGGGACCATCATATTTTTCGAAGGTCACACTACAAGATTCTATGATGGCTCCGGAGAGCTTATCATAGATTCTATAAGTGTGAGATTCGAGACCATAGCCAACAAAAATACCCTCTAATGCTTTAGACTCGAATTTGGACAAATGAACACCTTTTATGAGATAGAAACACTTACAACTGAACACCCGGAAGTAAGATATGTTGGGCTTGTTACCGGTAAGTATTTCATATGGAGTCTTGATGATTTATTTGCGGAGGTAGAGCCGGTTTGATGCATGGAAAGCGATGGAGATGGCTTCGGCCCAAAAGTTGTATGGAGATTTAAACTCTGCCAACATGGTCCTAGCCATCTCAATAAGAGTCCGGTTCTTCCTCTCGGCCACACCATTTTGTTGAGGGGTATATGTAGCGTTGGTGTTTTATATCCTCATCACTAAGGAAATCATTCAAAGTGTAGTTCTTGAACTCGGTGCCGTTGTCGCTTCTTATAATCAACACAGGAACATTGTATTGCCGTTGAACCAAGTTGATGAAGTCGATGAAGGTCTTTTGGGTCTCACTTTTCAACTTGAATAAATAAACCCAAGAGTATCTTGAAAAGTCATCAACAATCACCAAGAAATATTTCTTCCCACCAAGAGTTGCATGAGATGGAGGACCAAAGAGGTCCACATGAAGGAGCTCAAAGATCTTGGTTGACTTGATGTGGTTCTTAGGCTTGTGAGGAGCATCATGCATCTTCCCTAGAACACATGCCCCGCAAACACGATCTTTGGAAAAGGAAACATTTTCTTTTAGTCCAACAATATGGCCCTCCTTGTGGAGACTTTGCAAAGTTCTCATATTGACATGGGATAGTCGGCGATGCCATAACCAACCCACATCAGCCTTTCCGAATAAGCACATCGCACTTGTAGTGGCTTTCCCCGAAAAGTCCACCACATACAAGTCATGTTCGACGTACCCAACGGAAGCGACCTTGAGAGACTTGCTCCACATGAGGACCACAATATCATCATCAACAAAGACGGCAAAGCCCATCTTTCCAAGAGCATGGACTGAAAGTAAATTGTATCCAAGGGTCTAAACAAGCATGACGTTCACGAGTGTAATGTCGTGAGCAACCACTACCTTGTCGAAACCCATTACCTTAGACTTTGACTTGTTGGCATATGTCACGGTGATTTGATCATTATTTGGATTTAAGTCCTTGACAATAGACGAGCTTCTGGTCATATGACTCGTGCAACCACTATCTAGCACCCACTTTGACCATCCGGAAGCATATGTCTACAAAATATCAAGCTAATTTTTTAGGTACCCATTTTTCAATGGGTCCTCTTTTGTTAGCAACAAGGGTCTTGGGAACCCAAATAGACCAAGCAATAGAACCATCATATGGGCCAACATATTGTGCATATACAACACCATAATAATCACGCATTAGAACATAGTGAGGGTTAGCACTTCCCGCAAAGTCATCATGAGACATAGTTTTACCACTTGTGGTCTTACTATCCACAATGGCCTTGTTGGTCTCTTGTGCGGGCTTGGCCTTGTTGTTGTTGTTGTTGTTGTTGTTGTTGTTGTTGTTGTTGTTGTTGTTGTTGTTGTTATTGTTGTTGTTGTTGTTGTTGTTGTTGTTGTTGTTGTTGTTGTTGTTGTTGTTGTTGTTGTTGTTGTTGTTGTTGTTGTTGTTGTTGTTGTTGTTGTTGTTGTTGTTGTTGTTGGTGTTGTTGTTGGTGTTGTTGTTGGTGTTGCTGTTGTTGTTGCTGTTGCTGTTGCTGTTGTTGTTGCTGTTGTTGTTGCTGTTGTTGCTGTTGGTGTTGCTTTTGTTGGTGTTGCTTTTGTTGGTGTTGCTTTTGTTGGTGTTGCTTTTGTTGTTGTTGTTGTTGTTGTTGCTGTTGTTGTTGCTGTTGCTGTTGTTGCTGTTGCTGTTGCTGTTGTTGCTGTTGCTGTTGCTGTTGCTGCTGTTGCTGTTGCTGTTGCTGTTGCTGTTGCTGTTGCTGTTGCTGTTGGTGTTGTTGTTGTTGTTGTTGTTGTTGTTGTTGTTGTTTTTGTTGTTGTTGTTGTTGTTGTTGTTGTTGTTGTTGTTGTTGTTGTTGTTGTTGTTGTTGTTGTTGTTGTTGTTGTTGTTGTTGTTGTTGTTGTTGTTGTTGTTGTTGTTGTTGTTGTTGTTGTTGTTGTTGTTGTTGTTGTTGTTGTTGTTCTTAGTTTTGGAGACAAAACCAATGCCCCCTTTTTCACCACTAGACCCTTGCTTACTCAAAAGATCATCAATGGACTTGTTGCCTTGTGGAATTGTGGCCTTGGCTAGCTCCCCCTTCAACCTAGCATTTTCTTCAAGAATAGTTGTACTACTAGATGGAATGAAGTTACTAGGTGAGGTAATATTGGACAATTGAGTTTGAAGCATTTCATGGGACTTTGTGAGTGACAAGAGTTCACTTTCCAAAGCCTTGTGAGCCTTGTCAAGCAAACTAAAGTCCTCGGCAAGTTTTTCATGAACCACACCAAACTCAATCTTGTCCTTTTTAGCCCTTTTGCATTTAGCAATAGCATGATCACGTTCTTTGATGAGTTTATTAACAATAAGGTCATTGGCCTCATCAAGCCCTTCAAGTTTTAATTCAAGTGACATCCTAGTATCTTGTTCTTCTTCTAGAGCATTGTTTAAATCCTCTAGCTCAATCATGTGTTCATGCCCAAGTTTACATCTTACATCTAGGAGCTCTTGTGTGTGGAAAAGTTGATCTAAGATGTTTCCAAAATGTATCTTAGCATCCCCTTGTAGGTTAGTCATAAACTCATCGAAATCAATTAATTCCCTTTTAACATCAAGAGACATCTCATCATCAATTTCATCATTAGCTAAGGGAGTGGAGTGAGATGATGAGGATACCTTCGTTCCTCTTGCCATAAGGCAAGTGACGTTCTTGATGGGAGAATTCTCATTTGGAGAATCGAAGAGTGAGAATGTTAGAGTATAAGTAGTGGATAGATCCGCCACACCATTAAAAGTTTCCTCTTCCTCATCTTCATCATCTTCATTGTCAGAGGAGTATTCTTCATGAGTGATCAAGACAATTTCTCCCGACTTCTTGTTGATGGGATTCTTCTTGATGAAGGGTTTCTTGTAAGGTGCTTTGAGAGTATTCTTCAACACAATCTTACCCCCATGATCTTATCTCTTCTCATAGGGGCAACTCGCCACAAAGTGATAGCGTTCACCACAATTGAAGCAAGTCCTCAATCTAGTGGTATTTTCTCTTTTCCCATTTGGTTGCTTCTTCGTTGCATTTCCATCTTGGCCTTGGCGGGGTTCTTCCAAAAGTTCTTTGCTTAGAAGGCCATATATTGACTATGAGCAATCTTGACTTCATCGGGGTGGTCCATGGAGAGGCCTTCATCACTATCATCTTCATCCCCATGGTCCACAACTTTGGACTTCAAAGCAACATTGACAACATTGCTCATACCAAGGGCACAAGCACGGGCATCTTTGGCATTCTTGGCGGCAACTTTGAAAGAGGCCATCTCTTGCATAACTTAATTGGAGGTCATGAGATGGTAGTTGTGTCTTACTTGTAGGCTCTTCAAGTCGGTGGGCTTAAAGGGCATGAGTGCACTCACATATTTCCTTTTTATCCATGCATCATCCACATGTGAGGCACCCACATTTCTAAAAGCGGTGGCGGTGGTCTTGATCCTACGGTACATGTCTTCATGATTTTCACCTTCCATCATGTGGAAGCCTTCGGCTTTATTGCTTAGTGCATCATACCGATTCCTCCTCATGCTCTCATTTCCAACAAACAACACCGTGAGAGCATCCCAAGCTTCCTTGGCAATGCTGAAGTGCTCAATGTGTGGGTAATCCTTTGTACCCAATCCTTGTTGAATCATGTGCAGGGTAGTGGCATTGAGTTGACTATTGACAACTTCTCTTCTTGTCAAGTTGTTTGGATCCCCAATAAAGAGTCCATGCTCGATGATGTTCCATAGTTCAATGCAAGAGCTGCACACATGAGTTTTCATTAGAGATTGCCATTGAGCAAAAGTAGCAGATTCTTCAAGCTTAGGTGGGTCACCTCTATTGTATACATGAGGGTGAAGGATTGGAGGGTCGGGAGAGTACCATGAATCACGGTGCTCACCCTTCCCACCACCATTTTGTGTGGAGGAATTAGTGTTGTCTTGTTTACCCCCCACCATCATACCCTCGGGGGATACCAGAGCATTCCCTTGAGGTAAAACGGATGGAGAATCCTCTTGAGGATAGGGGGATGATGAGCCATATTTGTCTTTAAGAAGTTGCTCAAGCATCTTCTTGACTTTGTTGACCAATGAAGAGCTCAATCTTGTTTCCAAGTTTTTGAGATCTTCCATGGTCACCATGGTGTGCTCACCATCACCATCCCCTTCGCGGCTACCCATATTCTCTTAGGCGGTAAAGCTCAAATAAAGAGCCGGGGCTCTGATACCAATTGAAAGGATCGTATGGGCACCTAGAGGGGGGGGGGTGAATAGGTGCTACTTCAAATTTTATTGTTTTTCAAATTAGGGTTTGACAATAAGGTAAATTCTCTAGATAATGCAACTAAGGTGAATTTACCTATATGACAAACAAGCACTAGATAACACAACACTAAGCAAGAACAAGTAAGTAAAGTGCGGTAAAGGATAGAAGTAACCAAAGTGGTGGACGCGGAGACACAAGGATTTGTTTCCCGTAGTTCCTTCCTTTTGAGGGGAAGTACGTCTACGTTTGGAGAGGGGGTGGTTTCAAACCACCAACGCCACGAGAGGCCTCCCTTGTTCTCCAATGAATCTCACACCAACGGGATCGATCCACCTTCCACTATATCGGCAACCTTCAAGGTGGAAGCCGACATCTTTACAAGTTTGGGGCACACATCCACAACTTAATTGGAGGCTCCCAAATACAAGAAAGATGTCAAGATAATCAAAGACAATCTTGTAAGAACCAAATCAAGAACTAGGGTTTCCAAGAAAACACTAGAGCAAGGGTCCCTCAAGTGAATGAGGGGGAAATGAAGATCTCTTTTGGTGAAGTAGTAGATCAAGGACTCCTCCTTTGATTCCTCAAAGATCGAAGACTTTGGGTGGTGGATTGAAGGGATCTTGACGATTTGGTGGCTCTAATGGAGGTAGTAGTCTTCAATGCAAATGAGCAACTTGTCCCAAGGTAGGTGTAGGGGTATTTATACCCCTTGGAGAAATCTGGCCGTTGGAGCATTAAATGCACCAGTACTCAAGTGGTAGTACCGGTTGCTAGCGGTACTACCGGTTAAGTACCGGACCAGGTACCGGAGGATCTTCACTTGGTCGAGCCAGCATCAGACTTGCCCGGTACTGCCTTGCGGTAGTACCCCCAAGCGGTAGTACCGGTCAGGGCGGTAGTACCGGTTGGTACTGAGCGAGAGGGGAAGGGCTGGTCCTTCCTCAGGGCTGACCGGTACAACCGAGCGGTACTACCGTGTCCAAGCGGTAGTACCGCTTGCCACAAGAGGTACTACCGGTTGGAGCGGTAGTTCCGCTCCGCGGTACCGGGTGGTACTGAGAAAAGGCTACACCTTCCCACCTTGCTCTGATGCAACTGGTACTAGGGGCGGTAGTACCTGTGCCAAGCAGTAGTACTGGTCGTTTTTCCGGTACTACCGGTTGGCATAGAAACTTTTGGAAAGGGAAAATGGGCAAGGCAATATTTGTGCCACAATCTAGAAAACCTGTGATACACTTAGCGCACGATTAAACCGATAAGTGTGTTGTTATCAAACATCAAAATCACAAGGATAGGAAATGCTCTTTCAATGGCGCTGCTTCTCCTACATTTATCTTCTAAACTAATTATAATTAGAACTATTTGTAATCGATTTGAGTTTGAGGACCTATTAGTGTGTCTTGCATTTCATGAGACAATTATTCATATATATATCATATCAGTTGTTTTATTAATTTGAATGATTTCTATTATGGTCATATTTTTGGTTATGAATGTGTCATGGAAGTCTGATGATAGTATGTATACGTTTATAATACATGAAAATCTAAAAAGGATATACAACTTAATGATAATGCTTTAGTGTACATGACACTAGAGGTTTAAAGTCATAAATACGTCGGATGGATGCAATGTATTCATACAGATAGATAATTGGAAACCTTTAGATACTTGATCTATCGTCACATGCTAAACCATGCCTCGTTTGGAAAATATGACTAAAATAGTATATGTGAATTGCATTGTTGAAATTCCATACATATGTGATGTATTATAGTTCAGCAATATAGTGGAAATCATTATCATGTAAGTGTAATTGTGGACCTAAAGTAAATAAGAGTATTTACTAAAAGGACACATACCTCTGAGAACATTTGAAATGTTAAAAAGACCGTCAGAACAGAGTGGATATAGAATTAACAAAAGTAAGAACTACTCTTGATTTGATCAAGACGATTTGTAACTAAGTTAATAGTTTGGCCCTTGCAAAAGATGGTTATCAGAAAGAGGATAGAGTTATAAGGTCAAAACAACTAACACTTATGTAATAGGGAATCATCATAATTCATGGAAATAACACCATAAATTTATGGCATGTTCGAGTTTATAAAGACTTTGATAAAGTCGTTACGAATACAAGTCTTTGTAGAATATTCATAGGCAAATGTGAATATGCTCTTTCATAACCAAAGGACAAACTAGATGTTGTCAAGGGGCATACTTGTTAAGAAAGGGTTCTTGACAAAATGTTGATGGAAGAAATTGAAAGTTCAAAATCAAGATATTCGATCTTACCCCAAATGTTGAGCAGCACAACGGAATATGTTCCATAAGAATGAAATTTGACAAAAGGAGGTGAAACTAATGATCGTGATCATAACGTTTCGATTAAGAACTTGACATAAGAAAATAGGATTTAATAATGCATTTCCCACTTGGTGGAAATACACTATTTACTTATCATATTGAATATGATATACCTACAAACTATGAAGATGTGATGATGGACCTAAGTACGAGAAATGACCAAGAGTCATGAAATCCATAAAAAGGTTACATTTAAGATTAAAGGAGTAACATGTTACTCAATCTTATCAAAGTAAGAAGTCACTTGATCATTCCTAAATAACAATGGATTTATATGGAAAGAATGCAACTTTAGAAAAACAAGCTTGATTGGTCATGAAGATTATCTTGACAAATTCAATGGTTGACTACAATAATGTAGCAATGCTTAAAATCTATGGATTTATAGTTGGCAACTAGATGCTGCAATCTCGTAGTGGGAAAACTCTCGATTTGATAAATGATCAAAAGATTTTGGAAGTTACCAAAATGTTGAGAAGTTCAATACTTATGAAGTATTTAAGTGGGAGCTAAATAGTTTCTGAATCATATATGTGCATGGCATATTTGAGTGGGAGCAATGAGGATAGTAGTAAGGGATTTCTATTTCCGTGTCCCTGGTTCGTTAGCTGTACTCACATTTCCCCAGCCGCTTAACTTTTCCTCACTTTTGCCCAGCTCTTTGTCCGAAACTCTCGCATCGTTCTGAAACTCACTCTCCGTCGGGTCCCGTTAGTGGACCCTCGTCGTTACGTGCTGACAAGTGGGGCCGCATTCAGGTGAGTCCCGTAATGGACCCTCGTCGTTACATGCTGACAAGTAGGACCCCCTGTTACGTGCTGACAAGTGGGGCCACGTTCAGTCGGGTCCTGTAGTAGGATCCCCTCATGTTGGACTGCGTGGGGCCGGCTTGTTGGGAACACGTTTTAGGGGATGTGGTGTGGGACCATGTGGGGCGCGTTTGGTAGTTACATGCACCCTGTCGACTGAATTGAAAGATTTCTTTTTGTTATTTTTATGATTGGCCTTTTTAAGAGTGCCTTTTCCCCTTTATGTCGCTAACAATTGTGTTAATTTTTGCCCAGAAAGATAGCGAATCTAGAGCAGATTCTCTCTTCATTCATGGTTCCTTTTGGCCCTCGTATTTCCCCAATATGGTAGCAAATCTAGAGCAGCAAATCTAACCATCATCATAAATATGTAGATAAACAGAGCATATGTAGATAAAGCAGCTAATATAGGATATATAAACAGACGAGATGTAGATAAAGTAGCTAATATAGGATATATAGTATGGTACTTAAATGAGGTTAGACAATTAGGCTGCTCAGCAGCGAACAAGTTCAATACAGACAACAAAACGAAAGAAGTTGCTTTATAGTAGCAACATCAACACAAGATCAGTGGAACCTCATGGCCTCCGCTAGGAGGGCCTCCGCCTTCTCCCTCTGGCGCTTCCTCCACTTCTTGCTGCCCAGTCCCTTGACCTTGGGCGCCTTGGGCTTGATCGAGGGCATGCGACCCTCCTCGATGGCTACCTTCTGGAGGTTGCGGAGGTGAAAACCGAGCGCCTGGTGCTTGGCTCTGAAGGCATGGACCTTCTTTGATAGGCCGTAGGTATTCAGGTCCTCGGTATGCCTCATGAGAAAGTTGCAGTCGGTGGCGAGGCTCCTGGTGCAGAAGGGGCACCTGTAGACGTCGCCGACAAAGAAGTTGTTGTACTGGCCAGACTTCAGCTTCCTCATCACCTAACGAGCCTTGGTGTCCGTGGACTCGTCGTCGCTGCAAACGTTGCTGCTATCCACCTATTGGAAAAACAGTAGAGTGCAATAAGGACATGATTGAGATACCATGATTATCGGGATTGATTACTTGCATAAATTAACCGATTGAGATCCCTTGATTATTCCCCAATCCCCAAATCTCTAAGCAAATCGAATACTGATCCCAACTACATATCGGTGCTAGTACTGATCCCAATTAGGGGCATTCATCGAAATATGAGATCTAACACAAGAGGATTAGCTACTTGATGGGGATATGCCTCCCGGGGTATACCCAGCAGGACGTTTCCTACTGGCCCAGGCTGCCAGCGAGTGGGCCTGCAGGACGACGACTGGATTGAGACTTGGCAAGGATCCAGGCGACTGGAAGCTGGAGGCCCAGAAGCGTAGCTAGGCCCAGTCGGATTAGGTCAAGAACCCTCCGAATCCTTAACTAATTCAGTTGTAGATCTGTAAACACTAGCGAGGTGAGCCTATATAAATCTCCCTAGGGTACGCATAGAGGACACGTTCCATCATACACCCTAGCAACTCGCCGCCTACTCGTCGAGCTCGCCCTTGTACTCTCTCCATAATACAATCTAGCAGGAGTAGGTCTTTACCCTCCGGGGGGCCGAACCTGGGTAAATCCTTGTGTCTCCGCCCTCATCTCGCACCGCAGATGGCTGGCCGCCCTTGCCCTTTGTTCTACCATTCGCTGCCGATTGCAGCATCTGCCGTGGCCATTCCCACGACACTACTATAAAAATACCTAGCATCCAACGATTGAAAATATGAACAACCAAGCCCTAATAACACACGATCTAGCATCCAACGATGTGAATGAGGGAAGAACAAAGGAAGGGGAGAAAACCCTAGTTACCTCTGACCATGGGTCAACTAAGCTGGTATCGAAGGGGTTCTCAGGCCTAATGTAATCGTTCTCCTCATAGGTGTCCCAACCGTGCGGGATCTGCCGGAGTCCAGCGGGGGACTCCTTGCCAGTGGCTAAGGCGGAAGCAGGGATGGGGGTCTAGACAGGGACGGAGCTTGCCTTCGATGACTCGATGGGGCCTGTATGGGGATAGGGGCCTCCTCGCCGGCGGCTACGGTGGAAGCAGAGACCAGTGTCTGGACGGGGACGACAACTGCCTTCGATGCCTCGACGGGGGCGTGTACGGGGACGAGGGCCTCCTCGCCGGTGGCCTTGGAGGCAACAATGGCCACCGTGCCATTCATCTCCATCTTCGGCATGGTTGGGGTTTTCGTGGGGTTTTACAGAAGGTGATGGGACAGTGGAGATGGTTGCGTGAGTGGGTGAGCGAGTGATGAGTGAGAGTGAGGAGGCCTCTATAAAGGTGAAGGGAGGAGACGTTTCGTTGCACCACCGTGCACCGCATACGCTACTACACCGTGCACGGCCACACGCGTCCGTTACCACCCCGTGCACCACGACCCGTGTACCGTGCATCACGTTTCCCCCCTCATTTCTAACCTTAGCCACTTAGTTGTGCTCAGTTATACCCTCGAGTGTAACACTGGCAGTTTGGTTGTACTCAGTTTTTCCCTCCAGTACTAACACTGATGTGTGCAATATACTCACTTTTACCCTCCGGTGGCTGGTCAACAGAGATTCAACAAATGGGTTTTAGCTAGCTAATTGAGTCATTTTATGCACAACAAATTCAAAAATATCATAACATAGTGGCATCTACCCAGGGAGTCTTATTATGTGACCTGCCACTATAGGAAATGTATATAAATCAAGTTTTAACCTAAATAACCACTTCTCAAATCACCTACTATCTATGAAGGTTCATGGATTTCTACTCAATCCTCTTCCCAAAACATCCCTCCCTAAAACATAATTTGTCTGAATGACGCAATAATTGTCAAACTGATATATATTTGAATTGCAAATAGTTTGATGTATGCCAAGATGTATTTTATTGTATAAAAGAAGCATCTTCCATTTTTTAAATCTCTTTCTGTTTTCTATTTGAACCCCCTTGTCAGTTTTTCCCTTGGTTTTTAAGTTCTACTCAGTTTTGACCTTGGTTTTTAAGTTCTACTCAATTTTGACCTTGGTTTTTAAGTTCTACTCAGTTTTCCCTCTCTCATAGTCACAAACTCTCACACCTGTGCTCATCTTGGCTGATACACTCTGATTGGTCGAGACAGTTGTCTCACGGATCGTACCCACCAATAGTTGATCCTCTAATTGATCCTCTGTGATCTAGCGGACATGATAACCCCTGTATCTGTCGGGGGGCACCTTCTATCCATGCAAAATAACGAGTTTGACACCGATGATTTAGCTCCATAAACAAATGATTTTGAATTTAATTTGAAGGGAAAGTGTTCAAATGTGTATAATGTTTGAATTATATTTCAGTCCATGAAAATGATAAATGATCAAAATTTTAGTAGCACAACATTATCATGTCCTAAGTGTGATTTCAAAGAGTTCAAAGGTGTATAATTTTTGCCATATGAAAGTGTTCTATGAAAATGATAATCTCTCAAGATTTTCTTAGCACATCATTATCACGTATTAAGTGCGATTTCACAGTGTTCAAAGGTTTATAATTTCCGTATACGCAAGTTTAGGGATCACTTTTCACGCTCTAAAAATGGTAAACTCTCAAGATTTTCTTAGGATGCTATAATTTAAAAGTTTTTAAGAGTTGTGTCAATTATAAACACTCTTTTACATTAAGAGTTTTATATTTTTTTCAGTTTGAAAGTGTTCAAGAGTTGTGTCAATTATAAACACTCTTTTACATTAAGAGTTGTATATTTTTTTAATTTGAAAGTGTTCAAGAGTTGTTTCAATTATAAACACTCTTTTACATTAAGAGTTGTATAATTTTTTCAATTTTGAAAGTGTTCAAGAGTTGTGTCAATTATAAACACTCTTTTACATTCAGAGTTGTCAATATTTGAAAGTGTTCAAGTGTTGTGTCAATTATAAACACTCTTTTACATTAAGAGTTGTATATATTTTTTAATTTGAAAGTGTTTAAGAGTTGTGTCAATTATAAACACTCTTTTACATTAAGAGCTGTATAATTTTTTAATTTGAAAGTGTTCAAGAGTTTTGTCAATTATAAACACTCTTTTACATTAAGAGTTGTATAATTTTTTAATTTGAAAGTGTTTAAGAGTTGTGTCAATTATAAACACTTTTTTTACATTAAGAGCTGTATAATTTTTTAATTTGAAAGTGTCCAAGAGTTGTGTCGATTATAAACACTCTTTTGCATTAAGAGTTGTATAATTTTTTTAATTTGAAAGTGTTCAAGAGTTGTGTCAATTATAAACACTCTTGTATATTAAGAGTTGTATACTTTTTTAATTCGAAAGTGTTCAAGAGTTGTGTCAATTATAAACACTCTTGTATATTTTTTTTAATTTGAACATGTTCAAGAGTTGTGTCAATTATAAACACTCTTTTACATTAAGAGTTGTATAATTTTTTTAATTTGAAAGTATTCAAGAGTTGTGTCAATTACACTCTTGTACATTAAGAGTTGTATACTTTTTTTAATTTGAAAGTGTTCAAGAGTTGTGTCAATTATAAAAACTCTTGTACATTAAGAGTTGTATATATATTTTAATTTGGAAGTGTTCAAGAGTAGTGTCATTTATTTATTTATTATACATCCATCTCCATAATTTTTAATTATAAACACTCTTTCACTTGATTGCAGCCGAGACATTAACTCGATAAACCAATTAAATCATCAGAATGGCTTGCCGGCCTCATTCTCCATAGCAAGCGCCCCCGTCTAATCGGAACATTTTGGTGCGAGATCTAATATTCTCCGTGCACGGTTTCCATTGTCATCCTTCATACAGGTCAACGGGACGACACCATACTGTGGCCAGGATGAACGCGAGGCCAAGGTGAAGCTCGACAAAGGGCCACCGTCGCCGAAGAAGGGCCGTCGTCGCTAGAGAATAAGAAGAAAGGTGAGGCAAGGGCACGGGCGCGGGCGCGGGGCTGGCTCATGTGGATAAGCTATGGGTCCGGTGCTCACGTGGATAAGTTGTGGATCCATGCTGATTCGGATAAGTGGAGAGAGGTGTCCACTACGGGAACCAACTTAACGTGGCCCCACTTGTCAGCATGTAATAGCAAGGGTCCACTACAGGACCTAACAGACCGTATCTCCACTTGTTAGCACGTAACATCGAGGGTCCACTATGAGACCCGATTGAATGCGGCCCCACTTGTCAGCATCTAATGGCAAGGCTGATAGACATCGAGTTTCAGACCGTGCGAGAGTTTCATAACAGGAGATGGGCAAAAGTGAGGAAAAGCTAAGCGGCTGGGGAAAAATGAGTACAACTAAGGAACCAAGGGCATGAAAATATAAATCCCTAGTACAAAAGGTCTCATATGTGAATGACATTTTGAGTGGGAGCGTCACAACATTCATATATATATATGTTTGACATATAATGAATGAAGTAGTTTGTATATATTATGAAATATTGTATGTATGAAGTTGGTCAAAGTATTAGACTTTGAAATCTACGGAGATAGATTAGCATTAAGAGTAAATATGTTTCTGTTTAGATTATGAAACAAAGTTTAGAATATACTATTTTGGATTCTGAAGAGGTTCAGATGAAACAAGAAAGAAGTTGTCTTACTTGTAAAACAAGAACGAAGTCCAACTTCGACTAAGTGTGTTTCTAGTATATATGACAATAGTGAAAGCCCTCATGACTGATAAACCGTCATCTTTATACTAAGAAATAAAGCCTCACCTTGTCACAAAAAAAATACTTCGACACATTATGAGATAATGGTGTGAGTGTCAAGTGTAGGGGACTGTCGGGGATATAACCCCGGGTATACCAAAGATGCCTATTGAACTAACTAATTACAGGGTATACAAGGAAGAAGTCAAATAAAAAGAAGGAAATGCTAGCCTCGGCCGGCATAGGGTCAATTCGGCCTGCTCTAGGCCCCTAAATGCCAACATATCTTGCTCCTAGGATGGTATATATCGGCTGGGCCTCTCTCCACTCCCTTCACTAGCTCCTGGATGGTAGCGGCTAGGCCTCTCCAGACCGACATCATGCTCCTATGCCTACATCACTTATCCTAGCTGGGACAAACCTGGTTGCGCTCTTCTCAGTTCGGCATTCCCCTCATCCAGCCGACATTGGGCCATGTCGCCTCGCCTGAACCCGGCAGTGCCCTTTCTGGGACGACATTCACCCCACTCGGCCATCCAGCATCACTCACAAGGGCCAGTGTCGCCCAGGCTGAGATCCACCTCTCCCAGCCGGCATATGGGCTCAAGTCGACCTACATATTCGGGTTGGGACGACATCTACTTCAACTCGATCGACCCACCCAGCGGATCCATCCCGGGCCAAGTTTCCTAGCACTCCATCGACACCGCCATCTACCTCACCTTGATCGCTACCATGCCAAGCCAAGTTGTTCCTTAGGACGTCGCTCCCCTGTGCCGGTCATGGGACGCCCCTAGCTCAGACCGGCACACGCCCCACCGACCAACGCTACTAGATGCCACCTATCCTCAGGAGAGGATAAGATTAGTGGATAGTAGATGCATAGGACACGCACAAGAAGCCAAGACAAGGATAAGACCAAGGACAAACATGATGTGTCAAGCCATGCTCATGATAGGGCAATAGTGCCCACCCATGTTGCAGGAACAGTGTTGACAAGACCCCAGTAGTCAACTCAGCTACAATCTATAGTGTATAGTGTATCGTGGTCTCCATATATCCCATGGGCTCCCTATATAAGGAGCACCAGGGGAGGCACTCACCCCAGCTCCCGGAGGGGCTCATTCTCCCCCAGCTCATCACTTACGAGCTCCTATAGCTAAGCGTTACTTCTAGGTCTTCAACTCATAGATAAGGCCCAACAGAGGCATAGATGATACATCTCAAGGAGCACCATTGTAGCTGTCATATATAGCTCCATATACAATCAGAAATGCAGAAGTAGGGGTTTTACCTCCTCATGAGGGCCCTGGACCTGGGTACATCGTGTTTTCATCTGTGTGTTCTTGTTAGTGCATTATCCCTCTCCAGATCCTCCGGTGTCCATCGGCCCCAACTTAAGCCTACCCATGGCATCTGTTGTTACCACACAATGACAGGGACACTAATAATTTGTAGAAGATATATGAATATGGTAAAACATATTGAAGGACAAGACTTCTTTCCATGAGCAAGCATGAACTAAAAACACTTGTGTTTGTGATCAACAAACAAATGCAACTAGATTATTTGTACTCTAGTGCAAGTGGGAGAATGGAGGATATATTCCCTAGAGGCAAATAATAAATAGGTTTATTATAATATCTCAAACTAGTTCATGATAGTTTCATACTATGCTATAATGTATCAATAGGGAACATTGATACAAGTGTGGTATGCAAACAAACCTACTCCCTAGTAGCCTCTATTTAAGTAGTTTGTTGGGAAACCGATGATTAAGGTTTCCTAATCATGGAGCATTTATGCCAATTGACAACGAAGTCATGTCATTAGGGAATGACATGATGGAAATTACCCACATAAGTATTACAATGTGATCTAGTCACATGGTTCATCGTTGTGATAGTTAAAAAATGAAATGACCTTCTACTTAGACTGTGAGATCATATTAGTCAGTGTCTCTGGAGGATGCTTTGATCAGACCAAACGTCATGTCCATAACTGGGTGACTATAAAAGTGTGTATTGGGTATTCTATAGGAACATTTGATGCCTATGCATCGATATCGGGATTTGTCCACATGGATGACGGGAAGATACACTGGGCCCACTCGGCGAGATTGCATCCAATAAGATATAGCATATGACTAGGTCATTGGGATACAATGTCATGATAACGAGTTAAGTACACTTGTCAGCAACGAGATTAGTATGTTGATACTAAAGATCAAATATCGGCCAAGTCATGTGTCGAAGAGACAAAGGGAATATGACTTATAGTTTATGGTTCAAACACGACATAGTTTCATGGAATGCATATGGGTCATTATGGACATCCCGGTCCCGCTATTGATCATTGATCAGAGAGAGATTTCGATCATGTATGTACCATTCGCAAATCGTAGGGTAACACACTTAAGGGTCAAACGACGTTCTAAGATCTCTATGGAAGCAAAGGGATCACCGGCCGATAAGAAAGAAGGATCATAATTGTTCCAAGAAAGGATTATCGGAATAGTCCTGAAGAGGGTCCAAAGATGTTTGGAAGAATGTAAAAGACCGAAATGTTTTTTGAATAAATAGAAATTTATAATATGCATTTATATACGTTAATTATGAATTAATATATATTTAATAAATATTTTAAATTAATATTTATGGGGCAACTTCCTACAATGGGCAAAATCACCCAAAGGGCAGCTCGAACCGGCGCTACAGGTAGGCCCTGGCAGGCCTAAGCAGGTAGACGGGCAAGCATGGGTAGGCGCCGCGTGAGCGGTCGGCAACCAACCGCGCCAGTGGGACACACCCGACCAACCCACACGGAGCGGGCGAGCACACGCAGGCGCTGGGGTGCTGGCAGGCCGCGCTAGGCCCACCCGTCCGACTTCTCCCTGCCTGGCCATCGCCTCGCTGCCAGTAGCTGGGCTAAGCTGGCACATGTGCGGAGGTAGTCCACCACTGCCACCGCCTTGTTTCACTAAGCTACGGACTGGGCTGGTGCACGGGAGGCCCACCCGGCCACCGCCTGGCCCTAGCCATCTGCCCCTCCTTTGCCTTTTCTTTTAGTCCCACATGGGGACTTGAGGGAAGGGGGTGTAGGGGTTTGCAGCATAGAAAACAAAAATTTTCCTACGATGGGAACAACTATGTACCAAGATCTATCTATTAGATACAAGCAATGGGTGGATATACATCCATAGATAACATACCCTTCTAGATCGACAAAGTTTAACGAGGTTGTACTCGTGGATGATGTAGACAATCGCTTGCCGATATCAAGATCGAGAGGAAGTCCTAGCGCCGCAAATCAGGTTGTACTCAGAGGTTGTACTCGTGGATGATGTAGACACACGTACAAGGCACCGAGCAACCTCTGCCTCTCGCTCCAGTGATGCAGCGGAAGCAACAACTCTTTCTTGCCAAAAAGCCACCGGGAACATGTATGTTGCTAGTCCGAGACCATGGGGGATAAACTAGAGGGGGAGAGAGATCCTTCACGAGGAGGTGTGAGTATGAGAGGGGGTCCTTTTATAGGAGGAGGGGGGCAACCCTTCCCCATGGCCGACGCCCATGGAGGGTGCCCTCCTCTTCCTCATTCATGTGGAGGGAGCTCCACTCACATAAATATGACCCCTCACTTCTCCACTCAAAATCCCACTCATATTCCATTAAATTTCCACAAAATTTAATGTAATATCTCTTTAAATAAAACTCCTTTTATTTATTTATTCAGAATTTTGTTAATTACATTAATTAACAAACATTCACATAAAACCCCTTGCTAGTATTCTAGTTCACATGCGGAAACACTTTCAGCAATTTCACCCGAAACAATTCCGGTGTCTAGTGAAATAAATTCTTGCGCTTTGTAAATCTTTTCGTCAAGAAACTATTTGTTCCAAATGGTGTCAGTGTCTCTTAAGTGTGTCACCCTACGGTTCACGAATAATGCAGACATGATCGAGACCCCTCTCGGATCAATAATCAGAAGCGGGACCTAGAGATCCATACTGACTCCCACACATTCAACAATGACTTCTTGTGATCGTGAGAACCTCTTACACTAGAATCTTAATCCCTTTGTCTCTCGATATATTACATGTCCGATATTCGATCATCGGTATCTTCATACCTAGTTTGATCTCATTACCGACATGTACTCTTTTCTCGTTCCCGTGATATAACATTCTAGTGATCAAATCACTTGCTTGCAAGCTAACTAATGTCATATCACCGAGAGGGCCCAGATTATATATCTCCGTCATCAGGCTGGATAGATTTCACTCTTGATCCATGGGCCTCAACATAACACCTTCGCAGCACTGAACCCATATTTATAGTCACCCTGTTATGGTGTGACGTTTGATGTTATCAAGATACTCTTCTAGTGTTAGTGATTAACATGATCTCATGGTCTAAGGATTAGGATTACTTCGTAAGATTTTATAGAAATATAAACACAATGACTTTGATCATAATGCTATACTTCAAATGAATGTTCATCACGCCATTCCAATAATGTTGTGACCTCGTTATTAACAACATCCAATGTCCATGATCAGGAAACATTGATCATCTTGTTAAACAACGAGCTAGTTTATAAGAGAGGCATAACTAGGAACTTTCCATTTGTTTATTAAACACACATGTATTATTCCGTATTAATACAATTATAGCATGCAAAATAAACATCTATCGTATACTTGGAATATAAATAATAACAATATTATTATTGCCTCTCAGGGCATATTCCTTTCGGTCTCCCACTTGCACTAGAGACAATAATCTAGTTATATAGTGATAAATCTAACACCCATGGAGTTCTGGTGTTGATCATGTTTATCTCTAGGGAGAGTTTTAGTCAATAGATCTGCTACATTGAGATCCATGTGTACTTTACAAATCTTTATATCTCCATCCTTGACATGCTCGCGGATGGAGTGAAACCGGCGCTTAATATGCTTGGAATTATTGTGAGACCTTGGTTCTTTGGCATTGGCTATGGCTCCATTGTTGTCACATAGATCACCATTGGGTCCAACGCGCTAGCAACCACACCTAGTTCGGGTATGAACTCCTTCATCCAAACTGCTTCCTGAGATGCTTCCGAAGCAGCAACATATTCGGCCTCCGTTGTTGATCCCCCCACCACGGGTTGTTTGGAACTCCTCCAACTAATCGCTCCACCATTCATGAGAAATACATATCTGGATTGAGACTTAGAGTCATACGGATCGGTGTCAAAGCTAGCGTTGACATAACACTTAGAGACGAGCTCTTCTTCACCTCCGTATACGAGAAACATTTCATTAGTTCTTCTTAAGTACTTAAGGATGTTCTTGACCGCTATCTAGTGTTCCGATCCTGGATCAGATTGGTATCTACTAGTCAAACTAATAGAATGTGCCACATCCGGTCTTGTACATAGCAGGGCATACATTATAGAGCATATGGCTGAAGCATAGGGGACTTTATCCATTATCTCTCTTTCTTCCGCCGTAGCCGGACTTTGAGTCTGACTCAATGTCTTTCCTTGCAACATAGGTAAGAACCCTTTGTTACTTTCTTCCATTTTAAACTTCTTTAAAATCTTATCAAGGTATGTACTTTGTGATAGCCCTATTAGGTGCCTTGATATATCTCTATAGATCTTTATGGCTAATATGTATGACGCTTCACCTAGGTCCTTCATTGAAAATTTGCTGTTTAGATAACTTTTAACACTGTTTAAAAGATCTACATCATTTACGATTAGTAATATGTCATCCACATATAATATCAGAAATGCCACATTGCTCCCACTCACTTTCTTATAAATACAAGCATCTCCATAAGTTTGGATGAATCCAAACTCTTTGATCACCTCATCAAAGCGGAGATTCCAACTCCGGGATGCTTGCTTTAGTCCATAGATGGATCACTGAAGTTTGCATACCTTGTTAGCATCCTTAGGATCGACAAAACCCTTTGGTTGTATCATATACATCTCTTCTTCAATGTTTCCACATATACATCTCTTCTTCAATGTTTCCATTGAGGAGCACAATTTTGACATCCATCTACCATATCTCATAGTCGAAATATGTAGCAATTGCTAACATAATCCTAACTGACTTTAGCATCGCTACAGGAAAGAATGTCTCATCATAGTCAACTCCTTGAATTTGTCGAAACCCCTTTGCGACAAGTCGAGCTTTATAGACGGTTATGTTACCATCAACATCAATTTTTCTTTTGAAAATCCATTTATTCTCCACGGCCTTTCGGTCATGAGGTAAGTCCACCAAGGTCCAAACCTAGTTTTCGTACATGGATTCCATCTCGGATTTCATGGCTTCTAGACATTTGTTGGAATCCGGGCTCATCATCGCTTCTTCATACGTCGCAGGGTCATGTATTTCATCTACCATGAAATTTATAACAGGATTTCCGTACATTTCTGGAGCTTCACGCGTCTTACTATACCTATGAGGTTTGGTAATATTCTCTTTCGGAGCTTCATGATCTTTATCATTAGTTCCCTCTTCATTTGGTGAAGTCAACTCCGGAACAACTTCCGGTGCTGCACTACTCGCCATATCATGAAGAGAAGGTTCAACAACCTCTTCGAGTTCTACCTTCCGACTACACACACCTTTTGCGAGAAACTCTTTCTCTAGAAAGGTTCCATTATTGGCAATGAAAACCTTGCCCTCGGATCTATGATAGAAGGAATTCGCAATAGTTTCCTTAGGGTATCCTATGAAGACACATTTTTCTGCTTTGGGTTCGAGTTTATCTAGCTAAAGTTTCTTCACATAAACATCGCATCTCAAACTTTAAGAAATGACAGCTTAAGTTTGTTTCCAAACCATAATTCATAAGGTGTCTTTTCAACGGATTTAGATGGTGCCCGATTTAAAGTGAATGCAACAGTTTCTAGTGCATAACCCAAAAATGACAGTGATAAGTCAGTTAGAGACATCATAGATCGAACCATATCTAGTAAAGCACGATTACGACGTTCCGATACACCATTTCGCTATGGTTTTCCGGAAGGTGTGAGTTGTAAAACTATTCCACACTCTTTCATATGTGTGCTAAACTCGTAACTTAGATACTCACCTCCACGGTCAGACCATAGAAATTTGATCTTTCTATTACGATGATTTTCCACTTCATTCTGAAATTCCTTGAACTTTTCAAAGGTTTTAGGCTTGTGTATCATCAAGTAGATATAACCTGTAAGGGTTCGTAGCATGGAAAACAAAAAATTTCTATCGCATGAACACACACAATCTAAGATCTATCTACTAGATTGTAGCAACGAGTCGATAGAGTACTAACCCTCGAAGATCCAAAGCGGTTAACGAGAGCAGATTCTCGTGGGTGATGTAGTCGTTCACTTGCCGATCTCAAGATTGTGTAGGCGATCCTTCCGGCGCCGTGTTCCGGCAGTGCTCCCGCAGTCGGTCACATGTACGGTACTCGATGAATACCTTCCTCTCCCTTGTTCCAGTAGGCAGCGGAGGTTGTAGCTCTCCTCGCGATTCCGATAGCATGATGACGTGGTGTCGGAAGTAGAGGGAAGATCCCGCAGAGCTTCTTCTAAGCCGGAGTGATTATGGTGGATTTGAGGGAGCCCCGGTGATCTAGGGTTTATAGGGCCGAGGTTTAGAGGTAGCTAGCAACTAGAGTTTAGCTAGTCGGTAGCGGTTTAGAGGAGATCTAGATTGGTCGCAACTAGAGAGGGGGGCGGCGGCCAACCTAGGGTTTCTTGGGTGCCTAGGGCAAGGAGGATACCTTGGGGGTGTGCCCCCACCCCTCCTTATATAGGTGGGGGGGGGCGTCCAAGGGTGTTCCCAACCCAGGTGGAAACCCTCCCTAACTTAGAAACCATCCCTAACCCGGAAACCATGTTGGGATTTGAGTTTTTCATACTGCCTTTTTGACTTTCAAATTAGAGTTTGATTTATCTCTTCCAAGTGTCCAGCCAAGTGAACTAGGACATGATGCAACCATTACACTTTTTCATGACACATCCATGTACCCTTCCCCTTCCGGATCGATGAACCTTCTAGACCCTTCTAGAACATTCCAGTGAAAACACCGGAATCATTCTTGAACTCCGAAATTGGACTTTCCTTATATGAATCTTATTCTCCGGACCATTTCGGATCTCCTCGTGATATCCTGGATCCCATCCGAGACTCCGAACAACATTCGGTCTCTTTACTCACATTCCATATCTACTAAAAAACATCGAATCCTTAAGTGTGTCTCCCTACGGTTAGTGAATTATGCAGACATGATCGAGACTCTTCTCCGATCAATAAACAATAGAGGAATCTGGAAATTCATATGGCTCCCACATATTTCTACGATTACTTTGCGATTGACTGAACCATTTACATACGGAACCAATTTCCCTTTGTCTCGTGATATTTTACTTATCCGAGGTCTGATCGTCGGTATCTCTGCATACCTAGTTCAACCTCGTTACCGATAAGTATTCTTTTCTAGTTCCCGTGATATGTGATCCCTTGTGAGCCATTCACATGCTTGCAAGCTAATTGGATGACATTCCACCGAGAGGGCCCAGAATATATCTATCCGTCATATGGATGGACAAATCCCACTCTTGATCCATGTGCCTCAACACATACTTTCCGAACACTTAATGCCACCTTTATAGCCACCCAGTTACGGTGTGGTGTTTGATGTCATCAACTCATACTTCCGGTGATGGTGATTAACATGATATCATGGTCGAAGGAATTAGGTTACTATGTATCAGAAAGCTTATAGCAAGTGAACTATTTGAATGACTTGATCTTATGCTACGCTTAACTATAGGAGTATGTCCATCACATCATTCTCCTAATGATATGACCTTATTGTTAATAACATATCAATGCTCATGATCAGGAAACCATGCTCACATATTAACCAACAAGCTAGTTTAACAAGAGGCTTTACTAGGGACTCTTTTATGTTTACAAACCACACAAGTATTAATGTTTCCGGTTAATACAATTATAGGATGGTATGTAAACATTTATCATAAGCATGAAGATATGATAATAACCACTTTATTATTTCCTCTTGGGCATATCTCCAATAGTCTCCCACTTTCACTAGAGACAATAATATAGTTTCAAATCTTTGTGTATTCAATACCTATGGCTTTTCAGTGTTGTATGTACACGATTACTAGTGGTCAATTGATCTTCGGATCCGACACTTCTAGGTCCGTGTGTAATTGCATGTCTTTGCATCTCTACGCATCACTCATTCTCTAATGAGATGACTTTGTATAAATTTGGTCCTTTGGTGCGACCTTGTAACATCCCAGTATTAGAGCTTAGAAATAAGTTGAACACAGATGTGTGCATTGCATTCATGCATAGAAAATACGAATAATTTTCGCGCTTTAGAAATAAGTAATCCGCAGCTGGTATTTGATCCATAGTCGGTATTTTGATCCACAGTTGGTATCTTATCCGCAGCCGATGTTGGTTGATATAGTTAACCAGATCATCTTAATGGTTGCATAAAGGGCATAAAACTTGGCCTAAGTTAATTAAGACATAAATAAGTATAAAATTCAAGCGATTGTCTTTCGAGGCGCTTCGCGAAGTCAGACCTATCAAAGCAAAAATGTCCAAATAGTAAGTAAGACAAATAATGATGAAAGATTCACTTCGGAGATCCACAATTGTGTGGATACACCATACAATCTTTCACAAGAACCTAACTTGGTAGAGTATAAGATGGATAGAGACCAATATTCTAATTCTAAAGCCAATAAATACTAAATAGACAGTTTGAAGACTATTAGTAAACCCTAAGGGGGAGAGTAAACAGTAAACGGAAGTACTGTTATCCGAATTCCAAGTAAAGGTTGGAGATAAATACTAACCTATGACAAATTAAGCCTTATTTTCATAAGGATAAAAGGAGTATTTATTATTGAAGTATTTTCGGAAGTATGTCTGGAAGAAAGATCGAAGTATGTTTCAAGATATTAGTACTCAAACCTTAAGGCAATTATTAAATAGTAATTGAAGAAGTACTTAAGGTAATAATAAAAGATTATCGAAAGCTTAATAAGGTAAAAGTTTGAATGTGATAAAAGATTAATCCTAACAGACTAATTCTAGAAGAAACAACTCTTAAGTGATCCTTAAGAAGTAATAGAGCACATCCAATTGGACAAGTGTAGAGGAACAATAAATTCCAATGGGTATGGACTAAATGAGTTCAAATCCAATCTTGGTTACCATCTTGAGCCATACAATGACAAATTAAAGATTCGTCTTTTGACCATAATTATTGTTTAATAGGATCTAAAACCCTGTTTTAGTGAGACTTCCTAGACCTTACCTAGTGTGATAAGGAATCTTGATGATCAAGTAAAGGAGTTGGATTAGGATACCTAATCAGGGAAATCAACTAAACAGAGACCCCAATTTCAGGATTTTATAATGACTTATCCCTAAGGGACTAAAGTAAAAGGAACTTTGGAGTATTAGAGACACCAAGTTAAGGATTGTTGAGTATGATGAGGATTCAAGGAAGGGATCTTGATATGGGATATTACAATTATTCCCATTGAGGTTACCATGGAGTTGAGATATATTGTAAACAATGTAAGACCATTCCTTACTCCGAAACGTGAGAGTATACGAACTTCGGGGATGAAGTTTATTTTAAGGGGGAGAGTCTGTAACATACCAGCATTAGAGCTTAGAAATGAGATGAACACAGATGTGTGCATTGCATTCATGCATAGAAAATCCAAATAATTTTTGCGCTTTTGAACAAAACTTGTCAAAGTGATTGAAGCTTCTCTCAGTTTGATGGAATTGAAGTAGATCATCAAGTTGACTGCGATAAGTTTCAATATGACCTTTGCTAAAACCTTATTTTTGGGTAAGGGAGATTTGATCTAAGGGTAGATCAAATGTAATAAAAGTTAAACCCTAATACATTACTTAATGATTTATATTTGATCCTTAAGTAATCATATCCTAGTATTCATTACACAACTCATGAATACCAAGTTATAAACATAACTTAAGTAATAGGAATGCAACAACTAAATCTTGATTTATCTTAATCTTATCTACTTATCCCATGAGTATCATGGTAATACCCGACTTTAACTCTCTAGTGAGATTGAGTAAGAAAGAAACCAAAGTCAAGATCATTCACCATATATCTTTCTTCCCATATCAATCCTTATCATCTCTATTGAATCCTATCCTAATATTTGTTGTTCATCAATGTTGAGTAATCAACTATTGATTCACCAATTCTTAATCTATCAACTACTGACCATATCATAGCATTCACTTAAGGCCTATAGAGAAAGAAGTAAGAAGAGGTAAGTGCTAATGCTATATTTGAATATCATCCATAGGATGGGAGTGTTGGAAGAGAATAAGAACAATGTGATAATTGATGGATTTAACTCATTCCTAAAATGATAGAAGATTTATATGGAAACAATAATTGTATGGTGATAAAGAAGATTATAAGGATGAATCATGAAGATAGATACCAAGGAGTAATCCTATTGGATTAAGTAAGCATAGTCCATGAATAGCATCCCTTAATCCAATAGAGATACTAAGAAGATAATTTCAATAGAACTGTAATGTTGTATTGATGAAGCCTTGATTAGCCAACTGGAAACCTAAACCATAAAGGATCAAAGGATTATAATGATGATGCTTTAGTCACCAAGATTGAATGCTTATATCATGTATAAGTGACATTGGTGGATAAAACATGATTGAAACCTAGTAGTAGATATAACCAAGTATGGATATGAGAAGATTATGATAAGCTTTAGTGTCAAGCTCATTAGATTTATAAATGGAATGAGAAGAATAAAAGATGGATAAGAATATTCTTGATAAGTAAAGCTCATCATGTTAACACATGATGATGGATATGGAGAAGTAGTATATCTAGGAAAAGAATTCCTTAATCAGAAGTCCAGAATTATGAAGTATGGAAGATAGGAATCCTTGGTAAACACTAAACCCTAAATCTTTAACCAAACATAATATCCATTTCATCTGATTGATCTATCATCTTATTTCCACAAAGATTTATAGGAATATTTTCCTATAGCAAATCACTTAAGCACATCTCTGTCAATTCCAATTGTCACAACCATATGTGCTTAGGAGTTATCTTTATCAATTCTTTTCCATAAGACCTTCCACGAAATAACCTTCTTTTTGAAAAGGTGAAGTCATTCTTGAACACCAACATAAGGACAATCTGTCTTAACCAATAATATTTATTCATATAAATAAAAGGATGAACAAGAATATTAAAACTCCTAAAACCCATGGTAAACAATTACAATTTAAAACCCTAACTTTTATTTCAATCATATATGCCTAGAAACTATAGTTACCAATTCTCTCTAATAATTCATTTCAAATAATAACTATTTATTTTAAAGGGTGATATTAATAAAGATCATAAACATAAAGACAATATGTTCAGCCATTAACCCTTATTCACATCAATAAAAGAAATATGAGAATATTAAATCTTCTAAGAACTAATGGTAAGCATTTTCAATTCAAACTTTAACTCTTATGTTAGTAATAATAAAATATATACATTACTATTTCCTAAATTATGAGAATAATATTAACCCTATTAAGTACTCAAAACTTTATGTATCAAATAATAATGAAGGATCAATATATATAAAAGTTTCTTTAATATTATAAATCAATAAGAATCAAAACATCATTTTATGGGATCCTAAACAAATCCTAAAACCTAAGACCCTAATTTCTACTTATTCTATTTGATATAATAACCTTCATATGATTATGAATATGAATATATATATAAAAGTAAATCCATAAAATATATTATTATAAAAAATATTAATACCAGAATCTTAAGTATATTTCCATAAACTTATAATTTTCTAAATAAGAGTTCCTAGAAAGTTTAAAACAAATGAATAAATACAATGCTAGGAAAGAAAACAGAAATAAAAAATGGGTAAAAGGAATGTAGTAGCAGTCAGCAATGGCCCACAACCCATTTCCTCATGGAACTAAACGTTGCTCGCGTGCAGCAGCAGCCGCTAGCCGCTCACTTCACTGCAGCCCACTCTGGCCCAGGCCCAAGTAACCCTTCGTCGTCGTCTTCCCTAGTGAGCCAAGCAGCTGCGTGGAGAGCACTAATGCCGTCCGCCGTCGCCGCTACGATTCCTGCCGCCGTCGAGGTCACCGTGCGAGGATAAGATCGCCACGAGGATGCCCTTATCCCCCTCTATCTCTCCATCCCCAAATCCCTCACTCTCTCGCTCCATACCGCACGTGAGCAGATGCTTTGGAAACCCTAGCAGTGGGTGTCTCGCCGTCACCGACAAACCATAGCTCCCCTGGCCCTTCCAGGACCACCTTCGTGCTCCTGATGGTCGTCTAGGTAGTTTTCCCTAGCTGGATCAGGTCGGGGTGGTCTCGCGTAGCTGAATCAGGACCTCCATCTCCGACACCAGCCACCGTCGCTGCCATCGATTCCGGCCGGGTCTTGACTCACCAACCCCTCCACAAGCTTCTTGGTAAGCCACTGAGCCTCCCAGTGCCCTTACCTTCGTTAATTGCTTTCGGAATGGTACTCCCGACATGCGCCGCTCGTAGCCGCCGCATCAACTCGCCGTCGTTGCTTTTCCGGTAGCCAACAACCAGCGGCACCGCCCCTTTATCGTTCAGTGCACGCCCCTGCATCCTATGCGCTTAGCCAGGCAGCCTCGCACGCGCTAGCTCACCGTCTCTATGCTCGTTTGGGGAGGAACTCCGGCGGGGTGACGTCATCGTGACGCCAGGGTGATGTCACCGCGTGTGGTCAAGCCGAGTCAAACTTTGTTGGGCCCCGCTTCACTGATGTGGCGTGCTGACGTGGTGGAGACCCACCAGTCAGTGTTAGTATGGGTAGAACTAGGTTAGTGTAGAAAGTTTTAGTAATTAGGGTTTTGTTTGCTGATGTCATTTTGACCTAATAAAGATATTTTATTATTTTCAGCAATTGATTAAACATTGTAAATTCAATAACTATTGTTTTATAATTCAGAAAAATATGTGTAATATATGAAAATGTTTAGAAAAATAAAATCTACACAATTAAACTATTATCAAACATTATTATGTTAACAATTTAAATAATTATTATTTAATAAAGGTTTTATAAGTATTAATACTTTAATAATTCATATTTTAATAATGGTAAATGTTAAAAATATAAATAAAATACCAAAAATCTTAGAAAAATGAGAACTATAATCCAAATTTATAATCATATATTGTTATTTCACTTAATTAAATATTTGTTATTTATTAAGTATTTATAAAGTAATAAATCTTATAAAAATCATATCTTATTATTTATAAATCACAAAAAATAAATGTAATATATCAAAATGATCACAAAAATAATATCTACATGTTAAAATATAATATTCCACTGTTCAGTTAAATAAAAAGTTAAACACTTTAATAACTTGAATTTAAACCTATTTCTTTAGTTAATAATTCATATAAGGGTAAATAAAATTGCTAATATTTCTAAAATTAGCCAATTGAGTCTAATAAATAGTATTACTCTTCAATATTGATAATATGAAGTTAAAATGGTTCAACACATTTTAAATGCAATTTTATTGAATTATCCTTCAACCATAAGTTTAGATTATTTGATAAAAAGATTCTTATTTAATATAAAATCTCCAAGAATAAATTTGTAATGATATAAAACCTATTCCTTTACTTTAACCACAAGTTTATAAACAAATCAAAACCCTATAATGAACCATAAGTAGTTAAGTAATGTCATTTTCCTGACTACCAATTATAACCATTCATTCACAAAAAGATAAATGATTCTATTCCATTATAAAAATCAAGAAACCACTACACCAAATAAAAGTATAACCATTATTAAGTGACTTTAAGTGAACATTATAAAGTACACAAGGTACAAATAACATAAGCAATATACTCTAAGTCCATCTATGTCCTTAAAGTTAACTTTAGTCTATAATACTTTAAATACTATGCTAAAAACTTTATTATGTGTTATATAGTTTAATTTGGTCTGTTTCAATTAAAGAGTTAGTGCATCTCAAATACCAAACTAACCATTAAAAACCAAGATAGATAAGTCTCAAAATACTAATGATATCATTATTCAAATAGAGTAATTCTTTCTCACTTTAAAACTATAACTAGTAAGAACACCTAATAAGGTTAACTTAAAGTTTAAACACTTGTTCTTAGCTAAATAAGATTTTCTTCAAAAGTTATTCTTTTAAGATACATTATAAAGCAAGACATAAGCATTACTCTAAAGGCTCTAAATGATGATCAAACCTGGTATACACAGTCTTTAGGAACCTTCCACACTTATATGTTTTATTATGGTATGCTACTTGTTATGTTTACATATTGTTTCACACACACTCACTAGCCTTAATAAGAAGCACAAGTGTGAAGCTTATCTAAAAATACAACACATTCTTAAGAAACCATTTCCAGTTTCCAAACCCTAGATCAATGCTTTCCCCAGGATTCGAGTTTACGAAATTGCATTACATTACTTATGCATAATGGCATCTTGCTTCTTTAAACATTAGTCCTTACCGGACCAATGATGCTGATTTCAGATATTGGATCTTATCATGTCTTGAAGACCGTGAGTGCATAATCTTGCAATCACAAAAGGCAACTTCACACTTGCTCATGTCCTTTGATTATTTTCTGTAAAGTATTTTGCAAATCCAGTGTTGTCATCACCTGCATTTGAAAAAGATCAAAAAACACTATTTTCATAATAATATGATTATAGGTTATTTACCATGAGGTAATAACCTACTATGAAAGTTCTGGTGGTAAAGGAACCTATTATTTAGGACTTAACAACCAATGCCGCCAGTGATTCTTGCGCCGTATATCACGCGTTAACCATGAGATTTGGAATGGGACGGAGAAGTCAGCTATATCCTTTTCCTCTCGTACGGAGGCAAGACGACCTTAACGTGACGTTGTGATTCCTTGTGTGGATCCAACATATGGGTGGGCACCCTTACGCCCCACACTTTTGGTGTCTAGATTATATATGGATGGTGTTTAGTGGATGGACCATTTAATATGTCACTTGCCAGGGCAACACCAGATCATAGAGTCTTCGGGAACTCATCAGGGTTTTAGTCTGCCCGAAAGGGGGCTTAACGGAGGTGAGCCGGCCCCGAAGGATCGTCCAGACATATGAGGTCACGGAGAGGGCAGTGATTGGCTTGGATCTTAGACTGGGCCCCATACCAAGGTAGTATGGACAAGGTCATGACTTGGTTGTGCAACAAGGCTAAGGTCTCTCATGGGTAAAGTAACGCACCTCTGCAGAGTGTAAGAACTGTAACTTGTTACTCCCTGTTCCGGGAAGGAGCTGCGAACACGGCGGGAAAGGAACTCCATGAAAGTTCTAGTATACCCGTGAAGGCTGAAGGACATAGCTTTTCAGAATAAAAGAAACCTTTGAAGAAATGTTTATGAAAACTTGCACTGCCTATGACCTACGGTCTGTGGCTGTAGATATTGTGCATCAAACACTCCTTTTCTAGTGAGCTTGATGAGTACGCTCGTACTCAACGTATCTTATTAACCCTTGCTAGGTTCTGAAGCCAGTATAGACGATGTCTACACCAAGTTATGCTCCAGGAATCATCACGAGAATCTAAAGTTCTTCAATGAAGTCAAGAAAGTCAACATATACATCAACTCAAGTGAAGACAAAGTTACTAATTAGATAGGAATATAATCTCTAGCCATAGAACCTATTTCTGTAGCGTATTGCAATAGCAGCAATTCCAGACCGTTAGTTAAAATACTAGTCTTATTAATATGATAGTTTTCGAGTTGTTTATTTCTGATTCTTCTTTGTAAGAAGTTTCTTTCTCTCTCTTTAACCTAGAGTGTTCTCTGGATCTTGTGTAAAGAGTTGAGTTGTAACCTATAGTCATGTCTTGGACCTGCTGTGTTTCTGTTGTACCACTCTGATGGATGTAATACTAGTGAACGGTGTTTCATTGGTGTTATGTCAACGACTATAGTGTACTACATCATGCAGTGGTATGCTGGGTCACCGTAGTTGGTATCAGAGCATATGCTTTGACCTTAGGATTAAAACCCTTTTAGGAAGATCTGTAGGTTGGATAGTGACTATAGGAGCCATCTTATCTAAACCAAATATTCTAATGGCTTGTGATGAGTATCCACTTGAGGATAACCTTGTCACACCTAAGTCAGATGCTTAAGTCATTCTTTCTTAGGAGTAATTATTTTATCTTTTCTCATTATAGTGCCATTTAGTGTCTTACAAAGGAGACATAAACCACCAAGATACTGTAGAAAAGCCAATTATTCACTATAGATTAGGATCAAGTGTAAGACATTAATTGAAGTAGTCTTAATGGGTAGCCTAACCCTAGAATTTTAGTAAGAGCAGTAAAATATTATTGGTTGTTGATAACCAAAGACAACATGATGAATATCATTAGGAAAAATGTTGATGTAATGAGTAGTAATCATGTGGTATTCATTTGAGAATTCTACGTGATGAAGTGAAATTATGTTATGGCTTAATAATAGTGTAGTGAGAAGTAAAGTTATCATGGTTAGATTAGCTCTTGAAACATGTAAATAGGTAAAACATAACAAGATCATGGTGAGATTAGCTCCGAAACCATGATGTAAGTGTAAGTATGACAAGTACTTAGTGAATTATCTTGGAGTAGAAGTATGAAAATAACATGGTAGGACTACGATAGAAGCCATAAGTGTCATAATTCCTGATAAAATTTAGTTTTTGATGTTCAATAGATTTTTTTAGTCTTTTTGAGAGATAATATGAGGATAGTTACTAATAATGAAAGGTTGATTATAGTTAATCCTTTCAACAGTGACACCAAAGGTTAGTCGAAACCAAAATTGAGACCACTTTGTTAAAAATTATCCTGTTGCAATTGAGCAATTTGGGGAAAATATTGAGATAAAGAATAGTTTGACCCCTATGTGCTAAGTATCATAATGTAAACCTATACGAGGAGGTGTCATATACTACACAACTAATCCTGAATTCTAGAGATATTATACTCAACTATTCTGGGCTTAGAATATTGTGTGTTATATGTAACACATTTGGATTTATTTGTCTTTCTTGGATCTTCTTGATTGACTAGATCTGTACATGAAGTTTGACTTGGTGTGCAAATGCATGTTGCAACATCCAGTTACTACTTGATGTTATAGACCTAGATAGAGTAAGGGAATTCGTGTAAGGGAGTGACGAGTTCCAAAGACCAAGATGAAGATTTACATGAAGGATGAAGCGAAATATAAGGAGTATTAGCACAGTTTGAAGGATAGATCAAACTCAGGTTATTCTTAGCTAGGTATAAGAAGGAAGGTTAACGTAGAAAATATATAAAGCAACAAGAAGTGATGAAACTAATGTCACCCAAAATAGGTAATGTTACTAAGAAGTTGATAAAGTAATTGTACCAAGTTCATGGAAGCATCATGAATAAATGCAAATACGAAGTTTCGAAGAAAAATGGTATTCAAGCTCTGACAGTTCAGAGAGAATGCCATAAGGATGTTGGAAGCCGTAGGGTAATACCTACAAGCTAGGATGATCCGCAGCTGGTATTTGATCCATAGTCGGTATTTTGATCCACAGTTGGTATCTTATCCGCAGCCGATGTTGGTTGATATAGTTAACCAGATCATCTTAATGGTTGCATAAAGGGCATAAAACTTGGCCTAAGTTAATTAAGACATAAATAAGTATAAAATTCAAGCGATTGTCTTTCGAGGCGCTTCGCGAAGTCAGACCTATCAAAGCAAAAATGTCCAAATAGTAAGTAAGACAAATAATGATGAAAGATTCACTTCGGAGATCCACAATTGTGTGGATACACCATACAATCTTTCACAAGAACCTAACTTGGTAGAGTATAAGATGGATAGAGACCAATATTCTAATTCTAAAGCCAATAAATACTAAATAGACAGTTTGAAGACTATTAGTAAACCCTAAGGGGGAGAGTAAACAGTAAACGGAAGTACTGTTATCCGAATTCCAAGTAAAGGTTGGAGATAAATACTAACCTATGACAAATTAAGCCTTATTTTCATAAGGATAAAAGGAGTATTTATTATTGAAGTATTTTCGGAAGTATGTCTGGAAGAAAGATCGAAGTATGTTTCAAGATATTAGTACTCAAACCTTAAGGCAATTATTAAATAGTAATTGAAGAAGTACTTAAGGTAATAATAAAAGATTATCGAAAGCTTAATAAGGTAAAAGTTTGAATGTGATAAAAGATTAATCCTAACAGACTAATTCTAGAAGAAACAACTCTTAAGTGATCCTTAAGAAGTAATAGAGCACATCCAATTGGACAAGTGTAGAGGAACAATAAATTCCAATGGGTATGGACTAAATGAGTTCAAATCCAATCTTGGTTACCATCTTGAGCCATACAATGGCAAATTAAAGATTCGTCTTTTGACCATAATTATTGTTTAATAGGATCTAAAACCCTGTTTTAGTGAGACTTCCTAGACCTTACCTAGTGTGATAAGGAATCTTGATGATCAAGTAAAGGAGTTGGATTAGGATACCTAATCAGGGAAATCAACTAAACAGAGACCCCAATTTCAGGATTTTATAATGACTTATCCCTAAGGGACTAAAGTAAAAGGAACTTTGGAGTATTAGAGACACCAAGTTAAGGATTGTTGAGTATGATGAGGATTCAAGGAAGGGATCTTGATATGGGATATTACAATTATTCCCATTGAGGTTACCATGGAGTTGAGATATATTGTAAACAATGTAAGACCATTCCTTACTCCGAAACGTGAGAGTATACGAACTTCGGGGATGAAGTTTATTTTAAGGGGGAGAGTCTGTAACATACCAGCATTAGAGCTTAGAAATGAGATGAACACAGATGTGTGCATTGCATTCATGCATAGAAAATCCAAATAATTTTTGCGCTTTTGAACAAAACTTGTCAAAGTGATTGAAGCTTCTCTCAGTTTGATGGAATTGAAGTAGATCATCAAGTTGACTGCGATAAGTTTCAATATGACCTTTGCTAAAACCTTATTTTTGGGTAAGGGAGATTTGATCTAAGGGTAGATCAAATGTAATAAAAGTTAAACCCTAATACATTACTTAATGATTTATATTTGATCCTTAAGTAATCATATCCTAGTATTCATTACACAACTCATGAATACCAAGTTATAAACATAACTTAAGTAATAGGAATGCAACAACTAAATCTTGATTTATCTTAATCTTATCTACTTATCCCATGAGTATCATGGTAATACCCGACTTTAACTCTCTAGTGAGATTGAGTAAGAAAGAAACCAAAGTCAAGATCATTCACCATATATCTTTCTTCCCATATCAATCCTTATCATCTCTATTGAATCCTATCCTAATATTTGTTGTTCATCAATGTTGAGTAATCAACTATTGATTCACCAATTCTTAATCTATCAACTACTGACCATATCATAGCATTCACTTAAGGCCTATAGAGAAAGAAGTAAGAAGAGGTAAGTGCTAATGCTATATTTGAATATCATCCATAGGATGGGAGTGTTGGAAGAGAATAAGAACAATGTGATAATTGATGGATTTAACTCATTCCTAAAATGATAGAAGATTTATATGGAAACAATAATTGTATGGTGATAAAGAAGATTATAAGGATGAATCATGAAGATAGATACCAAGGAGTAATCCTATTGGATTAAGTAAGCATAGTCCATGAATAGCATCCCTTAATCCAATAGAGATACTAAGAAGATAATTTCAATAGAACTGTAATGTTGTATTGATGAAGCCTTGATTAGCCAACTGGAAACCTAAACCATAAAGGATCAAAGGATTATAATGATGATGCTTTAGTCACCAAGATTGAATGCTTATATCATGTATAAGTGACATTGGTGGATAAAACATGATTGAAACCTAGTAGTAGATATAACCAAGTATGGATATGAGAAGATTATGATAAGCTTTAGTGTCAAGCTCATTAGATTTATAAATGGAATGAGAAGAATAAAAGATGGATAAGAATATTCTTGATAAGTAAAGCTCATCATGTTAACACATGATGATGGATATGGAGAAGTAGTATATCTAGGAAAAGAATTCCTTAATCAGAAGTCCAGAATTATGAAGTATGGAAGATAGGAATCCTTGGTAAACACTAAACCCTAAATCTTTAACCAAACATAATATCCATTTCATCTGATTGATCTATCATCTTATTTCCACAAAGATTTATAGGAATATTTTCCTATAGCAAATCACTTAAGCACATCTCTGTCAATTCTAATTATCACAACCATATGTGCTTAGGAGTTATCTTTATCAATTCTTTTCCATAAGACCTTCCAGGAAATAACGTTCTTTTCTAAAAGGTGAAGTCATTCTTGAACACCAACATAAGGACAATCTGTCTTAACCAATAATCTTTATTCATATAAATAAAAGGATGAACAAGAATATTAAAACTCCTAAAACCCAGGGTAAACAATTACAATTTAAAACCCTAACTTTTATTTCAACCATATATGCCTAGAAACTATAGTTATCAATTCTCTCTCATAATTCATTTCAAATAATAACTATTTATTTTAAAGGGTGATATTAATAAAGATCATAAACATAAAGACAATATGTTTAGCTATTAACCCTTATTCACATCAATAAAAGAAATATGAGAATATTAAATCTTATAAGAACTAATGGTAAGCATTTTCAATTTAAACTTTAACTCTTATGTTAGTAATAATAAAATATATACATTACTATTTCCTAAATTATGAGAATAATATTAATCCTATTAAGTACTCAAAACTTTATGTATCAAATAATAATGAAGGATCAATATATATATAAGTTTCTTTAATATTATAAATCAATAAGAATCAAAACATCATTTTATAGGATCCTAAACAAATCCTAAAACCGAAGACCCTAATTTCTACTTATTCTATTTGATATAATAACCTTCATATGATTATGAATATGAAAGTATATAAAAAAAGTAAATCCATAAAATATATTATTATAAAAATTATTAACACACCAGAATCTTAAGTATATTTCCATAAACTTACAATTTTCTAAATAAGAGTTCCTAGAAATTTTAAATGAATAAATATAAAGCTAGGAAAGAAAACAGAAATAAAAATGGGTAAAAGGAATGGAGTAGCAGTCAGCAATAGCCCATGGCCCATTTCCTCACGGAACTAAACGTCGCTCGCGTGTAGCAGCAGCCGCCAGCCGCTCACTTTGCTGAGCCCACTCTGGCCCAGGCCCAAGTAACCCTTCGTCGTCGTCTTCCCCAGCGAGCCAAGCAGATGCGTGGAGAGCACCGATGCCGTCCACCGTCACCGCTACGATTCCCGCCGCCGTCAAGGACGCCGTGTGTGGATAAGATCGCCACGAGGACGCCCTTATCCCCCTCTATCTCTCCATCCCCAAATCCCTCACTCTCTCGCTCTATACCGCACACGCGTAGTTGCTCTGGAAACCCTAGAAGTGGGTGCCTCGCCGTCACCGACGAACCATAGCTCCCCTGGCCCTTCCAGGACCACCTTCGTGCTCCTGATGGTCGTCTAGGTAGTTTGCCCTAGCTGTGATATGGGGTGGCCCGATCTTCTCAGCAAGCACTTGTCAATGATGATGGTGGATGATAAATAACTAGCCTGTAGCTATGAACTCTCCTGCTCGAACCCTGATGCCAATGCAACAGCTCTCGAACCCTGTGGGATATCACAACACCACGCTCTTGCGCACGCAGCCGTCGACCACGAACGGTAGTTTGTAATCTACTAATTCCCAATGGAATAACAGATCACACTCAATTGCAGTAGATAATTCGATCACAGGGTAATTTTAGAGGTTCTAAAAAAGAATCAATTCCAAAATATTTTAACGTGGTCTGCCTTGAAAGAAACGGTACCCCATCTAATTAAGGGAGAGGGGGCGGCTAGGCTAAGAGTCCAAGACGCAAACGAATACAACTAAGATACATGCCGACCCAAGTGGGACAACTTTCTAGGCACACAGGCCTGTTCCTGCCGTGGCAACATATTGGGCCTAAAGCGTGCCGCGGCAGGACTCTTCTGCCGTGGCAGGATTTCAGCTACTTTCTGTGCCGCGGTAGCCTACCGTGGCAGGATTTGGCATCGTTTCTCTGCCGCGGCAGAGACTCTGCCAGGTGTTGATCCCTTCCTTTGTAGCTCCTTGCGCTTCCTCCCTCTCCTCCCTCGCGCTTGCCCTATTGATCAACACACCTTGATCCATGTGCTTCGCCTCCTCGCTACGTGCTATACCTTCTTTTCCAACGTACCTGATCATACAATAACACATAGAATTAGGAAGTATAAAATTCTCATTAAGTAAAACATCAGGCTCATTAAGAAACAAATTCACCTGTTGTTCTAGTAGCTTAGCACGAGCTCTTAAAATTGGGTCCAATCCTAATCTCATTGGACTTATCCTTGTTAGTAGCAGTTGGAACATCATCAGTAGTAACTGGGGTAGGTGTAAGTATATGGATGACCTCATCATCTCCCCCCCTTCAAAAGGCGTTGACCTCGACGCTCCAAGGTCTTCTCCATCATATGGTGATAAATCAGCAACATTGAAACTATTGCTAGCTCCACCGAATTCAGCAATAGGTATATCAATCGAGTAGGCATTATCATTAATCTTGTAAGGACCAGCACTGTGCGGCTTCAACTTGGATTGGCGCAGCAATGGGAACCTATCCTTGCGCAGATGTACCCAAACCATATCACCAGGTTTGAACAACACTTCCTTCCTTGCTTGATTTCTTGCAGCAACAATGTTCTTGCCTTTCTTCTCAATAGCCTCTCGAGTCTTCTCATGAATCTTCTTCACATAGTCTGCACGTCTTGATGCCTCCATATCAACTCTCTCATGTAATGGTAGAGGCAATAAATCAAGTGGTGTCAATGGCTTGAAACCATACACCACCTCAAAAGGACAAAGTTGAGTGGTTGAATGCACTGCCCTATTGTAAGCAAACTCGACATGTGGCAAACACTCTTCCCACTCCCTCAGATTCCTCTTTATCATAGTCCTTAAGAGTTGTGATAATGTTCTATTCACCACCTCTGTCTGACCATCTGTCTGGGGATGCCAAGTAGTACTGAATAGTAGCTTCATTTCCAGCTTCCCCCATAAAGTCTTCCAAAAGTAGCTCATAAACTTCACATCCCGATCAGAAAAAATTGTTCTTGGTACTCCATGTAATCTCACAATGTCCCTAAAAAACAGGTTAGCAACATGCGACACGTCGTCGCTTTTGTGGCAGGCAATAAAATGATGCATCTTAGAGAATCTATCTACTACCACAAATATAGAATCATGCCCTCTCTGGGTTTTAAGTAGACCTAGCACAAAATCCATACTAATGTCTTCCCATGGTGCAGTTGGCGCAGAGAGAGGGGTATACAAACCATGAGGCTTCAATTTGGATTTCGACCTGTGACATGTAATGCATCGACTCAGAAATCTGTACACATCACGCCTCATCTTGGGCCAATAAAAATGATCAGCAAGCATGAGTAATGTTTCTCACGCCCAAAGTGACCCATCAAACCACCAGCATGTGATTCCTGCACTAAGAACAAATGCAACGATGATTCTGGAATACATAGTTTGTTAGCTCAAAACAAATACCCATCATGTATATGATACTTATCCCATGCGTTTCTAAGAGCACACAAACGATATGGTTCAGAAAAATCATTGTCAGTTGCATAAAGTGCACAAATACTCTCTAATCCAGGAATTTTAACATCAAGATTCGTTAATAGCATGTTTTCCTAGACAAAGCATGAGCAACGACATTCTCTTTTCCTTTATTATATTGAATGATGTACGGAAAAGATTCAATAAACTCAACCCATTTAGCTAATCTCCTATGCAAGTTTGATTGAGCTTTTAGATACTTTAAAGCTCCATGATCAGAATGTATGATAAACTCTTTTGGCCACAAATAATGTTGCCAAACTTCTAGTACACGAACAAGTGCATACAATTCTTTATCATATATAGGATAGTTCAATCTAGCACCAGTTAGTTTCTCAGAAAAATATGCTATAGGGCGACCCTCTTGCATCAAAAAGGCCACCAATACCTATACCACTAGCATCACATTCAACTTCAAATTGCTTTGAAAAATCAGGAAATGCAAGTAATGGTGCAGAAGTAAGCAAACGTTTCAATGTATCAAATGCAATATCTTGGGCTGCGCCCCACACAAATGGCACACCTTTCTTAGTCAAATCATTCAATGGTGCAGCAATAGTGCTAAAATCCTTCACAAATCGTCTATAGAATCCAGCTAATCCATGGAAACTACGCACTTGACTAACATTCATGGGAATAGGCCAATTCTGAATTGACTCAATTTTAGATTGATCTACTTCTACCCCATGCTTAGATACAACATAACCCAAAAATATGACCTTATCTTTTGCAAATGTGCATTTCTCAAGATTAGCATACAATTGATTATCACGCAACACTTGCAAAACTTGTCGGATATGATTACCATGTTCAGTTTTGTTGTGGCTATAGATAAGAATATCATCAAAATAAACAACCACAAAACAACCAATGAATTCTCTCAAAACATGATTCATTAATCTCATGAATGTACTAGGTGCATTAGTAAGCCCAAAAGGCATGCCTAGCCATTCATATAAACCAAATTTAGTTTTGAAAGCATTTTTCCACTCATCCCCTTCTTTCATTCTAATTTGATGATAACCACTACGCAAATCAATCTTAGAGAAAATAGCAGCACCACTCAATTTGTCAAGCATATCTTCTAAGCGTGGAATAGGATGACGATATCGAATAGTGATGTTATTAATAGCTCGACAATCTACACACATGCGCCATGTACCATATTTCTTAGGAACTAAAATAACAGGAACAACACAAGGGCTAAGAGAAACACGAATGTACCCTTTATCGAGTAGTTCTTGTACTTTTTTCTGTATCTCCTTAGTTTCGTTGAGGTTGGTCCGGTAGGGTGCACGGTTAGGTAATGTGGCTCCTGGAATAAGATCAATCTGATGCTCTATGCCGCGCATGGGAGGAAGTCCAGCGGGCACCTCCTCTGGAAACACATCACCAAAGTCCTGCAAAACAGTAGAGACACCAAGAGAAATAGGGGTCATGTCGTTAGAAACTAAAACCTCGCCCTTATACATGAGCACAAGCGGCATGGCACTAGGATCCTCTCGAAACTCTCTCATATCTTCCTTGGTGGCTAGCATTACTAGGTTAGGCACTCTCTCTCTTTTCTTTATATCACTCTTTGTAGGCTCTATAACATCATGTACAGCTGCAACACTTTCATGGCCTCCAACAGAAGCATCTTTCAAAGTCACCTCTATTTTCTGTCTAGACTCATTGACAATCTGTTGTGGTGTCATTGGTTGCAGGTTAATCTTCTTGCCTGTAAACTCCAAGTGATAAGTATTGGCACGGCCATTGTGTTGCACATGGCGATCATATAACCAAGGCCGACCCAATAACAAATGGCAAACAGTCATAGGAACCATATCAAAATCAATAGAATCTTTGTATGGTCCTATTTCAAAATTCACTCTCACCATATGGTTTACTTTCATCTCACCACTGTCACTTAACCACTGAATGTAGTATGGCTTAGGATGAGGCAAATAAGATAAATTCAGCTTGGCACATAACTCCTTGCTTGCAAGATACCTGTAGCTACATCCATCAATAATTACTTTGCAAGCTTTGTTAGGCCCAACGAGAGCTTTTGTTTGGAAGAAATTGCAGCGCTGAGAGTCAACAATGGGCTGCACACTAAGAATGCGTGGAGATACCACGATAGTAGGTGCATGCGCAGGAAAGGCATCCAGACCTTCCTCTTCATAATCATCACTATGATCATCAGGATCAACATCATCTCCACTCTCATAATCTCCTTGGTCATTGACAAACATCTCCTTGCGGTTTGGACAATCTCTCTGATAGTGCCCTCGACCTCCGCAAGTGTGGCACTCCACATCACGAGTGCGTGCAGTTGACATATTCGAACCCGTACTAGTAGCAGGAGCAGCTGGTTTCTTAGCATTAGAACCAAAAGAGGGCGAGGGGACAGGCTTGGCCGCCGATGTAGTAGGGTAGCTGGTCGCTGCAGGAGGAGCCATAGGAGATGGCGTGGCCCTGGGGAACCGGCTAGTGGCTGGAAAACGACGTGCTTTAGCTTCCTCCACGAGCTGTGACTCGGCCTCTCTAGCATGATGCAATAGTTCGTTCATGTTCTCATACTTATGATGACGCACTATGCTCTTTATGGGTAACCTCAAATTGTTGAGAAATCGCTGCATGGTCATCTCAAGTGATTCTCGGATTCGAGCACGTTGCATAAGCATCTCCATCTCCATGTACTCATCAACTGTCAAGTTCCCTTGCTTCAATTGTGTCAACTTGTCAAAAACAGAGCGCAAGTAATTGGTGGGTACAAAACGTTCCTTCATGATACGCTTCATCTCTCGCCAAGTCATCACCGGAAGGTCATTGTCATCCCTTCTATGCTGAACAAGAGCATCCCACCAACGAAAAGCATAACCATCAAATTCCGACGCTGCAAGCTTGACCTTCTTTTCTTCAGTATACTCATACAAGCGCCAGAGCTTCTCTATCTTAAACTCCCATGTCAAATAATCTTCAGGATCAATGGAACCATCAAACTTGGGAATTGAAAATTTAGGCTTGCCCAAACCATCATCAACCGGCTGTATAGGTACACGCTGAGCACGACCTATAGGGGCAAAACCGAGACCATGTAATAGTGCAGGTGCATGATCATTAGGGCGTCCCCTGCCTAGTGGCGCAGCACCAGCAACACTGCCATCAGCTTCATCCTCGAGCTCCTCATGCATTGGTTGCTATTGTCGTTGCTCAATAGCAAGTGTCAAGGCCTCTACGGAACGCTGCAGAGCTGTCACGTTCGTGTTGAGGTATGTCACTTGTGTCTTGATAGTAGCCACGTCCCGAACGTTTGCTTCCAAAGTCACTTGCACGTCCTGAAGACTCTTGTCAATGGCATCTGTTGTGTTGTTAAACACTAGTGTAAAATGGGATCTCAATGCTTCATATTCCCACCAATTGACACACTCATCATCCTTATTTTTTTATGCTACAACATTAGAAGCACTAGTAGACATGATTAGTAGATTAGTGCAATAAATAAAATCTATTTGGTGGAACACTCAATTCACTCACACTGACAAGAAAGTAGATCTTACCGTTCGAAAGTGAATAGAGATGCGTAACCAAAATGAGATCAAGACTGATGCACTGATGTGATGAAGTGAATATCAAGGGTATAGAGACGATCACAGGGCACACAGGTTATTTATGGTGGAGCTGTAGGTATGTAATCCTAACTACACTACAAACAAGTCCTAGTGCTGATCGTTATGATAACCCAAGAAACACACACGGTGGAGATAAACGTGGCAACACAATTTATGAACAGGAATATTGCAATGCACAAGAGAGACGCTAGTAATAGCTCAAAATAAACAGGCACAAGATTGCTCAATCTACAAGTGCTATGATTAACTAGGCCTCCAATAAAGCACACTTTGATATCTTTTTTTTGTCACGCTTGTAGATCTATTCTCGCTCTTTTTTTAATACTGAATCTCTTTTCTTTTTCTGTTTTTTTAACTATATGATTCAATGCAAAACGAATGCAAACTAGGGAGGGCCGGATAATCCGGTTTGTCGGGGCAAAAATTGAGCACTTTCAAAACCCTAATGAGCAGCCTGTCAGAGCAAAGCAACTAGTCTCGTGGGTACGTTCCTAGGCACGAATACGGTAGATAGGCTGTAGCTAGGTTTGAAACACCAAAGTACGCTATGTGGCACTCGGAAAAGTAGATGGAAACTTGCGGAAAATGGTGATGGTGGACTCGGTATAACACAAGATCAAAACCCTAAACTTTGAACACAAACGAAAACTAGACTCCTATGAGAAAAACCTGCAGATCGGATCTACGAGAAGACATGACCAGCAACTAAAACTTGAAAAACGATGCAATCTAGGCTAGGGCAAATATTTTTGTATGCATTTTTCTGTATAGGATGAAAACAAGAACTAATCTCTGGATGGATTTGTGGATGCTCACCGAGTAAACGAGGAAATATGATATCAAGATGATATGGGGTGGCCCGATCTTCTCAGCAAGCACTTGTCGATGATGATGCTAGATGATAGATAACTAGCCTGTAGCTATGAACTCTCCCGCTCGAACCCTGATGCCAATGCAATGGCTCTCGAACCCTATGGGATATTCACAACACCACGCTCTTGCGCACGCAGCCGTCGACCATGAACGGTAGTTTGCAATCTACTAATTCCTAATGGAACAACAAATCACACTCAATTGCAGTAGATAATTCGATCACAGGGTAATTTCAGAGGTTCTAAAAAAGAATCAACTCCAAAATATTTTAACGTGGTCTGCCTCGAAAGAAACGGTACCCCCATCTATTTAAGATAGAGGGGGCGGCTAGGCTAAGAGTCCAAGACGCAAACGACTACAACTAAGATACATGCCGACCCAAGTGGGATAGCTTTCTAGGCGCACAGGCCTGTTCCTGCCGTGGCAACATATTGGGCCTAAAGCGTGCCGCGGCAGGACTCTTCTGCCGTGGCAGGATTTCAGCCACTTTCTGTGCCGCGGTAGCCTACCGTGGCAGGATTTGGCATCGTTTCTCTACCGCGGCAGAGACTTTGCCAGGTGTTGATCCCTTCCTTTGTAGCTCCTTGCGCTTCCTCCCTCTCCTTCCTCGCGCTTGCCCTATTGATCAACACACCTTGATCCATGTGCTTCACCTCCTCGCTACGTGCTATACCTTCTTTTCCAACGTACCTGATCATACAATAACACATAGACTTAGGAAGTATAAAATTCTCATTAAGTAAAACATCAGGCTCATTAAGAAACAAATTCACCTGTTGTTCTAATAGCTTAGCACGAGCTCTTGTAATTGGTCCAATCCTAATCTCATTGGACTTATCCTTGTTAGTAGCAGCTGGAACATCATCAGTAGTAATTGGGGTAGGTGTAAGTATATGGATGTCCTCATCAAGCTGGCTCAGTTCGGGGTGGTCTCGTGCAGCCGAATCGGGACCTCCATCTCCGACGCCAGCCACCGTCGCTGCCATCGATTCTGGTCGGGTCTCGACTCACCAACCCCTACCCAAGCTTCCTGGTAAGCCACTGAGCCTCCCATTGCCCTTACCTTCCTCAATTGCTTCTGGAATGGTACTCCCGACGTGCGCCGCCCATAGCCGCCGCATAAAATCGTCGCCGTTGCTTTTCCGGTAGCCAACAACTAGTGGTGCCGCCCCTTTATCGTTCAGTGCATGCCCCTACATCCTATGCGCTTAGCCAGACAGCCTCGCACGCGCTAGCTCATCGTCTCTTTGCTCGTTTGGGGAGGAACTCCGACGGGGTGACGTCATCGCGATGCTAGGGTGATGTCACCGCGTGTGGTCAAGCCCAGTCAAACTTTGTTGGGCCCGCTTCGCTGATGTGGCGTGCTGACGTGGTGGAGACCCACCAGTCAGTTTCAGTATGGGTAGAACTAGGTTAATACAGAAAGTTTTAGTAATTAGGGTTTTCTTTGTTGATGTCATTTTGACCTAATAAAGATATTTTATTATTTTCAAAAATTGATTAAACATTGTAAATTCAATAACTATGGTTTTATAATTTAGAAAAATATGTTTAATATATGAAAATGTTTAGAAAAATAAAATCTACACATTAAAACTATTATCAAACATTATTATGTTAACAATTTAAATAATTATTATTTAATAAAGATTTTATAAGTATTAATACTTTAATAATTCATATTTTAATAATGGTAAATGTTAAAAATATAAATAAAATACCAAAGATCTTAGAAAAATGAGAATTATAATCCAAATCTATAATCATACATTATTATTTCACTTAATTAAATATTTTTTATTTATTAAGTATTTATAAAGTTATAAATCTTATAAAAATCATATCTTATTATTTATAAATCACAAAAAATAAATGTAATATATCAAAATGATCACAAAAATAATGTCTACATGTTAAAAATATAATATTCCACTTTTGAGTTAAATAAAAAGTTAAACAGTTTAGTAACTTTAATTTAAACCTATTTATTTAGTTAATAATTCATATAAGGGTAAATAAAATTTCCAATATTTCTAAAATTAGGCAATTGAGTCTAATAAATAGTATTAGTCTTCAATATTGATAATATGAAGTCAAAATGGTTCACCACATTTTAAATGCAATTTTATCGAATTATCCTTCAACCATAAGTGTAGATTATTTTATAAAAGGATTCTTATTTAATATAAAATCTCCAAGAATAAATTTGTAATGAGATAAAACCTATTCCTTTACTTTAACCACAAGTTTATAAACAAATCAAAACCCAATAGTGAACCATAAGTAGTTAAGTAATGTCATTTTCCTGACTACCAATTATAACCATTCAGTCACAAAAAGATAAATGATTCTATTCCATTATAAAAATCAAGAAACCACTACACCAAATAAAAGTATAACCATTCTTAAGTGACTTTAAGGAAACATTATAAAGTACACAAGGTACAAATAACATAAGCAATATACTCTAAGTCCATCTATGTCCTTAAAGTTAACTTTAGTCTATAATACTTTAAATACTATGCTAAAAACTTTATTATGTGTTATATAGTTTACTTTGGTCTGTTTCAATTAAAGAATTAGTGCATCTCAAATACCAAACTAACCAAATTAAAAACCAAGATAGATAAGTCTCAAAATACTAATGATATCATTATTCAAATAGAGTAATTCTTTCTCACTTAAAAACTATAACTAGTAAGAACACCAAATAATGTTAACTTAAAGTTTAAATACTTCTTCTTAGCTAAATAAGATTTTCTTCAAAAGTTATTCTTTTAAGATACATTATAAAGCAAGACATAAGCATTACTCTAAAGGCTCTAAATGATGATCAAACCTAGTATACACAGTCTTTAGGAACCTTCCAAACTTATATGTTTTATTATAGTATGCTACTTGTTATGTATACATATTGTTTCACACACACTCACAAGCCTTAATAAGAAGCACAAGTGTGAAGCTTATCTAAAAATACAACACATTCTTAAGAAACCATTTCTAGTTTCCAAACCCTAGATCAAGGCTATCCCTAGGATTCAAGTTTACGAAATTGCATTACATTACTTATGCATAATGGCATCTTGCTTCTTTAAACATTAGTCCTTACCGGACAAATGATGCTGATTTCAGATATTGGATCTTATATTGTGTTGAAGACCGTGAGTGCATAATCTTGCAATCACAAAAGGCAAGTTCACACTTGCTCATGTCCTTTGATTATTTTCTGTAAAGTATTTTGCAAATCCAGTGTTGTCATCACCTGCATTTGAAAAAGATCGGAAAACACTATTTTCATAATAATATGATTATAGGTTATTTACCATGAGGTAATAACCTACTATGAAAGTTCCGGTGGTAAAGGAACATATTATTTAGGACTTAACAACCAATGCCGCCAGTGATTCTTGCGCCGTATATCATGCGTTAACCATGAGATTTAGAATGGACAGAGAAGTGAGATGTATCCTTTTCGTCTCGTATGGAGGCAATACGACCTTAAAGTGACGTTGTGATTCCTTGTGCGGATCCAACATATGGGTGGGCACCCTTACGCCCCACACTTTTGGTGTCTAGATTATCTATGGATGGTGTTTAGTGGATGGACCATTTAATATGGCACTTGCTAGTGAAACACCAGGTCATAGAGTCTTCGGGAACTCATCAGGGTTTTAGCTTGCCTGAAAGGGGGCTTAACGGAGGTGAGCCGGCCCCGAAGGATCGTCCATATATATGAGGTTGCGGAGAGGGCAATGATTGGCTTGGATCTTAGACTGGGCCCCATACCAAGGAAGTATGGACAAGGTAATGACTTGGTTGTGCAACAAGGCTAAGGTCTCTCATGGGTAAAGTAACGCACCTCTGCAGAGTGTAAGAAATGTAACTTGTTACTCCCTGTTCCGGGAAGGAGCTGCGAACGCGGCGGGAAAGGAACTTCATGAATGTTCTGGTAAACCCGTGTAGGCTGACGGACATAGCTTTTCAGAATAAAAGCAACCTTTGAAGAAATGTTTATGAAAACTTGCATTGCCTACGACCTACGGTCTGTGGCTGTAGATATAGTGCATCAAACACTCCTTTTCTAGTGAGCTTGCTGAGAACGCTCATACTCAACGAATCTTCTTAACCCTTGCTAGGTTCTGAAGCCAGTATAGACGATGTCTACATCAAGTTATGCTCCAGGAATCATCACCAGAATCTAAAGTTCTTCAATGAAGTCAAGAAAGTCAACATATACATCAACTAAAGTGAAGACGAAGTTACTAATTAGATAGGAATATAATCTCTAGCCATAGAACCTATTTCTGTAGCGTATTGCAATAGCAGCAATGCCATACCATTAGTTAAAATACTAGTCTTATTAATATGATAGTTTTCGAGTTGTTTATTTTTGATTCTTCTTTGTAAGAAGTTTCTTTCTCTCTCTTTAACCTAGAGTGTTCTCTGGATCTTGTGTAAAGAGTTGAGTTGTAACCTATAGTCATGTCTTGGACCTGCTGTGTTTCTGTTGTACCACTCTGAGGGATGTAATACTAGTGAACGGTGTTTCATTGGTGTTATGTCAACGACTATAGTGTACTACATCATGCAGTGGTATGCTGGGTCACCGCAGTTGGTACCAGAGCATATGCTTTGAACTTAGGATTAAAACCCTTTTAGGAAGATCTGTAGGTTGGATAGTGACTATAGGAGCCACCTTATCTAAACCAAATATTCTTATGGCTTGTGATGAGTATCCACTTGAGGATAACCTTGTCACACCTAAGTCAGATGATTAAGTCATTCTTTCTTAGGAGTAATTATTTTATCTTTTCTCATTATAGTGCCATTTAGTGTCTTACAAAGGAGACATAAACCACCAAGATACTATAGGAAAGCCAATTGTTCACTGTAGATTAGGAGCAAGTGTAAGACATTAATTGAAGTAGTCTTAATGGGTAGCCTAACCCTAGAATTTAAGTAAGAGTAGTAAAATCTTATTATTTGTTGATAACCAAAGACAACATGATGAATATCATTAGGACAAATGTTGATGTAATGAGTAGTAATCATGTGGTATTCATTTGAGAATTCTACGTGATGAAGTGAAATTATGTTATGGCTTAATAATAGTGTAGTGAGAAGTAAAGTTATCATGGTTAGATTAGCTCTTGAAACATGTAAATAGGTAAAACATAACAAGATCATGGTGAGATTAGCTCCAAAACCATGATGTAAGTGTAAGTATGACAAGTACTTAGTGAATTATCTTGGAGTAGAAGTATGAAAATAACATGGTAGGACTACGATAGAAGCCGTAGGTGTCATAATTCCTGATAAAATTTAGTTTTTGATGTTCAATAGAATTTTTTTAGTCTTTTTGAGAGATCATATGAGGATAGTTACTAATGAAGAAAGGCTGGTTATAGTTAATCCTTTCAACAATGAGACCAAAGGTTAGTCGAAACCAAAATTGAGATCACGTTGTTAAAAATTATCCTGTTGCAATTGAGCAATTTGGGGAAAATATTGAGATAAAGAATTGTTTGACCCCTATGTGCTAAGTATCACAATGTAAACCTATACGAGGAGGTGTCATATACTACACAACTAAGCCTGAATTCTAGAGATATTATACTCAACTATTTTGGGCTTAGAATATTGTGTGTTATATGTAACACATTTGGATTTATTTGTCTTTCTTGGATCTTCTTGATTGACTAGATCTGTACATGAAGTTTGACTTGGTGTGCAAATGCATGTTGCAACATCCACTTACTACTTGATGTTATAGACCTAGATAGAGTAAGGGAATTCGTGTAAGGGAGTGATGAGTTCCAAAGACCAAGATGAAGATTTACATGAAGGATGAAGCGAAATATAAGGAGTATTAGCGCAGTTTGAAGGATAGATCAAACTCAGGTTATTCTTAGATAGGTATAAGAAGGAAGGTTAACGTAGAAAATATATAAAGCAACAAGAAGTGATGAAACTAATGTCACCCAAAATAGGTAATGTTACTAAGAAGTTGATAAAGTAATTGTACCAAGTTCATGGAAGCATCATGAATAAATGCAAATACGAAGTTTCGAAGAAAAATGGTCTTCCAGCTCTGACAGTTCAGAGAGAATGCCATAAGGATGTTGAAAGCCATAGGGTAATACCTACAAGCTAGGATGATCCGCAGCTAGTATTTGATCCATAGTCGGTATTCTGATCCACAGTTGGTATCTTATCCACAGCCGGTGTTGGTTGACATAGTTAACCAGATCATCTTTGTGAGACGTTTCTTTCTCTCTCTTTAACCTAGAGTGTTCTCTGGATCTTGTGTAAAGAGTTGAGTTGTAACCTATAGTCATGTCTTGGACCTGATGTGTTTCTATTGTACCTCTCTGAGGGATGTAATACTAGTGAACGGTGTTTCATTGGTGTTATGTCAATGACTATAATGAACTACATCATGCAATGGTATGCTGGGTCACCGCAGACCTTTAGTTCCTTGGGGTTAAAAAATGTTGACAATATTGTCGTACAATATATCTTCATAGTACTATCCCAGTGCGGCAACCGATTTTCCTCCCTTCTTTCCCTTCTGTTTTCCCTTCATGTCTTTCTTGAAACTGGTGGTCTTATTGATCATCAACACTTGATGTTCTTTCTTGATCTTCACCTCTGCAGTCTTCTGCATTGATAGAAGCTCGGGGAGAGACTTCTTCATGCCCTGCATGTTATAGTTCATCATGAAGCTCTTGTATCTAGGTGGCAGAGATTGGAGAACACGATGCATGCCTAAGTCAATGGGAATCGATATTCCCAAGGACACAAGATTATCGGTGTACCTAGACATTTTGAGTACGTGCTCACTAATGGAGTTGTTCTCTTCCATCATACAACTAAAGAACTTTTCTGAAGCATTATAAACCTCTACATCAGCATGGGTGTCGAAAATCATTTTCATCTCACCCATTGTATCAAAGGCATTGCTGTTTTCGAAACGCTTTCGAAGTTCTGGTTCTATCCCATACAATATGCCACAATGAACTAAGTTGTGGTCCTCCTGACTAGTCTGATAGATGTTCTTTTCCTCGTCAGGGGCATCATCAAGTGGTGGGGGGCCTAGCGGCGCTTTTAGCACATATTGCTTTTGTGCAGCAGAGAGGAGAATCCTCAAATTCATGGCCCATTCGGTAAAGTTGCTACCATTTGTAACATACCAAAAATATTGATCATGCTTATCAACCTCTAATCACTAAAATTAGGGTTAACAAAAACTTGGATTAAATAAAAACCAAATGAATGCATGTGTGTATGTGATGATTGAATGAATGCATAAATGGACTTGTGTGATTAACCTAAATAGCAAGGAATGGTTTAAAGATGAAAATAACATCATCTAAAACATTTCCAAGCAGAAACAAATCAAGAGAAAATCAAAAACAAAACAAATAAAGCAAATGATCATTTTTGCCAATCTTGCTCACTAGGCCACTTTGAGTGTTTCTAGTCCAAGATTTCAAACAGAAATTTTCCATTTCTTTTCACCCCTTGCAATACCAAGTAAAAGTGAATCAAAGACCACCTTTCCAACTTACAGAAACATTTGGCAACTTGATTCAAAGGGAAATTGAAAACTAAATCTATAACATATGTGAAGATCCCACATGTTGAAAACCCAACTAAACCAGTGCCCCTTGACCAATCCAGCTAACCAGAGACTCCCTAGTATGTACCTAGCAAACCCACCAAGTTTGAATCCTAGATTCAAATTTTAATTTCTTTCGGCCATTTCATCAAACACCTTGTGATCACCAAACAACAAAACATCAAACACTATTAGTAGCAGTAATTTTGGCCAACCTTGTCCCCTCTCTAGCTCACTCTACACTCTCAGTAGATAATGAAACTAATCTAACTAGCCTTAGCACCACTGTGAGCAAGCATAGCCATCAATGGTGACCATGACGAGAGAACCATTGCCATCCCCATGTCGCCAGCAAGCTAGAGGAAGCACTAGCCTCGCCAACCTTGTCTGGGACACACAACACCGTCCATCGCCACCCCCTATCCAAGCCCCGAGCCTTCTCATCCCCTGGACCACATGGCAAGCTCATGCCCAGTCTCTATGCGTGCGAGCCGAGAGCGCGCCAGAGCGCCGCACGCGACACCAGCCGACAGACCACGCGCCGTCCTTGCCGCTTGCATAAGTGAGCGCCAGCACCCCGCCAGACAACCTCGTTCGCCGCCGTGCAGCCCATGCACGTTGTGCGCCATTAAACTTGCCGTCGGACCCGCTTAGAACGCCAGGACGTTCCGATCGTTCCTCACCGCCCCAAGCCGCGCCATCAAGCCGTTGAGCTTCGCCAGGAGGCAACGCACTGCCCCCTATCGTCGCCCATGCCATTAGCACTCTGTGCCGACGACCACGATGAGCTCCACCTGCACCCGTCGGTCCCCTTCAGGCACTATAAATAGAGGCCTTCCTAGCTCAAACCCTTCACACCATCTCACTACCCACCTCTCACTGATTACACACACTCACCCCCGGAGTAAGACGAGCACCAGGTGGCCGGAATTGCACCGGATTTTGCCGCTGCAGAGGAGGAGAGGCGCCGTTGATTGGAGCCACCCTAGGAGGAGCTGCTGGTACCAGGAGAATCGCCGTCATCGACTTCATCATTTGCCCCCATCGCCGACCATCGACGGAGCCCCGGTGAGCCTCCCACGACCCCTACTGGCCTTGCTAGGGTTTTGTCTCGCCGGCGTTGCCCGACGTGGACGATGAACCACAACCGTAGGATTAGAACTAGATCGCATGGCCTAGATTCACCCATACCGCTTCACCACTCGCTGTCTCACTGACGAGTGGGGTCGCTCACTTAACCAGCCTATGCGCGCTATGCGTAGTGGGCCGGCCCAGTTAAACCTCCGGCGCGACCCAACAATTCAAACTTAGGTTTATTCATTTAATTTCAAACACAGTTGTATACCTAGATTCAAAAATCAACCCAACTCGATTCACTAAACCAAAATGCATGAAACTAATTTTGTTAGAAAGGTACTAGAGTGCTTAATCCAAGCCCGTTGGATTCAAACCATTTAGAATTGTAGGTCACCCATGGTAAAAATAACAAGACAGAAGCTTTTCTGCATCCAAATATTTTTAAAAATTCAACCTTGAAATCTTTTGAGTTGATTCCAACTCTCAAAAATCACATTTAACCATACCTTTCAGAATATATAAAAATATATAGGGCTACTTGCAGAAATAATGATCAAGTAATAAAAGAATGCCTCACAGGCCATTCTAGTCATTTTATTTAATTAAAATAAAAAGGTTAAACCTTATTAAATTATGACACCACTTTAAATCAAATTCCCATGTACTGAAATATGTGGTGATGACATGTGTCAACATGATCCCATGTTTGAGTTGGAGAATAATAAATCTTAAGTAGTCTTTCAATGAGTAGAAATTACTTTTCTAATATAAAATAAATAAGACAAGTGCTTTAATCTTTGTGATAATAGTGATGATGCTAGATCATCTAGTGTGAACCTTTGTGTGATAAATAGAAATAGTTAAGTATTGTTTGGTGATTGTGTACCTCATATTTATTCATAGACGCTAGTACCGACCAAGGATTCGAGGAGGAAGGAGGATACTACGAGGAAGAAGCCGAGGAAAATTTCAACCACTGCTCTGCACAAGGCAAGCTAACACTTGCAACTATGAAAGTTAGATAACCTATGCAATGCATTAAGCATGCTTGGTTAGATACATTTGATGATACCCAATCCTAGTTTTACTTGCAAGCTTAGTATTTTATTTCTTTATCAAGGCTTTCTATCAAAAGTTTACTTAGTGACTTGTAGATATTATAAAGATATTTGAAGGTAGCATAAAGAGCATAAAACTTGTCCTAGGTTAGATAATCTTGATGTCATCATGAGGCATGAGATTTAACTTAGCTAATTCCCACTTGTTTACTACCCATCATTAGTATTTACCCCCACTTGTAGATGCTAGTGCTAAGCTTAAAATTTTATCAACTTTAGATGGGAATACTTGGTGCAAATGGTTATGAAAACCTTGGAATGATGAGTCATTCTATTGAAATGTTTTGACATGTGTTCCTGAACACCAGATGATTTTTATGATGAAAATTATAAGGCATGAGCCTTAGCCCTTTATGAAACTGATGGTTGTCTGGATGCGATACCATTCCAATTTTACCGTACAACCACAATACCCGAAATTTGGGTAGGGCCTGACTAGAAATTTATATACCTTAATATGGGTTCCCTTGCGGCCAAGGTTTGAGTTGAGGCTACCTTGTGAAGATTGTCCACCTGTGTAGTACCCAAGATGACAGTTGGTCATGGTTGGGAGGCCAAAATCACAGGAGAGGTGCCTATACTAGGGCGTGTAATTGAAAGGTTAGGATTGATTATCCGCATACTAAGTATGGTGAATTAAGGATTGTTCCTAATAGATGTATCGAATGTTGTGGTGAAAGTGTACAATCTCTACAGAGTGTCAAACTATTCGAATAGCCGCGTCCTTGGTTATGGATAGTTGGAGTGGACATACTGTTCTGTCGTCAGATGTTTTCAAAATGACTTGTGAAACGATTCATGACTTTGACTTGACCACAGTAGGGTTGTGATATGAAATTCAAGTTCACACTTAGGTGTTATAAAACTTTCAACTAGCTTATTTGCTTTTGAACTCAGTAGAGATAAATCTGGCTTTTTTAAAAACAACCTAGAGCTTACTACTTCCTATTCCAAAACCACTTCACTTGTTAGTATTAGTTTGCGAGTACTTAAAAAGTACTCATGGATTTGTACCTGGCTATTCCCATGGCTAGACTATGAAGAGGAGTATCAGGAAGACGGACAGTAGGAGGGTTACGACAATTAGGATCATCTCCCATCGTCAGCATTGCCTGTGACCATGAAGATGGAGCCTTGCCTACGCTATCGTTATTATTACGTTATTTCGCTGGTTGAATTTTATTAAGACTGGATCATGAGATCCTTATTTGTGTAAGACCTTATGTATGGTTTGTAATGGATGATGTACTGTGATATCCAATCTGTTATGTCTCGCAAAAATGGTAATCCTGGGATTGCGATGTATGGCATAACAGGCATCTGTGATTAAAAATCTAGGCGTTGAGACCATTTGTTGCAAGTTTCTCTTTCTCCGTGAACACATTGAAATTAAAAGCAGGTGGTGCCATCTACAATAGAATTTGTAAACTTTAGACTAAGTTTATGATAGATCAAGTTCAACTAATCAAATTATGAAAGAACTCCCACACAAAAACGACACCCCTCATGCCTTTTTGGTGATTACATGAACCAAATCCCCTATACCAAGTCCAATCATCGTGTGAGTCGGTGTAGCTTCAAAGGCGAGCATCTATATGGGCATATCAACATATGACTCATGCTTAACCTTTTGGTCTGTGTTCTGAGGCCATGTTTGTACATGCTAGGCTCGCCAAGTAAGAACCTTAGTATTTGCGTGTGTAAAACTGTCTTACACACGAAATATGATCGTGGATTCAAGAACACCCGATCATCAAGTGATGTCTTGAAGCGGCAAAACATAATCGGTGCATACTTAAGGGAGAATACATTTTTATCTTGATATCTAAATGAGGGATCATCTTATTATGATAATAAAACGCCAAACAAGCAATATAGATGCAACAAACATCATATGTGAAAAGTGAAATGATATGGTTCTTCCACTTGATCATCATCATGTGCATCGTGGTATGATCTTTATCATTCCTTTGTGTGTAATGCCAAGGTCTATGGAACTTACACATTAGGTGTATTGTAAAAGTATCGACTATACATTTACTTACAACATTACCATATCATGACACTAGACCATCAACAATCTAAATTATACGTTTCTAATTTATCCATTGCAAGTTTTACATGGCTTAGGGCTTTTAAAGATAGAACCGTTCTTGCCTATGAACATGGAACCACAACGAGGATAGAAAAATTATTAACAACTCGTTGTAAATTAGATATTGACTATAGTAGGAGAGATAGGCACCCGCTATCCACTTATGCAAAACTAGTTGCATGTCAAGCGTGGAACATGTATCATGTGCGAGGACATGTAAAGTTTGTCCGGGCCGCTTCATCCCACTATGCCACCAATATCCAAAGTACAAACAAGAAGCAATAACATGATCATCATCGCCCACATACTCATATGTGTACTACCCGTGCAAAGCATCTACGTATATATCCGGCTCGGATACCACTGTAGGGGTTCGCAGAATAGAAAACAAAAATATTTCCTACGATGGGAACAACTATGTACCAAAATCTATCTATTAGATACAAGCAAAAGGTGGATATACATCCATAGAGAACATACCCATGTAGACCGACAAAGTTTAACGAGGTTGTACTCATGGATGATGTAGACGAACGCTTGCCGATCTCAAGATCGAGAGGAAGTCCTAGAGCCGCAAATCAGCGGCGCATTCGTGCTCGCACACACGTACAAGGCACCGAGTAACCTCCGCCTCCTCGCTCCAGCGATGCAGCGGAAGCAACAACTCTTTCTTTCCGAAAAGCCACCGGGAACATGTATCTCGCTAGTCCGAGACCATAGGGGATAAACTAGAGGGGGCGAGAGATCCTTCGCAAGGAGGTGTGAGTATGAGAGGGGGAGAGGGGGTCCTTTTATAGGAGGAGGGAGGCAGCCCCTCCCCATATCCGGCTCCCATGGAGGGTTCCCCTCCTCTTCCTCATTCATGTGGAGGGAGCTCCACTCACATAAATATGACCCCTCACTTCTCTACTCAAAATCCCACTCATATTCCATTAAATTTCCACCAAATTTAATGTAATCTCTCTTTAAATAAAACTCCTTTTATTTTTCAGAATTTTGTCAATTACATTAATTAACAAAAATTCACATAAAACCCTTCTAGTATTCTATATCACATGCGGAAACACTTTCAACAATTTCACCCGAAACAATTCCGGTATCTAGTGAAATAAATTCCTGCGCTTTGTAAATCTTTTCGTCAAGAAACTATTTGTTCCAAATGCTGTCGGTGTATCTTAAGTGTGTCACCCTACGGTTCGCGAATAATGCGGACACGATCGAGACCCCTCTCGGAACAATAATCAGAAGTGGGACCCAGAGATCCATACTGACTCCCACACATTCAACGATGACTTCTTGTGATCGTGAGAACCTCTTACGCTAGAATCTGAATCCCTTTGTCATGCGATATATTACATGTACAAGATTCGATCATCGGTATCTTCATACCTAGTTTGATCTCGTTACCAACATGTACTCTTTTCTTGTTCCCGTGATATAACATTCTAGCGAAAAATCACTTGCTTGCAAGCTAACTAATGTGATATCACCGAGAGGGCCCAAAGTATATGTAGAGGCTCCCAACCTTAGATAAGATTGATCCCTTCTGTGTTTTACAATGCTAGTCCCTGGATCATTAGCTAGCATCCACAGTTAAGATGTAATATCAAGAAACAAAGGTCATAATATAACTTTATAACCAGGAATAACATAAGTTTATTACATCAAACATAGCTCATTTGGCTATTACATTACATTGTAGCGGAATAACTAAAAATATGGGTCCATTATCTTCAAAGTGCCACAGGCAGATGTTGGTTGTAGACTTTGTAGTCCTAGTCAATCAAACAATCTTCATTTTTAAAACAATCAACCTGCAACATTTCAAATTACAGCCACAAGGGTCAATACATTTTGAATTGTATTGGCAAGCTTCACTTTTATGTATATATAATAAGAGTGGATCCTATCATTATATGCATATTTGGCTAAGTAGAGTTTAAGGCTTATTTGCATAAAGCATTGTTTTATCCTATCTTTTCAAAAAGGGTTTTAAAGTCCTTTGTCAAATTTCTTTTCCAAGTTCCTTGAACTCCTTGGTAGAAACTCAAGTGTTCAAATCCTTGTCAAAAATCTCTTGAGCTACTTGGTAATCCCCAAGTGCAACAAGTTTTATCAAAACTCATGAGTTCCTTGGTATCCCCAAGTACATCATGCTCTTGAGCACCTTGGTAACCCCAAGTGCAACAAGCTTTACAAAATCTCTTTGAATTCCTTGGTAGACACACAAGGGCATCAAGTTTTTATATTAGAAGTTGGAATGTCGAGATCTCCCATAGTTCAAACTTTAGTTGCTCAGTATTGTCCATAACCGGGGACACGGCTAAGTACTTAGATTTTATTAACTTCTGCAGAAGGAGTACACTTTACCCACATGTCACAATCCCATCCTTTTGCCACCAGTGGCCTACTGGATTAGTGCTCACCAAGATGGAGTACTGGCAGATTGAGAATGTGACGAAGTCTTTCCAAAAGGTCCTTCCATACATCATTGCTAGCTTTGTCTTCAGCCCCCATGAAGCATTCCAGATCCCCATGTCCAGTAACTAAAGACAATGTATGGGTCTTCCTAATGTAATTGACTAAGCCAGAGCCATAATAGCATGTGGTTGTACACGAAAGCCACAATTGGAGAAGCATGTTTGATCTCTAAGTTTCCTAGGTGGTTTTCTTTTGGAGCACAACACAAAGTGATTGCCATAGACATGGTTCCCTTTTGTTGCCACCTTCTCCAAAACTTAAAGTATCCTCCACCTAGGTGGTTCATTGAGTCCTTGTTTTATTATGTAAAACACAAGTCCTTTTCTCAATCTTTGTAAAATCTCAACATGTATCTCTTTTTCAAATTATAGCATATAGCATGGCTAAGCATGTACAACTACAAGATTTTCTCTAAGAAAAGTAAGGGCATCCTATTAGGATTTTAGCATAGCATAAGTATAAATCATTTTCATGCATGTTTTCAAATCCACTAAGTATAATGAAAATAATAGGACTTTTGTATGATAGTGTAACTTGCCTTTTGGTAGGGAATGGGGTTCACTTCCTTGATCTTGCTAGTTTCACACTTTGCAAATTTCACTACAAGTCAATCAAGCAAAACACCAAATCAACTAACATCCCAAACCAAGGTTAAACAAACAATTTCACACACAAAGCAATGGAGTCTATGTCATGCAAAGGTGGTTTCTTTTTGCAAGGTTGGTCTCTACTAGGTTTATAAACTTTGTATGGTCCAAATTGGTCATTTACCAAAATGGCAAAGTCATTTGTAATTGGGTTTTATCTTAAGACCATTTTAAAATTCATTCATCATTTTATGTGGTGAAAATTATTCTTATCAAAGAAAAACTTTAGGTTTTTCACCAAGTGAGTTGCCTTTGGCAAGGTTTGATGTTTTGGGTCAGTAAGTTTTGGTCCAAAACATTTTCCCAAAGTTTTTCTTGCAAAAACATTTCTATGATAAAATCAAGAGGTTTATTTGGTTAGAAAATGGCTAAGTTAGATAATTCAACTTATATTTTACCAAAATCATTTTTAACACCAAAGGTTGGTTCCTAGGGTCAGTATGGTCACTAAAAACCATTTTGCAAAAGATTTAATCCTAAAATCAAATTTAAACAATTTTTATACTCTAAACAAGTACACAAAAGTTTCTGCAATTTAATCAAGCTAACAGATACTATTTTCAAAACTAAGGCCAGGGTTAGCTAGGGCTTGTTCTCCTGATTTCATTGATATAAAATTTGTCAAATTTGGACGTATGGATCAAAAGTTATAAGGGTTTGAAAATCCTATCTAAATCAGATTTCAAATTTGTTTTTAAACAGAACAGGGGACACGCGTCGCGTTTTAACTGGCCGGTACCGGTTCGGGTGGATCGATCCCTCTGGATCGTTGGATCTAAGTGGAATCGCACGGCGCTGGTTGCTCGATACCCCTTCGTTAAGTGGTTCTATCATGTCCATCGGATCTGGATCGGATGGCTGTGGGTGATTGACCTTAGACGGGCGGCGCTGCGGCGGCTGCGGGCGGCGAAGCGACCAGACGATGGCGGCGCTGGCGGTACAGGAGGCAAGGAAAGGTGTGGAGATGCTCACCGGATTCTCCAAGGCACGGGGATGCTCAACCTGCCACTGTTTGTTGAAGGGGCGCACTATGATGGCTTGAATCTCTCGCCGGAGTTCGTATCCGCGTCGGGTTTCTCTGTTGTTCATCGGAGGCGACGACACAGGCCACGGAAATGTAAGATAGAAGTTGCGTCAGATGCGTACGGGGTCGGTGATCGTGTGTGCATCAATGAGACGGAAAGGGGCGGTCAGATGTTACCTGGAGGGCTCGCCGGAGTAGACGCGCCGTCGGTGGTGCTCAGTCGTGCTTGCTATCAGCGTTCTAGAGCATGCGCAGATATGGGGATGGTTCTGGAAGATGCGTAGGGAGATGGGGATTACGCTCGGGTGGTCGAGGGGCAGTGGGGCGATTCGAGCTCGCCGGAATCGGTCGAGAAAGGTCATCGGAGTAGCAGCGGTGCAGAGAGAAATTGGGGCGGCCTGGAGGCAGAGAGGGAGTGGCGACAGAGGGGAAAGGAGGAGGAGGCGTTGGCGCTTAATAGCGTGCATTCACGGCGAGGTTTAAGGCGCGGCATCACTGCGAATTGATCGCGGCTTTGAATGGCAGCAATGGCAGCGAGGGAGAAGGCGTGGTCTGCGGGTGGGGAGGAAGAACAGTAGCAGTGGGGTCTACCTGTCAGCGGGGAAAGGAGTAAGGGAGAGGTCCACCGGTCATTCTCTCTGAGGGTTATTTACTGAGTGCGAACCGTTTTCCTGCGGGGTGAGGAGCTGGGCTGGTTGGTGGGCTTCCTGGGCTGCTGGGTTGGGTCGGTTTCCTTTTTTTTTTCTGTCTGCTTTGCTTTATTCTTTTCTATTTTATTTTCTGATTTGATTATTCAAACACATGATTCAAATAACCAATTAAATTCAAACCAACATCACACTTCACAACTTTTGAACTTGATTCTGTTCAGTAACAAATACCAAAATTCTAAAATAAAATAATATTTAAATTCTTTTTAGGTTTTATTTATTAATTTAATAAAATGGCTATGGTTTATTAATAAAATAGGGTTTGGTTTAATTAATAAAATCCCCATTTAATCTAAATATTTTCATAAAAACCTAATCAGTAGGTTTTATTTGAAAGTATAAAATACTTGAATTACTTGTTTTAAAAATAATATTTTATTATAGGGTCTATTAATATTAAAAATAAGGTGGGCCTTAGTTATTAAATCAAATAGAGTTTGTTTCTATTAATAAAATCTTTATTTGAAACCTAAATATTTTCAAAACCAAATCAGTAGGTTTTATTTGGATATATTCAATACTTGGAAACTTTATTAAATTAGACAAACCAGTTTTTGATGGTTTATAAATGATAGAACCTTTATTAATAACACTTGGATATCAAATCCTTATTAATTTATTTTAAATAAACCTTTGCTAATTTTATTTAGAATAAAATGTTTTAATTCCAAAGCTTGTCCAAGGTTCAATTTTAGCTTTATAAAATAATCTTTATTTATAAATCCATCTTTTCTTTTGAATACCAAATCTTTTATTTTAAAAGATTAAAAATATTATTTCCAAAATATTTTGTTTTCCTTTATTTAAAAAGTTTACCTTTTTAAATCCCTTTAGGTTTTTATTTAATTCAAATGGGTTTGAAATTCCAATTTGAATTCAAAAACTTTCTTCTGGCTCTGAAAATCAACCAAAGTTTTATTTTATTAACTTATTTTCACATTACAAGATTTGGAAAATCTTGGGATGTGACAGGCTACCACCCTTAAAATAAATCTCGTCCCGAGATTTGGGAAGGCTGGGGTTACAAGCAAGTTCAAACAACTAGGGTACTACCACCCTTAAAAATTTTCAAACAAAAATTACATATTGGCCTTCTTGGGTCCTGGAAACTTCTCTAAGCAAACTTTTGCTTTACTACTACACTTGACTCATGGGCCAAGGTTGAGCTTTTCCATAGGCTTGTTCAACTTGTTTTTCATCCTTTCTGGACAGTTGCTTGCATAATGCCCTGGATTCTTGCAGTTGAAACAATTAATGTCCTTGAGTTCTTTGTGTTGCTCTTGTGGGCAAGTTGCTACATAGTGGCCTGGTTCCTTGCAGTTGTTGCACCACACTTGGTCAATCTCTTTATTCTTCTTGTTCTCTGGGCATCCACTGGAGTAGTGTCCCATTTCCTTACATTTACGACATTGCACAAGGCTCATGTCCTGCTTGGGCTTCTTGATTTTCCTTGATCCTTTGAATTGGGTTGTCTTGTTTGGATGTAGGAGTGGTCCTTTTCCTTTGGTAGACTTGGATCCTTCTTGTTTCCTTTGTTCCACCATGGCATAGATAGGACATAGACCTGGAGTATGATCACCTCCTTCAAACAGGTAGCAAGTAGCTTGAGAGGTAGGACATTGTCCAACAGGATGATCTTCTTCACAATTGGGGCATTGTCCTTCATGCTCCTTGGAAGTATGATCCTTGTCTCCACAAATAATGCAAGCTGGGGCTCCATCTAGAACAATATTCTTTTCATCCTTGTTATCATACATTCTCTTTGGATAGTTTTCTTCCATGCTGATCATTTGATTAGTCACCTTAAGCATCAGTTGAGACTGCTCTTCCAAAAATCTTTGCAGTGCTGGATCCTTATCACTATTGTTGACTAGGAACTGAGCTGTTAGTTGGTTCAACTGGTGTTGGGTTGCTATGAGCTCTTTCATGCTATCAGCTTGGTTGGTGTTGGTGTCATCAATCTTGGAGTCCTTTGGAGTAGTCATCTGTTTGGGTTCGAAGGGAGATTAGAATAGACAAGATAATTCTAAGGAAATATTCCTAATCACACACATCACAATTCACACAAACAATGTGCATGCAATCATAAACAAACATTTCACTCAATCAAGGTTCAAGCACATACTTAGGCAACAAAATATTTTTGTTACACCATATAAGTTGGTGGTTTTGACTTAACTATAAATGGTGGTCCATCTACATGGTTCACTTGTGATCTTTCCTTCCTTCATGATTCTTCTTACTTGAGACCATGGTTTCTTTGAGGAAAACTCTTGGTTGCAATACTTCAAAGTTGTTGATGGCTTCTTCTTATTTTGCATTCCCTCAGTCTCTAAGTCTTGAGCAAGATTTCCTTGTTTCACTTGTGGTCCTTAGTAGTTTCCAAGTTGGAAGTCCTTGGTGAATATGCTGAAGATGTTGAAGTCATTAGAGTTTGAAAGTGTTGAAGAAGTCCTTTGTACATGGTGTGGTCTTTGGCCATGGGCAGGTTTTTCATCAAGTTGAAGTAGAAGAGATGTAGATTTGAAACCAAAATGTTTGAGGAAAGAGTTTACAAGTGTTTTTGTAAATAAGTTTTTTTTTTGGAACAAGTAAAACTCCTATTTTCTAAGGGGTTTTGTCCAATCCTAGGTTTACAAATCCTACAGGCAACACAATGCTCTGATACCATCTGTAGAGGCTCCCAACCTTAGATAAGATTGATCCCTCCTGTGTTTTACAATGCTAGTCCCTGGATCATTAGCTAGCATCCACAGTTAAGATGTAATATCAAGAAACAAAGGTCATAGTATAACTTTATAACCAGGAATAACATAAGTTTATTACATCAAACATAGCTCATTTGGCTATTACATTACATTGCAGCGGAATAACTAAAAATATGGGTCCATCATCTTCAAAGTGCCACAGGCAGATGTTGGTTGTAGACTTTGTAGTCCTAGTCAATCAAACAATCTTCATTTTTAAAACAATCAACCTGCAACATTTCAAGTTACAGCCACAAGGGTCAATACATTTTGAATTGTATTGGCAAGCTTCACTTTTATGTATATATAATAAGAGTGGATCCTATCATTATATGCATATTTGGCTAAGTAGAGTTTAAGGCTTATTTGCATAAAGCATTGTTTTATCCTATCTTTTCAAAAAGGGTTTTAAAGTCCTTTGTCAAATTTCTTTTCCAAGTTCCTTGAACTCCTTGGTAGAAACTCAAGTGTTCAAATCCTTGTCAAAAATCTCTTGAGCTACTTGGTAATCCCCAAGTGCAACAAGTTTTATCAAAACTCATGAGTTCCTTGGTATCCCCAAGTACATCATGCTCTTGAGCACCTTGGTAACCCCAAGTGCAACAAGCTTTACAAAATCTCTTTGAATTCCTTGGTAGACACACAAGGGCATCAAGTTTTTATATTAGAAGTTGGAATGTCGAGATCTCCCATAGTTCAAACTTTAGTTGCTCAGTATTGTCCATAACCGGGGACATGGCTAAGTACTTAGATTTTATTAACTTCTGCAGAAGGAGTACACTTTACCCACATGTCACAATCCCATCCTTTTGCCACCAGTGGCCTACTGGATTAGTGCTCACCAAGATGGAGTACTGGCAGATTGAGAATGTGACGAAGTCTTTCCAAAAGGTCCTCCCATACATCATTGCTAGCTTTGTCTTCAGCCCCCATGAAGCATTCCAGATCCCCATGTCCAGTAACTAAAGACAATGTATGGGTCTTCCTAATGTAATTGACTAAGCCAGAGCCATAATAGCATGTGGTTGTACACGAAAGCCACAATTGGAGAAGCATGTTTGATCTCTAAGTTTCCTAGGTGGTTTTCTTTTGGAGCACAACACAAAGTGATTGCCATAGACATGGTTCCCTTTTGTTGCCACCTTCTCCAAAACTTAAAGTATCCTCCACCTAGGTGGTTCATTGAGTCCTTGTTTTATTATGTAAAACACAAGTCCTTTTCTCAATCTTTGTAAAATCTCAACATGTATCTCTTTTTCAAATTATAGCATATAGCATGGCTAAGCATGTACAACTACAAGATTTTCTCTAAGAAAAGTAAGGGCATCCTATTAGGATTTTAGCATAGCATAAGTATAAATCATTTTCATGCATGTTTTCAAATCCACTAAGTATAATGAAAATAATAGGACTTTTGTATGATAGTGTAACTTGCCTTTTGGTAGGGAATGGGGTTCACTTCCTTGATCTTGCTAGTTTCACACTTTGCAAATTTCACTACAAGTCAATCAAGCAAAACACCAAATCAACTAACATCCCAAACCAAGGTTAAACAAACAATTTCACACACAAAGCAATGGAGTCTAAGTCATGCAAAGGTGGTTTATTTTTGCAAGGTTGGTCTCTACTAGGTTTATAAACTTTGTATGGTCCAAATTGGTCATTTACCAAAATGGCAAAGTCATTTGTAATTGGGTTTTATCTTAAGACCATTTTAAAATTCATTCATCATTTTATGTGGTGAAAATTATTCTTATCAAAGCAAAACTTTAGGTTTTTCACCAAGTGAGTTGCCTTTGGCAAGGTTTGATGTTTTGGGTCAGTAAGTTTTGGTCCAAAACATTTTCCCAAAGTTTTTCTTGCAAAAACATTTCTATGATAAAATCAAGAGGTTTATTTGGTTAGAAAATGGCTAAGTTAGATAATTCAACTTATATTTTACCAAAATCATTTTTAACACCAAAGGTTGGTTCCTAGGGTCAGTATGGTCACTAAAAACCATTTTGCAAAAGATTTAATCCTAAAATCAAATTTAAACAATTTTTATACTCTAAACAAGTACACAAAAGTTTCTGCAATTTAATCAAGCTAACAGATACTATTTTCAAAACTAAGGCCAGGGTTAGCTAGGGCTTGTTCTCCTGATTTCATTGATATAAAATTTGTCAAATTTGGACGTATGGATCAAAAGTTATAAGGGTTTGAAAATCCTATCTAAATCAGATTTCAAATTTGTTTTTAAACAGAACAGGGGACACGCGTCGCGTTTTAACTGGCCGGTACCGGTTCGGGTGGATCGATCCCTCTGGATCGTTGGATCTAAGTGGAATCGCACGGCGCTGGTTGCTCGATACCCCTTCGTTAAGTGGTTCTATCATGTCCATCGGATCTGGATCGGATGGCTGTGGGTGATTGACCTTAGACGGGCGGCGCTGCGGCGGCTGCGGGCGGCGGAGCGACCAGACGATGGCGGCGCTGGCGGTACAGGAGGCAAGGAAAGGTGTGGAGATGCTCACCGGATTCGCCAAGGCACGGGGATGCTCAACCTGCCACTGTTTGATGAAGGGGCGCACTATGCTGGCTTGAATCTCTCGCCGGAGTTCGTATCCGCGTCGGGTTTCTCTGTTGTTCATCGGAGGCGACGACACAAGCCACGGAAATGTAAGATAGAAGTTGCGTCAGATGCGTACGGGGTCGGTGATCGTGTGTGCATCAATGAGACGGAAAGGGGCAGTCAGATGTTACCTGGAGGGCTCGCCGGAGTAGACGCGCCGTCGATGGTGCTCAGTCGTGCTTGCTATCAGCGTTCTAGAGCATGCGCAGATATGGGGATGGTTCTGGAAGATGCGTAGGGAGATGGGGATTACGCTCGGGTGGTCGAGGGGCAGTGGGGCGATTCGAGCTCGCCGGAATCGGTCGAGAAAGGTCGTCGGAGTAGCAGCGGTGCAGAGAGAAATTGGGGCGGCCTGGAGGCAGAGAGGGAGTGGCGACAGAGGGGAAAGGAGGAGGAGGCGTTGGCGCTTAATAGCGTGCATTCACGGCGAGGTTTAAGGCGCGGCATCACTGCGAATTGATCGCGGCTTTGAATGGCAGCAATGGCAGCGAGGGAGAAGGCGTGGTCTGCGGGTGGGGAGGAAGAACAGTAGCAGTGGGGTCTACCTGTCAGCGGGGAAAGGAGTAAGGGAGAGGTCCACCGGTCATTCTCTCTGAGGGTTATTTACTGAGTGCGAACCGTTTTCCTGCGGGGTGAGGAGCTGGGCTGGTTGGTGGGCTTCCTGGGCTGCTGGGTTGGGTCGGTTTCCTTTTTTTTTTCTGTCTGCTTTGCTTTATTCTTTTCTATTTTATTTTCTGATTTGATTATTCAAACACATGATTCAAATAACCAATTAAATTCAAACCAACATCACACTTCACAACTTTTGAACTTGATTCTGTTCAGTAACAAATACCAAAATTCTAAAATAAAATAATATTTAAATTCTTTTTAGGTTTTATTTATTAATTTAATAAAATGGCTATGGTTTATTAATAAAATAGGGTTTGGTTTAATTAATAAAATCCCCATTTAATCTAAATATTTTCAAAAAAACCTAATCAGTAGGTTTTATTTGAAAGTATAAAATACTTGAATTACTTGTTTTAAAAATAATATTTATTATAGGGTCTATTAATATTAAAAATAAGGTGGGCCTTAGTTATTAAATCAAATAGAGTTTGTTTCTATTAATAAAATCTTTATTTGAAACCTAAATATTTTCAAAACCAAATCAGTAGGTTTTATTTGGATATATTCAATACTTGGAAACTTTATTAAATTAGACAAACCAGTTTTTGATGGTTTATAAATGATAGAACCTTTATTAATAACACTTGGATATCAAATCCTTATTAATTTATTTTAAATAAACCTTTGCTAATTTTATTTAGAATAAAATGTTTTAATTCCAAAGCTTGTCCAAGGTTCAATTTTAGCTTTATAAAATAATCTTTATTTATAAATCCATCTTTTCTTTTGAATACCAAATCTTTTATTTTAAAAGATTAAAAATATTATTTCCAAAATATTTTGTTTTCCTTTATTTAAAAAGTTTACCTTTTTAAATCCCTTTAGGTTTTTATTTAATTCAAATGGGTTTGAAATTCCAATTTGAATTCAAAAACTTTCTTCTGGCTCTGAAAATCAAACAAAGTTTTATTTTATTAACTTATTTTCACATTACAAGATTTGGAAAATCTTGGGATGTGACAGTATATCTCTCCGTCATCGGGATGGAAAAATTCCACTCTTGATCCATGGGCCTCAACATAAAACCTTCGTAGCACTGAACCTATCTTTATAGTCACCCTGTTACGGTGTGACGTTTGATGTTATCAAGATACTCTTCTAGTGTTAGTGATTGACATGATCTCATAGTCTAAGGATTAGTATTACTTCGCATGATGTTATAGAAATATAAACACAATGACTTTGATCGTAATGCTATACTTCAGATGAATGTTCATCACACCATTCCAATAATGTTGTGAACTCATTATTAACAACATCCAATGTCCATGCTCAGGAAACCTTGATCATCTTGTTAATCAGTGAGCTAGTTTATAAGAGAGGCATAACTAGGAACTTTCCATTTGTTTATTAAACACACATGTATTAATGTTTCCGTATTAATACAATTATAGCATGCAAAATAAACATCTATCATATATTTGGAATATACATAATAACAATATTATTATTGCCTCTCAGGGCATATTCCCTTGAGGGAGTACCCCTTTTACCCCTGTATAATAAGGCCTATAGTGGAGGGGGGAAAGTCACATAAAAATAAAAATGAATTTTATAAGTCAATTTTCCTTAGGGAATTCCCCCTCTTTCTCAGTTGAGGCTCACGAGTGCAGTTCCATGAAGGACTGCGCACGAGAGAGTCGACATCACCAACACGGCGTTGTGCTGCTGGATCCCGGTTCCAGAGGGTCTACTTCCGCATCCCGGCTGGATCAAGGCAAACGGGAGTCATCGACAGACACCGTACGTGTGCGATACCTTGGGGGTGCTGCCACTTATGGTGCTGGGATGTCATGTAAGGACTAGGAGGTACCGAGTGAGGAGATTCATGGCCTTGAGGTTGGCTACAATCGTCTACTTCATCCACATTCCCATGGGACATTAACCGATTTCTGATCTATAAGAGTATATAATCGTAACCTCATCTTGTTACTGCATTAACTCATAGATAGATCTTGGGTTTATGGTGTGTTCTAGTTATAAAAAAATTGTGTTTTCTACTACAAACCTCTTCAGAGGAGACACAGAAACACTTATTTGTTTTGTTGGTTGCTTGAAGAGAAGAAGATTACATTCTACTGTTTCCGAGTTTGATATAAAACCTCGAGTCACCCTTGTGGGGTGGGAGGGGGGAACACCCTTTCTACATCACTTTGCGCTTGGATTCCCAATGAATCGGTATCCATGTAGTTTGGTGCCATCAAGAGTATTTTTTTGGCACCATTGTCGGGTAGACATAAAGTATTCACATGAAGGAAATGTGACCTAGAGGCAAATAAAAAAGGAGTTTATTATCATATTTCATTAGTTCATAATAGTTTTATATCATGCTATAACTGTATCAATTGGAAACTTTGATACATGTGTGATATGTAAACAAACCTAGGTCCCTAGTAGCATCTATTTAACTAGTTCATTGGTCAACAGATGATCAAGGTTTCGTGATCATGTTGATGCTTTGGAAACTATTGGTAATGGAGGCATCTTATTGGAGAATGAGATGGTGGACAGTTCCACAGATGATTGTTGCAACGCGATCATATCACAAAGTTCACTGTTGCAATTGTCAGAAACATAGTGACTGTTCCTCAGACCGTGAGACCATATTTAATCACTGTCACCCGAGAGTGCTTAGAGAGCATCAAACATCACTCCATGAAACAATGATTATAAAAGTGTGATCAAGTACTCAAAGGGGAAGATAGAGGCGTATGTGTCAAGAGCGGGATTTGTACATTCGTGTGATGGAAGATATTCTGGGACCACTGGGATAAGTTATATCTAGGGATTTCTATTTTCGTGCCCTTGGTTCATTTGTTGTACTCACTTTTCCCCAGCCGCTTAAATATTCCTCACTTTTCCCCTTGCCATGTTAATAAACCCTCGCAGGCGCATGCTGGCGCTCGGATGGAGAGATGCTGTCAGGTCAAAGGCTTTACCATTACATGCTGACTGGTGGGACCGCGTTGGGGCGGGTCGGGCGTTGAGCGTTACGTTACGAGGCCTCGACTGTTACATGCCTGACCGGTGGGGCCACGTTGGGACGGGTCCTGTATACGTGGTGAAGGGTGGGGCCACGTTGGGACGGGTCTTGCATACGTGGTGAAGAGTGGAGCCGCATGGAGACACGTCGGACTGGCCATTCTTGCTCACCCAAAGCATTCGCTTCCCCCCTGAGCCTGGAAAAGCTCCCACACCGCCCCTCCGCTACCCCGCCATCGTGCCCTCCTACCTTATGTCGTCCTTGGCCCCATAGCCGCTCCTCCCCCTAGCCGTGGAGCCCACCCCACCTCCGGCTCTGCTCCCTCCCCTACTAGATCTACCCCTTTCACGGAACAGTATGCAACGCCGGCTGGTGCACCGTCCATCCCCGTTAAGCACAGAGAAAATTGGGTGGAATCGCAGGGATCTAACGCATGGATTCCATCTGGGTAAGCATCGTTTCCCTTTTGTGGGTTGATTATTGGTAGTATTTGAACGCGAATCGCTGGTGCTCAACTAACTTCCTTGCTTTTCAAATATGATTGATCTAGTGCTAGCGTAATTCGTAGTTGTGAACAATATGTCTCTGGATTTTACTTCCCAGCGGTGTTTGCAACCTCCATAAATCTCAGAGATAGATAAAATCTCCCTAAAATCTATTGTAAATTCCCATAGAGCAGTGGCGATTCAGTTGGTTTGCAGGAGTGCTTATAATTATGAAACTCTCGCGCGGTTTGTGTCATGGTATTGCCAACGAGTACGCCATGAAGGGGTCCTCACAGTGCCTGTTTAGATACGTGGGGTAAGGCAGACGGTTGACAGGTATAAGGTAACACAACTTACCCAGGTTCAGATCCCATGATGGTGGCAGAATCCTACTCCTGCTATAAATCACTATAATGACAATACGCCGAGTTATAGGGATCAGTTCGCTGTGTGAGGTGTATGTTAATTGGTGCCCTAAAGGCTCCCATAGGTCCGGCTTATATAGTCACCAGGTCCTAGGGTTACAGGGAAAGTCCTAGCCGGACAGGTTACAGAATCCTATACAGTATACAATCAGTCTAACGTGTCTTGCACTCTAAGGCTCCGAGTACGTCGATGACTCCTCCATAGTCTTCCTTTATCCGGCATGGGACTCCCTTCCGGATCCATCTAACTGAACCGCCCAGCAGGCCATAGGCCTTGCTACCAACTGTGGTCCACCCGGGATATCCAGATAAGATACATGCTATGAGGATACCCATATATCATATCCCCAATAGTCTGAAACTATAATTGACACAACTCTTGCACGGCTAGCGATTCACTTTCAAATTAAAAAAAATTATACAAATCTTAATGTACAAGAGTGTTTATAATTGACACAACTCTTGAACACTTTAAAATTAAAAAATTATACAACTCTTAATGTAAAAGAGGGTTTATAATTGACACAACTCTTGAACACTTTCAAATTTAAAAAAATTATACAACTCTTAATGTAAAAGAGTGTTTATAATTGACACAACTCTTGAACACTTCCAAATTTTAAAAAATCATACAACTCTTAGTGTAAAAGAGTGTTTATAATTGACACAACTCTTGAACACTTTCAAATTAAAAAAATCATACAACTCTTAATGTAAGAGAGTGTTTATAATTGACACAACTCTTGAACACTTTAAAATTGAAAAAATCATACAACTCTTAATGTAAAAGAGTGTTTATAATTGACACTACTCTTTAACACTTTCAAATTGAAAAAATTATACAACTCTTAATGTAAAAGAGTGTTTATAATTAACACTACTTTTGAACACTTTCAAATTTAAAATAATACAACTCTTAATGTAAAAGAGTGTTTATAATTGGCACTACTCTTGAACACTTTCAAATTAAAAATTATACAACTCTTAATGTAAAAGAGTGTTTATAATTGACACTACTCTTTCAAATTGAAAAATATACAACTTTTAATGTAAAGGAAAAGGGTGTTTACCATTTTTATAGTGTGAAAAGTGATCCCTAAACTTGCGTATACGAAAATTATAAAACTTTGAACACTGTGAAATCACACTTAATACGTGTTAATGATGTTCTAAGAAAATCTTGAGAGATTATCATTTTCATAGAATGTAGGGATGTAATGCATAAACTTGCATATGGCAAAAATTATACACCTTTGAACTCTTTGAAATCGCACTTAGGACATGGAGTGAAATATAATGCAAAAATTATACACCTTTGAACACTTTCACTTCAAATTATATTCAAAATCATTTGTTTATGGAGTTAAAGCATCGGTGGCAAACTTGTTATTTTGCATGGATAGAGGGTGCCCCCCGAAAGATACAGGGGTTATCCTGTCCGCTAGATCACAGAGGATCAATCAGAGGATCAACGGTTGGTGGGTATGATCCACGTGACAACTGTCTCGACCAATCAAAGTGTAGCGGCCAAGATGAACGCAGGTGTGAGAGTTTGTCACTAAGAGGGAGGGGAAAACTGAGTAGAACGTAAAAACCAAGGGAAAAAACTGAGTAGAACTTTAAAACCAAGGATAAAACTGACAAGAGGGTTCAAATAGAATACAAAAAGAGATTTAAAAAAATGGAAAAATGCTTATTTTATACAATAAAATATATATTGGCATACATCAAACTATTTGCATTTCAAATATACACAAGTTTGACAATTATTGCCTCATTTAGACAAATTATGTTTTGGGGAGAGATGTTTTGGGGAGAGGCTTGAGTAAAAAGCAATGAACCTTCATAGATACTAGGTGATTTAGGTTAAAACTTGATTTATATACATTTCTTATGGTGGCAGGTCACATAATATGACTCCCTGGGTAGATGCCACTATGTTTTGATTTTTTGAATTTGTTGTGCATAAAATGACTCAATTGGCTAGCTAAAACCCATTCGTTGACTCTCTGTTGACCAGCCACCGGAGGATAAAAGTGAGTATATTACACACGACAGTGTTAGTACTGGAGGGAAAAACTAAGTATAACCAAACTTTCAGTGCTACACTCGAGGATATAACTAAGCACAACTAAGTGGCCAAGGTTAGACATGAGGGAAAAACCGTGACACACGGTACGCGTGTCGAGGTGCACGAGGCGGTAGCGAACGCGTGTGGCCGTGCACGATACAGTAGCGCACGCGGTTACACGATGCACGATGGTGCAACGAAACGTCTTCTCCCTTCACCTTTATAGATGCCTCACTCTCACTCATCACTCACTCGCTCACTCACTAACGCAAGCATCTCCACTGTCCCATCACCTTCTGCAAATGTAATATCCCAGTTTTTCTAGGCTAATTTGACATGAGTCATAAAAAGTTTGTTTCGAATTTGACTTTCTAAACCACAAGTCGTATGGAACATGCAAGATCATGGTTAGGTTCATTGGGTCGAGTTAAATGAAAATGAGTATAAGTTTCTGTAAAGTGGAATCCAATTGAATGTCTAGAAATTCATTAAGTTGTGTTCGTTGGATAATTTTGAGACTTAAAGAACAAGCCTGAAAAGGAACCGTGTTTTCGAATAGAATAAATAATGAGAAAATAAAATAAATACCCATAGACTTGGCCCAGGTCGGCCCACTCCTCATACTAAACCAAACGCTCATCAGCATCTAGACTGCGCCGCCGCTGTTGTCCTCGCCTAGGGTTCTAACGTAGTCGGCCACCAGTAGATGCACCAGTGCGGGCATACCTGATCGTCGTTGCCGGTATCTGCGTGACACCTCATCCGTATTTGTTTTGTTGCCAGGTACGTGAATCTTTCGACATCGGCGACCCGTTGTCGTTGGTTTAGGCTGAGCCGCACCAAATCAATCTCCTGTTTTGAATCTTGCAATTAGCCACACCGGTTTCAAAGCTAGCACAATGTGATACCCACACTACTACTGATCAGCTCCTAATATTAGCAAGTGCATCGATTAACTGGATCGGATGTTTGGCTAGTACGTCCTTGATCTGCTGTAACAAGTGCATATTTAATTAATGGATTCAGAGTAGTTCACGTATTGCTGCTAAGGCTGTCTTGTTAGTTGATTGATGCTAAGAAATTAATTAAATCAATTTCAGAGCAAGCTGGAGGTAATTTGCAAAGATGTATTCAAATATGTCCGGTGCCAGCTCTATCACGGAATTAGGAGTACTAGAACTAGCTTAGGCCGAAGTTTCTTTTCAGAACAGTTCCTAAAACTGTTTTACGCACAGGTTTTTGGAGCTTCGGGTGCTAGGAGAGGTTCTTCGGTTTAAACGAATGTCTTAAGGCAAGTGCATGACGAACCTTTGTGATATTGTTGCCATCTTTGAATTGTTGGCTGTGTAATTATTGGTTCTTTCTTGGATGTTCATGACGTGATGTGTTATTGAGAATTTTATTTTAAGCTAGGACGGTGATAAAATTACATGTAACTATTCCGGAGCGGTCGGTGATTAAGTTATTGTGTAACTATTCTGGTGATCTTGAGCTAGGTCGGTGATAAATTTATGTGTTTAACTATTTCGCAAGGTCGGTGAGTAAATTAACAGTGGATATTCTGGAATGCTCCAGAGGAAATGTTTCGGGTTTGCCTTCAGAATGAATAAATGAGTTTGTATGTCGTTGTTTCGGTTCTGAATTGTACTTGCTGAGTATATTCTTTTACTCACTCTTGCTTCTCGTTGATTTTTATTTGGTTTTTAGGTAATCAGTGTAGCGACATGCATGGGAGGGAGTAGTACACCACCACTTTGGCGCACAATTCTACACTATATACCATAGACAATTTTATCACATAAATTCTCAGATTATCCTTAGAACTTTACCTTAGTCCGTGCGGTTCTTTGCACATTTCTGTGTGGGTCTTTGGTTGCTCTAAGTTTAATGCTCGTGTCATGGTTGGACATGCACGATGTGATTTGCGTGGTTTCTTATTTACGTTATCGATATTGGATATATATATTAGTTTGTCATTTGTCTGTCGGATGTCTTTTGAAACAAAGGAGTTGTCAAAATATTTAATTGTCGTTTGTTTTGGTAGTGGTTTGAGAAGCGCGGTTGCACTACCAGATAGATAGAAATCTAGGGTGTTACAGCAAACCCCCAAGAAAACCCCAACCACACCGGGATGGAGAAGAACAACGCGGTGGCCATAGTTGCCTCCAAGGCGGCCGACGAGGAGGCCCCCGTCGAGGGATTGAAGGCAGTCGCCATCCTCGCCCAGACCCCCGTCCCCGCTTCTACCATAGCCACCGGCGAGGAGGCCCTCGTCCCCGTACAGGGCCCCCGCCATTCTCCTGCAGATCCCGCACGGCTGGGACCCCTGCAGGGACAACGATTACATCAGGCCGGAGAACCCCTTCGACACCAGCTTAGCCGACCCATGGTCAGAGGTAACTAGGGTTTTCTCCCCTTCCTTTGTTCTTCCCCCATTCCCATTGTTGGATCCTAGACCGTGTGTTATTAGGGCTCGGCTGTTCGTATTTTCAATCGGTGGATGCTAGGTAATTTTACAGTAGCTAATCCTCTTGTCTTAGATCTCGTATTTCGATGAATGCCCCTAGTTGGGATCAGTACTAGCACCGATCTGTAGTTGGGATCAGTACTAGCACCGATCTGTAGTTGGGATCAGTATTCGATTTGGTTTGAGATTTGGGGATTGGGGAATAATCAGGGGATCTCAATCGGTTAATTTATGCAAGTAATCAATCCCGATAATCACGGTATCTCAATCATGTCCTTATTGCACGCTACTGTTTTTTTGTAATAGGTGGATAGCAGCCACGTCTGCAGCGACAATGAGTTCATGGACACCAAGACTCGTCAGGTGCTGAGGAAGCTGAAGTCCGGCCAGTTCAATGACTTCTTCGCCGATGACGTCTACAGGTGCCCCTTCTGCACCAGGAGCCTTGCCACCGACTTCAACTCCCTCGTGATGCATGCCGAGGACGTGAAGACCTGTGTCCCGTCAAAAAACGCCAACGCCTTCAGAGCCCAACACAAGGCGCTCGGTTTTCACCTCCGCAACCTCCAGAAGGTGGCCATCGAGGAGGGTCGCATGCCCCTGATCAAGCCTAAGGCGCCCAAGGTCAAGGTACTAGGCAACTGGAAGTGGAGGAAGCGCCATAGGGAGGAGGCAGAGGCCCTCCTAGCGGAGGCCATGAGGCGCCACTGATCTTGCGCTAATGATGCTACTGTTGTAAAGCAGCTTCTTTTGTTTTGTTGTCTATGTTGAACTTGTAAGCTGCTGCTGCTGAGCATCCTAATTGTCAAACCTGGTTTAAGTATCGTACTATATAATCCTTTATTAGATGCTTATCTACGTTTGCTCTGTTCATCTACATATTTATGGTGCTGGTTAGATTTGCTGCCAGATTGGGAAAATACGAGGGCCAAAAGGAACCATGAATGAAGAGAGAAGTTGTTCTAGCTTCACTGCCTTTTTGGGCAAAAATAACAACTCTTAGCGATATAAAGGGGAAAATGCGCTCTTAAAAAGGCCAATCATAAAAATAACAAAAGGAAATCTTCCAATTTAGGCGACAGGGCGCACGTAACTACCATACGCGCCCCACATGGTCCCACACCACATCCCCCAAAACACGTTCCCAACAAGCCGACCCCACACCATGGGGGGTCCTACTACGGGACCCGACTGAACGTGGCCCCACCTGTCAATCACGTAACGGGGGTGGGTCCTACTTGTCACCACATAATGGCAAGGTCCACTGTAGGACCCACCTGAATGCGGCCCCACTTGTCAGCACGTAACAGCGAGGGTCCACTAACGGGACCCGACGGAGAGTGAGTTTCAGACCGATGTGAGAGTTCCATAATAGGAGCTGGACAAAAGTGAGGAAAAACTAAACGGTTGGGGAAAAATGAGTACAACTAACGAATCAGGGGCACGAAAATAGAAATCCCTTATATCTAATATGTTGCGCAACATGTGACTAGGTCACGGGGATATCACTTATCGGTACGAGTAAAATAGCATTTGTCAGTAACCAGGTTGAACCCGACATGGTGATGTCGATGATCAAATCTCAGACAATGCAAGCATCATAGAGACAAAATGAATATGACATATTGTTTAAGGTTTGACACGATGGTGACTCGTGGAGTGCATAGGGGTCAACATGGGCATCCCGGTCCCGCTGTTGATCATTCATAGAGAACATGTTTATGATATTCCCAAACCATAGGGACACACGCTTAAGGGTATTACGACGCTTAGAGATCATTGTGTAAGAAGGAATCACGAAAGAGAGAAACCAGAATTGTTCCGAAGAAATCCGAAGTTGTTCGGAGAAAGAAAGAAGGAAAGGGACCGAAAGTAGTTTCGGACAAATGGTGATTTAAATATGCATTTATTATCTATTAATTATGAATTAATATGTTCTAAATAAATATTTAAATTAAGATTTATAAAATACTTTCTCATTAGGCCAAAATCTTGAAGGAAATTGGCCCAGGAGAAAGCTATAGGAAAAAGACAGAGAAAACTGTAGAGAAGGGTTGGTTTGACCAGCCTATAGGCGGCAGATAATAGCCACTGCACGGGGGAGGGAACCTGTCACCAGCGCCCATAGCAGGCCTCATAGCCGGGGCCCATGCGGGCACACACGGAGCTCCGGCGGGCGACCCGGGTTGCCGCACTCCCTAGGCCCACCCGGGTTAGCTAGCATGCCATCGCCCAGCGGTCACTGGCAGGACGCCGTGAGCGGGTGTCCAATCCACCCGGGCCACGCTCACTGGCAGCTGCTGCCACGCGTTAGCGGGCCGCACGGGTGGGCGCCGGCCCACCCGGGTTTGCTGGTTGCTAGCAGGCCGCCACCACTTGCTGTTGACTGAGCTGCGCTAGGCCGTTGTGGACCACCCAACTAGGAGTCCTTTTTCCCTTGTTTCTTTTATGTTTAGTCCCACATGGGGCACCTAAGAAGGAGGGCATACCTCCCTTAGCCTATATATAGAGGTTCCCATGGGAGGATTAATACACACAAAAATTCAGATATTCTCTTTGGTTAGAATATCCCTCCCTCTATCTCTAGTTGCCTCTGCAAGTACGAGGTCCCACGTAAGTACTATACATGTAGGCAATTCCTCTGCGGTGCACCGTTGTGCTGCTGGGATTCCGGCCAGGAGGTCTAGTTTCGCAACCTCAATGGGATCTGAGCTTGGTAGTCGTTGTCTTGCACCGTATGTGTGCGGAAACTCTGTGGGGCTACACTTGGAGCTACCCAAGCCATCATGCGAGGACCCAGACAAGGGGTGACATGCGAGGAGCTTCGCGACCTTGAGGTCGGACGGGTACGACTACATCATCCATGAGATAACACTCTCTCGGTCTTCAAGGGTACGCTATTGTTGTCTTACTTCGTTACTACATTACTAATAGATAGATCTTGGGCATTTAGGGTTTCACGTGTATTAATTCTTTTGTTTTGTGCACCAGAACCCCAATAGTGGTATGAGAGTCAGGTCTATGCATAGTATGCTAGTACGGATTAGACACATGCAAAAGTGTGGTCATTGACACTCTAGTTGTTACCTTCCCACGTGTATTTGTTTGTATCGTGGTATTGTGAGATGAAGCGGACCGGACCGACCTTACGCATACTCTTATGTGAGACTGGTTCTATGCTCAAAATACGGCTTGTACCGTATAAGTGGCTCACGGGTGTCTGTCTCTCTCATAGTAGTTGATATAGCATCTACAAATAAAGGCACTGAAAGGGGTGTAGTATAAACAACTATTATATCCATGTTGTGGTTGGAAGTTCGTAGGTACAAACGTTCTATTGCAAAAGCCTTAACAACTGCGTAAAATCTACAATAGATAAAGTAGAGGCATCTAACTTTATGTTATAGGGAAGTCTTTGTGATGTGATATGGTTACAATCGTGAATGAGGTAAGGTATTTTAATTTTCCTATTGCTAAGTTGTATAGTAATAGTCATCAGAAGATGAACGACGAGACTGGTGGCGTCGTGGACTTGACGTACAACTGGTAGCCTGATGGAGATCATGCCGGAGCACTTGATGGAGATCATGTAGCGCGAAGACAACCATGTCACGTAACATTTTTTATTATATATGATTTAATCTTTGTGTGCATCTTGTTTGAGTGCTAGTATTAGATACACAACTGTAGCATTTAAATAGGATGATCCCAAAATTAATTCCAATGAATGTATTCCCTTAGTGTGTGCACCACCAAGAAAGTTCTCCGATATGAGGCAGGACGTGATGATCGGGTGTCAGACATATCTGCATTCACATACGGTGGGTGTAAGCCATGTTGCACTACAATACACACAAGTTAAAATTGGTGAGCCTAACATGTAAATACATGGCCTCGGGACACAAGAGATCGAAATATCAAGCATGAGTCATATGGATGATGTGATTGACATTGGAGAATGTCTACCTTTGTAGCTATGTTGCCGGCCATGACGATGAGGGGTAATGTAGTGAATTAGGATCGTGTAATAACTAAAAATTCTTTAGGGATGTTTGTTTTAGTGGGAGATCATATAATAATATGATTATATTTTAAACTCAAAAATCATGAACTTAGTCTAAGTTCTTTTTTAAATATCTTGTAGACAATGGCATATTCTCGGTTCGCGACACCTTTGTTCCATTTATGGATGGGGAGAACTTAAGATAGATGGGTAGAATTTCACATATTGGTACGATCTTCTCTATGTCCTTCGTGAACCCCTGGAAGATATCCCCGATAGAAATGAAGATGCGACTCTTCGTGATTGCCGTGAGACTTTTATGATAGTAAAGTACACCATTATCCTTGCCATGGAACCTGGCTTGAGAGTACCCTTCCATGAAATCGACACATATGATATGCTCGATGGATTGAAGAGTATGTTTCCAGCTGAGGAGAAACGCATGTAGTAAGAGTACGTGAAGGAGTTTGTCTCCATAAATATGGAAGAAAACTCTAGCTTGGATAGCCACCTGGACACCATGGAAAGGCTCCACAAATGTCTTAAGGATGCTATAGGAGATTTGATGACTGAAGACTTTGCAATAGATGGGGTGTTGCGCTCGCTTCCACCCAGTTACAAGGACATCGTCAAGGACTACATCGCGGCAGGGATTCCGAATACCTTTTGTGAGGTCATAGCCAAGCTAAGGACTATCAAGGCCGAACCCATGGTTGGGAACAATGTCAATGGAGAAGGTAAATGTTGATATACAAGTTATAAATGTTTCCATGAAACACATATGCATTTTTAAGTATTGGATACTTACCCCTGGTTTATTTGCAAACAGGACCCTCTACGCGAGAGTTGCAAATGGAACGAGTCACTGATGGCATAATGATGGCAATCAATCTGGTTGAATGCCAAAATCACTCCTCCCCTCAAAGTTTATCCTTAGGATTAGAAGATTTGAATAAAAGCTTTGTAATCGAGTTTGTGTACTGTGCAAGTGTGACTTGCTTATTGCGAGACGGTTCTTCATATTAATGAGAAATAATCAGTTGTTCCTTTTCTATGAATGATTTCTTCTATGATTCGCATTGAAATTACAAACAAGTTATTGTAGTCCTTAATCTATATGATAATAAAGCATTTGTTAATTATGAAAAATTGCCAAGAGATATCCAAACATGAATCTGAAATGATTTGAATCGTTCAAAGTTTTTCAGAATCAAGGTAGATATAGAATTAACAAGAATGTCAAAGTCTTAGCAGTTTTATCCAAGTGACTTCGAATTCAAGTTAATGGCAATATGTCATATAAGGACTTGTGGAAAACAGTTTCATACATTATGGTGATTGGACTAATCAAATGGTATTGATATGTCTAATACAACATAATCATAATCTATAAGATACATATGCTTTGAAATAAATTCCACTGGGATTAACGTTAGATATTAGAGTAATATATTGAATTAGTAATCACTCAATGAAACATTAGGAACATCTAAAGATTCATGGAAACAATGACATATGAGATATGCCAAGCTCTATCTAGAGATTTTGATAGTTCGAGATTGTTGCGAATAGTAAGTCTTTGTGGTGCATTCTTCGTAATACTATGAATAGAAAGTCCAAACTAATACCTGAATAGGAAAAGGTTTGTATTGTCTCAGTGGGAACTTCTTTGAGAAAGTGTCTTCTTAAAGAAGTGTTAGTAGAAGGGCATAAGTGTAAGCAAAAGGTTTGACCTTGCCTCTGAATTCTTAAGAATGTGGAACAATATATGTTCCAAAAACAAACTTTACAAATAGAGGGAAATTATTATGATGTGATCATAAATGTTTCAAGCTGACACTTCATAAAAGTAGGATTCAAGATTTTATTCTTCCCCTTGTAGAATTTCATTCTTGATTCACTTGCTTATTATTGGAATAAGACATACCTATGAACTACAAAGAAAGTATGATGGACCAATGTACAAGAAATGACTTAGAGTCATGAAACCCAAATTAAGTAACATTTGATATTATGAAGTAAAAGTTACTTGATCTCATTAAGTAATGGAATACTTAATCCTTACCAGTAAACTGCAAAGTTGAAAGGATGGAAATGAAACTTAAAAGGAAGACATAAAGGCTTGTTTTGTCATAAAGCTGTTTTTGACAAATGCTTAATGTCTATTGGATTTAATCAGCATATAAGTTCAATTTGGAAATTGGCAAAGGATTGTTCAAAACTGTTAAGTCTTCAAGGTATGAATAGAAAGGTTGTAACTAATACAACATGCAGGTTTTTTGATCAATCAGTAATTATTGAAGTCTTGTAGTAGAAATTCTCAATTTTATGCAAGATCAAAGAATTTTGTATTTGCCAAGATTATCGAGAAGGGCTTTAAATTGAGTGGGAGCTAAAAAGTTTTCCAAACAGAATATGTGGTCAACATATTTGAGTGGGAGATGAGTGATATCCTGGAATGTCAAATATTGTTGAAATATGTAACATCCCAAAAATACTAAGCTTGGATCATCAAATTCTAATAACCAAAATTAGGGTTAACAAAAACTTTTCTAAATGAAATCATGAATGCATGCATATGTGTATGCATGGATTTTGAATTCCTTTAAAACCACCTTGTTTGTTTGTTTGTTTGTTTGTTTGTTTGTTTCATTGCTTGTAAAATTTTTCTTAGGTGAAATCAACATCATCTAAAACATTTCCCACACTTTTCCTAAAGACAAGTAAATCAAAACACATATATGAAATGAATGGTCATTTTGGCCAATTTAACTCCCATACCTACTTTGGCTGTCTCAATCTTTCAGAACCTAACAGAAACTTTTCTGGATCTTTGCACCCCTTGAATGTACTCATAACAAGGTATCAAGGCCCACTTTGTGATCATCCAGAAACTTTCAAATGCATAGTTTAAATGACAATTCAAAATTGAATCTTTATCATATGGGAAGATCCCACTTTTTCAAAAACCACTCAAACAAGCTCAACTTTCGAAACCCAAGCATCTGCAGACTCACCAGCACCAATCTAGCAAACCCACCAAAAATCTTTTCAAAATTCAAAACTTGAGTTCATGCGGCCATTTCATCAAACAGGCTGCAGACACAAATCAAACAAACATCAAAAACTATAGTGTGCAGTAAAATTGGCCTAACTTGTTCCCTAGTTAGCTCACACACAACTCAGTAGATCATCTAGGAAGTTTAACTAAGGACTAGTACCCCTGTGAGCTTGCCATTGCCATCAATGGTGAACAGCCGAGCACCCCCTTGTCACCCCATTGTGGACAGCAGGCTAGAGGAAGAACTAGCCGTGCCAACCTTGTCTGGGAGGCAGCCCACCGTCCACCGCCACTACCTGTCCCAGCCGCGAGCGTTGCCAAGCCCTGGACCACGCGCGCAAGCCGCGCCCAGACCGCAAGAGACCATGCCGAGCATGCGCCAGAGCATCACCCTCGACCAGCGCCCATAGACCGCGCGCCGCCCTCACCGCGTGCACACACAATCGCCATCAACCCAGGTGACCGCCAGACATCCCCGTTTGCCGCCCCGTGCCGCACAGCCACCACCCGCCGTCGAAGACGCCGCCTCTGCCGTGCAGAGCACCGCCCGTTCCAGACCAAACCACACCGCCCCATGCCTCGAAACCATGTCGTTGAGCATCGCCAGGAGACACCGCACCGTCCCCTACCCTTGCCCTTGCCATTAGCCGCCTGTAACATCACCCCCGACGAGCTCACCGTGCGCCCCGACGGTCCCCTCGCTCGACTATAAATAGAGGCCACCCCCGCACGATTTCTTCACACCATCTCACTCCCCTCTCCTCACTGATCGTGCCACACCGTTCTCAGAGCAAGGCGAGCACCACCCCGCCGGAATTTCACCGGAGCCCGCCACCTCCGGAGAAGAAGGGAGCTAGCGATTGGAGCCGCCCTAGGAGAAGCCACCGGTACCAGGAGATTCGCCGTCGTCGACTTCGTCGTTCGCCCGCCTCGCCGAACCTGGCCAGTACCCCGGTGAGCCCCCAGCGACCCTCACTGGCTGCGCTAGGTTTCGTTCTCGCCGGCGTTGTCTCGCGTCGACGATGACTCCTAGCCGTTAGATTAGAACTAGATCGAACGATCCACGTCGCCCCATACCGCTTCGCCCAGCCCCGTGTCACTGACGAGTGGGGACACCCACTTAAGAAGCCCGCGGGAGCACTGCGCTTAGCAGGCCGGCCCAGTAACTTTCCCCGCGCAGCCCAGTTATTCAAATTAAACCTTTTTCTATTTCAATTCAAACACACTTTTGTACCCAACTTCAAAAATCAACCCAGATCGATTAATTGCACCAAATTGAATGAACCCAATTTTGTTGGAAAGGTCTGTGAATGCTGAATCCAAGCCCGTTGGATTCAAGTCATTTGGATCTATAGAACACCCATGGTAAAAATAACAAGGCAGAAGCTTTTCTGCATTCAAACATTTTTCAAATTTAAACCATAATAGCTTTTGAGTTGATTCCAACTCTCAAAAATCACATTTAGCCATACCTTTCAGAATATATAAAAATATATAGATTTACTTGCAGAAATAATGTTCAAGTAACAAAAGAATGCTACATAAGCATTTCTAGCCACTTTAATTAATTAAAATAAAAGGGTAAAACCTTATTAAATTGTGACACTACTTTAAATCACATTCCCACGGACTACAATATGTGGTGATGACATGTGTCAACATGATCCCATGTTTGGTTTGGTGAATATTAAATCTTAAGTAGTTTTTCAATGAGTAGAAATTACTTTTCTAAAAATAAAAGGAATTAAATCAAGCCTTAACCTTGTAAGGTTAGGCATGATGCTAGATCATCCATAGGACCCTTGTATGTGATGATTGCAAGTAGTTAAGTATTGTTTGGTGATTGTGTACCTCGTATTTATTCATAGACGCTAGTACCGACCAAGGATACGAGGAGGAAGGAGGATACTACGAAGAAGAAGCCGAGGAGAACTTCAACCACTGCTCTGCACAAGGCAAGCTAACACTTGCAAGATACTTGACCTATGCAAGCTTATACTGATATCAATGCAAGCCGATACTATACCTATGCAAGCCTTACTAATCAAGTTGACCTATGCAAGCTAACCCTTGCAAGATACCCTACTGATGCAACAAACCCATACTTGTTCTATGACTACTATATGCCTTAAGCATATGTGATCATACCCACTTGATAAACCAATCCTAGTTTTATGTGCAAGCTTCTTACTTTACTTCTTTATCAAAGCTTACTTAGAGTTTACTTAAGTGACTGGTAGATATTGGAAAGATACCGAAGGTTGCATAAAGAGCATAAAATTTGGCCTAAGTTAGAAACCTTGACATCAGCCTGAGACATAAGGTTGTACTTAGTTGAAACGCCACTAGTTACCACCCCTCATTAGTACTACCCCCACCTGTAGATGCTAGTGCTAAGCATAAAACTTGATCAACTTTTAGATGGGAATACTTGGTGGAAAAATGGTTATGAAAACCTTGGAATGATGGATCATTCTATTGAAATGTTTTGGACATGTGTTTCCAAACACTTGAGGATTTTGGTGATAAAAATGTTGAGGCATGAGCCTTAGCCCTTTATAAAACTGATGGTTGTCTAGATGCGATACCATTCCAATTTTATCGTACAACCACAATACCCGAATATTGGGTAGGGCTTGACTAAAAACTTATATTCCTTAGTATTAGTTCCCTCACGGCCAAGGTCTGAGCTGAGGCTACCTTGTGAAGATTGTCCACCTGTACAGTACCCAAGATGACAGTTGGTCATGGTTGGGAGGCCAAACTCACAGGAGAGGTGCTTATACTAGGGCGTGTAATCGAAAGGTTAGGATTGATTATCCGCATACTGAGTATGGTGAATTCAGGATTTGTTCCTGACGGATGTATCGAATGTTGTGGTGAAAGTGTACAATCTCTGCAGAGTGTCAAACTATTCGAATAGCCGCGTCCGCGGTTATGGACAGTTGGAGTGGCCATACTGTTCCCCCGTCAGACTTTTCAAAATGACCTGTGAAATGAATTAAGACTTTGACTTGACCAAAACAGAGTTGTGATATGAAATACAAGTTCCCACTTAGGAATTATAAAATTGTGACTAGCTTTGGAACCTAGTAGAGATAAATCTGGCTTTTGCAAAACAACCCTAGAGCCTAGTGTCCTATTATCCAAAAACCCCCTTTACCTGTTAGTATTAGTTTGTGAGTACTTAAAGAGTACTCATGGCTTTGTCCCTGGCTATTCCCATGGCCAGACTATGAAGAGGAGTACCTGGAAGATGGACCCCAGGAAGGTTACAACAACTAGGATCATCTCCCATCGTCAGCATTGCCTGTGACCCCGAAGATGGAGCTTCGCCTACGCTACCGTTATTATTACGTATTCCGCTGCTTGATGTTGTATTAAGGACTGGATCATGAGATACCTATTTGTGTAAGAACTTATGTATCGTTTGTAATGGATGATGTACTATGGTATCCAATTCTATTATGTCTCGCAAAAATGGTAATCCTGGGATTGCGATGTATGGCATAACAGGTATCTAGGATTGAAAAATCCGGGTGTTGATAATATATTTGAGTGGGAGCATAATAGTGTTCTTGAATATGTAATTGACATATTAGTGAACAATATGTTGGGTATTAGAAATGATTATATCATTATATGAAATTAAAACATATTGTGACCCATGTTCTTAGTTGTAAAGAACCAGATTCTAGGCTGATTTCTAAGTTAATCACTGAATCAGAGTTAATTTTAGTGCAAAGGAAGCATGGTTAGAATCAAAGTTGTAAGCGTTGCACTTGGATTAAAAACTATAAATATATATAAGTATTAGGATACTTTAGAATTAGCAAGTATAATTTTGGTTTGAAGAAAGTTCGACTGCGTGTGTTTATAGTTATACATGAAATCTTGAAAAATCCAATTGATTGATAGATCATCATTGTATATACTAGAAAATAGAAGTCTCACTTTGTCACCAAAATGCTAAAAACACATTATATGATAATGGGATTAATGTCAAATAGGTGACATTAGTGATTTGTAAAATAGGACCTTATGAATCTGGTAAAACTGATTTAGGACACTAAGTACTCCATGAGAAAGCATGATCATTTAACGCATTTGAGATATGGTTTTGATTAGTAGCAATGCAGCTAGATTATTTGTACTCTAATGCAAGTGGGAGACTGAAGGAAATGTGCCCTAGAGGCAAATAATAAAGGAGTTTATTATCATATTTCATTAGTTCAGAATAATTTTATATCATGATATAACTGTATCAATTGGAAACATTGATACAAATGTGATATGTAAACAAGCCTAGGTCCCTTATTTAACTAGTTCATTGGTCAACTGATGATCAAGGTTTCCTGATCATGTTGGTGCTTTGGCACCTATTGACAATGGAGCCATCTTATTGGATAATGAGATGGTGGACAGTTCCACGGATGATTGTTGCAACATGATTATATCACAAAGTTCACAGTTGCAATTGTCAAAAACATAGTGACTTGTTCCTCAGACTGTGACACCATATTTAATCACCATCCCCCGAGAGTGCTTAGAGAGTATCCAACGTCACTCCGTGAAACGGTGATTATAATGGTGTGATCAAGTACGCAAAGGGGAAGGTAGAGGAGTGTGTGTCAAGAGCGGGATTTGTACATCCGCATGATGTAAGATACTCTGGGACCACTTGGATAAGTTATATCTAATATGTTGCGCAACATGTGACTAGGTCACGGGGATATCACTTATTAGTACAAGTAAAGTAGCATTTGTATGTAACCAAGTTGAACCCGAAATGGTGATGTTGATGATCAAATCTCGGACAATGCAAGTATCGTAGAGACAAAAGGAGTATGACACATTGTTTAAGGTTCGACATGATGGTGACTCATGGAGTGCATAGGGGGTAACATGTGCATCCCGGTCCCGCTGTTGATCATTGATAGAGATCATGTCTATCACATTCCTGAATCATAGGGACGCATGCTTAAGGGCATTACAACACTTAGAGATCATCATGTAACAAGGAATCACAGAAGAGAGAGAAACTAGAATTATTCTAGAGAAATCTGAAATTGTTTGGAGAAAGAAAGAAGGAAAGGGACAGAAAGGAGTTTCGAACAAATGGAAATTTAAATTTGCATTTATTATATTTTAAAGTAACTTTCTCATTAGGCCAAAGTCCCGAAGGAAATTGGCCCATGAGGAAGCTATAGGAAAAATACAGAGAAAACATCAGAGGGCTAGTTTGACCAGCCATAGGCGGCAGATAATGTAACATCCCAAATTTCATCAAATGCAAAATCATGTTATTGCATTCATTTCATCATGGAATTTTGATCTTGCATAATTTTTTTCAAAGTTAGACCCTATTAGAACCATATTTATACCCCCTTTTATTATATACATATTGGGCATGGTTTCTATTTTATGACCTCAAATAGAATCTTTGAATGCTTAGATGTGTTTGACACACATTTGGATACTAGGATTACCATACAAAAATTTGGTGAAGGTTTGGTTTGATTTGGATTTGAAATGAGCATTCAAATCCATTTTAGAAAATCAAAACAGAAATGAAAAAGGCAAAAAGAAAAAAATAAAACAGGCGCAACCTATTCAGCCCAGCAACCCCAGCGGCCTAGAAAGTCCACCCGGGAACCCCTCTTCCTCTCTTTCTCTCACCCGCACGCACACCCTCCCTCTCACTGCCACTAGGCCCCGTTGCCACATTAGCATCGTCGTCCCCAAACCCGCCCTCAACCAATTCCTCCGCCAGTTCTCCCCGCAGTCACTGCCGCGTTTCAATTTGTTAATTGCCATTGATTTCGTGCGTGATTCTCGCCCCTACACCGGCTACTTAACCCCCACCGCCCCACAACCATTTCCCCTCACCTAGCCAACACAAAGCGCCGCCAGGCTCTTGCAATTTCCACTCGCACCGCCACACCACTGAGCAGCTCCGGCGAGCTATTCCGCTAAGAACAGCGAGCCCCATGATGACCCACAAGTGTAGGGGATTGCAACATTCTTCGCGGGTAGTATTACCCAATTTATTGATTCAAAACAAGGGGAGCCAAAGAATACTTCAAAGCCTTAACAACTGAGTTCTCAGTTCAGCTGCACCTAGAAATAGTTCTTGCTCACAGAAGTTTATCAGTAGCAATAGTTTGCAGTAGTAACAACGAAGCAACAACATCAGCAATAGCAAGAGTGAAATAATAGCAATAGTAACAGTAATGGTAACAGTAAGATTCGAGTGCGGTAGGCATAGGGATGGATGGACGGGCGTTGCATGGACGAGTCTAAACGTGTGAGTTCAAGATCTAGGGCATTGCATACAAGCATCCAAGTACTAAACAATCCTAGGCATGTGTTCCAAATATAATCATACGTGCTCGCAATGAGAACTTGCACAACATCTTCTGTCCAGCTAGCCCGTGGCAGCGGGGCCTCTAGGGAACTACTGGCAATTAAGGTGCTCCTTTTAATAGAACACCGGAGCAAAGCATTAACACTCCGTGAACACATGTGATCCTCACACCACTGCCATCCCCTCCGGTTGTCCAGATTATTGTCACTTTGGGGCCTTTGGATCCAGACAATGATATGTGTACACAACTTCTAGATAAGATCACAAACAATACTATCATAATGATTCAACAATAAGTTCAGACTGAGATCATGGCACTCGGGCCGTAGTGACAAGCATTAAGCACAACAAGTTACAACAAAGTAAAATAGCACTAATAGAGATACTAGGCACTATGCCCTAACAGATCTTATTCGATTACATGATAGAACTCATCCAATCCCTACCATCCCCAAGCCTATAGCGGGGGATTACTCACTCATAGATGAGGGAAACATCGGCGGTTGATGGAGATGCGTTGGTGATGACGATGGCGATGATCCTTTCCAAATTCCCCGTCCTGGCAGGGTGCCAGAACGGAGTTTCTGGATCCGAATCTTGGTTTCTGGTGGCGACGGCGGAGCGGAACTCTTTCTGGAAAACTATCGAACCCCCCTATGTTTTTAGGTCAGAACGCAACTTATAGGCACGGAGGGAGGCCGAGGAGCTGCCTGGGGTGTCCAGACCTCCCACAGGCGCGGGGTCAGTGGGCCTGCACCTGGGGTGGGTCTAGGCCCCCAGGCCTCCCCTCTGTCTCCCCTTCTGGATCCGTGGATCTTCTGGTGAAATATAATTTTTGGCATATTTTCCGGGATTTTTCCTGATAGTTCATTTTCTGCACAAAACAAGACACCAAGGTAATTCTGCTGAAAACAACGTCTGTCCGTGTTAGTTGTATCCAAATCACACAAGTTTAGAGAAGAAACAATAGCAAATTGTTCGAGAAAGTAGATATGTTTTGGACGAATCAACTCCCCCCAAGCTTAGCTTATTGCTTGTCCTCAAGCAATTCAGTTGAAAACTGAGTGCGATAAAAGAACTTTCACGAGCACTTTGCTTCATATGATGTATATATTCTCAGCACAGGAGTAGCTGCTTAGACAATTCATAATAAAGAGTATGAAACTAAGTCTAGTCAATAGTCATTGCAAGCTATGAAGAGAAACCAACTCAATAATAATAAGTAGCATGAAACATAAACATAAGCAACATTGCAATGTTCATAATAAGGTATGATAGAGTGGTATCTCGCTTGCCTTTGTTTGAAGAGCACAATATAAATGCTAAGGCACCTCTGAAGTTCACATGAAGACTAGAGATAAATATATCAGAGATACAAGCATCAAATTCATGACATAATTAACCAAGTTTCGGAACAAACACGAGAATGACAACTATGCTCTCAAGAAGGTGCTCATAGAATGAGTGGTGACTCAACAAAATTGTGAAAACGGTTTTTGTGAAGGTTTGAAAGGCTTCCTAATGCTGAAAGGAAGGTACTCATTAGCTTTGAGCTCTCATTGCCCCTATCATAAGCATCTTCATGTGGTTCAGGTGAAAGTGAGGTCCACTCTGAAACATATGCTTGACAGACCATAGGATGAAAATCCCAAGTCCCTTGAGTACGAGGGTCGCTCCGCATGCTACTCAACTTTGGTCACCTGAAAGTTCTTGTCATTGTAAATACATGCATATCATCAAGAACCGCAAACGGGGTACCCCTTGCATATGGCACAGGAGGTTTCCCATAACCAAAATGACAAGGCAAGCAGACAATGAGCATCTCAGCAATCTTTTTATTTACCATATGCATAGCTTTTTATTGAGGAAGCTTCATAGATGCTCATTATAGTGATGTTGCAAGTTTCCACCATGATTAGGCATGGCTTAGGCTATAGGCGTTTCTCTAACACAATGTAATATAAACTCCGTGAACTACAACTTCCCCTTTTATTTCACATCGTCGACATCCGTAAACAAAAGAGCAAAGTATCAGCTGAATAAGATATCCAACAGGTCTTGAAAGCGTTCCCCGTGACAGCACAATTCTGCTGACTCCCAGTATATAATAAGCAAGCATATAACTTTCATGGACTAGTCACAATGGTTCAAGATTATTAAGCACAAGGAATAAAGTGTGCCATCAAGTTCGTGAGAGCATTACTAACTAACTTTCTCAAAACAAGACAGACATTTTATTTTGGAAGAAAACAAGGCATATGGAATATGCACTGAAATAGCAAATGATGCTAATAGGTAGGCATGGTGAACACAGCTGACAATATTGGTTTGGGGAGTTGGAAGCATAGGTAGAGCACATACTCAGTGCAAGTGAAGGCTAGCAATAGAGAGGGAGCGACAAACGAGAGAGCAATAACTGTCATAATCATGCTTGCAACAAAACATGACTAATTATGGCATGAAAGTGATACAAGAACTCTGAGGCAAAATAAATCATCCAGGCTTACTGACTATCGATTAGTCATATGCATGCGTGAGCATATGCCAAGTCGATTCACATGAACAGTCAGAGGAGGATACCACAATGTCATACCAAAGTATGCATAAAACAATGCAAGCAAACATTCATATGACATGCTACAAAGTATTAGCAAGCTGGAGCTAATCATAGACAAGCAAGAACTACTAAGCATCCATAATGACATACACCTTACACAAACAGGCTAAGCATGCTCACAATGATGAGTATATGTACAAAAATGAAACAAATAGAGTTTGTTACCAGCCTCTTACCACACCTTGAGTTGTCTTAATCTTCATTATTGCCCTTCACTTGTGTGACTTGAATAATTAACATGAAAACCAATATCCACTAAGGACGGCTGAACCCTGCGAAGAACTCACAAAACCAAAGAAGAACAAGATATATTTTTGGTGTTTTCGATTTTTTTAGAAACAATCAAACAAAGAAAAACCAAACAAAAACAAAGCAAACCAATCAAAGCAAAATCTTTTTGGAATTTTCTTTTAAGGCAAACCAAAGCAAAGAAACAAACCAAGAGAAACAATGAAAATATTTTTGGTATTTTTGGGTTTTTAGAAAGAAGCAACAAAAACCAAAAAGAAAGCGAAAACAATGGATATACAAAGAACTGACCGAACATGATATATAGATGAGTGTGATGACGGTGTACCTCCCCCCAAGCTTAGGATTTTGGCCTAAGTGGGTCTCAATAGCGCGGATAGTAACCCCATGCTGGTGGGTCATCATAGGAATGATCATAGTCAGGTACCTGCGATGAAGAAGAATACGCACCCCAATCAAATGAGGGCTGCTGGTATGAAGACTCTCCCAAGTTGGAGGGCTGAACCAAATTGTCTTTGACATCCTCTTAAACATTCTCCTCTTGCTGGGAGAGTTCCCCCACATAAGTGTCAACCTCCTCCTCCGTAAGTGACCATCCTTGCCTGTTATCAAAGTTAAACAAGGCAGGTGCAGGCAAGTAAACTATTTTCTCACTCCTACCCTTTCTCCGACCTTGATAGAAAAAATATAGTTCAAATGGAAAACTTCTCACATTAGCCCCCAAAGAAACAAAACCATGTTGAATCATGGATTAAATATCAAGCCTCTCTATGGAAATCTGAAAATCTGAATAATGAGGCTCTAAACCATGGAAAGCTAGCAACCTAGAAGCAATGAGACCTCCACAAATTCCACCCTTCTCACGGTTGGTGGTGAGACGGTGAGCTATCAAAGCACCCAAACTATAAGAACTATTCCTATTCAGAGCAGCTGCAATAAAAGCTAGATTAAAAGAAGACAACTTTCTAGAAGTCTTTCTAGCAAGAACACACTTGGTAATGAAATAAGAAAAGTATCTAATAGCTGGGAGCTGGATGTTCCGAATTTTACCACTTTCCTTTGAGAAGTCGAAACCTTGGCAAATCTCAGCATACAAATCAACAAGTGACTTGGGCCTCTCCTTGATCTTCCCACAAGATCCCCACTGAGTTACTCTAATTGCTGCACAGAAATCAGCAAAAGGCAGGTTGACAGGCATATTATATAGCTTGTAATGGACCATGGGATTAGAAGTAGACCAAGTGAACCGGAAATCCTGCACAAAAGCCATGGTTAGCTTAACATATTGGATTGGTTCACCTTCAACAAAGTGCTCCAACCCTGCATTTGTAACCAAGGTTTGAAAATCTTGGAGAATCCCCGCAACTCTCATAAATTCATAGCATGGATATATGGAAGGAAAAACCTCCTCCTCACGATGAACCTTCATTGGCTCATGCACCATCAAGTCATATTGATTCAGTGGATAAGGACTCATCTTCCTTGCTGAAATTTTTAGACAACCATCAAACCAAGTGATTTCTAAGTTGATAAATGATGAGCAACTACTATAGGAACTTGCTAGAGGACTACACATGCATCAAAACAAAGTTTCTAAGCATAGAACAAGCATGCAAGATCAAACAACCTGTCACCTATAGCAGCAAAATACTCAAGATACAATCTACCAATCACAATTTTAATTGGACAAGTGGAGGAGGCACATACCAAGGAACAATCCCTCCAAAAATCAGCACTTGAGATGGGCTGAACAAGGAGATCGAAAATCGCGAGCAAGAACAGAATGAACTCGAGCTTGAGCAAGTTTTTCGGTCTTTTTCAGGAGTGAGAAAGAAGGTGGCTTTGAGGAGGCAGCCTGGAGGGGCCCAGGTGGGCCAGACCCCCCCTAGGCTCCACCACTAGGTAGGCCGCGCCTACCATGGGTGTGGGGCCTAGGGGTGGCCCCCTGGGTCATCTTAGGTGCCACTCTGCCCCTTTTTTCGAGGAAAAAATTATTTTGAATTTTCTGAGATTTTTCGGGAAACTTTATTTTTGGCCAATTTTCAGGGTATGAAAATTGATTTTCTCGCAGAAACAGTTTTTCAAAAGAAGCAAAAGCAAACCAAAAGCCAAACTACAGGAGCTCTAAGAAACTCAAACAAGCAAACAACTAGCAAAACTAAAGCTAAAGCGAAGACTAGGAAGGATAAATGAAAAAGAAAGCAAGTATAACCATAGTGGAAACATTATTTTGTTCATTAAAATCCTTTTGTTAACAAGGTTGATCAAGTCTTGTTACCAAAACAATCTTATATGAACCAAAACTTTGCATTCCACAAGGTGATTATGTTACCTCATACTTGATAGCAATGGTCCCAATCATAATAGTTTTAATATTTTCTTGTGGAATGGGACAATATATTTCTCCAACCTTTATGCCTTCAATATTTTCAATAGAATTCAGACAATAGCTTCTGACAACCTTCTTGGGGAAATAGATAGTGTGCTCTTTGTCATTAATATTGAATGTTACTTTCCCTTGATTGCAATTGATGACAACACCTGCAGTATGAAGAAAAGGTCTCCCAAGAATAATAGACATATTATCATCTTCAGGCATTTCAAGCACAACAAAATCAGTTAAGACCATGCAATTATGAGCAACTTGAACAGGAACATCCTCACATATACCAACATGGACAGTAGTTGACTTATCAGCCATTTGGAAAGATATATCACATGGTATCAACTTTTCTAGCTGGAGTCTCTTATAGAGAGAAAAAGGCATAACACTAACTCTAGCTCCCAAATCATATAAAGCAGTTCTAACATAATTATTCTTAATGGAGCAAGGAATAGTTGGTATACCTGGATCACCAAGTTTCTTTGAAACCTTACCATTGAAGGAGTAATTAGCAAGCAAAGTAGAAATTTCCTCATTAGGAATCTTCCTTTTATTAGAGACAATATCCTTCATATACTTTGAATAAGGAGGCAATTTAATAGCATCAGTCAAAGGAATTTGCAAGAATAAAGGTTTCATCCACTCACAAAACTTGTTGTAGTGTTCTTCCTCCTTTGACTTGTGTTTCTTACCCAGGAAAGGCATAGGTTTTTGCACCCAAGGTTCTCTCTCTTTACCATGTTTATTAGCAATAAAATCTTCCTTTGTGTACCTAGTGTTCTTAGTGTGTTTCTTAGGTTCTTCCTCAACTTCCTACTTATTAGGAGACTCATTATTATTACCACTCTCAGTTTCAGCATCAGAGACAAATATACTATTAGGATCTACAGCAGGTTCAAGTGGTTCCTCAACTTTCTTATGTTTCTTTTTCTTCCTCTTACGAGGACTACGACTATCCTCACCTTGTTGGGAACTCTGCTCTATTCTTTTAGGGTGTCCTTCAGGATATAAAGGATCTTGAGTAGCTGCACCACTCCTAGTTCTAATTCCATAAGCATGTTTATTTCCAGAAGCATTAACTAGCATATCGTTTTGTACTTTAGCAAGTTGATCAAGTTGGGTTTGAACCATTTGAAAGTGTTTACAAGGCATTTTAATATCATTAGAAGTTCTTTCCACAATATCTTTAAACTCATGGATAGCTCTAGAGTTTTCCAAAAAATGATTCTGAACTTGTTTACTAAAATTACCTTGTTTAACAATAAAAGTGTCAAGTTCCTCTAAGCATTGATCAGGAGGCTTACCATAAGGAATATCACCTTCATCAAAGTGTTGGAGAGAGTGTACCTCAATGGTAGATGAGTGGGGAATTGGCTTACATAATTCTTCTATAGGAGGTAGATTCTTCACATCTTCAACTCTAATACCTTTCTCCTTTAGACACTTTTTAGCTTCCTTCATCACTTCATCATTTAATGCAATAACTCCCCTCTTCTTTGTTGTTGGTGTTGGAACTAGTTTAGGAACAACTGGTTCAGGAGTAATAGGCTCAGGTGTATTTAGCTCAGTTGAAGTCCAATTATCATAATTCTTGCTTATATTGTTCATTAATTCTTCAGCATCTGTAGGAGTCCTTTTCCTGAAAACATAATCAGCAAAGCTATCTAGGTAGGTCCTAGAATCATCAGTTAGTCCATTATAATAAATATCAAGAATATCATTCTGAGGTAATGGACATCCAGGATATGCATGAATCAAGGAACATAATATTTTCCATGACTCAGGCAATTTCTCTTCTTCTCCCTGTTTAAAATCAAAAAGTCTCTGCAAAGTAGCATGTCTAGCACTGGGAGGAAAATATTTATGGAAGAAAGAAGCAATCAAGCAATCAGGGCTATCAATGGAACCAGGAGGTAATCTATTAAACCAAGCCCTAGCTTCTCCTTTTAGTGAAAAAGGGAAGATCTTAGCAACAAAGTACTTGCGCATTTTAAAATCATCAGAGAACAAAGCACTCATAGTAGAAAGCTCATTCATATGAGCCACAACACTCTCATTTTCAGTACCACAAAAAGGTTCTTTCTCAACAATATCTAAATAAGATAAATCAAGAGAGAAATCATAATATTTATCTTTAATATCTATGGGAGAGGTGGAAAACTTAGGATCATAGGACTTCTTGGGAATAATAGTTCGTCTAGCAAGGAGACTCTTAATAGCACTATCACCATGTGTGTTTTGGCACTCTTCAACAAATTCATCAGTGAGCTCAATGTAACCATCATTAATATCATAACTCTCACTAGCAGGTGAGCTAACAGGTGTAACAGTGTCTTCACTAGGAGTTTCGGTATTTCCTAGACTAGCCATAGTAGCTTGTAGAAAAGGACCTAATGAAACACTCGCATCAAGCACATTAGAAGTAACATCATGAGTATCAAAATCAGTTTCAGATTCAGAAGTAGTAGCAGTGTGTGTAGCATGAGCATGTGGTGGTGGTGTGACAAGCTTACTTATAACAGATGGTGAATCAAGAGCAACAGAGGTGTTTAGGACTGTACCTCTTCTTGTAATGGATGGTAAAATAGGGAACTTTCCATCACGAGACTTCCCCATGATGAAGAAGTAGAAGTGAACAATAATAGATCCAAGTGAACTTACAAATAAAGCTATGCTCCCCGGCAACAGCGCCAGAAAATAGTCTTGATGACCCACAAGTATAGGGGATCGCAACAGTCTTCGCGGGTAGTATTACCCAATTTATTGATTCGGCACAAGGGGAGCCAAAGAATACTTGCAAGCCTTAACAACTGAGTTGTCAGTTCAGCTGCACCTAGAAATAGTTCTTGCTCACAGAAGTTTATCAGTAGCAACAGTTTGTAGCAGTAACAGTAAAGCAACAACAGCATCAACAACAACAGTGAAACAGTAGCAATAGTAACAGTAGGATTCGAGTGCGGTAGGCATAGGGATGGATGGACGGGCGTTGCATGGACGAGTCTAAACATGTGACTTCAAGATCTAGGGAATTGCAGATAAATAATAATAGTCATTCATGTACCAAACAATCCTAGGCATGTGTTCCAAATATAGTCATACGTGCTCGCAATGAGAACTTGCACAACATCTTCTGTCCAGCCAGCCCGTGGCAGCGGGGCCTCTAGGGAACTACTGGCAATTAAGGTGCTCCTTTTAATAGAGCACCGGAGCAAAGCATTAACACTCCGTGAACACATGTGATCCTCACACCATAGCCATCCCCTCCGGTTGTCCCAATTATTGTAACTTTGGGAATTTGGATCCGGAAAATGATATGTGTACACAACTTCCAGATAAGATAAAAAACAATACTATCATAATGATTCAATAATAAGTTCAGATCTGAGATCATGGCACTGGGCCCTAGTGACAAGCATTAAGAACAACAAGTTGCAACAAAGTCAAATAGCACTAATAGAGATACTAGGCACTATTCCCTAACATATCTTATTCGATTACATGATAGAACTCATCCAATCCCTACCATCCCGAAGCCTACAGCGAGGGATTACTCACTCATGGACGAGGGAAACATCGGCGGTTGATGGAGATGCGTTGGTGATGACGATGGCGAGGATCCTCTCCAAATTCCCCGTCCCGGCAGGGTGCCAGAATGAAGTTTCTGGATCCGAATCTTGGTTTCTGGTGGCGACGGCGGAGCGGAACTCTTTCTGAAAAACTATCGACCCCCCCTCTATTTTTAGGTCAGAAGGAAGCTTATAGGCACGAAGGGAGGCCGAGGAGCTCCCTGGGGTGGCTAGACCTCCCCTAGGCGCGGGGTCAGTGGGCCCGCGCCTGGGGTGGGTTTGGGCCCCCCAGGCCTCCCCTATGTCTCCCCTTCTGGCTTCGTGGATCTTATGGTGAAATATAATTTTTGGCATATTTTCCGAGATTTTTCCTGATAGTTCATTTTATGCAAAAAAACAAGACACCAAGGTAATTCTGCTGAAAACAGCGTCAGTCCGTGTTAGTTGTATCCAAATCTCACAAGTTTAGAGAAGAAATAATAGCAAAGTGTTTGAAAAAGTAGATACGTTTTGGACGTATCACCCTCTGCCTCTGGTTCACCCGATCGTGATCTCCTTGCTCTTGCGCATCTAACCATGCCTCTGGCTTGTCCCAATTTGCCCCAGGTCGCCGTCCCCATCAACCTCTGCAAGCACCCGAGGTGTCGTTCGATTCCGGCGAGCAATCACGGTAAAACCCAAGAGACCCTTGACCTATGCTTCACACTATCATGTTTGTCGTGACCTTGTGCACTTGCTAATGCCCTTTGTTTTGCCCTGTTACGCCCTAGGTCGTCGCCTTTGTCTACGACAGTGAGCACTCGATGCTAGGTCAAACTCCGACGAGGTTTTCCGGCCGTGTCCGTGTGCCCCTGTCCAAGCCAAGTGCATGTTGAGCTTCCACGCATCCTCGCGACCTTGGTAAGCATCAGTACCCCTCTCCTAACCCCCTAGCCTCTCTGGCACATCATCGTTAGTGGCGTCGCCGCCGCCAGATCCATTTGCGCCGCCCGCTTATGGTCGAACGGATCTGATCCGTTGGATCTGTATCTGATGGATGCGATTAGAACTAGCACGAAGGGGTACGAGTAGATCTGAGCCGCAGGATTTATTTAGATCTAACGGCGCGGAAGCGTGATCCAGCGCGAAGCGGTACGCGCCAATCAGACACTGCCGCATGTTACTGATTTCGATTTAAAATCTGAATTTAGATCTATTAGTTATTCAAACTTGTAAATTCAATAACTTTTGATCTGTTTGTCCAAAAATTACAAATTTTATATCAATGGATTCATAAAAATGAGATCTTTGCAACTATGGCCTTTAAGATTAGGATTTTGTAGGCTTATTTTGGCTATATAAATTGTTTAGAAAATCATTTTTAAGTAAGTTTTGGTTTAGTTAGACCTTAGAAAGTATGCTTTGTATTCAGTACTATTTAGTTTGTTTTGAAAAGTGTGACAAATCATTCATTTGCATTTTTCATGCATTCATATATATATTTTTGTTTGTATATTGAATGTGAAAATTGTGGTATGATTTTATGTGTAGATTTTGGTGATTGTGGAGAGTGTGATTGTGATGATTGTTCCCATTCCCCCAACTACAAAGGCAAGTGATTCTTCATATTTTTGTCCCATTATTTTAACTATCCACTAGTAATATTTTGAGTAGGATTTGCATGGTTATTTTCTAAGTATAAGCTATGCTTGGGTAAATCATATAGATATTATCTTAGTAGTTTCCCTAAGTTAAGAAACTTGTTATACTAGTATGCTTAGTCTAGCTAGTAGAATACAAGGGTGGAATATTCATGCTATGTTATTATGCTAAGTCTATGACTATGTTTTTGTTTAATAAAATAACATGTGAATGAATCACCTGGGTGGAATGGAAAGATTGGTTTGTGTTGAGTGGTTACACAAGGCCCATGTCTATGGTTTACCTTGTGTATCACACTTGTGGATGGCCACCCAGGAAACAAAGAGATTTTAGATGTTTAGTTTTGAGAAGCTTCTAGTGCAACCACATGGCATATGGGATCTGCCTTAACCAACTAGGTTGCAAGAACTTAGCCAGTTGGACAGTTGGTGGTAGGGTTGATAGGATGGAACGCGTCCATTGTGGTCTAAGGGAATGCTTCTGAAAAATTCTCATCTTGATACATGTCGAGTCTTGTGGGGAAAGTGCACCACCTCTCGAGAGGGTAAAATCTAAGTACTAACCTTCCACCTCCCCGGTAATAGACATTCTGAGCCTCAAAGAAATTGAAGTGATCAAGGATCTCCTCATCCCAATTTCTCTAAGCTCAAAGTTGTGGTTGAACAAGGGTAAAGGTTCACCAATGTCTATTGGTGTTTCCTTGGGTGTTTTTGTCAAACAAAAACTTAGTGTTTTCAACTAATAAGAAAAACCTTATTTTGATAAAAGCCAGCCTGAACCACACTTAGACAAATTCATATAGTTATTAGATGTTACTATACTACTATGGTATCACTTGCCAATACAATTCCAAATGTATTGACCCTCTGTGGCTGTAACTTATGATGTTGCATGTTACTCTGATGGAGACTAGGGTTATGAGTCTACACTCAACATGTTTGCCTATGGCACATGAAGATGAAGACTTTATTTATTTTGTTAAGTATTGTGAACTCTATGTATTAGCCTTGGGCTAATGAGTTGTAAGGACTATTGTATCTCTGGATATTATGATGAAATAATGACCTTTGTATCTGTGTACTTCATCTTAAACTGTGGATGCTAGCAATTCGATCCAGGGACTAGCATTGCAATCAAATGGGCCTTTACCTTGAAAGGTGAGGTCTTACATATGGTATCAGAGCACTGTGTGGCCTGTAGGATTATTGCCCTAAGATTTATTAGACTAAGGAAACCACTAGGAAAAATGCAACTCTCTACAAATTCCACACTTGTCTCTTTTCTTCTCATAAACCTCTCCTAATCTTCTTTCTCATCTCTATTTGTAGATGGCCGCCATCAACGAAGCTGTCAAGAAGGGACCACTCATGACCATGACCTTAGAATGTGAGACAGAGTTTCCAAAGGCACTCAAAAACCTCATGGTTAGCTTGGGAATACATGGTGAAGCCGTGTACAACGGATTTTCCGTGATGGATGAAGGAGAAGAATATTGGTGGGTACAACTCCACTTGTATAAAAACACTTGTCGTTTTCTCGCGTTAATAATTTGATCATACCAATCTATGTGGTATGAATTTTTTTTGTCTAAGATATGTTTGAACCTTAGTGATTGTGATAGATTATTGTATGCTATGACTTGTGTGTTTTATTGTTGAATGTATGCTTTTGTCTTTTGTTTCACTACCTTATATTTTTCTCTTTACTTGTGTTATTTCTAATTTTCTCTATCCTATGCAATAGATGCCTAGCTTTGTTCTCACCACCGCCGAGGAGTTCAATGGAACTCGTTTTGGATCCCGTATCATGTAGCTTGTCAGTGTGCTTGTTCTCCCCCTCCCTAGTATTAAGAGACTCTAGCTCCGGAAGTTTGAGAGGAAGGACTTATGGGGATTTAAAGTCTCTCAGCCAGGACGCCAGTCAGAGCCCCCTACCGAGGAGATTGCCTTCAAGATAATGCATGATGACAAGGAGAAGGGACTCGACGTCGCCATGCGGGAGCTACTCAGACGCCTTTGTGGACGCCACTCCGCCGAGCTCATGGGCCTCTACTTCCACCCATTTGGGATACGTGACGAGGTGGGAGAGGTGATAGAGTTTGATGATGCCACTAGAGAGACCATTGAGCCAGTGCATCTCTATCTTCAGGACCTAGAGAGCCTTCTTAGACACCTCGATACTGATAGGACCAACGTCATGCTTAGCAATGACGAGATTCAAGTCCAGTTGAGGGATAAGGACAAGGCCTTCGCGGAGTAGGATGCGAGCATCAAGGAGATGGAGGCTAGGTTCGAGAAGCAAGACAAGAGGTTCAAGAACCAAGAAAAGAGAGTGCAGGATAGGAACAAGAAGATCAATGAGGTGAGGGCCGAGATAGATCTCAAGGATCTTGAGCTAGAGACATAGCATGGAGTGATAGAGAGGCTGCGCTCGCAGAAGAGAGCCCTCCGGGCGAAGGTCGATGCTTTGACCACCTGCGTGGAGGAGTACAAGGTAGCAATGGAGACAACAGGACTTTCTCTAGTGGACGAGGAGGTCAACATGGTGGAGTAGTGTTGACTATTTGGCTACCTATCTATCTATCATCCTTTTATCGAGTCGCATTGATCATCCAACATGTGGATGACTATGCTAGTGTGTTTACTTTTCCAAACTTGTTGTTCACGTTGTTTAAACTCTAAGTTTATCATTCTTGCTTATTGTGAATGTTGCTATGTGTTGTGATGTGCATGTTAGTATCTATGGGTTATATCTCATTACTTATCCTTATTGAAACCACAGATGCCTCCCCGTCGTGCCAATCCCAACACTAACAACAATAACAACAATGGAAATAAGATGCAGGAACGAATGACAACCTAGACTCAGTTGATGCAAATAATAACCCAGTTCATGGAGAATTAGAATCAGTACCAAAACAACAACAACAACAACAACAATCAAAACAACCCACTAGCTTTTGACATGCTTACAAGGTTTTTGAGATTGAGGCCTGCTAAGTTTTCAGGAACCACTAATCCTATGGTAGCAAATGACTGGTTACGTTCTGTGAACCAGGACTTAGTCACTATGGGATGCACTGATGAGGAAAAGGTCAGATTTGCAGAACATCTGCTTGAAGGACCAGCAGCTACTTGGTGGGATAACTTCCAAATCACCACCCCTATTGAGGAAGTGACTTGGGCAATGTTTGAGGATGGATTTCACACTGCACATATCTCTTCAGGAGTGATGAGTTTGAAGACGAAGGAGTTCCACAACCTTAAGGAACGCCATTGCAGTGTTGCAGAATATATTGAGGAGTTCAACAATCTGGCACGCTATGCACCAGATGAGGTTGACACTGATGCTAAAAGGAAAGAGAAGTTCCTTGAGGGACTGAATGATGAGATGTGCATGCAATTATCTATTGCATATGTTCCAACTTATCAGTCCTTGTGTCACAAAGCTACCATCTTGGAAAGTAAGATGAAGCAGGTTGAGAACAGGAAGAGGAAGCGTCACTTTGATAAGCATAGTTCTGGATCATCACACAAGCGTTCACATGGTGAAGATAGTGGAGGTTCTGGATCCCACAAACACGGGAAATATAACAGCCACCACAACAGTAACCGTCACCATGATAACAATAAACATTGTGGACATGCCAATGGTGGGCATAGGAACCACAAGAGTGGGTACAAGAGCCACCATGGTGGAAATGGCAATGGAAGTCAGCCAGCAAAGAAAGACATCAGTTAGGTTGAATGCTTCAATTGCAAGAAAACGGGGCACTATGCAAATGAATGCCCAGAAAATAAGATCGAATGAGCCAACAAGCCAAACCCTTTTCAGAAGGGTCAGGTGAACCACATCAACGTGGAGGAAATCTATGAGGAGTCCGATGCTATGGCTGGTAAGTTGTAGAGGTCCCAACCTTTAATAAGGTAGAGATCCCTGTGTTTACAATGCTAGTCCCTGGATCAATAGCTAGCATCCACAATTAAGATGTAATATCAAGAAACAAAGGTCATATTACAACTTTATAACCAGGAATAAAAATAATTCCTTACATCTTACATAGCTCATGTGGCTATCTCATTACAATGCAGCAGAAATAACTATAGCATGGGGTCCTTCATCTTCAAAGTGCCATAGGCAATCATGTTGGTTGTAGACTTGTAATCCTAATCAACATACTTCACTAACATCAAACAAACCTGCAACATAATAAGTTATAGCCACAAGGTTCAATACATTTGAATTGTATTGGCAAGTGATACTATGGTAGTATGGCGGAGTCTATCATCTATATGCATTTGGTTAGGTGGATCTTAGGCTTGGTTTGCTCAAAATAGATTTTCCTTATCATTTGAACACACTAAGTTTTTGCTTAACAAAATCACCCAAGGCATCTCCCAATAGAAATTGGTGATCCTTCAACCCTTGTTCAACCACAAAATTTTAATTTAGAAATTGGGATGAGGAGATTCTTGATAGCTTCCATGTCTTGATGCTCAAATTGTCCTTTACCAGGGAAATGGCTAAGTACTTAGATTTTACACTCTGTAGAGGTGGTGCACTTTCCCCACAAGACTTGGTTTCACCAAGACAAGATCTTTCAGAAGCCTTCCCTTAGACCAGAATGGATGCGTTCCAACCTATCATCCCCTGCCACCAACTGTCCATTTGGCTAAGTTATTGCAACCTATATGATCCAGGCAGAGCCCATAATGCCAAGTGGCTGCACTTGAAGCTTCTCAACATTTGACATCTCAAATCTCTTTGTTCCTGGGTGGCAATCCACAAGTGAGATACACAAGGTAAACCATAGAAATGGGTCTTGTGTAACCACTCAACACAAACCATTCCTTCCATTCCACCCAGGTGATTCATTCACTTAGTTGTTTTATTAAACAAAACACAAGTCCTTGACTTAGAAATATTCCATAGTATGAATATATTCCACCCTTGTTTTCTACTAGGTAAGCTAAGCATGATAGTAGTAGGAATCTTAACTTAGGAAATTTCTACTAAGGTTTCCTCTACTAGGATTTCCCATGGCATAGTTTACACTTAGCAAAACTTCCATGCAAGTCCTACTTAGAAATATCACTAATGCATAGTGAAAATAATGGGACAAAAGTATGGATCATCACTTGCCTTTTTGGTAGAGATTATAAGTTCACTCCTTGATCTTGCAATATTCACACTCTTCAAATTTCACTACAATTCAATCAAGCTAGCAAAAAAATCAATCTACCATTCAAGCAAACATCACATAAAATAATAGAAACAAAGCAATGCATGCAAGCATGCCAAAGGTTGTTTTATTTGGAAAAAGTGTTTCTAATAGGTTATAAACATTCTAAAATACCTATTGGTCATTTTATAAATGTGCAAAAACCATTTGCAAAAGATTTTAAATATAAACCATTTTTAAACCAAATCAATATTTTATGTGGTTGAAAATGCTTTTTAGCAAAGTAGTAATCCATAGGGTTCATCAAAATATATTTTTAAATCATAAAACCTTGTGTTTAGGGTCAGAGAGTTTAAATCAAAACATTTCCCAAAGGGTTTCCTCCAAAAGTATTTTTAACACATAAACAATATTTTTATTTGACTAGAAATGTTCTAAATCAAAGATTTATTCTTTTGCTTCACAAAATATGTTTTTGAATCCACCAGTTAGTTTATATGGTCAGTAGGTTCAAAACAATCCATTTGCCAAAGATTCTATCACAAAAATAACTTTAGAATGAATTTTATATTCAGATTATGCCTACACAAGTTTCTGCAAAAACAACCATTTTACCATAAGCAATTCATTAAACAAAGTGCATGGTTGGAAAGTTCACATTTTTGTGAATCCAGGGACATATTATTTGTTATATTTGGACTTATGGTTGATTTTATATGAATTTTTGAAGTTGGCAACTAATTCTGTTTATTTTGTAATTAGAAAACCCTTATTTCCATCGTGACAGGCAACGTGGCCGATTTCTATTGGTCGATACCGGTTCAGTGTGGATAGCTGGTGTGGGTCATATGATTTACATAAAACGAACGGTGCAGATTCATCAAGGCTCGAGCTAGGCTGGTGGCTTGGCTCACGACGCGTGGCTCAGCTAGGCTCAGCTAGATCTAATTGTGTCTGTCGAAGTAAGATCGAAGGGTAAGGAACAGAGGGTGCTGGCTCACCTTGCAGCTCAGGTCACCGGCGATGGTGAGGACGGCGGCGACGCTCGGGATGTGTAAGAAGGCGATGTTCCGGTGGTTCCCGAAGACGGTGGTGACGAAGACGATGCACAACAGACCTAGGCAAAGTCGATGGCGTTGGAGCGGTGGAGGTTTGCTTCCTGCAGCGGTTCCTAGGGGTGGCCGGAGTTGTGCTTGCGGCGATGCTTGCAGATGATGTCAATGTCGAATGCCTGGGGCTCAAGAAACCAAACCAAGGAGTCAGGGAGGTTCGCGATAGAAAACTAGGGAGATTCAACACAAAAATGGAGGTGCGGGTGTGTCCTTTACACCGGAATTTGGCACTGGGCTTCGTCGGAGTCGGCAAGACGTTGAGCTCGAATTCGAGGTGCTCAGTGGCTCATTAGCGGTGGTTGTTGAGGGGAAATGAGGAGGAGTCAGAGGGGATTAAGAGGGACCTGATGGTTTTGGTGATTAAGATCGCGTTAGAGCGAATTTAAGCCAAGAATCAAGCACTGGTAACAGACGCGCGAGTTTGATGACGACATGGTGGCCAGGTGGGTCCTTTTGTCAGCGAGGTGAGTATTTGCATGCGGGGTCCACCGGTCAGTGGCTGAGAGAGTATGTGATGCGGTGAGAAAAGGGGCTCGCGGGAAGAGAGGTGGGCTGATGCTGGGCTTAGTGGGCCAGGTTGGGTTGGGCTGGTTGGTTTCATTTTTTTTGTACTGATTCTTTTCCCTTTTATTTTTCTATTTATCTGTTTTGATTTTTATTCAAACAAATCAAGCACTATTTGAATTCAAACTTCCACCAATCTTTGAGTATTTTCAAATACTGTTTATTAATATATTCTGAAGCCAAATTTAGAATAATTCTTTTATTCTTTTTAGGGTCTTTTATTTATTTTATAAATGGACATTTGTCTTTATTTCAATTAGGTTTTATTGTGTTTTAAAACTTTATTCGAAATCCATATTTTTTTACCAAACCTATTCAGTAGGTTTTATTTATTTATTAAGGTGTCAAATAATTCACCTTGAATTATTTGGAATATTTTTAATATGATTTATTAATCATTTAAATTAGGTAATTGTCTTTATTCCAATGAAATTAAATATGGGTTTAGTTCCATAAATTTATTTAGTTGATTTCTTTGATCCCATTAAGTTAATTAAATAATTTTTATTCCACTTGGGTAAATTCCAAATTCTATTTTCCCATGATTTAATTAATCATTCTTATTAGGGAATTTGTTTTAATCCAATGGAATAGAATTTGGTTAAGGCCATATTATTTTATTTCCATATTATTTATTCATTTAATTCCTTTGAACTTGAATTATGTTTATTCCATTTACTTATGGTCTTGGCCAAGTTTTTATTTGGCTTTGAAATATTCCCTATTAATTATTTCTTTCTTTACCTTATAAAGTCCATATCCTTTTATTTAAAGATCCAAACTTGGTGATTCCAATTTGTATAATCTTATTTGATATTTATTTATCCTTTTAAATATCTTTAGGATTAATTGCTCACCATTTGGTATGGATTTTTAGATAGGTTCTTTATTAGCTTTGGAAATTCAATTTCCTTATCTTATTAAATTCATAAGATTTTATCTATGGCTCCAAATTAAGTGAAACCAATAATATTTCTTTTTGTCATTCTTGATCATTTATAAATGTTTGTTGACAAAAATTTTATATGGATCAAAACCATGGTCTTAGAGATATCTTGGAAATGATTTTATTCCATTAGGGTTTTGGGGTTTGGGTTTATTTCCCAAGTGTTAAAATTTCAAGATGCATTTATGAAGAATGCATTTTACTTGATTTGAAATTAGTTGGATTCTAACTTTAACCAAAGTTTGTTCAAGATGGGATTTTAAGTTTCCATTTAGAGACAAAAATATTTCTTTTACCCTAAATTTCAACAATTAAATATTTTGTTTATTTATTTTCACATTACAAAATTTGGAAAATTTTGGGATGTGACAGGCTACCACCCTTAAAATAAATCTCGTCCCAAGATTTGGGAAGGCTAGAGGTTACAAGTTGGCTCAAAGCAACTAGGGTACTACCACCCTTAAAAAATTTCCAACTAGATTACTTCTTGGCTTGCTTGGGATCTTGATGAAACTTCTCTGGGCAAACATCTGCATAGTGTCCTTTGTTTCCACACTTGAAACATGTGACAAGGCTGAGATCCTTCCTAGGCTTGTTTATCTTGTGCTTCATCTTTTCTAGACAATTGCTTGCATAATGTCCTTGGTTACCACAATTGTAACATGTGACAAGATTGAGCTCTTCACGTATCTTCTGTGGACAAGTTGATACATAATGGCCTAGATCTTTGCAGTTGTTGCACCACACTTGGCTAATCTCCGTATATTTTTGTTTCTTCTCAGGACATTCATTGGCATAGTGTCCCATCTCTTTGCAATGGCAACATTGCACTTGGCTTTTGTCCTTCTTATTCTTGGGTTTATCCAAAGCTAGGAGTTCTTCTAGTTCATGCTCTTCATATCTTATCTCAAAGGTGGGAAAGTCTCCTGGTCTCCTTAATATTTTCCTTGGATAATACATATGTTTCCTCTTTGGTCCATCAAATTGTGTCATATTGCATGGAGGTGCAAGCGGAGATTTTCCTTTGTCTTCACGGGGGTTTACAATCTGTTGATGCACTCCACCTTGTTTCTTTTGTTGAACTATGTAATAGATGGGGCATTGGATAGGTACATGATTATTTCCTTCACATAGGAAACAAGTAGCTTGAGATGTGAGGCATTGATTAGTTGGATGTTTCTTTTCACAATTGGGGCATTGATCTTCATGCTCTTTGGAAGTGTGATCTTTGTCTCCACAAACATTGCAAGCTTGGGTTCCTTCTAGAATATCATCCTTGACATCCTTGTTGTCACAAACTCCTTGAAAAGAGTTGTCTCCCATGTTGATCATTTGATTTGTCACCTTTTGCATCAATTGAGTTTGGGTTTCCAAAAACCTTTGCATGGTTGGGTCTAACTCATGTAGTTGGCTAAAATCTGAGTTGTCACTTGGTTCAACTGGGTTTGGGTTGTTATGAGTTCTCTCATGTGCATCTCTTGGTTGTTGTTGTCACCATCCTTGATGTTGGAGTTTCTTGGAGTAGTCATCTGTTTGGGTTGGATTGAGATTAGGATAGGCAAGGATTTCTAAGGAAATAATTCTAATAACACACATCAAATTCACACAAGCAATGTGCAAACAATCACAGCCAAACATTCCACTCAAACAACAAGTTTCAAGCACATTTTTAGGCAAAAAAATATTTTTGCTACACCACATAAGTTGGTGTGTTTGCTTTAATCTAAATATGGTGGTCCAACTATGTGGTTCACTTGAGATCATTCCTTCCTTCTTAGTTGGTTCTTCATGAACAAGATCTTTGTATCCTTGGAGAATTTCTTGAATCTTGGTCACAAACCTTCAAAGGTGATGATGGTTCCTTCTAAGTTGTGTTTCCTTAGTCTTCAAGTCTTGAGCAATATTTCTTGTCTCACTTGTAGTCCTTAGTGATATCCAAGTTGAAGTCCATGGTGAAAATAAAGTTGAAGTCTTTGATCATGGAGGAGGCTTTGTCCATCAAGTTTGAAATAGAAGAGATGTGGAATCAAAACCAAAAGGTTGAGGAAAGAGTTTACAAGATTGTTTGTAAATAAGTTTTGGAACAAATACAACTCCTATTTTTTCTAAGGGGTTTTGTCCAATCCTAGGGTTACAAATCCTACAGGAAACACAATGCTCTAATACCATCTGTAGAGGTCCCAACCTTTAATAAGGTAGGCATCCATGTGTTTACAATGCTAGTCCCTGGATCAATAGCTAGCATCCACAGAATGTAATATCAAGAAACAAAGGTCATATTACAACTTTATAACTAGGAATAAAAATAATTCCTTACATCTTACATAGCTCATGTGGCTATCTCATTACAATGCAGCAGAAATAACTATAGCATGGGGTCCTTCATCTTCAAAGTGCCACATGCAATCATGTTGCTTGTAGACTTGTAATCCTAATCAACATACTTCACTAACATCAAACAAACCTGCAACATAATAAGTTACATCCACAAGGGTCAATACATTTGAATTGTATTGGCAAGTGATACTATGGTAGTATGGTGGAGTCTATCATCTATAGGCATTTGGTTAGGTGGAGCTTAGGCTTGCTTTGCTCAAAATAGATTTTCCTTATCATTTGAAAACACTAAGTTTTTGCTTGACAAAATCACCCAAGGCATCTCCCAATAGAAATTGGTGATCCTTCAACCCTTGTTCAACCACAAAATTTTAATTTAGAAATTGGGATGAGGAGATTCTTGATAGCTTCCATGTCTTATTGTCCTTTACCAGGGACATGGCTAAGTACTTATATTTTACACTCTGCAGAGGTGGTGCACTTTCCCCACAAGACTTGGTTTCACCAAGACAAGATCTTTCAGAAGCCTTCCCTTAGACCAGAATGGACGCATTCCAACCTATCATCCCCTACCACCAACTGTCCATTTGGCTAAGTTATTGCAACCTATATGATCCAGGCAGAGCCCATAATGCCAAGTGGCTGCACTTGAAGCTTCTCAACATTTGACATCTCAAATCTCTTTGTTCCTGGGTGGCCATTCACAGGTGAGATACACAAGGTAAACCATAGAAATGGGTCTTGTGTAACAACTCAACACAAACCATTACTTCCATTCCACCCAGGTGATTCATTCACTTAGTTGTTTTATTAAACAAAACACAAGTCCTTGACTTAGAAATATTCCATAGTATGAATATATTCCACTCTTGTTTTCTACTAGCTAAGCTAAGCATGATAGTAGTAGGAATCTTAACTTAGGAAATTTCTACTAAAGTTTCATCTTCTAGGATTTCCCATGGCATAGTTTACACTTAGCAAAACTTCCATGCAAGTCCTACTTAGAAATATCACTAATGCATAGTGAAAATAATGGGACAAAAGTATGGAGCATCACTTGCCTTTTTGGTAGAGATTATAAGTTCACTCCTTGATCTTGCAATATTCACACTCTTCAAATTCCACTACAATTCAATCAAGCAAGCAAAAAAATCAATCTACCATTCAAGCAAACATCACATAAAATAATAGAAACAAAGCAATGCATGCAAGCATGCCAAAGGTTGTTTTATTTGGAAAAAGTGTTTCTAATAGGTTATAAACATTCTAAAACACCTATTGGTCATTTTATAAAAGTGGAAAAACCATTTGCAAAAGATTTTACCTATAAACCATTTTTAAACCAAATCAATATTGTATGTGGTTGAAAATGCTTTTTAGCAAAGTAGTAATCCATAGGGTTCATCAAAATATATTTTTAAATCATAAAACCTTGTGTTTAGGGTCAGAGAGTTTAAATCAAAACATTTCCCAAAGGGTTTCCTCCAATAGTATTTTTAACACATAAACAATATTTTTATTTGACTAGAAATGTTCTAAATCAAAGATTTATTATTTTGCTTCACAAAATATGTTTTTGAATCCACCAGTTGGTTTATATGGTCAGTAGGTTCAAAACAATCCATTTGCCAAAGATTCTATCACAAAAATAATTTTAGAATGAATTTTATATTCAGATTATGCCTACACAAGTTTCTGCAAAAACAACCATTTTACCAGAAGCAATTCATTAAACAAAGTGCATGGTTGGAAAGTTAACATTTTTGTGAATCCAGGGACATATTATTTGTTATATTTGGACTTATGGTTGATTTTATATGAATTTTTGAAGTTGGCAACTAATTCTGTTTATTTTGTAATTAGAAAACCCTTATTTCCATCGTGACAGGCAACGTGGCCGATTTCTATTGGTCGATACCGGTTCAGTGTGGATAGCTGGTGTGGGTCATACGATTTACATAAAATGAACGGTGCAGATTCATCAAGGCTCGAGCTAGGCTGGTGGCTTGGCTCACGACGCGTGGCTCAACTAGGCTCGGCTAGATCTAATTGTGTCTATCGAAGTAAGATCGAAGGGTAAGGAACAGAGGGTGTTGTCTCACCTTGCGGCTCAGGTCGCTGGCGATGGTGAGGATGGAGGCGACGCTCGGGATGTGTAAGAAGGCGATGTTCCGGTGGTTCCCAAAGACGGTGGTGACGAAGACGATGCACAACAGATCTGGGCAAAGTCGATGGCGTTGGAGCGGTGGAGGTTTGCTTCCTGGAGCGGTTCCTAGGGGTGGCCAGAGTTGTGCTTGCGGTGACGCTTGCAGATGATGTCAATGTCGAATACCTGGGGCTCAAGAAACCAAACCAAGGAGTAAGGAAGGTGCGCGATAGAAAACTAGGGAGATTCAACAGAAAAATGGAGGTGCGGGTGTGTCCTTTTCACCGGAATTTGGCACTGGGCTTCGTCAGAGTCGGCGAGACGTTGAGCTCGAATTCGAGGTGCTCAATGGCTCATTAGCGGTAGTTGTTGAGGGGAAATGAGAAGGAATCAGAGGGGATTAAGAGGGACCTGATGGTTTTGGTGATTAAGATCGCGTTAGAGCGAATTTAAGCCGAGAATCAAGCACTGGTAACAGACACGCGAGTTTCATGATGACGTGGTGGCCAGGTGGGTCCTTTTGTCAGCGAGGTGAGTGTTTGCGTGCGGGGTCCACCGGTCAGTGGCTGAGAGAGTATGTGATGCGGTGAGAAAAGGGGCTCGCGGGGAGAGAGGTGGGCTGATGCTGGGCTTAGTGGGCCAGGTTGGGTTGGGTTGGGCTGGTTGGTTTCATTTTTTTGTACTGATTGTTTTTCCCTTTTCTTTTTCTATTTATCTGTTTTGATTTTTATTCAAACAAATCAAGCACTATTTGAATTCAAACTTCCACCAATCTTTGAGTATTTTCAAATACTGTTTATTAAAATATTCTGAAGCCAAATTTAGAATAATTCTTTTATTCTTTTTATGGTCTTTTATTTATTTTATAAATGGACATTTGTCTTTATTTCAATTATGTTTTATTGTGTTTTAAAACTTTATTTGAAATCCATATTTTTTTACCAAACCTATTTAGTAGGTTTTATTTATATATTAAGGTGTCAAATAATTCACCTTGAATTATTTGGAATATTTTTAATATGATTTATTAATCATTTAAATTGGGTAATTGTCTTTATTCCAATGAAATTAAATATGGGTTTAATTCCATAAATTTATTTAGTTGATTTCTTTGACCCCATTAAGTTAATTAAATAATTTTTATTCCACTTGGGTAAATTCCAAATTCTATTTTCCCATGATTTAATTAATCATTCTTATTAGGGAATTTGTTTTAATCCAATGGAATAGAATTTGGTTAAGGCCATATTATTTTATTTACATATTATTTATTCATTTAATTCCTATGAACTTGAATTATGTTTATTCCATTTACTTATGGTCTTGGCCAAGTTTTTATTTGGCTTTTAAATATTCCCTATTAATTATTTCTTTCTTTACCTTATAAAGTCCATATCCTTTTATTTAAAGATCCAAACTTGGTGACTCCAATTTGTATAATCTTATTTGATATTTATTTATCCTTTTAAATATCTTTAGGATTAATTGCTCACCATTTGGTATGTATTTTTAGATAGGTGCTTTATTAGCTTTGGAAATTCAATTTCCTTATCTTATTAAATTCATAAGATTTTATCTATGGCTCCAAATTAAGTGAAACCAATAATATTTCTTTTTATAATTCTGGATCATTTATAAATGTTTGTTGACAATTTTTTTATATGGATCAAAACCATGGTCTTAGAGATATCTTGGAAATGATTTTATTCCATTAGAGTTTTGGGGTTTGGGTTTATTTCCCAAGTGTTAAAATTTCAAGATGCATTTATGAAGAATGCATTTTACTTGGTTTGAAATTAGTTGGATTCAAACTTTAACCAAAGTTTGTTCAAGATGGGATTTTAAGTTTCCATTTAGAGACAAGAAGTTTTTTTTACCCTAAATTTCAACAATTAATTATTTTGTTTATTTATTTTTCACATTACAAAATTTGGAAAATTTTGGGATGTGACATAAGTTCAAGATTAATTCATTTCCAGCACTTGTCCTTTTTGATACCGGCACATCGCATTCATTCATATCAAGAGAATTTGTAGAAAAAAAGACTTCCAACTGAAACTATTGGATGTCCTATTAAAGTAAGCTCTCCAGGTGGAGAGATGATAGTGAATTTTGGATGTCATGATCTGGTAATAGAGTTTGGAAATTATAAGTTTCCAGTTAGTCTGACAATCCTATATTCCCAAGGATTGGATGTAATTTTGGCATGGATTGGATAACTAAGTATGAGGGAGTAATAGATTGTGTCAATCGTATTGTTACACTCATAACCCCGGATAAGAAACGGATTAGGTTCAAGTCTAACTTTGAATCCAAAGGGAGTGAGCTAAATTCTCTTAAGGGGTTTAGTATAGACAGTGTACCAGTGGTGAAGGAGTACTCGGATTTTTTTCCAAAGGAATTACCAGGAATGCCACCAGATAGATATGTGGAGTTTTTGATTGACTTACTGCCAGGATCTGTATCCATAGCAAATAGACCCTACAAGATGTCAATTGATGAGTTGAAAAAGTTCAAGAAACATCCTGGAGAATAGTTGCAGAAAGGATTTATCCAACCAATTTCTTCGTCTTGGGGTGCACCAGTCCTATTTGTTGAGAAGAAGGATAGAAGTCAAAGACTATGCATAGATTATCGTTCACTCAATGAGGTGACTATAAAGAACAAGTACCCTTTACCTAGAATCAACGATCTATTTGATCAGATAGAAGGAGCCCGAGTGTTCTCAAAAATTGATCTCCGGTCAGGCTATTTGTCAACACCCGGATTTTTCAATCCTAGATGCCTGTTATGCCATACCTCGCAATCCCAGGATTACCATTTTTGCGAGACATAACAGAATTGGATACCATAGTACATCATCCATTACAAACGATACATAAGTTCTTACACAAATAGGGATCTCATGATCCAGTTCTTAATACAACATCAAGCAGCAGAATACGTAATAATAACGGTAGCGTAGGCGAAGCTCCATCTTCGGGGTCACAGGCAATGCTGACGATGGGAGATGATCCTAGTTGTCGTAACCTTCCTGGGGTCCATCTTCCAGGTACTCCTCTTCATAGTCTGGCCAGGGGAATAGCCAGGGACAAAGCCATGAGTACTCTTTAAGTACTCGCAAACTAATACTAATAGGTAAAGGGGTTTTTTGGATAATAGGGCACTAGGCTCTAGGGTTGTTTTGCAAAAGCCAGATTTATCTCTACTGAGTTCTAAAGCTAGTCACAATTTTATAATTCCTAGCCGGGAACTTGTATTTCAATATCACAACTCTGTTGTGGTCAAGTCAAAATCTTAGTTCATTTCAAAGGTCATTTTGAAAAGTCTGACGGGGGAACAGTATGGCCACTCCAACTGTCCATAACCGCGGACGCAGCTATTCGAATAGTTTGACACTCTTCAGAGATTGTACACTTTCACCACAATATTCGATACATCCGTCAGGAACAAATCCTGAATTCACCATACTTAGTATACGGATAATCAATCCTAACCTTTCGATTACACGCCCTAGTATAAGCACCTCTCCTGTGAGTTTGGCCTCCCAACCATGACCAACTGTCATCTTGGGTACTGCACAGGTGGACAATCTTCACAAGGTAGCCTCAGCTCAAACCTTGGCCGTGAGAGAACTAATACTAAGGAATATAAATTTCCAGTCAAGCCCTACCCAATATTCGGGTATTGTAGTTGTACGATAAAATTGGAATGGTATCGCATCCAGACAACCATCAGTTTTATAAAGGGCTAAGGCTCATGCCTCAACATTTTTATCACCAAAGTTCTCAAGTGTTTGGAAACACATGTCCAAAACATTTCAATAGAATGATCCATCATTCAAAGGTTTTTATAACCATTTTTCCACCAAGTATTCCCATCTAAAGTTGATCAAGTTTTATGCTTAGCACTAGCATCTACAGGTGGGGGTAGTAATGATGAGGGGTGGTAACTAGTGGAGTTTCAACTAAGTACAACCTCATGTCTTAGGCTGATGTCAAGGTTTCTAACTTAGGCCAAATTTTATGCTCTTTATGCAACCTTCAGCATCTTTCCAAAATCTACTAGTCACTTAAATAAACTGTAAGTAATCTTTGATAAAGAAATAAAGTAAGAAGCTTGCAAGTAAAACTAGGATTGGTTTATCAAGTGGGGGTGATCACTTATGCTTAAGGCATATAGTAGGTGTAGTAACAAGTATGGGCTTGCATAGGTAAAGTATGTTGCAAGTGTTAGCTTGCACATTCACTAGTAGTCTTAGACTTGCATAGTTACTAGCTTGCCTTGTGCAGAGCAGAGGTTGAAGTTCTCCTTGGCTTCTTCTTCGTAGTATCCTCCTTCCTCCTCGTATCCTTGGTCGGTACTAGCGTCTATAAATAAATACGAGGTACACAATCACCAAAAAATACTTAACTACTTGCAATCATCACACACAAGGGTCCTATGGATGATCTAGCATCATCTCTAACATTACAAGGTTAAGGCTTGATTTACTTCCTTTGATTTTTAGAAAAGTAATTTCTACTCATTGAAAAACTACTTAAGATTTAATATTCTCCAAACACAACATGGGATCATGTTGACACATGTCATCACCACATATTGTAGTCCATGGGAATGTGATTTAAAGTGGTGTCACAATTTAATAAGGTTTTACCCTTTTATTTTAATTAATTAAAGTGGCTAGAACTGCTTATGTAGCATTCTTTTATTCCTTGAACATTATTTCTGCAAGTAAACCTATATATTTTTATATATTCTGAAAGGTATGGTTAAATGTGATTTTTGAGAGTTGGAATCAACTCAAAAGCTATTATGGTTTAAATTTGAAAAATGTTTGAATGCAGAAAAGCTTATGCCTTGTTATTTTTACCATGGGTGATCTATAGATCCAAATGACTTGAATCCAACGGGCTTGGATTCAGCATTCACAGACCTTTCCAACAAAATTGGTTTCATTCAATTTGGTGCAATGAATCGATCTGGGTTGATTTTTGAAGTTGGGTACAGAAGTGTGTTTGAATTGAAATAGAAAAAGGTTTAATTTGAATAACTGGGCTGCGCGGGAAAAGTTACTGGGCCGGCCTGCTAAGCGCAGTGCTCCCGCGGGCTGCTTAAGTGGGTGTCCCCACTCGTCAGTGACACGGGGCTGGGCGAAGCGGTATGGGACGACGTGGATCGTTCGATCTAGTTCTAATCTAACGGCTGGGAGTCATCGTCGACGCGAGACAACTCCGGCGAGAACAAAACCTAGCGCGGCCAGTGAGGGTCGATGGGGGCTCACCGGGGTACTGGCGAGGGTCCGCGAGGCGGGCGAACGACAAAGTCGACGACGGCGAACTCAGGGGTGGTCGCGACAGCTCTTGGGGCGGCTCCAATCGCTGGCTCCCTTCTTCTCCAGCAGCGGCAGGCTCCAGTGAAATTCCGGAGAGGTGGTGCTCGCCTTGCTCTGAGAATGGTGTGACACGATCAGTGAGGAGAGGGGAGTGAGATGGTGTGAAGAATTCGTGCTGGGGTGGTCTCTATTTATAGTCGAGCGAGGGGACCATCGAGGCGCACGGTGAGCTCGTCGGGGGCGATGTTACAGGAGGCTAATGGCATGGGCAAAGGTAGGGGATGGTGCGGTGTCTCCTGGCGATGCTCAACGACATGGTCTCGAGGCATGGGGCGGTGTGGTTTGGTCTGGAACAGGCGGTGCTCTGCGCGGCAGAGGCGGCGTCTTCGACGGCGGGCGGTGGCTGTACGTCACGGGGCGGCAAACGGGGATGTTTGGCGGTCTCCTGGGTCGGTGGGGATTGTGTATGCACGCGGCGAGGGCGGCGCGTGGTCTTGGGTGATGGTCGAGGGTGGCGCTCTGGCGCACGCTCGGCATGGTCTGGGCGCGGCTTGTGCGCGTGGTCCAGGTCTTGGCAACGCTCGCGGCTGGGACAATGAGTGGCCGTGGACGGTGGGCTTCCTCCTAGACATGCTGGCTAGGCTTGCTGCTGCTCCTAGCTTGCTGCCAACTATGGGGTGGCAAGAGGGTGCTCTGCTATTCACCATTGATGACAATGGCAAGCTCACAGTGGTGCTAGTGCCTGGCTAATCTTCCTAGATGATCTACTGAGTTGTGTGTGAGCTAAATGGGGAACCAGTTAGGCAAGAATCACTGCTCACAATAGTGTTTGATGTTTGTTTGATTTGTGTCTGCAACCTGTTTGATGAAATGGCCGCATGAAATCAAGTTTTGAATTTTGAATTGATTTTTGGTGGGTTTGCTAGATTGGTGCTGGCGAGTCTGCAGATGCTTGGGTTTTGAAAATTGAGCTTGTTTGAGTGGTTTTTGAAAAAGTGGGATCTTCCCATATGATAAAGATTCAATTTTGAATTGTCATTTAAACTATGCATTTGAAAGTTTTTGGATGATCACAAAGTGGGCCTTGATACTTTGTTATGAGTACATTCAAGGGGTGCAAAGATCCAGAAAAGTTTCTGTTAGGTTCTGAAAGTTTGAGACAGCCAAAGTAGGCATGTGAGTTAAATTGGTCAAAGTGACCATTCATTTCATATATGTGTTTTGATTTACTTGTCTTTAGGAAAAGTGTGGGAAATGTTTTAGATGATGTTTATTTCACCTAAGAAACATTTTACAAGCAATGGAACAAACAAACAAGGTGGTTCTAAAGGATTTCAAAATCCATGCATACACATATGCATGCATTCATGATTTCCTTTAGAAAGTTTTTGTTAACCCTAATTTTGATGATTAGATTTTCATGATCCAAGTTTAGTATTTTTGGGATGTTACACTATTTTCAGCTAAAGATTAGAGAGCAAGACATACCTAAGACTGATTTTACCACTAGGTATGGATTTTATGAGTACACCGTGATGCCATTTGGACTAACAAATGCACCAGCTTATTTCATGAACATGATGAACAAGGTGTTCATGGAGTTTCTTGACAAGTTTGATGTTGTATTCATCGATGACATATTGATCTATTCCAAGAGCAAAGAAGAGCATGAAGAACATTTGCGTTTGATTCTTGAGAAACTCAGGGAGAACAAGTTGTATGCCAAGTTTAGTAAGTATGAATTTTGGTTGAATGAAGTTGGATTTATTGGACATATTGTGTTTGGAAATGGTATAGCTATCGATCTCGCAAAGGTGTCAGCTGTAACTGAGTGGGAATCTCCCAAGTTGGTTAAAGAAGTTCGTAGTTTCCTAGCTTGGCGGGATACTATAGAAGATTCATTGAGAATTTCTCAAAAGTAGCTAAGCCAATGAAGGAATTACTTAAGAAAGAGAAGAAGTTTGATTGGACTAAAGGATGTGAAACCAGTTTCCAAGAGTTGAAGAAAAGACTAGTATCAGCACTAGTTTTATGTCTGCCAGATTTGGAGAAAGACTTCTAGGTTTATTGTGATGCATCTCACTAAGGATTGGGTGGAGTATTGATGCAAGAAGGAAAAGTTGTGGCTTATGCCTCGAGACAACTCAAAACTCATGAAGTAAACTATCCTACTCATGACTTAGAGTTATCCTTTGTTGTCCATGCACTCAAAACATGGAGACATTATCTTTTGGGAAAGCATTGTGAAGTATTCACAGATCACAAGAGTTTAAAATACATTTTCACTCAGAAGGAACTCAATATGAGACAAAGAAGGTGGCTTGAACTTATCAAGGATTACGACTTGAGTTTGCAATACCATCCCGGTAAAGAAAATGTTGTAGCCGATTCTTTAAGCCGTAAAGTTTATATGAATGGCCTCACTAAAGGAGAATTGCTAGATGATTTGTGTGCCCAATTTAAAGAGCTAAGATTGGAGATAGTTCCTGAAGGGTATCTCATGTCATTGGAAGTTCAACCAACACTGTTGGATAAGATCAAAGAAGCCCAAAAGTTGGACAAGGAAATTGAAGAGATTAAAGGTAAAATTAGTAAAGGAAAGGAGAAAGGATTCCATGAAGATGAACAAGGAACTTTATGGTATGGAAAGCGTATCTACATTCCACAAGATCCGGAACTTCGGAAATTAATTCTTCAAGAAGCACACAATTCACCATATTCTATTCATCCGGGTAACACCAAGATGTACATGTATGTGAAGGAGAGGTTTTGGTGGAACAATCTTAAGAAAAATATCGCATAACACATTGCTTTGTGTGATGTGTGTAGTAGAGTGAAGGCGGAACATCAGAAACCAGCAGGATTATTACAACCACTACCTATACCTGATTGGAAGTGGGACAAGATTGGTATGGATTTTATCACCGGACTGCCAAGGACAAGACCTGGATATGATTCTATATGGGTTTTTGTGGATCTCCTCACTAAAGTGGCTCATTTCATACCCGTGAAGACTACCTATACCAGTGCTAAATTGGCTAAGATCTATATGAACAGAATAATATGTTTACATGGAGTACCTAAGAGTATTGTGTCTGATAGAGGAAATCAGTTAACCTTGCATTTTTGGCGACAACTACATGAATCATTGGGAACAAGAATAGAATTCAGCACAAATTTTCATCCTCAGACTGATGGATAGACAGAAAGGACCAATCAGATTTTGGAAGATATGTTGAGGGCATGTGCACTAGACTATAGATCTAGTTGGGATGAAAGTCTGGCATACGCAGAATTCTCTTACAATAACAACTATCAAGCCAGCATAGATATGGCTCCGTTTGAATTCCTTTATGGAAGTAAGTGTACTACGCCATTATTATGGAGTGGAGTAGGAGAAAGAAATTTGTTCGGACCAGTACTGATCAAGGAAGATGAAGAGAAAGTCAGATTGGTAAAGGACCGATTGAAGATAGCCCAGTCCCGACAGAAGAGTTATGCAGATCCAAAGCGTAGAGAAGTCACCTATGAATTAGGTTATAGAGCCTATCTTAGAATCTCACTACTTCGTGGTGTGAAGAGATTTGAAGTCAAAGGAAAATTGGCACCTAGATATGTTGGACCGTTTAAGATTTTGATCCGAAAAGGAGAAGTGGCTTATGAGATTGAATTTCCTGAATCACTGTCTGCAGTTCACAATGTGTTTCATGTGAGTCAGTTGAAGAAATGTCATCCGGAGATGGAAGAAACTTCATGAAAGGACACTATACCATTGGAAGAGGTACAGTTGGAGAGTGATCTCACTTATGAAGAGAGACCTATCAAGATTCTTGAGACAGCAGAAAGAGTCACTGGTACTAAGACTACCAAATTCTACAAAGTACAGTGGAATCATCATACCGAAGAAGAAGCAACTTGGGAAAGAGAAGATGACCTTCAGAAAGATCACCCTCACCTATTTGCTACCGAATCTCGAGGGCAAGATTCATCTTAAGGGGGTTAGATTTGTAACATCCCAAATTTCATCAAATGCAAAATCATGTTATTGCATTCATTTCATCATGGCATTTTGAATCTTGCATAATTTTTTTCAAAGTTTAAACCCTATTAGAACCATATTTATACCCCCTTTTATTATATACATATGGCGCATGGTTTATTTTTTATTTTATGACCTCAAAATGAATATTTGAATGCTTAGATGAGTTTGACACACATTTGGATACTAGGATCACCATACAAAAATTTGGTGAAGGTTTGGTTTGATTTGGATTTGAAATGAGCATTCAAATCCATTTTAGAAAATCAAAACAGAAATGAAAAAGGAAAAAATAAAAAAAAACAGGCGTAGCCTATTCGGCCTAGCAACCCCATCGGGCCACCAAGCCCACCTAGGGAACCCATCTCCCTCTCTCTCACCCGCGTGCGCACCCTCCCTCTCACTGCCACTGGGCCCCGTTGCCACATCAGCGTCGTCATCCCCAAACCCCGCCCACGACCAGTTCCTCCGCCAGTTTCTCCCCTTAGTCACTACCGCGTTTCAATTTGTTAATTCCAATGATTCCATGCGTGATTCTCGCCCCTGCACCGGCTACTTAACCCCCACTGCCCCAAGACCATTTCACCTAACCTAGCCAACACAAAGCGCCGCCAGGCTCTTGCAATTTCCACTCGCACCGCCGCGACACTGAGCAGCTCCGGCGAGCTATTTCGGTAAGAACAACGCGCCCCTCTGCCTCTTGTTCACCCGATCATGATCCCCTTGCTCTTGCGCATCTAACCATGCCTCTGGTTTGTACCAATTCGCCCCAGGTCGCCGTCCCCGTCAACCTCTGCAAGCACCCGAGGCGCCGCTCGACTCCGACGAGCAATCACGGTAAAACCCGAGCGCCCCTTGACCTCTGCTTCACACCATCTTGTTCGACATGACCTTGCGCACTTGATAATGCCCTTCGTTTTCCCTATTACTCCCTAGGTCGTCGCCTTTGTCTTCCGCAGTGAGCACCCGACGCTAGGTCAAACTCCGACGAGGTTTTCCGGGCGTGTCCGTGCGCCCCTGTCCAAGCCAAGTGCAGGTTGAGCTTCCACACATCCTCGCGACCTTGGTAAGCATCAGTACCCCTCCCCTAACCCCCTAGCCTCGCTGGCGCATCACCATCAGTGGCGTCGTCACCGCCAGAGCCATTTGCGTCGCCCGCTTATGGTCGAACGGATCCGATCTGTTGGATCTGTATCTAATGGATGCGACTAGAACTAGCACGAAGGTGTACGAGTAGATCTGAGCCACATGATTTATTTAGATCTAATAGCGCGAAAGCGTGATCCAGCGCGAAGCGGTACGTGCCAATCAGACGCTGCCGCGTGTCACTGATTTCGATTTAAAATCTGAATTTATATCTATTAGTTATTCAAATTTGTAAATTCAATAACTTTTGATCTGTTTGTACAAAAATTACAAATTTAATATCAATGGATTCAGAAAAATGAGATCTTTGCAACTATGACCTTGGTTTGGCAATTTTCTTCTGTAAAATTTGGATTTTATGCAGAACCATTTGTTGGCTTATTTTGGCTATATAAATTGTTTAGAAAATTATATTTAAGTAAATTTTGGTTTATTTAGACCTTAGAAAGTATGATTTGTATTCAGTACTGTTTAGTTTGTTTTGAAAAGTGTGACAAATCATTCATTTGCATTTTTCATGCATTCATATACATATATATTTTTGTTTGTATATTGAATGTGAAAATTGTGGTATGATTTTATGTGTAGATTTTGGTGATTGTGGAGAGTGTGATTGTGAGGATTGTTCCTATTCCCCCAACTACCAAGGCAAGTGATGCTTCATCTTTTTGTCCCATTATTTTAACTATGCACCAGTGATATTTTGAGTAGGATTTGCATGGTTATTTTCTATGTATATGCTATGCTTGGTTACATCCTATAGATATTATCTTAGTAGTTTCCCTATGTTAAGAAACTTGTTATACTAGTATGCTTAGTCAAGCTAATAGAATACAAGGGTGGAATATTCATGCTATGTTATTATGCAAAGTCTGTGACTATGTTTTTGTTTAATAAAACAACATCTGAATGAATCACCTGGGTGGAATGGAAAGATTGGTTTGTGTTGAGTGGTTACACAAGGCCCATGTCTATAGTTTACATTGTGTATCACACTTGTTGATGGCCACCCAGGAACAAAGAGATTTGAGATGTTTAGTGTTGAGAAGCTTCTAGTGCAACCACATGGCATATGGGATCTGCCTTAACCAACTAGGTTGCAAGAACTTAGCCGGATGGACAGTTGGTGGTAGGGTTGATAGGATGGAACACGTCCATGATGGTCTAAGGGAATGCTTCTGAAAAGTCTCGTCTCGATGCATGTCTAGTCTTGTGGGGAAAGTGCACAACCTCTCGAGAGGGTAAAATCTAAGTACTTGGCCGTGTCCCCGGTAACAGAAATGTTGAGCCTCAAAGACATTGAAGTGATCAAGGATATTCTCATCCCAATTTCTCTAAGTTCAAAGTTGTGGTTGAACAAGGGTAAAGGTTCACCAATGTCTATTGGTGTTTCCTTGGGTGTTTTTGTCAAACAAAAACTTAGTGTTTTAAACTAATAATAAAAACCTTATTTTGAGCAAAGCCAGCGTGAACCACACTTAGACAAATTCATATAGTTATTAGATGTTACTATACGACTATGGTATCACTTGATAATACAATTCCAAATGTATTGACCCTCTGTGGCTGTAACATATGATGTTGCAGGTTACTCTGATGGAGACTAGGGTTATGAGTCTACACTCAACATCTTTACCTATGGCACATGAAGATGAAGACTTTATTTATTTTGTTAAGTATTGTGAACTCTATGTATTAGTCTTGAGCTAATGATTTTTAAGGACTATTGTATCTCTGGATATTAGATGTAATAATGACCTTTGTATCTGTGTACTTCATCTTAAACTATGGATGATAGCAATTCGATCCAGGGACTAGCATTGCAGCCACGGCTCATAGGGCGCGCGAAGCGCTGGAAGGCGAGCCGTGCCAGGCCACTCCCCGGGTCCACCCGGGTTAGCTAGCAGGCCGCCGCCTAGCGATCGTTGCCGGGCCGCCACAAGCGAGTGGCCAGCCCACCTGTTCCGCGCTCGTTGGTAGCTTCTACCGTGCGTTAGCGGGCCACGCGGGTGGGCGCCGGCCTACCCGGCTTCGCTGGCTGCTAGCAAGCAGCCGCCACTTACTGTTGAATAAGCTGCACTGGGCCGCTGTGGCCCAGCCGGCTGGGAGTCCTTTTCCCTTGTTTCTTTTATTTTTAGTCCCACATGGGGCACCTAAGAGGGATGGCACACCTCCCTTAGCCTATATATAGAGGTTGTCATGGGAGGATTAATACACACAAAAATTCAGATACTCCGTATTCTCTTTGGTTAGAATATCCCTCCCTATCTTTCTAGTTGCCTCTGCAAGTATGCGGTCCCACGTAAGGACTGTACATGCAGGCAATTCCTCTGTGGTTCACCGTTGTGCTGCTGGGATTTCGTCCAGGAGGTCTATTTCCGCAACCTTGGCGGGATCCGAGCCCGGGAATCATTTTCTTGCACTGTATGTGTGTGTGGCAACTCGGTGGGGCTACACTTGGAGCTACCGAGGACATCGTGCGAGGAACTAGACAAGGGGTTACGTGTGAGGAGCTTCATGAGGTCGGACGGGTACAACTACATCAGCCATGCTTCTGCATGAGCGTAATGCTCTCTCGGTCTTCAAGGGTATGTTATTGCTGTCTTACTCCGTTACTGCATTATTAATAGATAGATCTTGGGCATTTAGGGTTTCGCACATAGTAAAATTTCTGTTTTCTGCACTGAAAACCAAACATCACGAGGGTTCCTTCAACAAATTAAGGCCAAAATATTTTCTGAGATAAGGTTGGGGAAGTGCACCTTTGTGAGCTTTTCTTTTACTTTAGATACTCAAAGCATTTTAGTTTGTCTTGTTTTTGTATTTGTTTATGTTTCCTTTTTGTTTTCTTGCATAATCACTTCTACTTTGAATATTTACTTTTAGTCTTGCATTTGTTTTTTACTTTACATAAACCAAAAGGCTAAAAGGTAGTAGTAGTGTTTTACTTTAGGGATTTCTATTTTCGTGCCCCTGGTTCGTTAGTTTTTACTCACTTTTTCCCAGACGCTTAGTTTTTCCTCACTTTTGTCTAGCTCCTATTATGGAACTCTCACATCGGTCCGAAACTCGCTCTTCGTCGGGTCCCGTTAGTGGACCCTCGCCGTTACGTGCTGACAAGTGGGGCCGCATTCAGGTGGGTCCCGTAGTTGAACCTCGTTGTTACGAGCTGACAAGTAGGACCCCCGTTACGTGATGACAGGTGGGGCCACGTTCAGTCGGGTCCTATAGTAGGATCCCCCACACCTGTCGTGATGACAGGTGTGGGGCCGGCTGTTAGGAACGCATTTTGGGGGATGTGGTGTGGGACCATGTGGGGTGCGTATGGTAGTTACGTGCGCCCCGTCGCCTAAATTGGAAGATTTATTATTTTGTTATTTTTATGATTGGCCTTTTTAAGAGCGCCTTTTCCCCTTTATGTTGCTAACATTTGTTATTTTTGCCTAAAACGGCAGCGAAACCATGGGTGGCCGCCGCCAAAATCTGAATTCGCTTACAGGTTCAACATGGCAGAACTTGAGCTCCGAAGGTACAGCTCCCATAGAAGCCTCTACTGATGTGGAAGACTTTTCACTACAACCTCTTAGCGGTGTTCGAGGGAATAACATTCATTATATGCCCAGATGACAATGAATGGACAGTCTTGCGCGACGACCATTGATACGTCTAATTTGCATCACCATTCTATATCATAATTTGCCTCTAGTCATTGATATATTTCATATTAAGAGGTGTTACTTATGTCTTTTCATCTGTTTTTGAATGTTGGATGATTCTTGGAGGATGAACTGCCGAAGTCAGGATTCTGATGGAAAAAGAGGTGTTTTGATGAAATTTCGCGAAGATCATAAAAATACCTAAAAAACTATGGAAAATCCTATTTTCCCAGAAGACGAAGAATGCCATAAGGGGAGGCGGAGATGGGCCACAGGGGGCCCACACCCCCTAGGCGCGGGCCACCTCTAGGCCGCGCCTACAGGGGGTGTGGCCCACCTGGCCCACCTCTGGCTCCGCCCTCTCGCCTATATCTTCTCCTCGAAACCCTAATACACTAGGAGCGACCATAGAAAGATTCCGCCGCCTCTACGGGGCGGAAAACACTGAGAGAGAAAGAGCTCTTCGGCATACAGATTTCTGCCAGGGAAATTCCTTCCCGGAGAGGGGAGATCATCGCCATCAACACCCTCATCAAGCTAGACTTCATCGATATAATCATCATCATCCACACCATCATCTCCACCAGCACCATCATCACCACTCCATCCCGCTGTAACAATTGTGTTGAATACTTGCATAGTTCTTAGGGAAACTTTCCCGGTGTTGATTACTATTGTAGTTGATGCTTGTGAGTGGAACCATTTGATTATTGTTTATGTTCAGATTGTTATCCATCACCATATCATCTTTGATCTTGATCCATATGATGTCTCGTGAGTAGTTCATTTAGTTCATGAGGACATGGGAGAATTCATGTTGTTAGTAGTGGATTTATGTTGAGATATTATTCAATGGTTTAGTATTTAAGTTGTGGTGCTATTCTTCTAGTGGTGTCATGTGAACATCGACTACATGATACTTCACCATTTATGGTCCTAGGGGAATGCATTGTGTATTTGGATACTAATTGTGGGGTTGCCGGAGTGACAGAAACCTGAATCCCTGTTAGGAAACAATTGCACAAGGGAGCGTAGGATCTCAGAGTTTAAGGCTATGGTTAGGTTTATACCTTAATTGCTTTCATGTAGTTGCGGATGCTTGCAGGGGGTTTAATCACAAGTATGTATTAGTCCAAGTAAGGTCGGTACATTAGCACAGGTTCACCCACACAACACTTACAAAACCAAAGAAGACTACTCAGCTATTTGAAGCGAAAGCACTTGACAGAATTCCCATGTGTCCTCGAGAACGTTTGGTCCTTATAAGTATTTCCACCGGATTGTCCTTTGCTAATAAAGGATTGGGCCACTTGCTGCAATTGTTCGTTGACTTTATTACTCGCACTTTATTTCCTTGCTTTATCAGAAAACCCCTAAAAATCCGTTTGCTAAGTATTTACAGAGATTTATTGCTCGATACCACTAGTCAACACCTTGTGCTCCTTGTTGGGATCGACACTCCTATTTATAAAAAGTACTACGATACACCCCCTATACTTGTGGGTCATCAAGACTATTTTCTGGCGCCGTTGCTGGGGAGTGAAGCGCTATTGAAGAGTGGAACTGGTAGAGGAAACTTCTACTGTGAGTATTGTTTTTATTTCTTTTTGTTACTTTATTTCCAATATGGATAACCCACTTGGTTTTATGTTTCGGAAAACTACTACCACTTTTAGGGTAGTAGATGAACCACCACCTGTTGAGATAGATTGTTTTAAGATACCTACAAGTATTGTTGATCGTGTTATGGATAATTATTATTTAGGGGATGGAACTATCCATCCTGGTGATCATTTGATTTTTATCCATGAATTATGCGGGTTGTTTAAGTGTGCGGGTATCACAACTGAACATGTGAAGAAGAAGTTACTCTCTGTATCATTGAAAGGAAGAGCTGAAGAATGGTATAAGTTGCTGAAGAATAGACAATCTATGGAATGGGAGGAAATAGACCTCTCTTTTATTCTAAATTCTATCCTCCTAGTGAGATTCATAAGGATAGGAACTTGATATATAACTTTTGGCCTCGTGATGGAGAGAGTACAGCTCAAGCTTGGGGGATATTGAAGTTACTAATGCTTAAATGTCCTAGTCATGAACTCCCTAACAATATTATTATCAATAACTTTTATGCTAGGCTTTATCTTCATGATAAAGATTTACTAGATGCTTCTTGTGCTGGGTCATTCACACGTATGAAGGAAGAATCTAAATGGGATCTACTAGACCGTATTCAAGAGAACACTGAAGCATGGGAGAATGTCAAAGGAAGAAAGTCAGGTATAAACTATGATTATGAATGCATTAAATCCTTTATGGGAACCGATGACTTCCCTGATATTAGTACTGAGTATGGCCTTGATTCCCAAAGTATTGCCAACTGTTTTAAGGCCTTTGCCTCTTAAATAGAAATTCCTAAAAATAAGTGGAATAAGTACCATGCACCTTATAAAGATGTTCTTAATCATGTTCCTATTAGAAATACCAAAGTTTGTACTACTAATCATATTTTTCCTGAACCTTATGTTGAGAAAACACCTTTCCCAGCTAAGGTAAAGGAGTATTCTATGATAATTAGTGCGAATAACAAAGGTACAAAAAAAGTTGTGGAACCCGATGAACAAATAAACAATTAACCTATGGTAGCTATTGTGAAAGATCTTGTAACTAGAAATATAAAGGATGAGCAAATTGTCTTCTGTGAAGACGCTTCTAATATTATTTCTCATCCTAGTAAAGCTAGAAAAGCTAGTGTCCATGTGCTTTCTGTGAGAATTAGTGATCATTGCTATTATGGTTTATGTGATATTGGTGCTAGTACTAGTGCTATTCCTTATGAGATTACAGGGAAATTATGCATGAAATTGGTCCTTGTGAGCTTGAGGACATTGATGTGATTATTCACCTTGCTAATAAGGAAACCATTTTCCCTATTGGTATTGTAAGAGATGTGGAGGTTCTCTGCGGTAAGATTAAGTATCCTGCTTATTTTCTAGTGCTTAATTCAGCATCTAGTAAAACTTGTCCTATCATATTTGGTAGACCTTTCCTAAACACTTGTGGAGCTATTATAGATTGTAAAAAGGATAAAGTTTTAACTAAGTTTGATGGAGATTATTATGAGTTTAACTTTTCCAAATTTGCTAAAGCTCCTTGTGAGAATAGCTTGCCTAATGTAGATTTCAGGATGGAACAACTTGCTTATATTGATCCATTTTATGACCTTGGACCTCTTTTTGATGATTGTAAATATGCTCATTCTGATGATAAAGTTGTTTCCTATGACAGTTATATTGTCAACTTTATTCAAAGTGCTACTGAAAGTTTTTATGAGAGAGGAAAACATGGTTTTATGCATCTCAATAATGTTAAGTTTCCCCGTTTTATGTTGAAAGCTTTGAAGTTGCATTTGTTTTTTCTTCCTATGCTAGTGGATTTTTGTTTCAACAATTTGTTTTCTCATGATACTCCCTTGCATAGGAAGTGGGTTAGACTCAAATGTGTTGGATATTTGCTTCTTGATGCTCTCTTTCACTTCAAATATATATCTCCTATGTGAGCATCTTTGAAATTTTCAAGCCTAACTTAAAGGCATTAAAGAAAAGTACTTCTTGGGAGATAACCCAATAGTTTTGTTGAGTCTTGGAAGTTATTACGTCATTAATGACCGCTCCTTATCATTTTTTTTGGTTTTTGTGTCAAGATCAACTACTTTTGAGAAGTAGAGGAGTTGTGAAAAGCGGCTGTCCTGGGACATATTTTTGTGCTGCATTGTAAAAATTCATGAAGAAGCTCAGTACTAAACATGGAGCTGTATTTTTTTTGCTTGTTCTTCAAATTGTTATCAAAATTTCATTAGTTTTGCACTTTTTTATTTGAGCAACAAAAGTTTTTCAAAAAAAAATCAATCTTTACCTGCTGGTCTGTTTTGATAGATTTCTGCCATCAATTGCATTTGCTTCTTATATTGATTCCCTTTCAAATTCTTTTTGGGCTTTTGAAAAGGAGTTGCTACTGTAGCTTTTTTTTGATGGACTTTAGTTGAAGTTTGAACCTAAAGGTTTATTGTTTTGCATACACTAATGTTGCCATTGAGGTTTGTGTAAGGCCTTTTATGAAGGGAATTTCCAGGAGAAGGAGAAAAGGAATCTACAGAGTTCGTCTTTGAATAGGTAAAAGTGGTGAAAACAGAAGGTTCGTGAAAAACTTATCTTTTTATATGTTTGATGTTTTTATTGCATACGGAAGGTTACGAAACAAAACAGAGGAGGAAACGGAGGCCAGGGTGGCCACACCCACCCTAGGCGCGGGCCCCCAGCTGGCCATGCCTGGAGGGGGTGTGAGCCCCCTGAACTCCGTCTCCGCCTCGTTTTCACACAGTACCTTCCTTATGTATTGAAAATTCGTAATATATAACCCACCGGATCCCCCGAGGTTCGTATATCGTGTTCTCGTCGTCTTTTCGTTTTGATTTGTTTCTGTTAGGAAATCTTCTCAAATTTAGAGCACCATGGTCTCCGCTGACGACAAAGGCAAGAACCCCGAAGAAGATGATCCCAAAAACCCCAAGGAGGAGGAGATATTGGTCGGGGATGAAGAAGACATGGAAGAGGATGAGCATCCGGACACCTACCATCGCAAGCATTGGAGTGGTGGCAAACCCTACCAAGCTTAGGAGGACAACATATATGTCTACAGGAGGGAAACCCCACGTCATATCCTCGCTCCATGGTCACCTCCTTCACGCACCAAGAACCCTTTCCATACTCTCTTTATGAGCGACAGTACAACATGTGCCCAAAGGGAACTTGCCCTCTGTTTGGGATCTGCCTCATTCTAACCATGCATGGAAGGAACACTCTAAGAAGGAAGAGTGGGGAAAGAATAACAAGGATTGGAATTCTTGGCCCAACATGATCATGAACCGTATTGATAAAAATTCAGAGTTGATTCATACTCTGACCTTCGACATTGAGGATTTGAGGAAAGTGATTAAAGATCTTATCAAGAGAACACCACCACCACCGAAGGAGTAATTCATCATCAGGTTTGGCATCCCTTTGGCTTGTTCCAAGCTTGGGGGAGTGCCGCGGTATCACATCATTATCTTTTACCTTTTAGTAGAGCTATATCTTTGGTAGAGAAGTTATATTATAGGTTGGTTTGCATTGTGGAAGTATCTCTCCTTTGGTTGGCTATCTATGTATCCCTTGGTGTGAGTGCCTTTATGGAATATTAATGAGAAGTTTCATCTTTTACATTTTGCACTTCTTGTTTTAGTTTGGAATCTCTATTATATGATTGATCTTGTTGATCAGTATTGGCATCACTTTGGGAACATCAATTAGATCTAAACTGGTTTTGGCAAACCAAGCTCTAGTTAGTAGCAACACTTCTTGAGGTTTGAAAGGAAAATAGAAAAGCTTACAGGTATTTTGTATCATTTATTTTCTTTCTTGATTGGCTCATAAGTTTAGTACTCTTTATTTAAGATCTTTTGTGTCTTCAAGGACGATTGCATGGTTGGCTTTATTACTTGTATGTTTGCTTGTTTCTTTCAACTCTTTTGCTTGCTACCTAGCCTTGCTAGCCAAAAACCTGCTTTGAGAGGGCATACTTCTCATGCATCCAATCCTTTGAACCAAAACGTTCCATTTGTGTCCACCATATCTACCTATTAGCATTATTGCTATTCCAAGCAAATTCTCAAGCTTCATCTATCTTTCGAATTAAAAATTATTTTGTTATGTGAAAACTAGTTAGTAAAGCTCTCACGAACTTGATGGCACACCTTATTTTCTTGCCCCTAATAAACTTGAACCATTGTGTCATCGAAGTTGTATATGCTTGTATCTATACGTGGGGATTAGCAGAACTGTGTTGTCACAGGGAACGCTTTCAACACTTATGGATACATATCCAGTGATATCATGCTCTTTTGTTTGCGGATGTCGTCGGTGTGAAATAAAAGGGGAGATTGTATGTCCATGGAGTTATGTATGTGTGTTAGAGAAACGCCTAGGCCGCTAGCCTAAGCCATGCCTAATCATGGTGGAAACTTGCAGCATAACCATAGTGAGCAATCTGTGAGGCATCCTCAATAAAAACCTATGCAAATAGCAAATAAAAAGATCGCTGAGATGCTCACTCTCTGCTTGCCTTGTCCTTTTGATTATGGGATAGATCCTGTATCATGTGCAAGGGGTACCCCGTTGACGGTTCTTTATGATACACATGTACTTACAATGACAAGAACTTACCGGTAACTAAAGTTGAGTAGCATGAGGAGCGACCCTCGTACTCAAGGTACATGAGATTGCCAACTTATATTTCGTCAAGCATATACTCCATCTTTGTTCACTTTAACCTTAATCACCTCAAGATGCTTATGATAAGGGCAATGAGAGCTCAAAGCTAGTAAGTACCATAATCTTTTGGAAGCTCTTTATGAACTTAAAATCCCTACTTACCTCTATGAAGGGCCCTTTCTCCTACTTATAAGTTGAGTCAGTAAACCTACTTCCTCTCTATCACCAGCAAGCATTTGAGTTGTTGTGTTTCAAGCATTCATATGATGATTTATTCAATCATGTTCTTTATCTTCCTTGTTTGCACAAGTCTCTTATCTAATGAGTATTACTTTGAAAGCCATCACTGTGAAAAAATCCTTTTATGTTTGAGCAAAGAGTACTCTTGTTGTGAAACTTCTACAAAAGCCTTATTTGTGAAATTGTTTGCCAGCTGTTCTCTGACCAAGAACAAAGTTTGCCAATTCCAATTATGATTTATCTTTATGCATCTCTATTGTGACTCCTATACTTGTTGCAAGCTAAGTTATATAATGGTGAGTTGCTTTCTTCTATGAGTTGTGTAATGGTAAGTATGATGCTTCTTGTTCGTATTCTTTTATCAACACTTCACTCCATAAACCTGTGGACATGTTTACTGATCTCAGTTTTCGCTTGGGGACAAGCGAAGGTCTAATCTTGGGGGCAGTTGATACGTCCAATTTGCATCACCATTCTATATCATAATTTGCCTCTATTCATTGATATATTTCATATTAAGAGGTGTTACTTATGTCTTTTCATCTGTTTTTGCATGTTGGATGATTCTTGGAGGATGAAGTCAAGATTCTGATTGAAAAAGAGGTGTTTTGATGCAATTTCGCGAATATTAGAAAAATACCAGAAAAACTACGGAAAATCCTATTTCCCTAGAAGACGAAGAATTCTAGAAGGGGAGGCGGAGATGGGCCACAGGGGGCCCACGCCTCCCTAGGCGCGGGCCACCTCTAGGCCACGCCTACAGGGGGTGTGGCCCACCTGGCCCACCTTTGGCTCTGCCCTCTCGCCTATATATTCTCCTAGAAACCCTAATACATGAGAGCAACCACAAAAATATTCCGCCACCTCTGCGGGGCGGAAAACACCGAGAGAGAAAGAGCTCTCCGGTAGACAGATTTCTACCAGGGAAATTCCTTCCCGGAGAGGGGAGATTGTCGCCATCAACACCATCATCAAGCTAGACTTCATCGGGATCATCATCATCATCCACACCATCATATCCACCAGCACCATCATCACCACTCCATCCCACTATAACAATTGTGTTGAATACTTGCATAGTTCTTAGGGAAAACTTTCTCAGTGTTGATTACTATTGTAGTTGATGCTTGTGAGTGGAACCATTGGATTATTGTTTATGTTCAGATTGTTATCTATCACCATATCATCTTTGATCTTGATCCATATGATGTATCGTGAGTAGTTCATTTAGTTCTTGAGGACATGGGAGAAGTCATGTTGTTAGTAGTGGATTTATGTTGAGATATTATTCAATGGTTTAGTATTTAAGTTTTGGTGCTATTCTTCTAGTGATGTCATGTGAACATCGAATACATGATACTTCACCATTTATGGTCCTAGGGGAATGCATTGTGTATTTGGGATACTAATTGTGGGGTTGCTGAAGTGACAGAAACCTGAATCCCCGTTAGGAAACAATTGCACAAGGGAGCGTAGGATCTCAGAGTTTAAGGCTTTGGTTAGATTTATACCTTAATTGCTTTCCAATAGTTGCGGATGCTTGCAGGGGGTTTAATCACAAATATGTATTAGTCCAAGTAAGGTCGGTACATTAGCACAGGTTCACCCACACAACACTTTGTCACATCCCAAGATTTTCCAAATCTTGTAATGTGAAAAATAAATGAATAAAAAAATAAAACTTTGTTGATTTTTAGGGTGAGAAGAAACTTTTTGAATTCAATTGGAAATCTTCAAACTTATTTTGATAAAGATAAAATCCTAAAGGGATTTAAAAAGATAAACATTTAATAAAGGAAAATAAAAATATTTGGAATTACTATTTTGGATCTTTAAATAAAAGATTTGGCTTTCAAAAGGAAAAGTAGATTTATAAATAAGGATTATTTTATGGAACCAAATAAACCTTGGTCAAGCATTTGAAATAAAACATTTTGTTTTAAAGAGAATAATAAAGGTTTATTTAAATAACATAATAAGGATTTAATATCCAATTTTAGTTAAATAAAAGGTTTTACCATTTTAAGTAAAACATCAAAACTTATTTATTTATTTTAAATAAGTGTTCCAAGTATTCTTTAATTTCAAATAAAACCTACTGATTTGGTTTTGGAAATAATTAAATTTCAAACGGAGGTTTTTAAATAAAACAAAATCTATTTGATTATTAAACAAGGTCTATTTATTTAATTAATAATGGACCCTAAAATAAAAATATTATTTTTAGGACTTTGGTTTATGTGGTTAAACAGAACCAAATTCAATTGCAATGTTTGGTGAATGTTTGAATTGATTTGAATGTTGATTTGTTAGTTTGAATTTCAAAACAGAAAATAGAATTGGAAAAAGATAAAACTTTCAGGAAGAAAAAAAATAGGATCTGGACACAGCCCAGCCGACCAGCCCAACAAGGCCCAGAACCAGCGTACTCCCTCTCCCCCGAAAGAAAACAATTCACACTCATTTTTGAACCCGCGCAGACACTGACTGGTGGCCCCTTCTCTCTGTCTCTCTCCCTCGCTGACACCTAGACCCCACCCAGCCAGTTCACCTCCTTCTTCCTCGCGCAGACGACGCCTGCCGTTTCCTGCCCTTAACGTCGGCGATCAATTCGTGTTAACCATGGCCATTACTCCCCCTGCGACCACGAGGTATTAAACGCCTGCGCCCTCTCCTCCTTTCCCCTCAAACACCGCAGCACGAGAGCCCCCAGGCCGACGGAATTTCGAGCCGCACTCCCACTGCTCCGACCATCGTCCCTCCTCGATTCCGGCCGAACCGTGCCACCTCCTGCCTCCCCGACCAAGCGCACATACTCCCCACTCCCAGGCGCTTCTTCCTGAGCCATTCGTTCAACCGCGGGCGCCCCAGAGCGTCTACTCCAACAACCTCTGACCGCGCCGCCGCGTCTGCCTCTCTCCGGCGAAGTCCCCTGGTAAGCACAGACCACCCCGAGCTCTCTCCTTCACGTACACAGCTTCGCCTTGATCTTGCGCATCTAATCGTGTACTCGTTTTGCTTCGGGGTGAACCACAGCGTCGCCTCCGACCACGAACAGAACCACCCGACGCCGTCCCCCACTCCGGCGAGGAATCGCTGCTGTCTCTGAGCGCCCCTTGCCAAGCCGACTACACGTTGAGAACCACCTCGACCTCGCGAACACGGTGAGCACCTTCCCCTATCTCCTTGCTTCCTGTAGCTGCCGTAGCGCCACCGCCTGACCGTCGCTGCCGTCTGCCGTCGCGCAGCGCCGCCCATCGTTGACCAAGCAATAGTGACCGTAGGATCTAGATCGGACGAACGAGATAGATCACTTAAATGCTAAAGGGGTATGCAACCAGAGCCGTCCGATCTGTTTAGATCCAACGCATCGCAGAGCACGATCCGACCGAAGCGGTACCAGCCAATGACATCGCGACGCGTGGCCATTTTCGATTTAAAAACAGATTTGAAACCAATTTTGTTTGCAGATTTGAAAACCCTATAACTTTTGATCCACATGTCCAAAAATTTCAAACTTTATATCAATGGAATCAGTGGAACAAGCCCTATCCAACCATAGATTTTGTTTAGTAAAAACCCTCTGGTAAAATGTTTGTTTTTGCAAGAACATTTGTATGCTTGTTTAGATTAGAAAAATTATTCCAAAATGTTTTTAAGGTTGAAATTTTGGCAAATTAGTTTGTGGTGAACTCACTGACCCTAGGAACCAACCCATGGCTTTGAAAATGGATTTCGTGAAGTTTAGGATGGATTAATTGATTTAGCCCATTTCTAGCCAAGTAAAAATATTGTTTTGTTAAGAAAATTGTTTTGGAGTAAAAACCTAGGGAAAATGATTTGGATCAAACCTACTGACCCTAAACACCAAGTTTTGAGAAACAACAATTATTTGGTAAAAAAACATAAAGTTGTTTCTTTGATAAAAATATTTTCCACCACATAAAATAATGATTGGATTTAAAAATGACTTATGGATAAAACCCTTTTGCAAATGACTTTGCCACTCTAGGACGTGACCACCTTGAGCCTTAAAAAATTTAGAGCCTAGTGGAAACCATCTTTGCAAATAAAACTATCTCTTACATGCTTACATGCATGACATAGATCCCATTGTTTTATGTGTGTGAAATGTTTGATTGATTTTTGGTTTGGAATGCTAGTTGATATTGTGTTTGCTTGATTGATTGTAGTGAAGTTAGAAAAGTGTGAGACTAGCAATATCAAGGAGTGAACCAACATTCCCTACCAAAAGAAAGGCAAGTGACACTATCATCTAAATTCCTACTATTTTCATCATACTTAGTGGATTTTGAAACATGCATGAAAAGAATTTCTATACTTATGCTATGCTAAATCCTAATAGGATACCCTATACATTCCTTAGTGAAAACAATGTAGTTGTTACATGCTTAGCCATGCTATGTTTTGAAAAGAGATACATGTTGAGATTTTATGAAGTTGAGAAAAGGACTTGTGATTTTATATAATAAAACAAGGACTCAATGAACCACCTGGGTGGACAAGGATACTTTGAGTTTTGGAGAAGGTGGCAACAAAAGGAACCTTGTCTATGGCAATCTCTTTGTGTTGTGCTCCAAAAGAAAACCACCCAGGAAACTTAGAGATTGAACATGTTTCTCCAATTGTGGCTTTCATGTACAACCACATGCTACTTATGGCTCTGGCTTAGTCAACTACATTGGGAAGACCCATGCATTGTCTTCAGGTTACTGAAAATGAGGACCTGGAATCCTACATGGGTACTGAAGACAAGCTAGCAATGGTGTATGGGAGCACCCTCTGGAAAGACTTCGTCACATTCTCAATCTGCTAGTACTCCATCTTGGTGAGTACCAATCCAGCGGCCACTGGTGGCAACAAGATGAGAGTGTGACATGTGGGTAAAGTGTACAACTTCTGCAGAAGATAATAAAAATCTAAGTACTTAGCCGTGTCCCCGGTTATGGACAATACTGAGCAACTAAAGCTTGAAGCTATGGGAAATCTCGACATTCCAATTTCTAAAAGAAAAACTTTTAAGTGACAACAAAAGACTTGATGCACTTGGGGTTACCAAGGAGCTCAAGAGATTTTGATGAAAACTTGAAGTACTTGGGGTTACCAAGGAGCTCAAGAGATTTTGATGAAAACTTGAAGTACTTGGGGTTACCAAGGAGCTCAAGAGATTTTGATGAAAACTTGAAGTACTTGGGGGTACCAAGGATCTCAAGAGATTTTGACAAAGACACTTGGTGGATTCCAAGGACATCAGAAAGATTTGACAAAAAGATCAAAACCATTTTGAAAACATAGGATAAATTTTGCTTTCTGCAAATGAGCCTAAAACCCTACTTAGCCAAATATGCATGTCATGATAGGATCCACTTATATTCTACTTAGTAGTGAAACTTGCCAATACAATTCAAATGTATTGACCCTTGTGGCTGTAACTTGTAATGTTGCAGGTTTGATTGATTTTAGTGAAGATTGATTGATTAGGTTTACAAAGTCTACAACCAACCTGTCTGCCTGTGGGACTTTGAAGATGAAGGACCCCATGATTATAGTTATTCCGCTAGAATGTAATGTAATAGCCAAATGAGCTATGTAAGATGTAATAAAATTATGTTATTCCTGGTTATAAAGTTATATTATGACCTTTGTTTCTTGATATTACATCTTAACTGTGGATGCTAGCTATTGATCCAGGGACTAGCATTGTTAACACAGGGGACTCTACCTTATTTAAAGGTTGGGACCCTGACAGATGGTATCAGAGCATTGTGTTGCCTGTAGGATTTGTAAACCTAGGATTGGACAAAAACCCTTAGAAGAATAGGAGTTATATTTTGTTCCAAAACTTATTTACAAAACAAACTTGTAAACTCTTTCCTCAACCACTTTGACTTTGATTCTATATCTCATTTATTTTCAACTTGATGGAAAAACCTACCCATGGCCAAAGACTACACCATGTGCAAAGGACTTCTTCAGCATCTTCAACTCTAATGACTTCAACATCTTCAACTCTAATGACTTCAACATCTTCAGCATATTCACCAAGGACTTCCAACTTGGATACCACTAAGGATTACAAGTGAGACAAGGAAATCTTGCTCAAGATTTAGAGACTAAGGGAATGCAAAAGTTAGAAGGAGCCCACATCACTTGAAGTTTTGTGACCAAGAATTTTTCCTAAGGAAACCATGATCTCATGCAAAAGAAACAACCAAGAAAGATGGAAAGATCACAAGTGAACCATATAGATGGACCACCAAATTTAGTTAAGTCAAACACACCAACTTATGTGGTGTAACAAAAATATTTTGTTGTCTAAGTATGTGCTTGAACTTGTTGTTTGAGTGAAAAGTTGTTTGTGATTGGTTTTACCTTGCTTGTGTGAATTGTAATGTGTGTAATTAGAACTACTTCCTTAGAAATATTTTGTCTATTCTAATCTCCATTCGACCCAAACAGATGACTACTCCAGGAGACCGCAGCATCAAGGTTGATGACACCAACACCAACCAAGAGGACAGCATGAAAGAACTCATAGCAATCCAACACCAGTTGAACCAAATGACAGCTCAATTCATAGCCAACTCCAGTGGGGAGGATCCAACACTACAAGGATTTTTGGAAACTCAAGCCCAATTGATGCTTAAGGTGACTGATCAAATGATCAACATGGAAAACAACTATTCCAAAAGAGTTTGTGACAACAAGGATGACAGAAATGTTATTCTAGATGGTGCCCCAGCTTGCATTATTATTGGAGACAAGGATCATACTTCCAAGGAGCATGGAGATCAATGCCCCAACTATGAAGAGAAACATCCAGTAGGCCAATGTCCCTCCTCTCAAGCTACTTGCTACCTATGTGAAGGAAACAACCATGTCCCTATCCAATGCCCCATCTATTCCATTGTGGAACAAAGGAAACAAGGTGGAGTGCAACAAATGATTGCAAACCATCCAGAAGGATCCAAGTCTACCAAGAAGGTTGATGACAAAGGAAAAGGTCCACTTATACCTCCAAGCAAAACAACCCAATTCAAAGGACCAAAGAAAATTTTTCCCAAGAGCAATAGAAGGAAGAAACATGTAGACATTCCTACCTACCAGATAACATATGAACAACATGAACTGGATGCACTCCTAGCTTTGGAGAAACCCAAAAAGCAAGAGAAGGACAAAAGCCATGTGCAATGTCATACATGTAAAGAAATGGGACACTATTCCAGTGAATGCCCAGAGAACCAGAAGAATAAGGAGATTGGCCAAGTGATGTGCAACAACTGCAAAGAGCTAGGCCATTATGTAGCAACTTGTCCACAAGAGACACGTAAAGAACTCAAGGATATCAACTGTTTCAATTGCAAAAACCCAGGACATTATGCAAGCAATTTTCCAGAAAAGATGAAGAACAAGTTAAACAAGCCTATGAAGGATCTTAGCCTTGGCCCATTAGTCAAGTGTGGAAACAAAGGACACAATGCAGATGTTTGCCCAGAGAAGTTTCCCCAAGATCCCAAGAAAGCCAATATGTAATTTTTGTTTGAATCTTATTTTAAGGGTGGTAGTACCCTAGTTGTTTGAGCCTACTTGTAACCCTAACTTTCCCAAATCTCGGGACGAGATTTATTTTAAGGGTGGTAGCCTGTCACGTCCAAAGATTTTCCAAATCTTGTAATGTGAAAAATAAATGAATAAAAAATAAAACTTTGTTGATTTTCAGGGTGAGAAGAAACTTTTTGAATTCAATTGGAAATCTTCAAACTTATTTTGATAAAGATAAAATCCTAAAGGGATTTAAAAAGATAAACATTTAATAAAGGAAACTAAAAATATTTGGAATTACTATTTTGGATCTTTAAATAAAAGATTTGGCTTTCAAAAGAAAAAGTAGATTTATAAATAAGGATTATTTTATGGAACCAAATAAACCTTGGTCAAGCATTTGAAATAAAACATTTTGTTTTAAAGAGAATAATAAAGGTTTATTTAAATAAAATAATAAGGATTTAATATCCAATTTTAGTTAAATAAAAGGTTTTACCATTTTAAGTAAAACATCAAAATTTATTTATTTATTTTAAATAAGTTTTCCAAGTATTCTTTAATTTCAAATAAAACCTACTGATTTGGTTTTGGAAATAATTAAATTTCAAATGGAGGTTTTTAAATAAAACAAAATCTATTTGATTATTAAACAAGGTCTATTTATTTAATTAATAATGGACCCTAAAATAAAAATATTATTTTAGGACTTTGGTTTATGTGGTTAAACAGAACCAAATTCAATTGCAATGTTTAGTCAATGTTTGAATTGATTTGAATGTTGATTTGTTAGTTTGAATTTCAAAACAGAAAATAGAATTGGAAAAAGATAAAACTTTCAGGAAGAAAAAAAATAGGATCTGGACACAGCCCAGCTGGCCAGCCCAACAAGGCCCAGAACCAGCCTACTCCCTCTCCCCCGAAAGAAAACGATTCACACTCATTTTTGAACCCGCGCAGACCCTGACTGGTGGCCCCTTCTCTCTGTCTCTCTCCCTCAATGACACCCAGACCCCACCCAGCCAGCTCACCTCCTTCTTCCTCGCGCAGACGACGCCTGTCGTTTCCTTCCCTTAACGTCCGCGATCAATTCGCGTTAACCATGGCCATTACTCCCCCTGCGACCACGCGGTATTAAACGCCTGCGCCCTCTCCTCCTTTCCCCTCAAACACCGCAGCACGAGATCCCCCAGGCCGACGGAATTTCGAGCCGCACTCCCACTGCTCCAACCACCGTCCCTCCTCGATTCCGGCCGAACCGTGCCACCTCCTGCATCCACGACCAAGCGCACATACTCCCCACTCCCAGGCTCTTCTTCCTGAGCCATTCGTTCAGCCGCGGGCGCCCCAGAGTGTCGACTCCAACAACCTCTGACCGCGCCGCCGCGTCTGCCTCTCTCCGGCGAAGTCCCCTGGTAAGCACAAACCACCCGAGCTCTCTCCTTCACGCACACAGCTTCGCCTTGATCTTGCGCATATAATCGTGCACTCGTTTTGCTTCGGGGTGAACCACAGCGTCGCCTCCGACCACGAACAGAACCACCCGACGCCGTCCCCCACTCTAGTGAGGAATCGCTACTGTCTCTGAGCGCCCCTTGCCAAGCCGACTACACGTTGAGAACCACCTCGACCTCGCGAACACGGTGAGCACCTTCCCCTCTATCCTTGCTTCCTGTAGCTGCCGTAGCGCCACCGCCTGACCGTCGCCACCGTCTGCCACCGCGCAGCGCCGCCCATCGTTGACCAAGCAATAATGACCGTAGGATCTAGATCGGACGAACAAGATAGATCACTTAAACGCTGAAGGGGTACGCAACAAGAGCCGTGCGATCTATTTAGATCCAAAGCACCGCAAAGCATGATCCAACCGAAGCGGTACCAGCCAATGACATCGCGACGCGTGGCCAGTTTCGATTTAAAAACAGATTTGAAACCAGTTTTGTTTGCAGATTTGAAAACCCAATAACTTTTGATCCACACGTCCAAAAATATAAAAAACTTTATATCAATGGAATCAGTGGAACAAGCCCTAGCAAACCATAGATTTTTTTTAGTAAAAAGCCTCTGGTAAAATGTTTGTTTTTGCAAGAACATTTGTATGCTTGTTTAGATTAGAAAAATTATTCCAATATGTTTTTAAGGTTGAAATTTTGGCAAATTAGTTTGTGGTGAACTCACTGACCCTAGGAACCAACCCATGGCTTTGAAAATGGATTTGGTGAAGTTTAGGATGGATTAATTGATTTATCCCATTTCTAGCCAAATAAAAATATTGTTTTGTTAAGAAAATTGTTTTGGAGTAAAAACCTTGGGAAAATGATTTGGATCAAACCTACTGACCCTAAACACCAAGTTTTGAGAAACAACAACTTATTTGGTAAAAAAACATAAAGTTGTTGCTTTGATAAAAATATTTTCCACCACATATAATAATGATTGGATTTAAAAATGACTTATGGATAAAACCCTTTTGCAAATGACTTTGCCACTCTAGGAAGTGACCACCTTGAGCCTTACAAAATTTAGAGCCTAGTGGAAACCATCTTTGCAAATAAAACTATCTCTTACATGCTTACATGCATGACATAGATCCCATTGTTTTATGTGTGTGAAATGTTTGATTGATTTTTGGTTTGGAATGCTAGTTGATATTGTGTTTGCTTGATTGATTATAGTGAAGTTAGAGAAGTGTGAGACTAGCAAGATCGAGGAGTGAACCAAAATTCCCTACCAAAAGAAAGGCAAGTGACACTATCATCTAAAGTCCTACTATTTTCATCATACTTAGTGGATTTTGAAACATGCATGAAAAGAATTTCTATACTTATGCTATGCTAAATCCTAATAGGATACCCTATACATTCCTTAGTGAAAACAATGTAGTTGTTACATGCTTAGCCATGCTATGTTTTGAAAAGAGATACATGTTGAGACTTTATGAAGTTGAGAAAAGGACTTGTGATTTTATATAATAAAACAAGGACTCAATGAACCACCTGGGTGGACAAGGATACTTTGAGTTTTGGAGAAGGTGGCAACAAAAGGAACCATGTCTATGGCAATCTCTTTGTGTTGTGCTCCAAAAGAAAACCACCCAGGAAACTTAGAGATTGAACATGTTTCTCCAATTGTGGCTTTCGTGTACAACCACATGCTACTTATGGCTCTGGCTTAGTCAACTACATTGGGAAGACCCATGCATTGTCTTCAGGTTACTGAAAATGAGGACCTGGAATCCTACATGGGTACTGAAGACAAGCTAGCAATGGTGCATGGGAGGACCCTCTGGAAAGACTTCGTCACATTCTCAATCTCCTAGTACTCCATCTTGGTGAGTACCAATCCAGCGGCCACTGGTGGAAACAAGATGAGAGTGTGACATGTGGGTAAAGTGGTGGCAACAAGATGAGAGTGTGACATGTGGGTAAAGTGTACAACTTCTGCAGAAGATAATAAAAATCTAAGTACTTAGCCGTGTCCCCGGTTATGGACAATACTGAGCAACTGAAGCTTGAAGCTATGGGAAATCTCGACATTCCAATTTCTAAAAGAAAAACTTTTAAGTGACAACAAAAGACTTGATGCACTTGGGGTTACCAAGGAGCTCAAGAGATTTTGATGAAAACTTGAAGTACTTGGGGTTACCAAGGAGCTCAAGAGATTTTGATGAAAACTTGAAGTACTTGGGGTTACCAAGGAGCTCAAGAGATTTTGTTGAAAACTTGAAGTACTTGGGGGTACCAAGGATCTCAAGAGATTTTGACAAAGACACTTGGTGGATTCCAAGGAGATCAGAAAGATTTGACAAAAAGATCAAAACCATTTTGAAAAGATAGGATAAATTTTGCTTTCTGCAAATGAGCCTAAAACCCTACTTAGCCAAATATGCATGTAATGATAGGATCCAATTATATTCTACTTAGTAGTGAAACTTGCCAATACAATTCAAATGTATTGACCCTTGTGGCTGTAACTTGTAATGTTGCAGGTTTGATTGATTTTAGTGAAGATTGATTAATTAGGATTACAAAGTCTACAACCAACATGTCTGCCTGTGGCACTTTGAAGATGAAGGACCCCATGATTATAGTTATTCCGCTGCAATGTAATGTAATAGCCAAATGAGCTATGTAATATGTAATAAAATTATGTTATTCCTGGTTATAAAGTTATATTATGACCTTTGTTTCTTGATATTACATCTTAACTGTGGATGCTAGATATTGATCCAGGGACTAGCATTGTAAACACAGGGGACTCTACCTTATTTAAAGGTTGGGACCCTGACAGATGGTATCAGAGCATTGTGTTGCCTGTAGGATTTGTAAACCTAGGATTGAACAAAAACCCTTAGAAGAATAGGAGTTATATTTTGTTCCAAAACTTATTTACAAAACAAACTTGTAAACTCTTTCCTCAACCACTTTGACTTTGATTCTATATCTCATCTATTTTCAACTTGATGGAAAAACCTACCCATGGCCAAAGACTACACCATGTGCAAAGGACTTCTTCAGCATCTTCAGCTCTAATGACTTCAACATCTTCAACTCTAATGACTTCAACATCTTCAGCATATTCACCAAGGACTTCCAACTTGGATACCACTAAGGATTACAAGTGAGACAAGGAAATCTTGCTCAAGATTTAGAGACTAAGGGAATGCAAAAGTTAGAAGGAGCCCACATCACTTGTTATTCCTGGTTATAAAGTTATATTATGACCTTTGTTTCTTGATATTACATCTTAACTGTGGATGCTAGCTATTGATCCAAGGACTAGCATTGTAAACACAGGGGACTCTACCTTATTTAAAGGTTGGGACCCTGACACACTTACAAAACCAAAGAAGACTACTCAGCTATTTAAAGCGAAAGCACTTGACAGAATTCCCATGTGTCCTCGAGAACATTTGGTCCTTATAAGTATTTCCACCGGATTGTCCTTTGCTAAGAAAGGATTGGGCCACTTGCTGCAATTGTTCATTGTCTTTATTACTCGCACTTTATTTCCTTGCTTTATCAGAAAACCCCTAAAAATCCGTTTGCTAAGTATTTACAGAGATTTCCTGCTCCATACCACTAGTCAACACCTTCTGCTCCTCGTTGGGATCGACACTCCTATTTATCGAAAGTACTACGATACACCCCTATACTGGTGGGTCATCAACCATCTGCGGCCGGAGAAGTATGTCGACGCCGTCTTCACCTCCAGCGTGTATGACGACACACCTCAGCGCATTTACGCGGTCACTGAACCTAGCGGCGACGTGCGTGTTTGGGAGCCGTTCATATGGGGTGAGTCATGGTGTCATATAGCATATAAATTCCCATTCAAAATTCTGCTTACCGACTGAAGGTAACACGCAGGTACACACGCAGCCCCACGCGTCATTACAGCTCCGGTGATCGAAGATGCAGTAGTAGATGCTGATCTTGTATCACGCGCTGGTTCCTTGCACCTCTCAGAGGTGATGTCAACCAGGATGCTGAACTCATGTGGATTCATATCAGGGGAGCACTAAACAACGTTGGTGATACAATAAAACATATGGGGACACAATTTTCTTCATACCCATCGCTGTGGTGTCATGTTTTCTCGAGGTCCGTGTTTCCATCAAAATACCTAGTAGAACAGGTCTGGAGCAGAGTCGATAATCTTAAGGGATAATCTCTGTTTCTTGGGATCAACTATGCTTTCTTCCTCAGAGCCCCTGAAGCTGTTGAACCTGTAATTGCTCAGGCAGCCCCGGATCCTGATGATGCTGCTACTGGTGGTGGTGGAGCTGACGAAGAACTAGTTCCTGCTGCTCCTGGTGAATCTAACGAAATACTTGCTAATGCTGCTGCTGGTGAAGTTGACGAAATACTTGCTGATGCTGCTGCTGGTGAAGCTAACGAGATACCGGCTGAGGCTGCTGCTGGAGTCTAGGGAGAACATGGTGCTGTTGTTGCTGAGGTGCCAACACTTCCAGTGTTGATAGCAGACCATGTGTTTGCTACGCACTCACGCGTTTATTATGTTGACACTCCAGATCCAAACCGAAGCCGAATCCACGTCGGGAGGAGGGGGCCTGCCGTTGGATCATCAGTGGGATCGTACAATTTGATAGAGAATGAGAGACAGCCAAACGCAGCACTCTGGTTCGTTCTGACGATGCCACCAGCTCTAGAGGCCGGTTCTCCGGAAGTTCCGCCGGTGTAAGACTTCTTTGGTTATTTGTGTAAGAACAAGTTAAGACTATGTGTGTAAGACTAAGTTATGCCTGATTGCGTAATATTTAGTGAAGCCCAGCTTTTCTTTCCCTGCCCACAATAGCAGAATTGCAGCATAGAACATACAAGGGTCATGTGTATACCAGACATTTTGCTCGGGATGACAACCACTTCAAGTTAATTGCAGTTTCAAGTTGGCAATACTGCCGACAGTGTTATTGTTATGAATGTGTATGTATTTGAACGCATCACTAGAAATGTGCCACCTATTGATGATTGATGACATGGATCTAGCTTCTCATCGAGTATTGGCATTCAATCGCTCATGGATCAAAATTATTACACGTACATAGAAAAACAGTGAAATTGAAAGAGGTACAACACATGATCTTTTTGAAACAAGTTCATCCGTTGTATTACAGGCACACCATACAACTACACTTGCATATAAGTCATAGAAAGAGAATACAACAGGACCAGACCCACATGATCCATCAATCTAATCTGACGGGTAGCCGTCATAGTAATTGTAGTGGGTGGTGCCATATTTGCCATAAGGTGGCACTATCTGCACCTTAGAAAGCTCGACGGTACCACAATACACCGCCAGCAATCAATCGAGTTCCAAAGGACGGTCATTGTGCCATAATCCTCCTGCTCCATACCCATGGACAACCCTTGGCTCCTCTTCCCACGCAAGATCCCCAAAGTTGTAAGATCTAATCTGGTATAGGTCCGGATAGTAGATGTTGCCAGCATGCACCGTGGGTACCCTGGCGTTGTCGACGCAGATGCACCGATTGTCAGCAACGAAGATAGCATGGATGCCGATGCCTCTGACCGGCTGAAGGACACAGTTCTATGTATTAACCCGGTAAACAACGAGCCTGCCGCCATAGACCGGTCCACTCACAACGAACAACAACTTCCCGTCGGACTCGACGAGGTAAAAACGATTCTCCGGGAACCGGCAGCCCGGAACAGGGCCTTTTATAGTGGCATGCATCTTCAGGGTCCGTGCAGAGTGCTGCATCTGGACATCTCCATGAGTAGCACCAGGCATAGTCGAGAGGACAAACCCGTATCTATCTGCGACGACAACATCACCGACGTAAGAAGTCATGCTCCGGAGTTCCGCGAAGTCATTTGGCGTGTACCGCCCTTCACCAAAGACCGGGTGACTGCCTTCCTCCATGCACTCATCCGCCCACCGAATGATGGTGTTCTGAAGATTTGATGTAAACACCATCAACGACGGGAACATCGTCACAGCGACAGAAGCTACGTTCTCGGTCGGTATCTCCACCCTCAGGTGCTTGATTGAGCCCGAGAAGGGGTTGTACTACGGCTGCACCCTCTAGCACAAGGAGGCCGCCGGTTGTGCTACCAACGTAAAAGTACCTTCCAGAGACACAAACATGGAGAGAGAGAGAGAGGAGAAGAAGGGATTCAGTCAAGGTAAATAGAGAAAGATTCAATCAAGGTAAACAAGTAGATGGAGAAACAAAACTTGAAAAACATATCGTATAGGAGGTTAACACAAAAAAGGATCTCACATATACATATGAATACAAAGAAAGCACCTGCGAATAACCCGACTAATCTTCTTCTCCAGGTAGCGGCCGGTTCTCACATTCAGCAACGTGATGGCGGCATCGTCAACCTGATATGGCACCAACAACTGGTGCTCTAGAACAATCCAGTTGGCTGGTATAAAGCGCTCCTCCGTGAAGCCGCGCCAGGCACTGCAGACTGCCCAGAAGGCGGCATAATAGTCGAAGTCGTCCATCGACATGAATATCTCACCTATCTTTTGCACGACTCCCTCAGGGAGATCAGCCCATGGCGAATCCTACATCTTGTTTCCGGCCATGGATGATGGTGTTCGTGTGGTCTTAGTCCCATCGGATGGTAGAGGAAACGGTTCCAGAGATAGACATTTATTAAAGAAGGCCTGGGGATGCCAAGGGAAGCGTGTGGAAACGAGACGACCGCATGCACACAGCAACCGCAAGCCCAACCGCCAATGATCCTGCATGCAATCTCTCTCGTCGATTCGGTTTCTATCAAGTAAATGCGGGGGGTTGCTACACGGGCAAGTTAATGTGGGGGATTTTAGTTTCAAGTTTACTAGTATCCAGGAAAGTAAGGTGGCACAATCATATAAAATGAATAGCTCATACAAAAACCTAGCAACACTGCCGCCATAAGTTATTGTTATGAATGTGTACATATCTAAACACATCACTATAATGTGCCACCTATTGATGATTGATGACATGGATCTAGCTTCTCTTCGCGTATTTGTATTCAATCGCTTATGGATTTGTAACATATTTTTGGCAATGGCTGATGAACTCCACTCTCTTGGTAACATGCTTTGTCAACGAGCCCTTGTTGATGCAATGCAAAGTACAAACTATGGTCTTCATTGTTATCCCATTTAGGTTCTCTATTTTTCTTCATCATGGAGCTACTAGTTCATATGAAAGTCTAGTAAACAACATATCGGTACATGTTTTCTACTACCACAATCACAAGAAGAAAACTAGATGGGATTTCACCTTATTGGCATTGTGCCGAACAGATTGGATGTGGCCTTGGGGTTTGGAGAGTAAGGCGCCCTGGCTGGTACGGGTACGACCACGACGACAGTGATCTTGGATTTTGGAGAAGGACAACGAGACCTGATGGGGATATGCCTACCGGGGTATACCCAGCAGGACGTTTCCTACTGGCCCAAGCGTTAGTGAGTGGACCTGCAAGACGAAGACTGGATCAAGACTTGGCGTGGACTCAAGCGACTGGAAGCTGAAGGCCCAGAAGTGTAGCTAGGCCCAGTCGGACTAGGTCATAGAATCTCCGAATCTTTAACTAATTCGGTTGAGATCTGTAAACCCTAGGGAGGTGAGTCTATATAAACTTCCCGGGGGACGCATAGAGGATACGTTCCATCATACACCCTAGCGACACGCCGCCTAGCCGCCGAGCTCGCCCCATTGTACTCTCACCATAATACAATCTAGTAGGAGTAGGTATTTACCCTCCGGGGGCCGAACCTGGGTAAACCCTTGTGTCTCAGCCCTCATCTCGCACCGCAGATGGCTGGCAGCCCTTGCCCCATGTTCTACTACTCGCTGCCAATTGCAGCATCTGCCGTGGTCATTCCCACGACAGTGGCGCCCACCGTGGGGCCTGGCCGGTCAGGCCGGTGTTCTGCGGCGAGATCCAATCTTCCCATCAACGAGTCGATCGCCACCGGCCGCATGATCGCGATCGGCGAGATGGTCCAGATCTTGCCAAGCAGCTACGTCCCGGCAGCGCGACCCATCACGCATAGCATGATCCTGCCGGTCGGCACGATCAGCCTCTTCGTCGGCCTCACCGACGTCATCATCTCGGAGGACTCGGCTCGCATCTACGAGTCGCCGCCACGCGACCGGCTCTCTGAGAGCCAGTTCCGCATGATCCACCGCCTCGCCTTCAAGTACAACTTGGCCCACAGCAACGTGGCCAAAACCACCGCAGCCGCGAAAGACGCGGCCCTCAACTACGACGCCGATTCGGCAACCCCGGCGTCACTCGCCGGATCCATTATCGCCGCATCACCCGTAGGTTCCATCACCCGGGTCTCCAACGTCGGAGACTTTGAGGATCCCTCTATCCTCGGGATCTTCGACTTCGATTCCGGGTCGGAGAACTCCGCCGACCTCCGCGACGAAACCGGTCGCCACGCCGCGACCTACATGGCAACTGGCGCCGACCCGCCGGAAGATCCATTCTCCACACCGATCCCTCCAAACGCGACGGCGACGGAGGTCAAAGAACTCTGCCTAAAGCTGGCGGAGGCAGTCCGCAAGGAACAAGCCGAGCGCGAAAAATTTCGCCTCGAGCAGGTGACAGCGCAGGAGCTGTCGCGCTACCACCAACTCCGAATCAGGTCGCGCCTGAACCCCACCGTCCAGGGGCGCGCCCTGAATTTCGACGACGAGAACGACCCGGCCCGCGTGGCCGAGCGCGTGATCTGCGAGAACGTGCCGCCAGGAGGAAGCACTCGCCCCCCACCAGGAGCAACGGCAAATGGGGCCCCGCCACCACCCAACCGCGCACCCCCAGGGACCAGCCAAGGATCATGGTCTCCTCACGGGAGTGAGACGCGAACGGCCTCCCGTTGTTCTCCACCCCAATGGACAACCTCGTCGCGGGCCGAGCAGCAGTCGACAACATCGCAGCCAGTGGTGATGGCGCCCTGCAGATCCAGTACGCCAAGGCTCTGCTCTCCAAAGCGGTCGAGCAACAAAACGCAGGCGTCGACTCACAGGGTCGGATGTACTCGCTTTCATCAGGCAGCAGAGCGGCCTCAAGCGGCCGCCCCATGGCGGCGAACACTCTCAACTGCCTGCCACCCGAACCCCTAGAGCTCCAACATCGACCCGCGAACGCGGAACTCTCCACCAACGACCCCAGTCCGACGACCAACTTCGTCGCCGCCAACGGACAACCCGTCGACGCCCGCACCCACATCATCAACAACCAGAGCTGGTGCGCACGCCAGCCTGACGACCTGCGGCACACCCTCACCAACCGCCGCGACGGTGAACCGAGGGGGTCGCTGAGCCTCATCGGGCCCAGTGCTTCGGACCGATGATCCGAGGTGAAAGATACCCGACGAACTTCAAAGCGCCGAAGGAAATAGAGAAGTACGACCCCTCGTACGACCGCTCCATGTGGCTGGATACCTACCTCATGGCGATGGGGATCGCAAGCCACACCGACCTACTAGCCGCCCGCTACCTCCCCCTGATGATGGAGGGGGTGTGCAGGCAGTGGATTAACACCCTTCCCGCGGATAGCATCGACTCCTGGGAGGAGATGCGAGAGGCTTTCGTCAGGCACTTCGAGGGTTCATACACCCGCGCCACCACCATCGAGGACCTGGAACAGTGCGTCCAGGGACCCCGCGAGTTGACCAGCAGCTGGGTCCAACGGTGGCAAGATCTGTGGTACAACGCGGTAGGAATCCACCCAGACACCACGATCCACTACTTCAAGACCTCGTTCCGCTACGAGCCCCTGGTCGCCAAGCTCAAATGAGTGTATCGCACACTCGACAACATACCGGACCTCCTGGAGATCGCAAAAAGGTACGCGGAGGAGGACCCAAACCAAGAAACGGACGACGAGTCAGGAGGACACCGCCGCACGAGCGGCCACGACAACGGGAGACGACTCGAATTACGCTACAGCAACACTCGCCTCACCGGAAAGCGCCGCAGTGACGGGCGAGTCGACTTCGTCGCCAATGCCGGATATGCGCAGCGCGAGCCCAAGAGCTTCCGCCGCGACGGGGGACAACGCCGCGATGGCGGCAACTACAAGGCGAAGCCGAGGTTCAACCCCGCGGCCCTTCTTAACCAACCTTGTGTATTTCACAACAAAGAAGGAAAGCCCACCACGCACACGACCACCGACTGCCACTCTCTCAAGGAGATCGAGAAAGCACGCCGCGCGCGGGAAGACCCCGACAACAACCCGCCAAACAGCGGAAAATTCGGCAGCATCGCCGGCTCGCTCCACACCTTCATAGGCTTCAACACGAAGTGCAAGAAGAAGGTCATCGCCCGCGCCGTCGCCGTCAACGCGGTGGCCCAGATAGATATCCCCCAGTTCCTCAACTGGTCTGAGCAACCAATCACTTGGAGCCGCGCGGACCACTCGCCACGGATCGAGTATCCGGGCCGAGTCGCCCTGGTGGTCAAGCCCAAGGTGGGAGACTACTGGCTCCCCAAAACATTGATGGCCGGTGGCAGCTCCATCAACATCCTGTACCTGGACACTTTGAGGCGACTGCGGCTCCCGCAGTCGATGATCGAGACGACCTACACCACGTTCCACGGCACCGTCCCCGGTTGGAAAGCGTACCCGATCGGCAAGGTGACGCTGCCAGTCACCTTCGGCACACCGGCAAACTTCCGCACCGAGCGGATCGTCTTCGAGCTGGTGCCCTTCGACAGCCCCTACCACTGCGTCCTGGGGCGCCAGGCGTTCGCCAAGTTCATCGCAGCACCCACTACGCGTATAACGCGATGAAGCTACCCGGGCCGTGCGGCGTCATCACCATCCACGGCGACCCCGACATGTCCGCCGAGTGCGAGGCCAAAGGAGCCGAACTCGCCGACGCCGTCATTGCGGCAGAGGCCAACGACACCGAGGAACTCGCTTAGTACGCGAGCGGGGTCAACAACGACGACCCCACCATACTCAAGAAGCCCAACTCGGAGGGCGACAACCCCACCACCTTCGAGGAAACGACGCATACCCGCACCGTCGAGCTGGTCCCAGGCGACTCCAGCCAGACGGTGATGATTGGGACGGGCATGAGCCTAGCATAGGAAGGCGCGCTCATCGAGTTCCTCCGTGAGAATAGGGACATCTTCGCGTGGAAGCCCTCTAACATGCCTGGTGTACCGAGGGAACTCGTTGAGCACAAACTCAACGCCGACCCCAAGTACTCCAAGTGGCTGGAAAACCCAGTCCTGGTCGAGAAGAAAAACGGGACCTGGAGGATGTGTATCGATTACACAAACTTAAACAGCGCCTGCCCGAAGGAGCAATTCGTCCTCCCGCGGATCGACCAAATCATCGATTCCACCGCGGGCTTGGAGACGCTATGCTTCCTCGACGCCTACTCTGGGTACAACCAGATCAAAATGGCCGTCGAGGATGAAGAGAAGACAGCGTTCATCACGCCATTCGGAGCCTTCTGCTACACTGCCATGACCTTTGGCCTCAAGAACGTCGGGGCGACCTACCAGCGGTGCATGCAGGAGTGCCTTGCGAGCCAAATTGGCCGCAATATCCACGTCTACATTGACGACGTGGTGGTGAAGTCCGCTTGCCAGAACGACCTACTCGCTGACCTGGCGTAAACATTCGCCAACCTACGGAAGTACATGATAAAGCTAAACCCAGGCAAATGCACCTTCGGTGTGCCAGCTGGACACCTACTGGGATACGTTGTCTCCAAGCGCGGGATCGAAGCAAACCCCACCAAGATTGACATGATCGCTCGACTCGGCAAACCCGAGTGCCTGCGCGATGTCCAGAAGCTGGCCGGGCGAGTCGCGGCTCTCAGTCGCTTCATCCCCCGGTTGGGCGAAAAGGCGATGCCCCTCTGCCGCCTAATGCGCAAAAACCCCACCTTCAGTGGGACAAGGACGCAGATGACGCGCTCCGCGACCTCCAGAAGGTGCTACTCGCCGCCCCCGTCAACAAGGAACCCATGCTGGTCTACGTCGCGGCTTCCGAATGCGTCATCAGCACCGTCATGGTCGTCGAACGACCAGAGGAAGGAAAGGAGCGCTCGGTGCAGCGACCAGTGTACTACATCAGCGAAGTCCTCACCGAGTTGTGCCAGCGCTACCCGCAATACCAGAAATTGGTATACGCGGTCTTCAGAGCACAGCGGCGATTGCCGCACTACTTCCAGGAGCACTCGATAACGTTTGTTTCCTCAGCACCGTTGCAGGACATCATCCGCAACCGTGAGGCAACCGGGCGAGTCGCCAAGTGGGCCGTCGAGATCGGCATCCAAAACATCAAGTACAAGCCGTGCAAGGCGATCAAGTCACAGGCTCTCTCAGACTTCATCGCAGACTGGGAGGAGGCCCAGCAGCCAGAGAAGCTACCATACCTCCATTACTAGAGCTTACACTTCGACGGCTCCAAGAACACGGACGGTGCAGGAGCAGGGATCGTGTTAACATCTCCAAAGGGCGACAAGCTCCGCTACGTCCTCTACCTCGACTTCACCCCCTGCACCAACAACATGGCCGAGTACGAGGCGCTACTCCACGGCATGCGAGCTGCCAAAGAGATGAATGTCAACCGACTGCGCTCCTACGGAGACTCCAACCTCGTCGCCAGGCAAGTCGCTGGCACCTGCGACACCGTCTCCCACACCATGGCGGCATACCGCGCAGTGGACAAGCTGGGTGGATACTTTGTAGGCTACTCCATCGAGTGGATTGATAGGCAGAGGCAGAAGAACGAGGAGGCCGACGCACTCTCTCGCATCGGCTCGGCTCGACTCGCACCACCCGCCGGCGTCTTCCTCGACACCATCACCAAGCCTTCTGTCTCTCCCCCCAGGGAGATCGACATCGGAATCCCGCTGCAACCAGAAGTAGCCCTAGTCTCACTGATCGCCGAGCCAGACGACTGGACCGCACCATACGTCGCCTACTTGGAGGGAAGCACCCTGCCAGCGGACGAAACGGACACCCGGATGATAGCACGCCGCTCCAAATCCTTCGTCATCATCAATGGCGAGCTCCACAAGCGCAGCGTGACCGGCGTGTTCCAACGCTGCGTTCAGCCCGCTGAAGGACGAAAAATCCTCCAAGACATTCACTCCGGCGACTGCGGCCACCACGCCGGCGCCCGTTCTCTGGTCGCAAAGGCTATGCGGCACGGCTTCTACTGGCTCACCGCACACGCATACGCTGTCGACATTGTCCAGTGGTGCGTCGGATGCCAGAAATACGCCAATCAAAACCACGTGCCAAGCTCGGCGCTCAAGACAATCCCCATCACCTGGCCGTTCGCCGTATGGGGCATGGACATGGTAGGCCCCTTCAAGAAGGCCCCCCCGGCTTCACGCACCTCCTAGTCGCAGTCGACAAGTTCACAAAATGGGTGGAGGCCAAGCCAGTCCGCAAATGCGACGGGAAGACCGCCACCAAGTTCCTACGCGAGCTCATCTATCGCTATGGGTTCCCAAATAGCATCATCACAAACAACGGCACCAACTTCGCCAAAGGAGCCATGGCCGAGATCTGCGAGGAACACCACATTCGACTCGACCTCGCCTCAGTCGCCCACCCGGAGTCCAACGGCCAGGCGGAACGCGCCAATCAGAGCATCCTCCATGGCCTGAAGCCACGGCTCCAAGTATCACTCGAGCGCACCGTCGGGTGTTGGGTCGAGGAGCTACCCTCCGGCATCTGGGGCATCCGCACCTCCGTCAATAGGTCGACAGGGTTTACCCCCTTCTTCATGGTGTACGGCGCCGAGGAAGTCATGCCCACCGACCTCGAGAACGACTCGCCAAGGGTCCAACTACACGGAGGCTGCAAACGAACTCGCACGCCAAGACGGAGTCGACCAGCTCGACGAGGCACGCGACCTAGATCGCTCCCGCACCGCCATCTACCAGCAAGGGCTCCGCCGCTACCACGGCCGCCGAGTAAGGACTCACACCTTCCAGGAAGGTGACCTGGTACAGCGTCTAATCTAGGACAAGAAGGGCAGGCACAAGCTCTCCCCCCCTTGGGAGGGACCATTCGCCATCGGGCGAGTCCTAGGCAACGACGCCTACTACCTCACCGACGTCCGAGGCGATGGAAAACTCGACGTCAAGCGACCGTGGAATGTAAACCTCCTACGAAAGTTCTATTCCTAGAACTCCATACATGTACTCCCCACCCGCTATGAAATAAAACAGTGGTTACCAAAAGTTGCGTCTACTCTCCGTGTCTTGTGCCACTCGCACTCGTAATGACAGCGCTATGCTATTCGCAGAAGTCAACCTCCGGTAAAGCGACCGGCACGGCCAAGTAGTGCGGTACGAGGGCACTGGGAAACCCCAGGCCTTGTAACGTCCAGGAAAAACGCCAACCTGGAGCCCCATTGGAGTTGCCTAGCTTGACTGGCTTACCGAGCCAAGACAACTGCCCTCGCTCCTCACAGCGACCAAGGTCCTCCGCATCCTTGGCACAGCGACTCGAAAGGCCAAATACCACACACGAGGACCGACGTCCACTCAAATACGAGCGACTAGGGAAAAACGCCCAGTATGAGAGCGTGCCCAGGACTCGCCATGCGACTGATCCTTAGGGTCAGGCAGGAGTGATGCGCATACTTTAACGCGCTCAGTCCTCACCTACCTTGGAGCTGCGACTAGAACCACCAAGTACCACGCTCGGGGACTCGGCTACCCGACCTCGTTTGCGCACGGGAAAACGGTCAAGTAAAGAACACCCATGGGAGTCGCCCTGCGACTGGCTCTCCGAACCCTGGCGAGTCGACCTTAATCCATTAAAAATTCCCAAACACATAACAAACGAGGTAAACCCCATAAAAAGGGCGGACGCGCTCGGGGACTCGTTCAATCAAAATCCAAAATCGCAAAGCAAATGACAAAACAACACGAATTTCCTTTATAGCAGCACAAAGTTGTTCCAAAATACAAGGAAAATTCAATAGCTATTTTGTACTAACGCCCAAGGGCACAACGCTTCTACTCCGCAGGTTTTGATGCCGACTCGCTGTCACCCCTATGGTTACGGATGAAGGGCACGTACGGGTTCGACGGGTACGTCATCAACTCGCCCGCCATCGCCGCCCGGAATGGCTGCTCAACCTTGAAGTCCCGATGCTTCGGCTCAGGATCGTTGGGGGCGACAACCATCTCCTGATAGGGGATGAGGTCGCCCATCGCCCAAACACGGTCAGAGTACACCGCGGTCCGGTCCGTCAGCTTCAGCACCTCGGCAATCTCCACCGAACCCGTTGACGAGGGGTAGCCGCTCGTGACATCATCGAGGTCGAAGTCTTCCGGGAAGTGGGCAAGCCCACGGCTGAGCGCCGTCGCTGCCCCACGCCGGAAGGCCGACCACGTCATGAACTCGACCATCGACGAAGCCTTCTCCAGATAGCGCCATACCATGACAAGGTCACTGGGGATCACCTCCGTGGGCGATATCTCCTGAAGATATGCTCGAAGGCAAGTCGCCGACAACGCGGCCGAGTCGACCAGAGTGTCCACGCACTGCCGCGCGTCATACGACTGCGCTTCTTCCACATTGTCAGTAATCTGGCCTGCAGCACATCAATAAACAGTAAGCGACTCGTCCACATCACAATAAAGTTAGTACCACCGAGAATTGGGTGAAGGAGAATTTACCAATCAGCGGGCGGCAGAGGTCCATGATGAAACTTTCAAGAGAAGAAAGGTCATCCTGCAGCCCAGCAATGAGCGCGTCAGATAATTTCTGCTCTTCAGCGGCAGAAGTGACAGCCGCTTTCGCACGCCCCTCCGCTGAACTCGCTTCCGCCCTCGCTTCCTTGAGCTCACCCTCCAGGTCAGCGACCCGCTTTTCGGACACGCTCAAAGCAGATTGAGCCGCTGTCAAGTCACCCACCGGGACAAGGCCCCGACGGACCTCCTCCGCCTCGGCTGCAATTGCTTGAAGCCCCTTGTTCGTCTCGTGGACGGCAACGAGTTCCTTCTACAAGCAACACTTTGCATCAAGCCGATCGGCCGATTCGCACTACAGGCCCTGCGCACAAACTGCAACGTGAACAACAACGAAATTCCTAAGTGCCCACCCGCTGAAATTCAGTGACTAGGCACTAGGGGAGTAGACATTGAAAATCCTAAGTGCCCACCCGCTGAAATTCAGCGACTAGGCACTCGGGGACTGAACATTGAAAATCCTAAGTGCCCACCCGCTGAAATTCAGCGGCTAGACACTCGGGGACTGGACGATATAAAAACATTAGGAATCCGACCACTAAAATTCAGTAACCCGATCCTCGGGGACTGGACATACCTGGATGGCAGCGCCTAGCATGCCGTGAAGCTCCAGCGCGTCCATAGATGCAAGCACGACCAGAGTGTGGCCGCGACGCTGTTCGACCTCCACCTCGGCGACCCCAGGCATCCGGCTCGTTGGCGCCGAGCCACTCGCTGCGGCCGCCTTTGCCATGACGCGAGGGAAGGTCGCTGCAGATGCCGCGGCGCCACTCGGAGCTGGCTCGGCCACGTCGGGTGAGGCAACAGCCTCCTTGGTCTTCGAGGCCACTTCCGCCATAGTCGGAGGTTCGCTCGGAGCAACCGCCGGGTCATCAGAGACCGTGACAATGTTTTCGCCTTTCGCCCTCTTGACACCTTCGGCGAGATCAGCGACTTCGTCGGTCTTACTCTTCCGCGAGGAGTCCACCTCGGTGACGACTGACGGAACCTTGGCCACAGAAGGATGGTCGATCTTTTTAACACCAGTCCTGTGAAGCAACGATATGAATAAGACTGTCCGACTACAACGAAAAACAGGCAGATGAACAACACTCACTTGGCGACTGGTATGAACCGCAGTCCGGTGCGGATGCTAGCCGGCTTTTCCAACTCGGGCCCCAACCTCCGAGTGAGGCCAGTCTCGAACACATCGTGTGCCCAAGACACTGACCGCCTCTTTGAAGACGAAGCCGTGGCAGGAGCCTCCACGATAATTTCCATGGGAGCCTCCCTTGGAGGCGAGGCCCCAACGGATGGAGCATCGCCCAAACCAGCGATTGGGGCGAAAGGAGGTGGTAACGATGCCAGTGGCGCCTCGTCCCTAGGGGCGGTAGCGTCCGACGCCACGGTCGCGTGCGCCGCCGCGTCCCTAGCCGAGATGGTGGCATCAGAACTGGTCGCAGATCGGGGCGGAGATATCAGCTTTGCCAGTTTTGCCTTCTTCTTCGGCGGAGCCGTTTTCTTCTTCTTCTTCTTATTCTTCTTCTTCTTCTTCGACGGCGTGGCCTCACGATGTGAGGTGTGCTCGGGAATCTCGTCGTCGTCATCTTCGTGAGGCTCGAGGCTTTTACTCGCTCGTTGGTGTTGCCCGCGGGTCTTGCGAACTGTGGGGGCAGCGACTTCCACGGGTTCGTCTTTGTCGTGGTCATCATCACCCTTATCGCTATCGGCGTCGCCTTTGATGGGTGATGACTCGCTCCTGTCTTGGACGGACGAGCTCGAGTTCTCGTCGTCTGCGGGTGGAAGCAACCCTTCTACCACTTGGAACAACTGCAATAAAAACAAAACAACATCAGCACAATCGCGAATGCATCATCTGCGACTGTGAGTGGTGACGAAATGACGGCTTACCGTCGGAGCTGGGCGCCTTGCAATGTAGGGGCGACCCCGGCCTTCGCGTCAAGATACACCGCCTGGGTGATCTTCTTCAAGGCCAGGGTGTAGTCTTCAAGTTTCCACTCAGCGAGGGAGGACTTCGTCGGATCGTCCTTACCCGTATACTCGTACATGTAGTGTTCGCGGCGGGCCAAGGGCACGAGCCGCCACCCGAACCAGTAGTTGTAGAGGTTGATGGTCTGGAGGCCCTTCTTCTTCAGGCCGCAGATGGTCTGCAGCATTTCGTCGACAACCATCCGTTGATCCAGCGGGAGCTTGACGACATGGAGCCAACGCGGTTCTGGGCGATCGGCGGAGTACCTTGGAAGCACCACTTCGCCGTCTGGAGTCTACTCGGTGACGTGGAACCAGGACTTCTTCCATTCGTTCGCCGCCTTGGGGGGCAGCATCAGGTCGAAGAACGACGCCTTCGACTTTAGTTGGAATGTCAGGCCGCCCGCAGCTAGCATCGGGCCGCCTGACTCTTCGCGGCTGATTCTCGCATGGAACATATCTTGCCACAAGGGGAAGTAGGGCCTATAGCCCAGATAGCACTCGCAGAACGCCACGAAGATGGCGAGCTGCTCGATACTATGCGGACCTAAGTCTGATGGCTGGATCCCGTAGTAGGCGCAGAAACGCCGGAAGAACAAGGAAGTAGGAAAGCCCAGCCCCCCGCTCCAGGTGGCTGGTGAAGCAGATAAACTCTCCCTCGCGCGGGTCCGGAGTCACTTCTCCGGCTGCGGGGATGCGCCATCTGCCAGCGCGGAGGATCCCGGCCTCCTCGAAGGATGCCAGTAGCGCTATGGTGCATTTGGATCTGCCCCATGGCTCGGTGGAGGGGGCCATCGGTTGGAGATTCGTGGGGGTCGGAGCTCTCTGGATTGTTCAAATCGCTGTGCGGAATAGGGAAGCGGTTGCTACCCGCCAGTTTCGGGAGCCGTTACTACGCGGTAATTACGCCGAAGTTACCGTTGGATTACCCAACGGCTAGTTTGAACCTAATTGGCGGTCCAACTTCATCCATTCGACTCGTCGCTCCCAGCGAATCGACGACTCGCTGACCCGATCACTATGATAGTGACTAAGTATTCGCCGACCCGCTCGCCGAGCTGCGACACGATTGGTCGCAGTTATTGCGACTGAAATGACTAGTTCTTCCCTTTGTTCAGGAGTCCGCTGCCGATTCGACTGGACGTCCGCATTGGACCCGCATACTCCGACTGCCATCAAACGCCTGCGACAAATCGACGACGGCCTCGGGGACTACTGATGGGGATATGCCTACAGGGGTATACCCAGCAAGACGTTTCCTACTGGCCCAAGCATCAGCGAGTGGTCCTGCAAGATGGCGACTGGATCAAGACTTGGCGTGGACTCAAGCGACTGGAAGCTGAAGGCCTAGAAGCGTAGCTAGGCCCAGTCGGACTAGGTCATAGAATCTCCGAATTCTTAACTAATTCGGTTGAGATCTGTAAACCCTAGGGAGGTGAGTCTATATAAACCTCCCTGGGGGACGCATAGAGGATACGTTCCATCATACACCCTAGCGACTCACCGCCTAGCCGCCGAGTTCGCCCCATTGTACTCTCACCATAATACAATCTAGCAGGAGTAGGTCTTTACCCTCCGGGGGGCGAACCTGGGTAAACCCTTGTGTCTAAGCCCTCATCTCGCACCGCAGATGGTTGGCCGCCCTTTCCCCATGTTCTACTACTCGCTGCCAATTGCAGCATCTGCCGTGGTCATTCCCACGACAAGACCGAAATATCATCCCGGTGCCGTGCCATGGGTGCTTCTGTGCCATGGGTCAAGCTCCGGTTTGGGAGGAGGAGGGCGAGACCGATCAGGTTCAGCCGGGTGCCGGATTTCGCCGCTGAAGGAATTCCCTCCCAGCTCTGCACCATGGCGGTGACCACAGATCTCCGCTTTGGGGAAGAAGAAGACCGGGTCAAAAAGACCGTTTGAACATGAGGGCGTCAGCGCTGCAAGTCGACATTGCAGCCAGGATGGCAACGACTTAACGGTTAAAAGGCAGGGCCCAATTTGACGGGCGCTAGCGAGTTTTTCCGTGTTCAAACGGTGTGTTGAATTCGTGCTGAAGAAGACCCTCTGAGCATTTGGCATGCCAACTCGGGGTATCGTGATCCAATACCAATGAAGTTGGACCCCGCGTTGCCTTGGTGCCTCAACTTTCGGGCCGCAAGTTAAAAATCTCTCCAGGTTGGCTACGCAAGGGTGAATCAAAAATTAGCTCGGTTGGACCGACTCAAAAGGAAATATCGGAAATAGGATGAAAACAAATTTACCAGTATTCTGCAGAATGGGGAACGCCTTCTTGTATTTGGACTGTAGCTTCCTATGGGAAAATAGCAGCTTCTAGATCTTGGTCGTGCGCCGGTTATGTGCAATTTAAAAAGAACAAAATAGAGAATTAAGTTCAGAAGGATATTCAAAGCTAAACTGTAAGATCTGAGCCAAGAAAAGCTTGACCCGGATCTAGGTGGCTAGATATTCAAAGCTAAGATTACAATTTCAAATATAAAATTAAAGATCCGAATCAACAAAGGCTTAACCCGGATCTAGGTGGCTCGATATTCAAAGCTAAACTGCAAGATCCGAGCCAAGCAAAGCTTGATCCGGATCTAGGTGGCTGGATATTCAAAGCTAAGATTAAAATTTCAAAGCTAAAATTAAAGATCTGAATCAAGCAAGGCTTGACTCGGATCTAGGTGGCTGGGTATTCAAAGCTAAACTACAAGACCCGAGCCAAGCAAATCTTGATCCGGATCTAGGTGGTTGGGCATTCAAAGCTAATATTACAATTTCAAAGCTAAAGCTAAAGACCCAAACCAAGTAAATCTTGATCCGGATCTAGGTGGCTGGATATTCAAAGCCTAATACAAATTTTGCATATGTTATAGTCATTATCTTGAGCACCCAGGATACACTAAGGCACTAGATAAAGAAAGCATCTGACCGAATGATAACTCATTCCCCCGGAGGCTCGGGGACTAATGGGTGTATGCTAAGTTGTGCGAGAAGGTACAATGTAAGCCAAGGTGCTTACCGCATTCATGTCGTTAGCCTAGAGGATGACTCGGTTGGCAAGATGCAGCTTGTTGCTGATATCGGGGAGGAAGAAACTCCTCGGTCCTGGATTGGCTACAGAGTTGACCTCGGCCTAGTCGGCAACATTCTAGTTCTCATCATACTCGGCCAAGGAGCCAAGGCTTTCCCCACTTAGTGTGCGCAGTAGCACTTTTCCCTTGTCTTCCTGGCTTGCTTAGCTACCGCTGCAACCGTCGGGCTTTTGTGAAGCATTATCTGGGTACTAGCAGCTGGGCAGAGGAGCCCTTCTTGAGTATGTCGGTGTTGGTCGGCTGAGAAGCAGTTTCACCAGTTTTCCTCTGAGAGGATTTAGCAGCAGCTCCACCCTTCCTCGACTTGGCAGATGGTTCAGCCACTAGATGTGACTTAGTAGGCCGAGCTACGGTTTGAGTGGTCGAGGGAGCTGCTGAAGGAGGTTGAGACTGGGAGCAAAGGTCCTTCCGCTCTTCACCTTGTTGCCGAGTTTGGGAAGACCCAAAAGATGCTGGCACATGCGCTTGAGGAGAAGGAGCTAGAATTTGAGTTTGAGCAGAGGCCGAGACAACCGGCGCCTCGGCAAGCATTGGTTCGGCATGCTGACTTCTGGTAATCTTGGTGGGTGTGGCCGGGTCAGTTGGCTGATCCGGTATGGCAGTATCTGCGTCGCCTCCAGCACCCACATTTGCCTCCTCCGCCGAGGTGGACTGTTAGTCGGCACAGGAGGAAATTCATCTTGAGCCGGGCTAGAAGCCCGAACATCATCTCGGACCATGAAGGGTCCCCTCTGAGGGATGTCCAATGGAGCACTACCAAAGTGAAACAATTAGAAACACTGAGATGGGAAGAGAAAGAGAGAAACAAGAAATACAAAGTTAATTCGGATAAGAAAGCTTATGCGGTAATAGCGGAGGGCACTTTAGGCATGGCAGCCCTCTTGGAGGGCACCTTGACCCGTTTCTTGCGAGGCTCGGCTGGGGATCCGAGGTGGCAGTGTGTTTCCTCATTGGTCCTTGGCCTCCCATAGAGACGGGAGACACATCATGCACCTCCCCAGTCGGTTTAGCTGGGGAAAAAGGAGTTCGGTAGGCATATGAGAGGGGCACTGCGTTAAGTACCTCACGAACCTCGCATTCATCCGAGTCATCATCGTTGGCTCGGTTAGAAGTTTTACCCCGAGTTCTGGTGGGATCCAACTCAGGCTTCAGCATGAACTCCTCCGAGTCAGGCTCGCCCTCGTCCGAGGTGTCGTGATCCTTGCTCCAAGGAAGGGCAAGTATCTCGTCGTCCTCTGCGAACTGCTCAACAAATTTCTAAGGGAAGAAACACAAATAGAATTTAAATGCTTGATAGAGTTGAGGTAAAACATAACTCAGATGAGGTGATTCAGAGTTCAATTACCTTTGGTGGAGGGTTGTCACGAGTGAAGGGCTTCATACCCCACTTATAATCCTTGGCCATCTCCATCTTGAAGATATCCCGGACGCGTCGCCGGATCTGGTCGTCATCAAGCTCGACCGAGGAAACCCGGTCGGATCCAGATGACCGCTCAAGTAGCAGATCTTATGCGTTAGTTGCTGGAGCGGAGAGACTCAGCTGCTAATCAAGGCAGCCATAAGATCGCCGCGAAGCCGAGCCCGGGTCAGCTCCTTGTGTTGGAGATCAAATGACTCGCCGAGAGCATTAGTCTTCCTCGGATCAAAATCCCAATTCTTCCGAGGCGTTATGGAGGCAGCGCCGCATTGCGTCCAGGATTTCTCGGAGGGACGTAGATCCTTATTCGACACCACGTTGGTCCGAATTTGAAAGAATTTGGATTAGAGATCTACGTTAGGCCAGAGGCCAAAGTACCCCTCCGTAGCTAAAACAAAAGCGGAAAGGAGGCAACGGCATTAGCCGATAGGTGGTGAGGCTGGAGACCGAAGAATTCAAGGAACTCCTTGGCGAAATCGCTAAGAGGTAAACTGAATCCTCTAGCGAAATGGGAGACAAAAACTACGAACGCACCCGGCTCAACAATGGAGGCAAGCTCCTTGCCGGGTAATCATCAAGTTACCTCGAACGGGATGCGGCGAGTCCGGATGATCCACTCAATGTCTCTCCGGGTCACCGTGGATCCCTGCCAAGATCTTCGTTCGAGGACGGTGGCCACCTCTTCTTCTCCACTAGCGGCGACGACACTGTGGGAACTAAACATGGGATCGTCGGAGGAATCAAACAAAGAGGAAATTCTTGCGGCGAGGAGAGACAGCGATTGCCAAGAACCCATCATGGTGGCAGAATAGAGCGGTCGCAGGCAGCGGAGCCAAGCCGGAGCAAAGACAACGCATAGTGCGGGTGCGTCGCATGGCGAGCTCGATCAAGGAACGGGCGGCGCTATCGCAGAAGAAGAGCTCAGCAGCGGCAGCGCTAGGGAAAGGAAGAACTGGGAGTGGGGGAAGTGAAACAAGGGTTCACCCCGCTCCCCTATTTATCGGCCCAAACCGCGAAGGGTCGTGGGATCGTGTGAACGCAGCGGTTGCCGCATACGCCGAGTGAAGCCACACAGGAGGTTACATGGCACAGGCGGTGATCCGCCCGCAGTTGCGGTGATCGAAGAGTCACTGCGAGAATTGACCGCTCATAGGGATAACTGTCCTTGTGTCAGTAATTACTATAGCGGCTCGAAGAATGAGGAAACACGCAATGATTATTGACACTAGGACGAATCTTACGAGAGAAGCTAAGGGAAATAACCCAGATAAATAGAATGACTCGGTGATTCGAGTCTTAATTTGGGAAAAACCCAAATGAGTCGGAAGATCAACAATGAAGTAATCAAGGTACCTTTCGAGAAAGATCCGACTAAAATATAAGTCGGCAACACAGACTCAAGTACCGTATAAATGTGAACCTGTTGTGGCCTTGCCGACTTAAGTCACGAAGACCGCACCAGCTTCAGGGACTAATGTTGGGGGGATGACCCCAGGTAGGGTCAAGCGAAGGTAAAAAGGCAAAGCCCACCGAGGTGTTGACTGGGTCAAAGAGTGACCCGATCGAGTTATGTGAGGACCGACCGAATAAGGTCCTGGTTACTCGGACTTATGCAGCTAAGGCTTGACTCGGCCGACATAAAAGTTATGTCGGCACAATGTTGAGCATGTTATCTATTTGCAGGTTGAGGCTTGGCCGAGTCAGCTTCTACGAGGCCGGGTTATGAAGAGGCTTGCTGGAGAAGGAGAGAACGAGCCCCAAGGTCAACACAACGCTCTGTCTCTCCCTCAAAAATCTGTATAGTGCCAAGCGCTATAGAAAACAGTTAGAGGGATAGAAGATCAGAAGAGGTGTCACGGAGGTGACAGTCCTAGATCCCGATGCTCACATGTCGGGGGCTCTAGGTTATTATCGTTGATAAAAGGGAGACAGGGAAAGGCTCCCATCAAATTACCACTTTGGGATGAGCATATTCGAGGAATATGCCATCCACGTCAGCCCTAGATGTAACCTGGCCACCCCTTTATAAGGTGATACAGGGCCTCTTAGAGGGGGATCGATTCATTTTACACTTGGAGGATAGTAGTGAGCTTCTTCCTCCTCTCCCTCTGATACAGCTCAAGGGGCAAGGGTAAACATTGTGGATCAAATTAAAGGTCGTGAGAGAGTTCTTCATGTGTAGAAACCACTACATTATCCCCCTGTATCCCTCTAGCACACATTGGCCCCATCTTTAGCCTACCCATGGCATCTGCCGTGCCACCACAATGACAACACTGCGAGATAAGCACCGCTACATGGATTATAACATTGAAGGCAATACTAATTACAAAATCATGTTAGGGCTCATATAAACTGATTCAAACTAGCAAATAAAACCAGTGTACTAATAGTCAACTGTTGAACCACGACACAAAAAAAGATGACATAGCGATACACGAGAAAGATGCACAACTCGGTATAGAAACAAAACAACGAGCCTACCACACCTAAACTAGGCCTAAACCAAATTGCAGCCTATCGCACACTGTTCCAACCATATTTGGGAAGGCTGATAACTGCCACAAGCTCACCTTCAGTTGGATACATGTTGCAGCGTTTAATCTAAAGAATTGTATTCCGTGAAACCTCTTGTATGTTGTGTACACATAGTTTTTCCTCATGAATGGGAATAATGTGCCATCAGGAGCCTGGCATCTGCGTTTCTTCATCATCTTGTCAATTATTGGATAATTGAGACCGAGAAACAGAGAGTTGTCGCCCAGACTGTTAACCTGCCTCTAAACGATGACGTCTGGAGGCCCAGTATAGCTAGGATCGTGTTCAAAAACGTAGACATGAGAGGATGGATATAGGCGTAACTTAGACCCATTTTGAGCATAGGGAATGACTTCATCCTCTTCGCCATGCGCAACCCCCATGCCATATGTCGTAATTATGATCATCAAGTGTTCACCGTTAGCCGATCGAGCGAGGAACCACATGCCTGGTCGATTATTCAGAATAGGTGCTGGGATTACAAACGGCAGCTCCTTGTTTCCTGCTGATACGTCCAAAATGTATCTATTTTCTCGAACACTTTTCTATTGTTTCTCCTCTAAATTTGTGTGATTTGGATACAACTAACATAGGCTGACTCTGTTTTCAGCAGAATTACCTTGGTGTCTTGTTTTTGTGCAAAAAATGAACTATCAGGAAAAATCCCGGAAAAGATGCCAAAAATTATATTTCACCAGAAGATCCACGAAGCCAGAAGACGAGACGGACAAGGGGCCTAGGGGGCCCACACCCATGCTAGGCATGGGCCCACCACTGGTCGTGCCTGGGTGGGGGGTGCAGCCACCCCAGGCACCCCCTCGGCCTCCCTCTGCGCATATAAGTTGCCTATCGACCTAAAAACCGAGGGGGGTTCGATAGTTTTCTAGAAAGAGTTCCACTCCGCCACCGCCACCAGAAACCAAGATTTGGATCCAGAAACTCCGTTCTGGCACCCTGTCGGGACGGGTAATTTGGAGAGGATCATCGCCATCGTCATCACCAACGCATCTCCATCAACCACCGATGTTTCCCTCATTCATGAGTGAGTAATCCCCCGCTGTAGGCTTGGGGATGGTAGGGATTGGATGAGTTCTATCATGCAATCGAATAAGATTTGTTAGGGCATAGTGCCTAGTATCTCTATTAGTGCTATTTGACTTTGTTGCAACTTGTTGTGCTTAATGCTTGTCACTAGGGCCCGAGTGCCATGATCTCAGATCTGAACTTATTATTGAATCATTATGATAGTATTGTTTGTGATCTTATCTGCAAGTTGTGTACACATATCATTGTCCGGATCCAAAGGCCCCAAAGTGACAATACTTGGGACAACCGGAGGGGATGGCTGTGGTGTGAGGATCACATGTGTTCACGGAGTGTTAATGCTTTGCTCCAGTGCTCTATTAAAAGGAGCACCTTAATTTCCAGTAGTTCCCTAGAGGCCCCGCTGCCACAGGCTGGCTGGACAGAAGATGTTGTGCAAGTTCTTATTGCGAGCACGTATGAATATATTTGGAGCACATGCCTAGGATTGTTTAGTACTTGGATTCTTGTTATTATTTATCTGTAATGCCCTAGATCTTGAAGTTACATGTTTAGATTCATCCATGCAACGCCTGTCCATCCATCCCTATGCCTACCGCACTCGAATACCACTGTTACCGTTACTGTTACTATTGCTACTGTTTCACTGCTGATGTTGCTTTACTGTTGCTACTACCAAACTGTTGCTACTTATAAACTTCTGTGAGAAAGAACTATTTCCAGGTGCATCTAAACTGACAACTCAGTTGTTAAGGCTTGCAAGTATTCTTTGGCTCCCCTTGTGTCGAATCAATAAATTGGGTAATACTACCCGCGAAGTCAGTTGCGATCACCTATAGTTGTGGGTCATCAAGACTATTTTCTGGCGCCGTTGCCGGGGAGCATAGCTTTATTTGTAAGTTCACTTGGATCTATTATTGTTCACTGCTACTCCTTTCATCATGGGGAAGTCTCGTGATGGAAAGTTTCCTATTTTACCATCCACTATAAGAAGAGGTACAGTCCTAAACACCTTTGCTGCTCTTGATGCACCATCTGTTATAAGTAATCTTGTTACACCACCACCACATACACATGCTACACACGCTTCTACTACTGCTGAGTCTGAAACTGCTCTTGATACTCATGATGTTACTTCTACCGTGCTTGATGCGAGTGGTTCATTAGGTCCTTTCCTAGATGCTACTATGGCTAGGAAATACCGAAACTCCTAGTGAAGACACTGTTACACCTGTTAGCTCACCTGAGGCTCGTGAGAGTTATGATATTAATGATGGTTACATTTAGTTCACTAATGATTTTGTTGAAGAGTCTCCTTGCTAGACGTACTATTATGCCTAAGTTGTCCTCTGATCCTAAGTTTGCCACTTCTCCCATAGATATTAAAGATAAATATTATGATTTCTCGCTTGATTTACCTTATTTAGATATTGTTGAGAAAGAACCTTTCTGTGGGACTGAAAATGAGAGTGTTGTGGCTCATATGAATGAGCGCTATACTATGAGTGCTTTATTCTATGATGATCTTAAGATGCGCAAGTAATTTGTTACTAAGATCTTCCCTTTTTCACTAAAAGGATAGATTACCTCCTGGTTCCATTGATAGTCCTGATTGCTTGATTGCTTCTTTCTTCCAGAAATATTTTCCTCCCGGTGCTAGACATGCTGCTTTGCAAAGACTTTTTGATTTTAAACAGGGAGAAGAAGAGAAATTGCCTGAGTCATGGACAAGGTTCTGTGCCTTGATTCATGCACATCCTAGATGTCCATTGCCTAAGAATGAGCTTCTCGATATTTATTATAATGGACTAACTGATGATTCTAGGACCTACCTAGATAGCTTTGCTGATTGTGTTTTCAGGAAAAGAACTCCTACAGATGCTGAAGAATTAATGGCTAAGACAAGCAAGAATTATGATGATTGGACTTCAACTGAGCTGAATGCATCTGAGCCTATTACTCCTGAACCAGATGTTCCTGAACCAATTCCAACACCAACAACAAAGAAGAGGGGAGTTATTGCATTAAATGATGAAGTGATGAAGGAAGCTAAGAAGTGTCTAAAGGAGAAAGGTATTAGAGCTGAAGATGTGAAAAATCTACCTCCTATAAAAGAATTATGTAAGCCAATTCCCCACTCATCCACTATTGAGGTACACTCTCTCCAACACTTTGATGAAGGTGATTTTCCCTATGGTAAGCCTCCTGATCAATGTTTAGAGGAACTTGACATTTTTATTGTTAAACAAGGGTATTTTAATAAACAAGTTCAGAATCATTTATTGGAAAACTCTAGAGCTATCAATGAGTTGAAAGATATTGTGGAAATAACTTCTAATGATATTAAAATGCTTTGTAAACACTTTCAAATGGTTCAAACTCAACTTGATCCACTTGCTAAGGTACAAAAGGATATGCTAGTTAATGCTTCAGGAGATAAACATGCTTATGGAATTAGAACTAGGAGTGGTATAGCTACTCAAGATTCTTTATATCCTGAAGGACACCCAAAGAGAATTGAGAAGGATTCTCAACAAGGTGAGAATAGTGGTAGTATTCGTAAGAGAAAGAAAAAGAATCACAAAATAGTTGAGGAACCACTTGAACATGCTGTAGATCCTAATTGTATATCTGTCTCAGATGCTGAAACTGAGAGTGGTAATGACAAAAATGAGCCTCCTGATAAGGAGGAAGGTGAGGAAGAACCTGAGAAGCACACTAAGAACACTAGGTACACAAAGGAATATTTTATTGCTAATAAACATGGTAAAGAGAGAGAACCTTGGGTGCAGAAACCTATGCCTTTTCCAGGTAAGAAACACAAGTCAAAGGAGGAAGAACACTACAACAAGTTTTGTGAGTGGATGAAACCTTTATTTTTGCAAATTCCTTTGACTAATGATATTAAGTTGCCTCCTTATTGAAAGTATATGAAGGATATTGTCTCTAATAAAAGGAAGATTCCTAATGAGGAGATTTCTACTTTGATTGATAATTATTCCTTCAATGGTAAGGTTCCAAACAAACTTGGTGATCCAGGTATACCGACTATTCCTTGCTCCATTAAGAATAATTATGTTAGAACTGCTTTATGTGATTTGGGAGCTGGAGTTAGTGTTATGCCTTTTTCTCTTTATAAGAGACTCCAGCTAGAAAAGTTGATACCAACTGATATATCTTTGCAAATAGCTGATAAGTCAACTACTATTCCTGTTGGTATATGTGAGGATGTTCCTGTTCAAGTTGCTCATAATTGCATGGTTTTAGCTGATTTTGTTGTGCTTGAAATGGCTGAAGATGATAATATGTCTATTATTCTTGGGAGACCTTTTCTTAATACTGCAGGTGCTGTCATCAATTGCAATCAAGGAAAAGTAACATTCAATATTAATGACAAAGAGCATCCTGTCTATTTCCCCAAGAAGGTTGTTAAAAGCTATTGCCTGAATTCCATTGAAAATATTGAGAGCATCAAGGTTGGAGAAATATATTGTCCCATTCCACAAATTTTTTTGAAACTATTATGATTGGGACCATTGCAATCAAGTATGAGGTAACATAATCACCTTGTGGATTGCAAATTTTTGCTTCATATAAGATTGTTTTGGTAACAAGACTTGATCAACCTTGTTAACAAAATGATTTTAATGAACAAAATAATGTTTATACTGTGGTTATTCTTGCTTTCTTTTACTTTTCTCCTTCCTAGCCTTTTCCTTTCTTTTGCTAGCTTTGGTTTTGTTAGTTGTTTGCTTGTTAGAGTTTATTAGAGCTGCTATAGTTTGGCTTTTGGTTTTCTTTTGCTTCTTCTGAAAAAAACTGTTTCTGCGAGAAAATCAATTTTCATACCCTGAAAATTGGCCAAAAATAAAGTTTCCCGAAAAATCCCAGAAAATTCAAAATAAACTTTTCCTCGAAAAAAGGGGCAGAGAGACACCTGAAGTGACCCAGGGGGCCATCCCAGGCAACCACACCCATGGTAGGCACGGCCTACCAGGGGGTGGTGCCTAGGGGGGTTTGGCCCACCTGGGCCCCTCTAGGCTGCCTCCTCAAAGCCACCTTATTTCTCTCTCCCAAAAACACCGGAAAACTTGCTCAAGCTCGAGTTCTTGCTGTTCTTGCTCAGCCCACCTCAAGTGCTGATTTTTGGAGAGATTTTGTTCCTTGGTATGTGCCTCCTCCACTTGTCCAATTAGATTTGTGATTGGTAGATTGTATCTTGAGTATTTTGCTGCTATATGTGACAGGTTGTTTGAGCTTGCATGCTTGTTCTATGCTTAGAAACTTTATTTTGATGCATGTGTAGTCCTCTAGCAAGTTCCTATAGTAGTTGCTCATCATTTATTAAATTAGAAATCACTTGGTTTAATGTTTGTCCAAAAATTTCAGAATTAAAGAAAGGTCATGGACAGCCATACATTTGGTGAAATAATTGAGAGTGATGCACCTAGAAGGGCAAGGCTTCCAAGGTCATCCACCAGTATTAGACCCTCATACAATTAGGATTTCAATACTCCGTGATTTGGTTACGAGGGAGATGAAGGGGATGTGCACCCCTCCACCTTTCCTTGCCAAACTTTTTTGCGAGCTGCTAGAATTCTTAATGATTTTATGACTTTGGTTTGGAAGGCTAGACTAACAAGTTACATGCAGGATGAGAGTGCACAATATGCTTTTCTCACTAAAACATTTGTGGAGAGTTTTTCTTTTACTAACAGCGTGTTCAAGCCTACTGTGTCATTCAAAATTTATGGCAGGGCTCACTCTATGACTCTGAAGCAATTTTTCAAGGCCCTGGGACTTGGTACAGCCGGGTCATCAAAGAAGATTCCAGCTCTACCCGCTGATTTGTTGGAGCTTTACCGAGGAATAACCAATGATGATGACCGCAGAGCTAGGGAAGATAAAGAATATTCAACTCCCAGCCATCAGGTACATTGCCTACTATCTTGCCACTAGTGTTCTTGGTAGGGAGAAAACTAGTAATATTTCCAACTATCAATTGGACTTCTTAGCTGCTGCGCCTAACAATGAAGATAAGTATAATCTTGGTTCTCTCGTTGCTCGTCGCTTAGCAGCTAAGGGACCCATTTATGGGGGAATTATTGCTACTCGTATTGTTGCTGCCTTGAACATTGTTGTTGATCCACATGATACATTTTTGTCTCCTCAGAGGCTTGATCTTGCTGCCATGAAGGCGCACCACTTTGTCACCACTGGCTCTACCCTTGAGAACTTGGTTTATAGAATGTTGTTTATTGATGGGGAAGAGAGAGAGATCCCTCTACCCCAAACCACTTTGTTCAGTATTTCTCAGGGACCTTTGTCATGCTCAAAGGCGGAGATGGATGACAAGCTGCACTCTCTTAACTTCCACGGGAACTATCAGGAGGAAGCACCATCAAATGACCCCTCTGTGTATTACACGGGGGAGGCCTCGAGCTCATACCAGGACGAGGGAGATTCCTCGACATACTATGGAGGTTCATCCTCTTGGAAACCATGGGATTGAGCCCCACTTAGGCCAAAATCCTAAGCTTGGGGGGAGGTATACCGACATCACACTCATCTATATATCATGTTTGGTCGGTTCTTTGTATATCCATTGTTTCGCTTTCTTTTTGGTTCTTGTTGCTTATTTCTCAAAAACACAAAAATACCAAAAATATTTTCGTTGTTTCTCTTTGTTGTTTCTTTGCTTTGGTTTTCCTTAAAAGAAAAATCCAAAAAGATTTTGCTTTGTTTGTTTTGCTTTGTTTGCTTCTTGTTTGGTTTTCCTTTTTCTTTGTTTGGTTTTAGTTTGTTTGCTTTGTTTAAAAAATCTAAAACACCAATAATATTACTTGTTCTTCTTTGGTTTTGTGAGTTCTTTGAAGGGTTCAGCAGTCCTCAGTGGATTTTGGTTTATATTCAAGTCACACAAGTGAAGGGCAATAATGAAGATTAAGACAACTCGAGGTGTGGTAAGAGGCTGGTAACAAACTCTATTTGTTTCATTTTTGTACATATACTCTTCATTGTGAGCCTTCTTAGCCTGTTTGTGTAAGGTGTATGTCATTATGGATGCTTAGTAGTTCTTGCTTGTCTATGATTAGCTCCAGCTTGCTAATAGTTTGTACATGTCATATGAATGTTTGCTTGCATTGTTTTATTCATATTTTGGTATGATATTGTGGTATCCTCCTCTGACTGTTCATGTGAATTGACTTGGCACATGCTCAAGCATGCATATGACTAATCAATAGTCAATAAGCCTGGATGATTTATTTTGCCTCAGAGTTCTTGTATCACTTTCATGCCATAATTAGTCATGTTTTGTTGCAAGCATGATTTTGACAGCTATTGCTCTCTCGTTTGTCGCTACCTATCTATTGCTAGCCTTCACTTGCACTGAGTATGTGCTCTACCTGTGTTTCCAAAATTCCCAAAACCAATGTTGCCAGCTGTGTCCACCATACCTACCTATTAGCATCATTTGCTACTTCAGTGCATATTCTATATGCCGTGTCTTCTTCCCAAATAAAATGTTTGTCTGTTTTGAGAAAGTTAGTTAGTAAAGCTCTCATGAACTTGATGGCACACTTATTCCTTGTTCTTAATAATCTTGAACCATTGTGACTAGTCCATGAAAGTTATATGCTTGCTAATTATATGCTGGGAGTCAGCAGAACCGTGATGTCATGGGGAACGCTTTCAACACCTTTTGCATATCCTATCCAGTTGATACTTTGCTCTTTTGTTTATAGATGTCGGCGATGTGAAATAAAAGGGGAGCTTGTGAGTTCATGGAGTTTATACATTGTGTTAGAGAAACGCATGGGCCGCTAGCCTAAGCGATGCCTAATCATGGTGGAAACTTGCAGCATCACCATAATGAGCATCTATGAAGCATCCTCAATAAAAAGCTATGCATATGGTAAATAAAAAGGTTGTTGAGATGCTCCTTGTCTGCTTGCCTTGTCATTTTGGTTATGGGAAAGCTCCTGTACCATGTGAAAGGGGTACCCCGTTGGCGGTTCTCTATGATATGCATGTATTTACAATCACAAGAACTTTCAGGTAACCAAAGTTGAGTAGCATGCGGAGTGACCATCGTACTCAAGGGACTTGGGATTTCCAGTCTATGGTCTATCAAGCATATGATTCAGAGTGGACCTCGCTTTCACCTTAACCACATGAAGATGCCTATGATAGGGGCAATGAGAGCTCAAAGCTAATGAGTACCTTCCTTTCAGCATTAGGAATCCTTTCAAACCTTTCAAAACCGTTTTCACAACTTTGTTGAGTCACCACTTATTCTATGAGCACCCTCTGGAGAGCATAGTTGTCATTCTTGTGTTTGTTCCAAAACTTGGTTAATTATGTCATGACTTTGATGCTTGTATCTCTGATATTTTTATCTCTAGTCCTCACTTGAACTTCAGAGGTGCCTTGGCATTTATATTGTGCTCTTGAAACAAAGGCAAGCGAGATACCACTCTATCATACCTTATTATGAGCATTGCAATGTTGCTTATGTTTATGTTCCATGCTACTTATTATTATTGAGTTGGTTTCTCTTCATAGCTTGCATAACTATTGAGTAGACTTAGTTGCATACTCTTTATTATGAATTGTCTAAGAATCTACTCCTGTGCTGAGAATATTTACATCATGTGAAGCAAAGTTTTCGTGAAAGTTCTTTTATCGCACTCTGTTTTCAACTGAATTTCTTGAGGACAAGCAATAAGCTAAGCTTGGGGGGAGTTGATTCGTCCAAAACATATCTACTTTCTTGAACACTTTGCTATTGTTTCTCCTCTAAACTTGTGTGATTTGGATACAACTAACACGGACTGACGTTGTTTTCAGCAGAATTACCTTGGTGTCTTGTTTTTGTGCAGAAAATGAACTATCAGAAAAAATCCTAGAAAATATGCCAAAAATTATATTTCACCAGAAGATCCATGGAGCCAGAAGATAAGACGGAGAAGGGGCCTAGGAGGCCCACACCCATGCCAGGCGCGGGCCCACCACTGGCTGCGTCTGGGGGGTGCAGCCACCCCAGGCACCCCCTCAGCCTCCCTGTGCGCCTATAAGTTGCCTATCGACCTAAAAACCGAGGGGAGTTCGATAGTTTTCCAAAAAGAGTTCCGCTCCGCCGCCGCCACCAGAAACCAAGATTCAGATCCAGAAACTCCGTTCTGGCACACTGCCGGGACGGGAAATTTGGAGAGGATCATCGCCATCGTCATCACCAATGCATCTCCATCAACCGCCGATGTTTCCCTCATCCATGAGTGAGTAATCCCCCGCTATAGGCTTGGGGATGGTAGGGATTGGATGAGTTCTATGATGTAATCGAATCAGATTTGTTAGGGCATAGTGCCTAGTATCTCTATTAGTGCTATTTGACTTTGTTGCAACTTGTTGTGCTTAATGCTTGTCACTAGGGCCTGAGTGCCATGATCTCAGATCTGAACTTATTATTGAATCATTATGATAGTATTGTTTGTGATCTTATCTGCAAGTTGTGTACACATATCATTGTCCGGATCCAAAGGCCCCAAAGTGACAATAATTGGGAAAACCAGAGGGGATGGCTGTGGTGTGAGGATTACATGTGTTCATGGAGTGTTAATGCTTTGCTCCGGTGCTCTATTAAAAGTAGCACCTTAATTGCCAGTAGTTCCCTAGAGGCCCCGCTGCCACGCCCGTCCATCCATGCAACGCCCGTCCATCCATCCCTATGCCTATCGCACTCGAATCCCATAGTTACCGTTACTGTTACTATTGCTACTGTTTCGCTGCTGCTGTTGCTACTACCAAACTATTGCTACTGATAAACTTTTGTGAGCAAGAACTATTTCCAGGTGCAGCTGAACTGACAACTTAGTTGTTAAGGCTTGCAAGTATTCTTTGGCTCCCCTTGTGTCGAATCAATAAATTGGGTAATACTACCCGCGAAGACTATTGCGATCCCCTATACTTGTGGGTCATCACCTGCAACATCCTAATTGGAGAGAAAAAGTGTGTTACTGGCATACATATTCTAACACCAGCATTCTTCAATGTTCATGCTAATAGTGTGAATAGGAAAATCCTGATTAGTAATTGATTTTTATTATTCTGCTATTCTTACTTTCCTATTTGTTGTATATTTTAAAAGTGGGACCGATCATTCAGTTGTATAAAAATGAGGGACTCTTTAGATCACATGAACACATGAATGATAAAAAATGCTGGCAGCGCCACTTTTTATTGATATAGAGGTATGTACACTTGAATCCTATAGGATTAGATACCTATAGGGTTTTGGATCAAGTGTTGTAACATCCCATCATTAGAGCTTAGAAATAAGTTGAACCCAGATGTGTGCATTGCATTCATGCATAGAAAATCCGAATAATTTTCGCGCTTTTGAACAAAACTTGTCAAAGTGATTGAAGATTCTCTCAACTTGATGGGATTGAAGTAGATCATCAAGTTGACTGTGATAAGTTTCAATATGACCTTTTCTATAACCTTATTTTGGGTAAACATAATTTGATCTAGGGGTAGATCAAATATAATAAAACTAAACCACAACACATTGCCCAATGATTATTATCAAATCCATAAGAGATCATATCATAGTATTCATTACAACAACCCATAAATACCAAGTTAAGGATACAACTCAAGTAACAAGAATTTAATAACTAAATCTTGACCTATTTTATTCTTATATATTTTTACCATGATGATCATGGTAATACTTCACCTAACTCTTTAAGTTATATTGAGTAGGAAGGAAACCAAGTCAAGACCATTCACAACATATCTTTCTTTCCATATCAATCCTCATCATATCTATTGAACCTTATCCTAATATCAGTTGTTCATCAATGTTGAGTAATCAACTATTGATTCATCAAATCTTAACCTATCAAATATTGTCCTTATCATAGTATTCACTTTAAAGCCTTTAGATAAAGAAGTAATATGAGGTAAGTAGTAATGCTAGTTTTAAATATCATCTATAGGATGGAAGTATTTGAAGAGAATGAAATCATTATGATAATTGATGGAATTAACTCACTCTTGAATGGATAGAAGAGTTATCTGGAATATATATTTTATAGTAACAAAGAAGATTATAAGGATGAATTCTGAAGATAGTTACCAAGGAGTAATCCTATTGGATTAAGTAGGCATAGTAAATGAATGGTATCTCCTAGTCAGATAAAGATATTAAGAAGATAATTATAATACAACTGTAATGTTGTATTGATGAGGCCTTGATTGGCCAACTAGAAACCTAAGCCATAAATGATCAAAAGATTATAATGATCATGCTCAAGTCATTGAGAGTGATTGATTATATCTTGTATAAGTGACATTCGTGGATAGAACATGATTAAACCCTACTATAGATATGTTAGCATAGATTAGTCATGACATGCCACCATGGTATAATGTGAAGTTGGAGTATGAGTTACTAAGGCAATTAAAGGATAAGATATTATGAATAAGATGATGTTAGAGCATCATTGAGTTATTGGAGTGGTAATATTCTTCTTAAAGAATTGTAAGCACTTGAGGAAAGTAGAATTTGATATACACATCTATTGGAGTAATATTAGTGATGGATGATCAAGAAAGAGTATGAATGGAGTTATAAGTAACTACTTGTTGGATTTGAGATTATCATTAGTGGAGTAGTTTATATAGTCAAGTATAAATATGAAAAGCTTATAAAAGGCTTTAATGACAAGATTTTGAGATTAATAAGTGAGATTACAAAGTAATTGTGAAGTAAGAGAGTAAACATTCAAGTGGACTTGGATTCATAATAAGTATCCTAGATATGAGAGTTATCTCTATGAGAAGATCATATAAATCTTTAGTGTCAAGCTCATTGGATTTACAAATGGATTTAGGAGGAGAAATTATTGATAAGAATATTCTCATGAAGTAAAGCTCATCATGTTAACACATGATGATGGATATGAGGAAGTAGTATATCTAGGAAAGGAATTCCTTAATTAGAAGTCAAGAATTATGAAGTATGGAAGATAGGAATTCTTGGTAAACACTTAACCTTAAATCTATAATCAAGTTTAATATCTATCTCATCTATTTGATCAATCATCTTATTTCCACAATGGCTTGTAGGAATATTTTCCTATAGCAAATCACTTAAGCATATCTTTGTCACTTCAAAACAATAAAATCATATGTGCTTATAAACCATAATTATGAACTCTTTCTCTTAAGCCATCCTAGAGAACAACCTTATCATATTACTATATATGTTGATATCATTTATGATCACAAACATTAAGGCAAAATGTCTTAAACCTTAATCTTCATCCATAGCCATAATAAAATGTGAATTTATTCAATGCTCTCTAAACTCAGGATCACTACTTGTAAAATGGATATCTTCATTTCTACAGCTATGATTATTATTCATGCATAATGACTTAACCAAGATTAGAAGAAATCACCAACTTTTGAACCATAAAAACTTAAAGCATTATTAAGGGTATATATATGAATTCTAATATAATACCAAGTGTGTATAGAACGATATAATCATCATTAGCCATTCTAATAATTACCATGATAACTATCATTGTGATGAAGGAAATCATTTTTATAAGCTTTTCTGTATAATAAATAAATCCCTAAAACCCTAATTCTTAGTTATATTTCATAATGAAAATAATCCTTTATATAATCATGAATAGTGAGAATACTAAAAAGGAATAACAAACCAACTAGTTAAATTAACCTTATAGAAACCTTGATTGATTTACTGAATTTGGAATATTTAAATCATTGAAGAAATTTGAATTGAAAAAGAAAACATAATATAGAAAAGAATAAAGTAAAAAGAAGTAGTAGTCAATTCTAGCCCATGGCCCATTCCCTCGAAACTATTTGTCGCTCGCGTGCATCCATAGCAACATCCTCGCTCGCTTCACCATGGTCCAACACTGGCCCTAGGCCCAGGTACCGCTTCGTCGTCGTCTTCCTCGACGTCATAAGCCGCTCTCTGGAACGAGCGTCGTCGCCTGATGCCGATCACCGTCGTTAGCAACCGTCGTGATGCTCGCCAACACCCTGGACCTTTATGATAAGATCGACCATGATCTCCTCTATCCATCCATACCAGTCTTATCCTCTCTCTCACTCTCTCGTGCAAACCCCTCTTCCTCACCAAAACCCTAACTCCGGCCACCTCAAATCACCATCATTTCCAAGCTCCTCGAGCTCATTCATGGTGCTAGGAAGCTTCCTCTCGTCGTCCTGGATCGTCTGGAAGAAGGAATCGATCCCTATCGCTCACTATCGACGCCACCGACCTCATCGGTCTGCCGCTCGCCGTTGAACATGGAAACACTGTTTGAGCTTGCCTCTTCTTGCTGTCGCCTCTACTAGCTTCCTGGTAAGCTTCTCCTTATGATGGTCCTCTCCGATTTTTTACCCGCACTCTGTAGCCGTTTGTCCATGTGTATGCCGACCACACCGCCACGGGAGCTCATCGCCGACGAGGTTTCGGCGACTATTCATGGGCAACGCCGACACTCTAGGGTTTAGAATGTCGCGCTTATTCGAACTAGGTTAGTCGCGCTCGCTGGGGCGCCGTAGATCGCCGCCGGCGACCATTTCTCGGCGGTGGAGGCCGTGCTGTCGTCATCTTGACGACTAGCCAACGTCATCTTTGACCTAGTCCACTTATTTGACTGGTTCACGCCAACATGGCCTGCTGATGTGGTACTGAACCCACTGGTCACAGACTAGGGTAGTTTTAGTCTAGGTATGTAAAGTAATTCCCTATTTACAATATAATTTAGGAAATGAATAAACTTTATAAATTCAATAATTTTTGTTTTATAATTCAGAAAAAAATATGTTTAATATATGAAAATTTTCAGAAAAATAAAATATACAACTTAAAACTATTATCAAACATTATTATGTTAACCTTTTAAATAATTATTATTTAATAAATATTTTATAAGTAATAAAACTTTGAAAATCCATATTTTAATAATGGTAATTGATAAAAGTATAAATAATATACCAAAATACTTAGAAAATAAGAACTATAATTTAATACTATAATCATGTATTATCATTTCACTTAATTAAATATCTATTATTTAGTAAATATTTATATAGTAATAAATCTTATAAAAATCATATTTTATTATTTATAAATCGCAAAAAATAAATGTAATATACTAAAATTATCACAAAAATAATACCTACATGTTAAAAATATAACATTCCACTTTTGAGGTAAATAAAAATGGAACACTCTAATAACTTGAATTTAAACCTATTTCCTTAATTGATGATTCATAAAAGGATAAATAAAAATGTGCTAATAATTATAAATATTATACATCTAAGGCCTAATAATAGTATTTGACTTAAATATTGATAGTATGAAATTCATATAATCCAAAACATCTTAATTACAATTTTTGAAGAATTATCATTCATCTATAAGTAGTGAATAATATTGTTTACTTATTCACAAACCATAACCACACCTTTATAAGGAGATAAATGATTCTATTCCCTTATAATATTAAGAAACCACTAAACAAATAGAAGTATTACCACTCTTAAGTATCTTTAAGGAAACATTATGAACTGAACAAAGTACAAATATCATAAGCATTACACCTTAAGTCCATCCATGTCCTAAAAGTTAAACTTTAGTCTACAAGACTATAAACACCATGTTAAAGGTTTTATTATGTATTTTATAGTTTACTTTGGTCTGATTCAATTAAGACCTAATGCATCTCAAGACCAAACTAACCGAGTAAACACCAAGAGGCATCGACCACATTATATTAACCATAACAATTGTTTAAACCTTAGAAAAGAAACCTTTTCTTCGAAGGTTATCATTTTTGCCACTTGAATCAAAAAAAATTATAATAATATCTCTAACTCTTAACAACTAAACCCGAAGGACTTTTATCATAGTCACTAGGTGACAATTAATCAAAATCACATTACTTTATACTCTACTTATATTGTTAATACTTAAAATTTAAATGCTTTTGTTTAGTTAAGTAAACTTTTCTTCAAAATTTATTCTTTTATGATACACTAAAAGTAATTCTCAAACATTCAAAATAAATATACTTAAGTAACAACCTTCATATAAGGAGTCTTTAGATACCATTCCAAATTTGAATATTCTATTTTTGTGTGTACTTTATTATACATGCATGTTGTTTCACACACACTCACAAGCCTTAATAAGAAGCAAAAGTGTGAAACTTATCTAAAAGAACAACACATTACAAAGAAACCCTTTCCAGTATCCAAAACCTAGGACAACATTTATTCCGGAGATTCGAGTTTATCAAATTGCATTACATTACTATGCATAATAGCATCTTGATTCTTTAAACATTAGTCCTTACCGGACAAATAATGTTGTTTTCATATATTGGATCTTATATTATATCGAAGACCATGAGTGCATAATATTGCAATCACAAAAGGCAAGTTCATCACTTGCTCATGTCCTTTGAAGAGTATTTTTAAAAGTATTTATAAATTGTGTGTTATCATCTATGTTCCGAAGAAAGAAAATATTATTTTTTCAAAACAAATAAATTGTTGATGTCATCCTAAGTGATGATATGGATTAGGTGAGCAATGTAACTGAGGTTTCCATTTGCAATAAGATTAATCACCTAGGAATTAACAACCCATGACATCAGTGATTCTAGTGCCGTATATCACGCATTAAACATGAGATTTGGAATGGGACGGAGAAGTCAGCTGTATCCTTTTACTTCCGTATGTAGGCAAGACGACCTTACATGACGTTGTGTTTCCTTGCGAGGATCCAGCATATGGGTGGGCACCCTTAGGCCCCACGATTTTGGTGTCTAGATTATCTATGAGTGGCTGTCAGTGGTATAGTCATCCCTATATGGAACTTGCCAGGGCATTGATGGTGGCTCAGTTGACTGTAGAGCCTCGTTGGGAGACCCCAAGATCAAGGTGTGATGAGCACATCTGCAAGTCTTACCTCAGTTTGAAACCAAGGTTATCAAAACAGTAGGAGCAAGGAAACAACTCCAAGGTGTTGCTAACAACTTGGAATCCTACTAAACACAGACTCAAGACTTTGCCCCAACTTACAATGAGGTTGTCAATCTCACTGGTTTGCTGAAGACAAAGGATTAAATGTATAGTGTGGAAGATAATAGTTGCTTGTAGAAAGTAAACGGTAACAGTAGATGATGTATCAATGGTAAAGATTAGACTGGGGTCCATAGTTCACTAGAGGTGTTCTCCTTAAGATATATCACATGTTGGGTGAACAATTATAGCGGGGCAATTGACAGGCTGAGAAAGCATAACAATGCAAATACTAGACATCATGACTCCTATGAGATTTGATTGGGCATTACAACAATATACATAGACCGTAATCCAACTACATCTATGACTAATAATCCACCTTCAGGTTATCATCTGAACCCCCTCTAGTATTAAGTTACAAGCAATGGATAATTGCATTAAGCCATGTGTGCAAAGTAAACAATACAATTGTTCCATGAAGAAAATATTGTTGTTTTCTCCCTAGTATCAACAACACATCTACAACCTTAGAGATTTCTGTCACTTCCCCAGATTACTAGAGGCATGAACCTATTATCGAGCATAAATACCCCCTCTTGGAGTCACAAGCATCTACATGGCCAAGATAGCTACTAGCAACAGAGAGCATGCAAGATCACAAATAACACAGACATGATAGAATCAATAATCAATCTGACATAGTATCTCAATATCCATCGGATCCCCGCAAACACAACATGTATGAATAGAAATAGATGATCTTGATCAAGAACGGAGCTCATAGGATCTAAACATGATAGCACAAAGGAGGAGAAACAACCATCTAGCTACTGTATGGACCCATAGTCCAAGGGTGAACTACTCACGTATCATACCAGAGGCTGGCATGGTGATGAAGAAGGCCTCCGGATGATCTCTCCCCTCCCGGCAGGGTGCCGGGAAGAGCTTCAGATCCCCCCAATCTAGGGACGATGGTGGCAGCGGCTACAGACTGTTTCATGGAGATCTGATCGGGTGCTTAGGGTTTCTGCATCATGGTGACTTTATAGGCCAAGAGGCGAGGTAGGGGCTATTGGAGATATGCCCTAGAGGCAATAATAAAAGTGGTTATTATTATATCTTTGTGTTTATGATAAATGTTTACATTCATGCTATAATAGTATTGACCGGAAACATTAATACTTGTGTGATTTGTAAACTAAATTAGAGTCCCTAGTAAAGCCTCTTTATAATACTAGCTTGTTGGTTAATAGATGATCGTGGTTTCTCGATCATGAACATTGAGATGTTGTTAACAACAAGATCATATCATTAGGAGAATGGTATGATGGACATACTCCTATAGATAAGCGTAGCATTAAGATCAAGTCATTTCAATAGTTCATTTGCTATAAGCTTTCTGATACATAGTAACCTAATTCCTTCGACCATGAGATCATGCTAATCACCATCACCGGAAGGATGCTTTGATGACATCAAACACCACACCGTAACTGGGTGGCTATAAAGGTGGCATTGAGTGTTCGGAAAGTATGTGTTGAGGCACATGGATGAAGAGTGGGATTTGTCCATCCATATGACAGGTAGATATACTCTGGGCCCTCTCGGTGGAATGTCATCCAATTAGCTTGCAAGCATGTGACTGGCTCACAAGGGATCACATATCACGGGAACGAGAAAAGAGTACTTATCGGTAACAAGGTTGAACTAGGTATGTAGAGATACTGACGATCAAACCTCGGATAAGTAAACTATCGCGAGACAAAGGGAAATTGGTATCGTATGTAAGTGGTTCATTCGATCGCAAAGTAATTGTAGAAATATGTGGGAGCCATATGAATTTCCATATTCCTCTATTGGTTATTGATCGGAGAAGTGTCTCGGTCATGTCCGCATAATTCACGAACCGTAGGGAGACACACTTAAGGATTCAATGTTGTTTAGTAGATATGGAATGTTAGTAGGGATACTGAATTTTGTTCGAAGTCTCCGATGGGATCCGGGATATCACTAGGAGATCCGGAATAGTCCGGAGAATAAGATTCATATAAGGAAAGTCCAATTCTAGAGTTCGGGAATAATTTCGATGTTTTCATCGGAGAGGTTCTAGAAGGTTCACCGGACTGGAAGGGGAATGCTCCATGAATGTGTCATGGGTAAGTGGAATGATTGGATCATATCCTAGGTCACTTGGTTTGTGAATTTGCAAGAGAGAATTAAAGCTCTAAATTGAAAGTCAAACGGGAGGTTTGAAAAGTCAAACTGGAACAATGGTTTCCTAGTGGAAGAAGGAAAGAGCCCTTCCTTCAATCCAACTTGGTTTTGGGTTTGGATTCAAACCCTCCCCTCCCAAGGCTGCCCCCCTCTCATAAAAAGAGGGGGAGGGCTACCCCAAACAACCCTAAGCCAGCCCTCCCCACCCTGTGCGCCGCCGCCTAGCCGCCGCCGCCGTTGCCGCCTCGTTGCCGTTGCCAACACCTCCTCCTCCTCCCGGCCTTCTAAACCTAGATCACCGGGAAACCCTAGATCCACCATAACTCGTACCAGCTTAGGCGAAGCCCTGCAGGATCTTCCCTCTACTTCCGACACCACGCCGTTGTGCTGTCGGAATCGTGAGGGGAGAACTACAACTTCCGCTGCCTACTAGAACAAGGGAGAGGAAGGTCTTCATCGAGTACCAAACGTGTGACCGACTGCGAAAGCACTACCGGAACACAGCGCTGGAAGGATCTTCTACGCGATCTTGAGATCGGCAAGTGTACGACTACATCACCCACGAGAATATGCTCTCGTTAACCGCTTTGGAATCTTCGAGGGTGAGTACTCTAATCGACTCGTTGCTACAATCTAGTAGATAGATCTTGGCTTGTTTGTTTGCATGCGTGAGAATTTTTTTGTTTTCCATGCTACGAACCACTACAGTGGTATCAGAGTCGTGTCTATATGTAGATCTGTTGCACGAGTAGAACACAATGGTCATTGTGGCGTTGATGCTTTTGTTGTCGATTGCTTCTTGTGTACTTTGCATCTTGTGGGATGGTGGGATGAAGCGGCCCGAGCTAACCTTATATGACATCGTTCATGAGACTTGCTCCATGCTTGACATGCAACTTGTATTGCATAAGTGTCTTTGCGGGTGCATGTTTCTCCCAACATAGTTAAGATTCAATTTACAACGGGTGATTGACCATACTAGTATCAACGTTGTGGTTCTTGTTCGTAAGTTAGAAACGACACTTTTTGAAAGCCCCAAACCACGTAAAACATGCAAATAAAATTAGAGGCATCTAACTTTGTTTTGCAGGGGTGTGTTGTGATGTGATATGGCCATGATTGTGATTATATATGATGTATGCAATGTTCCTTATTGTAAGTTGGCAACCAGCAGGAGCCATATGGTTGTATTTTTAATTCCGTTAAGACCTGCATGTCTATTATTCAAAGTAGTTGTAATAGTTGATGCTGGTGGACGACAACCATGAAGCGGCGCCATTGACCTTGACGCTATGCCGGTGATGATGGAGATCATGTTCGTGCTTGAAGATGGAGATCGGAAGCACAAGAAGAAAGGTCATATCATATCACATATTATGAATTTCATGTGATGTTAATCCTTTTATGCATCTTGTATTGCTTAGTTTGCGACGGTAGCATTATAAGATGATCCCTCAGGCACAAAATTTCAAGTTATAAAGTGTTCATCCTTAGTAAGCACCGTTGCTAAAGCTCGTTGTTTCGAAGCACCACGTGATGATCGGGTGTGTTAGATTCTACAAGTGTATACAATGTGAGCAAGCCAGATTTGCTCATGTGGAAGCTAAGGTTTGATCTTGACGAGCCTAGCATGTACAGACATGGTCTCGGAACACGGATCACCGAAAGGTAAAGCATGAGTCATATAGTAGATATGATGAACATGTTGATTGTTCACCATTGAAGCTACATCAACTCTCGTGATGATCGGTTTTGATATGGTGGATTTGGTTTGTGTGATCTCTAAAACAATATGAGGGATATTGTTTTGAGTGGGAGATCACCTAGATTAATTTAACTATTAATTAGAACTCAATTTGTCATAAACTTAGTCTAAACTATTTTAAATATGTTGTAGATCAATGGCGGCCCCTACCATCAATTTTAATGCGTTCCTAGAGAAATTAAAGTTGAAAAACAATGGAAGAAACTTCGCGGATTGGTTCCGCAATTTGAGGATTGTCCTCAATGCTGGTAATTTGACCTATGTGCTGGATGCACCGCTGGGTGACCCACCTGTAGTTGATGCTGGTGATGAGGTAAAGAATGTTTTCCTCGCTCGGAAGAATCAGTACTCCATAGTTCAATGTGCTATCTTGTATGGTTTGGAATCGGAGCTTCAGAAAAGGTTTGATAACCATGACCCACATGATATTGTCCGTGAACTCAAGATGATATTTGAGGCTCACGCGGAAGTTGAGAGTTATGAGGCTTTTGAAAAGTTCTTTAACTGCAAGATGGAAGAGGGAAGCTCCGTCAGTGAGCATGTGCTTAAGATGTCTGGGCATGCAAGCAAGCTTCAAAGCTTGGGTATAGTGATTCCTAATGCTTTGGGGATTCACCGTGTCCTCCAATCACTACCACCAAGTTACAAGAACTTTGTGATGAACTACAATATGCAAAACATGGACAAGTCATTGCCTGAACTCTTCTCCATGTTAACAAGTGTTGTTGGTCAATAAGACCACCAAATTCAAGAAGCAAGGCAAGTCTAAGAAAAAGGGAAACTTCAAGAAGGGCGATAAGAAAGTTACCGCGCCGGCGAAGAAGACCAAGGTTGGGCCTAAGGCTAATACTGAGTGCTTTTACTGCAAGGGAGAAGGTCACTGGAAGCAGAATTGCCCTAAGTACTTGGCGGATTTGAAGTACGGCAACATCAAGAAGAAAGGTATATCCGATATACATGTTATTGATGTGTATCTCACTAGTACTCGTAGTAGTGCCTGGGTATTTGATACTGGTTCAGTTGCTCACATTTGTAACTCGAAACAGGTGTTGCAGAATAGACGGAAACTAGCGAAGAACAAGGTGACGATGCGCGTTGGAAATGGATCAAAGGTTGATGTGATCGCGGTCGGCACGCTACCTCTTCATCTACCATCGGGATTAGTTTTATACTTAAATAATTGTTATTTGGTGCTTGCGTTGAGCTTGAACATTATATCCGGATCATGTTTATTGCGAGACGGTTACTTTTGTTTAAGTCCGAGAATAATGGTTGTTCGATTTATATGAGTAATATGTTTTATGCACATGAACCTTTGATAGATGGTCTATTCTTATTGAATCTCGATTGTGGAAATACACACATTAATAACATTGAAGCTAAACGTTTGAAATTGAGCGATAACTCGACCTATATGTGGCACTGTCGTCTTGGTCATATTGGAGTGAAGCGTATGAAGAAACTCCATTCCGATGGACTTCTTGAATCACTTGATTTCGAATCACTTGAAAGATGCTAAGCATTTTTTATGGGTAAAATGACTAAGACTCCATTTTCTGGTATGATGGAGCGAGCTACAGACTTATTGGAAATCATACATACCGATGTGTGTGGACCAATGAGTGTAGCATCACACGGTGGTTATCGTTATGTTCTTACCTTCACGGATGACTTGAGTAGATATGGGTATATCTATTTCATGAAACATAAGTCCGAAACTTTCGAGAAGTTTAAGGAATTTCAAAGTGAGGTAGAGAATCAACGTAACAAGAAGATTAAATTTCTACGATCTGATCACGGAGGTGAATATCTAATTTACGAGTTTGGCGAGCATTTGAAGAAATGCGGAATACTTTCACAATTGACACCGCCGGGAACACCACAACGTAATGGTGTGTCCGAATGTCGTAATCAAACTCTCTTAGATATGGTTCTTTCTATGATGTCACTTACAGATTTACCGCTATCGGTTTGGGGTTATGCATTAGAAACAACCACATTCACTTTAAATAGGGCACCATCTAAATCCATTAAAATGACACCGTATGAATTATGGTTTGGGAAGAAACCTAAATTGTCGTTCCTTAAAGTTTGGGGTTTCGAAGCTTATATAAAGAAGTTACAGCCCGACAAGCTTGAACCCAAAGCGGAAAAATGCGTCTTCATAGGATACCCGAAGGAAACTATTGGGTATACCTTCTATCATAGATCCGAGGGCAAAATCTTTGTTGCCAAGAATGGATCCTTTCTAGAGAAGGAGTTTCTCTCGAAGGAAGTGACTCGAAGGAAAGTAGAACTCGACGAAGTTATTGAACCTTCTCTCGAACTTGCGAGTAGCGCAGCACCGGAAGTAGTTCCTGTGGCACATACACCAATAAGAGAGGAAGCTAATGATGTTGATCATGAAACTTCTGTTGAAGTTGCTACAAAACCTCGCAGGTCAACGAGAACTTGTACCACTCCTGATTGGTATGATCCCGTTATGAGTGTCATGTTGGTGGACAACACCGATGACCCTGCGACATATGAGGAAGCAATGATGAGCCCAGATTCCAATAAATGGCAAGAAGCCATGAAATCCGAGATTGGATCCATGTACGAAAACCATGTATGGACTTTGGTGGACTTACCGGATGGCCGGAAGGCTGTCGAGAACAAATGGATTTTCAAGAAGAAAACATATGCTAATGGTAATGTTACTTTCTATAAAGCTCGACTTGTCGCAAAAGGGTTTCGACTACGATGAGACTTTCTCACCGGTAGCGAAGCTATAGTCTATGAGGATTTTGTTAGCGATCGCTGCATATTATGATTATGAGATATGACAGATGGATGTCAAAACAGCATTCCTCAATGGATACATTGATGAAGAGTTGTATATGATGCAACCCAATGGTTTTGTCGATCCTAAAGATGCTAACAAGGTATGCAAACTTCAACAGTCCATTTATGGATTGAAGCAAGCATCCCGGAGTTGGAATCAACGTTTTGATAAGGTAATCAAAAACTTTGGTTTTATACAAACTTATGGAGAAGCTTGTATTTACAAGAAAGTGAGTGGGAGCTCTGTAGAATTCTTAATACTATATGTAGATGACATATTGTTGATTGGGAATGATGTAGACCTTCTTAATAGTGTCAAGGATTATTTGAATAATAGTTTTTCAATGAAAGATCTTGGCGAAGCAGCTTATATATTAGGCATAAAGATTTATATAGATAGATCAAGACGCCTAATATCATTGTCACAGAGTACATATTTGGACAAAGTTGTAAAGAGGTTTGGAATGGAAGATAGCAAGAAAGGGTTCTTGCCCATGTTGACCAATACGACCTTGAGTAAAACTCAAAGTCATACAACGACAGAAGATAGAGAAAGGATGAGTAAGACACCCTATGCCTCAGCCATAGGATCTCTTATGTATGACATGCTATGTACTAGACCCGACATTGCATTGGACAGCGGTCAAAAACATCCTTAAGTCATGAGAAGAACCAAGGATATGGTTCTTTCTGATGGAGGTGATGAAAATCTCATTGTTAAGGGTTACACCAATGCTAGTTGGAACACCGATCCGGATGATTCTAAATCTCAATCTGGATACATATTTACTTTGAATGGTGCAGCAGTTAGCTAGAGGAGTGCAAAGCAAAGCGTTGTGGCGAGATCTTCAACTGAATCAGAATACATAGCTGCTTCGGAGGCTTCACAAGAGGCGATATGGATGAAGGAGTTTATTACAGAGCTCAGTGTGGTTCCAAGTGCGCTGGACCCAATGTCTATCTACTATGATAACATGGGCTCCATAGCCAATACACAATAACCAAGGTCACAAAAGAAGCTGAAGCACATCAAGATACGTTTTCACGCTATTCAAGAGCATGTCCAAGATGGTGACATAAAGATTTGCAAAGTACACACAGATCTGAATGTGGCGGATCCGTTGACTAAACCTCTCCCGAGGGCAAAACATGACCAGCACCAAACTGCCATGGGTGTTCGGTATATTACCATGTAATCTAGATTAGTTGACTCTAGTGCAAGCGGGAGACTGTTGGAGATATGCCCTAGAGGCAATAATAAAAGTTGTTATTATTATATCTTTGTATTTATGATAAATGTTTACATTCATGCTATAATAGTATTGACCAGAAACATTAATACTTGTGTGATTTGTAAACTAAATTAGAGTCCCTATTAAAGCCTCTTTATAATACTAGCTTGTTGGTTAATAGATGATCGTGGTTTCTCGATCATAAACACTGAGATGTTGTTAACAACAAAATCATATCATTAGGAGAATGGTATGATGGATATACTCCTATAGATAAGCGTAGCATTAAGATCAAGTCATTTCAATAGTTCATTTGCTATAAGCTTTCTGATACATAGTAACCTATTCCTTCGACCATGAGACCATGCTAATCACCATCACCGGAAGGATGCTTTGATGACATCAAACACCACACCGTAACTGGGTGGCTATAAAGGTGGCATTGATTGTTCAGAAAGTATATGTTGAGGCACATGGATCAAGAGTGGGATTTGTCCATCCATATGACGGATAGATATACTCTGGGCCCTCTCAGTGGAATGTCATCCAATTAGCTTGCAATCATGTGACTGGCTCACAAGGGATCACATATCACGGGAACAAGAAAAGAGTACTTATCGGTAACAAGGTTGAACTAGGTATGCAGAGATACCGACGATCAAACCTCGGATAAGTAAACTATCGCGAGACAAAGGGAAATTGGTATCGTATGTAAGTGGTTCATTCGATCGCAAAGTAATCGTAGAAATATGTGGGAGCCATATGAATTTCTAGATTCCTCTATTGGTTATTGATCGGAGAAGTGTCTCGGTCATGTCCGCATAATTCACGAACCGTAGGGAGACACACTTAAGGATTCGATGTTGTTTAGTAGATATGGAATATTAGTAGGGATACCAAATGTTGTTCGGAGTCTCGGATGGGATACAGGATATCACGAGGAGATCCGGAATAGTCCGGAGAATAAGATTCATATAAGGAAAGTCCGATTCCGGAGTTCGGGAATGATTTCGATGTTTTCATCGGAGAGGTTCTAGAAGGGTCTAGAAGATTCACCAGACCGGAAGGGGAATGGTCCATGAATGTGTCATGGGTAATTGAAATGATTGGATCATATCCTAGGTCACTTGGTTTGGGCATTTGCAAGAGAGAATTAATGATCTAAATTGAAATTCAAACGGGAGGTTCGAAAATTCAAACTGGAACAATGGTTTCCTAGTGGAAGAAGGAAAGAGTCCTTCCTTCAATCCAACTTGGGTTTGGGTTTGGATTCAAACCCTCCCCTCCCAAGGCCGCCCCCTCTAATAAATAGAGGGGGAGGGATGCCCCAAACAACACCAAGCCAGCCCTTCCCACCCCGTGCGCCGCCGCCTAGCCGCCACCGCACGTCGCCGTGCCGCCGCCTCGCGCCGCCGTCGCGTCGTCGTTGTCTCCCTAGCCTCCGCCGACACCTCCTCGTCCTCTTGGTCTTGTAAACCTAGATCACCGGGAAACCCTAGATCCACCGTAACTCGCATCGGTTTAGGCGAAGCCCTGCGGGATCTTCCCTCTATTTCCGACACCACGCCGTCGTGATGTCGGAATCGCGAGGGGAGAACTACAACCTGCGCTGCCTGCTGGAACAAGGGAGAGGAAGGTCTTCATCGAGTACCGAACGTGTGATCGACTGTGGAAGCGCTGCCGGAACGCAGCTTCGGAAGGATCGTCTACGCGATCTTGAGATCAGCAAGTGTACGACTACATCACCCACTAGAATCTGCTCTCGTTAACCGCTTTGGAATCTTCGAGGGTGAGTACTCTAATCGACTCATTGCTACAATCTAGTAGATAGATCTTGGCTTGTTTGTTTGCATGCGGGAGAAATTTTTTGTATTCCATGCTACGAACTGTAACATCCCAAAAATACTAAACTTGGATCATCAAACTCTAATCATCAAAATTTAGGAGTAACAAAAACTTTTCTAAATAAAAATATGAAAGCGTGCATGTGTGTATGCATTCCAATTTGAATTCTTTTGAATTGCCTTGTTTATGTGTTTCTTTGCTTGTAAATGGATGCTTAGGTGAAATAAACATCATCTAAACATTTCCCACACTTTTCCCAAAGACAAGTAAATCAAAACAAATAAAATAAGGCAATGGTCATTTTGACCAATTTAACTCCCATGCCTACTTTGGCTGGCTCAAACTTTCAAAACCTAAAATAAACTTTTCTGGATCTTTGCACCCCTTGATTGTACTCATAACAAAGTATCAAGGCCCACTTTGTGATCATCCAGAAACTTTCAAATGCATAGTTTAAATGATAATTCAAAATTGAATCTTTATCATATGGGAAGATCCCACTTTATCAAAAACCACTCAAACAAGCTCAACTTTCAAAACCCAAGCATCTGCAGACTCACCAGCACCAATCTAGCACACCCACCAAAAATCTTTTCAAAATTCAAAACATGAATTCATGCGGCCATTTCATCAAACACTTGGCAGACACAAATCAAACAAAATCAAAACACTATAGTGTGCAGTGTTTTGAGCCTAACTGGTTCCCTATCTAGCTCACAACCATCTCAGTAGATCATCTAGCAAGATTAACCAAGCACTAGCACCACTGTGAGCTTGCCAATATCATCAATGGTGAACAGCCGAGTGCATCCTTGCCACCCTAGTGTAGACAGCAAGCTAGGAAGGAAACTAGCCATGCCAACCTTGTCTGGGAGATCACCCATGCCTCACCGCCCCCTCTCGACCAGCCCTGCCTCGAAGACACCGACCAGAGCACCCAGGAACGCCGCGCCCGTGCCTCTGTCAACCGTGTCGAGCATGCGCCAGAGCGCCACGCTCGACCAAAGCCCACAGACCGTGCGCCGCCCTCGCCGCGTGCATACACGACCGCCACCGACCCAGGAGACCGCCAGGCATCCCCGTTAGCCGCCCCATGCCGCACAGCCACCGCTCGCCGTTGAAGAAGTCGCCTCTGCCGCAGAGCGTCGCGTGTTCCAGACCAACCCGCACTGCCCCACGTCTCGCCATTGTATCTTTGAGCATCGCCAGGGAACACCGCAGCGTCCCCTACCTTCGCCCATGCCAATAGCCGTATGTACCATCGCCCCCGACGAGCTCACCATGTGCCCCATCGGTCCCCTCGCTCGACTATAAATAGAGGCCACCCCCAGCCGAATTGAGCACACCATTCTACTCCCCTCTCCTCACTGATCGTGCCACACCATTCCCGGAGCAAGGCGAGCACCACCTCGTCGGAATTTCACTAGAGCCCGCCGCCTCTGGAGAAGAAGGGAGCCAGCGATTGGAGCCGCCCCTGGAGGAGCCACCGGTACCAGGAGATTCGCCGTCATCGACTTCGTCGTTCGCCTGCCTCGCCGACCCTCGCCTGCACCCCGGTGAGCCCCCAGCAACCTGAAGGGTTTTGTGCCATAGTAAATCAAAATTTTCTACGGATGCGAACAGAGGGAAAGCCAAGATCTAATCTAGGAGATGCAATCAACGAGAGAGATTGGATTAGATCTTCATACCCTTGAAGATTCGCACAGCGGAACGTTCGTCGGAACGTGGGTGATGTAGTCGTACTCGCTTCTCCTCCTCGCGATCCGATCCGATCTAGCACCACAAGTGGCGGTGCCTCCGTGAGATGCACACGTGCAGCACCTCGACGTCTCCTCCTTCCTCGGACCAGCAAGTATGGTGGAGAGATAGATTGGATCTACAACACGACGGCGTGGTGTATATGGTGGAGAATTTCTGCTGCAGGGCTTCGCCTACAAACAGTCGGGAGGGAGAGAGGAAAGCTAGCAAGGCGGCTAGGGTTTGGAGGAGAGGTGTGGGGGGTTGGTGCGCCCCCACCCCTCTTTATATAGAGGGGGGGGCGCAGCCCTAGCCCCTCCCCCAAGCCCAAAGGATAAGGAGTGGGGGGCATGGACTCTCCCCTCTTCTAGAAACCCTATCTCTAGTTTAAACGATTTAAACTCTCTAGGATCGGCTGGGCCCTATGGGGCCTTGTGCCCCTGGCCCAATGCGGCCAGGACACTCCCTCATAGGCCCATGCCCCCTCCCGGAAGGTGGGGCCACGTTGGTCCCCTTCCGGAAGGTTCTAGAAGCTTCCGGTACAATGCCGATTAACCCGGAACAATTCCGAACTCCAAAAACTGCACTGCCTTATATGAATCTTATTCTCCGGACCACTCCGGAACCTCTCGTGATATCCCAGATCCCATCCGAGACTCCGAACAAAAATTCATAAACCAATTATCCAATCTATCCTAGCATCGAGACACATTAAGTGTGTGACCCTGCGGGTTCGAGAATATGCAGACATGATCTTCTATCAATAATCAACAGCGGGGTCTGGGCACCCATATTGACTCCCACACATTCATCGATGATCATATCGGATGAACCACGATGTCAGGATTCAAACAATCCCATATATATATTCCCTTCATCTCGCGATATTTTACTTGCCCGAGATTCGATCGTCGGTACCGTCATACCTAGTTCAATCTCGTTCACAGCAAGTACTTTACTTGTTCCGTAATCCGATATCACTTTGTGATTAACTCCTTAACCACATGCTTGCAAGCGGTGTTGATATCGATTACCGAGTGGGCCCGAAGTATATCTCTCCGACTTGGGAGGGACAAATTCCATCTCGATACATACAACCCAACAGATACTTTCCGATCACCTGAGAGACACCTTTATGATCACCCTCTCATAGGATGACGTTTGATGACCTCAAAGCTTTCTTCCGATACCAGGGAGTTGTATTATCTCATGGTCTAAGGAATACAATATTTGACATAGGAAAAGCTTCGCAAAGATGAACACGATGATACGATCTAATTGCTTCGCTTAGTTTGGGTCTGTCCATCATATCATTCTCCAATGATATGATCTCATTATCAATTGACAACTCATGTCTATGGTTAGTAAACCTTAACCATCATTGATCAATGGGCTAGTCCATAGAGGCGTACTAGGGACACGGTGTTGTTCACAAACCACACAAGTATTAAAGTTTCCGCTTAATACAATTCTAGCATGGAATATAAACTTTATCATGAATAAGAATTATAATAATAACATCTTTATTATTGCCTCTAGGGCATAATTCCATCAGTCTCCCACTTGCACTAGAGTCAATAATCTAGTTTACATCTGGCAACAATCTCACACCCATGGCACTGAGGTGTTGATCATGTTTTACACGTGGAAGAGGTTTAGTCAATGGATCTGCGACATTCAGATTTGTATGTACTTTGCTAATCTTCAGATCTCCATCTGCAATATAATCTCGGATTATATGAAACTTGCGGTTGATATGCTTGGTCTTTGGATGATATCTTGGTTCCTTAGCGAGTGCTATGGCGCCAGTGTTGTCACACAATATCTCTAGTGGGTCCAATGCACTTGGAACCACGCCAAGCTCAGTGATGAAGTTTCTGATCCAAACTCCTTCACTTGACGCTTCTGCAGCAGCCATGTATTCCGCTTCCACTGTAGATCCCGCGATCACGCTTTGCTTGCAGCTTCTCCAGCTCACAGCTCCTCCATTCAAAATATAAACGTATCCTTTCTGAGATTTGGAATCATCCTTGTCGGTGTCAAAACTAGCATCGACGTAACCTTTTACGACAAGCTGTTCATCACCCCCATAGACTAAGAACATTTCTTTAGTCCTATTTAGGTACTTTAGGATGTTTTTCACGGCTGTCCAGTGTTCCACTCCTGGATCACTTTGATATCTGCTCGTCAAACTAAGAGCATTGGACACATCCGGTCTAGTACACAGCATGGCATACATGATGGAACCTATGGCCGAGGCATAAGGCACTTTGCTCATAGCTTCCCTATCATTTACCGTAGCTGGACACTGAGCCTTGCTCAATATCTTACCTGACAACATAGGCACTGAACCTTTCTTTGCCTTATCCATTCTGAACCTTTTTAGAACTTTGTCTAGGTATGTACTCTGGCTTAAAGCTATCAGGCGTCTTTGTCTATCTCTATAGATCTTGATGCCCAATATATAAGCAGCTTCACCTAGGTCTTTCATTGAAAAACACTTGTTCAAATAACTCTTCACATCGTTAAGCATGTTGATGTCATTTCCAATAATCAATATGTCATCCACATATAGTACCAGAAACGTCACCGAGCTCCCACTCACTTTCTTGTAGATACAAGCTTCGTAGCAATTTGGAACAAATCCAAAGCTCTTGATCACTTGATCAAAACGAAGGTTCCAACTCCGAGATGCTTGCTTCAGTCCATAAATGGAACGCTGAAGTTTGCATACTTTACTAGCATCCTTAGGATCGACAAAACCTTCGGGTTGCATCATATACAACTCTTCATCAATGTTGCCATTGAGGAACGCAGTCTTGACATCCATCTGCCATATTTCATAATCATGAAACGCAGCAATTGCTAATAAAATCCGAATGGACTTAAACATCGCTACGGGAGAGAAAGTCTCATCGTAGTCAACACCTTGAACTTGTCGAAAACCTTTCGCGACAAGCCGTGCTTTATAGACGGTAACATTACCATCCGCGTCCGTTTTCTTCTTGAAGATCCATTTGCACTCAACGGCCTTTCTGTCGCTAGGAGGGTCCACCAAAGTCCATACTTGGTTTTCGCTCATGGATCCCAATTCGGATTTCATGGCTTCTAGCCATTTCTCAGAGTCTGGGCTCATCATCGCTTCCTCATAGTTCTTAGGTTCACTGTCTTCTACTAACAAGACAGTCAAGACAGGGTTGCCGTACCACTCAAGAGGGGCACGCGACCTTGTCGACCTGCGACGTTCAGTAGCAGCATCGTCCGAAGCTTCATGATCCTTGTCATTAGCTTCCTCTATTGTTGGTGCAGGCGGCACTGGAACAATTTCAGGTGCTGCGCTACTCTCCAATTCAAGAGAAGGTTCAATAACCTCGTCTAGCTCTACTTTCCTCCCACTCACTTCTATCGAGAGAAACTCCTTCTCAAGAAAGGAACCGATCTTTGTGACAAACACTTTGCCTTCGGTTCTGTGATAGAAGGTATACCCAATAGTTTCCTTAGGGTATCCTATGAAGACGCATTTCTCCGCTTTGGGTTCGAGCTTGTCCGGCATCAACTTCTTGACGTAAGCTTCGCATCCCCAAACTTTAAGAAACGACAACTTAGGTTTAACACCAAACCACAGTTCATACGGTATCGTCTCAACGGATTTAGATGGAGCCCTATTTAAAGTGAATGCAGCGGTTTCTAATGCATAACCCCAAAATGATAACGGCAAATCAGTAAGAGACATCATTGATCGGACCATATCTAATAGGGTTCGATTCCGGCGTTCAGACACACCATTGCACTGTGGTGTTCCGGGTGGCGTGAGTTGTGAAACGACTCCACTTGCTTTAAGATGCGTGAGAAAATCATAACTCAAATATTCACCTCCACGATCGGATCGTAGAAACTTAATCTTTCTGTTACAATGGTTCTCCACTTCATTCTGAAATTCCTTGAACTTTTCAAATGTTTCAGATTTATGTTTCATTAAATAGATATACCCATATCTACTTAAGTCATCGGTAAAAGTGAGGAAATAGCGATATCCATCGCGCGTCGAAACACTCATCGGTCCGCATACATCGGTATGTATGATTTCCAACAAGTTCGTTGCTCGCTCCATCATACCGGAGAACGGGGTTTTGATCATCTTGCCCATGAGGCATGGTTCGCATGTGTCAAATGATTCAAAATCAAGAGACTCCAAAAGTCCATCAGAATGGAGTTTCTTCATGCGCTTTACACCAATATGACCTAGACGACAGTGCCACAAATAAGTAGTATTATCACTATCTACTTTGCATCTCTTAGCCTCAATGTTATGGATGTGTGTTTCATCCCTTTCGAGATTTAGAAGAAATAAACCATTCACAAGAGGTGCATGACCATAAAAGATGTTACTCATATAAATAGAACAACCATTATTCTCCGATTTAAATGAATAACCGTCTTGCAATAAACACGATCCAGAAATAATGTTCATGCTCAACGCAGGCACATAATAACACTTATTAAGGTTTACAACTAATCCCGAAGGTAAAACTAAGGAGAGCGTGCCGACGGCCATCACATCAACTCTTGATCCGTTGCCAACGCGCATCGTCACCTCATCCCTCGCAAGCCGCCGTCTATTCCGTAGCTCCTGTTTCGAGTTACAAATATTAGCAACTGAACCGGTATCAAATACCCAGGCACTACAACGAGGGCTAGTAAGGAAAACATCAATAACATGTATATCAAATATACCTTTGATGGTGCCAGCCTTCTTGTCCGCTAAGTACTTCGGACAGTTGCGCTTCCAGTGACCCTTGTCCTTGCAATAGAAGCACTCAGTGTCGGGCTTAGGACCAGACTTGAGCTTCTTCTCAGCAGGGGCATTGCGCTTGCCGCCGCCCTTCTTGAAGGGTTTCTTTGCTCCCTTACCTTTCTTAAAGGAGGGCTTGTTGACCATCAACACATGATTATCCTTCTTGATGTCCACCTCTGCAGCCTTCAGCTTTGCGAAGAGCTCGGTGATCGTATCAGTGGAACCAATCTGATTATGAGTCACTACAAAACTTTTGTAGCTGGGAGGGAGTGATTGCAGAACCCTGTCAATCTTGAGCTCCTCTGGAATCGTGCATTCCAGTTGCTCAAGACGTTAAGTGTAGCCCGACATCTTTATGGCGTGCTCACTAACGGAACTCCCTTCCTCCATCTTGCAGTTAAAGAACTTCTCGGAGATCTCATATCTCTCAGAACGGGCCTGAGTCTGAAACATGGTTTTCAGCTCCTCGAGAATCTCGAAGGGCCCGGGATACTCTTCAAAACGATTTTGAAGCTCCGGTTCCATAGCAAACAACATGGTGCTCTTAATCACACCATAATCATCTTTGCGTGATTGATAGACAGCTTTATCATCAGCCGGCGCAGTTGCAGCAGGGGGGTCACCTAACGCTTTCCCAAGGACATAGTCCTTTTGACCGCCAGAGAGAATGATTCTCAGATTGCGGAACCAATTGGTGAAGTTAGACCCATTGTTTTTAAGCTTTTCCTTCTCAGCAAAAACGTTGAAGTTGAAGTTGGACTTGGCCATGTGATCTACAGTATTGGCAAGTACAATTTAGACTATGTTCATGATAACTAGTTCAACTTAATCAAATTACTAGATGAACTCCCACTAAATTCAACATCCCTCAAGTTGTTTAGTGAACATGATCCGAATTCGCCACACCTAATCCGATCTTCACGAGAAGAGATGTGGTTTCAATGGTGGACAACGAAGTGTCGATCATATCATTCATATGACTCATGCTTAACCTTTCGGTTCATGTGTTCCGAGGCCATGTCTGTACATGCTAGGCTCGTCAAGTTAGACCCAAGTATTTCCGCGTGTGCAAAACTGGCTTGCACCCGTTGTATGTGAGCGTAGAGTCTATAGCACCCGATCATCACGTGATGCTTGGACACGACGAACTTTCGCAACGGTGCATACTTGGGGAGAACACAGTTTTTATCTTGATCTTTAAGTGAGGAATCATCTTATAATGCTACCGTCGTGATCTAAGCATAATAAGATACATAAAAGGATAAACATCACATGCATATAACTTTATGTGACATGGTATAGCCAATCTTCGCGCAATGATCTCCATCTTGTGCGTTCCGGCATGATCTCCATCACTCCACCATGATTGCCTCCACCACGAATAGCAACTACAACTATTGCTAACTACTTAGCGATAAAGTAAAGCTATTACATGGCGTATAAGAAGTTGACTCGCAGGTCATACACAATTATAAAGATAACCATATGGCTCCTGCCGGTTGTGTACTCATCGACATGCAAGTCGTGAAACATTACAAAACATGATCATCGCATACAATATACACATCACATCTTGGGCCATACCATATCACAGAAAACACTCCCTGCAAAAACAAGTTAGACGCCTCTACTTTGTTGTTGCATGTTTTATGTGGCTTATGGGAGTAGATGCTAAGAACGATTCTTACCTACGGAAAGCCACAACGGTGATATTATGGTTGCCAAACTCCGGTGTTAATCCCATGACAACTATAGTGAGAGAAACTGACATCCACCAGCCGCATGTGTGGAACAAGCCACACGTCAAGTGCGGAGCCGGTCTCGCGAACGACGTCGCGTAAGGTTGGCCTGGACCGCTTCAATCTCACTATCCCGCGTCATAAGAAGAACACAAACAAGAGGCTTGCAATAGAAAACATCAACGCCCGCAACAACCATGTTGCGTTCTACTCGTGAAACACATCTACGCATAGATCTAGCTCTGATACCACTGAAGGGTTTCGCGGCATAGTAAATCAAAATTTTCTACGGATGCGAACAGAGGGAAAGCCAAGATCTAATCTAGGAGATGCAATCAACGAGAGAGATTGGATTAGATCTTCATACCCTTGAAGATTCACACAGCGGAACGTTCGTCGGAACGTGGGTGATGTAGTCGTACTCGCTTCTCCTCCTCGTGATCCGATCCGATCTAGCACCACAAGTGGCGGTGCCTCCGTGAGATGCACACGTGCAGCACCTCGACGTCTCCTCCTTCCTCGGACCAGCAAGTATGGTGGAGAGATAGATTGGATCTACAACACGACGGCGTGGTGTATATGGTGGAGAATTTCGGCTGCAGGGCTTCGCCTACAAACAGTCGGGAGGGAGAGAGGAAAGCTAGCAAGGCGGATAGGGTTTGGAGGAGAGGTGTGGGGGGTTGGTGCACCCCCACCCCTATTTATATAGAGGGGGGGGCGCAGCCCTAGCCCCTCCCCCAAGCCCAAAGGATAAGGAGTGGGGGGCATGGACTCTCCCCTCTTCTAGAAACCCTATCTCTAGTTTAAACGATTTAAACTCTCTAGGATCGGCTGGGCCCTATGGGGCCTTGTGCCCCTGGCCCAATGCGGCCAGGACACTCCCTCATAGGCCCATGCCCCCTCCCGGAAGGTGGGGCCACGTTGGTCCCCTTCCGGAAGGTTCTAGAAGCTTCCGGTACAATGCCGATTAACCCGGAACAATTCCGAACTCCAAAAACTGCACTGCCTTATATGAATCTTATTCTTCGGACCACTCCGGAACCTCTCGTGATATTCCGGATCCCATCCGAGACTCCGAACAAAAATTCATAAACCAATTATCCAATCTATCCTAGCGTCGAGACACGTTAAGTGTGTGACCCTGTGGGTTCGAGAATATGCAGACATGATCTTCTATCAATAATCAACAGCGGGGTCTGGGCACCCATATTGACTCCCACACATTCATCGATGATCATATCGGATGAACCACGATGTCAGGATTCAAACAATCCCATATATATATTCCCTTCGTCTCGCGATATTTTACTTGCCCGAGATTCGATCGTCGGTACCGTCATACCTAGTTCAATCTCGTTCACAACAAGTACTTTACTCGTTCCGTAATCCGATATCACTTTGTGATTAACTCCTTAACCACATGCTTGCAAGCGGTGTTGATATTGATTAGCGAGTGGGCCCGAAGTATATCTCTCCGACTTGGGAGGGACAAATTCCATCTCGATACATACAACCCAACAGATACTTTCCGATCACCTGAGAGACACCTTTATGATCACCCTCTCATAGGATGACGTTTGATGACCTCAAAGCTTTCTTCCGATACCAGGGAGTTGTATTATCTCATGGTCTAAGGAATACAGTATTTGACATAGGAAAAGCTTCGCAAAGATGAACACGATGATACGATCTAATTGCTTCGCTTAGTTTGGGTATGTCCATCATATCATTCTCCAATGATATGATCTCATTATCAATTGACAACTCATATCTATGGTTAGGAAACCTTAACCATCATTGATCAATGGGCTAGTCCATAGAGGCGTACTAGGGACACGGTGTTGTTCACAAACCACACAAGTATTAAAGTTTCCGCTTAATACAATTCTAGCATGGTATATAAACTTTATCATGAACAAGAATTATAATAATAACATCTTTATTATTGCCTCTAGGGCATAATTCCATCACAACCCCCACTAGCCGCGCTAGGTTTCTGTCTCGCCGGCGTTGCCCAACATCGAGGATGACTTCCAGCCGTTGGATTAGAACCAGATCGAATGCCCCACATCGCCACATATCGCTTCGCACCCCCCTGTCTCACTGACGAGTGGGGACAGCCACTTAAGCAGACCGCAGAAGCGCTACACTTAGCAGGCCGGCCCGTTAACTTTTCCCGCTCAGCCCAGCTATTTGAATTAAAACTTTTCCATTTTATTTCAAACTCACTTCTGTACCTAGTTTCAAAAATCAACCCAGATCGATTCAGAGCATCAAATTGAATGAAACCAATTTTGTTAGAAAGGCCTGGGAATGCTGAATCCAATCCCGTTGGATTCAAGTCATTTGGATCTATAGATCACCCATGGTAAAAATAACAAGGCAGAAGCTTTTCTGCATTCAAACATTTTTCAAATTTAAACCAAAATAGCTTTTGAGTTGATTCCAACTCTCAAAAATCACATTTAACCATACCTTTCAGAATATATAAAAATATATAGGTTTACTTATAGAAATAATGTTCAAGTAATAAAAGAATGCCCCATAGGCATTTCTAGTCACTTTATTCAATTAAAATAAAAGGGTAAAACCTTATTAAATTGTGACACCACTTTAAATCATATTCCCATGGACTAAAATATGTGGTGATGACATGTGTCAACATGATCCCATGTTTGGTTTGGAGAATATTAAATCTTAAGTAGTTTTTCAATGAGTAGAAATTACTTTTCTAAAAATAAAAGGAATTAAACCAAGCTTTAATCTTGTAATGTTAGAGATGATGTTAGATCATCTATAAGACCCTTGTGTGTGATGATTGCAAGTAGTTAAGTATTGATTGGTGATTTTGTACCTCGTATTTGTTTATAGACGCTAGTACCGACCAAGGATATGAGGAGGAAGGAGGATTCTACGAAGAAGAAGCCAAGGAGAACTTCAACCACTGCTCTGCACAAGGCAAGCTAACACTTGCAATTTAGCAAGCTTTACTAATCAAGTTGACCAATGCAAACCTAATACTACTAGTTGAATGTGCAAGCTAGCACTTGCAAGATACTCTACTGATGCAACAAACCACTATTTGTTACCATACCAACTATATGCCTTAAGCATATATGATCATATCCACTTGATAAACCAATCCTAGTTTTGATTGCAAGCTTCTTACTTTATTTCTTTATCAAAGATCTTACTTAGAGTTTACTTAAGAGACTTGTAGATACTAAAAAGATATGTGAAGGTTGCATAAAGAGCATAAAATTTGGCCTAAGTTAGATAATCTCGATGTCATCCTAAGGCATGAGATTGAACTTAGTTAAAACTCCACTAGTTTACCACCCCTCATTAGTGCTTACCCCCACCTGTAGATGCTAGTGATAAGCATAAAACTTGATCAACTTTAGATGGGAATACTTGGTGGAAAAATGGTTATGAAAACCTTGGAATGATGGATCATTCTATTGAAATGTTTTGGACTTGTGTTTCTGAACACCTGATGATTTTGGTGATGAAAATGTTGAGGCATGAGCCTTAGCCCTTTATAAAACTGATGGTTGTCTGGATGCGATACCATTCCAATTATATCGTACAACCACAATACCCGAAGATTGGGTAGGGCTTGGCTGGAAACTTATATACCTTAGTATTAGTTTCCTCACGGCCAAGGTCTGAGCTGAGGCTACCTTGTGAAGATTGTCCACCTGTGTAGTACCCAAGATGACAGTTGGTCATGGTTGGGAGGTGACATGGTTATACCCTACGGGTACGTGACTTCAACATACCTGGTCCAGTCCAAGGAAGGCCCACAGCAGACATACACTGGCCCATGAAGATTTTCGGGTGGCCCAGGCCCATGACGCCTTTGGGTCCTTGGAGAGCAAGACTAGCGTAGATAGGAAATTCAAAGGGGTAAAACCCTAGAACTTGTAACCGACTAGGACTATGCCCGGGACCTGCCTAAGTCTATATAAAGGCCAGGAGGGCACGTCCTAGAGACCTCGACTCATACTCTCGCATACGCACCTCACGCCAGATCGAATCTGCGCACCCCTGTAACTTTCGGTTCCACCGTAATCAAGAGCAGACAAGCAGGAGTAGGGTTTTCCCTCCGGGGGCCTGAACCTGGGTATATCTCGTGTCCCCTGGTTGCTTGTCTGTTAACCATTCCACGATCTCCAGCATCCCCATCTTCTCCAAAACCCAAGTCCATAACAATGGGCATTGATGAGATTAAACCTCGTCAATTGGCACCGTCTGTGGGAAACGGGGCTGCTGATTGTGCGATCGTGACGGTCCCGACCCGATCGATCTACAACTCCGCGGCGACGGAGAATCACCTCCTCTTCGGCGCTTTCGACTTCACCGCCCACTCGCCGGCCACCATGAAGGATTTCGAGCCCGTAGGCGACGGACTCGAAATTTTGTTCGGGAGTTTCTGCTTCCAGGTGGGACAAACTGGCACCCTCCGCCTTCCTGAGCGGGTGCCCGTGCCATCAATCAGGCCTGCCTCGTGGGCTCCACACCCCGTGCTGCGCACATCACCATCGACAGATGAGTTCTACGACAGCAACAGCTGCAACTCCGATCTATGCGGTCCACCTTCGGATGAAGGGACCTACGGTTCCGTATCCGAGAGCTGCGGCAGCAGCTGACCAATCTACGAGTGCTACCAATGCGCCGCAGTCATCCAGGAGCAGCAAATGCCTAACCCGCCGCCCAACACAAACCCCAACCCGCAGGACAGAAACGGTGGAAACGGCGGGAACAGAAGAAGCCAGTACCCCCCACCCGAAGGGGAAAACAACGGCCATGTCATCCAACTTAGCAAAGAAGGATGGGTCCAGGCACGCCGTGCCGTCGTAGGCGACATAGTCCTGCCTGTGGACTCCCCACGTGACCTACTGATGGCATACCACTACCTCCTCATCGAGGAGCACAAGAAGCAAGTCAAGATGTAGGAGACGCTCGACAAACGCAAGCAAGCAGCCTCTGAGTCCAGCGCGCGACGAGCTGCGCTCTCCGCCATGGCACCCGGCTCTAGCACGAACGGAAACCAGGGAAACAAGCACTGCTCGCGGGTGGAGAACATGGATCCCAAGGAGCGCCATGATGTGACCCGAACTCTCCACACATCGTTCATGGATATGGATGCCGACGACAACATTATCCCGAAGACACCGCAAGCTGTGATCATGGCAGCCACTGCGTATCTCGCGGCCCACCAACCTTCGGAAGGGGACCCAAAAAGATCCATGCATAAGTCCGCACTCACCAAACTCGGACTCTTCAGAGCCACGCTCCACGAAGACGCTCCTGCAGAGCCGAAGAAGAAAGCTCCGGCCAGGCGCGACCGGAGCCCTACTCCTTCATCCGAAGAGGAAGAGGAGCACGACCTTCCTCGAAGGAAGAAGAGCTCGCATCGCCATAAACGCGACTACGACGCAGAGACGCGCTTACACAGCGCAAAATCGACAAAGCACGAGCCAAACGCGCATGCTCGTCCGAGTCTGAGATGGATGAAGATGAAGGAGAACTCTACGGAGCTCGATGCTTCAGCAGATCTGTTCGGCGAACACATATGCCACGCAATTTCAAGCTTCCTTTAGATACTCCGAAGTTCAACGGCACGCAAGATCCAAAATCTTGGCTCAGCGACCATCTGTCATCCGTCAAGCTGCACGGCGGTAACAAAGAAACCGCCATGCAATGCCTTCAGCTGCAGCTGACAGGCGCAGCGCGGGTTTGGCTCAGCAGCTTATCATCAGGGTCCATCCGAAGTTGGGAGGAGCTAGCTTACAGCTTCATCCAAAATTTCAAGGGCACCAGCAAGAGGCCCGCCTCAATCGAAGATTTGCGAGCTTGCACTCAAAGAACGGGCGAATCTATTCGCTCGTACATATTACGCTGGTCCACCACCAAGAACTCCGCAGCACATATCTCCGAGGAGAGGGCCATCGACGCCTTCAGAGACGGCGTCAAACGCCAAGATTTCAATGAGGAACTTGGGCGCGTCAAGCCCAAGACACTCGACCACCTCATGGACATCACCAACAGGTGGGCTGATGGCGAAGATTGCATTCACCGAACACAATCGGATGAAGAGGACGACTACGGCCGAAGACGGTAACGCCACAGCAAGAGGAGATCGCGCGTCTACGAGATCCGAGACGGACCCAACATGGTCGCGGCCGGCTACGCCGACCGCCACAACGACAAAAGCCGCAACAGCGAAGGATATCGCGGAGGAAACTTCCGTGACAGCGGACGACCAGCACAGTCGTGGCAACGTCGCGACCGCGACAACGGACCCTCAGCATTCGACAAACTTTCGGGTCCATGCACCATCCACTTCTACATCGACAAACAGGATGGCAAAAAGAAAGCCAGCCACATGCTCAAGGACTGCCGCGAGTTCCAGAAACTCAGCGAAAGCATGGTGCAGATGAGGCAACAAGCCCGAATCCCTGCGTTCGGAAACGCACCTGCACCAGGTGAAATAGCACACGGAGCTCCTCCACCGCCGCCTATTGGAGGCCCAAACCAACCAGTCGCACTAGCGCAAAACAACGCCGGGATCGGGTACCCCCCACCAAAAAGAGCACTAAATATGATCCAGAAGGGACGCCCTACAAATAGGGTGCAGAAGAAAATCACCCGACAAATCAACTTGGCCGTGGCAACTCTGCCTGCAATCCCTGAGTACCTCAGCGGATCGGAGTCCTGCATCACATTCACTCGCGCGGATCACCCTTGCCAGATCCCTCGCCCAGGTCATGCTGCCCTGGTGCTGAAGGCGCAGACCGGAGGCTTCGAGATGAGTCGCGTCTTCATGGATGACGGCAGCGGCATCAACCTAATGTTCGCAAGCACTCTAGCAGCAATGCGGATCCCACAATGCAGCCTGGAACAATCAGACACAACGTTTCACGGCAGAGTCCCAGGGAAGGGCATATTCCCCCTGGGCAAAATAGGGCTCGACGTCATCTTCGGGAAGCCGGACAACTTTCGGCAGGAGTGACTCGAATTCGAAGTGGTGGACTGGTCGTCGCAATACCACGCCATCCTGGGGCGTGTAGCATTCGCAAGGTTCCTGGCTGTCCCACACTACGCATACCTACTACTCAAGATGCCAGGACCAAGGGGAGTCATCACAGTCCACGGGAGCTTCACCTGATCGAACCAATGCGACAGGGATTTCAACAAAATCTCCCAGTCTTTCGGCATGCAAGACGAGCTTGTAAGGCTCCGTGAGGTGACGGACAATGGGCCACCCCCAGTCACAGGGCAGAACGCACCTGACATGTCCTTTGACTCCACTGTCAACACCAAGAAAGTACAGGTCCATCCGACGGATGCCTCCAAGACGGCCCTGATCGCCAATGACCTCAGCTCCGCATAGGAAGGCGCGCTCGTCGAATTCCTCCGTGAGCGCTGGGAAATCTTCGCCTGGTGTCCTGCGGACATGCCAGGAGTTCCCAGGGAATTCGCCGAGCACGCACTCAATGTCTTTCCAGACACCAAGCCAGTCAAGCAGTCCATCCGGAGACTGTCGGAGCCACGAGCCGAAGCTATCGGCAAGGAAATCAATAGACTGCTCGCTGCAGATTTCATCAGGGAAATCAAGGAAAGCGAGTGGCTTGCAAACACAGTGATGGTCCCAAAGAAGGACACGGACATCCTGCGGATGTGCGTGGACTTGACGTCACTAAACAAGCATTCCCCAAAGGACCACTTCCCTCTTCCTCGGATCGACCAGATCATCGATTCGACTGCAGGTTGCGAGAAACTCTCCTTCCTCGACGCCTACTCAGGCTATAACCAGATTCGACTCAAGGTTGAAGATCTGGAGAAAACGGCGTTTATCACACCGTTCGGAGTATTCTGTTACAACACAATGCCTTTCGGGCTAAATAACGCGGGTGCCACGTACCAGTGATGCATGCAGGCCTGCCTCAAGGACCAGATCGGTCGCAACGTCCAAGTCTATGTCGACGACATAGTAATAAAAACCAAGGAGGCAAAGACACTTATCGACGATCTCCGCGAGACGTTCGACAACCTTGATCGCTACAGGATCAAGCTCAATCCCGAAAAGTGCGCCTTCGGCGTCCCATCGGGTCAGCTGCTCGGGTACTTCATCTCTCAATGAGGGATCGAGGCGAACCCGAAGAAAATCAGAGCCATCATGACGATGGAGAAGCCGAAAAACCTCAAAGGCGTCCAGCAGCTCGCAGGACGAGTAGCGGCGCTAAGCAGGTTCATCAGCCGCATGGGCGAAAAGGCCCTGCCATTCTACCAACTGTTGCGCAAGGCAGACAAGTTCGAGTGGACACCAGAAGCCAACGATGCATTCGAAAGCCTGAAACGGCTCCTCTCCACCTCGCCCGTTTTGGTCACACCAAAGGAGCGCGAGCCCCTGCTGCTGTACATAGCAGCCACACACCAGGTGGTCAGCACCGTACAAGTTGTCGAACGACCCGAAGAAGGCAAGACCCACCGGGTCCAGCGCCCAATTTACTACCTCAGCGAGGTACTGACACCAACAAAGCAGAGGTACCCTCACTACCAGAAGCTAGCCTACGGCATGTTCATGACGGCTCGATGGCTGAGCCATTACTTCCAGGAGCACCAAGTGATGGTCGTCAACGAGGCACCCTTGAACAGCATCCTGAATAATCCAGAGGCCACAGGACGGGTGGCCCTGTGGGGCATCGAGATGTCACCCTTGGACATCGTCTACGAGAAGCAACTCGCAATCAAATCTCAAGTCCTTCCGGACTTCTTGGTACATTGGATGGAGCTGCAGCTACCAGACACCCCAGATATGTCGCAATCATGGACGATGCACTTCGATGGCTCCAAGAGAGAAGCTGGAGCGGGAGCAGGGGTCATACTGACCTCCCCGCAAGGCGACAAGATGAAGTACGTCCTCCGGATGAAATTCCGAGCCTCCAACAACGAGGCCGAATACGAAGCCCTCATCCACGGCATGAGGATGGCAAAGATATGCAGCGCACCGTGCCTGGTCATCTACGGTGACTCCAACCTCGTCGTCCAGCAGATGATGAACGAGTGCGACGCACACGCCGAAAACATGATCACGTACCGCGCGTTATACAACTCACTCGAAGGAGAATTCGACAGCTGCGAGCTTCGGCACGTTGGAAGAGAAAGCAATGAGGGAGCCGACAGACTCGCCAACATCGGCTCCACTTGCGCAAAGGTGCCACCAGGTGTGTTCCTCGAACAGATCTGCGTGCCATCCATCAAGCGGAAATTTCCCAAGGGATCACCCGAAGAATCAGAACACTCAGGAGCTACGCTACCCGAAGGACACGAAGGACCCGAAAAGCTGGACACAGAAGTAGCCATGGTCAACCTAATGCAGGTCGTGGCAGTCGAAGAAACCTGGACGTGCCCATACCTCTAGTTCTTGTTAAATGGAGAACTGCCTGACAGCCCGACAGATGCCCGGCAAATATCTCGTCGGTCAAAAGCCTTCACCATCATAAACGGCGAGCTGTACAAGCGCAGTATTACCGGCGTACTACAAAGGTGCGTCACCATCGGTGACGGGAAAGCAATCCTCCAAGACATCCACGAGGGCATCTGCGGCCATCACGCAGGCAGCCGCTCCCTTGTCGCCAAAGCTCTACGAGCAGGATTCTACTGGCCAACGGCCATGAGTGACGCAAAGGACATCGTCCGAAGATGCAACGGATGCCAACGGTTCGCCGACAAACCGCACGCACCTGGGTCTGAGCTCAGACCCATACCCATAGCTTGGCCTTTTGCTCAATGGGGCCTCGACATGATCGGCAAACTGCCAAAGTCCTCGAAAGGGGGACACGTCTTCCTCCTGGTTGCAGTCGACAAATTCACAAAGTGGATCGAGGCCATGCCGGTCACCAACCAGAAAGGAAAAACTGCCGTCATGTTCTTCGAGTCCATTGTCTACAGGTTCGGCGTGCCGCACAACATCATCACCGACAACGGATCGAACTTCATCTCTGAGGAATTCCAGGACTTCTGCGAAGGCCTTGGGATCAACATCACGTATGCCTCAGTGGCACACCTGCAAACGAACGGGCAAGTGGAAAAGGCCAATGGCCTAATCGGCGCTGGCATCAAGAAGCGCCTCATGAGTTCACTCGAACAAAAAGCTGGAGCCTGGACGAAAGAGCTACCATCCGTCCTGTGGAGCTTACGGACTACGCCAAACAGCTCCACCGGCTACACACCGTTCTTCATGGTACACGGAGACGAAGCCGTGCTGCCAGCCGAAGTACGCCACCAGGCCCCTCAGTTCGTCGCATACAGCGAAGCCGAATCCACGGCTGCACTAGAAGACGCCGTCGATACACTCGACGAAGCAAGAGACATAGCAGCAGCTCGATCAGCGGTGTACCAGCAGAGTCTCCGCAACTATCACAGCCGCCGGCTGCGCCCAAGGTCCTTCATCGAAGGAGACCTCATCTTGCGACTCAAGCAAAAGCGACCGAATAAATTTGAGTCACCATGGGAAGGACCCTACGTCATCACCGAAGTTATCCCAGGTGGCGCCTATCACCTCAAGCACGTGGAGTCTGGAGTCCCATACTCCAACCCATGGAACATCGCGCACCTACGACGATTCTACCCGTAGCAACCTACCCCCTTTATTTTCAATAAGGCTTTCAGCCAAGGCTATTCAGCCGAACAATGTACCTCCTCCATTACGATATAAATAAAGCTAAGTGTCTCGCCCCAAAACTTCAGTTTGCTATTTTGCAACTTTACTACATGCTACATACGCACTCGGGGGAGCCCCACCTCACGATTTCATCGACTGAGGATCAAACGTGTACACCTGAGTAGCTGACAACGTCAGGCAAACGAAAAGGACATGTACTCAATCAAAGCACTGCGTGCTCACAACAAACAAACCTTTACAACAAAGGGCACAACACGCCCAGCTGAAATATACAAATTTTACATCTATCTCTTTTTTCAGGTACTACCTATTCTGAAGAATAACCTGAGCACGCTGCTCAAACAAATCTACGACCTGTTCGGCATACTGCCTTACAGCTGCATAATGTGGGCGCATGTCCCACTCACCACCATCAGGCCGAAGAGGTGGCCCAGCGGCTACAACAGCCAAATCTACGTCAGGCCGGTGCAGCCTCACAAGAGACAAAGCAGCCTTCACTCCTGCGACGAGCTGTTGCCGCACCAACTCCTTGACATTGCTCACGTTCCGAAACTTCGACACAAGACCCGCAAAGCTTGTCGGTACGGCATCCAAAGGTAACATGACATGCAGCACCGAGGAAAGCGATGTCTGCACTTGGCGGAGCACCCGCGAAACTTGATGAACACGATCCTGCACCGTCGCCAGAGCCATGGCGCGATCACGATCCATCCAGAAGAAGCCGCCAGCCTCCATGTCCTGTTGAGTCAAGCAATTGACCCGAACAGCGACACGCTCCTTTTCTTCCCTCGGAGCAAGGTTCGCACCTGCGATAATCGCACAAAATAAGAGTAAGGCCAGCAGGCCCCTCCGAAGAACTGAGCTACAGCTCGAACCAAAGAACAACTTACATTGCATCTGCTCGGACAACCGAACCAGTTCCGCCATCAAGTACTCCTCTCTGGCTGCACCACGATCCGCCTTGGACTTCCAAACATCGGCATGACCGCGCACCCCGAGCAACTCCCTCTCCAGACTACACACACGATCCCGAAGAAAAGTGAGTTGCGAGGAATCATCCAAAGATGGTCGCAGTGGCATTGCGGACGGGGTGTCAACAGGGTCAGCACCCGAAGGAACCTATAGCAGCAGAGAAAGAAAGGAACACAGACATTCAGACAATGATAGAGCACAACACAGAAGAATTCATTAAACATATAAGGCCACTACGTGGCACAAAGGAGCGTGTTCTTCAAGATATTTACAACAAAAGCAAACTACAAACTATCCTACGCCTACAACGCCTAAGACGCAGCACCCTGAGTCGCCTCGGAGCCGGACTGCCTAGCTTTGGCCCCGCCCTGCTGCCGTAGTGCATACTCAGACAGCAAATCAATGAGCTTGGGCCCATATCGCTTGCAGCGAGTAGAGTAGGCAGCAAAGGCTACCTCGGATCCATCTGCGGTCGTCGGCATCCGGGAGGTGATCTGGGGCAGATCCAATTCCGCTCCAGCAGCCAAGGCCATCGCCAGCCCGACGGACGCGCTGATGCCCTTCTGCTTGCGCTTGTACGCCGCAGGCGCTTCGGCTGACAGAGCCTCCGCCAGAGCATCCACATCATCGAGGGCCGCGCCCTTAGGAACAAGCTCCTTGTAGAAGCGGCCAAGGACCTCCTTCGCCTTGGCAAGGGAGCTGACGAAGGTGCTGCAGCGGTCTTCGACCGCCACAGTAGCATCATCTAGAGCACTCCAATGCTCTAGAGCACCGCGGTCGAACTCGATGCCTGCGGCATCTGAGACAGAAAATAAGAAGGAAGACATGAAGAAAAGCAGCACAGAAGAAGACATGAGACATGAAGAACCAAGCACAAATCTAGCACTCACCCAAAATAGCCTTGGCAGCAGCCATGAGCTACGCCGCCACCTCTCTTTCACGAGCAGCCGCAACGGTGGCCAGTTGCTCCTCACGATCCGCGGCCTCCTGCTGCAGACGCTCCTTCGCTTCGGCTGCCTTAGTCAGCTCTAGCTCGAGGCGTTCTTTCGCGCCAACGGCGGCTTTGGCCTTCTGCTCCGATTGACCAAGGCTCTTCTTGAGAGCGTCGACCTCACGGAGAGAAGTATTGTGCTCATCTGCATTCAAAACAAGCAAACGTCAGCAAGCAGGACCAGAATAAACGGAAAAAGCACCAAACAACAAATAGGTACCTTGAAGCTGCCGAAGGCTAGCCTCCAGCGCTAGGCGCTCCTGCACCAGTCGCCTGGCTTCCTAAACAAAAGGCTACAGAAAAAAGAAACACAGGTAAGGAAAAAGGACTTGGGGGCTACGCCCAACACAAAGGAGTAAAAACAAAATTCGCACACGTAGACACTCGGGGGCTCCCCCCGTGACACGAAGCAGAGAAACTTACATGCTCTGATGGCGACTCCGAAGGCCCTCCTGCGAAATTCTGAGGCACAACCACCTGCACCTCCTGCAACGGAGGATCCGGAGCCACGCCACCCGAGGTCGCCACCGTCTGAGGAGGAGGCGAAGCAATTTTCGACTCCCCCATCATCTCCCGCGCACCATCACTGGAGGAATCGTGGGAGGAATGCCTGCATACGAACCAATCAGCACAAGCACAACAATCATGAAGGAAAAAGGACAATAGTACAACAAGAAACTTACGAGCCCAGTGAGCTCAGGTCGAAGACAGGAGGAGTCCTTCGGGCTCTCTTCTCCTCCTTCTTTTCTTCCTTCTTCTCCTCCTTTTTCTCTTCCTTCTTCCGCTTCGCTGGCGGGTGCGGCGCTACAGCCCGCACAGGAATGGCAGGAATGTGAGGAGAAGAACCTCCATGACCGTCACTATGACGCTCAAGGCCCAAAGGGTTTCTAGGAGTCGGAGGAGTCGAGGCATCCGAAGACTCGCTGGAGCTCCGTGATCGTTTGCGCGTATGGTCCTCACTCGACTCGTCGGCATCCTCCGCCGGAGATCGCGCCGACGGCAGCTCGGACACGGAATCAACCACTTCATTATCCGGGTCATTCGGATACCTTTCGGGCAATGGCGGTACCATTCCCGGCACTTTGAAGCTCTGCAAAATCAGAAGGAACTTTGTTAACAAATAAAGGAAATAAATACACAGCCGACAAAAAGCACTACGTGCACAAATCTACACCTGCGGTACGGCCAACGTCGGAGAAAATGGAGGAGTTATCGACTTCCCCGGTATTTCTTCTCCGGCTTTGAACTTCAGCAGCGCGCGAAGGGCCCTGTCAAGATCCCCCTCGGACATTTTCTCAGCCGAAACCCTCGTCGGATCATGGCGCCCAGAATAAAGAAACATCGGGTGCGCCCTCGCTTGGAGAGGCTGCACCCGACGCTCAAGAAAAGTCTGGATGATGTCCACGCCGTTCACCTCCTTCTCCTGAATCAGCTGGAGATCCTCCACCTGACGGTAAAGGGCCTCTATCTCTGCCACCTCACCGTCCAAGATTTGGTTTTTCCAAGACCTTTTCCGCTCAATCATTTGGGAGGGGTCAAAGGGAACAAGACCAAAATCTTGCCCGGGCACTACGGAGTCGCGAATATAAAACCATCGCCTCCGCCAGCACTGGACAGATTCGGACATGGAAAAAGAAAAGAAGAGAAGATTGGGACTAAGGGAGATGATGCAACCCCCAATGGGATACACACCATCCGAAATAGATTGCCTCTTCACGGAATAGAGCTTCCGGAAGAGGCCGAAGTGCGGCCCAATGCCAAGCCAGCACTCGCAAAAAGTGACAAAACACGCAATATGGAGAAGAGAATTGGGAGACAGATGATGAAGCTGAATCCCATAGAAGAAGAGCAGTCCACGGAGGAAGTTGTGGACTGGAAAAGAAAACCCACGCATAATGAAGGCGAGAAACATAACCCGATACCCAGATGGGGGACGGGGGATTACCTCATTTCCGGGGAGTTTGACGGCCTCCCTATCCTGCGGGATCAGGCCCCGCTCGCGAAGCTTGCGGAGATCGCTCTCCCGCGTCTCTGATCGCCGCCAGCCACCATCAGTGACACGGGTAGCGGTGGTGCCCTTCTTTCCTCCGGCGGTGCTAGTCCCAACCGCAGATGACGATTTCTTGGGTTTCCCCATTGCGCTACGGCGGCGCCGGCGGTGAAAACGCAGAAACAATGACGGAAATGTGGAAGGAAATCCCAGCGCGCAGCAAGAATCGCTAGAGCACAAGGAGGCACTGAAAACAAGAACTGATGCGGTGAAAACAAACCGCGGCTTTCCCCAATGATTATAACAGCGAAGACGACGCACGGCTGCCATCCATCCAGAAGACCTAACGCCAACGGCAGATCTGACCGTACACTTGTCAACATCACAACGAACCGTCGTTACCACGCCGTACACTACGCGCGGAAATCGATGAGACGCCGTAATTATCTCCACGCCGCGCGTGACCGGTCAATTCAAAGTCAGCAAGTGGGACCCACATTTCGTCCAGTCAAGTCATCTCTGGCGTAGCAGACGCTTGAGGTCATCGATCGTCAGCACTGATGTCATCAAAGGCTATACTAGCACCAACTACAATTCCCTGGCTCCACAGCTAAGAGTACTCACTCGAATTTTCGATTCGACTAAATACTCGGGGGCTACTCCTATCAGGAGCGCTGGCCGCGCACCCGGAAGATGAATAAAGACAAAAGTATTTCTTCGAGTCCTACGTCGAGTCTACGACTCCACTACGGACTCGGGGGCTACTCCCATAGGGAGGATGAATTTAAGCATCCGAAAATTTTCGTGTCCTACGGACTTAACGACTGAACAATGCTTGAACTAAAGTCTCTGCTCGAGTCTACGACTTGAACAGACACTCGGGGGCTACTCCCATAGGGAGCGCTGGTCGCGCACCCTATGAAATCTTCGACTGCGATCTTTCGGATCAGCATGCAAAAACTTTTCGGCAACTCTGCCCCAATAAAACGCTGAGTGAGTGACAATCTCCTTAGCCACCCGAAGCACCTGAGTGGTGACAAATGTTCGGATGTTGCGTCTGCGACGCAAAGATAAGACCTGCAGATTTCATCTGATGGCCTGGCAACGCACACGACTGCGCTCTGCTAGTATAAATCCGTGCCAGCAGGTGCGATGAAAAATCCCGACGGACGCGTTGGGTACATCAATTAAAATCACTAGAATTCCACTCCTGTAAGTCCTCCGCGGCCTGAGTCGAATTACGCCAGCATATGTTCCAGGTCCAAGTTGAGGGACTCGAACCTGAAGAAGATCGTGTTGTTTCGTCCTAAGACAGTTAACTAACCCTGATCCGTCGGGTGAGTCAGGCACACGCATCAACAATCCCTACACACATATACTATTAATACATAGTTGCACCCGATGGATGGAAGAGTCCTCAGCCGAATCTACGATTCGACTGATCACTCGGGGGCTACTGACATGGTTATACCCTACGGGTACGTGACTTCAGCATACCTGGTCCAGTCCAAGGAAGGCCCACAGCAGACATACGCTGGCCCATGAAGATTTTCGGGTGGCCCAGGCCCATGACGCCTTCGGGTCCTTGGAGAGCAAGACTAGCGTAGATAGGAAATTCAAAGGGGTAAAACCCTAGAACTTGTAACCGACTAGGACTATGCCCGGGACCTGCCTAAGTCTATATAAAGGCCAGGAGGGCACGTCCTAGAGACCTCGACTCATACTCTCGCATACGCACCTCACGCCAGATCGAATCTGCGCACCCCTGTAACTTTCGGTTCCGCCATAATCAAGAGCAGACAAGCAGGAGTAGGGTTTTCCCTCCGGGGGCCTGAACCTGGGTAAATCTCGTGTCCCCTGGTTGCTTGTCTGTTAACCGTTCCACGATCTCCAGCATCCCCATCTACTCCAAAACCCAAGTCCATAACAATGGGCATTGATGAGATTAAACCTCGTCAGGAGGCCAAACTCACAGGAGAGGTGCTTATACTAGGGCGTGTAATTGAAAGGTTAGGATTGATTATCTGCATACTGAGTATGGTGAATTCAGGATTTGTTCCTGACGGATGTATCGAATGTTGTGGTGAATCTCTGCAGAGTGTCAAACTATTCGAATAGCCGCTTCCGCGGTTATGGACAGTTGGAGTGGCCATACTGTTCCCCCGTCAGACTTTTCAAAATGACTTGTGAAATGAAGTGAGACTTTGACTTGACCACAACAGGGTTGTGATATGAAATACAAGTTCCCATTTAGGTGTTATAAAACTTCGACTAGCATTCGTTGCTCCTAAAATTAGTAGAGATAAATCTGGCTTTTGCAAAACAACCCTAGAGCCTAGTGTCCTATTATAAAAACCCCTTTCACTTGCTAGTACTAGTTTGCGAGTACTTAAAGAGTACTCATGGCTTTGCCCCTGGCTATTCCCATGGCCAGACTATGAAGAGGAGTACCTGGAGGACGGACCCCAGGAAGGTTACGACAACTAGGATCATCTCCCATCGCCAGCATTGCCTGTGACCTCGAAGATGGAGCTTCGCCTATGCTACCGTTATTATTACGTATTCCGCTGCTTGATGTTGTATTAAGAACTGGATCATGAGATCCCTATTTGTGTAAGAACTTATGTACGGTTTGTAATGGATGATGTACTATGGTATCCAATTCTGTTATGTCTCGCAAAAATGGTAATCCTGGGATTGCGATGTATGGCATAACAGGCATCTGGGATTAAAAATCCGGGTGTTGACAAGTTGGTATCAGAGCCATCCTGACCATAGGAGACCCTAGTTAGACTGGAGGTTTGAATCAAAAACTTAGTTTCAACCAAAGAAAACAAATATTTACAAAAACTTATTCTCATTCTTATCCCTTTGATTCTTTCATGAAAATTCATGTTCCTCAAAAACCCTTGCAAAATACATAAAATTTTGACACACTTGATCACTCTACTAACTTACTCATCCTATATTTTTATAGATGGACATGAAGTACAGCAAGTTTTATCAGTTGGGGAATGGAGGAGACCTTATCTTTGAGAGGGATTTGGACCAGCTTTCGGAACTTCTGGAGCGTCCGCACCCCGAGTTCTTCGGAGCTCAGCTCAATGATCAAGGAGGAGAATATCTGCAGTGGCTAATTGTTGCAAGTCTCATGAGGAAAGATTGGACCTCCCACCGTGGAAGGAATTTAGTTTACCTTAAGAGAGAACAACTGGCTCGATGGACTTGCCAGGGCCATGCAGGAAGCTCTTTCCCATCTGTGTGGGCAGAGCACCAATCAGATCAAGGGTACTCGCTTTGAGTTTTGACCAAGGCGTGATGCAAATGGACAACCATTGGAAGCCCCATACCACCCCGAGCTAAAGACTCAATTGGACCACCTTAGCTTCATGATGTACGATCGTCAGCAGAAGTTAGACAACTGTCATGACTACTCCAACCACAAGTCTGCCATCATCATGACGAAGGACCAAACCATCGCCATGCTAGCAAAGGATCGCAAGTCTCGCCGCCGTCAGCTCGACAAGAAGGAGCGCATCATTGCCCGTCTTCGCCACCGCATCTCATCTTTGGAGGAGACCATCCACGAGAGAGACATGCAGTTGGACGAAAGGGAGAATGCCGGAGAGGATCTTCGTGGAGACCTCTACTCCTATCTTAGCAATGATGATGATTTTCTGGAGGATCAGGCTATGGACTTCTTCACCGATGAAGACGATTTCGCCTTCATCGATGATGATGGATGATGAGGCCACCGATTCCGAGGAGTAGTAGCACTTGAGCGCTAGCGTAGTGAGTAGTATTCGGTCCCACTGTATCATAGTTTTCAGAATGGTTCTTAAAACCATCTGCTTTCCTTTGTTGTGGTGTGTGTTGTATCGTGTGCTATGAATGAATGAATGAATGAATGAAAAAGCAAGTTGCTAGAAAATCTGAGTCAAACTTTAAAAAAAAATTTAAGACCCAAAAACTTTAGAAATTTCCCTCTGTTCTCATGATCTATCTCAATCTTCAGATGCCACGTGGAGGAAGTGGTTCATCCCTGGACCCGATGTTGTAGATTCTGCAAATGTTGACTTCTGACCGTGAAGCTGAAAGAGCAGAACGTCAAGCCAACCTAGCCACCCTTCAGCAGATAGCCCAGCTAGCCCACAACAACCAAGGCCACGGAAATCAGGACAACCATGGATCTAAGCTCAAGAATTTCCAGAATACCAACCCATCTGTTTTCACTAAGTCAGAAGAACCCCTAGACGCCGATGATTGGCTGCAAACCATGGAAAATAACCTAGAAGTCGCCGGAGTGGAAGCCAACGAGAAAGTTCTGTTCGCCACCCACTATCTAGCCGGAGATGCCAGGGCATGGTGGAACAGTGTTCGCGCAATGACCGGAAGCCAGATGATGACCTGGGAGGAATTCAAGGTCAAGTTTAGTAGAACCCATGTACCACCAGGTTTGATCAAGAGAATGAGAGACGAGTTCAGAGAGCTGAAGCAAGGAAGGATGACTGTAGTGGAATACCGTGACAAATTCTTGTCATTAGCCAGGTATGCCCCAGATGAGATCGACACCGAAGCCAAGAAGAAAGAAAGATTCCTGAATGGTCTGCATGACGAGATGCAGACTATGTTAGTCAATATCCCCTTTGCTGATATTGAAGCCCTTGTCGAGTCAGCTATCCAGATGGAAGGAAAGATCAACCAAGCCAATGAGAACCGCAAGCGTCGCATGATGCATCAACCAGGAACCCATCAGACCCCAAAGTATCGCCCCAACCCATCTCTAGGATTAGCCCCAAGAACCAACAGACCCCCAATGAACCGTCTGACCTATCCCAACCGTGGAAACCCTAGGCCCGGAGGAAATCACAAAAACCCCGGCAACGCTAGAAATTTCAATCGTGCCCCACCCAAGTTCAACAACAACAATGCTACCGCCAACAACAACACTGCCCCTAGGACTGGAAGCAATGTTGTGCCTGTAGAAGCAAAGGACAAGTCGCAAGTGACTTGTTATGACTGTGGAAATAAAGGCCACTATTCCGACGAGTGCCCCAACAAGAACAATGCTATAGCCCCCAATGCAAATGTCCCAGCTCAGCAGCAGCGTCGTGTTCAGCCAGGCAGAAGATTTGCCTCAGGGAATTCACTCAACCGCAACGGCCGTGTTTTTCTCATGCATGCGGAAGAAGCTCAGGAAGCGCCTAACATCGTGCTGGGTATGTTTTCTGTTAATTCAGTACTTGCACGAGTGTTGTTTGATTCTGGTGCATCGCATTCATTTGTCACCGGAGAATTTGCATGCACTACTAAAATTCAACCAACCAAACTGAAACATGTTATGATTGTTCAAATTCCCGGATCAACCACCAAGGCTAGGCAAATTTGCAAAGCCGTCCCTATCCGAATCCATGGCATAGATTTTTATGCAAATCTGATAGTACTCGGAACTAAAGGTTTGGAAGTAGTACTAGGAAGGGATTGGATGTCCAAACATAAAGGATTGATTGACTGTGACAAGAAAGCCATAACCATGACCAGTACAGCCGGAATATCAGTCGAGCATATATCTGAAACCTTACCTCGCCAATTCAAATGCAACAAGAGTATAACCCAACCTACCATTGACCAAGTCCGGATAGTCTGTGAATACCCCAATGTATTTCCAGATGTTTTGCCCGGTATGCCCCCAGATCGGGATATCGAGTTTATCATTGAACTAATTCCTGGAACAAGACCCATAGCCCAGAGACCATATAGTATGAACCCGTCAGAGCTAGCAGAATTGAAGAAGCAACTGGAGTCCATGCTGGAAATTGGATTGATTCAACCTAGTGCGTCACGATGGAGATCACCTATCTTGTTTGTGGACAAGAAGGATGGAGGTAACCGTTTGTGTACGGATTATCGGAAATTGAATGATCGCACCATCAAGAACAAGTACCCCTTGCCCAAGATAGAAGATTTGTTTGATCAGTTGGCTGGTGCCAAAGTGTTCTCTAAGATTGATCTTAGAACTGGCTATCATCAACTCAAAATTCGTGCAGAGGATATTCCAAAGACTGCCTTTACCACCAGATATGGATTGTATGAATATACAGTCATGTCTTTCGGACTAACCAATGCCCCCGCTTATTTCATGAATCTCATGAATAAGATTTTTATGGACTTCCTGGATAAGTTTGTCGTTGTTTTCATCGATGACATTCGGATTTATTCCAAATCAGAAGAAGAACATGAGCTACACCTAAGGACCATTCTTGGAACCCTTAGAGAGCATCAGCTATATGCAAAGTTTAGCAAATGTGAATTCTGGTTACATGAGGTAGGATTCCTCGGTCACATTGTATCAGCCGGAGGAATTGCCGTTGAACCTGCCAAAGTGAAAGATGTAGAAGATTGGCAAGCCCCAACCACTCAAACCCAAGTTCGTGCATTTCTCGGATTGGCGGGATATTACCGCAAATTCGTAGAAGGATTCTCTAGTATCGCCAGACCCATGACCCAATTGCTGAAGAAGGACAAGAAGTTTGAATGGACCGACAAATGTGAAGCAAGTTTTCAAGAACTCAAGAGGAGATTGATTTCAGCCCCAATCTTGATCATGCCAGATATCATGAAGCCCTTTGATGTGTATTGTGACGCATCCAAGATCGTTCTCGGATGTGTGCTAATGCAAGAAAGCAAAGTTATATCTTATCTATCTCGACAACTAAAGCAGCATGAGCAAAACTACCCAACCCATGACCTCGAACTCGCAGCCGTAGTTCTAGCCCTAAAAACATGGAGACATTACCTGATGGGAAACTGTTGTGAGATCTATTCGGATCACAAGAGCCTAAAGTATATATTCACTCAGAAGGAGCTGAATATGAGGCAGAGAAGATGGATAGAGCTAATCAAGGATTACGATCTGGACATTCACTATCACCCTGGTAAAGCCAATGTGGTAGCCGATGCCCTTAGCAGATTACCGTGCCGCTTGAACTCCATGATTTTGAAGGAGCAACCAAGTTTGCACAAAGAGATGGAAGATTTTCGAATAGAATTAGTAAGTGAAGGATTTTTGGCTAGCATAGAACTCCAGCCCACTTTGATCAGCCAGATTAAAGAGGCACAGCAGGGAAATGCTAGTATTGGCGGAATCAAGCGTCGTATCGGTACAAGCAAAGTACCCGGATTCACCGAGGACGAAGAAGGAGTTCTGTGGTACAAAGGACGCCTTTGTGTACCAGAAGATTCTAAGTTGAAAGAAGTTATTCTGAAGGAGGCTCATGATACTCTTTATTCTATCCATCCCGGAGGAACTAAGATGTATCAAGATTTAAAAGAGCAATTTTGGTGGCATAAGATGAAGAGAGAAATCGGAAGCTATATCGCCAAGTGTGATATTTGTCAGCGAGTCAAGGAAGGACATCAAAGACCCGCTGGATTGTTGCAACCATTGCAGATTCCGGAGTGGAAATGGGATTCTGTTGGAATTGACTTTATCACTGGACTGCCTACTTCTAGTAGGGGAAATGACTCTATCTGGGTCATAGTGGATAGATTGTCCAAAGTCGCCCATTTCTTACCCGTCAAGACCACATATCAGAGTTCGAAACTAGCAGAGTTGTACATCGCTAGAATCGTTAGTTTGCATGGAGTCCCCAAGAACATCGTATCGGATCGAGGAACTCAGTTTACCTCGAGATTCTGGAAGAAAGTCCAAGAAGGTTAGGAACCCGCTTAGATTTCAGTATCGCTTATCACCCTCAGACCGATGGACAAACGGAGCGAGTAAATCAAATACTCGAAGATATGCTGAGAGCATGTGTGTTAGAATATGGATCCAAGTGGGAAGACTATCTGTCGTTTGCAGAATTTTCATACAACAACAGTTATCAAGCCATTTTGCAAATGGCCCCATTTGAATTCATGTACGGAAGAAAGTGTCGTACCCCTTTGAACTGGTCGGAAGTAGGAGAGAGTCAGATTTTTGGACCCGACATCCTACGAGAAGCAGAAGAGAAGGTTCACAAGATTCGTGAGCACCTCAAGACAACCCAATCCAGACAAAAGAGTTACGCCGACAAGAGACGTAGAGACCTCGCCTTCAACATAGGAGATTTTGTTTATCTGAAAGTGATGCCATTGAAGGGAATGCAGCGTTTCCAACTCAAGGGAAAGTTAGCCCCCAGATATATCGGACCTTTCAAGATTCTGAACCGTCGAGGAGAAGTATCGTATCAATTGGAACTACCCGAAGAGATGTCAGCCGTGCACAATGTGTTCCATATCTCATTACTTCGCAAGTGTCTCGAAGTCCCCGAGAAGACCGAAGTGTTCAAAAATATCGATCATCGGACCATAGAGATCAACGATGACCTGACCTATCCTGAAGTACCCATCCGTATTTTGGAAGAAGCCTTCAGAACTAACCGAACCCGAAGCATCAAGTTTCTCAAGATTCAGTGGAGCAACCACACAGAAGAGGAAGCTACCTGGGAGCGCGAAGATCACATCAGGACGGAGTTTCCCGATCTCTTCAAATCCTAGGTATTCTTTTCGTCCTTTTTCAAATCTCGGGACGAGATTTTTTTTAAGGGGGGAAGGTTTGTAACATCCCAAAAATACTAAACTTGGATCATCAAACTCTAATCATCAAAATTTAGGAGTAACAGAAACTTTTCTAAATAAAAATATGAAAGCATGCATGTGTGTATGCATTCCAATTTGAATTCTTTTGAATTGCCTTGTTTATGTGTTTCTTTGCTTGTAAATGGATGCTTGGTTGAAATAAACATCATTTAAACATTTCCCACACTTTTCCCAAAGACAAGTAAATCAAAACAAATAAAATAAGGGAATGGTCATTTTGACCAATTTAACTCCCATACCTACTTTGGCTGTCTCAAACTTTCAGAACCTAACAAAAACTTTTCTGGATCTTTGCACCCCTTGATTGTACTCATAACAAAGTATCAAGGCCCACTTTGTGATCATCCAGAAACTTTCAAATGCATAGTTTAAATGATAATTCAAAATTGAATCTTTATCATATGAGAAGATCCCACTTTTTCAAAAACCACTCAAACAAGCTCAACTTTCAAAACCCAAGCATCTGCAGACTCACCAGCACCAATCTAGCACACCCCCCAAAAATCATTTCAAAATTCAAAACTTGAATTCATGCGGCCATTTCATCAAACACTTGGCAGACACAAATCAAACAAAATCAAAACACTATAGTGTGCAGTGCTTTGAGCCTAACTGGTTCCCTATCTAGCTCACAACCATCTCAGTAGATCATCTAGCAAGATTAACCAAGCACTAGCACCACTGTGAGCTTGCCAATATCATCAATGGTGAACAGCCGAGTGCATCCTTGCCACCCCAGTGTAGACAACAATCTAGGAAGGAAACTAGCCATGCCAACCTTGTCTGGGAGATCACCCATGCCTCACTGCCCCCTCTCGACCATCCCTGCCTCAAAGACATCTACCAGAGCACCCAGGAACGCCGCGCCCGTGCCTCTGCCAACCGTGCCGAGCATGCGCCAGAGCGCCACGCTCGACAGAAGCCCACAGACCGCGCGCCGCCCTCGCCGCGTGCATACACGATCGCCACCGACCCAGGAGACCGCCAAACATCCCCGTTAGCCGCCCCATGCCGCACAGCCACCACTCGCCGTCAAAGACGCCGCCTCTGCTGCACAGAGCGTCGCGTGTTCCACACCAACCCGCACCGCCCCACGTCTCGCCACCGTATCATTGAGCATCGCCAGGGAACACCGCACCGTCCCCTTCCTTCGCCCATGCCAATAGCCGTCTGTACCATCGCCCCCGACGAGCTCACCGTGTGCCCCGTCGGTCCCCTCGCTCGACTATAAATAGAGGTCACCCCAGCCGAATTGAGCACACCATTATACTCCCATCTCCTCACTGATCGTGCCACACCGTTCCCGGAGCAAGGCGAGCACCACCTAGTCGGAATTTCAAAGGAGCCCGCCGCCTCTAGAGAAGAAGGGGGTCAGCGATTAGAGCCGCCCAGGAGGAGCCACCGGTACCAGGAGATCGTCGTTCGCCCGCCTCGCCGACCCTCGCCTGCATCCCGGTGAGCCCCCAACAACCCCCATTGGCCGCGCTAGGTTTCTGTCTCGCCGGCGTTGCCCAACGTCGACGATGACTCCCAGCCGTTGGATTAGAACCAGATCGAACGCCCCACATCGCCACATACCGCTTCGCACCCCCCTATCTCACTAACGAGTGGGGACAACCACTTAAGCAGCCCGCGGAAGCGCTACGCTTAGCAGGCCGTCCCGTTAACTTTTCCCGCGCAGCCCAGCTATTTGAATTAAAAAATTCCATTTTATTTCAAACTCACTTCTGTACCTAGTTTCGAAAATCAACCCAGATCGATTCAGAGCATCAAATTGAATGAAACCAATTTTGTTAGAAAGTTCTGGGAATGCTGAATCCAAGCCCGTTGGATTCAAGTCATTTGAATCTATCGATCACCCTTGGTAAAAATAACAAGGCAGAATCTTTTCTGCATTCAAACATTTTTCAAATTTAAACCAAAATAGCTTTTGAGTTGATTCCAACTCTCACAAATCACATTTAACCATACCTTTCAGAATATATAAAAATATATAGGTTTACTTACAGAAGTAATGTTCAAGTAATAAAAGAATGCCCCATAGGAATTTCTAGTCACTTTATTTAATTAAAATAAAAGGGTAAAGCCTTATTAAATTGTGACACCACTTTAAATCATATTCCCATGGAATAAAATATGTGGTGATGACATGTGTCAACATGATCCCATGTTTGGTTTGGAGAATATTAAATCTTAAGTAGTTTTTCAATGAGTAGAAATTACTTTTCTAAAAATAAAAGGAATTAAACCAAGCTTTAATCTTGTAATGTTAGAGATGATGTTAGATCATATATAAGACCCTTGTGTGTGATGATTACAAGTAATTAAGTATTGTTTGGTGATTGTGTACCTCGTATTTATTTATAGACGCTAGTACCGACCAAGGATACGAGGAGGAAGGAGGATTCTACGAAGAAGAAGCCGAGGAGAACTTCAACCACTGCTCTGCACAAGGCAAGCTAACACTTGCAATTTAGCAAGCTTTACTAATCAAGTTGACCAATGCAAACCTAATACTACCAGTTGAATGTGCAAGCTAGCACTTGCAAGATACTCTACTGATGCAACAAACCACTATTTGTTACCATACCAACTATATGCCTTAAGCATATATGATCATATCCACTTGATAAACCAATCCTAGTTTTGATTGCAAGCTTCTTACTTTATTTCTTTATCAAAGCTCTTACTTAGAGTTTACTTAAGAGACTTGTAGATACTAAAAATATATGTGAAGGTTGCATAAAGAGCATAAAATTTGGCCTAAGTTAGATAATCTTGATGTCATTCTAAGGCATGAGATTGAACTTAGTTAAAACTCCACTAGTTTACCACCCCTCATTAGTGCTTACCCCCACCTGTAGATGCTAGTGCTAAGCATAAAACTTGATCAACTTTAGATGGGAATACTTGGTGGAAAAATGGTTATGAAAACCTTGGAATGATGGATCATTCTATTGAAATGTTTTGGACATGTGTTTCTGAACACCTGATGATTTTGGTGATGAAAATGTTGAGGCATGAGCCTTATCCCTTTATAAAACTGATGGTTGTCTGGATGCGATACCATTCCAATTATATCGTACAACCACAATACCCGAAGATTGGGTAGGGCTTGGCTGGAAACTTATATACCTTAGTATTAGTTCCCTCACGGCCAAGGTCTGAGCTGAGGCTACCTTGTGAAGATTGTCCATCTGTGCAGTACCCAAGATGACAGTTGGTCATGGTTGGGAGGTCAAACTCACAGGAGAGGTGCTTATACTAGGGCGTGTAATTGAAAGGTTAGGATTGATTATCCGCATACTGAGTATGGTGAATTCAGGATTTGTTCCTGACGGATGTATCGAATGTTGTGGTGAAAGTGTACAATCTCTGCAGAGTGTCAAACTATTCGAATAGCCGCGTCCGTGGTTATGGACAGTTGGAGTGGCCATACTGTTCCCCCGTCAGACTTTTCAAAATGACTTGTGAAATGAAGTGAGACTTTGACTTGACCACAACAGGGTTGTGATATGAAATACAAGTTCCCATTTAGGTGTTATAAAACTTCAACTAGCATTCGTTGCTCCTAAAATTAGTAGAGATAAATCTGGCTTTTGCAAAACAACCCTAGAGCCTAGTGTCCTATTATCAAAAACCCCTTTCACTTGCTAGTACTAGTTTGCGAGTACTTAAAGAGTACTCATGGCTTTGTCCCTGGCTATTCCCATGGCCAGACTATGAAGAGGAGTACCTGGAGGACGGACCCCAGGAAGGTTACGACAACTAGGATCATCTCCCATAGTCAGCATTGCCTGTGACCTCGAAGATGGAGCTTCGCCTACGCTACCGTTATTATCACGTATTCCGCTGCTTGATGTTGTATTAAGAACTGGATCATGAGATCCCTATTTGTGTAAGAACTTATGTACGGTTTGTAATGGATGATGTACTATGGTATCCAATTCTGTGATGTCTCGCAAAAATGGTAATCCTGGGATTGCGATGTATGGCATAACAGGCATCTGGGATTAAAAATACGGGTGTTGACACGAACCCCAAAAGGGGCCGCCTGAGGCGCCCACACCTAGGGCTGATGCCCCCAGGCCGCGCCGCCCTAGGGGGTGTGGTGGCATCGTGGACCCACTTAGTCTCCCCTCCGGACTTTGTGTTCTCTTTGGTAGAATATTGACTTTGGCTTTTGTCCCGTCCAATTCCGAGAATATTTCCTTACTAGCTTTTTTGAAACCAAAAACAACAGAAAATAGGAAACTGGCACTGCGGTATCTTGTTAATAGGTTAGTCCCAGAAAATGTATAAAAATACTTCAAAATGTAGATAAAGCATAGCAAAGTTGATACTAAACAAGCATGGAAAATAAAAAAATATAGATATGTTTACGACACATCAAGCATCCGCAAGCTTAACTCCTGCTCGTCCTCGAGTAGGTAAGTGATCAAAAGAATTATTTTTGAGGTGACATGCACCATCACAATCTTGATCAAACCATTTGCAAAGCATTGAAAGCTGGGATCAAAGTACTCTAAACATGAGTGTGGAGGTCCCAACCTTCAATAAGGTAGAGATCCATGTGTTTACAATGCTAGTCCCGGGATCAATAGCTAGAATCCACAGTTAAGATGTAATATCAAGAAACAAAGGTCATAATATAACTTTATAACCAGGAATAACATAATTTTATTACATCTTACATAGCTCATTTGGCTATTACATTACATTGCAGCAGAATATCTATAAGCATGGGGTCCTTCATCTTCAAAGTGCCACAGGCAAACATGTTGGTTGTAGACTTTGTAATCCTAATCAATCAATCTTCACTAAAATTAAATCAAACCTGCAACATTACAAGTTACAGCCACAAGGGTCAATACATTTGAATTGTATTGGCAAGTTTCACTACTATGTAGAATATAAGTGGATCCTATCATTACATGCATAATTGACTAAGTAGAGTTTTAGGCTCATTTGCAGAAAGCAATAATTTATCCTATCTTTTCAAAATGGTTTTGATCTTTTGTCAAATCTTTCTGAACTCCTTGGTAAATCCCCAAGTGTCTTTGTCAAAATCTCTTGAGATCCTTCGTACACCCCAAGTACTTCAAGTTTTTATCAAAATCTCTTGAGCTCCTTGGTAAATCCCCAAGTGCTGCAAGTTTTTATCCAAATCTCTTGAGCTCCTTGGTACCCCCAAATGCTTCAAGTCTTTTGTTGTCACTTTAAAGTTTTTCTTTTAGAAATTGGAATGTCGAGATTTCCCATAGCTTCAAGCTTTAGTTGCTCAGTATTGTCCATAACTGGGGACACGGCTAAGTACTTAGATTTTATTATCTTCTGCAGAAGTTGTACACTTTACCCACATGACACAATCTCATCTTGTTGCCACCAGTGGCCGCTGGATTAGTACTCACCAAGAGGGTCCTCCCATACACCATTGCTAGCTTGTCTTCAGACATCCATGTAGGTTTTCGAGTTCGCTCATTTTCAGTGACCTGAAGACAATGCATGGGTCTTCCCAATGTAGTTGACCAAGCCAGAGCCATATGTAGCATGTGGCTGTACACGAAAGCCACAATTGGAGAAACATGTTCAATCTCTAAGTTCCTGGGTGGTTTTCTTTTGGTGCACAGCACAAAGAGATTGCCATAGACATGGTTCCTTTTGTTGCCACCTCATCCAAAACTTGAGTATCCTTGTCCACCCAGGTGGTTCATTGAGTACTTGTTTTATTATATAAAACATAAGTCTTTTCTCAACTTCATAAAATCTCAACATGTACCTCTTCTCAAAATATGTTGCATGGCTAAGCATTTTACAACTACATTGTTTCACTAAGGAATATATAAGGTATCCTATTAGGATTTAGCATAGCATAAGTATAGAAATTCTTTTCATGCATGTTTCAAAATCCACTAAGTATAATGAAAATAGTAGGACTTTAGATGATAGTGTCACTTGCCTTTTTGGTAGGGAATGTTGGTTCACTTCTTGATCTTGCTAGTTTCACACTTTTCTAACTTCACTACAAATCAATCAAGCAAACACAATATCAACTAGCATTCCAACCAATAACCAATCAAACAAAACATCACACATAAAACAATAGGAACTAAGTCATGCATGCAAGCATGCAAAAGGTAGTTTTATTTGCAAAGGTGGTTTCTACTAGGCTCTAAACTTTGTAAGGTTCAAAGTGGTCAGTTTCTAAAGTGGTATAGTCAATTGCAAAAGGGTTTTATCCATAAACCATTTTAAATCCAATCATTATTTTATGTGATGGAAAATGTTTTTATCAAAGCAAAAACTTTATGTTGTTCACCAAATAAGTTGTTAATTCTCAAAACTTGGTGTTTAGGGTCAGTAGGTTTGAATCAAAACATTTTCCCAAAGTTTTTACTCCAAAAACAATTTCATAACAAAATCAATATTTTTATTTGACTAGAAATAGGCTAATTCAATTTTTTATTCCTAATCTTCACAAAATCCATTTTTAAAACCATGGGTTGGTTCCTAGGGTCAGTAGGTTTCACAACAAACCAATTCGCAAAGATTTCAACCTCAAAATCATTTTGGAATAATTTTTATAACCTAAACAAGCATACAAATGTTTCTGCAAAAACAAACAATCTAACAGAAACTTTTTACTAAACAAACTGCATTGTTGGCTAGGGCTTGTTCCACTGATTCCAATGATATAAAGTTTGTAATTTTTGGACGTGTGGATCAAAAGTTACAAGGTTTTCAAATCTGCATCTAAATCTGATTTCAAACTTTGTTTTAAACAGAACTGGTGACACGCGGCGGTTTCCTATTCGTCGGTACCGGTTCGGGTGGATCGAGTGATGCTGGCCGTAGGATTAAACTAACAACGCACAGCACAGATAGATCGGTACCCCTTCGGCTAAGAATCTATCGCGTGCGTACGATTAAGATCCAACGATGCGTAGCACGTTTGCCAACTAGTGGCGGCGCTGGTGGCGGCAGACGGCGACGCATGCTCAAACGATGGGCTAGCGGCGGTTCTAGGAAGCAAGGAGGGAAGGGGAGGTGCTCACCGGGTTCAGGAGGTCACGGTGAAGCTCGAGGTGGTGTTGGTCTGGCGAGGGGCGCACTGGAGCGAGAGTAATCGTTCGCCGGAGTCGTCGTCGGCGTCAGATGGTTCTGTTCGTGGTCGGGGTCGACACTACAGATCACGAGGGGGAAAACAGAGAGCATGGTTAGATGCGCAAGGCCAAGGCGATGACGCATGCGTGAAGGATAGGGCTCGGGGTGGTCGGTTCTTACCAGGAAACATCGCCGGAGATAGTAGCAGACGCGACGGCGCTCAGTCGAGGTGGTTGCCGACGTTCTGGGGCGCCCGCGGTTGAACGGATGGCACAGAGAGAAGCGTCAGAGGCTGGGGAGTAAGCTCGTGTGGTTGGGGAGGAGAGGGGCGGCAGTGGTTCGCCGGAATTTACTGGAGATGTTCGTTGGAGCAGTGGGAGTGCGGCTCAAATTTACGACGGCCTGGGGGCAGAGAGAGGGAGGCGTGTGAGGGGAACGAGAGAGGAGGTGCTGGCGCTTTAGTAGGCGTTGTCGCAGGGGGAGTAATGGTCGTTAATAGCGCGAATTGATCGCCGGAGTAAAGGACAGGAAACGGCGAGGAGGAATTAGCGCGGGTTGAAGACGATGAACATGAGAGGTGGGGTCCTGGCGTCAGTGAGTGAGAGAGTTAGGGAAGAGGGTCCACCAGTCAGTTGCTCTGCGGGTGCGAGTTTAAGTGGAAAACGTTTCTCGCGTGGGGAAAAGGAGCTGGGCTGGGGTTGGGCCTTGTTGGGCTGGCCGACTGGGCTGTTGTATTTTACACATTTTTTTCTTTCCAAATGCTTTTTCTTTTCTATTTCTATTTTCTGTTTTGAATTTCAAACAACAAATCAAACATTCAATTCACAACAAACTTTCACCAAACTTTGTGTTGAGTTTTTGGTTCTGTTTAACAACATAAACCAAGTCCCAAAAACAAAATAATATTATTATTTTAGGGTCCATTAATAATTAAATAAATAGACCTTTGTTATTAAATCAAATAGATTTTGATTTATTCAAAACTCCATTTTAAAAACTAAATATTAGCAAAACCAAAAAAGTAGGTTTTATTTGAAAATAAAGAATACTTGGAAAACTTGTTTTAAAATAAATAAATAAGTTTTTGATGTTTAATTAAAATAGTAAAACCTTTATTTTTAATAAACTTGGATATTAAATCCTTATTATTTTATTTTAAAATAATCCTTTACTAATTTTATAAAATAGAAATATTTTTATTTCAAAGGCTTGGCCAAGTTTTAATTTGGCTTATAAAATACTCCTTATTTATAATTCTATCTTTTCATTTGAAAACCAAATCTTTTTATTAAAAGATTCAAAAATAGTAATTCCAAATATTTTTTTATTTTTCCTTTATTAAATGTTTATCTTTTTTAATCCCTTTAGGATTTATCTTAATCAAAATAGGTTTGAAGGTTCCCAATTGGAATCAAAAAGTTTCTTCTCACCCTGAAAATCAACAAAGTTTTATTTTATTCATTTATTTTTCACATTACAAGATTTGGAAAATCTTGGGATGTGACAATGAGCATGAAAGATGTAGTTCTAAAAATAATACATAGAAACTATGGTGCAACATGAAAGTATACAACCAAAGGATCATGAATAACAATGCATTGAAATACGTTTGTTTGTTTCACATATATAAAACATAGCATAGTGGTATTCAGCTTGTCCTTCATGGAGTAGCAAAACATAAATGCATAGGACACCTTCAAAGTTCATAAGGGTGACTAGATACAAATAGTTCAAGAACAAGCAATATCAACATTATGAATCAATCAATAAGTTTTGAGACAATGCACATAGAACTAAGAATGAAAACTATGCTCTCTTAATTGGTGCATAAAGATAGAAGGTGGAGACTCAATATAAAAGTAGAAATAAAGGCCCTTCACAAGGGAAGCAGGGATTTCAAGTTTCATAAAGAGCTTCCAAAAATTATGGTACTTGTTAGCTTTCAGCTCTCATTGCCCCTATCATAAGCATCTTGAAGTGATTAAGGTTAAAGTGAAACAAATGTGGAGTATCCGCTTGACAGATCATAAGTTGGAAATCTCATGTCCCTTGAGTACGAGGGCCGTTCCTCATGCTACTCAACTTTAGTCACAAGCAAGTTCTTGTCATTGTAAGTATATGTGTATCATAGAGAACCACCAGCGGGGTACCCCTTGCCCCATGACACAGGAGCTATCCCATATAAAAAAGACAAGGCAACAGACAAATTAGCATCTCAGCTATCCTTTTATTTACCATGAGCATGGTGCATATATTTTTTCTTTTTCTCTCTCTTCTTTTCTATATTTTTTTGCTGAGGATGCTTCATAGATTGCTCACTATGGTGATGCTGAAAGTTTCCACCATGATTAGGCATGGATTAGGCTAGCCGCCCAGGCGTTTCTGTAACACATATATAATACTCCATGAACTTACAGACTCCCCTTTTATTTCACAGTGCCGACATCCATAAACAAAAGATCATGATAGTAACTGGGTAATATGTACATGTGTTGACAAAAGATCAAGATTGGACCAGGGTCCATAGTTCACTAGAGGTGTTCTCCTTAAGATAAATAAGATAACATGCTGGGTAAACAAATTACAGTGGGGCAATTGACAGGACAGAGCAAGGCATAATAAAACAATACTACACATTCATGATCCTATGAGATTTGATTGGGCATTACAACAATATACATAAACCGCCATCCAACTGCATTTATGACTAGTAGTCCACATTCAGGTTATCATCCAAACCCCCTCCAGTATTAAGTTGTAAGCAACAGATAAATGCTTTAAGTAAAGTGTGTAAAGTAAACAATTCACTTGTTTCAGGAATAAGAGATTGTTGTTTTCTCCCTAGTAGCAACAGCACATCTACAACCTTAGAGATTTCTGTCACTTCCCCAGATTAAATAGAGGCATGAACCCACTATCGAGCATAAGTACTCCCTCTTGGAGTCACTAGCATCTACTTGGCCAAGATAGCTACTAGAAACAGAGAGCATGCAAGATCTCAAACAACATAGACATGATAGAATCATTAACCAATCTAACATAGTAATCTCAATATCCATCGGATCCCCACAAACACAACATGCATGATTACAAATAGATGATCTTGATCACGAACGGAGCTCACAAGATCTAAATATGGTAGCACAAAGGAGGAGAAACAACCATCTAGCTACAACATGGACCCCTAGTCCAAGGTTGAACTACTCACGCATCATACCGGAGGCTAGCATGGTGATGAAGAAGGCCTCCAGGATGATCTCTCCCCTCCAGCAAGGTGTTGAGTAGAGCTTCATATCCCCTCGATCTAGGGACGATGGTGGTGGCAGCTACATAATGTTTCGTGCAAGATTGATCGGGTACTTAGGGTTTAGGTATTGGGGGCTTCTTATAGGCGAAGAGGGAGGACGAGGGGGTGCCCGAGGCGGCTGCACCCCTAGGCGCGGGCTAGGCATGGCTGCGCGGCCAGGGGTGTGGCCCCCTCGAGGCCCTCCCCCGCCTCGTCTTCTGGCTCCGTGTTCCCCCACGGTAAATTATTGACTTTGGCTTTTGTCCCATCCAATTCAGAAAATATTCATTTTCTGACTTTTCTGGAACCAAAAACAACAGAAAACATGCAACTGGCACTGTGGCATCTTGTTAATAGGTTAGTCCCAGAAAATATATAAAAATACCTCAAAGGGAAGACAAAGCAAATAAAAGTAGATACTAAACAAGCATGGAACATAAAAGATTATAGATACGTTTACGACATATCAAGCATCCCCAAGCATAACTCCTGCTCGTCCTCAAGTAGGTAAGTGATAAAAATAATAATTGTTGAGATGACATGCACCATCAAAATCAAGATCAAACCATTTGCAAGCACTGAAAGCTGGGATCAAAGAACTCTAAACATGATCATGAAAGAAGAAGTTCTAATAGTAAGACAAAGTAACTATGCAAGCAACATGAAAGGATACAAACAAAGATCCTGAATAAAAATGCATTGAAAGACGTTTGTTTGTTTCACATATAAAAACATAGCATAGTGGCATTCAGCTTGTCCCTCATAGAGTAGCAATAAATGCATATGACACCTTCAAAGTCATAAGAGTGACTAGATACAAAATAGTTCAAGAACAAGCAATATCAACAATATGCATCAATAAATAAGTTTTGGGACAATGCACATAGAACTAATAATGGCAACTATTGTAACATCCCAAAAATATTAAACAAGATTATCAAGTTCTAATCACCCAAGTTTAGGGTTAACAAAAACTTTTATTATTAAAATTAATATGAATGCATGTGTGTGTGATTAATGCATGAATGATTGCAATTGCCATGTTTGATTGCTATGAATGATAAGGATTGGTTTAAAGATGAAAATAATATCATCTAGATCATTTCTAAGCCAAATCAAATGAAGAGAAAATCAAATATAAGAAATATAAGCAAATGTTCATTTTGGCCAAACTTTTTCACTAGACCACTTTGGGTGTTCCTAGTCAAAGATGTCTAACAGAAACAAATCCAATTCTTTTCACCCCTTGCTAGACCAAGTAATAATGAACCCAAGCAAACTTACAAAATTATAGAAACTATTTTCAAATCCATTTGAGAGGCATTCAAAAATTGAGTCCTTAATAGGTACTAAGATAGCTAGTTCTCAAAAACCAACCAAACCAATTCCCCTTGGCAAACCCTAGAAACCACAGACTACTAAGCTTATGACAAGATAACTCACCAAAATTCATCCAAAAATTCAAACTTTGAATTCATGTGGCCATTTCATCAAACACCTGGCAGACATAGATCAACCTTGCCTAACTTCTACTGTGGTGAGCAATAATTGATCAAACCTTTGTCCCCATTTCACTCCCCTGGTCTCCCCCAGTGCCTAGCATTGCATTGAAGCAGCTCCCCCTTCACTGCTTGGACTAGTGTTGCGCCACCCGAGCCATCCTTGCCGGTCGACCATGGACAACCCGTGGGAGGAAGCCCAGCGCCTGTCGACGATGTCTAGGAGACAGGCCACTGTCCACCGCCGCTCCCTATCCATCCCTCGATCGTAGCCCACCCATGGACCACCCGATAAACACCACACCCATTTCTCTACCGCCATGCCGAGAGCGCGCCAGAGCGCCGCAGCCGACATGCGCACACATGAAGCACCTCGCATTCACCACGCGTGCCTACACACGCCACGACCCTATCTACCTCCCAGACATTCCCGTTCGCCGTCGCGCGACCAGTAGCCCATGTACTCCGTCTCGAACACCATCGTTTTCGTGCAGAGCACGGACCAGTCTCGACCATCCTCGACCGCTCCGTGATGAGCCATTAAGCATGCGACGACCGCCAGGAAACACCACACCATCCTACGCCCTCAGCCATGTCGTTAGCCCCTGTATCATCGTCACCGACAAGCCCGCGCAAGCCTGCTCGGTCCCCATCGCCGGTGTATAAATAGAGGCCACCCTAGACCTCATTCTTCACACCTTTTCACTCCCCACTCCTCACAGAAGTCACATCCCAAAATTTTCCAAATTTTGAATTGTGAAAAAATAAATAAATAAATAAATAAACAAAATAAATAACTGTTGAAATGTGAAAAAATAAATAAATAAACAAAATAAATAAAGAAACTTTTTTGATTCCAAATGGAAACATTAAAACCCATCTTGAACTATTTGAATAAAATGGAATCCAACAAATTTCAATCAAGTGAAATGCATTCATCAATGAATGTGTCTTGAAATTTAAACTCTTGGAAAAGTTAAACCAAAACTCTAAAACCCTAATGGAATAAATCATTTCCAATATCTTCCAAAGACTATGTATTTGATCCATATAAAAATCTATCAACAAACATTTAAAAATGATCAAGAATGAAAAATAAAAATATTATAAAACCATAGAAATTGGTTTCATTTAATTTGGAGTCATGGATAAAATCTTGTGAATTTAATAAGATAAAGGAATTAAATTTCCAAAGCTAATAAAACTCCTATCTAAAATCCATACCAAATTATGAGCAAATAATCCTAAAGAGATTTAAAAGGATAAAAAAATATTAAATAAAATTATACAAATTGGAATCACCAATTTTGGATCTATAAATAAAAAGATATGGATTTTATAAGACAAAGAAAGAAAAAAAGAAATAAGGAATATTTAAAAGCCAAATTAAATCTTGGCCAAACAAATGAAATGAAAGATTATTAATTAATAAAAGGAATAAAAGATTATTTAAATAAAATCATAAGGATTGAACAGTATCCAATTTTATTTAAATAAAGACAATTTTCTTAAATAATAAATCCCAAGAAAAATATTTGGTAGATAAATTAAATCTTGCGTTAAATCCATAAGTAAATGAAATAAAGATAAATCAAATAAAATAAAAGAATAAAGAATATTCAAATAAAATAATATGGCCTTAACCAAATTCTATTCCATTTGAATAAAGACAAAATCCCTTAGATAAATGATTAATTAAATCATGGGAAAATAATAAAGTGGAACTTCCCAAGGTGGATATAAAAGTTATTTAGTTAACTTAAATGGAATAAAAGAATCATGTAAATAAAATTTATAAGGAATTAAAACCATATTTGATTTTATTGGAATAAAGACAATTTACCCAATTTAAATAATTAATAAATCATATTAGAAATATTTTAAATAATTCAAAGTACACCCTATTAAATAAATGAAACCTACTGAAAAAGGTTTGGTGAAAATTAGAATTCAAATAAGGGTTTGAAAATATAATCAAAATTTTATTTGAATAAAAGACAAGGGCCCATTTTAAATAAAATATAAACCATAAAAGAATTATTCTAAAATGGACTTTAAATACATAATTAAAACAGTATTGAAACATACTGAATATTTGGAATTTTTTTGAAAAAGGAATCTGAAATTCAAAAGGTAGTTTGAATTAAAAACAGAAAATCAAAATGGAAAAAGAAAAAGAAAATAGAAGAAGAAAAAAATAAAAGAAACCAGCCCAGCTAGCCTATTTGGCCCAGCAACGCAACCCACTTCCCCCTTCTCCCCGAAGTGTTTTCTACTCAGACCCGCACCCACCCAGGCACTGACTTGCTGACCCCATCGCACCCCCTCTCTCTCTCTCTCTCGCTGCCGCCAGGCCCCACTGCCCCGTCATCACCTTCAACCTCGCGCGACGACCACGCCCGGCCGTTTCTGCTGTTGAAACCCCGCGTAAATTCGCCGTAACACCGCGGTGATTCCGCTCTGCAACCATGCACTCTTAATCGCCCGCGTCCCCTCTCCATTTCCCCTCGCTAGCCATCCTTCCTCTGGCCCTAGGCCGCCTTGAATTTGCCTCGAACCCTCTCTGTCTCCGGTGAACCTTTCTTCCGATTCCGGCCAGACACCGTCGCCCCTTGCTCCCTGGCCTCCACGATACTACTCCCCAGCCTCTTGCGCATCTTCCAGTACCCTGGCTCGTCCGCGCATGATCCATAGCGTCGGCAACAACTTCGACTGAACGCCGCCGCCGTCTGCCATTACTCCGTCGAGCTTTCCCGGTAACCTCTGACCGCGCCTCCCCCTCTCGTTGACACTCGCACACTTGCCTCTTCTGTGCGCAACTAACGCACCATTTTTCATGCCTTAGCGTGACCTGTACCGTTGCCACCGTCTTCAACAGTGAGCGCCCGATGCCGACAGCAACTACGGCGAGCAATCGACGAGACGTCCGAGCGCCCCTGCCTTCCCGCGAGTACGCTAAGCATCAGCAACACACAACGAGTCTAGTGAGACATCCCACTCCTTCTCTCGCTTCCTGTATCGCCGGCGACGCCACTGCTAGACCGCTCTGCCGCCAGCCACCGTCGCAGCGCCGCCACTTTGTGGTTGAGTCGATTAGAGCCATGCGATTGAGATCTGACGGTTGCGATAGAAACTTAACCCGAAGGGGTATGTTTTGATCTGTGTCATAGGATGTTAGTTAGATCTAACAGCTTGTATCACTCAATCCAAACAAAACGGTACCGGCGAATAGAAAGCAGCCACGTGGCCTGAGTTATGTTTTAAAAACAAGAACATTACTATTAGATGTTACAATTTGCAAAATTCATAACTTGAAATCTACACGTCCAAATTTTACAAATTTTATATCAATGGAATCAGGAAAAAGAATTCTATCCAACCATGACATTTGTATAGTGTTTTGCTTCTGTAATATTGGTTGTTTTTTGCAGAAACTTGTGTAGGCATATTTTGTGTATAAAATTTATTCTAAAAATGTTTTTAGGACAAAATCTTTTGTAAATGGATTGTTTTAAACCTACTAACCATAGAAATCAACTTTTGGATTTAAAAATAAAATTTGTAACACTTAGGAATTAATCCTTTGAATTAAAGCATTTCTAGTTAAATAAAAATGTTGAATATGTTTTAAAAATGCTTTTGAGTAAAACCTTTGGAAAATGATTTTAATTAAACTTTCTGACCCTAAACACCAAGTTTTAGGATTCAAAAATATATTTGGTGAACCTTAGAAAATTATTACTTTGTTTAAAGACATTTCCAACAAAATAAAATATTTCTTTGATTTAAAAATGGTTTTTAGATGAAACCTTTGGAAAATGGTTTAATATTAAACACTTGACCTTAAGAAACTAACAATTGTGTTTAAAAATATATTTGGAAAACACTAGAAATTACTACCTTGATTTAAATCAATTCTAGCAAAACAAAAATGATTTAAAGTGGCCATTTTCACTAACTTGTTTTCAAATGACCTTACCACTTTTATAAATGACAAATAGGTGTGTTAAAATGTTTATAGCCTATTAGAAACCACTTTTTAAAACAATCTTGTGCATGCTTGCATGCAATGTTTTGTTTTTACTCTTTTATGTGGTGAATTGTTTGAATGCTAGATTGAATTTGTGCCTTGATTGAATTGTAGTGAACTTTGAAGAGTGTGGCTATTTCAAGATCAAGGAGTGATTCTATATTCTCTACTAAAAAGGCAAGCGGTGCTTCATACTTTTGTCCCATTATTTTCACTATGCATTAGTGATATTTCTAAGTAGGACTTGCATGGAATTTTACTAAGTATGATATGCCATGGGAAATCCTAGTAGATGATGCCTTAGTAGAATTTTCCCTAAGTTAATATCCCTACTACTATCATGCTTAGCTTAGCTAGTATAAAACAAGGGTGGATTATATTCATACTATGGAATATTTCTAAGTAAAGGACTTGTGTTTTGTTTCATAAAACAACTATGTGAATGAATCACCTGGGTGGAATGGTGAGAATGGATTTATGTTGAGTGGTTACACAAGGCCAAGGGACTGGTGAACCTTGTGTATCACACTTGTGGAATGCCACCCAGGAACAAAGAGATTTGAGATGTCAAATGTTGAGAAGCTTCAAGTGCAACCACTTGGCATTATGGGCTCTGCCTGGATCATATAGGTTGCAATAACTTAGCCAATTGGACAGTTGGTGGTAGGGGATGATAGGTTTGGAGCGCATCCATTTTGGTCTAAGGGAAGGCTTCTGAAAGATCTTGTCTCAATGCATGTCGAGTCTTGTGGGGAAAGTGCACCACCTCTTGAGAGAGTAAAATCTAAGTACTTAGCCGTGTCCCCGACAATGGAAAATTTGAGAAACAAGACATGGAAGCTATTAAGAATCTCCTCATCCCAATTTATAAGTTAAAAACTTGTGGGTGAACAAGGGTTAAAGGATCTTCAATCAATGATTGGTAGATGCCTTGGGTGATTTTGACAAACAAAAACTTAGTGTTTTCAAATGATAAGGAAAATCTATTTTGAGCAAAGCAAGCCTAAGCTCCACTTAGCCAAATGCATATATATGATAGATACCACTATTCTACCATAGTATCACTTGTTAATACAATTCAAATGTACTGACCCTTGTGGCTGTAACTTATTATGTTGCAGGTTTGTTTGATGTTAGTGAAGTGTGTTGATTAGGATTACAAGTTTACAACCAACATGATTGCCTGTGGCACTTTGAAGATGAAGGACTCCAGGCCATATAGTTATTTATACTGCATTGTAATGTGATAGACAAATGAGCTATGTAAGATGTAATGAAATATTTTATTCCTGGTTATAAAGTTGTACTATGACCTTTGTTTCTTGATATTACATTTTAACTGTGGATGCTAGCTATTGATCCAGGGACTAGCATTGTAAACACAGGGAACTCTACCTTATTAAAGGATGAGACCTCTACATAGAACCTCCCACACCTCTCCCTGGAGCAAGGCGAGCACCAGCCTGCCGGAATTTGGCCGGAGTCTGTCACTGCAGAGGAGAAGAGGAGCCATCAATTGGAGTCGCCACGACCATTGTTCGAACCACCATCGTCGAAAACGGCATTCGTCCCCATCGCCGACCCTAGCTGGATACCAGGTGAGCCATCGCGTAACCCCATCGTTGTCGTTAGGGTTTAGTCTCGCCCGAGCTATGCGACGGAGACGACGAACATCGGCCGTAGATCTTAGTCTAATCACACGGCTTAGATTGAAACGTATCGCTTTGGTTAGATAGAGCCGCTAACTAGCGGGACCCCCTGTCAGCAGCCCACTGCGTGCACAGTGCAGTTGGGCCGGCCCAGTATCGTTCCCGCGCATAGCCCAGTGATTCAAATAACCTTTTTCCATTTTAATTAAAACTAGGTTCTGTCAGTAGATTCAAAAATTATTCAAAGAGATTTACTAAACCAAATTGCATGATTCCAATTTTGTTAGAAAGGTATTCAAATTATCTATCCAAGAACGTTGGATTCAAACCATTTGAAATTATAGATCACCTATAGTAAAAATAACAAGACATATACTTTTTCACATTCAAACATTTTTTTAAAATCAACCATAAATGCTTTTGAGTTGATTCCAACTCTCAAAAATCACATTTGACAATATCTTTCTGAATATGTAAAAATATTTAGGTTTACATGTAGTGATCTTGGACTAGTACTAAAAGAATGCTATATAGGCATTTCTAGTCACTTTAATTGTATAAAATAGTAATTTTAAACTTTATAAAATATGACCACCACTTTAAATCACATTCCCAAGTATTAGAATATGTGGTGATGACATGTGTCAACATGATCCCATATTTTAATTGGAGAATATTAAACCTTAAGTATTTTCAATGAGTAGAAATTACTTTTCTAAAATAAGAAAGTTAAGACTAGGTCTTTATTTCATGTGATGATTTTGATGATGCTATATCATCTAGTGTGAACCTTTGTGTGCCAAATAGAGGTAGTTAAGTATTGTTTGGTGATTGTGTACCTCGTATTCATTTATAGATGCTAGTACCGACCAAGGCTATGAGGAGGAGGAGGAGGAGTACTACGAAGAAGAAGAAAACTTCAACCACTGCACTACGCAAGGCAAACTAACAGTAACACCCTCGCCTGATAAGGCTAAGTTCATGTGTATAGTGTCAATCCCTGGATCGGTTCACTGGCACACACAATACAAAATGAATACCAAATATATCTGTGCATCATAAATACAATGAATATGATCCAGAATTTACATTATATTATACAAGTACACAGCGGAAAACAATAACAAGGTAGATCTCCATTCTTCAAATGTGCCACAAGCGAACAATCGTTGAGTGGAGTCTCGCGACCTATATCGATCACTCATAAACGATATAACCTGCAACATGAAAAGTTGCAGCCACGAATGATAAATACTTTGAATGTATTGGCAAGTGTCACTAGTATGTGGATATCAAATGGAACCTATCAATTACATGCATATTTGGCTAAGTGGAGTTTCAGGCTGATTTTCATAAAGCAATAGTTTTATCCTAACATTTCAAAATAGTTTTAATTCTTTCTTAAAATTGTCTGAACACATTGGCCAACACCAAGTGCTCCTAATCCCTTGTTCAATAATCAAATTTTATTAAGAAGTTGGAATGTCGAGATCATCCATAAGCTTCAAGCCTTAGTTGCTCAATATTGTCCATAACCGGGGACACGACTAATCGATTAGATTTATATCTTCTACAGAAGTTATACACTTTACCCACACGACACAATCACGTCTTGACGCCACCAGTGGCCGCTGGTTTAGTACACACCAATTGGTATACCGGCAGATCGAGAATGTGACGAAGTCTTTCCATAGAAGTCCTCCCATTACACAATGCTAGCATGTCTAAGAGGCACCAATGCAAGGATATAACCTCCAATACACAATTCTAGTTAACCTGAAGATATACGAATGCGAAGGGTCTTCCTCTATGTAATTAACTAAGCTAGAGCCCATATTAGCATGTGGTTATACTGAAGCTATTGTACGAGAAACATGTTCAATCTCTATGAAGCCTAGGTGGTCTTCATCCAGTGCACACACGAGAGAGGTGTCCAAAGATACGGTCCCCTTCGTTGCAACTTCTTCAAAACTCAACAACAACAATATTCCACCCAGGTGATTCATTAAGTACTTGTTTTATTATACAAAAACATATCTTTTCCAATACGTCATAACATGATATTCCACCCCGAATGTATAGCAGGGCTAAGCATACTACAACTATGATGTTTCCACTAAGAAAGATACAAAAGGATATCCTAAATAGGACATAGCATAGCATAGCACATAGTGCAAAATATTCCTACACATGCAATTCTACTAAAACAACTACAATGCATAGGGAAAATAAGTAGGACATTTATGATAGTGCCACTTGCCTTTTGTTGTAGATGTAGTCGATTACATAATCCTCATAATCCTCATAGACATAATGGTTGCACTAGCCATAACCACAATACTTGCAATCATAGTAGTTGCAAACATAATAGTCACACTCCTCGCAATCTAACATTTGAAGCAAGCACAACAACACATCATTCAAAACATTGCAACCATGCAACAATGCAACAACACAATAAAACAATGATGAACAAATGCATGCATGATGATTTAATAGGTCACTCTTGTTGTATTCAGTGTTCTGAACATTATTAGATCACATGATGCATGTGGAAACTCATGTAATGCACTAAAGCATTTATTATTAAAGTTATATCGATTTAATATGGTTTATCCGACTTTAATTCAACTACTGATGTTTATCATCATATTAAATTGTGAATTAAATGCTACTGGATAGGTAATGCAATTTATAAAAAGTAGCAGTTTGAATCACCTAAAAGGAGTTACATATATTTTCTTAATATTAAAACACTATTTCAATGGGTTTAAAGATTTCTCTACAAATTTCTATTTTAAAAGTACCAAAAAATTTGGCATGCAATTTCTCTATATAGATATTTTCAATACAAAACAGTACCAATTGGTTTCACTAATTTTGGAGTTTTGGTTAAATTTCTGGGATTTAATTACTAGTTATAAGGGTTTAAATCATTTAAATTATTTCCATTGATAAAAATTATATCCAAGGCCATATTACTATTCTACATAAAATAAGGATTCCAAAGACATATTATTTGTATTTTTCGGATCTATAAATAATTTACTATGATTTATTTCCACCAAAAAGGCAATTAAATCATTTAAATTACTATAGTAAATATATATTGTAAAAGTTATATATAACATGATATTAATAATCTTCATATTTTTAGGAATCCATTGATATATCATTTGCAAATTTTGGACTTACAAATCTTTTTCCATGAATTTTACAAGTTAAAATCATTTTTCTGCAAATTTTATTCTATTTCACTATATAAGGGAATATTCCCTGGAATCTTCTACTCACCGGTGGTGACTAGACTGCCAAGCGGCTCTATTTCATTGGGTGGTACCTCTTGGATGCTGAATAGAACGTCAGTCGTTAGATCGTAAGGGGATCCGACGACTGAGGTTGACACGGACGACATGGCGGTAGCGGCGGATCAGAGCTCGCCGACAGGATGATGTGGCGGTGGCAAACGGCTTGGACCGTGGTCTTCGGTGGTGTTCCGGTGGGTTACCGAGAATACGGAGTGAAACACAAGGGGCACATCGGCGCGCGAATATGTAGGCATGATCGGCATCGTCTCTGGCTTCCTGGAACGCTGTCTAAGCACGGCTGGAGGCGGCGGACGACGATGATGCTCTGACGAGCAATTGGAGGCGCTCCACGGTGTTGCATAAGGGGGAAAATAGGTGAGAGGATGCGGAAGGACGGTGAAGAGTTCCAAAGGGGAAAAGTAGGGCAGGGGTGGGCGGAACCGTTGGCGGCGAGGTCGATCTGGAGCAGTAGTGGCGGCGATATTGTGAGCTCGACGGGGTGGCGCTAGGGTTTGCAGAAAAAGGAAAAAATTCTGCGTGTGTCGGAGGAGGAGGTTTAAATCGTAGGGGGCGTGCGAAGGGGCAGAAAAATCCGACGGGATCGGCCCGATTTTGTCGGGGTGGTAGAAGCGCACTCGGGACGGACTCCTGGTGCGAGGTTGAAGAAGACCTGGGTGGGTCCCACCACTCAGTGAGAGGGGTAGAGGTGGAGCAGGCTGGGGCTGGGCTGGGTCTGGCTGCTGGGCCGCTGGCGGCTGCTACGCACGCGGGTGGGCGGTAGATAGGGCAGGATAGATGGGCTGGCTGCTTCGGCCTGGCCGTGTTAGATAGGTTTGTTTAGTTTTTTTTCATTTTGTTTTTTCTGATTTTCTTTGTAGATTTTGATTTAGCACTCCAAATTAAACCATTTAAATCTAAAGTCACAATGATCTTTTTAGGATATTAACTACATCCTTTCTTGTCCATTTCTAATTCACCAACCAATATATATATATATATATATATATATTTGGCCAATAGAGCATTATTATTATTTCTTATATTAAAAATAACTTTTGCATTTTAGCTCTAAATGGATTCAAATAAATTTCTGTGGTTTTATAGAATTCTCCTCTGTCAATATGAACCATCTATGAATACTTTTGTTAAATTTTACTATGGACAAATCCATATCTCTAAGGTTGTACTTAGAATTGGGGAAATCCCATCTAGAGTTTTAGGTATTCCATTTTGGATAATACTATTTCCTTCTTATGGTTTATATGCAATGATGTTCATGCATGCTTCATGATTTTAAATTTTTGAAATCTTGCACACCAATTCTACAATATAGAATCAATCCATGCCCTTTTGCCTATATGTCTACTTAGGTCATAACAAAAGAATATAAGATTTTAAAATCAAGATTGAGAGGATTTTCTATTCAAAAAGTTTCTTCTCTTTGAGAATTTTTCAACAAAGTCAAACAATCGATCAAACTTATTTATTTATTTCACATTCCAAAATTAGGATAATTTTTGGATATTACAGACTACCACCCTTAAAAGAAATCTCGTCCCGAGATTTAAGAAGTCTAGAAAGAAAGATGGGCTAAGGATTCACTAGGGCGCTACCACCCTTAAAAGAAATTGACTAGGTCACTTCTTGAGGATTCACTTGGCTCATATTGGTTCTCTTATTGGCACAATGTCCCTTCTATATTCTGAACTCCATGATTGATAGTCTCTGAGAAAGCACTTCTTGAACTGGCAAAACTCTCATGGTGGGCAAACAGGGATCGTTTGCTTTCACGATACCCATTAATCATGGTTGGGACCCATCCTTACCGTATATTCCTACGCTTAGCAATCAATGCTTTTGTAAAGGTGGGACATCATACCATTTTAAGGTCTAGTATCATTGCCGTCTCTCTTCTAGGGTTCAAAAAGGCACTCAAGATTCACAAAACCAACAATACAAGAGTGAATAATAAGAGTAGTAGGAATAGTGATCAATCCATCCTGCACCCAAATCATTACCTTGTATGAGGATAGGTGAGTCGCGTAACTTATCACTCGGACATCCTCACTTACCTTGAAGAAGGTTTTCATGGGCACGAACTAATGTTCGATATATACTCCCATGTATTCAATCAACAAAGCTACTACTAAAACTAAACTATTGATACTTCAACTTTCAGGTTGCGTAATCTACTACATAATATCGTTTGCAACATTTCATACTTCTACATCCTTTTATTGCATTAGATGAACTATTCTCCTTTGTCGATGCATTATGTTGTAAAACTTTCCACTTTATCCTTCTCCGTGTATTCAACACATAATTATAACTCCATGGGTTTGAGATAGGGAAGAATTAATTGTAGGGAAAAGAAACTACTATGGAAGTAATCCTACACATAACTATATGAATCAATCAATGTCACAAACAAGCAAACAATCATAAGCAATCAACACACAAGAAAACACTTTCATAAGAATGATAAAGAGGTCTAAACTTAGTAGTATATAACCATAAAATAGTTTGAAAGCATTGGGAACAATTCTAGAGTAAAACATAGCAACATATAAGCAATAAACAAAATCTGTCAAAACGGTACAGCAGATTTCAGGAATTTTTATGATAGACTTAAACATGTCAGGAATTTTAGCCAATTTTTGTGCATGTTATACAGGTAATTACGCTCGATATCCTATTTTTCAAGATTTTTCTGAGTTACCAATAAAATATGAAAAATCATGCGGTACAATAGGTCAGGCAGAAAATTGCAGCAGTAATCTTACGAATTTCAATCAAATCACACCATTAAAATTATTTTAAAACCACACGAAAACTCCAGAAACTTTAGAGTTTCAAAATAAAAGATCCTAAACAAGACATCACACAATATGGTTCAGTACAAATAAGCAAGCAACCTATATTGTCATACCTTATCAGTTGGTAAGATCAATATGCTAACACGATAGCAATGATCTCATAAAGGGATAAAATATGGTGGTCCAGGCCTAACCAAACTTGGTGAGATGTTCATTTATGCCATATTATTTGTTTTTTTACTTAGCTAACTCTTATATAGGCATCAAAAGAATGGACAACTATGAATTTTGAACAAGAAGAGGTTATAGAAAAGATAGACAAGGAATATAAGAACTCTAATAAGTATAAAATATGACAGTTCTCCGAATAGAAGTCTTCTATTTCTAATTCATTTCTAAGGTCACGATCCTACAGTCAACACACATCTCTGATACCATCTTGTAACACCCTCGCCTGATAAGGCTGAGTTTATATGTATAGTGCCAATCCCTGGATCTGTTCAATGGCACACACATTACAAAATGAATACCGAATATAATTGTGCATCATAAATACAACGAATATGATCCAGAAATTACATTATATTATACAAGTACATAGCGGAAAACAATAACAAGGTATATCTCCATTCTTCAAATGTGCCACAGGCGAACAATCGTTGAGTGTAGTCTCGCGACCTATATCGATCACTCATAAATGATATAACCTACAACATGAAAAGTTGCAGCCACGAATGGTCAATACTTTTAATGTATTGGCAAGTGTCACTAGTATGTGGATATCAAATGTAACCTATCAATTACATGCATATTTGGATAAGTGGAGTTTCAGGCTGATTTGCATAAAGCAATAGTTTTATCCTAACATTTCAAAATAGGTTTAATTATTTCTGAAAATTGTCTGAACACATTGGCCAACACCAAGGGCTCATAATCCTGTTCAACAATCAAATTTTATTAAGAAGTTGGAATGTCGAGATCATCCATAAGCTTCAAGCCATAGTTGCTCAATATTGTCCATAACCAGGGACACGGCTAATCGATTAGATTTATATCTTCTGCAGAAGTTATACACTTTACCCACACGAACAATCTCGTCTTGACGCCACCAGTGGCCGCTGGTTTAGTACACACCAATTGGTATACCGGCAGATCGATAATATGACGAAGTCTTTCCATAAAAGTCCTCCCATTACACAATGCTAGCACGTCTAACAGGCACCAATGCAAGGATATAACCTCCAATACACAATTCTAGTTAACCTGAAGATATACCAATGCAAAGGGTCTTCCTCTATGTAATTAACTAAGCCAGAGCCCATATTAGCATGTGGTTGTAGTCGAAGCTAATGTACGATAAACATGTTCAATCTCTATGAAGCCTAGGTGGTCTTCTTCCAGTGCACACACGAGAGAGGTAGCCAAATATACAGTCCCCTTTGTTGCCACTTCTTCAAAACTCAACAACAAGAATATTCCACCCAGGTGATTCATTAAGTACTTGTTTTATTATACAAAACATAGCTTTTCCAATACGTCATAACATGATATTCCACCCCAAATCTATAGCAGGGCTAAGCATACTACAACTACGATATTTCCACTAAGAAAGATAGAAAAGGATATCCTAAATAGGATAGAGCATAGCATAGCACATAGTGCAAAATATTCCTACACATGCAATTCTACTAAAACAACTACAATGCATAGGGAAAATAAGTAGGACATTTATGATAGTGCCACTTGCCTTTTGTTGTAGATGTAGTCGATTAGATAATCCTCATAGACGTAATGGTTGCACTCGCCATAACCCCAATACTTGCAATCATAGTAGTTGCAAACACAGTAGTCGCACTCCTCACAATCTAACGTTTGAAGCAAACACAACAACACATCATTCAAAACATTGCAACCATGCAACAATGCAACAACACAATAAAACAATGATGAACAAATGCATGCATGATGATTTAATAGGTCACTCTTGTTGTATTTAGTGTTCTGAACATTATTAGATCACATGATGCATGTGGAAAGTCATGTAATGCACTAAAGCATTTATTATTAAAGTTATATAGATTTAATATGGTTTATTCCACTTTAATTCAACTAATGATTTTTTCCATCATATTAAATTGTGAATTCAATGCTACTGGATAGGTAATGCAATTTATGATCAGTGGCAATTTGAATCACCTAAAAAGGAGTTACAGAAATTTTATTATGATTAAAACACTATTTCAATGGGTTTAAAGATTTCTGTACAAATTTCTATTTTAAGAGTACCAAATAATTTAGCATGTAATTTCTCTGTATAGATATTGTCAATACAAAACAGTACCAATTAGTTTCACTAATTTTGGAGTTTTGGTTAAATTTCTGGGATTTAATTACTATTTAGAAGGGTTTAAATCATTTAAATTATTTCCTTAGACAAAAATTATATCTAAGGCCATATTACTGTTCTACATGAAACAAGGATTCCATAGACATATTATTTGTATTTTTAGGATCTATAAATAATTTACTACGATTTATTTTCACCAAAAAGGCCATTAAATCATTTAAATTACTACAGTAAATATATACTATAAAATTTGTATATAACATGATATTAATAATCTTCATATTTTTATGAATCCATTGATATATCATTTGCAAATTTTGGACTTACAAATCTTTTTCCATGAATTTTATAGGTTAAACTCATATTTTGCAAAATTTATTCTATTTCACTATATAAGGGAATATTCCCTGGAATCTTCTACTCACCGGCGGTAACTGGACTGCCACGCGGCTCTATTTCATTGGGTGGTACCTCTTGGATGCTGAATAGAACGTCAGCCGTTAGATCGTAAGGGGATCCGATGGCTGAGGTTGACCCGGACGACATGGCGGTAGCGACGGATCAGAGCTTGCCGACAGGAAGATGTGGCGGTGGCAGACGGCTTGGACTGTGGTCATCGGTGGTGTTCTGGTGGGTTCTCAAGAAGACGGAGTGAAAAACAAGGGGCGGATCGGCGCGTCGAAGATGTAGGCATGATCGGCATCGTCTCTGGCTTCCTGGAACGCTGTCTAAGCACGGTTGGAGGCGATGGACGACGATGATGCTCCAACAAGAAATTGGAGGCGCTCCGGGGTGCTGCACAAGGGTAAAATAGGTGAGAGGATGTGGAAGGACGATGAAGAGTTCCAAAGGGGAAAAGTAGGGCAGGGGTGGGCGGAATCGTCGGCGGCGAGGTCGATCTGGAGCAGTAGTGGCAGCGAGATTGTGAGCTCGACGGGGCGACGCTAGGGTTTGCATAAAAGGGAAAAAATTCCGCGTGTGTCGGAGGAGGAGTTTTAAATCGTAGGGGGCGTGCGAAGGGGCAGAAAAATCAGACGGGATCGGCCCGATTTCGTCGGGGTGGTAGCAGCGCACTCGGAACGGAATCACGGTGCGAGGTTGAAGAAGACCTGGGTGGGTCCCACCGCTCAGGGAGAGGGGTAGAGGTGGAGCGGGATGGGGCTGGGTCTGGCTGCTGGGCCGCTGGTGGCTGCTACATGCGCGGGTGGGCGGTAGATCGGGCAGGATAGATGGGCTGGCTGCTTCAGCGTGGTCGTGTTAGATAGGTTTGTTTAGTTTTTTTTCATTTTCTTTTTCTGATTTTCTTTGTAGATTTTGATTTAGGACTCCAAATTAAACCATTTAATTCTAAAGTCACAATGATCTTTTTAGGATATTAACTACATCCTTTCTTATCCATTTCTAATTCACCAACCAATATATATATATATATATTTGGCCAATACATTTCTTATATTAAACATAACTTTTGCATTTTATCTCTAAATGGATTCAAATAAATTTCTGTGGTTTTATAGAATTCTCCTCTGTCAATATGAACCATCTATGAATACTTTTGTTAAATTTTACTATGGACAAATCCATAGCTCTAAGGTTGTACTTAGAATTGGGGAAATCCCATCTAGAGTTTTAGGTATTCCATTCTGGATAATACTATTTCCTTCTTAGGGTTTATATGCAATGATGTTCATGCATGCTTCATGATTTTGAGTTTTTGAAATATTGCACACCAATTCTACAATCTAGAATCAATCCATGCCCTTTTACCTATATGGCTACTTAGGTCATAACAAAAGAATATAAGATTTTGAAATCAAGATTGAGAGGATTTTCTATCAAAAAGTTTCTTCTCTTTGAGAATTTTTCAACAAAGTCAAACAATCGATCAAACTTATTTATTTATTTCACATTCCAAAATTAGGATAATTTTGGGATATGACACTTACACTTGCTAGTTTCTTAACTGTGCAAGCTAGAACTTTGCATGCCACCTATGCCAGATGCTTTAGGCATGCTTTGGTTATGCAACCTTGATTATACCAATTCCCAGTTTTACCTACAAGCTTTATTATTTTACCTTTACCAAAGTTCTTTGCCCTTACTTAGTGACTTGCAAGTTTTGGAAAAATACTATAGATAGCATAAAGAGCATAAAACCAGGCCTAAGTAGTTAGAACTAGATGCCATCAAAGGCATAAGACTAGATTTGGATAGTCACACTTGATTAGCACCCCTCATTAGTGAATACCCTCAACTTTAGTGGCTAGTGCTAATCATAAAATTTGATCACAAATGGGAATACTTGGTGAAAATGATTATGAAAACCTTGGAATGAAGATTCATTCTATTGAAATGTTTTGACATGTGTTATGAACACAAGATGATTTGATGATGAAAATGTTGAGGCATGAGCCTTAGCCCTTTTTAAAAATTGATGGTTGGGTTCGGATGCGATACCATTCCAATTTTACCATACAACCACAATACCTAAATTGGGTAAGGCTTAACTAGAAGTTTATATGTCTTAGTATGGGTTCCCTTGCAAAAAGAGGTTGAGCTGAGGCTACCTCGTGAATGTGAATGTCCACCTATGTGATTGCCAAGATGACAGATGGTCATGGTTGGGAGGCTAAACTCATAGGGGAGGTTCCTATACTAGGGTGTGTAATTGAAAGGTTAGGATTGATTATCCGTATACTAAGTATGATGATTCAGGTTTATCCCTGACGGATGTATCGAATGTTGTGGTGAAAATGTACCACCTCTGCAGAGTTTCAAACTATTCGAATAGCCGCGTCCGCAGTCATGGAAAGTTGGAGTGGCCATACTGTTCCACCGTCAGATGTTTTGAAAATGACTTGTGAAATGAACTATGACTTTGACTTGACCACATCAGGGTTGTGAACATGAAAACTAAGTTCCCACTTAGGTGTTGTAGAACATTAAACTAGTTTTCTTTACTTGTGAAGTTAGTATGAAATAAACCTGGCTTTTTGCAAATAAACCTATAGCTTAGGATTCCTACTCGAACTACTTTACTTGTTAGTGATAGTTTGCGAGTACATAAAGAGTACTCATGGCTTTGGCTATTCCCATGGCCATACTACGAGGAGGACTATCAGGATGATGGACAGCAGGAGGTCTATGACAACTAGGATCATCTCCCATTGTCAGCATTGCCTGTGACCCTAAAGATGGAACCTCGACCACGCTACCATTATTATATATTATGCTGCGTTGTTTGTAATCAGACTGGATCATGAGATCCTTTATTTGTAAGACATTTATTATGGTTTGTAATGGATGATGTACTGTGGTACCAATTCTGTTATGTCTCGCAAAAATGGTAATTCTAGGATTGCAAGGTATGGCATAACAGGCATCTGGGATTAAAAATCCGGGTGTTGACAAGTTGGTATCAGAGCCATCCTGACCATAGGAGACCCTAGTTAGAATGGACGCTTGAATCAAAAACTTAGTTTCAAAACAAAAGAAGTGAGTATTTATGAAAACCTATTCTCATTCTTATCACTGAGATTCTTTTAAGAAAATTCATGTTCCTCAAAAATTATTGCAATCCTATATAAAAGTTGACACACTTGATCACCTCACTAACTTACTCATCCTACATTCTTATAGATGGAAGTCAAGTATAGCAAGTTCTACCAGTTGGGCAACAGAGGAGAACTCATCTTCGAGCGCGATTTAAGCCAACTCTCGGAATTTCTTGAACGCCCGCACCCCGAGTTCTATGGGGCACAGCTTGATGATCAGCGAGGAGGAGAACTACAATGGCTGATAGTTGCAGAACTCAGAGGCAAGATGGAGGCACCGACCTCAGAGAGGATGCAATTCAGCTTGAGGGAGAACAACTAGCTAGACGGACTCACCATGGCTATGGAGGAGGCTCTTGCCCGTCTGTGTGGGCAAAACATCAACCAGATCAATGGCACTCGCTTCGCTGACTATGCAAGGCGTGATGCTATGGGATATCCACTGGAGGTGCCAGGCCATCCGGAGCTGAAGCATCAGGTGGATCATCTTGACTTTCATGTTGTATGACAGGCATAAGGAGTTGGACAACGCCCGCGCCTACGCCAATCACAACCATGCCATTGCAGTCAAGAAGGACCAGACCCTCGCCATCCTCGTGAAGGAGCGCAAGTCACTTTCCCGTCTGCGTGACAAGAAGGATCGCATCATTGTTAGCCTTCATCACAAGGTGTCATCTTTGGAGGATACCATCCATGAGCGGGACATGCAGCTTGAGGAGAGGGAGAACGAAGGGGAAGATATCCGTGGAGATCCCTACCCATACCTTAGTGATGATGATGACTACCTGGAGGACCTCAACATGGACTTCCACACTGATGATGATGATTCCGCCTTCATTGATGATGAAGAAGCCACCAGTTCTGATGAGTAGTAGCACTTGAGCACTATCGTAGGTGTGAGTTGTATCCGGTCCCACTGTATCGTAGCTTCACAGAATGGTTCCTAAAACCATCTGTTACCCTAGTGTGGTGTTTATATTGGGTGCTATGAATGAATGAATGAATGAAAAGAAAGTTTCTAGTTGGCAAAACCAGAGTCAAAAAGTTTAAAAGCTTTTCCAAAACAACTTCATGAACCTTAGAAATTTCCCTCTTGTCTCACTATCTATCTCAATCTTCAGATGCCTCATGGAGGGAGCAGTTCATCTCAGGATCCAATGCTGCAAATCCTACAAATGTTGCTTGCTGGCCGTGAAGCTAATTTAGCCACCCTTCAACAGATAGCTCAGATGGCCCATAATAATCAAGGCCATGGAAACCAGGATAACCATGGATCCAATCTCAAGAACTTTCAAAACACCATTCCCCCATATTTATTAAGTCTGAAGAGCCATTAGATGCTGATGACTGGCTGCAAACCATGGAGAACAACTTAGAGGTCACAGGAGTGGAGGCCAATGAGAAGGTACTGTTTGCCACCCATTATCTGGCAGGTGATGCAAGAGCTTGGTGGAATAGCATTCGTACCATGAATGGAGGATATATGATGACTTGGGATGAATTCAAACTCAAGTTCAGCCAAACCCATGTGCCACCAGGTTTGATTCTGCGGATGAGGGATGAATTCAAGGAGCTGAAGTAGGGAAGGATGACTATGGTAGAGTACGGTGACAGATTTTTGTCTCTGTCTAGGTATGCCCCTGATGAGATTGGTACTAAAGCCAAGAAGAAGGAGAGATTTTTGAATGGTTTGCATGATGAGATGCAGACAGAGCTAGTCAACATTCCCTTCGCTGACCTTGAAGCCATAGTGGATTCTGAAATCCAGATGGAGGGAAAGATTAACCAAGACAACGAGAATCGAAAGCATCGAATGATGCATCAACCAGGATCTCACCATACCCCGAAGTATCGCCCCAACCCATCTGCGGGATATGCCCCGAGAAAAAATAGACCCCCTATGTCCCGTCCGAACTATCCCAACCGTGGAGGAGGAAATCCAAGGCCCGGAGGAGACCACAACAACAACCCTGACAACTCCAACAATTTCAACCATGCACCGCCCAAGTCCAACAACAACAACACCAACAACAATAATACTGCCCCAAGGACTGGAAGAAATGCCATGTTGTTGCAGGAAAAGACAAGTCTTTGATTACTTGTTTTGAATGCAGAGTCAAGGGTCACTACTCCAACGAGTGCCCCAAGAAGCTTGCAGCAGCCAATGTGAATGCACCAGCTCAGCAGCAATGCTGTGTTCAGCCTGGAAGGAGATTTGCCCCTGGGAACTCGCTCAACCGCAACGGCCGTCTGTTTCACATGAATGTTGAAGAAGCTCAGGAAGCGCCAGATGTCGTGCTGGGTATGTTTTCTGTAAACTTAGTACTTGAAAGAGTGTTGTTTGATTCTGGAGCATCTCACTCGTTTGTTAAAAAATTGAAGCATGTTATGATAGTTCAAATACCTGGTTCAACCACCAAAGCTAGAAAAATTTGCAAGGTCGTACCTATCAGAAGCCATGGAATATATTTTTATGATAATCTAATAGTACTTGGAACCAAAGGTTTGGAAGTAGTACTATATAGCACCCTGGGTAAAACCGCTACTAGAAAATCGCCTATGTTTATTGTGCATCATCATGCATCTGTTTGCCTAAAAGTATTTTGCTAAAAGCCTATTTTTGTTTTCTAAGATATCCCCACTATATTTCAACTGTAAAACACTCAGTCCGCCTGGATCTTTTGTTTGCCTAAACTATTTACCAAAAGGATATTTAAAACCAAATAAAATAAATAAAACGTTTTTATTCGGGGAGGCAATCCGACCGGTCAGGCCAGAGGCCCAACCGGACCAGATCACCTACAACCTGGCCCACCTAAACCAAACCCTAACCCTAAAATTTCCTGCCCAAACCCTAGCTTCCACCCTCACACATCACCCCCCGCCGCCACTTAACCTAACCACCAGACCGAACCCACACCACCTAAACCTAACCCTACCCAACCCGACGCACCCAGCGACCACACCAACACGCTGCACACTGAACGCACGCTTGACCCATCCCACACCGACACGACACGCACCCCATGCGGTAAGGCAAATCACACACGCTCCCGGCCCCACCTCTCTCGATCGCTCGCGTCCCCGTCCCTGTCTCTCCTCCCCTCGTGTTCCTTCCTCGCCGCCAGGAACGCCTCCCTAAAGCCTGATCTAGATCGACCACCGACGCCCGCTTCCCTAGCCTCCACACGGCAAGGCTCGATCCTGCAACCCCCTCCCCGTCGTCGCCTAGTTCCTAGAAGCGTCGCCGCCCTGCAACCCTCCTCACCTCCTCACCGCCGCGGGCAAGCTCGCGGGCTCCCCGCCGCGGCGCCTGTCGTGTCGCCCTCCTGCCCCACCGCTGTCCTCGTACACCTTGCTCACGCCTTCCCCTGCCTCGCCGCCTGTAGTCCCAGGCTCTCCTCTCCAGATGCCGCAAGGCTACCTCCTGACAGGACCCCTGGTCCGAGCCCCTCCACCCCACATACCGAGCGGCGCCGCTGTGTTCAAGCCCTCCTCAATCCAGCTCCTTGTCGCCACCCCTCCGCCGCAGCCGCCGCGGTCGCCTTGCTCCCTCCCTGTCCGTCGTCTCCCTGGCTCGAGCGCCGCTAGGAGCCGCGGTCTCCTCTCTGCAGCGCTTCCTGGCTCCGTCGTTGTCTGACGTGGCCGCCCTCCCGTGTCACTACGCCGCGGACGTCCTTGGGTACCTGTGTTTGCATCCTCGGCTACTGTTGCGAGTGCGTTAGCCGCCCGCGCGTCCTTGCAAGGTGGCCTTCCGCATGTTTTCCCTGTGAACCATCTTTTCTTGCAGGTACCGTTGTATCAGATGGCCTCGCTCACCTCTGCGTAATCAGGCAGGTCTGTGTGTTTCTATGTTTGTGAGAACACTGATATATCTTGACGTTTGGTTCTATTCCCATTCTAGAAACTCACCGGTGATAAGATGTGATTCATAAGTACAAAGTACTAAACCAGGGCCGAACCAAGTTCACCGACCACCGAAGACGAAACTCCAAGGTCTCCCTCATGGAACCTGAAGGCGATGCTCCCGGAATTCGAAGACCCTAACCTCGGACCCGATCCCGAACCCGGCGTCATGCCAAGTTCTCCTTCCAGGAGTCCGAAGATCGTGAACCCCGTCGAGGCCCCGACGCCCCGATCCAAAGACCGAACCCCAAGATCGTCGAACCATAAAGTGTGACCCTTATTCCGAGACCCCTATTTTTATAAATGATATAAACTTGTTGCATATTAAATTTCTCATGTCGCATACATATTGTGTGGTTTGGGGACATTATGCCGATTCACCTCATAATTAAATATGGAGACCATATGCGGGCGAATCTAGTCTAATATTGGTCCCATTTAAATTTGTGCATCGAATCGGTGAAATAATTTTGCCTTGTTATGACAACATCTAAATTGCGGGGTATCTAAATAACATGAACCACCTAAATAATTGTCGGGACCTCGGTTCCGCTTAATATGGACTAATTGCATCGCATCCTTGCCATGTCATACATCATATATGCATCATGCCCAATCTTCTACCGTAGTATTAAATAGTGCATCTGTGTTTCTTCTAGTGCTTTGCTTCTTCACGGATTAGGCCGATGAGTTGATGCGAGTGTTGACCCGATCTTCGGATAAACCTTCGGCGATGTTTTCAGGCGAGCATTCTCCCTCTTTCTACCTATTTTACATTTCTAGTCTTTACTTCCTCCTGTTGATCTATTGCTATCTGTGATGCGATGCTATAGATTCCGTACCCCGTTGTACTTCCCTACAGCCCTTATAATGCCATGGACCCATCCTATTACCTATTGTTTGGTAGGTAGTCGGCCTTGCGAGTCGTAGTTTCTTGCGCAGGTGATGTGTCGCGCCGTCGATCTTTCACAGTTGTTGGAGTAATGCCGCATGTTTAATGTTGGAGATGATCATGGCTTTAATTACTGTTTAATAACTAAAATTGAAGTAGGTAAATAATGCAGAGGCATAGGTGGGCAATAGATGTTATTTGGTTTTTAACCGTCCACTTGTGTCCCATAGGACCCCGAGTACTTGATACCTGTTCTTTGAATATTCGCACTATCCGCATGTGGGATCATGAATCCCCCTAACCCTAGCTTGAGTCATATTTAATTCCTTGGGGCCACAAGTATTTTGGGGCTTTATTACTATCCTGTACTTATGCCATGCTTTATTGCTTTATTTACTATTGCGCGTGGAGCGCCTATACTGTTTAGGAACAAATGTGGAATGTTTTCGCGGTATCGACCAGCCTAGTCACACTTTCGGGTTCCCAGTCGTTTATAGCCATTGGCACAAACCTCTAGGTCCGTCTCGGAGCCGGCCAACTTCATCGCGGGTAGCTTGGTGGAGTGGCCCCCTGAAATCAAATATGAATCTTGCGAATGTTCTGCCGTGATGCCTCGTTGGGTTTTCATTTGGTTTTTCTCGAGGTTGATCGTGCATGTGTTGCTATTTGTGCCCCCCTGCAGGGTAAAACTTTCTGAAAGCCGTGTCCGCGGTTATGGACGACTTGGAGAACAGTATGTCGATCATAGACAACTATAACTAAAGTAGTGCTATAAATTTGACTTTATAATGACTAGTAATCAGCTTCACTATAACGGAATGGCTAAATAAAAGTGCCAACAATTGCTGGTTTGGGTTATCACCTGTTACCATTGTATCTGACTAGTAAGTATTGCAACTACAGCAGAATGGCTAAATAAAAGTACCAACAACTGCTGGGTTTTGGGATGCCTCATGCTATATGTATCTGACTAGTAAGTACTACAACTACAACAAAATGGTTGACTAAAACTGCCCACTACTTATTATATCAGGATGACTCATGCTATCTATATCTGTCTAGTAATTGCCGCAAATATAATTGAATGAATAAAACTGCCAACTATGTGAGTTCCTCGGTTGACTTCCTCGTTTGGTCTCGAGGGGGAAATACCAGGATGGGTATGCTTGGTGATAGTTTTAGGTTGGATCCGAATAGGTATTTATTATCCCTATCTGATAGCCGCCAGATGAATTGAGTCTCTATAGGTTGTTTAGAGCATGCTGCGCTGCCGCTTCAGTCCACGATACCTATGTAGGCGAGGACCGCCGAACTCTAGTCTCGCCGTGTACTGGCCTCAGTACTAACCGCTCTCTTTTTCCTTTGCCCTTTGTCGGCACCCCTTTTGTTTAAGAAGGTTTGAGATCGACGTCGTTAGCAGGGTTACCCTTCCGGCTTGGCCTGGGCAGGGTTATGGACGCCATTGGTTATTCTTCGGGGCTCTTAGCTCAATTTGCATCTTGTCCGTACTCGGACGCTATATCGTTTTAAAGGTGATTTGGATCTTTGTATTGTATATCTGTATTCTTGGCTCTTTGAGTCATTGTTGTATATATCTGTTTTGTGGGTTCCATCGTGGACTATTTTGTAATGTTATTACTTCGTTTTCCACCCGCACGAAAGTGCCTGGTGGGAACCTTTGAATCGTTTCTATGCGGGTTTGGTGGGAATCGCTGAGACTTGCATAGGGCCGATTCCGAGGGTGTTACAGAGTGGTATCAGAGCCCAGCAGTTGCGATACCCCATTGGTCCAGCATGTAGGATAATCTAGCTAACGGACGTTGTAGAGTGTCAAAACTATTTTATAAAATCGGTTGGATAGATCTGATTAGTTCTTCTTTTACTCCTTACCCCTCTGCTATTCTCCTCTTATCTTTTCATATTTTGAATCTACCCCCCTTATCTTTTCTTCGAGTCCAGGATTTCTCGTGGTTGGGTTTCTGTTGTACCTTTAGGGTTTCTCTGTCTTCCTCTTGCAACAGTGCTTTGACATCCGACCTTCACGCTATTCGATGAATCTTTCATCCGTTGTACCTTTCAGTGGAAGAAAATTCACTAAATTTTTTCTTTCTATCCTCCGGTGTTTTCCGATATGACGAAGTCATCTACATCAGATCTGATGAGAATCTCCATTCCTCCTTTGTTTCCGAACCTCGCTTGTCGAGATCTTTAGTCTAAATTATGAGAGTTGGTTGCATAATTCTCCTATTCATGTGCAAAGTAATGCTTTGGGTGCGCGATGGACTGATCACCATCCGACTACTCTTATCATTCGCTTTTGTACATTGAATGGTGGATCGATGCAATTATACTCCTTCCACAGAAGTTAGAGGTGGCCTTCCCTTTTTAGACCTCGACCTTCTTCTTTGTTTATAGGGAGTGTTCTCTCGACGAACGACAGTATCGACCCTTGTTGGTGGTGTCGCGGATTTCAAGACGAAGAAAGAATCCATTGTTAGTGGTGTCGCGAAGATCTACATGAAGCGAGAAGATTCAGACCGTCGGCCTTCTTCCCCGTACCATGAGGCGGATCTCGAGGGCGAGATCCATTGTTAGTGGTGTCGAATTGTAGCACCCTGGGTAAAACCGCTACTAGAAAATCGCCTATGTTTATTGTGCATCATCATGCATCTATTTGCCTAAAAGTATTTTGCTAAAAGCCTATTTTTGTTTTCTAAGATATCCCCACTATATTTCAACTGTAAAACCCTCGGTCCGCCTGGATCTTTTGTTTGCCTAAACTATTTACCAAAAGGATATTTATGTAACACCGCGGTTCTGAAAAGACCGAGGCTTCTATGTGACATGCCAATCCCTGGATCGGTTCATTGGCCCACAATAGAATAATATGAATAACATAGAAAAATATCCGTGTATCTTGAATAACGAAGATCCAGAGTACCATTATTACAATAAAAGCTTAGCCCAAGGCTAGCTCAAATTATTCAGGTAGCAACATAAATAAATTAAATCCTCCATTCTTCAAATTGCCCACAAGTGAACAAGTGCCGAGTGGAGTACCGTGGCCTATAACGATTACTCAGAATCGGAATAACCTGCAACATGAAACGTCGCAGCCCCGAAGGGTCAATACATGGATTGTATGGCAAGTAGAGCTAGTAATGGAGACAATAGTACTAACATCTACATGCATATTTGGCACGTGGAGCTGTGTCTGGCTTGCATTTGCAAATACCTTTGTCCTACTTTCGTAAACAGTTTTTGATTTTCTTTGAAAATATCCCAATTAAGTTAACCCAACAATATTAAAACAATTATGAAATTAGAATGAGCGAGAAACATGTCATGGAATCAATATCAAGCAACTCAGTTGTCCATAACCGGGGACACGGCTAATCGATTAGATTATACACCCTGCAGGGGTTAGTACACTTTACCCATGTGACTTGGCCAGCCCAGCTCGTACCATCACTCTCATTTTGGGTGATGATAGGGAGAAGTCCAAGAAGAGACTGTTCGGGAAGTAGCTCCCCAAATCCCGACGCGCACCGGTCCAACCTACCAAAATTCTACATCTCTGGATACGCGGGTTCGAGTCACCACAACCTAGTAAGTCCAACCAACCGCCCATTTCATTATTGGCACATGGTTGTACACGTGAGCTACCAAATAAAGAAGCCAATCAATTTCTCTCGATACCTGGGTGCCTTTCCGCAATGAAACCACCAAAATTATCAATACCATCACACCCAGGAGATTCATTGATTAGGTTGTTTTAGTTTTCACAAACCAATACTTTTAGAAACAAGTCTCAGTGATGTAACCCAGCCCTCGTTCAATATAGCATGGCTAAGCACATCTACCAATGGTGGTTCATCTACAAGGAAGGCCCTACCACATAATAGGACATAGCATAGCGATAGTATCATCCTACACATGCATCTACAAAATACACGACAATGCATAGAAAATAGTAGGACGATATCATGAACAAAGTAGTATCTACTTGCCTTGGTTGTAGCGGTCGGAAGAACAATCCACACACGAGCAAGCGTTGCACTCGTCACAATCTACACGATACAATTGCAATCATAAACAAACAATCCACAAGCATATGCAACAAAGATGATGCATGAATGCATGTATGACAAGTGGGGTGACGCTACAGCAGCACCACATAATAGTATTCAGTAGGGGTACTTATTGCATGCATGGAAAATAGTTTTAGCGCAAGGAAAACTATTATGCAAAATATAATACTCGAAACTAGAACTAGAAACCAATTAATTCACTACCGGTAGTATACTGTTTGTAAAATCTTGGGAAAATTCTACAGTATAGGCATTGCTATTTAGAAACAGTACCAATTGGAATTACTCAAAAAGGAATTATAAAACTCCCTGAATAATTAAAACACTGCAGAACGCCACTAGACAGTTTCTGCAGAAGTTTTTACTGTAAGCCTATCCTTTTAATTCACGATGAGATTCCCCTCATCCTACTGAATCCAGGGACATATTACACGCAATTTTTGGAGTTACAGATCTTTTTCTACGAATTAAATACTCCAAAAAGGCCATTAAATCAATTGATTAAACTGTACTAAATCTTGCTGCAAAAGTGTGAAAAAATGGTACAGCAAGATTCTACGCGACTCACTGAATCTACACATATTTTATTTGCAATTTTTGGCCCAGCAGATTAATTTCTACGCAATTTACAAGTTTCTACGGAAATCTGCAATTTCTAAAACGATTTAAATCAAGAGGGAATATTCCCGGAATATTCCCTGCTGACTCAGCGCGGGTTGACTGGCCGTTGACTAGTCAACCGCGCGGTCTCCGGTCGATCTGGGCCGCAGATCTTAGATCCGACGGCCGAGGAAAGGCGGCGGCGGCGGCTTACCGGCGGCGGTGCTCCGGCGGCTCGGAACGGCGGCGGTTGGCGGCGGGACGGCGGCGGTTCAGCGAGTCCTACATTGAGCGGGGTGGTCAGCACGCGGAACGGTGGCGGTCAACGCGGCGGCGGCGCGAGGCGACGGCGGCGCGGAGATCGAGGCAGGGCGGCGGGGTCCGGGAGCGTGGGGGAGAGGATGCGCGGGTGGGGTCCGCTTATGTGGGCCCCACGCGGGGTCCTAGTCGGATACGGGGCGGCGGCGGACTATTCGCCGCGCGGGCGGCGCGGTGCTGGCCGGCTGGGCCGGTGCGGCCCAGCAGTCTGGCGCCCTTTTTTTATCCCATTTCTTTTTCTTTTTTTTGCAGTTAGTAAAACCTCCGTAACTTTTCCGTACGAGCTCCGAATCGGGCGATTCTTGTTCCTAATTTTTTGTAAAATCGAGGGAAACAACCTAGGGTCAAGGGATGAGAGAAACCACTAGGATACAAGGGTGGAAAACACAAGTCCTAGTAGAACCTCCCGTAGGAGCCTTGTAGTAAAATAGAGTAGGGTTTTAGAAAATAGTGTTTTTCCGAAACTTTTCGACCGATGGTTTTGCATGGAAGAGTATGATGCAATGGCATGAATAATATGCAGAACCAAATCTAAAATTTGGGATGTGACAAGACTAACCCCCTTAAGATGAATCTCGTCCCCGAGATTCGGAGCGACTAGCAAATAGGTGTGGGTAGTCTTCTCGGATGTCATCCTCACGCTCCCAAGTGGCTTCCTCTTCAGTGTGGTGGCTCCACTGCACCTTGCAAAACCTGATCGTCTTGGTACGGGTAACCCTCTCCGCTGTCTCCAGAATCTTGACCGGTTTCTCCTCATAGGTCAAGTCGTTCTCAAGCTGAACCTCCTCTAGCGGTACAGTGTCTCTCAATGGCGTATCTACCATCTCCAGATGGCACTTCTTCAGTTGTGACACGTGGAACACATTGTGAACAGCGGACAGAGCCTCTGGCAACTCCAACTGATAAGCAACTTCTCCTTTGCGTGCTAATACCCGATACGGTCCAATAAATCGAGGTGCCAGCTTACCCTTAATTCCAAATCTCTTGATTTCACGAAGTGGCGACACTCTGAGGTATGCTCTATCGCCTATCTCATACACCACTTCCTTGCGCTTGGCATCCACGTAGCTCTTCTGCCTTGATTGTGCTACCTTCAGCCTGTCCCTAATCAAGGCGACCTTCTCCTCAGCGTCCTTGATCAAATCAGGTCCAAACAACTGACGTTCTCCTACTCCATCCCATAGCAGTGGTGTCCGGCACCGTTTCCCATACAGTACATCCAACGGCGACGTCTTGATGCTGGTTTGATAGCTGTTGTTGTAGGAAAACTCAGCATATGGCAAATTCTCATCCCAACTAGAACCATGAGCCAAAGCGCAAGCTCTCAGCATGTCCTCCAAAATCTAATTCACTCTCTCGGTCTGTCCATTAGTCTGTGGGTGAAACGCTGTGCTAAACTCCAATCTAGTACCAAGTGACTCGTGCAGCTGGCGCTAGAAGTGTGAGGTAAATTGGGTGCCTCTATCTGATACAATACTCTTGGGAACTCCATGTAGGCACACAATCCTGTCCATGTAAATCTTGGCCAACTTTGCACTCGTATAGGTCGTCTTTACCGGTATAAAGTGGGCTACCTTAGTCAAATGGTCGACCACTACCCAAATGGAGTCATATCCTGACCTGGTCCTGGGCAATCCTGTGATAAAATCCATCCCCACTCTATCCCACTTCCATTCCGGCACGGGCAATGGCTGTAGCAATCCTGTTGGCTTCTGGTGTTCCGCTTTCACTCGGCTACATACATCACATAGGGCAATATGCTCCGCGATGTCTCCCTTCATGTTGTTCCACCAGAATCTGTCCTTTAGGTCCATATACATCTTCGTATTGCCCGGATGTATGGAATACGGCGAGTCATGAGCTTCCTGCAGAATCAACTTCCTTATCCCCGAATCGTTGGGAACGCACAAACGATCTCCATACCACAAGGTTCCTTGCTCATCCTCGCGGAATTCCCTTGCTCGATCCTCCTTCATCTTTTCCTTTACTTCACCTATCTCTTTGTCTCCCACTTGAGCTTTCCTGATTCTGTCCTGTAGCGTTGGTTGGACTTATATTGTTGCCAAGTACCCTTCAGATACTACCTCCAGTCTAAGGTCCTTGAACTGCTTGCACAAATCCTCAGGCATATCCCCAATTTTCAATCCATTGGCATAAACCTTCCGACTCAGAGCATCTGCTACTACATTGGCCTTCCCTGGGTGGTATTGTAGATTCATATCATAATCCTTGATAAGCTCCAACCATCTTCATTGCCTCATATTCAGTTCCTTCTGCGTGAATATGTACTTCAGGCTCTTGTGGTCGGTGTACACATCACAGTGTTTCCCCATTAAGTAATTCCTCCATACCTTGAGCGCATGAACCACTGATGCTAACTCCAAGTCGTGTGTGGGGTAATTCTGTTCATTGTGCTTGAGTTGTCGCGAGGCATATGACACTACTCTCCCATCTTGCATCAGCACACTCCCAAGTCCCTGTCGAGAAGCATCGCAGTACACTTGGAAATCCTTCTAAAGATCTGGTAAACACAGAACGGGTGCGGTCACCAGTCGACGCTTCAGTTCCTGAAAGCTAGCTTCACACACATCCGTCCATTCGAACTTCCTCTCCTTCTTCAGAAGTTCAGTCATCGGCTTAGCAATCTTGGAAAAAATTTCAATGAACCTCCTGTAATATCCAGCAAGTCCCAAAAAGCTTCGTATCTCTCCTGCATTCTTGGGCGCTTCCCATTCTGTCACTGCAGTCACTTTGCTTGGATCAACAGCGACTCCTTCTCCTGACACTACGTGTCCAAGAAACCCAACCGTGTTAAGCCAGAATTCACACTTGCTGAATTTGGCATACAGCTTGTGTTCCCTCAGCTTCTCCATAATCAGTCGCAGATGCTTCTCATGCTCAGCATCATCCTTCGAATATATCAGTATGTCATCAATAAACACCACCACAAACTTGTCCAAGTACTCCATAAATACCTTGTTCATCATGGTCATGAAATATGCCGGGGCATTCGTTAGTCCAAAAGACATAACCGTATACTCATATAAACCATACCTAGTGGTGAAGGCGGTTTTTGGTATGTCCTCCTCCCGGATCTTCAATTGGAAGTAGCCAGATCGCAGATCAATCTTGCTAAACACCTTTGCTCCTTCCAGTTGATCAAACAAATCATTTATGTTCGGCAGGGGGTATTTGTTCTTGATGGTTACTTCATTCAGCGAGCGATAGTCCACCACTAATCTCTTGCTGCTGTCTTTCTTCTCCACAAACAGAACAGGTGCTCCCCATGACGACGAACTAGGCTGAATGAATCCCTTGTCCAACTGCTCTTTCAGCTGCTTCTTCAATTCCTTCAGCTCATCCACATCCATCTTATATGGTCTCTTTGCTATAGGTCCTGTTCCAGGCATCAGGTCGATAAGAAACTCCACTTCCCTGTCAGGTGGCATTCCTGGCAGCTCTTCCGGAAACATGTCGGGGTAATCCTTAATCACAGGCACGGTATCCATGCTAACCCCCTTAAGAGAATTCAGCCTACACCTTCCCGGTCGTACAACCGACTTGAACCTAATTCTCTTACCATCCGGGGTTTTGAGTGAAACAGCTCGCTGTGCACAATCTATGTGTCCCTCATGCATAGACATCCAATCCATACCCAGAATAACGTCTAACCCCTGTGACTCCAACACTACTAGGTGTGCAATGAAGTTGTGTGTTCCAATCCTCAAATTCAAGTCGTGGCATGCCGCACTAGCTATCATATCTCCTCCAGGTGAACTCACTCTAATAGACCCTTTCATAGACTCAGTAGGTAACTTATACTTATCCAAGAATGTCCTTGATATGAATGAATGCGATGCACCAGTATCGAAAAGTATAAGTGCAGGGTGAGTGTTGATTGGAAACTTACCAACCACAAGGTCAGGCTCATCTGGGATCTCCTCCACATTCATGTGGTTCACTGTGGCCTTCTCGTTGTTGGTTGGCTTCAGTCCTTTCCTCTCCGGACAGTTGTCAGCATAGTGTCCCTTCTGTTTACACTTGAAGCATGTCACCTCACTCAGATCCTTCTTCACAAAGCTGCGATCACGGTTGCGGTCATGTCCACCGTGTCCTCTAGAGTGGTGAGAGTGTCATCCTTTGTGGCTGTGGTGGTTGCTCTTGTGGTTGTCATGGCGATGTACATCGCCCCCATGGCGGTTGCGATCATGGCTCCCATAGTCACTCCCTCCATGCTTGGAGTATCCATCATATGAAGTGCGAGACTTGTGGTGTGAACCAGAGTGGTGATTGTTACTCTTCCTCTTGCGGTTCTCCACCTGCTTGTGCTTCCCTTCCAAGATCCTGGCCTTGTCCATAAGCTCCTGGAAAGTGGGGCAATAAACCACCAGTAGCTGCACTGAAAGCTCATCACTGAGGCCATCCAGGAATCTCTCCCTCCTTTTTGCATCAGTGTCAACATCCTTAGGTGCATAACGGGACAGGTTGTTGAACTCCTCAATGTACTCAGCCACAGTGCGGTTGGTTTGGCGCAAGTTGCGAAACTCCTTCCTCTTCAGGCTCAGAACTCCTGAAGATACGTGGTTGGTCCTGAAACCTTCCTCAAACATTGCCCAAGTCACAGTGTCCAGCGGGTGGGTGATCTGAAAAGTGTCCCACCAAGAAGCGGCTGGTCCCTCCAGTAGGTGAGCGGCAAACCTCATCTTCTCAGCATCAGTGCATCCAACAGTTACTAGATCCTTGTTGACTGAACGCAACCAGTCGAGAGCTACCATTGGTTCCGCTGCAGTAGAGAACTTAGCTGGCCTTAGCCTCAGAAATCTGGTGAGGGCATCTCCCTGTGGCTGGTTATTTCCATTGTTGTTGTTGTTCTAAGCTTCCATGAACTGAGTCATAACTTGGGTCAGCTTTGCCTGAGCTGCCATGAGCTGCTCCAACTCAGTGGGTTGACGGCGGGGAGGCATCTGCGGTTCAGTACAGGTAAGTTTAGAGAGAATCAACAACGATAATAGGATTCTACCCATGCATTATGATCAAACAACAACAAGCAATGGCAGACAATCACAAGCAAGCAACACATCAACAAACAAGTGATCCAGCAACATCCCAGGGGTTATCCTAGCAGTATATACCTACTGAAATAGTTTTACAAGAGTTGGCATTGGTTAACTAAGCAGTTGATCAACTAAACAGCAAAAACAGCAATCTGCCAGAATAGTCCAGCAGAGTTCACGAATTTTTATACCTGACTTAGACTCGTCAGAAAATTTAGCTGATTTTTTCACATACAGTACAGAGAGTTTCGCACCAGCCCTATTTTTTTAGATTTTTCCCAGTTACCAGAAAAATATGAAAAATCGTACAGTACTGCTGTATCAGCAGAAAACTGCAGCGAAAATAACACAGATATTAACCAAACTTGCCATAACTCTTTCATAAAATTTGCACAAATAATTTCCTGGGATATTGGAGTACACAAATAAGCAACTAAACACTCTTAAACTAATAGTAATTAAGTTTCACATCGATCAAGACTAATCCTAACGATTTTACCTAACGAGGACTAATTGATGGACTTCTATCTACTTCTTGAAGAGGTTGCGGTAGGTCCTTGCACTCATGCGTTGGCGCTTCGGTCCACGGTTCAACCATGGCGGCGGAGTGTACACTTCTCCTGAATCATCACTTGAAATCTCGAACTCCACCTCTTCTGGATCCTCCTCTTCTTCTGCACTCTCAGCTGCAACTGCAACAGCTTCATCTCCTCCACCATCATCGTCCCCATCATCATCATCCTCGTCCTCATCATCATCATCGTTTCCACTATCATCATCATCCCCATTGTTGCCATCTTCTCCATTGTCATCATCAGAGGGTGGATTCAGCTGTGCTTGGAGAGCGGCAATCTGGGCTGTCATAGCTTCAATAGTTTGGTCCCTTTCCTGGACGGTCCCTTGCAACTGTTGTATGTTCTGGGTGTTCTCCTGCACAGTACCATGAAGATGAGCTATGGTTGCATCTCTGACTATCAGGGCATTCTCCAGAACTCCCACGGCTTCATGCAAGGTGTCAATTTCCTGTCCTTGGACCACCATACCATTGCTAGCAAAATCTGCAATCTCCTTTATCATCATCACTTTCTAAGCTAGATCTCCATTCTCCCTTTCCATGTCCTCTATGTGCCTCCGACGGGGCGGCATGTTGTTCCTGTCGCCCGGGGTAACCACAATGTGCCCATCTTCATCACGCCTCCCATAGTCACGGTAGGGTGAATCTGCTGGCAGCAAGTGTCGGACATGATGGCACTGGCGAGACAGGGCTTCATGTATGGCCAAGTTGATTCCAAGTCCCCAGTTGCAGTATGTCTTGGTGTAGATCAGGTGCACAGGGTTTGGCAAGGCGGCATCCCTGAAGATGAAGGTGGTGATCTCCCATGCATCCTCACCATATCCATAGGTGTACAGCCTTCTTCCCTTGAACATGGGCAGTGGCAATCCCAATGTCTGCGAGAGCTGCGCTAACTGCCTTGCAAAGGGCCTTGGTGACTCCATGGTGGCATACTCAGTCCTGACTTCTACCATCTATCAATTAAAGAGGAAAGGGTGAGAATAGCATATGATAAGAATTTACGAGAGTGAAAGGCATAAGATGAAAGATAGAGTTAATATAGGTTTTAATAAATCTATGGCTTCCTAATCCAATCCTAGGTCACGATCCTACAGTCGACACACGGGCTCTGATACCATCTTGTAACACCGCGGTTCTGAAAAGACCGAGGCTTCTATGTGACATGCCAATCCCTGGATCGGTTCATTGGCCCACAATAGAATAAGATGAATAACATAGCAAAATATCCGTGTATCATGAATAACGAAGATCTAGAGTACCATTATTACAATAAAAGCTTAGCCCAAGGCTAGCTCAAATTATTCAGGTAGCAACATAAATAAAGTAAATCCTCCATTCTTCAAATTGCCCACAAGTGAACAAGTGCCGAGTGGAGTACCGTGGCCTATAACGATTACTCAGAATCGGAATAACCTGCAACATGAAATGTAGCAGCCCTGAAGGGTCAATACATGGATTGTATGGCAAGTAGAGCTAGTAATGGAGACAATAGTACTAACATCTACATGCATATTTGGCAAGTGGAGCTGTGTCTGGCTTGCATTTGCAAATACCTTTGTCCTACTTTCGTAAACAGTTTTTGATTTTCTTTGAAAAGATCCCAATTAAGTTAACCCAACAATATTAAAACAATTATGAAATTAGAATGAGCGAGAAACATGTCATGGAATCAATATCAAGCAACTCAGTTGTCCATAACCGGGGACACGGCTAATCGATTAGATTATACACCCTGCAGGGGTTAGTACACTTTACCCATGTGACTTGGCCAGCCCAGCTCGTACCATCACTCTCATTTCGGGTGATGATAGGGAAAAGTCCAAGAAGAGACTGTTTGGGAAGTAGCTCCCCAATCCCGACGCGCACCGGTCCAACCTACCAAAATTCTACATCTCTGGATACGCGGGTTCGAGTCACCACAACCTACTAAGTCCAACCAACCGCCCATTTCATTATTGGCACATGGTTGTACACGTAAGCTACAAAATAAAGAAGCCAATCAATTTCTCTCGATACCTGGTGCCTTTCCGCAATGAAACCACCAAAGTTATCAATACCATCACACCCAGGAGATTCATTGATTAGGTTGTTTTAGTTTTCACAAACCAATACTTTTAGAAACAAGTCTCAGTGATGTAACCCAGCCCTCGTTCAACATAGCATGGCTAAGCACATCTACCAACGGTGGTTCATCTACAAGGAAGGCCCTACCACATAATAGGACATAGCATAGCGATAGTATCATCCTACACATGCATCTACAAAATACACGACAATGCATAGAAAATAGTAGGACGATATCATGAACAAAGTAGCATCTACTTGCCTTGGTTGTAGCGGTCGGAAGAACAATCCACACACGAGCAAGCGTTGCACTCGTCACAATCTACACGATACAATTGCAATCATAAACAAACAATCCACTAGCATATGCAACAAAGATGATGCATGAATGCATGTATGACAAGTGGGGTGACGCTACAGCAGCACCACATAATAGTATTCAGTAGGGGTACTGATTGCATGCATGGAAAATAGTTTTAGCGCAAGGAAAACTATTATGCAAAATATAATACTCGAAACTAGAACTAGAACCCAATTAATTCACTACCGGTAGTATACTGTTTGTAAAATCTTGGGAAAATTCTACAGTATAGGCATTGCTATTTAGAAACATTACCAATTGGAATTACTCAAAAAGGAATTATAAAACTCCCTGAATAATTAAAAACTGCATAACGCCACTAGACAGTTTCTGCAGAAGTTTTTACTGTAAGCCTATCCTTTTAATTCACTATGAGATTCCTCTCGTCCTACTGAATCCAGGGACATATTACACACAATTTTTGGAGTTACAGATCTTTTTCTACGAATTAAATACTCCAAAAAGGCCATTAACTCAATTGATTAAACTGTACTAAATCTTGCTGCAAAAGTGTGAAACAATGGTATAGCAAGATTCTACGCGACTCACTGAATCTACACATATTTTATTTGCAATTTTTGGCCCAGCGGATTAATTTCTACGCAATTTACAAGTTTCTACGGAAATCTGCAATTTCTAAAACGATTTAAATCAAGAGAGAATATTCCGGAAATATTCCATGCTAACTCAGCACTGACTCAGCGCGGGTTGACTGGCCGTTGACTAGTCAACCACGCGGTCTCCGGTCGATCTGGGCCGCAGATCTTAGATCCGACGGCCGAGGAAAGGCGGCGGCGGCGGCTTACCGGCGGCGGTGCTCCGGCGGCTCGAAACGGCGGCGGTTGGCGGCGGGACGGCGGCGGTTCAGCGGGTCCTGCACGGAGAGGGGCGGTCAGCGCGCGGAACGGTGGTGGTCAACACGGCGGCGGCGCCGGGCGGCGGGGTCCGGGCGCGTGGGGGAGAGGACGCGCTGGTGGGGTCCGCTTATGTGGGCCCCACGTGGGGTCCTAGTCGGATACGGGGCGGCGGCGGACTATCCGCCGCGCGGGCGGCGCGGTGCTGGCCGGCTAGGCCGGCGCGGCCCAGCAGTCTGGCGCCCTTTTTTTTATCCCCTTTCTTTTTCTTTTTTTTACAGTTAGTAAAACCTCCGTAACTTTTCCATACGAGCTCCGAATCGGGCGATTCTTGTTCCTAAATTTTTGGAAAATCGAGGGGAACAACCTAGGGTCAAGGGATGAGAGAAACCATTAGGCTACAAGGGTGGACAACACAAGTCCTAGTAGAACCTCCCGTAGGAGCCTCGTAGTAAAATAGAGTAGGGTTTTAGAAAATAGTGTTTTGCCGAAACTTTTCGACCGATGGTTTTGCATGGAAGAGTATGATGCAATGGCATGAATGATATGCAGAACCAAATCTAAAATTTGGGATGTGACAATTTAAAACCAAATAAAATAAATAAAACGTTTTTATTCGAGGAGGCAATCCGACCGGGCAGGCCAGAGGCCCAACCGGACCAGGTCACCTACAACCCGGCCCACCTAAACCAAACCCTAACCCTAAAATTCCCTGCCCAAACCCTAGCTTCCACCCTCACACATCACCCCCCGCCGCCACTTAACCTAACCACCAGACCAAACCCACACCACCTAAACCTAACCCTACCCAACCCGACGCACCCAGCGACCACACCAACACGCTGCACACTGAACGCACGCTTGACCCATCCCACACCGACACGACACGCACCCCATGCGGTAAGGCAAATCACACACGCTCCCGGCCCCACCTCTCTTGATCGCTCGCGTCCCCGTCCCTGTCTCTCCTCCCCTCGCGTTCCTTCCCCGCCGCCAGGAACGCCTCCCTGAAGCCTGATCTGGATCGACCAACGACGCCCGCTTCCCTAGCCTCCACACGGCAAGGCTCGATCCTGCAACCCCCTCCCCGTCGTCGCATAGTTCCCAGAAGCGTCGCCGCCCTGCGACCCTCCTCGCCTCCTCACCACCGCGGGCAAGCTCGTGGGCTCCCCGCCGCCACGCCTATCGTGTCGCCCTCCTGCCCCACCGCTGTCCTCGTACACCTTGCTCACGCCTTCCCCTGCCTCGCCGCCTCTAGTCCCAGGCTCTCCTCTCCAGATGCCGCAAGGCTACCTCCTAACAGGAGCCCTGGTCCGAGCCCCTCCACCCCACACACCGAGTGGCGCCGTTGTGTTCAAGACCTCCTCAATCCTGCTCCTTGTCGCCTCCCCTCAGCCGCAGTCGCCGCGGTCGCCTTGTTCCCTCCCTGGCCGTCGTCTCCTTGGCTCGAGCGCCGCCAGGAGCCGCCGTCTCCTCTCTGCAGCGCTTCCCGGCTCCGGCGTCGTCTGACGTGGCCGCCCTCCCGTGTCACTGCGCCGCGGACGTCCTTCGGTACCTGTGTTTGCATCCTCGGCTGCTGCTGCGAGTGCGTTAGCCGCCCGCGCATCCTTGCAAGGTGGCCTTCCGCATGTTTTCCCTATGAACCATCTTTTCTTGCAGGTACCGTTGTATCTGATGGCCTCGCTCACCTCTGCGTAATCAGGCAGGTCTGTGTGTTTATGTGTTTGTGAGAACACTGATCTATCTTGACGTTTGGTTCTATTCCAATTCTAGAAACTCACCGGCGATAAGATGTGATTCAGAAGTACAAAGTACTAAACTAGGGCCGAACCAAGTTCAAAGACGAAACTTGTGGCATCCCGCAAAACCACTACTAGAAAATCGCGTTGAATTCGTGCATTGCATCGTCATCAGCATGCATTGTTTGCTTAAAACTATTGTCGCAAAGCATGTTTTGTTTTCTAAAACGCCCCATCTTTAATCAAATATCAAACCCCGGGTCTCCGGATTATTTTTGCGTGTCTGATATCGGTTTGCAAACGGTGTTAATAAAACAAATAAAAATTATATTATTTTTAGTGGGGGCAGTCGAACGGGCTAGATCGACCTGAACGACCACCCCCAGGATTTTAAAATCGGTCCAACCTCTAAATCCTATAGCTACCCAACTACCTACCCACACACCCCAGCCACATCATCCTGGCCAATCAACAGATGCCACCTCACCCTCCCCCTTTCCCTCAACCAATCACCACCTGCCACATCACTCCCTCACACTCACCCAATCTCAACCCACTCACCCAGCCCACCCTACACGCCACCCACTCAGCCCCTGCCCCTGGGCCCCGCGCGCGCCCGGCCCCACCTGCAGGCCCCCACGCGGCCACGCTCTCTCCCTCCTCCCCTTCTTCCTCCCAGCACCGCGGCTCCCCCGTGCTCTCCCTCAGCCACGGCGCGGCCCCTGCTCCGCCGCCGCTCGCCTCGCCCCCTGCTCCGCCGCCGCTCGCCCTGCCCGTTGCCGGCGACCGCTCCGCCCCGCCTCCGCCGGCGTCTGCGACCTCCGCAGCCCGCGCCGCCCGCGGCTCCCGCCTCCGCGTCGCCCCAGCGCGCCTCCACACCGGCGCCGACCCTCCGTTCGTCCTCGCCGGAACCGCCGCCTGCGGGCGTCGCTTCCCCGTCGACCCTGCTCGCCACCGCCGTGCTCGGCCCGGCGCCGCCCTGCGGGCCCTGCCGCCTCCGCGTCGACCAGACACCGGCGTCCCCTCCGCGAGCTGCTGCCCCCGCGTCCGGTCGCCGCCAGGGACGCCATCCTCGCCGGCCTGCCCCGAGCTCGACTCCGGCGCCCGACCCCGCGCGCTCCGGCCAGGCGTCGTCGCCCGCCTCCGCCAAGCCCCGCGCAGCTCCGTCCGCTCGAGCCCGAGGCCGCGCCGTCCTCCCCGAACCCCGTCTGCAGCGCCTCCCAGGGCCCCGCCCTGCGGGCCCCGCTGTCCCGCAAAGATCTCCATCGTGCCGCCCTTCTAGCCGCCCAAGCCCGCTGTCACCTTCCCGCTGCAGTTCATCGTCGGGCTCCCCGCGGGCTGCTAGTCTCCTGCGTTTTGTCCCCGCACGTGAGCGTCGACAGTGGCCAAGATCTACACTCGTGCCCTCAAGACCGACCTGAGTCGAGGACCGGAGATCTATGCAAGACCACGGCACCGGAACCGGATACCGAACCTCGACACGCCAAGTTCGTCGAGACCCCTGAACCCGAAGAACGCAGATGCGACAAGTGCTTCTTCCCGAACCGCCAAGATCGCCACTGGCACAACAAGCACTCCGCCACGAGAACGCCAAGTTCGACACCCTGGAACGCCAAGACCGACTCGGTGGCGCGGACCCGACAAGACCCTCGCAACGGCAAGACCGACCCGATACACGGACCCGACCAGGTCTTCGCGACGACAAGAACGACACCGACCCGGAAGCACCCGATGCGCCCCGACACCGAACCAAGTACCCCTTTCCGGACGCCAAGACCGCCGAGAACCCGGATGCGACAAGACCTACCTCAGTTATCCGAGAACGAACCCATCGAACCCCGAGACCGACCCCGAACCCCGGAACCCCAAGATCGTCGAGACCCCTAAAGTGTGAACCCCTTTTTCCGAGCCCTATTTTATAAATGCTAAACATAAAACCTGTTGCACATTAATTGCCATACTTGCATGCATAATCATGTGGTTTGGGGGCCTTATGCCGATTCACCTAATAATTAAATATGGGGCCCATATGCGGGCAAATCTAGCCTTATATTGGCCTCATTTAAATTTGTGTAGCGAACCCGGTGCTATCTTTTGCCATGCTAAAACAACATTTAATATGCGGGGTAGATAAATAACTTGAACCATCTAAGTAATTGTCGGGACCCCGGTTCCACTTAATATGACCTAATTGCATCGCATCTTTGCCATGTCATTCATCATACATGCATCATGCCGATCTTCTGCCGTGGTATTAAATATTGCATCCGGTGTTTATTCTAGTGTTTTGCTTCTTCGCGGATAAGGCCGTTGAGTTGATGTGAGCTTCGCCCGATCTTCGGTTGAACCTTCGACAATGTTTTCAGGCGAGCATCTCCCCTTTCTACCTATCTTACTTTTATAGTATTTATTCCCCTCCTGTTGATCTATTGCTATCTGTGTCGCGTTGCTCTAGTTTTCGTACCAGAGATACCCCTTGCAGCCTTATATTGCCTTGGACACATCCTATTACCTGTTGTTTGGTAGATAGTTGGACTTGCGCGTCGTAGTCGCTTGCTCATGTGCGGTGGCGTGTTGTCAAGTGCCACAGTTGTTGATGTATTGCCGCATGTTGTTGTTGGAGATGATCATAGCTTTACTTATTGTTCACTTTAATTCCTGTTTAACAACTAAAATTGAAGTAAGCAGAGGCATCGGTGGGTGATAGAAAATATTTGGTTTCCGAACGCCCACTTGTGTCCCGTAGGACCCCGAGTACTTGATACCTGTTCCTTGATTTATCGCGCTATCCACATCCGGGAGGTATATGGGACCCCCCTGAGCCAGAGCTTGATTCAGTCTTATTTCTTGGGGCCACAAACTAGTTTGAGGTTTTATTTACGATCCTGTACTTATGCCATGCTTTACTGCTTTATTTACGATTGTGCGATGGATAGCACACTGTACTGTTTAGGATCGGGACACGATTCCGCGGTGTCGACAAGCCCAGTTTTGGGTTCCCAGTCGTTCACATCCGTATACCCAGACCTTGAGTCCGTCTCGGAGCTAGCTTACTTCGTTGCGGGTAGCTTAATGGGGTGGCCCCCTGAAATATTTCTGAATCCTGTGATTGCTTTGTCGTGAAGGCCTCGTTGGGTTTTGATTTGGTTTTTCCGAGGTTGATCGAGTTTGTGTTGCTATTGGTGCACCCCGGCCGGGTAAAACTTTCTGAAAGCCGTGTCCGCGGTTATGGACGACTTGGAGCACAGTATCTCGACCATAGACAAGCATAACTAAAGTTTATTGCTATAAATTTGACTTATAATGACTAGTAATAAGCTTCACTGTAATGGAATGGCTAATTAATACTGCCCACAATTGCTTGTTTGGTGTGTCGCTTGCGACCATTGTACCTGACTAGTAAGTATTGAAACTACAACGGAATGGCTGAATAAAAGTACCAACAACTGCTGGGTTTTGGGTTTGTCTCACGCTATCTGTATCTGATTAGTAATTGTTGCAACTATAACGGAATGATTAACTAAAAGTGCCCACTGCTTATTTTATCAGGATGATTTTCCAAATCTGACTAGTAATTGCTGCAACGATAACTGAATAAATAAAACTGCCAACTGTGTGAGTTCCTCGGTTGACTTCCTCATTTGGTCTCGAGGGGGAAACACCAGGATGGGTTTGTTTGGTGTTAGCTTCAGGTTGGATCCGGATAGGTCACTCTTATCCCTCTCTGATAACCGCCAGTTGTATCGAGTCTCTATAGGTTGTTTAGTGCATGCTGCCGCTGCCGCTCAGTCCACCATACCGATGTAGGCGAGGACCGCCGAATTCTAGCCTCGCCGTGTACTGGCCTCAGTACTGACGCTCCTCTTTTTCCTTTGCCCTTCGTCGGCACCCCTTTTGTTTAAGCAGGTTTTGAGATCAACGTCGTTAGCAGGGTTACCCTTCCGGCTTGGCCTGGGCAGGGTTATGGACGCCATTGGTTATTCCGCAGGGCTCTTAGCCCCATTTGCATCTTGTCCGTAGTCGGACGCTCTATCATTTTCAAGGTGATTTGGATCTTTGTATATTATATCTGTATTCTTGACTCATTGAGTCGCTGTTATATATCTGTTCTGTGGGTCCCATCGAGGACTGTTGTGTAATGTTATTACTTCGTTTTCCACCCGCACGAAAGTGCCTGGTGGGCACCTTTGAATCGTTTCTATGCGGGTTTTGGCGGGAATCGCTGAAACTTGCATAGGTCCGATTCTGAGGGTGTTACAGAGTGGTATCAGAGCTCAGCAGTTACGATACCCCACAAGTCCAGCCTGTAGGATAACCTAGCTAACGGCCGAAGTAGAGTGTCAAAACTATTTTGCAAAATCGATTGGATAGTTCTGATTAGGTCTGATTTACTCCTTATCCCCTGCTATTCTCCTCTCACCTCTACGTGTTTTGAATCCGCTCTCTTCCCTTTCTTCGAGTCCAGGATTTCTCGTGGTTGGGATTCCATCGTACCTTCAGGGTTTCGCCTCCTTCTTGGATAACGGTGTTGCTACATCTGGTCTTCAAGCTGCCTGAGGAATCCGTCTACGGTGTTACCATTCTTTGTTCCTTGTTTGTGCCTTCCGGTGTTTTCCGACGCGACGACATCATCTACGCCAGCTCCGATGCAGAGTCTGCATCACCCCTTTGTTTCCGAACCTCGCTTGTCGAGATCTTCAGTCTGACTCCGAGAATGGTTGCACGCTTTTCCATTGATTGTGCGGAGTAATAGTTTGGGTGCGTGATGGATTGGCCCCCATGCCGACTACCCCTTCTATTCGCTTTTGTACATTGAAGTGGATGAGAATGCATCGGTACCCTCTTCCCATCGGAAGCTAGAGGTGGCTTTATTTGTGGATACCTCTACCTTCGACCTTTTGTTCCCGGAGTGTTCCCTCGACGATCACGGACAACGACCTCTTGTTAGTGGTGTCGCGAGGATCTACACGAAGCGAGAAGATGCAGATCGCCGACCTTCCTTCCGGTACCATGAGGCGGATCTCGAGGGCGAGATCCCTTGTTAGTGGTGTCGAATTGTGGCATCCCGCAAAACCACTACTAGAAAATCGCGTTGAATTCGTGCATTGCATCGTCATCAGCATGCATTGTTTGCTTAAAACTATTGTCGCAAAGCATGTTTTGTTTTCTAAAACGCCCCATCTTTAATCAAATATCAAACCCCGGGTCTCCTGATTATTTTTGCGTGTCTGATATCGGTTTGCAAACGGTGTTAATAAAACAAATAAAAATTATATTATTTTTAGTGGGGGCAGACGAACGGGCCAGATCGACCCGAACGACCACCCCCAGGATTTTAAAATCGGTCCAACCTCTAAATCCTATAGCTACCCAGCTACCTACCCACACACCCCAGCCACATCATCCTGGCCAATCAACAGATGCCACCTCACCCTCCCCCTTTCCCTCAACCAATCACCACCTGCCACATCACTCCCTCACACTCACCCAATCTCAACCCACTCACCCAGCCCACCCTACACGCCACCCACTCAGCCCCTGCCCCTGGGCCCCGCGCGCGCCCGGCCCCACCTGCAGGCCCCCACGCGGCCACGCTCTCTCCCTCCTCCCCTTCTTCCTCCCAGCACCGCGGCTCCCCCGTGCTCTCCCTCAGCCACGGCGCGGCCCCTGCTCCGCCGCCGCTCGCCTCGCCCCCTGCTCCGCCGCCGCTCGCCCCGCCCGTTGCCGGCGACCGCTCCGCCCCGCCTCCGCCGGCGTCTGCGACCTCCGCAGCCCGCGCCGCCCGCGGCTCCCGCCTCCGCGTCGCCCCAGCGCGCCTCCACACCGGCGCCGACCCTCCGTTCGTCCTCGCCGGAACCGCCGCCTGCGGGCGTCGCTTCCCCGTCGACCCCGCTCGCCACCGCCGTGCTCGGCCCGACGCCGCCCTGCGGGCCCTGCCGCCTCCGCGTCGACCAGACCCCGGCGTCCCCTCCGCGAGCTGCTGCCCCCGCGTCCGGTCGCCGCCAGGGACGCCATCCTCGCCGGCCTGCCCCGAGCTCGACTCCGGCGCCCGACCCCGCGCGCTCCGGCCAGGCGTCGTCGCCCGCCTCCGCCAAGCCCCGCGCAGCTCCGTCCGCTCGAGCCCGAGGCCGCGCCGTTCTCCCCGAACCCCGTCTGCAGCGCCTCCCAGGGCCCCGCTGTCCCGCGAAGATCTCCATCGTGCCGCCCTTCTAGCCGCCCAAGCCCGCCGTCACCTTCCCGCTGCAGTTCATCGTCGGGCTCCCCGCGGGCTGCTAGTCTCCTGCGTTTTGTCCCCGCACGTGAGCGTCGACAGTGGCCAAGATCTACACTCGTGCCCTCAAGACCGACCCGAGTCGAGGACCGGAGATCTATGCAAGACCACGGCGCCGGAACCGGATACCGAACCTCGACACGCCAAGTTTGTCGAGACCCCTGAACCCGAAGACCGCAGATGCGACAAGTGCTTCTTCCCGAACCGCCAAGATCGCCACTGGCACAACAAGCACTCCGCCACAAGAACGCCAAGTTCGACACCCTGGAACGCCAAGACCGACTCGGTGGCGCGGACCCGACAAGACCCTCGCAACGGCAAGACCGACCCGATACACGGACCCGACCAGGTCTTCGCGACGACAAGAACGACACCGACCCGGAAGCACCCGATGCGCCCCGACACCGAACCAAGTACCCATTTCCGGACGCCGAGACCGCCGAGAACCCGGATGCGACAAGACCTACCTCAGTTATCCGAGAACGAACCCATCGAACCCCGAGACCGACCCCGAACCCCGGAACCCCAAGATCGTCGAGACCCCTAAAGTGTGAACCCCTTTTTCCGAGCCCTATTTTATAAATGCTAAACATAAAACCTGTTGCACATTAATTTCCATACTTGCATGCATAATCATGTGGTTTGGGGGCCTTATGCCGATTCACCTAATAATTAAATATGGGGCCCATATGCGGGCAAATCTAGCCTTATATTGGCCTCATTTAAATTTGTGTAGCGAACCCGGTGCTATCTTTTGCCATGCTAAAACAACATTTAATATGCGGGGTAGATAAATAACTTGAACCATCTAAGTAATTGTCGGGACCCCGGTTCCGCTTAATATGACCTAATTGCATCGCATCTTTGCCATGTCATTCATCATACATGCATCATGCCGATCTTCTGCCGTGGTATTAAATATTGCATCCGGTGTTTATTCTAGTGTTTTGCTTCTTCGAGGATAAGGCCGTTGAGTTGATGTGAGCTTCGCCCGATCTTCGGTTGAACCTTCGACAATGTTTTCAGGCGAGCATCTCCCCTTTCTACCTATCTTACTTTTATATTATTTATTCCCCTCCTGTTGATCTATTGCTATCTGTGTCGCGTTGCTCTAGTTTTCGTACCAGAGATACCCCTTGCAGCCTTATATTGCCTTGGACACATCCTATTACCTGTTGTTTGGTAGATAGTTGGACTTGCGCGTCGTAGTCGCTTGCTCATGTGCGGTGGCGTGTTGTCAAGTGCCACAGTTGTTGATGTATTGCCGCATGTTGTTGTTGGAGATGATCATAGCTTTACTTATCGTTCACTTTAATTCCTGTTTAACAACTAAAATTGAAGTAAGCAGAGGCATCGGTGGGTGATAGAAAATATTTGGTTTCCGAACGCCCACTTGTGTCCCGTAGGACCCCGAGTACTTGATACTTGTTCCTTGATTTATCACGCTATCCACATCCGGGAGGTATATGGGACCCCCTGAGCCAGAGCTTGATTCAGTCTTATTTCTTGGGGCCACAAACTAGTTTGAGGTTTTATTTACGATCCTGTACTTATGCCATGCTTTACTGCTTTATTTACGATTGTGCGATGGATAGCACACTGTACTGTTTAGGATCGGGACACGATTCCGCGGTGTCGACAAGCCCAGTTTTGGGTTCCCAGTCGTTCACAGCCGTATACCCAGACCTTGAGTCCGTCTCGGAGCTAGCTTACTTCGTTGCGGGTAGCTTAATGGGGTGGCCCCCTGAAATATTTCTGAATCCTGTGATTGCTTTGTCGTGAAGGCCTCGTTGGGTTTTGATTTGGTTTTTCCGAGGTTGATCGAGTGTGTGTTGCTATTGGTGCACCCCGGCCGGGTAAAACTTTCTGAAAGCCGTGTCCGCGGTTATGGACGACTTGGAGCACAGTATCTCGACCATAGACAAGCATAACTAAAGTTTATTGCTATAAATTTGACTTATAATGACTAGTAATCAGCTTCACTGTAATGGAATGGCTAATTAATACTGCCCACAATTGCTTGTTTGGTGTGTCGCTTGCGACCATTGTACCTGACTAGTAAGTATTGAAACTACAACGGAATGGCTGAATAAAAGTACCAACAACTGCTGGGTTTTGGGTTTGTCTCACGCTATCTGTATCTGATTAGTAATTGTTGCAACTATAACGGAATGATTAACTAAAAGTGCCCACTGCTTATTTTATCAGGATGATTGTCCAAATCTGACTAGTAATTGCTGCAACGATAACTGAATAAATAAAACTGCCAACTGTGTGAGTTCCTCGGTTGACTTCCTCGTTTGGTCTCGAGGGGGAAACACCAGGATGGGTTTGTTTGGTGTTAGCTTCAGGTTGGATCCGGATAGGTCACCCTTATCCCTCTCTGATAACCGCCAGTTGTATCGAGTCTCTATAGGTTGTTTAGTGCATGCTGCCGCTGCCGCTCAGTCCACCATACCGATGTAGGCGAGGACCGCCGAATTCTAGCCTCGTCGTGTACTGGCCTCAGTACTGACGCTCCTCTTTTTCGAGGACTGTTGTGTAATGTTATTACTTCGTTTTCCACCCGCACGAAAGTGCCTGGTGGGCACCTTTGAATCGTTTCTATGCGGGTTTTGGCGGGAATCGCTGAAACTTGCATAGGTCCGATTCTGAGGGTGTTACAAAACTCCAAGGTCTCCCTCATGGAACCCGAAGGCGATGATCCCGGAATTCGAAGGCCCTAACCTCGGACCCGATCCTGAACCCGGCGTCATGCCAAGTTCTCCTTCCAGGAGTCCGAAGATCGTGAACCCCATCGAGGCCCCGACGCCCCGATCCAAAGACCGAACCCCAATATCGTCGAACCCTAAAGTGTGACCCTTATTCCGAGACCCCTATTTTTATAAATGATATAAACTTGTTGCATATTAAATTGATCATGTCGCATACATATTGTGTGGTTTGGGGACATTATGCCGATTCACCTCATATTTAAATATGGAGACCATATGCGGGCGAATCTAGTCTAATATTGGTCCCATTTAAATTTGTGCATCGAATCGGTGATATAATTTTGCCTTTGTTAAGACAACATCTAAATTGCGGGGTATCTAAATAACATGAACCACCTAAATAATTGTCGGGACCTCGGTTCCGCTTAATATGGCCTAATTGCATTGCATTCTTGCCATGTCATACATCATATATGCATCATGCCCGATCTTCTGCCGTAGTATTAAATAGTGCATCCGGTGTTTCTTCTAGTGCTTTGCTTCTTCACGGATTAGGCCGATGAGTTGATGCGAGTGTCGACCCGATCTTCGGATGAACCTTCGGCGGTGTTTTCAGGCGAGCATTCTCCCTCTTTCTACCTATTTTACATTTCTAGTCTTTACTTCCTCCTGTTGTTCTATTGCTATCTGTGTTGCGATGCTATAGATTTTGTACCCCGTTGTACTTCCCTATAGCCCTTATATTGCCATGGACACATCCTATTACCTGTTTTTTGGTAGGTAGTCGGCCTTGCGAGTCGTAGTTGCTTGTGCAGGTGATGTGTCGCGCCGTCGATATTTCACAGTTGTTGGAGTAATGCCGCATGTTTAATGTTGGAGATGATCATGGCTTTAATTACTGTTTAATAACTAAAATTGAAGTAGGTAAATAATGCAAAGGCACAGGTGGGCAATAGATGTTATTTGGTTTTTAACTGTCCACTTGTGTCCCATAGGACCCCGAGTACTTGATACCTGTTCTTTGAATATTCGCACTATCTGCATGTGGGACCATGAATCCCCCTAACCCTAGCTTGAGTCATATTTAATTCCTTGGGGCCACAAGTAGTTTGGGGCTTTATTACTATCATGTACTTATGCCATGCTTTACTGCTTTATTTAATATTGTGCGTGGAGCGCCTGTACTGTTTAGGAACAAATGTGGAATGTTTTAGCGGTATCGACAAGCCCAGTCACACTTTCAGGTTCCCAGTCATTTACAGTCATTGGCACAAACCTCTGGGTCCGTATCGGAGCCGGCCAACTTCGTCGCGGGTAGCTTGGTGGGGTGGCCCCCTGAAATCAAATATGAATCTTGCGAATGTTCTGTCGTGATGCCTCGTTGGGTTTTCATTTGGTTTTTCTCGAGGTTGATCGTGCATGTGTTGCTATTTGTGCCCCACTGCAGGGTAAAACTTTCTGAAAGTCGTGTCCACGGTTATGGACGACTTGGAGCACAATATCTCGATCATAGACAACTATAACTAAAGTAGTGCTATAAATTTGACTTTATAATGACTAGTAATCAGCTTCACTATAATGGAATGGCTAAATAAAAGTGCCAACAATTACTGTTTTGGGTTGTCACCTGTTACCATTGTATCTGAATAGTAAGTATTGCAACTACAACGGAATGGCTAAATAAAATTACCAATAACTGCTGGGTTTTGGGATGCCTCATGCTATATGTATCTGACTAGTAAGTACTACAACTACAACGGAATGGTTGACTAAAACTGCCCACTGCTTATTATATCAGGATGACTCATGCTATCTATATCTGTCTAGTAATTGCCGCAACTATAATGGAATGAATAAAACTGCCAACTATGTGAGTTCCTCGGTTGACTTCCTAGTTTGGTCTCGAGGGGGAAATACCAGGATGGGTATGCTTGGTGATAGTTTTAGGTTGGATCCAAATAGGTATTTATTATCCCTATCTGATAGTCGCCAGATGTATTGAGTCTCTATAGGTTGTTTAGAGCATGCTGCGCTGCCGCTTCAGTCCACCATACCTATGTAGGCGAGGACCGCCGAACTCTAGTCTCGCCGTGTACTGGCCTCAGTACTGACCGCTCTCTTTTTCCTTTGCCCTTTGTCGGCACCCCTTTTGTTTAAGCAGGTTTGAGATCGACGTCGTTAGCAGGGTTACCCTTCCGGCTTGGCCTGGGCAGGGTTATGGATGCCATTGGTTATTCTTCGGGGCTCTTAGCTCAATTTGCATCTTGTCCGTACTTGGACGCTGTATTGTTTTAAAGGTGATTTGGATCTTTGTATTGTATATCTGTATTCTTGGCTCTTTGAGTCATTGTTGTATATATCTGTTCTGTGGGTTCCATCGTGGACTATTGTGTAATGGTATTACTTCGTTTTCCACCCGCGCGAAAGTGCCTGGTGGGCACCTTTGAATCGTTTCTATGCGGATTTGGCAGGAATCGCTGAGACTTGCATAGGGCCGATTCCGAGGGTGTTACATACTAGGAATGGATTGGATGTCGAAACATAAAGGATTAATCGACTGTGCCAAGAAAGCCATAACCATGACTAGTACCACTGGAGTATCAGTAGAGTCTAGCCCAACCAACCATTGACCAAGTCAGAGTAGTCTGTGAATACCCCGACGTATTCCTAGATGAATTGCCCGGTATGCCCCTAGATCGGGATATTGAGTTTATCATTGAACTAATCCCTGGAACTGGACCCATAGCTCAAAGACCTTATAGTATGAACCCGTCTAAATTAGTGGAGCTAAAGAAGCAATTGGATGCTATGTTGGATACAGGTTTGATTCAACCAAGTGCGTCGCCATGAAGATCACCTGTTTTGTTTATGGATAAGAAAATGGAGGTAACCGTTTGTGCACGGATTATCGGAAGCTGAATGATGTCACCATTAAGAATAAGTACCCACTACCGAAGATAAAAGACCTATTTGACCAGTTGATCGGTGCCAAAGTGTTTTCTAAGATTGATCTTAGAACTGGTTATCATGAACTCAAGATTCGCGCAACGAATATTCCAAAGACTGCCTTCACCACCAGATATGGATTGTATGAGTACACTGTCATGTCTTTTGGATTAACCAATGCCCCCATTTATTTCATGAATCTCATGAATAAGATTTTTATGAACTTCCTGGATAAGTTTGTCGTTGTTTTTATCGATGATATTCTGATTTATTCCAAATCAGAAGAAGACCATGAGCTACACCTGAGGACCATCCTTGAAACCCTTAGAGAGCAACAGTTGTATGCCAAGTTTAGCAAATGTGAGTTATGGTTAAAGGAAGTAGGATTACTAGGACATATCGTGTCGGCAGGAGGAATTGTTGTCGATCCCACCAAGATTAAGGATGTTGAAGAATGGAAAGCCACAACCACTCAAAACCAAGTTCGCGCATTTCTCGGATTAGCAGGATATTACCGCAAGTTCGTAGAAGGATTCTCGAGCATCGCAAGACCCATGACCCAGTTGTTGAAGAAAGATAAGAAGTTTGAATGGATGGACAAATGTGAAGCAACTTTTCAAGAGCTCAAGAAGAGATTGATTTCAGCCCCAATCGTGATTATGCCGGATATCAAGAAGCCTTTTGATGTGTATTGAGACGCATCCAAGGTTGGTCTCAGATGTGTGTTAATGTAATAAGGAAAGGTCATATCCTATCTATCACGACAACTGAATCAACATGAGCAGAATTACCTTACCCATGACCTCGAACTAGTAGCCGTAGTTTTAGCCTTGAAGACATGGAGGCATTACCTCATGGGTAACCGCTATGAGATTTATTCGGATCAAAAGATTCTAAAGTATATTTTCACCCAGAGGGAGCTAAATATGAGGCAAAGGAGATGGATAGAGTTAATCAAGGACTATGACCTTGACATTCACTATCACCCCGGCAAAGCCAATGTATTAGCAGATGCTCTTAGCAGATTGCCGTGTCGATTGAACACCATGATAAAAGAATCCCAGCCAAGTTTGCATGAGGAGATGGAAAATTTCAGAGTGGAGCTAGTTAGTGAAGGATTTTTGGCTAGCATAGAACTTCAACCCACTTTGATCAGTCATATCAAGGAGGCACAGAAAGGAAATGCTAGTATCGAAGGAATCAAATGTCGTATCGATACAAGGAAGGTACCCGGATTTATGGAAGATGAAGAAGGAGTTTTGTGGTACAAAGGAAGTATCTGTGTATCAGCAGATTCAGAGTTGAAACAAGCTATTTTGCAAGAATCCCATGATACTCTTTATTCCATCCACCTGGGAGGAACGAAGATGTATCAGGATTTGAAGGAGCAATTTTGGTGGCATAAGGTGAAGAGATAAATCGGAAGCTACATAGCCAAATGTGATATCTGTCAAAGAGTCAAAGTGGGACATCAGAGACCCGTAGGACTTTTGCAACCTTTGCAGATCCCAGAATGGAAATGGGATACAGTTGGAATGGATTTTATCACCGGTTTGCCTACATCTAGTAGGGGAAATGACTCTATTTGGGTCATAGTGGATAGACTGTCCAAAGTAGCCCATTTTATACCGGTCCAGACCACTTATCAGAGCTCGATGCTAGAAGAGTTGTACATTGCTAGGATAGTCAGTTTGCAAGGAATCCCCAAGAACATTGTGTCGGATCGAGGAACCTAGTTTACCTCACAATTTTGGAAGAAAGTCCAAGAAGGATTAGGAACCAAACTGGATTTCAGCACAGCATATCACCCACAGACTGGTGGAACAACGGAGCGAGTAAACCAGATACTTGAAGATATGTTGAGAGCTTGTGTGTTCGAATATGGATCTAAATGGGAAGACTGTCTGCCTTTCGCAGAATTTTCATACAACAATAGTTACCAAGTCAGTTTGCAAATGGACCCATTTGAGTTTATGTATGGAAGGAAGTGTCGTACCCCACTGAATTAGTCGGAAGTAGGAGAGAGTAAGATTTTTGGACCCGACATCCTAAGAGAAGCCGAAGAGAAAGTTCACAAGATCCGTGAGCACCTCAAGACCGCCCAATCTAGACAGAACAGTTATTTTGACAAGAGACGTCGAGACCTGGCCTTCAATATCGGAGATTTTGTGTATCTGAAAGTATCACCCTTGAAAGGAATGCATCGTTTCCAACTCAAAGGGAAGTTAGCCCTCAGATATATTGGACCCTTCAAGATTTTGAATCGCAGAGGAGAAGTATCATATCAACTGGAACTGCCGGAGGAGATGTCAGCCGTACATGATGTGTTCTATATCTCATTACTTCGCAAATTCCTAGAAGTTTCGGAGAAGACCGAAGTTTTGAAGAATATTGATAACCGAACCATAGAGATCAACAAGGACCTAACTTATCATGAAGTACCCATTCATATTTTGGAAGAAGCCTTCAGAATCACCAGGACCCGTAGTATCAAGTTTCTCAAGATCCAGTGGAGTAACCATACTGGAGAAGAAGCTACTTGGGAGCGAGAAGATTACATTAGGACGAGTTTCCAAATCTCTTTAGTTCCTAGTTTTCTTTTTCTTAAATCTTGGGATGAGATTTTGTTTAAGGAGGGAAAGTTTGTAACATCCCAAAAATATTAAGCAAGATTATGAAGTTCTAATCAACCAAGTTTAGGGTTAACAAAAACTTTGATTATTAAAATTAATATGAATGCATGTGTGTGTGATTAATGCATGAATGATTGCAATTGCCATGTTTGATTGCTACGAATGATAAGGATTGGTTTAAATATGAAAACAATATCATCTAGATCATTTCCAAGCCAAATCAAATAAAGAGAAAATCAAATATAAGAAATATAAGCAAATGGTCATTTGGCCAAACTTATTCACTAGACCACTTTGCGTGTTTTCTAACAGAAACAAATCCAATTCTTTTCACCCCTTGCTAGACCAAGTAATAATGAACCCAAGCGAACTTACAAAATTATAGAAACTATTTTCAAATCCATTTGAGAGGCTTTCAAAAATTGAATACTTAATAGGTACTAAGATAGCCAGTTCTCAAAAACCAACCAAACCAATTCACCTTGGCACACCCTAGCAACCACAGACTACCAAGCTTATGACAAGATCACTCATAAAAATTCATCCAAAACTTCAAACTTTGAATTCATGCGGCCATTTCATCAAACACCTGGCAGACACAGATCAACCTTCCCCGACTTCTACTGTGGTGAGCAGTAATTGATCAAACCTTTGTCCCCATTTCACTCCCCTGGTCTACCCTAGTGCCCAGCATTGCATTGAAGTAGCTCCCCCTTCACAGCTTGGACTAGTGTCGCGCCACCAGATCCATCCTTGCCGGTCGACCATGGACAACCCGCGGGAGGAAGCCCCACGCCCGTCCATGATGTCTAGGAGACATGCCACCGTCCATCGCCACTCCCTGTCTACCCCTCGATCGCATCCCAGCCATGGACCACCCGAGAAACGCCGCGCCCATTTATCTGTCGCCATGCCGAGAGCGTGCAAGAGCGTCGCAGCCAACATGCGTGCACACGCCGCGCCTCACACTCACCGCGCGTGCCTGCACTCGCCACGAACCTAGCTACCTCCTAGACATGCCCATTCGCCGCCACGCGACCAGTAGCCCCTGTACGCCGTCTCGAACACCGTCATTTCTGTGCAGAGCACAGACGAGTACCGACCATCCTAGACCGCCCCGTGCTAAGCCAGTAAGCGTGCGATGACCGCCAGGAAACACCATACCATCCTACGCCCTTAGCCATGCCGTTAGCCCCCTGTATCATCGTCACCGACGAGCCTGCGCCACCCCGCTCGGTCCCCATCGCTGGTGTATAAATAGAGGGCACCCCAGCCCTCATTCTTCACACCATCGCACTCCCCACTCCTCAAAGAACCTCCCACACCTCTCACCGGAGAAGGGCAAGCACCAGCCCGCCAGAATTTGGCCGGAGACCGCCGCTGCAGAGGAGAAGAGGAGTCGTCAATTGGAGCCACCCCAGGAGCCGCCATGACCACCATTCGAACCGCCGTCATCGACAACGTTGTTCGCCCTCATCGCAAACCCTAGCTAGAGCCTAGGTGAGCCACCGCGTACTCGCACCGTTGCCGTTAGGGTTCAGTCTCGCCGGAGCTGTGCGACAGAGATGACGAACGTCGGTTGTAGATCTTAGTCTAATCGCACGGCTTAGATTAAAACGTACCGCTTCGGTTAGATAGAGCCGCTGACTAGCGGGCCCCCTGTCAGCAGCCCGCTGCGTGCGCATAGTGCAGTTGGGCTGGCCCAGTATCGTTCCCGTGCGTAGCCCAGTGATTCAAATAACCTTTTTCCATTTTAATTAAAACTAGGTTCTTTTAGTAGATTCAAAAATTATTCAAAGAGATTTACTAAACCAAATTGCATGATTCCAATTTTTTTAGAAAGGTATTCAAATTATCTATCCAAGCCCGTTGGATTCAAACTATTTTAAATTATAGATCACCTATAGTAAAAATAACAAGACTAGAATTTTTCATTCAATTTTTTTTTCTAAAATCAACCATAAATTCTTTTGAGTAGATTCCAACTCTCAAAAATCACATTTGAAAATATCTTTCTGAATATGTAAAAATATTTAGGTTTACATGTAGTGATCTTGGTCTAGTACTAAAAGAATGCTATATAGGAATTTTTAGTCACTTTAATTGTATAAAATAGTAATTTTAAACTTTATAAAATATGACCACCACTTTAAATCACATTCTCAAGTATTAGAATATGTGGTGATGACATGTGTCAACATGATCCCATATTTTAATTGGAGAATATTAAATCTTAAATATTTTCAATGAGTAGAAATTACATTTCTAAAATAAGAAAGTTAAGATTAGGTCTTTATTTCATGTGATGATTGTGATGATGCTTGATCATCTAGTCTGAACCTTTGTGTTCCAAATAGAGGTAGTTAAGTATTGTTTGGTGATTGTGTACCTCGTATTCATTTATAGACGCTAGTACCGACCAAGGCTATGAGGAGGAGGAGTACTACGAAGAATAAAACTTCAACCACTACACTACTCAAGGCAAGCTAACACTTGCAACTTTCTTAACTATGAAAGCTAGAACTTTGCATGCCACCTATGCAAGATGCTTTAGGCATGCTTTGGTTATGCAACCTTGATTATACCAATTCATAGTTTTACCTGCAAGCTTTATTCTTTTACCTTTACCAAAGTTCTTTACCCTTACTTAGTGACTTGTGAGTTTTGGAAAAATACTATAGATGGCATAAAGAGCATAAACTAGGCCTAAGTAGTTAGAACTAGATGTCATCAAAAGGCATAAGACTAGATTTGGATAGTCAGACTTGATTAGCACCCATCATCAGTGAATACCCTCAACTTTAGTGGCTAGTGCTAATCATAAAAGTTGATCACTTTAGATGGGAATACTTGGTGAAAATGATTATGAAAACCTTGGAATGAATATTCATTCTATTGAAATGTTTTGACATGTGTTATGAACACAAGATGATTTGATGATGAAAATGTTAAGGCATGAGCCTAGACCTTTTTAAAAATTGATGGTTGGGTTTGGATGCGATACCATTCCAATTTTACAGTACAACCATAATACCTGAATTGGGTAGGGCTTAACTAGAAGTTTATATGTCTTAGTATGGGTTCCGTTGCGAAAAGAGGTTGAGCTAAGGCTACCTCGTGAATGTGAATGTCCACCTATGCGGTTCCCAAGATGACATATGGTCATGGTTGGGAGGCCAAACTCATAGAGGAGGTGCCTATACTAGGGTGTGTAATTGAAAGGTTAGGATTGATTATCCGCATACTAAGTATGATGATTCAGGGTTATCCCTGACGGATGTATCGAATGTTGTGGTGAAAGTGTACCACCTCTACAGAGTGTCAAACTATTAGAATAGCCGCATACACGGTCATGGAGAGTTGGAGTGGCCATACTGTTCCATCGTCAGATGTTTTCAAAATGACTTGTGAAATGAACTATAATTTTTTACTTGAACACATCAGGGTTGTGAACATGAAAACTAATTTCCCACTTAGGTGTTGTAGAACATTAAACTAGTTTTCTTTACTTCTGAACTCAGTATGAAATAAACCAGGCTTTTTGCAAATAAACCTAGAGCTTAGGATTCCTACTCGAAAACTAAGAGTACTCATGGCTTTGTCCCTGGCTATTCCCATGGCCAGACTACGAGGAGGACTACCAGGATGATGGACAACAGGAGGTATATGACAACTCAGATCATCTCCCATCGTCAGCATTGCCTGTGAACCTGAAGATGGAGCCTCAACCACTCTACCGTTATTATATATTCCGCTGCGTTGATTGTAATCAGACTGGATCATGAGACCCTTTATTTGTAAGACCTTTATTATGGTTTATAATGGATGATGTATTGTAGTACCAATTCTGCTATGTCTCGCAAAAATGGTAATCCTGGGATTGCGAGGTATGGCATAACAGACATCTAGGATTAAAAATCCGGGTGTTGACAACTATGCTCTCTTAATTGGTGCCTTAGGATAGAAGGTGGAGACTCAATATAATAGTGGAAGAAAGGACCTTCATAAAGGGAAGAAATGATTTCAAGTCTCATAAAGAGCTTCCAAAAATTATGGTACTTGTTAGTTTTCAGCTCTCATTGCCCCTATCATAAGCATCTTGAACTGATTAAGGTTAAAGTGAACAAACTATGGAGTATATTCTTGACAAAGTATAAGTTGGAAATCTCATGTCCCTTGAGTACGAGGGTCGCTCCTCATGCTACTCAAGTTTAGTCACCGGTAAGTTCTTGTTATAGTAAGTACATGTGTATCATAGAGAATCGCCAACGGGGTACCCCTTGGACATGATACCGGAGCTATCCCGTAATCAACATGACAAGGAAAGCAGGCAATGAGCATCTCAGCAATCATCTTATTTACCATGGGAAAATGGTGCTTTTTTCTCTCTTTCCTCTTTCCAGTATGTCTCTTTTTTTAATAAGAAGAAAGCTTCATAGATTGCTCACTATGGTGATGCTGCAAGTTTCCACCATGATTACGCATGGCTTAGGCTAGCGGCCCAGGCATTTCACTAACACACATACATAACCCCATGGACTTACAATCTCCCCTTTTATTTCACACCGACGACATCCGCAAACAAAAGAGCATGATATCAACTGGGTACAATGTACAAGTGCAATGTTGAAAGCATTCCCCATGACAGCATGGTTCTGCTAATTCCAACGTATAAGTGCAAGCATATACAACATAGATGACACAATGGTTCAAGTTTATTAGGGGCAAGAAAAATAAAGTGTGCCACCAAGTTTGTGAGATCTTTAATCACTAAGTTTTCACATAAAAAGTTTAATTTGGAAGATAAATAAAACAAGAATATACTTGGAATGGTGTAACACACCATGCATAGGAATTTATAGTGGACACTTTGGAATAACTTGGTTTATTGGGAGTTGGATGCATGAGTAGAGATTACTCAATACAAGTGGAGGCTAGCAAAAGACTGGGAGCGACCAACTAAGAGAGCAATAATGGCCATAATCATGCAGAGCGACAAAACATTACTAATCAAAGCATAAAGTAGTACCACAAGTCAAAAACTAAATGATCATAGAGTCTAAGGTGACTAGTTCATAGTCATAACATGATGTGAGCATGTGCCAAGTCAACCCAAACAAAGCATCAAAGGAGAATACCACAATACAATGCTTTTGTATGCTAAAACAACGCATGATTATTTCAAGGAACATTAAGCAATCCTAATTGTTTGGAACAAGTCATGCTACAGCAATAATCACTAAGCATAAGGTCAAAACAACATCTAGCATGACATGATAAAGTCTAAGTTACAATCAAAGCAAGCTCCTCTTGTACTACTAAAGCAGGAACTTCTACTCCTTTCCAACACCAGTCAAGTTATTTGACACAACACAGCGAAAATGGGGGTCCAAACTACTTTATTAAAGCAAACTAAAACCAAAAATGAAAACTAAGACACTCCAAGAACAACACAACTTGTGCACGAAACAATAAAAACGAAGTGTCTAGAAAGATCTGAGATTTTTATTGATGAAGAAGGGGATGCCTTGGGTATCCCCGAGCTTATACGCTTGTAATTCTTGAATATTTCTTGGGGTGACACGGGGTGGCATCCCCAAGCTTGAGATTTTTTCCATTCTTTATCTCATTACATCATTCTTTCTTTACACCTGAAAATTTTCCTTCATACATAACTTCACACAATCTTCATTAGCAACATTAGTGCATTCAACAGATAATAGAACTTTGGGGTTTAGTTTCAAAATAGTAAAACTTTCACTAAATACACAAGCTACTGTAGCAATTCCCTCAAAAAGCTCAATTTCCCAAAAAAGAACCCAAAAAGGAATCAATAACAAGCAAATGCAAATAATGGCAGAAATCTGTCAAAACAGACCAGCAGGTAGAAACCGATTTTTCGAAGACCTTATGTTGCTCAAATCAACAAGTATTTAACTAACGAAAGTTAGGTAAAAACCTGGGTTATTTATTAAGAAAATTACATCTCAATCCGACATACAGAGATTTTACATGAATTTTTACAGTGGAGCACAAAAATCTGCTTCAGGACAACAACTCCCCAAATCTTACTTCCCTCTCTTTAGAGGTTATTCTTGGAACAAAAATCAAATAAAAAGGATATGAAGGGGTTATTATAGAAGTAATAACATCCAAGACTCAAGAAAACTATTGGGTTATCTCCCAAGAAGTACTTTCTTTAATGCCTTTAAGTTAGGCACAAGAAGCAAGAATCAAGTATTTTCAAATGAAGAAGCATTAATATCAAACCTTGCTTTCAAAGGAGGAGCAAAAGGGAACTTATCTCTCCTCATAGGGAAGTGTTCAATACCTTTCTTGAATGGAAATTGATATTTAATGGTGCCTTCTTTCATATCAATGATGGCACCAATAGTTCTAAGAAAAGGTCTTTCCAAAGTAATAGAACAAGAAAGAATTGTATTCAACATCCAAAACATAGAAATCAACAGGCACATAGGCATTATTAATCATAATAAGAACATCATTAACACTCCCCATGAGTTTCTTTTTAGCATTATCATCAAGAGGGACATCCAAATAGCAATCTTCCAAAGGTGGCAAATCAAGCATTTCATAAATCTTTCTAGGCATCATAGAGACACTAGAGCCAAGGTCACATGAAGCTTTGAGATAAAAGTCATTCACTTGCATATTAATGATGGGTTCCCAACTATCTTCTACTTTCCTAGGAATAGAGGCTTTGTGTTTCAACTTTTTTCCTTAATTTTAATAAGAGCATCTGTAATATGTTTGGTGAAAGCCACATTCGTATCACTAGCATTAGGACTTCTAGCAAGCTTTTGTAGGAACATGATCACTTCAGAAATATTGCAACCATCAAGATCAAAATCAAACTTAGCATCACTGGTAGTAGACTCATTGGGTTTAGGCACTGTGGTAGGAGGTATAGGGACTTCTTGTGGTTTGGTGGCATCCATATTGGTGGTGGTAATAGTGCAAACATTATTGTTTCTAGCAATTTCAGCTTCTCTTTCCCACTTAGCATGTAGTTGAGCTAACAATCTAACATTTTTATCAATAGTAACTTGTATGGCATGAGTAGCAGCAAAATTACTTTCCAAGGTTTCAGGTTTAGCAGCCATTTTATTAATCAAAGAGGAATGTGCTTCAGACTATGAGGAAATATTTTTCTCAGCACTCAAAAGCTTTTCCTCCACAGTTTTATTGAAAATGGTTTGTTTACTAATAAAGTCTTTAAGCATGACTTCAAGTTCAGAGCAATCACTTCTAGTATTTTTGTATGAGTTTCCATAGGTACTGCCATTATTAGGAGGATAAGGCCTATAATTATTGTTACTACCAAAATTATTCCTATAGGCATTGTTGCTGAAATTGTTATTTCTAATGAAGTTCACATCAACTTGCTCTTCATGAGAAACCAAAGAGGCTACAGGAACATTATTTGGATCAATATGAGCTTTTCCATTAATAATCATAGCCATGATAACATCAATCTTATCACTCAAAGAGGAGGTTTCTTCAACAGAATTTACCTTCTTACCAGTGGAGCTCTCTCAGTGTGCCGTTCAGATAGTTGACCATCATATTATCAAGGAGCTTTGTTGCAGCACCCAAGGTAATGGTCATAAAGGTACCTCCAGCAGCAAAATCCAACAGATTTCTTGGAGAGAAGTTCAAACCTGCATAAAAAGTCTGGATAATCATCCAAGCAGTCAGTCCATGAGTGGGACAATTGTTTACCAACGATTTCATTCTTTCCTAAGCTTGAGAAACATGTTCATTATCAAGTTGTTTAAATTTCATTATTTCACTTCTCGTAGATATAATCTTAGCAGGAGGATAGTATTTTCCAATAAAAGCATCTTTACACTTAATCCAAGAATCAATACTATTTCTAGGCAAGGATAGCAACCATTCTTTAGCTTTTCCTCTCAAGGAGAAAGGAAACAACTTGAGCTTATAATATCTCCATCTACATCCTTATATTTTTGCATATCACAAAGTTCAACAAAGTTATTGAGGTGGGCAGCAGCATCATAAGAAGTAGCACCCGAGAATTGCTCTTTCATCACAAGATTCAACAAAGCAGTCTTAATTTCATAAAAGGTAGCATCAGGAGCAGGTGGAGCAATCGGTGTACTCAAGAAATCATTTTTGTTTGTGCTAGTGAATTCACACAACTTGGTGTTCTCAGAGTTCATTTTTGCAAAAGTGGAGCAAACCAACAGTAATAGCAACTAGAGTAGGAACTAATTTTTTTGTGTTTTTGATAATAGAAAGCAAACCAAACGAAACTAATTTTTATGGAGTTTTTTAATAAAAAGAGTCAAACAAAACAAGGTAAAAGAAACCAAGCAAAACAAAAACAAAGTAAAGAGAAAGGTTGTGAAGGACTCCCCTTGTGAAGCCGTCCTTAGCCTCCCCGGCAACGGCGCCAGAAATACCTTGATGATGTGTAGCTCAGATCACTGCAGATCTTCGTTGGGAGACCCCAAGAGGAAGGTATGATGAGCACATCAGCAAGTTTTCCCTTAGTAAGAAACCAAGGTTATCGAACCTGTAGGAGGAAGGAAATGACTCAAAGGTGTTTCTAGCAACTTGGAAACCTGCACAACACAAACTCAAGACTTTGCCCCAACGAACAGTGAGGTTGTCAATCTCACCGGTTTGCTGAAAACAAAGGATTAACTGTATGGTGTGGAAGGTAATGGTGGCTTGCAGAAAGTAAACAGTAATAGTGGAAAATGTATCAATGGTAAAGATTGGACAGGGGTCCATAGTTCACTAGAGGTGTTCTCCTTAAGATAAACAACACAACATGCTGGGTAAACAAATTACAGTGGGGCAATTGACAGGACATAGCAAGGAATAATAATGCAATATTATACATTCATGATCCTATGAGATTTGATTGGGCATTACAATAAGATACAAAGTCCGCCATCCAAATGCATCTATGACTAGTAATCCACCTTCAGGTTATCATCCGAACCCCCTCCAGTATTAAGTTGCAAGCAATGAATAACTGCTTTAAGCAAAGTGTGTAATGTAAACAATCCACTTGTTCCATGAACAAGAGATCATTGTTTTCTCCCTAGTAGAAACAACACATCTACAACCTTAGAGATTTCTATCACTTACCCAGATTAAATAGAGGCATGAACCCACTATCGAGCATCAGTACTCCCTCTTGGAGTCACTAGCATCTACTGAGCCAAGATAGCTACTAGAAATGGAGAGCATGCAAGATCTCAAACAACACAGACATGATAGAATCAATAAGATAGAATCATTAACCAATCTGACATAGTAATCTCAATATCCATCGGATCCCGCAAACACAACATGCATGATTACAAATAGATGATGTTGATCATGAATGGAGCTCACAAGATCTAAACATGGTAGCACAAAGGAGGAGAAACAACCATCTATCTACTACATGGACCCATAGTCCAAGGTGGAACTACTCACGCATCATACCGGAGGCTGGCATGGTGATGAAGAAGGCCTCCGGGATGATTTCTCCCCTCTGGCAGGGTGCCGGGAAGAGCTTCAAATCCCCCAGATCTAGGAACGATGGTGACGGTGGCTACGGACTATTTCGTGGAAGATTGACCGGGTACTTAGGGTTTAGGTATTGGGGGCTTCTTATAGGAGAAGATGGAGGCCAAGGGGGTGCCCGAGGTGGCTGCACCCCCTAGGTGCGGGCCATGCTTGGCCGCACGGCTAGGGGGTGTGGCCCCCTCGAGGCCCTCCTCCGTCTCATATTTTGGCTTCATGTTCCCCTCGGTAAAATATTGACTTTGGCTTTTGTTCCGTCCAATTCCGAGAATATTCATTTTCTGACTTTTCTGGAACCAAAAACAACAAAAAATAGGCAACTATCACTGTGGCATCTTGTTAATAGGTTAGTCCCAGAAAACATATAAAAATACATCAATGAGAAGACAAAGCAAAGCAAAGTAGATACTAAACAAGCATGGAACATAAAAAATTATAGATACATTTATGACGTATTAGGGGCAAGAAAAATAAAATGTTCCATCAAGTTTGTGAGAGCTTTAATCACTAATTTTCTCATAATAAGTTTAATTTGGAAGATAGATAAAACAAGAATATCTTGGAATGGTGTAACACACCATGCATAGGAATTTATAGTGGACTCTTTGGAATAACTTGGTTTCTTGGGAGTTGGATGCATGAGTAGAGCTTTCTCAATACAAATGGAGGCTAGCAAAAGACTGGGAGCGACCAACTAAGAGAGCAATAATGTCCATAATCATGCAGAGGGACAAAACATTATCAATCAAATAATAAAGTGGTATCACAAGTCAACAACTAAATGATCATAGAGGCTAAGGTGACAGGTTCATAGTCATAACATGGTGTGAACATGTGCCAAGTCAACCCAAACAAAGCATCAAAGGAGAATACCACAATAATATGCTTTTGTATGCTAAAATAATGCATGATTCTTTCAAGGAACATTAAGCAATCTCAATTTTTTGGAACAAGTCATGCTATATCAAGAATCACTAAGCATAAGGTCAAAAAAATCTAGCATGACATGATAAAGTCTAAGTCACAGTCAAAACAAGCTCCCTTTTGTACCACTTAAGCATAAAACTTTCTACTCTCTTCCAACACCAATCAACTTATTTGAAACAACAAAGCGAATGCGGGGGTCCAACTAATTTATTCAAGCAAACTAAGAAAACGAAAACCAAAAACTAAAACTAAGACGCTCCAAGAACAACACAATAGTGCATGAAACAATAAAAACGAAGTGTCTAGAAAGAGACCTGCGATTTTTATTGATGAAGACGGGGATGCCTTGGGCATCCCCAAGCTTTGACGTTTGTACCTCTTGAATATTTCTTGGAGTGACACGGGGTGGCATCCCCAAGCTTGATCTTTTGTCCATTCTTCATCTCATCACATCATTCTTCCCCTACACTTGAAAATTTCCTTCATACAAAACTTCACACAATCTTTATTAGCAACATTAGTGCATTCAAAATAATAAACCTTTGGGTTTAGTTTCAACACAAGTAAACCTTCCATTAAAACACAAGCTATTGTAGCAATTCCTTTAAAAATCTCAAGTGATCAAGAAGAACTCAAAAAGAAACTGATTAAGAGGCAAAAGAAAATAATGGCAAAAATCTGTCAAAATAGACCAGCGGGTAAAAAACGTTTTTTCGAAGACCTTCTGTTGCTCAAATCGAAAAGTGTTGAAATAAAGAAAGTTAGATAACAACCTAGGGCATTTAATCAGAAAATTACAGCTAAATCCGACATACAGAGATTTTTCATGAATTTTAACAGTGAAGCACAAAAATCTGTTTCGGGACAACAATTTGCCCAAATCGTACTTCTTTCTCATTAGAGGTTATTCTTGGCACAAAAATCACACAAAAATGATAAGGAGAGCTTATTACAGGAGTAATAACATCCAAGACTCAATAAAACTATTGGGTTATCTCCTAATAAGTACTTTTCTTTAACGCCTTTACGTTAGGCATAAGAAGCAAGAATCAAGTATTTTCAAATGAAGAAGCATTAACATCAAATTTTGCTTTAATAGGAGGATCAAAAGGTATCTTCTCTCACCTTATAGGTAAGTGTTCTATACCTTTCTTGAATGGGAATTGGTATTTAATGGTGCCTTCTTTCATATCAATAATGGCACCCACAGTTCTAAGAAAAGGTCTTCCCAAAGTAATAGGATAAGAAGCATTGCAGTCAACATACAAAACATAGAAATCAACAGGGACATAGGAATTGTTAACCATAATAAGAACATCATTAATACTCCCCATAAGTTTCTTTTTAGCATTATCATCAAGTGGGACATATAAATAGCAATCTTCCAAAGGTGGCAAATCAAGCATTTCATAAATCTTTCTAGGCATAATAGAGACACTAGAACCAAGGTCACATAAAGCTTTGAGATCAAAATCATTCACTTGCATATTAATGATGGCTTCCAAACTATCTTCTACTTTCCTAGGAATAGAAGCTTTATGTTTCAATTTTTCTTCCTTAATTTTAATGAGAGCATCTATAATGTGTTTTGTGAAAGCCATATTCATAGCACTAGCATTAGGACTTCTAGCAAGCTTTTGTAGGAACATAATCACTTCAGAAATATTGCAGCCATCAAGATCAAAATCAAACTTAGCATCACAAGTAGTATACTTATTGTTTCCCATATTCCGAAAAAATTCAGCATTCTTATTGGGTTCAGACATTGTTGTAGAAGGAATGGGGACTTATTGTGGTTTGCTAGCATCAACATTGGTGGTAGTGATAGTACAAATACTATTGTTTCTAGCAATTTCATCTTCTCTTTCCCACTTATCATGAAATTTATCTATTAGTCAAACATTTTCATCAATAGTAACTTGTATGGCATGAGCAGCAGCAAAGGTATTTTCCATGGTTTCAGGTTTAGTAGCTAGTTTATTAATCAAAGAGGATTGTGCTTCAGACAAAGATAAAATATTTTTATCAATATTCAAAAGCTTTTCCTCCATAGTCTTGTTGAAAGTAGTTTGTTTACTAATAAAATCTTTAAGCATGACTTCAAGTTTAGAGGGCGCACTCCTACTGTTGTTGTAGGAATTTCAATAAGCATTACCATTATTGGGAGGATATGGCCTATAATTATTATTACCAAAATTATTCCTATATGCATTATTGCTGAAATTATTATTTCTTATGAAGTTCACATCAACTTTCTCTTCTTGAGCAACCAAAGAGGCTAAAGTAACATTATTTGGATCAATATGAGATTTTCCATTAACAAGCATAGACATGATAACATCAATTTTATCACTCAAGGAGGAGGTTTCTTCAACAGAATTTACCTTCTTACCATGTGGAGCTCTCTCAGTGTGCCATTCAGAATAATTAACCATCATAATGTCAAGGAGCTTTGTTGCAGCACCCAAAGTAGTGGTCATAAAGGTACCTCCAGCAGCAGAATCCAACAGATTTCTTGAAGAAAAATTTAGTCCTGCATAAAAAGTTTGGATAATCATCCAAGCAGTCAGTCCATGAGTGGGACAATTCTTTACCAAAGATTTCTTTCTTCCCCAAGCTTGAGCGACATGTTCATTATCAAGTTGTTTAAATTTCATTATTTCACTTCTCATAGATATAATCTTAGCAGGAGGATGGTATTTTCCAATAAAAGCATCTTTGCATTTAATCCAACAATCAATACTATTTCTCGGCAAGGATAGCAACCATTATTTAGCTTTTCCTCTCAAAGAGAAAGGAAACAATTTGATATTAATAATATCTCCATCTACATCCTTATATTTTTGCATCTCACAAAGTTCAACAAAGTTATTAACGTGAGCAGCAACATCATCAGAACTAGCACCAGAAAATTGCTCTTTCATATCAAGATTCAACAAAGCAGGTTTAATTTCATAAAAGGTAGCATCAGGAGCAGGTGGAGCAATAGGTGTACACAGGAAATCATTGTTGTTTGTGCTAGTGAAGTCACACAACTTGGTGTTCTCAGCGTTGTTCATTTATGCAAGAGTGAGGAAAGCCAACAGTAGTAGCAACTAGAGTAGGAACTAATTTTTTTGTGTTTTTGATAAGAAAAAGAAAACCAAACAAAACTAGTTTTTTGTATTTTTGAAAGAAAGAAACAAGCAAAAACAAGCAAAGGAAACTAGACAAAACAAAAAAAAAGTAAAGAGAGTGGTTTTGAAAGACTCCCCTTGCAAAGTTGTCCTTAACTCCCCGGCAACTGCGCCAGAAAATCTTGATGGTGGATCATTTGACTATAGAGCCACGTTGGGAGACCCCAAGAGCAAGGTGTGATTAGCACAACAGCAAGTCTTCCTTCAGTTATGAAACCAAGCTTATCGAACCAGTATGAGCAAATAAACAACTCCAAGGTGTTGCTAACAACTTGGAATCACTAGTTTGCTCCAACTTACAGTGAGATTGTCAATATCACTGGTTTGCTGAAAACAAAGGATTAAACGTGTAGTGTGGAAGATAATAGTTGCTTGTAGAAATTAAACATTAATAGTAGATGATGTATCAATGGTAAAGATTGGACTGGGGTCCACAGTTCACTAGATGTGTTCTCCTTAAGATAGATAACATGCTGTGTGAACAAATTATAGCGGGGCAATTGACAGGTTGAGAAAGCATAACAATGCAAATACTAGACATCATGACTCCTATGATATTTGATTGGGTATTACAACAATATACATAGACCGTAATCCAACTGCATCTATGACTAATAATCCACCTTCAGGTTATCATCCGAACCCCCTCCAGTATTAAGTTGCAAGAAACGGATAATTGCATTAAGCAATGTGTGTAAAGTAAACAATACAATTGTTCCATGAACAAAAGACTGTTGTTTTCTCCCTAGTAGCAACAACACATCTACAACCTTAGAGATTTCTGTCACTTCCCTAGATTACTAGAGGCATGTACCTACTATCGAGCATAAATAATCCCTCTTGGAGTCACAAGCATCTACTTGGCCAAGATAGCTACTAGCAACGGAGAGCCTGCAAGATCACAAATAACGCAGACATGATAGAATCGATAATCAATCTGACATGGTAGAATCAATAATAAATCTGACATAGTATCTCAATATCCATTGTATCCCCACAAACACAACATGTATGATTACAAATATATAATATTGATCATGAACGGAGCTCACAAGATCTAAACATGATAGCACAAAGGAGGAGAAACAACCATCTAGCTACTTTATGGACCCATAGTCCAAGGGTGAACTACTCACGCATCATACCGGAGGCTGGCATGGTGATGAAGAAGGCCTCCGGGATGATCTCTCCCCTCCGGCAGGGTGCCGGGAAGAGCTTTAGATCCCCCCGATCTAGGGATGATGGTGGCGGCGGCTACAAACTGTTTCGTGGAGATCAAATTGGGTGACTTTATAGGCGAAGAGGCGAGGCAAGGGGCCGCCCGAGGCGTACACACCTAGGGCTGGCGCCCCCCCCACCAGGCCACACCGCCCTAGGGTGTGGCGGCCTCGTGGCCCCACTTCGTCTCCCCTCCAGGCTTTGGGTGTTCTCTTCGGTAAAATATTGACTTTGGCTTTTGTCCCATTGTAACATCACAATATTAAAAAAATTATTGTATTTTTTTTGGATTTGCCTGTTATTATTTAGCATTACATTGCATTCATGTAAACAAAATTGAATAAAAAAATCCTAGCTTCAAACTCCATTCGATTTTATTAATGTTCCTATAAGGGATTATTAAGAGATTTGAAAATAAAATATGTTAAACTAAATAAAAGTTGGAAGAATTGCTCCTGAGACGATATGCTTTTTTTTACAAAAATTTGGAGACAAAAATCATGTGTTTTGGTCTTGATATTAAAAATTTATGAGGGTTAAAAGAAATGAGAAAAAGAATAAAGCAAAAGAGAAAACAAATACAAAACCTATCCTAACCAGACCGCACCCGACCGGCCGTTTATTTCCTTCCGTGCCACGCGCAGTATAGCGGCCCACCTTCGGCCCAGCTAGCAATTGGTGGAGCCGACCGGACATATCCCTCTTTCCTATTTTTTTCCTTCGCACCCACTGACACGCGGGTCCCACCTGTCATCCCCGTACTCGGCTGAATCCTCCACGAACACGAGTTCGTTGCCACCGACACAAAATCCTTTCAAATTCTTCGTCCCTCATTCGAGTTCGTGACCTGAACGGCACGGAAGCCACTCCATATATACTCCCACATCGACGCCCGCCGTTCTACATATATACTGAAACCCAAGCCTCAAATCGATCTCCGTAGCCGTCGGCCACTGTCGGGTCGATTTCGCCGAGACGGTTCTGACCTCCCCTTACCCTCTACTCCCTCTGGAGCTTCCTCCCGTTCTCTACTGAATCACCCCATATGTTTCCCCCCCTCTAAAATGCAGCCAATCATCGGGAATCGGCCGCTGGAGCACCACCGGAGACGGAGGATTGCAGCTGAGCTCCGCTGCCATCCCGCTGAAGAGAAGCCGACACCAAGGGCATGAAACGAACCGCAGAAGTCACCCGCATCCAGTCGTCTTCTTATCCACGTCGGGAACCCACCAGAACGGGGCCGACCGCTGCCATCTGCACGGGCGCTGCCGCTGTCGTCACGGTCAACGACGTCCACCAGGTGAGTTCTAGTTGGTTCTTTCACCAACCATTCACTACTAGGAAAATGGCCTTTAGTGGCGCACCTGGAAACATCATGCGTGGTGCACTAGCAGTGCGCCACGGGCCTTGCGCTACGGCTATCTCTCAGCCGTGGCGCACTGCCTAGTGCACCACGGTTGTGTAGAGACAGGCGTAGCGCACCTGCTAGTGCGCCACAGATGTTTGGGCAGGTGCGCTACCCTTGGGATCTTCTGTGGCGCACTACCTAGTGCGCCACTAAGCTTCCATAGTGCGCTTTAGGTGTAGTGCGCCACAGAAGGTAGACCATGTGCGCCACAGATGTATTTTTGTATTTTTTTAGTTTCCGAGCCAGATTATATACAATACAGATTATATACAATATTACAGCAGATATACACACACAGATACAAGATATACAATTATATATATAGATACTCAATATGAAAAAACAAGATTGAAACAAATACATATAGATAAGTCTCATACATGAATACATAGTCTAAGTTACATTGTTTCGATCATGTTACAAAGTAGTAGTTGGTGACATGCGAATACATGTGTCGATCGAACAAGTTAGAGCTCGGAAGCTCGCCTAGACATCTAAACTAGCTAGACACAAACGCGGGATAAATAAGCAAAGAAGATAAGCATGATCACCGCTGCGACGAAGGTGTAGGTCTTCATCCGGTTCCTTGTCCTAACTCCCGCAAGATAGCGCGTGTATCTAGCTTCCGCCTCCGCCATAGTGTTGTACCCTTTGTAGCTATTGCCGCTGAAATGGTGCACCTGTCTCCGGCAGTCTTCCCAATCATCGTAGACTCCGGGAACCCGTCCCTTGTACACGACGTACCACGTCATCTATAAGTTGACAATAGTAATTAACCGATGATTGAAAAAAACATATATAATTAAAGTCGCATATGAAGATACACTTATAGAAAGTACTCCTAAATCAAAAAGACCAAACTCAAAAAGCATGCCTCATATATAAGTAGGTTGTTCGACACAGGAATATGCTACGATGGAACTGTTCGCCAAGTAGGATGCACAACACCTGGACCTGTGCATAGCACAAGGCGAACAATCCCATCGCAGCACATTCACATATAGTGTGCCACGACATTTCAATCATCGGCATTATTCTCGAAAAAGACCAAAGTAACTCAAAAAGCATGCCTCATATATATACATAGGTCGTTGGACACAGGAATATGCTACGATGGAACCGTACGCCAAGTAGGATGCACAACACCTGGACTTGTGCATAGCACAAGGCGTACAATCCCATCGTAGAACATTCACATATATAGTGTGCCACGACATTTCAATCATCGGCATTATTCTCGAAAAAGACCAAAGTAGCTCGAAAAGAATGCCTCATATATAACTAGCTAGGTCGTTGGACACAGGAATATGCTATGACGGAACGGTTAGCCAAGTAGGATGCACAATTCCTGGACTTGTGCATATCACAAGGCTAACTATCCCGTCATAGCACATTCACATATATATTGTGCCACGACATTTCAATCATCGGCATATTCTCGAAAAAGACAAAAATAACTCGAAAAGAATGCCTCATATATATACATAGGTCGTTGGACACAGGAATATGCTATGATGGAACCGTGAGCCAAGTAGGATGCATAAGACCTGGACTTGTGCATATCACAAGGCTCACAATCCCATCATAGCACATTCACATATACATTGTGCCACGACATTTCAATCATCGGCATTATTCTCGAAAAAGACAAAAATAACTCGAAAAGAATGCCTCATATATATACATAGGTCGTTGGACACAGGAATATGCTATGATGGAACGGTGAGCCAAGTAGGATGCACAAGACCTGGACTTGTGCATATCACAAGGCTCACAGTCCCATCATAGCACATTCACATATATAGTGTGCCATGACATTTCAATCATCGGCATTATTCTCGAAAAAAGAGTAAGGAAAAAAAGAAGGACCAAATTGAGCAAAGGACCAAAGAGTAAGCAAAAAAACCAAGCATTGATTGATATATAATAATAATAAGAAAAATAAGTAAGCGATGATTCATAAACCTAATAAGATAAGTACACTTGTCCACACACACACAAAGGTCATCTATAGTTTGTAACTACAACTAGGCCAACATCAAGCCTTCTGGCTCGGCTTAGGGAACGGGAGGACGCCTTGTCTCGTCATGAACTTCCTATAGTCACCCTGCATCTCTAGGCGATCTTCTATGTCATGATTATTCGGGATATTTCCTCCGTAGAAGATCCCCCCCGAAGTCATGACATCACCAAAGATGATTGCCCCAAACTGCTGCTGGATGCGATACATCTCTTGTCTAATATCCGAATCATTGATCTTGGCCTTTGCTTCGGCCCACTGTTTGAGATGATCTGGCAGCGTAGAATTCTGCTGGTCAAGTAGGAACGCCCTCATGTGATGGAGTGCGTAGTAGGCTTCCTTCTTACTGTTTTCCGGCTGCTTCATGCAGGGGAACTCCGTTACGTGGTTGAAGACGTGCTTGCCAAACTTGACCTTCGTACGCACGAAGGTGGTGCCTTCCGTTGAGGCAAAGCCAGTGAGAGCATCATCCAAAACTTCCTTGATCTTTTCGTAGTTTTTCTTCTTTTCTAGACTTCCCGAGTCGAAATACGTGGCGTGGGAATGCTTCGGCGATAATGAGATGAGCATGCAGTGTTCATCTCTGTGCAAAAAATTCAAATGGAATGTGTTGGAAAAAGAATAATGATGATCTAATAAAGCCAATCGACGGTGGCGAGTGAATAACGACTTACTCGGGAAAGTAAGGCACGAGAATGTATTCCTTTGTCTTGTTCGCCACGAGGATTCTTTTTAGGTACGAGGCCACGATACGTCGTTCGGCGGGGGAACCCAAGCAGCCGTCACGCATGTAGTAGGGGTCCACTATAGTGATGCCCGGTGTGTTCTCTCTAATGATCTGCATGGCCAGGCTGAGAGAAAACAGACGGACCATGGTATAGTGCAGCGGGTATAGGTGGAACATATTGAAGATGTCGTCGAACCGCAGGAAGAACAGATCCGTAGGGGCATTGTCGACGAAGCCCAATCCTGGTGGCACCTTAACCACGAATACCGGGTGCGAGGGATCTTTCTCCGATAGAAGGCGTCTCTCTATCGTCAGCACGCCGTCATGCACACTCTGCAGTTCCGAACTGGCGAGCTTCCGCAAATTCTTAGGTAGCATGGGCTCACCCGCCACATGAATCCTCCACATAATACCCTTGGGTCTTGGTGGCCCGTCCCGAAACCTGATCGGATTCGCAGTTGTTGACGCCACCGGCTGGCTCGAGCTGCTAGATTTTCTTTTCCTGCCCTTTTTTCCTTTTGGAGAGCGGGCAGGCACCACAATCTGAGCACCGACCGCCCTATGTAGTGTGTCAGGGCTTAGAATAAAGGGCCGGTTGGTTGTATCAGCTGGCTTTGTAAAGGCGCAAGCTGGAGGCGTCTCCTGAGAACCAAACAGACGCTTGGTTATAGTGGCTTTCTCTATGGGGCCACCAGCTAGGTCTTCTTCGTTGCCAAACTGAGTGCTGAAGAAGTGATCATTCCAGTCTTCGTCGTCCTCGGCCGGATCCTGCGCCATGTGCATATCATCAACATGATCATCCGACCCACTGCGTGGAGGTGACGGCGAGGGCGGTAATGGGGCCTTGCCACCGCTTGTCGCTGGCACGACAGGCGGTGCTGTTGTCTGTGGCGTGATGGCCCCCGCCGTCCCCAAACGGATCATGCTCTTTGGCCATAGCAAGAATAAGCCGAAGCAAGTTATGAGGACAGACGGCTCTTCTTCATCCGCTCCTGGGGATTGAATGGGAGGTTCCAGGTCGTCGTAGCCCCTTAGCACCCGACTAATTTTAACCCTATGCACGCTATCTGACATCGGCCTTGAGTGGAACGTGCGCTGCAAGGGTTGAACGATGGTACCCTTGGCAACATCCCTCAGCTCGTTGTTCACGTAGCATAAGAGAGTGCAAGGAACATCCGTCTGCGGAAAACATGTACGACGTCGTCGGAGATGCCATAAGAGTAATAGATGGCATGAAAGGCGGTAATTAAAGCAATTTGTTTACCGTGATGGCGTCGAGATCGTCTAATGTCGACGCACCACATACGGCGACGGGCGTGCAAGAGACGGAAGGGCTGATTGATGGCGCGGTGCTGGCCGCCGGTGTATTCTCCCTACCGACGGGTGCTCGGAGCTCCGGTGCCGCCGCGACAATGGCAGGGGGGCACCAACATGTACTCCGGCGCCGCGGTGATGGCAGGGGGAGTCACCAACACTTGTGGCGCCGCGGTGCTAGCGGGCAGAGTCACGAACACGTAGTTCGCCTGATTCATTGGCGCCGCGTTGTTCGAGTGGCTGCTGACCATGCTTGGAATCGGGCACGGCCCTACTCGACCACCCGCACTCCAGTTCGCTATTGACTCCACCAAGGTAGGCAGGAAGGACGCGAGGGTGATTGCCAGGTTGTCTTGGACGATCTGCGGGATCCGCGCCACTTGTGCCTTAAGTTCTTGAACCTCGCGGTTTTCCTCCTCGCTCCTTCCCGATGGCACCACATGCGTCCTCGGCGGTGGACCAAAATGATCCACCCAATTCTTACCCCCGAGACCGGCCAGACGGCCAGCCGACGACGGCTTCTTCGTAACCGGCTCTATTTTCTTGGCCCGGTTCATCGCCCTGTTAAAAGGGTTATCCCACCGGGTGGCCGCCGTCGACCCCTGGGATGAGGAACCCTGGGATCCATGACTAGCAACAATTTCCTCCTCCTGCAGAAGAAGTAACAGTGAATCATTTAGATCATCGATTAGATTGCAATCGTGTTGATCCGCGGTATTTAGATTATACTTACCACAATTTCCTCGAATTCCTTCACCGCAGGATCCGCGGTGAGTTGTTTGGTTTTTGGGTCCACATGGTAACGGGCCCTGATGAAGTTTCGAACCTGCCCGGGTTCGAATTTAGCAAAGGGGTTTTCTATCCCCTTGGATCTATACTCTTCGTCCTCCTTATTCCATTTGGCCTCCGCGGTTCTGTATCCACCAGATCCGAGATGGTGATGACCTATATTCATCGCCTGCAGCACCTTTCACCGATTACTATTGGCCAGGGCTCTTTCAGATTCACACCTCTCCTTGAACTCCCGGAACTGATCTTCGGTGATCTGCGGGTCAATCTTCTGGATCTCCTCGAGAATTTTGCCTTCTTTATAGATCTTCTTCTTTATCCGGGTTCTCCAGCTAGCCAGGGCGGTGCTCATATTTGTGAGGGCGGATTTGTTTACTTCGTTCCCATGATAATTTTTGTTTTGATATTTAGCGGGGAACTTGTATCTTGCGTGCAGCTTCTCGAAGAGGAGTGTGCGCAAGTGGCCATTATCTTTATGCCGGAGATTCTCGGTGTTGATCGAGATGGTTGTCCGGGTGATCGCCGCCACTTGCCCACCGTACCCTTTGACGACAAGGGCAGGCTCCAAAGGAACCCCTGATGGGCTCACTTCGGTAATTTCCTCCCTGACCGTGCCGACCGTGTTCGGGCGCCGGTCCTTCGGCTTCTTCTTCTTCTTCTTCTTCTTCTTAGGAGGGTTGCTACCACTCCCTGTGCCCTCGCCGCCATCAGTGGTTTCATCGTCCGCCGTTCCTTCGGCTTCTTCCTCCACGTCTTCCATCTCATCATCCTCGCTCTCCGAAGGATGGTATTCTTCATCGTCTTCTAGCCGCTGGGCCGCCTCCCAGAATGTCAATTGTTTATTCGGAGGTCTGAGTTCTCCTTCAGCGCTGATGCGCTTAGAACATCCAGCCTCGTCGTTGTCACACATCTTTGCACTAATAAAAAAAATAATTGGTTAAATGCACGGAAAAATCCGGCATGACCTTTGCTAATTTTCTTAAACTAGGAGTGCCCGATTTCTGCCGAAACGGAAGTTAATCAACATTCCGACAAAAATCGGGACTCATTTCATACAAGAACCTGCATATATATGGCCAGCATAGCTAGCACACAATAAATGGCCATCATAGCCAGCACAACCAGCACACAATAAATGGCCAACACAGCCAGCACATAATCTGGTCACATAGGATAATCTGGCCAACACAGCCAGCACATAAACATCTAGGTAGAAAACACATTGGTTAAGAATGCATCAACATGACCCTCTATGGTGGTGCCCCTGGTGTTTCCTGATGTAATATACACTTATCTAACTGCATAACATGAAGTAGTCATTAATAACCAAATACAAATGCAAGACATTCTTACTACTGCACATGGTTTCCAAAAGTGGACAAAAGAAAATGGACATGGAAAAAACAGAAACAAAATGGACATGGAAACAGTTTTGGTGTTTGGGTTTATGCTTTTCTTGTCGAGGAGGGCTGATTTGGTTGTTAGTACTTGCCATTTTTTTCATGGTCCTGGGATGGAGAGATGTTTTTCCGATTCAAACTGGATTTTGTGGTGTGAAAAAGTGGATTGCATGTGGCGACAAAGCTACTTTAGCTTTCCCTCCACCTCTACAGTACCCTCTCTCTGTCTACACAAGGCTGTTGTAGACCTGTAGCAATCATGTAGCTCAGTCAGGTAGCAGCACCTAGGATTAGTACTACGGGGTGTGCTCCACAGTGGCTGTAATCCCTGTAACTAGATTGCTGGTTTGTTTTTTGTGTGCATCATGTGTGTGTGAGTGTGACCACCTGCACGCCTGCAAACATCATGCCTATCATTATAAAATGAAAAAAAATACTGAAACCTAGTAGCTTAGCCAAATGCTATGCATCAAAGTGAGCAAACAACTGGTCCTCCTGAGTGAGCAAACATCATGTGCATCAAAGTGAGCAAACATCATGACCACTATTTGCTTTCAGAAGCAAAGCCTGAAAATGCACTAGACCACAAACAAAACTGCCAGCAGTCATTTCAACATTTTCCCCTGGAAGAAATATGATGGGGTTTGGGTTGATATTTTCCCCTTTAACTAAGTAACATATGTTTTCAATGTCTAAAGTGTGTAATTAATCTAGGCATAAATAGATAGAGAAATAGGTGTAAGACGTCACGGGATAGCAAGGGAAACATGCTGTTTTCAAGCTGGTGTGTTTTGATCACTAACAGTAGAGTGAGAGCCAACATGGTACTATTCTCCCGTTACTAAAATGAATGTAGCAGGGTGCATAGAACATCTGGGTGTGTACCTTGTCTCGATTTGAAAGAGTTTCCTTTCCACTTGTGTCGGTCCACTGAACTTTCATCAGCTTGGTTTGCGCTTGTTCCAGCGACTCCTCGCCAGCACTGGCTATAGAACCAGTGCTAGAGGAGACTCCTCCTCGACTGCAATATGACCAAGGTGTTGGACCTGATCAGGTGACGTGGAGAGGCATATAAATTCTGTAGCATGAGACACGCTGGAGGTGCATAGAACAAACTGACACAACTGTATTATATCTACATCCATTGGTTCCACGCAGTTGCTACTGGTGTGCTACTTGTGGGTAAGTCAAGCAGGAGAGCATTGTAGGTAGTAAGGTGATCTATCAAGCAGCATGTCAGTGAACACGTTCCTCGGCATTGCATTCACACTTATGTTTCTAGAGGAAAATTCCAACACTTATGTTTCTAGAGGAAAATTCCAACACTTGTTCCTGGCATTGCATTCACACTTGTTCTTGCTGTAACTTGTCTCTGATAAGACCTACCTAACCAGATGCAACAGAATCATGAAGGAAAAAATAACGAGATGGAATCTTGCTGTAACTTGTCTCTGATAAGACCACTATTTGCTGAACAAGAGTTTGTTTGAGCCGAAATGAGGATATTACAATAGTTAAGAGAGGGGAGAGAGGGAGAGAGAGGGAGAGAGGGAGAGAGGGGAGAGGCGACGCTCACCTCTGACGGGCGGACGACGGGCGGACGACGGCGGCCTCCCCACCTCCTGAGACGCGGCGGCTGCTCCTCCTCGAACACGGGCCTCCTCCTGAGACGCGGGCGGACCTCCTCCTCGGACATGGGCAGACCTCCTCCTCCTCGGGCGCGGGCAGGCCTCCTCCTCCTCAGACGCGGCGGCGGTGGATCGAGAGCGGCGGCGGCGGCGGATCGTGCTCGGGCTGAGAGATGGAGAGATGGGGATGAGAGAGGGGGTCAGGCGCCACGTGTGGATAAAGCCACTTAGGCGTAGCGCACTGAGCCATAGTGCGCTACGGATATCTGTAGCGCACTATGGGCTAGTGCGCTACGCCTATCAGCTTCTAACTACTGCATAAGAGAACTACAGCCCCACTAGCTAACAACTATACTAGCCTATCCCACTGGTTCTGCCCACTACTCTATTCTAAACCTGAGAGCACCCAGGTTCGAATCCTGGTGCCCCAATTTTTTGTTTTTATTTGAAAAATACTTTTAAATGTTCCAAAAAATGCCCAAAAGTGGTGATATATGCCATAGAAGTTTTGTTTTGATTTTAAAATACTTTTAAATATTCCAAAAATGCCCAAAAGTAATAATATATGTCATAAAAGTGGTACAAATATGATTTAAAGTATAACTAAATTTCATAATAATTTGTCCATGAATATTACAATCTTTTTCGACCACGCGTTTTACAATATTTTTTGAGCTAGTGTTTTACAATCTTTTTTCCCTTCTTTGTCGCGGTTGAATAATTTAGCCTCGGCACTTTAATGTTTCTTCTTTTGAACGGGCTACCTTTTTTGGGTAGGGTTGTACTTTTTCTTCTTGTGATGTATGTTGATGCATCGTAGTCGTCGTCATCTTCAATCTTTGGATCGCCGTACTGGTCGAAGTCTTGCTCGTTGGCGACTCCATTCATTCCGATGATGTTTCTTTTTCCTCTCCTCACGACAACACGGCTAGGATTTGTCGGGTCGGTAATGAAAAAACATTGGTCCACTTTGGTAGCCAGTACCCACGGTTCATTTTTCGCGGCCACGTTTGCACCGGCGGCCTTGGATTTGGCTGATTCGGGTATAACCATGGTTGTGAAATACCGGTCTTCTCTTTCGACGCTCTTTGCCCATCTGACACGAAACATCGGCACCTTTTCTCCACAGTAGTCGAGCTCCCAGATCTCCTTGATTCTTCCGTAGAATCTTTCCTTCACATTGTCATCGGTGTAGAATTCCGACGTTACGCCTGAGTTCTGATAATCACACTTGTTGTCCTTTTCCTCCGTGTAGAATGTGTAGCCGTTGATATCATACGCCTGATAGGTCACCAGGTTTTGCATCGGTCCCTGCGACAAGGTGAATATGATCTTTTCCGTGTCAGAAGAATGCGATCGCGGGGGATTATCAAGGAGCGTCTGCCTAAACCAACGCGTGAAATCTGAGTTGTGCTCTTTGATTATTTCTCCCTGCGTCCTCTGTATGCCTCGATCACTGTACTTCTTCTCGATTAACCTTTTGTGCTTCTGTACCCAAGGATCGACCAGTTCTAAATGTTGTAGCGCGACAAGGTTTGCTCGATCAAAGTCTGCGCGTCGAAAATCGAAGTCTGCATGCAGTATGCGACGACCCTCTCGGTGACCAGATCCGTCGAGCTTGCCAACGTGCCTGTTGACGGGAAGACCGACAGGGTTCTCGATGTCTAGATAATTCATGCAGAAAGAGATGCACTCTTCGGCCAGAAAGCCCTTGGCTATGCTTCCATCTGGACGGGACCTGTTGCGAACGTATCCTTTGATGTGTCCGTTCATCCTTTCGAACGCCATCATGCTGCGGAGGAACATCGGCCCGAGTTGTACGATGTCCTCCACGACATGGACCAGCAGATGCACCATAATGTCGAAGAATGCGGGTGGGAAGTAGACCTCAAGATCACATAGTATCACCACGATCTCCTCCTGTAGCCTCCCGAGCTGATTCACGCCAATCGACTTCCTAGAGATGACGTCGAAAAACTTGCATAGGCCAAATAACGTTTCACGGACGTGCTCGTCCATTATCCCTCTTAGTGCGACCGGAAGTACCTGGGTCATTAGCATGGCACAGTCGTGAGACTTCATGCCACTGAACCTCTGCTTCGCCTCGTCTAGGTATCTGCTTATCTTTCCCGCGTAGCCGTAAGGAAATTTGACTCCTAGAAGGCACTTGAAAAACTGTTTGATCTCATCCTGGCTTAGAGTGAAGCAAGAAGGAGGGCAGTATATTCGTTCTTCTTGAACTTTTTACCCTTTCAACGACCTTGTGTTGTCTCCGACTCATGATCATCATCATCTTCCTGATCATCAGGAGTAGTGCGTCCTCTGTGAAGCTCCTTCCGGATACCCAAGCATATCAGGTCGTGCCTTGCTTTCGGACCATCTTTCGTCCTATCTGGCATGTTGATTATGGTGGCGACCAGACTCTCGCACACGTTTTTCGTGATATGCATGATGTCGAGGCTATGAGGCGTGCGGAGAAACTTCCAGTATGGCAACTCCCAGAAAACAGACCTTGTTTTCCATACCTTCATCAGGTGGCTTGTCTTGTTGCTGCCTCTTTCGCTTCTTTCCAGGATTAGGACAATCTTTCCAGTTTTTCAGCAACTCTTCCACTTCTTCGCTGCTCCTACGCTCTGGGATTCCTCGGGTCTCTGATTTGCCATCGAACAGGTCTCCACGTTTTCTCCATGGATCATTCTTGCCGAGACACCTCCGGTGCGCCATGAACACGGTTTTCGATGACCCTGGATCTTTCTCTAGTTGGAGATAGCTTGTGTTATCCATGCACCTAACACATGCGCAGAATCCTTGGATAACCTGCCCCGAGATATACCCGCAACCTGGATAGTCTTGCACCGTAGTGACCAACGCGGCTCTCATAGTGAAATAATCTTGTGCGACGGCGTCGTAAGTATTGGCTCCAGATTCCTATAACGTGGCTAGCTCCTCTTTCAACAACCCGAGATACAGATTGATGTCGGTACCAGGTTGTTTCGGCCCTTGAATTAGCATACTCATTTGTATATACTTCTTCTTCATGCACAACTATGGAGGGAGGTTGTACATCCATACAAACACGGGCCAAGTGCTGTGCGTGCTGCTCTGGCTACCGAACAGATTGAGTTCATCGGTGCTCGCACCAAGCCTGATGTTCCTCGAATCTCCACCGAATTCTGGGAATTCGAGGTCCAATGCTTTCCACTGGCTAGCATCTGAAGGGTGCGTCAGCAGCTCATCCTTTTCGGGGTCATCATCGTCTCCTGGCTTCTTCCTTTCCGCATGCCATCGCAAGAGCTTCGCTTCCTTAGGGTCCGCGAAATAGCGCTATAGACGAGGAGTGATAGGAAAGTACCATACCACTTTTCGAGGTGCTTTCTTCCCTTTCTTGTATCGACTCACGCCGCACACCGGACATGTGGTTTTCTCCGCATCCTCGCCTTGATAAATGATGCAATCGTTGATGCATACGTGATATCTAACGTGCGGTAGATTGAGAGGACAGACGATTTTCTTGGCATCCTCGATACTAGTTGGACATGTGTTCCTCTCCGGGAGACGATCGTGCCAGAATGCCATCATATCGTCGAAGCTTGCATCGCTCAATTTGTGTTTTGCCTTCATCTCCATAGCCTTGAGCGTTATATTCAACCGGGTATCATCGGGCCTGCATCCTTCATACAATGGAGTAACCGCGTCTTTCTCAAGTTGCGCAAGCTTGGCTTTCTCTCTAGTGGCAACCCTGGCGTTACTCGTCTGCTTGAGAAGTAGCTCTTGCACATAAGGGTCCCGCACCCAGCCTGACGTTGTTACATCGTCGTCTGCTCCTCCGACATCTAGATCATCATCATCCCGGTCTGCTTCCGCACCTTCACCATCTCCAGGAGACTCTTCATCATCTCGCCCGTTCTCGCCGTGATGATGATCATCGTCATGTTGGCCACCTTCACCGTCTCCATAGTCTACGTCATCGCTTATCCAACGAGTGTATCCATCCATGAAACCATGGCGGAGCAGGTGCGCCTGCAGATTCCCGGAATCTGGGTCGATCACCCAGTTGAGTTTGCATCTTCTACACGGACATCTTATATCTGTCTTGTTATTCCGTATCATGTCGGCCGTCGCACATTTCAAAAATCTAGCCACAATGCCTTCGCTCATTATGCGGACCATTTTTGCCTGCACGGTGTACACGGTACAATTTTGAAGTCTATTAGAACCACATAATGAATGCATGCATGCAATGGTCGATAGAAAATTTCGGCATGACCTATCCTAAAATTAGGACCTTTGCGAAATGCCAAAGTCTTGCCAAAATGGAAATGAATCAACATTTTGGCAAAACAAATGGCAACTTGTTCACATACAAACACAAGAGAGAGAGAGAGAGAGACCGATCCGTACACACATGAACATATCATTATCCTCTCCATACACACATGCATGAGCATCATCGATACTCTCCATATACACACACATATGACCATCGATCCTCTCCACATACACACATCATGAGCATCGATCATCTACATACATATGAGCACATCATCCATATACACATGAACACATCCTTACATGGACAACTTACCGAGATGAGAGACCGATCGCGAGAAAGATGGAAAGGAGAGGTGCGCGCGTCGACCGGAGAAGGAGATGAGAGACCGGAGACCTCCTCTATTACTTATGTAACATCCAAAGCAAGTTTTACATGCTAAAAATGGTGAATGGGTGGAGAAATTGAGGTGGGAAGGAGAAGATCCCGACTAGATCTAAGGAGGAAGAAGAAGGGGAAAGTGAAGTGTGGGGTGGTGGATATGGTCACACATGTGCACATAAAGAGCTGTCCTAAAAAATAGACACATCCGTGGCGCACACGGCCTTAGTGCGCCATAGGGAGTACAAACATCTGTGGCGCACTATGCCATGTGCGCCACGGATGCTCCTACTCCTTGTGGCGCACTAGGCCGAGTGCGCCACAGATGTTTGTGGCCGTTTCACAGCAGAGGGGGGCGTGCGCTTAGGCGTAGCGCACCCCCCATGTGCGCCACAGATGACACTAACAACCATGGCGCACATGACTATAGTGGGCTACAGATGTTTGGCGTGCGGCCAACAGGGCCCTAGCCCACACACATCTGTGGCGCACTATAGTCATGTGCGCCACGGTTGTTCTAGTTACTAGTAGGGCACTGCCCACAGGTGAGCCATGCCTGTTTTAGCCGTGGGAAATTCAACCATGTGAGCCACGGATGTGCTGATTACCTATAGCCGTTTTCCTAGTAGTGGTTAGATCTCGCTTGGGTGATCCATATTAGATAGGGCCTCTAACCGGTATCAGCGAACCAGGGACTGCCGTGTGGCACGCGCTTAGTCTTCTGCCAAGTCAGTGCGTCACATTGTCGCCCAGTCAGTGCTGACGCATTAAATCGAAATTGTTTAAATCTAAATTTCCAGAAATTTTCTAGATCTTGTAAAATCCATAGAAATTCGATTGTTAGTCAGAAAATTGCATATTGTATATCTTTGGATTCATAAAATTGTGTACAATATTAATATGAGATTAGATCCAAATTTTACACTATATATTTTCTATAATAATTTAAATATTTTTAATGGAGTTTTAGATTATTAAATCCATAATTAATTATTTATAGATAAAAAAAATGAATAATATGTCTCTGGATTCACAATCTCGTGTAGATTACAGTTTGATTTTAGATCTAATATTTGACAATGCAAATTATTTAAGTGATTTAAAATCTATTAAATACTAAATAAATTTTAAGAAAAGATCTACAACTTCAATTAGGGTGAATCCAATTTCTACTGGTTCATATTAATTCCCTCTATGTATTAAACTTCATATCCAAATTTAATTCAGCATTTGGAACTTCAATTACATTAGATCTGCTAAAAAACCCATTAATGGCAATTAATTATTAAAATAATACTCTATTGTATTAAAACACTTTTTGCATGCATCATGTGGTCTAATAATGTCGTAAGGACTGAAACTAAACTTTTATTTCATATTTAAATTGTCATGCATGCATTTGTGCATTTGTTATGACTGTGTGATTGCTTATGTTAGATGAAATTGTTTGATCGATAGATTGCGAGGAGTGCATCGTCTGTAATTGCAACGAGTGTTTGAACGACTTCAACAACTATTAAGGCAAGTTACACCTTTGTTCATATCCTTGTCCCAGTTTTACTGCTATGCATGTCTTGATCCTCAAAATAGTAGTATGCATGTGTAGGATGTTTTTAGTAGAAGAGAAATATTTTACAAGTGCTATGTGGTTTTGTAGTATGCCATGAGTAGATATATACTTAGGAATATTTCCACTCCTACTAGGTTCTCCTGATTTTTTCTAAGTATTATGCTTGTGTTATGCTATGTATATGACAAAAACCAATGGGGTTTGAAAGACAGAAATTTTTTCTAAGTATAAGAGCTCTGTGTATGAGCGCAAGTTTTTCTCCTCAAATCTACTTCAAAATAAAACTATGTTTTCTCTAGGCGAAGTGGTATGTCTGGATCGAATAGTAAGGGAAGTAACCTGGATTGGCTCTGCTTGTGCCCTCCATCGCCCAGGATCAAAGAAGTCTGCCATGATTCAGAATTCAGAAGCTTTTAGTGCAACCACAATACATATGGGCTCTGTCTTGGCCTAGTACTTAGTGGGAAACCTCACCTGAGTACCATAGTTTGGCTCCCGTGTAACCGGGTAGAGGGGCTACTAAGGGAAAGCTTCGCCATGGTCTTGTTTGTAAAAGAACTTGATCGTGGATTGTGGGTAAAGTGTACAAACTCTTGAGAGTATCAACCTGATCGATCAACCTTGTTCACAGAAAAGAACAACTTTGAGCATCTGAAGGATGGACCCTCTGAAGGATTTCCTCTCTCTTTTCTAAAACTAAAACTCTATGTCCGTGGAATCATCCATAGATGGGATTTTGAATTGCATGGTGTACTCCATGTGTTGGGTTGAAAGATGGTAGCCTAGTGAAATCCAGTGCGAGCCACTTGACCATATTCTACTTATAAAATGTTTACAAAGTAGGATAAAATATTTTCTCTCTTCTTGACTTAAGAAAAATTGGCTTTATGCATATAAACCTAAAGCCTTTTGTCAGCTTATGCATGTGGAGATAGCCAAGTCTTTTCCTTCATGGTGTAATTTGCCAATACATTCAAAGTATTGACCAACTCGTTTGGCTGCACGTTTCATGTGTAGAATTTGGAGGTCGCTGAAAGGTGCACTAGGATCACGGGTGTTCACTCAACTAGCCTAAGGCTTTGATGGACTCAAGATGTATTTAAGTTTCTGTTGTTTTTATTTGAGCTATATAAAAGCTATGCAAGGTTGTAATAAATTATACTCTGGAATATTTTGATTCTTGTAATAATGACTTGTGTTTTACATGATATTCATCGACTGTGAGTGATAGCTAATTATCCATGGACTAGCATGTTAATCAAAGGGACTTAGGATCTTTCTTGATCCGAGGTCACTACACCCGTCCAATTCTGAGAACATTTTCTTACCAGCTTTTCTGAAACAAAAAATAGAAGAAAACAGGCAACTGGCACTGCGGCATCTTGTTAATAGGCTCGTCCCAGAAAATGTATTAAAATACTTCATAATGTAGATAAAGCATAGCAAAGTTGATACTAAACAAGCATGGAACATCAAAAATTATAGATACGTTTACAACGTATTAGGCATCACCAGCTCATAGAGTCTTCCGGAACTCATCATGGTTATAGCTTATCCGGGAGGGGGCTTAACGGAGGTGTAGTCAGCCCCGGAGGATTGTGCAGACATGCGGGGTCACGGAGAGGGTAGTGATTGGCTTGGATCACCAACTGATATCTACGCACTTCTATTCTTGTAGACAGTTGTTGGGCCTCCAAGTGCAGAGGTTTGTAGAACAGCAGCAAGATTCCCTTAAGTGGATTACCCAAGGTTTATCGAACTCAGGGAGGAAGTGGTCAAAGGTATTCCCTCTCAAGAATTCCTACAATCAAGATACAAGAAGTCCATTGTGTCCCCAACACACCCAATACACTTGTCAGGTGTATAGGTGCACTAGTTCGGCGAAGAGATAGTGAAATACAAGTGGTAACGGTGCCAGAAAATAGCTTCTGACTTGTTGTTGACGTGGGGTAACGTCTATGAGTGAGGTAAAGACTAAAGCAAGCAAACATGCAACAGATCTAGATGCAAACGGTGTTTCAATGTTTAGAAACAAGGTCTAGGGATCATACTTTCACTAGTGAACACTCTCTCATATAAATATCCTCTCTTCATGATACTACTCTTAACTACTCTCCGGTTGGACCCTCTAATCCATGGTAGGGCTATAACAGCACACCTCAAAGTCCGCCTTCCCCAATATAGATAACCCCACAATGTCAGCTTGAGCACTAGATGGTTCCAACAAACACCACAATTTCATAGAGACATCCAACTACAAATATAACTCATAACAAATATTCAATCTAGCTAAAGTGCCACACACGGTATGCACGCTGTCACTTTCACACACGTGGGGAAAATCATAGATCTATTAAATCACAAAGAGTATTTATGTAGACTCAAACCTAAGTGCCACCATGGCGTGCACGCTATCACTTTCACACACATGGGGAGAGCAGAGATCTAATGAAGCACTTGAGTAGCAAGGTAGATCTACTTGATTACAAAGCTCATGACCACAAGATCATGCATAGAGAGAGACATGAACACATAGCTACCGGTAGAACCCTTAGCCCTGAGGAAGAACTACTCCCTCCTCATCATGGGAATCAGCAATGGTGATGAAGATGGAGATGGAGATCGATGGAGATGGCTCCGAGGGCACTTCCACGTCCCGGCAGGGTGCCGGAACAGAGACTTTCTGTCCCCCGAATCTCCCCTTCGGTGGCGGAGGCACAGCAGAGGTTTTCGTGGATTTCCGCTGGATGCCCTAGGGTTTTTGGGTCGGAGGCTTCTTATAGGTGCAGGAATCAAGGTCGGTGGGGGTCCAGGGGGCCCACACCCCCTATGGACGCCACCAGGGCTTGCCCGCGCCTAGGGGGGTGCGGCCACCCTGTGGCCCCCCTCCGGCTCTGCTTCGTGGTTCCGTGTTGCTCCGGGAAAAAAATGACTTTGGTTTTTGTCCCGTCCAATTCTGAGAATATTGATTTTCTGCCTTTCTAGAACCAAAAACAGAAGAAAATAGGCAAATGGCACTGTGGCATCTTGCCAATAGGTTAGTTCCAGAAAGTGTATAAAAATACCTCAAAGTGTAGACAAAACATAAGACAAATGATATAAAACAAGCATGGAGCATCAAAAATTATAGATACGTTTTCGACGTATCAAGCTTAACTCCTGCTCGTCCTCGAGTAGGTAAGTGATAAAAAGAATAATTTTTGAGGTGACATGCACCATAAAAACCAAGATCAAACCATTTGCAAGCATTGAAAGCTGGGATCAAAGAACTATAAACATGTGCATAAAAGATGGAGTTCTAACAATAGGACATAGTAACTATGCATGCAACATGAAAGGCTACAAACAAAGATCATGAATAACATGCATTGAAAAATGTGTGTTTGATTCACATGCAGAAATCATGGCATAGTGGCATTCAGTTGTCCCTCATAGAGTAGCAAATAGATACATAGGACACCTTCAAAGTTCACAAAGGTGACTAGAAAGAAATAGCACAAGAACAAGTAATAACACAATATGCATCAATTAATAAGCTTTGGAACACTGCACATAGAATGACAACTATGGTCTCTTAATGGTGCCTAAAGGTAGAAGGTGGAGACTCAATAGTGGTGGAAGAAAGGTTTTTGTAAAGGAAGCAGGGATTACAAGTTTCAAAAAGAGCTTCCAAAAATTATGGTACTTGTTAGTTTTCAGCCCTCATTTCCCTTATCATAAGCATCTTGAAATGATTAAGGTTAAAGTGAACAAAGATGGAGTAGATGCTTGACGAAGTATAAGTTGGCAATCTCAAGTCCCTTGAATACGAGGGCCACACCTCATGCTACTCAACTTTAGTCACTTGTAAGTTCTTGTCATGTAAGTATTTGCATATCATTGAGAACCGCCAACGGGGTACCCCTTGCACATGGTACAGGAGCTATCCCATAACCAAAATGACAAGGCAAGAAGACAATGAGCATCTCAGCAATCTTCTCATTTACCATGGGAATATGGTACTTTTTTCTCTCTTTCCTATTTTCTCAATGTGTCTCTTTTTTATAAGAAGAATGCTTCATAGATGTATGGTGATGCTGCAAGTTTCCACCATGATTAGGAATGGCTTAGGCTAGCGGCCCAGGCGTTCCTCTAACACAGGATACAAACTCCATGGACTTACAAGTTCCCTCTTTATTTCACACTGGTGACATCCATAGACAAAAGAGCATGATATCAATTGAGTACAGAGTACAAGTGTAATGTTGAAAATGTTTCCCGTGACAGAACGGTTCTGCTAATTCCAACGTATAAGTGCAAGCATATACAGCATAGATGACACAATGGTTCAAGTTTATTAGGGGCAAAGAATATAAAGTGTTCCATCAAGTTTGTGAGGGCTTTAATCACTAAGTTTTCACATAACAAAATAGTTTTTTATTAGAAGATAGCTGAAAACAAGAATATACTTGGAATGGTGTAACACACCATGCATGGGAGTTTATAGTGGACACTTTGGAATAACTCAGTTTATTGGGAGTTGGAATCATGAGTAGAACTTACTCATACAAGTGGAGGCTAGCAAAAGACTGGGAGCGACAAAGAGAGCATGATTCCTGGAGGCTAGCAAAAGACTAAGAGAGCAATAATGGCCATAATCATGCAGTGCAACAAAGCATTACTAATCAAAGCATAGAGTGGTACTACAAGTCAAGGACTAAATGATCATAGAGGCTATGGTGACTTGTCATAGTCATAACATGGTGTGAGCATGTGACAAGTCAACCCAAATAAAGCATCAAAGGAGAATACCACAATACTATGCTTTTGTATGCTAAAACAATGCATGATTCCTTCAAGGCATATTAAGAAATTCTAATTGTTTGGCACAAGTCATGCTACAGCAATAACCACTAAGCATAAGGTCAAAACAAGATCTATCATAACATAATAAAGTCTAAGCCACAGTCAAAACAAGCTCCCTTTTGTACCACTATAAGCATGAAACTTTCTACTCTTTTCCGACACCAAACAACTTATTTGAAACAACTCACAAAGATAATAAGCAACAAAGATCAGTGAGCTTGTTTCAAAAATCCACAAAGAAGAACTAAAAAGTTCTAAGCTGAAAGCACAAGAAAATTAAGGCTGAACGTAGTGCTAGCAAAAGTGAACACTCACAAAACAATAAGAGTGAGAACTAGAGTGTTCTAGGCAATGGAAACAGAGTGTGTCTCTCTCCAAAAGAAGTTTGCTGTAATCAAACCAACTTACTCAAGCAAACAAAAACTAAGACGCTCCAAGAACAACACAACAGTGCATGAAACACTAAAAACGAAGTGTCTAGAAAGACCTGCGATTTTTATTGATGAAGAAGGGGATGCCTTGAGCATCCCCAAGCTTTGACGCTTGTACCTCTTGGATATTTCTTAGGGTGACACCATGATGTCATCCCCAAGCTTGAGCTTTTGTCCATTCTTCATCTCATTGCATCATTATCTCTCTACAGCTGAATTGTTTTCCTTCATACAAAATTTCAAACAATCTTCATTAACAACATTAGTGTATTCAAAATATAATGAACCTCTGCCAAAGCTTTGGAATAGCAAGACTTTTGACTAAAAATACAAGCTACTGTAGCAACTCCTTCAAAAAGCTCAATTTCCCAAAAAGAACTCAAAAAGGAATCAATAAGAAGCAAATGCAAATAATGGCAGAAATCTGTCAAAACAGACCAGCAGGTAGAAACCAATTTTTTTGAACATCTTATGTTGCTCAAATTAAAAAGTGTTGAACTAACGAAAGTTATATAACATATTGGGGGATGTATTCGTAAATTTTGAGCTCAATCCAAGTTATAGAGACTCCTCACAATTTTTTTTGGTGGAGGACAGAAATCTATTTTGGGACAGCAACTCCCCAAATCTTACTTCCCTCTCATTAGAGGTCATTCTTAGCACAAAAAGCAAAAAAAAAGGATAAAGAGAAGTCATTACAGAAGTCATTACAGAAGTAATAACTTGCAAGACTCAATAAAACTCTTGGTTTATCTCCCAACAAGTACTTTTCTTTAACGCCTTTAAGTTAGGCTTGGTAGTTTGAGAAGATGCTCACATAAGAAATATGAATTGAAGTAAAAGAGAGCATCAAGAAGAAAATTCAAAACACATTTAAGTCTAACCCACTTCCTATGCATAGTAATCTTGTAAAGAAACAATTCATGAAAGCACAAAGAACCAAGCATAGGAAAGCAAAACAAGTGCAACTTCAAGACTTTCAACATAAAGAGGGGAAACTTAATATTGTTGAGATGCATCAGACCATGTTTCCCTCTCTGATAATAACTTTCAATAGCATCATGAACAAAATTAACAATATAACTATCACATAAAACATTCTTATCATGAGCCACATGCAAAAAATGATTATTACTCTCCACATAAGCATAGTCATCCTTATTAATTGTAGTGGGAGCAAATTCAACAAAATAGCTATCATTATTATTCTCATCACCATAATCATCAAACATAGGAGGCATAATGTAATCACAATCAATTTTCTCCTCAATAGTAGGTGGACTGAAAATATCATACTCATCATTGTAATCATCATATATTGGAGGTTTAGTATCATCATCAGCAATACAATAGCTATCTTCCAAAGCTGGGGAACTAAGAAGTTCATTTTCATAAAAACTAGCTTCCCCAAGCTTAGACGTTTCCATAGCATTAGCAACAATTGTGTCCAAATAATTCATACTAATAACATTACTATTAGCATGCAAATAAAGTTCCATAAGTTTTTTAATTTTATCTTCAAACACTTCATGTCCTAACTCAAGATAAACACTATAAAACTCTCTAATTTTGTTGTTGTTTTCCATTAAGCCTAACTAGTGAAAACAAGAAACAAAAAGAAAAAACTGTAGAATCTAAAAGAAGTAACTTCGAGCACTCACACCGGAGGATGTGAGTACCTTTTACCTTACCTCCCCGGCAACGGCGCCAGAAAAGAGCTTGATGTCTACGCACTTATATTCTTGTAGATAGTTGTTGGGCCTCCAAGTACAGAGGTTTGTAGAACAGCAGGAAGTTTCCCTTAAGTGGATTACCCAAGGTTTATCAAACTCAGGGAGGAAGTGGTCAAAGGTATTCCCTCTCAAGCAATCCTGCAATCAAGATACAAGAAGTCTCTTGTGTCTCCAACACACCCAATACACTTGTCAGGTGTATAGGTGCACTAGTTCAGCGAAGAGATAGTGAAATACAAGTGGTAACGGTGCCAGAAAATAGCTTCTGACTTGTTGTTGACGTGGGGTAACGTCTATGAGTGAGGTAAAGACTAAAGCAAGCAAACATGCAACAGATATAGATGCAAACAGTGTTTCAATGTTTAGAAACAAGGTCTAGGGATCATACTTTCACTAGTGAACACTCTCTCATATAAATATCCTCTCTTCATGATACTACTCTTAACTACTCTCCGGTTGGACCCTCTAATCCATGGTAGGGCTATAACAGCACACCTCAAAGTCCGCTTTTCCCAATCTAGATAACCCCACACTATGACCTTGAGCACTGGTTCCAACAAACACCACCATTTCATAGAGACATCCCACTCCAAATATAACTCATAACAAATATTCAATCTAGCCAAAGTACCACACACGGTATGCACGTTTTCACTTTCACACACGTGGGGAAAATCATAGATATATTAAAGCACAAAGAGTATTTATGTCGATTCAAACCTAAGTGCCACCATGGCATGCACGCTGTCACTTTCACACACATGGTGAGAGCAGAGATCTAATGAAGCACTTCAGTAGCAAGGTAGATCTACTTGATTACAAAGCTCATGACCACAAGATCATGCATAGATAGAGATGAACACATAGCTACTGGTAGAGCCCTTAGCCTTGAGGAAGAACTACTCCCTCCTCATCATGGGAATCAACAATGGTGATGAAGATGGCGATGGAGATTGTTCCGGGGGCACTTACCTGTCCCGGCAGGGTGCCGGAACAGAGACTTTCTGTCCCCAGAATCTCCCCTTCGGTGGTGGCGGCGCAGTAGAGGTTTTCGTGGATTTCCGCTAGATGCCCTAGGGTTTTTGGGTCAGAGGCTTCTTATAGGCGCAGGAATCAAGGTCGGTGGGCGCCTCCAGGGATTTCCCGCGACTAGGGGGTGCGGCCACCTTGTGGACCCCCTCCGGCTCTGCTTCGTGGTTCTGTGTTGCTCCGGGAAAATAATGACTTTGGCTTTTGTCCCGTCCAATTCCGAGAATATTGATTTTCTGCCTTTCTGAAACCAAAAACAGATGAAAACAGGCAACTGGCACTGTGTCATCTTGTCAATAGGTTAGTTCCAGAAAGTGTATAAAAATACCTCAAAGTGTAGACAAAACATAAGACAAATGATATAAAACAAGCATGGAGCATCAAAAATTATAGATACGTTTCCGACGTATCACCTACTGGGCCCCACATCATGGAATTGTGGACGGGAAACTACGCACGGTTTTGCAATAAGGAGTTGATCTCTCATGGGTAAAGTAACTCACCTCTGCAGAGTGTAAGAACTGTAACTTTTTACTCCCTATTCCAGGAAGGAGGTATGAACGCTACAGGAAAGGAACTCCACGAAAGTTCTGGTAAACCTGTGAAGCCTGACGGGCATAGCTTTTCAGAATAAAAGCAACCTTCAAAGAAATGTTTATGAAAACCTGCATTGCCTATGACCTATGGTATGTGGTTGTAGCTAGTGCATCAAACACTCCTTTTTAGTGAACTTGCTGAATATATTTACACTCCTTTAGGCTGGATGGCATAGCCGAATATATTTACAGTGCTTTTACGCATAGCCCCCGAGTTTTGGGTGGCATCACTTTTGTTAAACATGTGTGGTACAAGGAGCCCCCGAGTGTCGGGTGGGTGATGAAGGATAAATTCAAAATATGGACAAAGTAGACTGAGTTTCTGTAACATCCCAGGATTAGAAGCTCGAAATAGACAGGACACATGCGTGTGCATTGCATTCATGCATAAGAAAATCCGGAGAATTTTCGCGCAAAACAAAAAGACCTATAGAGGGATTGAGGTCTCTCTTGTTCTAAAGGAAACAATAGGGCAAGTGCAATGGATTTCGACATGACCTCTATTGAATGTTCATGTTTGAGGGAAAACAGTTTGAGTTGAACATTCAAATACTTTATTTGAATTCAAAAGTAAATTGAAAAGAATTAATAATAGAATTTGAATGGTAAATTCTTGAATAAACAAAATAGATATAACCATATTCACAATACATTTGAATTATACAATAATTTGGAATTATTATTTCAAAAACAATAAATATTACATAACATTTAATAATACAAGTATATAAGAGGTACAACAAATAGTAACTAGTACAATCTATAAAAGAAATAAAATAAAGAATTTACTTTGTTACAATTAGAATAATCTAAAGTTTACAAAATGGATAAAGAAAATTACAAGTACTAAGAATAAAAAGAATTTCTTTATTACAATTATATTTAAATTACAATACTTTCCACCTCACCAAAATAAATAAATAAAAGGGTAAATTACAAAAGAATAAAGTGAAAACCTAAAACTATTTCTACAGTCAATTTCCTATTCATCTCTGGTATCTTATTTTCTTCTTATTCCTCTGTCCCTACAAAGCAATCCAAAATATAACAAAACAAAAGAAAAATAATAAAATAAAGGGAATTGTTTAGGTTAATGCTACTCTTAGTCTGGCATAGTGCTGCTATGCTAAGCTTGTAAGAGTCCCAACCTTTAATAAGGTAGAGATCCCTGTGTTTACAATGCTAGTCCCTGGATCAATAGCTAGCATCCATAGTTAAGATGTAATATCAAGAAACAAAGGTCATAATACAACTTATAACCAGGAATAAAATAATTCATTACATCTTACATAGATCATTTGGCTATCACATTACAATGCAGCAGAATATCTATATGGCATGGAGTCCTTCATCTTCAAAGTGCCATAGGCAATCATGTTGGTTGTAGACTTGTAATCCTATTCAACACACTTCACTAACATCAAAAAAACCTGCAACATAATATGTTGGAGCCACAAGGGTCAATACATTTGAATTGTATTGGCAAGTTTCACTACTATGTAGAAATAAGTGGATTATATCCTTACATGCATATTTGGCTAAGTAGAGTTTAGGCTCATTTGCAGAAAGCAATATAGTTTTATCCTAACTTTTCAAAAATAGTTTTGATATTTTGTCAAATCTTTCTGAACTCCTTGGAAAACTCCAAGTGCTTCTAATCGCTTATTGACACCATCAAGTTTTACTTTGAGAAATTGGTATGTCGAGATCTTCCATAGCTTCAGGCCTTAGTTGCTCAGAGTTGTCCATAACCGGGGACACGGCTAAGTACTTAGAATTTGATCTTCTGCAGAAGTTGTACACTTTACCCACATGACACAATCTCGTCTTGACGCCACCAGTGGCCGCTGGATAAGTACTCACCAAAATGGAGTACTGGCAGATCGAGAATGTGACAAAGTCTTTCCATAGAAGTCCTCCCAATACACAATGCTATCTTGTCAACCAGGCACCAATGTAGGGATATATTTCCCATACACAATTCTAGTTAACCTGAAGATGCCAATGCATGGGTCTTCCACTATGTAGTTGACTAAGCCAGAGCCCATTTAGCATGTGGGTGTACACGGAAGCCACTGTACGAGAAACATGTTCAATCTCTAAGTCCCTGGGTGGTTTTCTTCTAGTGCACATACAAAAAGATAGCCATATAAACATGGTTCCCTTTGTTGCCACCTTGTCCAAAACTTGAGTATCCTCTTTCCACCCAGGTGGTTCATTGAGTACTTGTTTAATTATATAAAACATATATCTTTCCAACACTTCATTTAATCATGTCATGTATCCCATCCCAAATATATAGCAGGGCTAAGCATACTACAACTACAATGTTTTCACTAAGGAAGATATAAGGATACCCTAATAGGATTTAGCATATCATAAAATATAGTAGTCCTATCATGCATGTTACAAAAATCCACTAAGTGTAATGAAAAAATAGTAGGACATGGATGATAGTGTCACTTGCCTTTTTAGTAGAGAATATTGGTTCAGTTCTTGATCTTGAAAATATCACACTCTTCAAACTTTACTATAATTCAATCAAGCAAACACATATTCAACTAGCATTCAAACAATTTATCACACATAAAATAATAGAAACAAGGCAATGCATGCAAGCATGCAAAAGATGGTTTTATTTAGAAAAGTGGTTTCTATTAGGCTCCAAACATTTTAAAGCTCAAAGTGGTCATTTACTAAAGTGGTAAAACCATTTGCAAAAGGTTTCATCTCATAAACCAAATATTATGCTAAGGTGATATTTTATGTTGTTGAAAATATCTTTTAGAAAAGTAATAACTTTATATGGTTCATCAAATATGTTTTTAAATCTCAAAACTTGGTGTTTAGGGTCAGAAGGTTTGAATCACATCATTTCCCAAAGGTTTTACTATAAAAATCATTTCTAAACCATATTCAATAATTTTATTTAGCTAGAAATGGTTTTGTCACATCCCAAGATTTTCCAAATCTTGTAATGTGAAAATAAGTTAATAAAATAAAACTTTGTTTGATTTTCAGAGCCAGAAGAAAGTTTTTGAATTCAAATTGGAATTTCAAACCCATTTGAATTAAATAAAAACCTAAAGGGATTTAAAAAGGTAAACTTTTTAAATAAAGGAAAACAAAATATTTTGGAAATAATATTTTGAATCTTTTAAAATAAAAGATTTGGTATTCAAAAGAAAAGATGGATTTATAAATAAAGATTATTTTATAAAGCTAAAATTGAACCTTGGACAAGCTTTGGAATTAAAACATTTTATTCCAAATAAAATTAGCAAAGGTTTATTTAAAATAAATTAATAAGGATTTGATATCCAAGTGTTATTAATAAAGGTTCTATCATTTATAAACCATCAAAAACTGGTTTGTCTAATTTAATAAAGTTTCCAAGTATTGAATATATCCAAATAAAACCTACTGATTTGGTTTTGAAAATATTTAGGTTTCAAATAAAGATTTTATTAATAGAAACAAACTCTATTTGATTTAATAACTAAGGCCCACCTTATTTTTAATATTAATAGACCCTATAATAAAATATTATTTTTAAAACAAGTAATTCAAGTATTTTATACTTTCAAATAAAACCTACTGATTAGGTTTTTTTGAAAATATTTAGATTAAATGGGGATTTTATTAATTAAACCAAACCCTATTTTATTAATAAACCATAGCCATTTTATTAAATTAATAAATAAAACCTAAAAAGAATTTAAATATTATTTTATTTTAGAATTTTGGTATTTGTTACTGAACAGAATCAAGTTCAAAAGTTGTGAAGTGTGATGTTGGTTTGAATTTAATTGGTTATTTGAATCATGTGTTTGAATAATCAAATCAGAAAATAAAATAGAAAAGAATAAAGCAAAGCAGACAGAAAAAAAAAGGAAACCGACCCAACCCAGCAGCCCAGGAAGCCCACCAACCAGCCCAGCTCCTCACCCCACAGGAAAACGGTTCGCACTCAGTAAATAACCCTCAGAGAGAATGACCGGTGGACCTCTCCCCGCTGACAGGTAGACCCCACTGCTACTGTTCTTCCTCCCCACCCGCAGACCACGCCTTCTCCCTCGCTGCCGTTGCTGCCATTCAAAGCCGCGATCAATTCGCAGTGATGCCGCGCCTTAAACCTCGCCGTGAATGCACGCTATTAAGCGCCAACGCCTCCTCCTCCTTTCCCCTCTGTCGCCACTCCCTCTCTGCCTTCAGGCCGCCCCAATTTCCCTCTGTACCGCTGCTACTCCGACGACCCTCCTAGAGCAATTCAGACGAAGCCTCGCCGCCCCTTGCCTCCTCGACCATCCTCTCGTGATCCACACCTCTTGGCGATCATCCCCATAGCACCAGCTTGCCCCCGAGCGGCCCAAAGCGTTGGCAACCACCTCGACCACCGTCGCCACCGTCTGCCTCTTTCTCCGACGAGCTCCGCAGGTAGATTCCGGTGACCCCTCTCCTCCCCGAGAACACGATGATGATCCCCAAGCTCATACGAACCTAACGGCACTTTCCGTTTGTCTTAGGGCGCCCCCAATCCTCGCCATCATCAAGCACAGAGCGCCACCGTGTCTGCTTCTTCTCCGGCGACGTCTCCCAGGTGAACCAGACCGCCCCGCGCCTTCTCGTTCACGCACACACCTTCGCCGTGTCCTTGCGCTCCTGACTATGAGTTTTGTTTACCTCCTGGTGATCTGCAGCATCGTCCTCGGCAGCAACCAGAGAGCACCGCCGCTCGCAGCTTCTCCGACGAGCAATTAGCAGCAACCCCTTGCGCCCCTCGAGTAGCCGACCCCACCTCGAGCATCAGCAGGTCTCTGCGAGCCTGGTAAGCCCTGCCAGCCTCTCCCTCGTTTCCTGTTTCGCCAGCGCCGCCACTATCTGACCATCGCCGCCGCTGGCCACCGCCGGCGCCGCTCGCAAATGGTCGAGCACGTTAGCACCGTAGGATCACGATCCGACGCTCCCGATAGATCACTTAACCGCGAAGGGGTACGTGATCTAGACCATGCGATCTAACTTGATCCAACAGCCAGCATCGCCCGATCCGACCGAACCGGTATCGTCCAGTAAGAACACGCCGCGTGTCATCTGTTCGATTTAAAAACAGATTTGAAATCTGATTTAGATAGGATTTTCAAACCCTTATAACTTTTGATCCACACGTCCAAATTTGACAAATTTTATACCAATGAAATCAGGAGAACAAGCCCTAGCTAACCATGGCCTTAGTTTTGAAAATAGTATATATTAGCTTGTTTGAAATTACATAAACATTTGTGTACTTGTTTAGAGTATAAAAATTGTTTAAAATTGATTTGAGGATTAAATCTTTTGCAAAATGGATTTGTGTGACCCTACTGACCCTAGGAACCAACCCATAGTGTTAAAAATGATTTTTGTGAAATTTAAGTTGAATTAGTTAACTTAGTCATTTTCTAGCCAAATAAAACTCATTGATTTTATTATGGAAAAGTTTGTACAAGGAAAACTTTGGGAAAATGTTATGGACAAAACTTACTGACCCAAAACACCAAGCCTTGCCAAAGGTAACCTACTTGGTGAAAAACATAAAGTCTTACTTTAAAAAGAATAATTTTCACCACATAAAATGTTGAATGGATTTTAAAATAGACTTTGTGCAAAACCTCTAACTAATGACTTTGCCATTTTTGTAAATGACCAATGTGGACCTTACAAAGTTTATAAACCTAGTAGAGACCAACTTTGCAATAGAACCCTCTTTTTACAAGACTTAGGAACCATTGCTTTGTGTATGTGAAATTATTGTTTGAATGTTGGAATGCTACTTGATACTATGCTTGTTTGATTGTAGTGAAATTAGCAAAGTGTGAGACTAGCAAGATCAAGAAGTGACTATCATTCCCTAAACAAAAAGGCAAGTTACACTATCATACAAAAGTCCTACTATTTTTATTACTATACTTAGTGGATTTTGAAAATATGCATGAAAAGATATTTTATACTTAAGCTATGCTAAATCCTAATAGGATTCCTAAACACTCCTTAGTGAAAATATTGAAGTTGTACATGCTTAGCCATGCTATATGCTATAATTTGAAAAAGAGATACATGTTGAGATTTTACAAAGGTTGAGAAAAGGACTTGTGTTTTACATAATAAAACAAGGACTCAAAGAACCACCTAGGTGGAGGATACTTTAAGTTTTGGAGAAGGTGGCAACAAAAGGGAACCATGTCTATGGCAATCACTTTATGTTGTGCTCCAAAAGAAAACCACCTAGGAAACTTATAGATCAAACATGCTTCTCCAATTGTGGCTTTCGTGTACAACCACATGCTATTATGGCTCTGGCTTAGTCAATTACATTAGGAAGACCCATGCATTGTCTTTAGTTACTGGACATGGGGATCTGGAATGCTTCATGGGGGCTGAAGACAAAGCTAGCAATGATGTATGGGAGGACCTTTTGGAAAGACTTCGTCACATTCTCAATCTGCCAGTACTCCATCTTGGTGAGCACTAATCCAGTAGGCCACTGGTGGCAAAAGGATGGGATTGTGACATGTGGGTAAAGTGTACTCCTTCTGCAGAAGTTAATAAAATCTAAGTACTTAGCCGTGTCCCCGGTTATGGACAATACTGAGCAACTAAAGTTTGAACTATGGGATATCTCGACATTCCAACCTCTAATATAAAAACTTGATGCCCTTGTGTGTCTACCAAGGAATTCAAAGAGATTTTGTAAAGCTTGTTGCACTTGGGGTTACCAAGGTGCTCAAGAGCATGATGTACTTGGGGATACCAAGGAACTCATGAGTTTTGATAAAACTTGTTGCACTTGGGGTTACCATTTGCTCAAGAGATTTTGACAAGGATTTGAACACTTGAGTTTCTACCAAGGAGTTCAAGGAACTTGGAAAAGAAATTTGACAAAGAACTTTAAAAAAAAACCTTTATGAAAAGATAGGATAAAATATTGCTTTATGCAAAGAAGCCTTAAACTCTACTTAGCCAAATATGCATATAATGATAGGATCCACTCTTATAATACATAGAAGTGAAGCTTGCCAATACAATTCAAAATGTATTGACCCTTGTGGCTGTAACTTGTAATGTTGCAGGTTGATTGTTTTTTTTAAATGAAGATTGTTTGATTGACTAGGACTACAAAGTCTACAACCAACATCTGCCTGTGGCACTTTGAAGATGATGGACCCATACTTATAGTTATTCCGCTACAAATGTAATGTAATAGCCAAATGAGCTATGTTTGATGTAATAAACTTATGTTATTCCTGGTTATAAATTTATATTATGACCTTTGTATCTTGATATTACATCTAAACTGTGGATGCTAGCTATTGATCCAGGGACTAGCATTGTAAAACACAGGAGGACCCTACCTTATTGGGTTGGGACCTCTACAGGTTTAATCCAAGGATTTATTCCTTAGTCTCACAAAATATGTTTCTAAGCCCAAAAGTTGGTTTTATGGTCAGTAGGTTCAAAACAAACCACTTAGCAAAGATGTCACCTTAAAAATATTTCTAGAACAATTTTTATATTCAAATTAGGCCTACAAGTTTCTGCAATTCAACCAATTTTCCAGAAGCAAAACATTAAACAAAGTGCATGGTTGCAAAGTACTTGTACTGCTGATTCCAGTGATATAAAATTTGCAAAATTTGGACGTGTAGATTAAAAGTTATGAATTTTGCAAGTTTGCATATCTAATAGATTCTAATTTCTGTTTTAAATCAAACCCTGTCCACGTGGCTCAATACTACTGGCTGAAAACGGTTCGTGCGGATCGATCAATACTGGCCGTAGGATCTTACTTAAAACGCACGGCACAGATGGACGCGTACCCCTTCGTTAAAATTCTAATCTGATCCTTTCGATCTAGATCCGACAGACCACAGCGCATCGACCATGGTTTGGCGGCGCTGGCGGCGGCTGACGGCGGCGCACACTCGGACGGAGATGTTGCCGAGGGATTAGGTTGCGCGAGGGAGGGAGAGGATGCTCACCGTGCTCCCAGGAGTGTGGCGAAGCTCAAGGTGTGGTCAGCTTGTCGAGGGGCGCACCGGAGCAGCAACTATTGCTCGCCGAAGTTTGAGACGGCGTCAGGTGTCTCTGGTTGTCGTCGGAGGCGGGGCTGCAGGCCACCCGAAGGCAAGATAAAGGTATGGTTAGACGCGGGCGAGTGTTTAGATCATAGGAGCATCAACGGGAGGGACAGGGGCGGTCTATGCTCAACGGGGGATCTTCCCGGAGTCGAGGCAGGAGGCGACGCTCTCGGGTCTTGGTCGTTGCCGAGCCTAGGGTACACGCACAGGTGAGTGGTACACACTAGCAGATGCGCACGGTAGAGGGGAGTAAGATCGTGTGCTCTGGGAGGTGAGGGGCAGTTGGACGGCGCCGGAATTGGCCGGAGAAGTTCGTCGAAGCAGAAGTTTGCAACGGCCAATTGGGACAGCCTGGTGGCCGAGGGGGAGTTGTGTCTGGGGGGAAATGGAGAGAAGGGCGAGGTGTATAATAGGGCGCGTCATTGATGTCGACAATTACTCGAGCATTCACTCGAATTTACAAGGATTGAAATGCGGCAGAAACGGCGAGTGCGAGGGGGAACAGTCGTCGCGGGTGAAAACGAAGGCCTTGCAGGTGGGGTCCGGCTGTCTGCGAGAGAGAGGGAGTGGTTACTGGGTCCACTGATCAGAGACGGGGCGGGTTAGTTCCTGGGTGAAAAACGATTCGCGAGTGGGGTGAGCAGGTGGGCTGTGAGTTGGGCCGGACTGGGCCGTGGCAGTGGGTTGGGTTAGTTTCATTTTTTTATACTGAATGCTTTTCTTTTTCTGTTTTGAATTTCTGTTTTGATTTTCATTCAAACAATTCAAACTCCATTTGAATTCAAACTTCCACCAAACTTTGTGTTGATTTTAATACTATTTAACAATACAATCTAAAGTCAAATTCAGAACAATATTTTTATTCTTTTTAGGGTATTTTAATTATTTAAAGTAGGCCCTTGTTTTAAATCCAATTAAGATGAAATACATTTTCATCCCTTAATTAAACTTAAATTTTTCACATGACCTTTTCAGTAGGTTTTATTTATTTATTAGGGTGTCCAATAATTCACTTTGAATTATTTTGGAATATTTTTAATATGATTTATTAACCATTTAAATTGGATATTTATCTTTATTCCAATGAAATTAAATATGGTTTTAATTCCATAATTTCCCTTGGAAGATTTATTTGATCCCATTATTTCATTTGGATTTGGTTTATACTCAATCCATTTATGGATTTGGCTAAGATTTAATTTGGCTTTTAAATATTCCTCATTTAATATTTCTTTATTTACCTTACAAAATCCATTTCTTTTTATTTATAAATCCAAACTTGGTGATTCCAATTTGTAAAATCTTATTTAATAATTGTTTATACTTTTAAATGTCTTTAGGATTATTTGCTCTCCATTTGGTATGGATTTTCAAATAGGTGCTTTATTAGCTTTGGAAATTCAATTTCCTTATCTTATTAAATTCATAAGATTTTATCTATGGCTCCAAATTGAGTGAAACCAAATCATATGGTTTTATAATATTTCTATTTGTCATTCTTGATAATTTATAAATGTTTGTTGACAAAAAATTTATATGGATCAAATCTTTAGTCTTTTGAGATAACATGGAAATGTTTTTCTTCCATTAGAGTTTTAGGGTTTTGGTTTATTTTCCAAGTGTTTAAATTTCAAGATGCATTTATGAAGAATGCATTCCATTTGATTTGAATTTAGTTGGATTCAAACATTAACCAAAGTTTTTTCAAGATGGGATTTTAAGTATCCATTTAGAAGAAAAAGTTTTTTTCACCCTAAATTTCAACAATTATTTATTTTGTTTATTTAGTTTTTCACATTTCAAAATTTGGAAAATTTTGGGATGTGACAGGCTACCACCCTTAAAAGAAATCTCGTCCCGAGATTTGGGAAGGCTAGGGTTACAAGTTGGCTTCAAAGCAACTAGGCTACTACCACCCTTAAAAGAAAGTCTCATAGGGTTACATTGATGGTTTACTTGACTATGGGTTCAACACTTGATATCTAGACAAGGAATTCCTTATTTGACTCAACTGAGTTAACTAATTCCTGACATCCACTTCTTCTATCTCTTCAAGGTTCCCATCCATGTCAATGTGGTTCACATGTCCTTTCTAGGTCACATTGGAGTCATTTCCATTGGATCTTCTAGCATACTTTTTCTTTTTCTTCTCAGGACAGTCTGATGCATAGTGTCCAAGTTCCTTACAATTATAGCACTACAACTGGCTAATATCTTTCTTCCTGAAAGTGTCATGTTGGTTCTGACCAAGGTCATCTCCATTGTCAGTATCATTTCCAATATTATCACTTCCATTGTTGTTGTGGTGATACTGATGTGGTTCAGAATCCTCATTGCTCTTTTTGAATGAACGCTTCTTTTGTGATGATCCTGAGTGATACTTGAGTTTATGCTTCCTCTTTCTGTTCTCAACTTGATTCATCTTGTTTTCCAAAATGGTGGCTTTGTCACATAGTGATTGATAAGTTGGGACATAGGCAACAGACAGCTGCAGGTTCAACTCATCATTAAGTCCTTCAAGGAATTTCTCCTTCCTCTTAGCATCTGTATCAACTTCATCCGGTGCATAGCTTGCTAGATTGTTAAATTCTTGAATATACTCATCCACACTGAGGTGACGCTGTTTCAGATTGTGGAACTCCTTTTTCTTCAAGTTCATCACTCCAGATGAGATGTGAGTTGTACGGAAACCATCCTCAAAAATAGCCCAAGTCACATCCTAAAGAGGAGTGGTGATCTGAAAGTTGTCCCACCATGTTGCTGCTGGTCCTTCAAGCAGAAATGCTGCAAACCTAACTTTTTCCTTGTCGGTGCAGCCAACAGTCACTAAGTCCTTATTCACCGAACGTAACCAGTCATTGGATACCATTGGATCAGTTGTCCCAGAGAATCTTGCAGGCCTTAGTTTCAGAAACCTGGTGAGCATATCATGTGCAGGAGGATTATTCTGATTGTTGTTGTTGTTGTTGTTGTTGTTGTTCTGATTCTGATTTTGCATAAACTGTGTCATCATCTGCATTATTTGAGCTTAAGCTGTCATCAACGGTTGCATCTCGGGAGTGACATTGTTGTTGTTGTTGTTTTGGTTGGGGTTGGCACGACGGGGAGGCATCTGTGGGTTTGATAGGGATGAGTAATGATGGATAGGACTAAAGAAGTTCTAACACACCACCCAAAACAATCAAGTTCAATCAAACAATCAAGCAATCAACAAGCAACTATCCACTTAACAACTTATGAGCTTAACTCATGAGTTGAAGGAAACAACAAGTTTTCTTGAAATAATTAACTTAGTATAGTCATACCTCATAGGTCAATATGATCCATACACTAACATGATATCAATGTTTTTGGTAGGCAATCTAATGTCTCTTGGTTCTCACTTGTAGTCCTTAGTGATGTCTAAGTTGATGTCCTTGGTGGAACTAAAGTTGAAGTCATTGGTCATGGTGAAGGCTTTGTCCATCAAGTTGGAAAGGAAGAGATGTAGAATCAAAACCAAAATGGTTGAGGAGAGAGTTTACAAGATTTTTTTTGTAAATAAGTTTGGAACAAATACAACTCCTATTTTTCTAAGGGGTTTTGTCCAATCCTAGGGTTACAATCCTACAGGAAACACAGTGCTCTGATACCATCTATAAGAGTCCCAACCTTTAATAAGGTAGAGATCCCTGTGTTTACAATGCTAGTCCCTGGATCAATAGCTAGCATCCACAGTTAGGATGTAATATCAAGAAACAAAGGTCATAATACAACTTATAACCAGGAATAAAATAATTCATTACATCTTACATAGCTCATTTGGCTATCACATTACAATGCAGCAAAATATCTATATGGCATGGAGTCCTTCATCTTCAAAGTGCCATAGGCAATCATGTTGGTTGTAGACTTGTAATCCTATTCAACACACTTCACTAACATCAAGCAAACCTGCAACATAATAAGTTGCAGCCACAAGGGTCAATACATTTGAATTGTATTGGTAAGTTTCACTACTATGTATAAATAAGTGGATTATATCCTTACATGCATATTTGGCTAAGTAGAGTTTAGGCTCATTTGCAGAAAGCAATATAGTTTTATCCTAACTTTTCAAAACTAGTTTTGATCTTTTGTCAAATCTTTCTGAACTCCTTGGAAAACTCCAAGTGCTTCTAATCCCTTGTTGACACCATCAAGTTTTACTTTGAGAAATTGGAATGTCGAGATCTTCCATAGCTTCAGGCCTTAGTTGCTCAGAGTTGTCCATAACCGGGGACACGGCTAAGTACTTAGAATTTGATCTTCTACAGAAGTTGTACACTTTACCCACATGACACAATCTCGTCTTGACGCCACCAGTGGCCGTTGGATAAGTACTCACCAAAATGGAGTACTCGCAGATCGAGAATGTGACAAAGTCTTTCCATAGAAGTCCTCCCAATACACAATGCTAGCTTGTCAACCAGGCACCAATGTAGGGATATATTTCCCATACACAATTCTAGTTAACCTGAAGATGCCAATGCATGGGTCTTCTACTATGTAGTTGACTAAGCCAGAGCCCATTTAGCATGTGGCTAGACACGGAAGCCACTGTACGAGAAACATGTTCAACCTCTAAGTCCCTGGGTGGTTTTATTCTTGTGCACATACAAAAAGATAGCCATATAAACATGGTTCCCTTTGTTGCCACCTTGTCCAAAACTTGAGTATCCTCTTTCCACCCAGGTGGTTCATTGAGTACTTGTTTTATTATATAAAACATATATCTTTCCAACACTTCATTTAATCATGTCATGTATCCCATCCCAAATATATAGCAGGGCTAAGCATACTACAACTACAATGTTTTCACTAAGGAAGATATAAGGATACCCTAATAGGATTTAGGATAGCATAAAATATAGTAGTCCTATCATGCATGTTACAAAAATCCACTAAGTGTAATGAAAAAATAGTAGGACATGCATGATAGTGTCACTTGCCTTTTAGTAGAGAATATTGGTTGACTTCTTGATCTTGCAAATATCACACTCTTCAAACTTTACTACAATTCAATCAAGCAAACACATATTCAACTAGCATTCAAACAATTTATCACACATAAAATAATAGAAACAAGGCAATGCATGCAAGCATGCAAAAGATGGTTTTATTTAGAAAAGTGGTTTCTATTAGGCTCTAAACATTTTAAAGCTCAAATTGGTCATTTACTAAAGTGGTAAAACCATTTGCAAAAGGTTTCATCTCATAAACCAAATATTATGCTAAGGTGATATTTTATGTTGTTGAAAATATCTTTTAGCAAAGTAATAACTTTATATGGTTCATCAAATATGTTTTTAAATCTCAAAACTTGGTGTTTAGGGTCAGAAGGTTTGAATCACATCATTTCCCAAAGGTTTTACTTTAAAAATCATTTCTAAACCATATTCAATAATTTTATTTAGCTAGAAATGGTTTAATCCAAGGATTTATTCCTTAGTCTCACAAAATATGTTTCTAAGCCCAAAAGTTGGTTTTATGGTCAGTAGGTTCAAAACAAACCACTTAGCAAAGATTTCACCTTAAAAATATTTCTAGAACAATTTTTATATTCAAATTAGGCCTACACAAGTTTCTGCAATTTCAACCAATTTTCCAGAAGCAAAACATTAAACAAAGTGCATGGTTGCAAAGTACTTGTACTGCTGATTCCAGTGATATAAAATTTGCAAAATTTGGATGTGTAGATTAAAAGTTATGAATTTTGCAAGTTTGCATATCTAATAGATTCTAATTTCTGTTTTAAATCAAACCCTGTCCACGTGGCTCAATACAACTAGCTGAAAATGGTTCGTGCGGATCGATCAATACTGGCCGTAGGATCTTACTTAAAACGCACGGCACAGATGGACACGTACCCCTTCGTTAAAATTCTAATATGATCCTTTCGATCTAGATCCGATGGACCACACCGCATCGACCATGGTTTGGCGGCGCTGGCGGTGGCTGACGGCGGCGCACACTCGGACGGAGACATTGCCGAGGGATTTGGTCGCGCGAGGGAGGGAGAGGATGCTCACCATGCTCGCAGGAGTGCAGAGAATATCAAGGTGTGGTCAGCTTGTTGAGGGGCGCACCAGAGCAGCAACTATTGCTCGCCGGAGTTTGAGATGGCGTCGGGTGTCTCTGGTTGTCGTCGGAGACAGGGCCGCAGGCCACACGAAGGCAAGATAAAGGTATGGTTAGACACGGGTGAGTGTGTAGATCATAGGAGCATCAACAGGAGGGACATGGGCGGTCTGTGCTCACCGGGGGATCTCGCCGGAGTCGAGGCAGGAGGCGGCGCTCTTGGTTCTTGGTCGTTGCCGAGCCTCGGGAACACGCGCGGGTGAGTTGGACACACTGGCAGATGCGCACGGAAGAGGGGAGTAAGCTCGTGTGGTCTGGGAGGTGAGGGGAGGTTGGACGGTGCCGGAATCGGCCGGAGAAGTTCGTCGGAGCAGAAGTTTGCAACGGCCAATTGGGACAGCCTGGTGGCCGAGGGGGAGTAGTGTCTGGGGGGAAATGGAGAGAAGGGCGAGGCGTATAAGGGCGCATCATTCCTGTCGACAATTACTCGAGCATTCACTCGAATTTACAAGGATTTAAATGCGGCAGAAACGGCGAGTGCGAGGGGGAACGGTCGTCGCGGGTGAGAACGAAGGCCTGACAGGTGGGGTCCGGCTGTCTGCGAGAGAGAGGGAGTGGTTACTGGGTTCACTGATCAGCGACGGGGCGGGTTAGTTCCTGGGTGAAAAACGATTCGCGAGTGGGGTGAGCAGGTGGGTTGCGAGTTGGGCCGGACTAGGCCTTGGCAGTGGGTTGGGTTAGTTTCATTTTTTTATACTGAATGCTTTTCTTTTTCTGTCTTGATTTTCATTCAAACAATTCAAACTCCATTTGAATTCAAACTTCCACCAAACTTTGTGTTGATTTTAATACTGTTTAACAATACAATCTAAAGTCAAATTCAGAACAATATTTTTATTCTTTTTAGGGTATTTTAATTTTTTAAAGTAGGCCCTTGTTTTAAATCCAATTAAGATGAAATACATTTTCATCCCTTAATTAAACTTAAATTTTTCACATAACCTTTTCAGTAGGTTTTATTTATTTATTAGGGTGTCAAATAATTCACTTTGAATTATTTTGGAATATTTTTAATATGATTTATTAACCATTTAAATTGGATATTTATCTTTATTCCAATGAAATTAAATATGGTTTTAATTCCATAATTTCACTTGGAAGATTTATTTGATCCCATTATTTCATTTGGATTTGGTTTATACTCAATCCATTTATGGATTTGGCTAAGATTTAATTTGGCTTTTAAATATTCCTCATTTAATATTTCTTTCTTTACCTTATAAAATCCATTTCTTTTTATTTATAAATCCAAACTTGGTGATTCCAATTTGTAAAATCTTATTTAATAATTGTTTATCCTTTTAAATGTCTTTAGGATTATTTGCTCTCCATTTGGTATGGATTTTCAGATAGGTGCTTTATTATCTTTGGAAATTCAATTTCCTTATCTTATTAAATTCATAAGATTTTATCTATGGCTCCAAATTGAGTGAAACCAAATCATATGGTTTTATAATATTTCTATTTGTCATTCTTGACCATTTATAAATGTTTGTTGAAAAAAATTTATATGGATCAAATCTTTAGTCTTTTGAGATAACTTGGAAATGTTTTTCTTCCATTAGAGTTTTAGGGTTTTGGTTTATTTTCCAAGTGTTTAAATTTCAAGATGCATTTATGAAGAATGCATTCCACTTGATTTGAATTTAGTTGGATTCAAATATTAACCAAAGTTTTTTCAAGATGGGATTTTAAGTATCCATTTAGAAGCAAAAGTTTTTTTCACCCTAAATTTCAACAATTATTTATTTTGTTTATTTATTTTTTCACATTTCAAAATTTGGAAAATTTTGGGATGTGACAAAGCTCATCATTGAGTATGGGTTAATAGGGCCACATAGGATCTGTTCTTATCAAATTTAGGCTTCAGCCTTGAGCATCATTAGCATAGAGTTAATATTCCACTTGGCAACACCAAAAATAAAGCTTATCTTAGGATAAGGTCAAGTCAGTCGAGCTGATCAACATGGAAGAGATCTCAGCACTGAAACCTACACCAGGACAAGGTCCAACAAGCTAGCAGCTTACACAACACATGCACAGATCTGTGCTGTCAACACCACAAGAGAGCACCACATAGAGAAAGAGCACAGCCGTAGCTAGCATAACTATATCCACATACAACCAGTCCATATCCACAACTCTAGAGCACAAGTTTCAGCACCAAAACCTTCCCAATGCACCAAAACCACATCACCAGTACCCTGGTTGCTTGGGGAAGCCATCTAGGAGCACCAGAAGGAGGACATGAGCAGGGAGGAGAAGGTTTACAAGAAGATTCAATAGAAACTAATTAAGATCCATTACTATAACAAGCTTTAGGAAGCTCAAGGTAGGAAGAAAATAAGAACCTTAGAAGATATAGTGCATGTTGTATATGTTCTTGTCTATTTTAGATAAAAGGGCAAGAAGAGGAAGTAATAAAGTACAGAAAGGAGAGGATTTCTCTCAGTCCTGCATAGAGGTGCTATGCAAAATCATCATCAAGAAATGAAAACTATAGCACAATATCTGGCCTTACCTAGAGCTGTGCCTCAGCCTTTGCATCCTTGGCAGGGACAAATAGCAGCAGATCGGACTATTTGAATCTACTGTTGTGCACACTCCACATGGGAGGCACCACAACAGCAGATCCAATAACAGTAGAAGCCACTAAGCTGTTTAACACTAAACATCAAGTACCAAATCTGTTCTTATTAAAAAGAAAGCCTCAGACTTCTGCATCACTGGCCAGAGAATATCAGGTCATTAGCCACATATAAGTCATCTCAAATAAATGGTTCCATTTCCATTTATACAAGTACTGGAGTACAGCGGATCATGCTAGTTAGAAAATCACTGTGCACACTCAAATTTGAGGCACCACAGTGACATCTACACTAACATAAGCTACTACTTTATCTTGCCACATCATTTTCCTAGTCCATTAACTAGGAGTCATTCAAACCTTCCATTATCTTGTTGATAGGACCAATTCCAAAACTCATCATAAAGGGAATCTTCTAAAAACAATCATATCATTTTCCTAGTAAAGACTATAGGAATCAAGATTCATATCCAGTTCCCACTGGTAGTGTTAACAGGAACTAGATAGGCCCAAGCAATATTCCTGAAATTATCGATAGAATATTACATTCCTTTACTGCTCAACTAGACAGCTATAGTTCCATTAGCTTCTTATTGGAGCAAAATGATAAGTTATCATTACCAGTAATCACACAAATTCATACTGCCAGAACTTGACAGTAATAAAACCAACACCATCATCCAGTAGCACATTTGGATTATCAACATTATGGATCAAATTACATGAGCATATATATATAGTTACAATAAAAGAACAATAGTAGATGTACCAAAACCAAGTTAAGCCACTAACACTTATTCCCAAACATGAACAAAATCTCATCACTAAACCACCAAGTTGAAGTAACATTAGTTCTATAATAGAATATTACTGAAACTTGATTCAAACCAAAGGTTTGAATTTAAATATTCATTTACCTATTACCTCTTAGCTATCAACAATAACCACAAGAATAATACCAAGCCCATCTATGAATCAAGTCACAATAGCACATGCTCTATTTTTATAGACAACAATAGTACATGTATCAAATCAAGTGGAGGCATTAAGCACTTAATCAACAAAATCAACTACACTACCAAACATACCACTCTGATCAATTGGACTTTGCTCAAGAGCTCAATTCTTATTTCCTGAACATGGTCAATCACAAGGTGCTGAGAGGATTCAGAGAGGGAGAAGGCAAAGAAGAGGGGAGTACTAAACGAGTTGAATAGCTCGGGAACGCCAGGGATGGGGGTTGCAGATACTTGTCGTCCCACTAGTGTCGGAGAAAGAAGCAGTCCCAATAGCATCACCACTGTCCACCATCATAGCAAGGCTCTGTGGCAGTGGTCTAAGGGCGCCGGGGTTGCACCGCGGCACCATCCCTCCGGCGTCAGGTATTTGAGAAGGCGAGATAGTTAGAGAGGGGCCCGCGTTCTTCCATGAGCAGCAACCGGAGGCGCCGACGCGGGAGCCACATTGGGACCTTGAGCCATGGCAGCTAGGGTTTCGGTCAAGCGCGTGCGGGGCCGCGACTGAACCCAATCAATAGAGAGAAAGGAAGAGGAGGCGGCGGCAGGCCAGCGCCAGCACACGGCAGCAGCCGGTGGCATGGATTTGGCCGGCGTTGGTCAGGTTCCGGCGATGGCGTGTGCGGGAGGAGCAGAGGAACAGGGAAGATCAGGAGTGTGTGTGCGTGGGTGTAGGAGATAAGAGGGAGGGGTGAGATGGACCGTGGTCTGAATGACCCGAGCCAGGTCCAATTGGGCCAAGCTGGCCCATGCCAACCAAATAGGCCAAGATAAATAAAATAAGAAAAGAAAAACAATTAGAATTTTCCAAAATAACCCTAGAAATTTCTAAGAGTCCAAAAAAATATAGAAAAAAAATCCTAAAAATACATATAATATATCAAAATGTTCACAAAAATAATATCTACCTCAGAAAAACATAAAACTAATTGTTTAAGTTAAATAAAATACCATTAATTGTTAAAAGTCCCTAGAATTCTCAATAAATTATAGAAATACAAGAAAATGTCCTAAAAATAATAAAATCATTTTTGTCTATAAAAATAAATCTACTATTTTATAAAAATACTAACTTGATTCTTTTATAAATAAGATTTTAAAGTTAATATCTAAAGACAATTAATACTTTATGGAATTTTTTAAAACATAAGATTAATATTTAAAAATAAATAAAAAATCATTTTTGTGTATAAAAATAAATCCACTATTTTATAAAAATACTAACTCAACTCTTCTATAAATAAAATTTGAAGTAAATATTTAAATACATTTAATCTCTTATGGAATTTTATCAACATAAAAATAATACTTAAAAATAAATAAAAATCATTTTTAAGATCTTGAATAAATATATTATAGTAGAAAAATATTAAATATATTATTAGAAAAGTTTCTAATATTTTAGAATAATAAAGCCTTATCTATTACTTATTTTGTAAATTCTTTAAAAACAATTCTTAAGTAAGAAATAATCACAATTTTTATAAAACCTTGAGAAATTAGTGTCTAAGTACTAATTCCAAACCCATAACTTGAATTCATAATCAAACTTAAGTATAACTTTTAACTTTAAAATATTCTTTTAAAAATCTTATTAAAAACCCTTTTAAATAAACATTGGGTATCACTCATATATATAATATGGTAAATAATCATTATATCTTAACCACTATTAACATGACTTCAAATTCTAACAAATTACTAAGATCATCTAATTATGCTTCCATTAAATAAATACATATTATTTTCATAATAACAAAACAAATTTAATATAATCATTCACTTAAATATAAAGTGAATAATTCCACGCCTTAGTTATACCTGTCATAAATCTAAAACTTGGGAATAATTAAAACATATTACCTCTTAAGTTTACTTAACATTTTAAAATTAACTTTAGTCTCAAAGCTTATAAACATCGTGTCTAATAAACTACTTACGTTTTTATAGTTAACTTTGGTCTATTTCAATTAAGACATAAAGCATCTCAAATCCAAACTAATCAATCAATCACCAAAAGGCATTGATCACGTTCTATTAATTATAAAGGTTGTTTAAACCTTAGAAAAGAAATCTTTTCTTCAAATGTTATTCTTTTTGCCACTTCAAGCAATAACTCTATGAAAGTTCTTTCAAATCTTAATAATCCAATACATAGACTTCTAGCATAATCGCCAAATTGCAACTAATCTAAATCTTAGATTAATATTACACTCTATTTTTATATCTTGTATATCAAGACTTAAAATTCCTATAAATGCATTTCATGTGAAGTAAAAATTGAAAGATGAACCAACTCTTAAAGGAATCACCTAAGTTCACTTCACTTACAGTATTGGGGTTTCACTTTGGGAATTTTACAAAAATCATAGCATTACTTATGCACAAAAGCATATTGCTTCTTTAAACATTAGTCCTTACCGAACCAATGATGCAGATTTCAGATATTGGATCTTATGTCGTCTCGAAGACCATGAGTGAATAATCTTGCAATCACAAAAGGCAAGTTCACACTTGCTCATGTCCTTTGATTATTTTCTATAAAGTATTTTGCAAATCTAGTGTTGTCATCACCTGCATTTGAAAAATGTCAGAAAACACTATTTTCATAATAATGTGATTATAGGTTATTTACCATGAGGTAATAACCTACTATGAAAGTTCCGGTGGTAAAGGAACATATTATCTAGGACTTAACAACCAATGTCGCCAGTGATTCTTGCACCGTATATCACACGTTAACCATGAGATTTTGAATGGGACAGAGAAGTCAGTTGTATCTTCTTCCTCTCGCATGTAGCCGTATGTGCAGGTCGTGGCTTTTATCCTCGTAGCATGCATATTAATTGGTAATTCGTAGAGGATATGAAGCATATGGGTGGGATCCCTCAACGTCCCACGATAGTTCTGGCATCTAACAGTCTGTACAAACCATTGCCATAATTCAAAATGTGGGCATGGTGTACACCAAGGAGGCATATGAGGTCACAAAGGGGGCAGTGATTGGCTTGGATCTTAGACTGGGCACCATACTAAGGAAGTATGGACAAGGTCATGACTTGGTTGTGCAACAAGGCTAAGGTCTTTCATGGGTAAAGTAATGCACCTCTGCAGAGTGTAAGAATTGTAACTTGTTACTCCCTGTTCCGGGAAGGAGCTATGAACGCGGCGGGAAAGTAACTCCATGAAAGTTCTGGTAAACCCATGAAGGCTGACGGACATAGCTTTTCAGAATAAAAGCAACCTTTGAAGAAATGTTCACGAAAAATTGCTGCCTACGACCTACGATCTGTGGCTGTAGATATAGTGCATCAAACACTCCTTTTCTAATGAACTTGCTGAGTACGCTTGTACTCAACGTATCTTCTTAACCCTTGCTAGGTTCTAAAGCCAGTACAGACGATGTCTACATCAAGTTATGCTCCATGAATCCTCATCAAAAGCTAAAGCTCTTCAATGAAGTCAAGAAAGTCAACATATACATCAAATCAAGTGAAGACAAAGTTACTGATTAAGTAGGAATATAATCTCTAGCCATAGAACCTATTGTTGTAGTGTATTGCAATAGCAGCAATGCCAGACCAATAGTTCAGATACTAGTCTTATTAGGATGATAGTTTTTGAGTTGTTTATTTCTGATTCTTCTTTGTAAGAAGTTTCTTCCTCTCTCTTTAACCTAGAGTGTTCTCTGGATCTTGTGTAAAGAGTTGAGTTGTAACCTATAGTTATGTCTTGGACCTGCTGTGTTTCTGTTGTACCACTCTGAGGGATGTAATCCTAGTGAACGGTGTTTCATTGGTGTTATGTCAACGACTATAGTGTACTACATCATGCAGTGGTATGCTGGGTCACCATAGTTTCGGGAACTTAGCTTTATTAATCTTCGGGTACGGAGGTACGTATGGCGCAATCGCCTGGCCGTAGGCCATATTGTATGTAAAACACGAGTCTTTGGCTGAGAATCCTGGCTGTAGGACTTATTTAATGTAAATTGCGGAAAGTAAAAATCCTAAACGTAGAAACGTCGCAGCTGCGCAACGTTCCACTGGTTGGAGTACTTGACTTCACTCTTCTTGTCCTGAAGCCGATATGCTCCACCAGGGATACCTTCGGTGACGTTGAAAGGTCATTCCCATGAGGATTCCATCTTGTGTTGTCCATCTTGCTTGAGGCGAAGGACCAGGTCCCCAACGACGAAGGTCCTAGGACGCAATCGATGGCTATGATATTTGTGCAGGTTCTACTAGTATTGTGTTTCCCGTTGTAGAGCAACATATCTTGCTTTGTTGAGTGCATTGGCATCATCCTCGAGTGCTGCTTGCAAGGCCTCTTCGTCGTAAGTGGCGACCCGTGGAGAATTATGAGTTATTTCTACTAGAAGCATAACATTCGTGCCATGGACTAGAAAGAAGGGGTCTCTTGTGTAGCGCTATTTGGAGTTGTTCGCATGCTCCATAGGAAGGAGGGTAGTTCGTCTACACAGGCGCATTTTGCTCTTTCAAGTGAGGCTAGTAGCCTTTTCTTGAGGCCTTTGGTGATGAGACCATTGGCTTTTTCAACTTGCATGTTTGTTTGCGGGTGGGCCACTAAAGCATAGCTGATGCTTATGCCCATATCTTTGCAGAAGTCCTTGAACTCATTCGATGTGAAATTTGTATTGTTATCTGTGGTAATGATATGGGGGACCCCGAAGCAAAAGATTATTGACTTGATGAAGTTGACAGCCGAGGTTGCGTCTTGGCTGGTGACAGGTACTGCCTCGATCCACTTTATGAATTTGTCGACTGCTACTAGCAGAAAGACGTGGCCACCAGGCGAAGATTTGTGGAGTTTTCCGACCATATCTAGACCCCACTGAGCGAACAACCAAGCAAATGGTATGGGGCCAATTCAGATGCTGGTGCGTTGGGCTTGTTTGCGAAGCGCTGGCATGCCTCACATGTTCGTATGATGTCCTTGGCGTCTTCGACTGCTGTAAGCCAATAAAACCCTGCCCGGAAGGCCTTTGCTGCTATTGCATGGTTGCTGGCGTGATGTCCACAGATTCCTTCGTGTATGTCTTTGAGGATGAGCTTCCCTTGTTAGGGTGTGAAACAGCACTGAAGTACTCCTAAGATTCTCCTTTTATAGAGTTCACCATTGACGATTATGAAGGCCTTAGAATGTTGGGTGATGCGTCGTGCCTCGACTGTATCCTCGGGGAGTTCTTCACGCATCATGAATACTACGTACGACTGCATCCACGTGGTTTCTATCACCATAACTGCTTCGGTACCTTCTTCATTGTGTTCCTTGGTTGGCGCAGCCCCCGAGCCCTTGGCTGGTTTGGATTTTTTGCTTCTAGGTTCTGTTGCTTCTTTGGACTTCTTGGGTTTGATGGAATGCTCCGTGATTTACTCCTAGAAAACCCCGGGTGGCACAGGGAGACATAAGAACCCAATGTTTGCTAGATTGTCGGCCTCCTCGTTACTTCCTCGACCAACGTGAGACACCTCGCATCCATCAAAGTGGGCTTCCATGACGTGTATAGGTCTCGATATGCAATCATGTTATCGCTAACAGTGTCACACTTGTTCGTCACTTCTTGCACCACAATGTATGAGTCACCAAAGATTTTGAGGCGAGTTGCACCGCAGTCCCCAACCATGCGCATGTCGTGCAACAGGGCCTCATATTCGGCTTTGTTGTTTGAAGCATTGGGGAAACTTATCCGTAGAACGTATCGCATCTTGTCGCCTTGTGGAGAGATTAAAATGACTCCTGCTCCTTCTCCTTCTGTCCGCTTGGATCCATCAAAGTACATCGTCCACCCGCTCGATAAATCTGGGGGACCCACGCATTGCAGCTATTTCCACTACATGATAAAATCAGGCCACACTTGGGATTTTATTGCCATTCGCTTCTCATATGTGATATCTTGAGGGGATAGATCGATGCCCCAAAGAGAGACACGTTATGTATCTTCTGGATTGTTCAATATGTTGGACAGGGGGCTCATTGACGACCACTATCAGGTGTTGATCATGGCTCGGTTGATGTAGAGCCTGTCAGGTATGATGAGCACAACATAAAATTGTCCCTCATTTATGGAACCAAGGTTATCGAACCAGTAGGAGAAAGAAATCACTTTTGAAGGTGTTGCTAGCAACGTGGAACCTGCACACAACACAACCAAAATACTTTGCCCCAACTTATCAGTGAGGTTGTCAAGTTCACTAGTTTTGCTGAAAACAAAGGATTAAACGTATAGTCTGGAAAATAGTAATTGCTTGTAGTAATTGCAGAAAGTAAACAGTAAACAGTAGATGGAATATAAATGGAAAGGAATGGACCAAGGTCCATAGTTCACTAGAGGTGTTTTCTCCATAAGATAAATAACATGCTGGGTGAACAAATTATAGCGGGGAAATTAACAAATAGAGAATGCATAACAATGAATGTACATGACATGATGATCACTATGAGATTCATTTGGGCATTACAACATGATATATAGACTGTAATCCAACTGCATCTATGACTAACAATACACCTCCGGGATATCATCTGAACAACCCTCGGGTATTAAGTTGCAAGCAAAGATAATTACATTAATCAAAGTGTGTAATGTAAACAGTACAATTGCCCTTGGACAAAGGATTGTTGTTTTCTCCCTAGTAGCAACAACACATCTACAATCTTAGAAGTTTCTATCACTCTCCCAGATTACTAGAGGCATGAACCTACTATCGAGCATAAATACTCCCTCTTGGCGTCACAAGCAAATACTTGGCCAAAGTAACTACTAGAAATGGAGAGCATGAAAGATCAAAAATAACATAGACATGATAGAACAATAATCAATATAATATAATACTCAATATCCATCGAATCTCTGCAAACACAACATGTATCATTACAATAAGATGATCTTGATCATGATAGGCAGCTCACAAGATCTAAACATTGGAGCACAAATAGGAGAAACAACCATCTAGATACTCCTATGGACCCGTAGTCCAAGGATGAACTACTCACACATCACTCTAGAGGCAGGCATGGTGATGAATAAGGCCTCCCGGATGATCTCCCCTCTCTGGCAGGGTGCCGTGAAGAGCTTCAGATCTCTCCCGATCTAGGGATGATGGTGGCGGGGGCTATAGACTTTTTCGTGGAATTTTGATCTTGTGTTTAGTGTTTTTTCCTCGAGGGTTATATAGGCAAAGGGGTGAGGTTGGTGGAGCGCCACGGGCCACACCCTAGGGCGGCGTGCCCCCTGGCCGCGCTTGGGCCAGGTGTGTCCGCCCTGTGATGCGTCTCCCTCTAGCCTCCAGACTCCGTCTCGTGTCGGCAAAAATAGGAACTTGGGTTTTTGTTTCATCCAATTCCGAGAATATTCCTTTACAAGTATTTCTAAAACCAAAAACAGCAGAAAAAAGGGAACTGGCTCTGCGGCACTTGTTAATAGGTTAGTTCCAGAAAATGCATAAAAATGCCACAAAGTGTAGACAAAACATAAAGCAAATGGTATAAAACAAGCATGTAGCATCAAAACTTGTAGATACGTTTGCAACATATCAGCATCCCCAAGCTTAACTCTTGCTCGTCCTCGAGTAGGTAAGTGACAAAAAGAATAATTTTTGAGGTGACATGCACCACCACAATCTTGATCAAGGTATTGTAAAGCATGGATAGCTGGAATCAAAGTACTCTAAACATAAGCATGAAAGATGTATTTCTACCAATAAGATATAGCAACTGTGTTGCAACACGAAAGGCTACACAAACAAAAGATCATGAATAATGCTTTGAAAGACATTTGTTTGTTTCACATATAGAAAACATAACAAGAGTGGTATTCAGCTTGTCCTTCATGGAATAGCAAAACATAAATGCAAAGGACACCTTCAAATTTCATAAGGGTGACTAGATACAAATAATTTAAGAACAAGCAATACCATAATTATGAATCAATCAACAAGTTTTGGGACAATGCACACTGAACTCAGAATGACAACTATGCTCTCTTAACTGGTGCATAAAGATAGAAGATGGAGACTCAAAAAGTAAAAAAGGAAGGCCCTTCGTAGAGGGAAATAGGGATTAAATGGTTTTATAAAGCTTCTAAAATTATGGTACTTATTATCTTTGAGCTCTCATTGCCCCTATCATAAGCATGCTGAAGTGATTAACGTTAAAGTGAGGGCAAATATGAGTTATATGCTTGACAAATCATAAGTTGAAAACCTCATGGCCCTTGAGTACGAGTACCGAGACCTCATGCTACTCAAATTTGGTCCTAGGAAAGTTCTTGTCATTGTAAGTATATGTGTATCATAGAGAATCGCCAACGGGGTACCCCTTTCCCCATGACACAAGAGCTATCCCATATCAAAATGACAAGGCAACAGACATTGAGCATCTCAGTGATCTTTTTATTTTCTATTTGCATAGTTTTTTATTGAGGATGCTTCATAGAATGCCACTATGGTTTTGCTGCAAGTTTCCACCATGATTAGGCATGGCTTAGGCTAGCCGTCCAGGCATTTCTCTAACACATATACATACTCCATGGACTTGCAAGCTCCCATCTTATTTCACACTGTCGGCATCCATAACAAAAGAACATGATATCAACTGAATAAATAAGTGCAATGTTGAAAGCGTACCCCATGAAAGCATGGTTTTGCTAATTCCCAACTTATAACTTGCAAGCATAAAATAATATAAGACAGTCACAATGGTTGAAGTTTATTAAGTGCAAGAAATAAAATGTGCCTTCAAGTTCGTGAGAGCTTTAATCACTAATTTTCACATAACAAAAAATTTAATTTGGAAGATATATAAAAACATGAATATACTTGGAATGGTGTAACACACCATGCATAGGAATTTATAGTGGACTATTTGGATTAACTTGGTTTCTTGGGAGTTGGATGCGCAAGTATAGCTCATACTCAGTTCAGGTGGAGACTAGCAAAAGACTGGGAGCGACCAACTAAGAGAGCAATAATGGACATAATCATGCAGAGCGGCAAAACATTATAAATCAAAGCATAAAGTGATATCACAAGTAAAAAACTAAATGATCATAGAGGCTAAGGTTTCCGGTTCATAGTCATAACATGGTGTAAGATGTTTCAAGTCAACCCAAATAAAGCATCAAAGGAGAATACCACAATATTATGCTTTTGTATGCTAAAAAACCAAGGACAAAGCCAAGGGGGGCGAGACCCCCCTAACGATCTAGTTTTCCCTCGATAGCGATTAGGGAGATCGTTAATCTTGCCTCACGCGACTATGTTCGCCGCCCGCCCCCCCCCCCCCCTCCCCCCCGCTGATGTAACGCACATGAGGCCCTCCAAAGCTCCTTAGATCCATATGATGTGAGCCCAAGTACATCTATATGTGCATTGGCCCAACCAATAGATTAGCACAATACTAGTATTACCTGGCCCAAACGTGGCATGTAAAAATTCCATCTGGAACCATCGACTTGGAGACGATCAAATCAGAACGGCTTTGGAATTTTTGTTTTTCCGCTGTTCCTAACAGCCGCGGGCCAGAGCTCCAATAGAAATGGATCGAACCAAGATGTGGAGAACTGAGAAGGCAGCAGCAATCCATAGCATGGTTGCACGGACATGTGTGGTTGAGCACGAGCGACGACAAGGCCAGGATGAGAGGTATTTTACTCGTATCTCTAATTTTGATTGTGCCTAATTTAGTCATTTTGATCATATCTTAACATTAGATCAATTTGTATAAATATTGATTAGGCATTTTTTATAAATTACTCGTGCTTGTGTAGATATGATGAGGAATAGAGCCGAATCGATTTATAAATTAATTAGTAAATTTTCAATTTTCTTACATGACAAGTGATCGATTTATTAAGACTGATGTATCTTTCGTTCATTGAAAGATAGCTTATTATGTAATTGATATACCATAAAGGAAATTGTGACAGTGGTCAACTCTGATGAGGTTATCAAATTGTGTGATAATCATTATAATTTGGGATCTATTTTAGAAATTTAGTTTTTGTTTGTATAATATGATGTTTTATCGACATATTTTTTCTTCTAATACAAAACAACACATATTCAGGAGTGTATCAATGGAGAAAAAAACCCTCATATATGACCTTTATCCTCTTCGCCCCCTCATGGTGAAATTCTAGCCCCGTCTCTGAAAACAGCGCATGATTCTTTCATAACACATTAAGCAATCTCAATTGTTTGAAACAAGTCATGCTACAACAATAATCACTAAGCATATGGTCAAATAAACATCTAACATGACATGATAAAGCCTAAGTCACAGTAAAAACAAGCTTCTTTTTGTACCACCATAAGCATGAAACATTCTACTCTTTTCCAATACCAATCAACTTATTTGAAACAACTTATAAATATAATAATCAATAAATACCAGAGAGCATGTCTCACCTAACTACAAAGAAGAACTAAAAATTTCTAAGCAAAAAGAAGAAGAAAACTAAAGCTAAAGACAGTGCTAGCAAAAGAGAACACTCACAGAATAGTAAGAGTGAAAACTAGAGTGTTCTAGACAATAAAGAACTGACTGTGACTTCTCCAAAAGAAGTGTGCTGGGATCCAACCAACTTATTATAGAAAAAAACTAAACTAAATACAAAAATAAAGACACTACAAGAACAACATATAGTGCATGATGCAATAAATATAGTATCTTGAAAGAAGACCTGAGATTTTGTTGATGAAGAAGGGGATGCCTTGGGTATCCCCAAGATTTGATGCTTGTACCTCTTGAATATTTCTTGGGCTGACACGGGTGGCATCCCCAAGCTTGACATTTTTTCCATACTTCATCTCATCACATCATTCTCTCCCTACACTTGAAAACTTCCTTCATACAAAACTTCACACAATCTTCATTAGTAACATTAGTGTATGCAAGATAATAAACCTTTGGGTTTAGTTTCAGCTCAAGTAAATCATCCATTCAAACATAAGCTACTGTCGCACTCCTTTTAAAAGCTCAAGTGATCAAAATAACTCAAAATAAATTGATTTAAAAGGAAAATGCAAATAATGACAGAAATCTGTCAAAACAGACCTGCAGGTAAAGACCAATTTTTTCGAAAATCTTCTATTGCTCAAATGGAAAAGTGAAAAACTAAAGAAAGTTGGGTAAATACCAGGGGCATGCGCACAAAAATTACAGATCAATACGATGTTCCGGGATTTTTCACGATTTTTTACAGTGAAGCATAGAAATCTGTTTCGGGGCAGCAATTTCCCCAAATCTTATTTTCCTCTTATTAGAGGCTATTCTTGGCACAAAAAAGAAATAAAAAGGATAAGGAGAGGTTATTACAGAGGCAAAGACTCAACAAAATAAAAACTTACTGAAATAAAAAAATTGGGTTATCTCCCAAGAGTGCTTTTCTTTAACGCCTTTCAGCTAGGCACAGAAAGTAAGAATCAAGTATTTTCGAATGAATAAGCATCAACATCAAATTTCTTACGTCAACCTTTGTTACCTTTACTCTTACCTTTAGGAAACACATGATTGCTTGGTGGGAAAGTGAAATTCATGGTGCCTTTCCCCACATCTATTATTGCTTCAAGGAGTTTTAGCAGGGATCTTCCAATTGTAATTTATACTTTTCCTACACATTCAATAACAAGATAATCAATAGATACCACTTTTTCTAGGATTTTTGTAAACACTCATTCATCTATTCTGATGGGTAATATAGTGGCATTATTGATAAGAGATATTTCTTCTCCATCCTCAGAAAGTCCCCAAAGATTCAGAGATTCATAAATATCTTTAGGCATAAGACAGAACTCAGACATAACAACGATCATGAAAGGTTTCACCATTTATAGAAACTTTTACTATAGGGAACCATTTTGACGGTTCAGAATTTATTGGAACATAATCATGATGCTCTCGAAGCATATTATAGCATCATTTTAAACAAGCTGTATTTGTCTCAAGAGTGTTTAATCTAGCATAAATGCTTATAAAGGATGAATCAAATTTACTAGGAAAGTTATATGTTGCAATCGATTTTTTTATAGCATTAAAAGCTTCATCCCCATCATAATGAAGGAAATCTCCTCCGACTACAGCATCCAAATCATATCTATAACAAAGAACAAGACCAAAGTAGAAACTGCTAAGAAGCAAGCCTAGAGTCATTTTAGGTTCAGTTTTTTCATAAGAATCCGAAATTCTAGACCAAGCTTCTTTGAAACTCCCCTCACTCTTTTGTTTGAAAGTGAAGATCATTTCCTCAGGTGACATAGTGATTGGAGTAGAACTAGACATAAAAGCAACTTGAAGTAGGAACTATTTTTTTTGTTTTTATTTATAAAAAGAAGCAAACCTGATAGGGGAATACCAATCGGGGTACACCCATGAAGAGGAATCGCCAACTGAATCGCCAATCCCAGAGCGGGTCGACTCGCCCAATACGGCCACTGGCGCATACTGGACCCAGGCGACTGGCGCCGACTGGAGGCCAAGGACGGCGACTTGTATACAAATCCCACTAGCACTTGTAAACCCTAACTGGATGCATATATAAAGCCACTGGGGGCACCCCATGGGATAGGTCATAACATATCCTCTCCCACATCTCTCATTAGATCTAGTTTCCCATCCGCCTACGGCGGCTCCCATGTAAACCAATCTATGATCATATACTGGATTGATAGTAGGACATAGCGATCCTCCACCGAGGGGACGCGAACCTGGGTACATCGTGTGCCAATCTCGCTCCCGGATTCTCCTACATCGCCTTGCTCCCTCTACGTAAGCTACCTCCAGTAGCATCTGCCGTGCCAATACCATGACAGTTGGCGCCCACCGTGGGGCAAACAATGCTTGGAGACCATAATAAGTGCGGGATCCCTCACCATTAACGTCGATCGGATCGCATCTAGTTTCCGCTGATCGCCATCCAATCGCCATCCGTCGCGTCTCCCTGACAAAGCTCAGTCGTGCTAGCATGTGCGGCCTGCTGGTTCTCCATAGCAGCTGAGTTCTTAATTCAATCCCATCTTGCATTAATTACTTTTCCAATTGATATTTTATTCGGATCTAACTTTACTTACGTATCGTTTGGAGAATTGACCATGAATATAGAACAAGAGTTGTTGCCGGCCGGGTCGGCACCAATCAGGACTACATGCACAACTTCGAAAACCTATTTCAACAAAAAAGACATGCCCCACAATCGATCGCACGTAGCAGTGACTCATGGGATTTTTCTATCTGATTCCCTCTATTCCACCCATTGCTCTTCTAATTGATTAATTTATTCACATTTAGTTTACTACTTTGATTTTTCCATCGTCGGGAGCTTTGTCCATGAATTTAAGATCAGATCACCCTGTGCTTTTCGTTGGTATACTCTGTTCCATTAGGCGATTGCGCTGGGATCAAAGGAAATAAATCCTACAGCCGCAATTACATCCAGTTGGTTTCACGTGCTGGCAAGTCCAATTGGGTCAACAGAGATTCGAAGGTCCAGCCGAACACGCTGCCTCGACAACTTCTGAAGGCTTCATCAACATTGCTAACTACTTCGTTGCCGCGCTTGCCTACAAACGCGCCAGCAACGTCTCGGCTATGGCTAATAATTCTCTCTTAACTCAAGTTTATTTTAATTATTATATTATATTTATTAATCAATCGTCTCGTCTCTTTAAGAACGAGGAAAATTAGTCGCAATATGCAGTTCGCCGAGCATCGCGCCAGTCGGTTATGGGTTCACCCATTGCTGGCTCGCCTTCCGTTGCTTGCCGCCCTCGCGGATTCACTCAATAAGGACTCTCCACGTTCGGGGGCTCGCCGGCTCACCATGCTCGGGGACTTGCCTGCCGCGTGATCACCATCGCGATCTCGCCCTCGCGGGCTCGCCGTCATTGACATCACCATAGCGCGACCTCCGCCCGCCGCGTCGACCCCGTGTCCGCCTCGTCGACTTCGCCATAGCGCAACCTCCGTCCGCCGTGTCGACCTCGTGTCCGCCACATCGGCTCACCATGTTTGGCGACTCCCCTACCGCGTCGACTATGTCCGCGTTTGACAGCTAAGTTCTTTTATATCCGTACATGCTATAAGTTCAAAACATATATGCATCTTCATTCATTCTTCAAAGTCGGCCATGCAGTCGCATATGACCCTTTCAGGGACCAAAATCATACTTGGGATCGGTTTCAGCTTTGTCTGCTATTTATTCGTGTCCGTCGAAGTAGTGAGGCTAGGTACCAAAAGGCCGACCTTGTCTCCGTGTTCAACAGTCTGACATCGCGTCCCTGTTACCCGGCAAGCATTTGATGCTGAAGGTCTGACTAGTCATAAAAAAAGACACGCATAAACATTACATACTTCCCATCGGTCCACATAACAAAAGAGTATTTTCTCTAACATCTAAAATTTGCACGTCTTACAAATGTTCAATATATTTTATAAATACACCTTATTGCACTCCTCCTTCTCAGCAAAATGGTGTCTTTCTCGCCACTCGCCGCGCTCAGGGACTCGGCGCGCTACAGACAGTGCCACTCGCCGGTCGCCCGACATCGCCACTCGCCGCGCTCAGGGGCTCGGCGCTCGCCGGTCGCTCGACCTCGCCACTCGCCATGCTTGGCAGCAAACACTATTATTTTTAGAATATGCATCTCTAAAGAGCCTTAAGTCGCCTCTACAAGACAACTCGAGCCTCGGGGACTACTCCTAGACATGCTGCGTGTACGCATGGTTCACGACCGCGGCTCGCCCTCGTCAACTCGCCACTGTGGACTCGCCCTCGCGTGCTCAACACGCTCGGGTACTCGCCACCGCGGACTCTCTCTCGCGTGCTCAACACGCTTGGGGACTCGACACCGCGGACTCTCCCTCGCGTACTCGCCACGCTCGGGACTCGCCACCGCGGACTCGCCCTCGCTTACTCCCCACACTTGAGGACACGCCACCGCGGACTCGCCCTCTCGTACTCAACACGCTCAGGGCCTCACCACCGCAGACTCGCCCTCTCGTACTCGCCACGCTCGGGGACTCCCCACCGCAGAATCTCCGTCGCTTACTCACCACGCTCGGGGACTCTCCATCGCGGACTCGCCCTCGCGTACTCGCCACCGCGTACTTGCCCTCGCGTACTCAACACGCTCGGGGACACGCCACCGCGGACTCTCCCTCGCATACTCCACATGCTCGGGGACTCGCCACCACGGACTCGCCCTCGCGTACTCAACATGCTCGGGGACTCGCCACCATGGACTCTCCCTCACGTATTCAACACGCTTGGGGACTCGCCAGCGCGGACTTGCCCTCTCGTACTCGCCACGCTCGGGGACTCGCCACCGCAAAATCTCCGTCGCTTACTCACCACGCTCAGGGACTCGCCATCGCGGACTCGCCCTCGCGTACTCGCCACCGCGGACTTGCCGTCGCGTACGCAACACGCTCGGGGACACGCCACCGCGGACTCGCCCTCGCATACTCCACATGCTCGGGGACTCGCCACCACGGACTCGCCCTCCCGTACTCAACACGCTCGGGGACTCGCCACCATGGACTCGCCCTCACGTACTCAACACGCTCGGGGACTCGCCACCGCGGACTTGCCCTCTCGTACTCACCACGCTCGGGGACTCGCCACCGCAGACTCTCCCTCGCTTACTCACCACGCTCGGGGACTCGCCATCACGGACTCGCGCTCGCGTACTCAACACGCTCGGGGACACGCCACCGCGGACTCGCCCTCGCATACTCGACATGCTCGGGGACTCGCCACCACGGACTTGCCCTCGCGTACTCAACACGCTCGGGGACTCGCCACCGCGGACTCGCCCTCGCGTACTCGAAATGCTCGGGGACACGCCAGCGCGGACTCGTCCTCGCGTACTCGACATGCTCGGGGACTCGCCACCGCGGACTCGCCCTCGCGTACTCGACACGCTCGGGGAGTCGCCACCGCGGATTCGCCCTCGCGTACTCGACATGCTTGGGGACTCGCCATCGCGGACTCGCCCTCGCGTACTCAACACGCTCGGGGACTCGCCACCGCGGACTCGACCTCGCGTACTCAACACGCTCGGGGACACGCCACCGCGGACTCTCCCTCGTGTGCTCAACACGCTTGGGGACTCGACACCGCGGACTCTCCCTCGCGTACTCGCCATGCTCGAGGACTCGCCACCGCGGACTCGCCCTCGCGTACTCGCCACACTTGGGGACTCGCCACCGCGAACTCTTCCTCGCGTCCTCGACACGCTCGGGGACTCGCCACCGCGGACTCGCCCTCGCGTCCTCAACACGCTTGGGGACTCGCCACCGCGGACTCGCCCTCTCGTACTCAACACGCTCGGGGACTCGCCACCATGGACTCGCCCTCGCGTACTCAACACACTCGGGGACTCGCCACCGTGGACTCGCCCTCTCGTACTCGCCACGCTCGGGGACTCGCCACCGCAGACTCTCCGTCGCTTAATCACCACACTCGGGGACTCGCCATCGCGGACTCGCCCTTGCGTACTCGCCACCGCGGACTTGCCCTCGCATACTCAACACGCTCGGGGACACGCCACCGCGGACTCGCCCTCGCATACTCGACATGCTTGGGATTCTCCACCACGGACTCGCCCTCGCGTACTCAACACGCTCGGGGACTCGCCACCATGGACTCGCCCTCGCGTACTTAACACGCTCGGGGACTCGCCACCGCGGACTCGCCCTCTCGTACTTGCCACGCTTGGGGACTCTCCACCGCAGACTTTCCCTCGCTTACTCACCACGCTCGGGGACTCGCCAACACAGACTTGCCCTCGCGTACTCAACACGCTCGGGGACACGCCACCGCGGACTCGCCCTTGCATACTCAACATGATTGGGGATTCGCCACCACGGACTTGCCCTCGCGTACTCAACACGCTCGGGGACTCGCCACCGCGGACTCACCCTCGCGTACTCGAAACGCTCGGGGACACGCCACCGCGGACTCGTCCTTGCATACTCGACATGCTCGGGGACTCGCCACCGCGGACTCGCCCTCGCGTACTTAACACGCTCGGGGAGTCGCCACCCGGATTTTCCCTCGTGTACTCGACATTCTTGGGGACTCGCCATCGCGGACTCGCCCTCGCGTACTCAACACGCTCGGGGACTCGCTACCGCGGACTCGCCCTCGCGTACTCGATACGCTCACGGACTCGCCACCGTGGAGTCGCCCTCGCGTACTCGCCACGCTCGGGGACTCGACTCGCCCCTCGCTGACTCACATGTGCCGATTTGGCGACTTCATCATCAACGATTTGGTGGCCTCCATGTCCTCTACGACAACAAGTAGACAAGGAACCAGCCTAAATTCTCCATTGGGCGACTCCGTCCAGTGGCGATTTGCCCGACGCGTCGACTCGCCTTGGCGAATGGACTACTTAATGAGTTATTTCTCTGTTTTAGGAGCTCGCCAATGATTCACCATCGACTCCACCCTGGAATCACCTACGCCAATTCGACGGCTTGAAGTCATCGCCGAGTCCCTGATGCGCTCGGGGACTACTGATAGGGGAAGACCAATCAGGGTACACCCATGAAGTGGAATCGCCAGCTGGATCGACAATCCCAGAGCGGGTTGACTCGCCCAATACGGCTACTAGCGCATACTGGACCCAGGCGACTAGCGCCGACTGGAGGCCAAGGACGGTGACTTATATACAAAGCCCACTAGCACTTGTAAACCCTAACTGGTTGCATATATAAAGCCACCAGGGGCACCCCCATGGGGTAGTTCATAACATATCCTCTCTCACATCTCTCATTATATCTAGTCTCCCATCCACCTACGGCGGCTCCCATGTAAACCAATCAATGATCATATACTGGATTGACAGCAGGACGTAGCGATCCTCCACCGAGGGGGCGTGAACCTGGGTACATCGTGTGCCAATCTCGCTCCCGGATTCTCCTAATCGCCTTGCTCCCTCTACGTAAGCTACCCCCAGTAGCATCTGTCGTGCAATACCACAACAAAACCAAATAAAGCAAAACAAAAACAAAGTAAAGAGATTGGTCGTGAGAGACTCCCCTTGCAGAAATATTCTTTCTCTCTGGAAACGGCGCCAGAAAAGCTTGATGATGGCTCGGTTGATGTAGAGCCTGTTGGGAACCCCAAGAGCAAGGTATGATGAGCACAACAGCAAGTTTTCCCTCAGCTATGGAACCAAGGTTATAAAACCAGTAGGAGAAATAAACCACTTCCGAAGGTGTTGCTAGCAACGTGGAACCTGCACACAACACAACCAAAATACTTTGCCCCAACTTATCAGTGAGGTTGTCAAGGTCACTGGCTTTTCTGAAAACAAAGGATTAAACGTATAGTGTGGAAGATAGTAATTGCTTGTAGTAATTGTAGAAATTAAACAGTAAATAGTACATGAAATATCAATGGGAAGGAATGGACCAGGGTCCACAGTTCACTAGAGGTGTTTTCTACATAAGATAAATAACATGCTCGGTGAACAAATTATAGCGGGGTAATTGACAAATAGAGAATGCATAACAATGAATGTACATGACATGATGATCACTATGAGATTCATCTGGGCATTACAACATGATACATAGACTGTAATCCAACTGCATCTATGACTAATAATTCACCTCCAGGATGTCATCCGAACAACCCGCGGGAATTAAGTTGCAAGCAACAGATAATTGCATTAATCAAAGTGTGTAATGTAAACAGTACAATTGCCCTTGGACAAAGGATTGTTGTTTTCTCCCTAGTAGCAACAACACATCTACAATCTTAGAAGTTTCTATCACTCTCCCAGATTACTAGAGGCATGAACCTACTATCGAGCATAAATACACCCTCTTGGAGTCACAAGCAAATACTTGGCCAAAGTAACTACTAGCAACGGAGAGCATGCAAGATCACAAATAACATAGACATGATAGAACAATAATCAATCTGAAATAATACTCAATATCCATCGGATCCCCGCAAACACAACATGTAGCATTAAAATAAGATGACCTTGATCATGATAGGTAGCTCACAATATCTAAACATGGTAGCAAAAATAGGAGAAACAACCATCTAGCTACTGCTATGGACCCGTAGTCCAAGGATGAACTACTCACACATCACTCCGAAGCCAGGCATGGTGATGAAGAAGGCCTCCAGGATGATGTCCCCTCTCCAGCAGGGTGCCAGGAAGAGCTTCAGATCCCTCCCGATCTATGGACGATGGTGGCGGCGGCTATGGACTTTTTCGTGGAATTCTGATCTTGTGTTTAGGGTTTGTTCCTCGGGGGGTTTATATAGGCGAAGGGGCGAGGTCGGTGGAGCTCTAGAGGGGCACACCTAGCACAGCGCGCCCCCTGACCGCGCTTGGTCCAGGTGTGTCCGCCCTCTGGGGTGCGTCTCCCTCTACCTCCGAACTCCGCCTCATGTCGGCAAAAATAGGAACTTTGGATTTTGTTTCGTCCAATTCCAAGAATATTTCTTTACTAGTATTTCTAAAACCAAAAAGGCAGAAAATAGGGAACTGGCTCTACGGCACTTGTTTATAGGTTAGTTCCAGAAAATGCATAAAAATGCCACAAAGTGTAGACAAAACATAAAGCAATTGGTGTAAAACAAGCATGGAGCATCAAAAATTAGAGATACGTTTGCAACGTATCAGGTGTTCTGAGAAATAATGGTGCAGTTTGCACGCTGTCATAAAGACACCGTATACGAGTTTCTGATAGTGTGAATACCTTTGCTTCGAAGGTGATAAAACTTCACTGAGATAATATACTGGCCTTTGGACACCATGAGTTTTTCCTTCTTTTGGTCAGTCAACGACCAGGACCGTGCTAGACACTTGGTTTTTGGTGGCGATGTAGATTAGAGTGGTTCTTTTTCTTTAGGCGACACAACAACAGGTGATGTCGAAAGTGTTTTCTTCGGTGCCTCAAACGCTTGTTGAGCCTCGTCGGTCCACTCGAACGTTTGAGACTTATTCATGAGCTTGTAGAAAGGGATCTCCTTTTCTCCTAGTCGCGAGATAAATCTACTGAGTGCTTCCACACTCCCTGCTAGTTGCTAAACACCACAGAGATTCCTCGGCTTCTTCATCATTGATATTGCTTGGATTTTCTCCGGGTTCGCCTCTATTCCCCTTGATGAGACAAAGTATTCAAGGAGTTGTCCTGCCGGTACTCCAAAGGAACACTTTAGCGGGTTAATATAGATGATCAAATGTTTCCCGAAGGTCACTAATAAAGGTCGACTCTTCTTTGGTGGTGATAATGATGTCGTCAATGTAGACTTGGACGTTATTGCCAATGTGGCTTCCGAGGCAATTTTGCATCATACGCTGGTAAGTGGAACCCGCATTTTTTAGGCCGAATGGCATCATCGTGTAGCAGAATACATCATAAGGTGTTATAAATATTGTTTTATCTTGATCTTCCACCTTCATTCGAATCTGGTGGTACCTGGAGTAAGCATATAGGAAGGAAAGACGTCCGCACCCAGCTGTTGCGTCGATAATTTGATTGATTTGCGGGAGTGGAAGTGATCCTTTGGGCAATGCTTATTGAGGAAGGTGAAGTCGATACACATGCATAGTTCTTTTGTGTTTTTCTTCGGGACACACACGGGGTTAGCGACCTAGAGTGCTTTCTTTATTTCCTTAATGAATTTGGCATCCATGAGGTGATGGATTTATCATCCAGTGGCCTTTCTCTTGGGTTCTGCAAAATAGTGAGTGACTGCTTCATAGGCTTTGCGTCAGGATATAAATTGAGTGCATGCTTAGCGAGTTCCCTGGGGATTCCCCGCATGTCCGATGGTACCCATGCGAAAATCTCCCAGCGCTCACAGAGGAACTCAATGAGCGCGATTTACTATGCGGGGCTGAGATTGGTGGACACCAGGGCCATTTTTTCGGGTATGTTGGGTGGACATGTGCTTACCTTGTATCCTTTGCTTAATCAAATGCTCGGTCAGGCATGGACAGGACTTCCAGCAAAATCTTCGTGCCTGCTAATATCCTCAATTGTTCGAACTCTGTCACCATCCCGAAGGATTTGGAGATTTTGTTGAACACCTGATCGCAATTGTTGGACTGATTAAAGCTTCCTCTGACCTTAATGATCCTGTTGGGCGTTGTCATCTTCATCATTAGGTACGCGTAGTGTGGTACTGCCATGAATCTTGCGAAAGTTGTGCGCCCTAGGATCGTGCGGTACTGTGATGGCCAGTCCATAACTTCGAATTCGAGCTTCTCTCACCTGAAATTAGTTTTGGATCCAAAGACAACATCAAGGTACAATTTTCCTAAAGGAATTTCAGGTTTACCTAGGACTACCCCGTGAAAAGATGTTTCCATTAGTGCCAAGTTCGTCAATGAGATATTTATTGCTCGTAGGGTTTTGGCGTAGATGATGGAGGGGTTAACCTCTTGGGTGCCCGATCTTCACGGATCTCGTGGTCAAATCGATGGGAAAGCGAGGGGAAAGGGAGAAGGTAGCGGAAGCGAACACACACCTCGCGAAGAACACGATGAACACACGCAAAACTCACACGATACAAGGCCGATTGCTCCCGAACGGCGGCCACTGGTCCGATAGAATCCTCGCAAGGAAAGATCGGTCAACGTGCTCCCTCAAATCCACATCGGAGAGGGAAGAACACCTTGGGGAGGGTCTTGACAACTTAGAGACGGGACATCGAACTCCAAGGCCTTGTTCAACGATGGATGCGTGATGCAAAGTCCAATCGAGGTTGGTGACGATAGTCGGTCCCCTTGGTAAAGGGGATGAGGCAAAACTAGAGATTCCACAATAGGGTTTGTCTTTAGTCTATCATCTATGCCTAAGGGATACATGAGGGGTGGGGGCTCTATTTATAGGCCAACCACATAAACAAGGGTAGTTTGGGGATAAACTAGGCGAATAGGTAAGTAAAGGGGGGATACATGGGCTGTGGCCCAACTAGTGCGCGCAGGCACTGACATGACCGGTAGTACCGGACTTGGGACCGGTAGTACCAGTCATCACCGGTAGTACCGCTTTAGGGACCGGTAGTACCGCTTGCGGGCGGTAGTACCGCAAGCCAGTACCGGGGCATCCAGTGGCGATGGCGCAGGCTTCAGTACCAAGGCGGTAGCAGGGGGCGGTAGTACCGCTGAACGGTAGTACCGGTTCCGCCGACCGGTAGTACCGCTTGGACCTGGCAGCTGCCGACATGTCTTCTTCCGTCTCCTCTTCCAAGCCTCCGTCTTGTCGGGCTTGATGTTCCGGGCTTCCTCCCTTGCCTCCGTACTGGTCGGTGTGAACCTATCATGCATATGTGACGGAGTATGAAGTAGCATACCATTCAATAGGGCAGGAAGGGGGCTCGCATAGAGGAACGGATTCACCTTTGGAGTCCATGACGACTTGGCGTGAGTTGGAGACCTTGATGTAGTAACGACCGTAGGTCGGGCTGCATCATCTCCCCCCCTTCAAAAAGAGTCGTCCTCGACTCTACATGCTCATCACAAAGTAGAAGCGGTCGAGAGACCTTCTTGATCCTGGGGTTCACCATATAGTCGTCCTCGGGAAGATTGACTTGACAACACTTCAATGTTCCTTCACCTTCCTTGAAGCCTACAAAGCTCACAACAAAAGCAAAGCAACACTCAAAGCGTAGCCAATTCATGAAGATTATAGCATGAGTCCTCAAGTAGAAGGAAGTCACCTTAGCTTGTATAGAGAGCTCGATGAAGGGTAGCCATAGGTAACTCTCTTCGGATCTTCTTGTCAACACGTGGTTGGTAGAGGTTGACGTGTATGCACTTGTACCTTCACACAACAAAGACCAAGCAAAATATTTTCGTGCGTGATAGAGGAGCATGTCAAATGTGGCATGTCCATTCTTGTTCACAACTCTATTAGTACAATGCATGTATAGCAAATGGAATGCATATGCAAGGTCAAAGTGCATGGAAATCGTTTGAACATCATCCAAATGTGGGAACTCAAAAACTCCAAACAATGTTTTAGTGTGGCACTCAAGGCAATTGACTAGAATTTTGATCAACGTCCTTGTTGCGAGAATAGGAGAATTCGGCAAAAACACGCAAGGAAGAATGTCCAAAGAAACATCATTATGTGTGCCAACCAACCATTGGAAAGAGAAATTGTTCGACATGTTGGATGTCACACACAAATCATCGATAGCAAATATCATGGGAATATGAGTATCCCAAGCGGAAGCAAAAACAATATATTTGCAAACAAACCAAATGAAAGAGCAAGTGGTCCTTATGTTTGTTGCAACAACAAGACGAGATTCTTGGAAGCTCTCATGACAATACATGCTCTTAAAGGAATTGTGGTCGCACACAAAACATCGAGAAGGTAAATTGTTCAACATTTTGGTTCCAACACACAAAGCATCATTATCTAAAGGCGAAGAAACATGCATGTCACAAGGGAAGATAATACCATTAACATGCTTGCAAGCAAACCATAGGATAGAACAATTTGTCAACATGAAAGATGCAAAGCATGCAAAAGGTATCAGAGCTGGGTTCGATCTTGAACTCACTTGTGGGATGCTCTCTAGAGCTCTTTTTGTCCACTCGTGCTCAACCGAGGTTGACATTCTCGTGCAGTTACCTACACACATCATATGTAAAAGGAAGAACGTGTGTGCATGGTAGAGATACACATCATCCATCATGACGTATCTCTTCTTGTGCACATCACCATTAATGTCATTCAAGTATGAAATAGATGCATGGTGAGTATGCAAGTGGGGAACATGCTTATCATGGCCATCATCAAAATCTCCAAAAATTGAGAAAGCTATGGGGGCCATCTCATTATAACGCATAAGATCAATATTGTTGCAAGCAAAACAAGTGAAATAGCAAGCATTCATCTTATCGCAAGCAACGGGAGAAATTGAATGACTAGCATGACAAGGCAAGTCCGAAGCAATTGGAGGATACACACAAGATGCATAGCATGGCATGTTTATGGCAATGATATCGCAATCAAACAATTCCACATGATCAATATTATGCAAAGGCAAAGCATCACATGGGAATATGAGTGAAGCATATGTAATGTCACAAGTATCATCCATAGCATGCATATCCTCACAATTCATCATGTCCACTAGTGGGATCATGGCATCATCAACACCCTTATTGTTACCTTGGTCATACCTCTCATATGAAGTGGGTGTTGTGGAAGTAGTGGCCTCCTTGTGGACGACTTCGTCTTCTTCATGTAGCAATGGTGTCGCATCATCTTCGTGCACCATGTAGATATTCTCCAATTGAGGCATCATTGCTTCATGGCTTGGCGCGTCTTCATCCATGGAACCTAGCACGACACAAGAGAACACACTAGAGGTAGAGGGTAAGTTGTTAGAATTCGAAATGGTCTCACTTGACCTATCAACTACCACTCTCAACTCACTAGTAGTATCGCTCATGCCCTCCAAGTGGAAGCACTCAATCTCACATAAGGTGGAGTCACTCGTCTCACTCTTGTTCTCACTCAAGTGGCCTAAGTGGCTCTCATACTCACATGGGATTGGTACCACATCATCACTCAAGCATATGGGGGTAGGCTCGGTTTCCACAACTCCATGCGCCTCCTTTGGTGAAGGGAAAATCCCATGCTCACCATTCTTGACCTTGTCGCCTTCAAGGTTGGATGCCATAAGATGGGCATCATTGCTCGCCTCCATGGTCGAAGGGAAAATCCCATGCTCGACCGTCTTGTGGCCATCTCGTAGTAGTGGTGGAGGTAGGCTCATGCTATCCAACTTGGCGAAGTAGAGGCCTTCATTTTCCTCGTTCATGAGGTCTTCAAATGCAAGCGTAGTCGTTGAAGCTTGATGGCGTGGACGAAGGCTTGCTCTTGGTGCCATTTTGGTGGTGGCACAAGAAGTTGAAGGTGCCTTGTGACGGTGTCGACGGAGGTCATTGGCGTGCCTTGCCGATGGTTGGTGAAGGTGGCGCATTTGGTCATCCACATGACGCTCGCGACGATGACCCTTGTCCTTGGCACTTTTCCTTGTAAGTTTTTCTAATGAGCGCAAAGCATCATTAGTCTTGGCGACCATCCTCATGTTTTTGTCGAAGTCGTTGTCCATGTCCTTCTTGAAGTTGTGGAGGTCGCTTTGGAACTTGTCCATTTGATGATAGACCTTGGCGCACTCGAGGTGTAGGCTCCGTCTTGGCCGGTGCGACTTGAGGAGCTTGGCGTTGTCGTTCTTGAAGTCGCCCATGCTTGGGGAGTCGTTGTTGTTGTAGCACTCCATGTCACCCAAGCATGTGGAGTCATTGTTGGTGTAGTGCTCCATCATGTTATCCATGCTTGTGGAGACATAGGCATGGTGGCTCATCGTGGATTCTTCATAGAAATAATCCTCGGTTCCGGAGTCCCTAGACATGATTCACAAGACCAAGCGGTGTATATGGAAGTGGTAGAGGGTGTTAGGGATACAACGTCAAACCTTACTTTACCTTGGAAGATCGTATCGTGCAAGTGGCCACACTTGAGAGCAATAAACCAAGCAAAGTTAAGTTCACGCGGAACACCAAAACCAACTACCAACAAAAAACACACACACACAAGGCCTATGGTGGATAGGAATGGAAAGTGGCATGTCAAGAAACAATCCGAAATCAAGATGTTGTAATGGCAAGTAAAGAACCACAATGATCACAAAGCAAAACAAGTTAATCCACAAGATAGGAAATATGTACAAGGAAACACGCACGGTGGGATAAATGGGACTTGTGCGACGGAGAAAGTGAGCTAAGAACCAAATGATTATCTAGCGAATACTATAAGCTCGTGTCACACAAGTACAAGGAGAGACGCTAGTTCGATTGCACAAAATTGGTGGGCTACAAGATATGCACAATAAGTACCACCTATATGATGTTCAACGAGCTTGCGCTTCCTATTCTATGAGGCACATGTATATTTCTTTCTTTTTCTCTTTTCCTTTTTCTATTTTTTTTTCTTTTTTTTTCTTTCTATTTTCTATTTTTCACTTGTCTCTTCCTTGTGCCAACAACTATACAAGATAACTATATGAGATAGCGCTCACAATGTTTGCTCGGAATCTACAAGGTATCAAATGTGCATAGCCCAAGCAATCATAAGAGGAACTAGTCTCAAAAGGTGTTTGTTGCTCGCAAAGATAGTGGGGTTCACAAAGGAATGCAAGTGGGGAGAAGTCGCGGAATGTTTATACCTTTCATCGACGATCTTCACCCTTTATTGTTGGATTCCGCCTTGCTCACGGAATTTGGATGGAGTAGATAGCATGAACCACGTGGATGATGATGTAAAGCTCCTTCTCCTCTTCGAAACGAGCTAAAGAACACCAAAATTCGAGTTCGTATGCAAAAGTTATGCCCAAAACGGTGAGAGGCTGAAATCTGGAACTTGCTGTTTTGGATCTGTATGGGGCGGTAGTACCGGTTGTTTGGGCCCGGTAGTATCGGTTAAGTGCGGTAGTACCGGTTTTTGGACCCGGTAGTACCGCTTGGACCTGAAACTCTCAGTTTTGACTCGTTTTCGCGATTTTGGGGTGATTTGGGCGGAAAATCTTCAAGAAAAACACCAAATCGAAGGGGGAAATCAAGGGATTAGGCCATGGGAACGCAAAGGAAGGTAGATCAACAAGTTTAGCAAGCAATCCACGGATCAAAACCTACCAAAACGCACTCAAATCACAGATCGATCCAAAACACGAATTGGGGCTATTTTTGGTGGAATTTTCGAATTTATGGGGAAAAGACCAAATCGATGAGAAATCCGTGGCAACCAAAAGCTGCTGATACCAGATGATGGAGGGGTTAACCTCTTGGGTGCCCGATCTTCACGGATCTCGTGGTCAAATCGATGGGAAAGCGAGGGGAAAGGGAGAAGATAGCGGAAGCGAACACACACCTCGCGAAGAACACGATGAACACACGCAAAAATCACACGATACAAGGCCGATTGCTCCCGAACGGCGGCCACCGGTCCGATAGAATCCTCGCAAGGAAAGATCGGTCAACGTGCTCCCTCAAATCCACATCGGAGAGGGAAGAACACCTTGGGGAGGGTCTTGACAACTTAGAGACGGGACATCGAACTCCAAGGCCTTGTTCAACGATGGATGCGTGATGCAAAGTCCAATCGAGGTTGGTGACGATAGTCGGTCCCCTTGGTAAAGGGGATGAGGCAAAACTAGAGATTCCACAATGGGGGTTGTCTTTAGTCTGTCATCTATGCCTAAGGGATACATGAGGGGTGGGGGCTCTATTTATAGGCCAACCACATAAACAAGGGTAGTTTGGGGATAAACTAGGCGAATAGGTAAGTAAAGGGGGGATACATGGGCTGTGGCCCAACTAGTGCGCGCAGGCACTGACATGACCGGTAGTACCGGACTTGGGACCGGTAGTACCGGTCATCACCGGTAGTACCGCTTTAGGGACCGGTAGTACCGCTTGCGGGCGGTAGTACCGCAAGCCAGTACCGGGGCATCCAGTGGCGATGGCGCAGGCTTCAGTACCGGGCGGTAGCAGGGGCGGTAGTACCGCTGAACGGTAGTACCGGTTCCGCCGACCGGTAGTACCGCTTGGACCTGGCAGCTGCCGACATGTCTTCTTCCGTCTCCTCTTCCAAGCCTCCGTCTTGTCGGGCTTGATGTTCCGGGCTTCCTCCCTTGCCTCCGTACTGGTCGGTGTGAACCTATCATGCATATGTGACGGAGTATGAAGTAGCATACCATTCAATAGGGCAGGAAGGGGGATCGCATAGAGGAACGGATTCACCTTTGGAGTCCATGATGACTTGGCGTGAGTTGGAGACCTTGATGTAGTAACGACCGTAGGTCGGGCTGCATCAGTAGATGAGGTTGATGCTTCTCCCCGCGTCCATGAAGACCTTGCTCATGTCGAAGCCGCCGACTTGCACATCAACAATGATGGCTGAATTACCTAGTCGAGGTACTCAAAGCGGGTGATTGGCCCTGCTGGAGGTGGTTTCCTGCTCCGACCAGTGAAGGAACTCAGGTGTTGGGGGTGGTGCTGTTACCACCATATTAACTTGTCGGGTGATTAACTTTTGAATCCTGTTGGACGGGCGCCCTTTTTGAACCATCAACATTGCTTCCATGGATCTCGGGTACTCATTGTCCTGATTAATTTTTCTCAGCAGGTTGCGGCTGCCTCGAAGGTGCTGGTCCTGGAGGTGGAGCGGCAAGAGCTAGAGTTCTTGGAGCCGAGGTGTGGCTACGGCTTGCGGCGTTATTTATTATAGCATGCATTCCGAGGAAGGTACGACAATCATTCATGAGGTGGGTTGACCGTCATCTTCCATCGGCATCGACATAAAAATGCATGTTGCATGGCCCTTATAGTGGGGACATCAAAGGTTCCCTTGGTCCATACGGCTGGCTTGGCCTTCTTTTTCCTGCCTCTTCTCGGTTACCGCGATATCTGCTGCTGCGGTTGTCGTTCCTTCTATTGTCCTCCCAGAATAAACCAACTGATATGTAGTTCGGTTTGCTGTAGCCATCAAAATTGTGCCTCCTTCTATATCATAATATTGCCTGTCGCGATACTCTTCTGGTGAGCGAATGTGTTTGTTGTGGACGGCATCCACCATCATCCCAACGGTTTTCCATATCCATTAAATGAGAGATTTTTTTCGTCTTCACCTTTCCCATCTCTTCGATGAAATCCTTCCTTTGCAAACCATCATTGAGGCTTCTATCTCCCTTTCATCGGAGATGTGTTCCGTGGAATTGTTGATGATGTTCCACCGTTGTATGTACGCCCTTATAGATACTCTGGGTTTCTGTTTGCAGGCCCTTAATTCCTCAATAGATGTGGGTCGCTTGAACATGGAATTAAAGTTGCTGATAAAATTGTCCTCCAAATTGCTCCAACTACTAATTGATTCTGCGGGTAATTTCCTGAGCCACGAGCGCGTTGTGCCGCTTAAATGTAACTGAAGGCTTTGCATTGTCGTAACCTTTGAGCCACCCATGAGCTTGACGGTTTGCAGATAATCGCCTAGCCATGCATCTGGCTCCTGGAGTCCTTCATACTTTTGGCGGTCATGAGGGAGTTTGAAATCCTTGGGTACAAGAGTCTTACGAACCCGATAGGTAAAGCAACTGTCCCCACAAGGTTCATGCTCGTCGGCGCTTTCTTCGTCAAAATACCTTCGGCTGGTGCACTATTCTCTGGACCTATCCACCCTCTTTTGTGTGATGTTGTTCCTGGCATCATCCTCCCGTGAGAAGCATACGTGATGGGGGAATTGGATCGTTGGGTGGTCCCTGTATGCCACGGGCTGCTGCGATGCCATGGTGATTTGTGGCTCGTTGTACAGTTCCTTGTTCTCCTCGTGCGAGGGTGTTTCCTACCATCCCTAATCCCATGAGGGTGAAGAGATAGATAGGTGCCAGCGGATCATCGGCTACTGGCTGAGTGGTTAGGAGGTAGGTTTGGGAGGCAACGAGAGCGGATTGTGCTGTTTTTGTTGTGATGTTACCCGTAGAATCAACTGACATGAATGACAAGTCCAGGTCTCGTGCCATCTCCCTCCTTTCAGCTTCTGGGATTGCAGTCGTGAAGTACTCCGCCCGAGATGTGGTCCTCCGGTGACGCTGCTGGAATTTCGAGTGGAACTGAGCTGCGCCCGACACAAGCTGGATTCATCGGCCAACCTTTTCCTTTCATCCAAGGACCGTTGTAGTCATATCAGATCCTTTCTTTTGTGATGCAGCAAGTACTGGTAAGTCATTAGTTCCTCTCTCGTGGCATCTGTCGTCATGGGTAATGCACCCGGTATTGTGTCTCGAGCCTTCTTCCAAACTGCAGGCGCGAATGGGAACATTGGGCATTTGATGCGCTCTCCACCTCTGTTCACAACCTGACGTTCTCCTTCTGGCGGAGTCTCCCTATCCTCGTGGCATCCTGGCCAATCATCCGACAAAACATCATCAGGGTTAATTATTGGGTTACTGTTGGAATCGTGGGGCGATGAGGTTCCTTCATCCTGGATCACGCACACTTGGCGGTGCCTCATGTTTGAGTAGTTGTAGTCGCGGCTAAACTCATAGGATACGCTGTTTTGCGATCCAACGAAGTCCCAGTGATCCTGTTCTGGGTATGATTGCCCTTTCTTGATTCTGGAGTTAGCGCTTTTGTCAGCATTGTTAGGAATTAAGCTGGACAAACATAGGTTGCGCTGCAGCATGGACTCAAAGATCGAGCCGAAAAAGAGGCTATCATATGCGTCAGCCCGATCTTCCAGATCTATGGAGTCTACAAATTTCTTCGATATTTGTCGGGTCAGTGACGGCCTTTCCTATTGAGCCGATAGATGATGTTGGGGTCGCCATAGGCAATGCTGGTGTAGCCGACGGATCCAGGCTAAGTGGAGCCGAAAAGCACAGGTTCTCAGGTGCTCCCACACGGAAGTGGAAACTTCCGATCATGAGATAGGTTTCCTGGTCGAACTCGGCGAGAGCCGGCGTAGGGGTGGGCAGGCGTGGATCAGCGAGATCAATGTGAACCACACCAACATTGGTCGTTGGTTTGTTGCTTGATTAAGGGGAAGCCGCAGAATCCATAGCTCCAATTCTCAGATTTCCCACAGATGGCGCCAATTGATAAGGGGTAACCTCGGCAATGCCCATTGTTATGGACTTTGGGTTTCATGGAAAAGAGAGCGTTGGGGATTTCGTCGGTTGATCAGACAAACAAGGAAGTTGATGTAGTCTGACTATTGAGAAAGCTCGGTTACAAAGTCGCCGGTTCGCTAGTTGTGTCTAGTTCATGGCGGATTGCAGAAAAAACTAAGGTGTCCTCTACGTTCGGTCCTCCCGACCTTTATATGAGAGGCTAGGTCCTAGATCCGTAACCGGAGAGGTTACAATTTAATATTCTCAACACAAACTCTATGTCGGTTCCTGGATATTCCTTGCCGGTCAAGATAAGTCTTTATTCCGTTGGGTGCTTCTTGCACTTCGTTGGGCCTACGTGGTTCATAAGCTTTTATGTGCCTAGGGTGACTAAGCACAGGGACCCGATTAGTCATACCCATGTCACTAGGACTTGTAGGTTCCCAAGACCTCATGGATTGATCAAGGTGTGATGTGAGATGAGTGGAGAATGATGTATGATGCACAAAACCCCAGTGACAGAAAGAGGGAGTACAATATTCACTTATTGATCTGCTTGGGATCAATAGTAACATTACTAATCTTAAGGCTTTGGTCTGTTTTACTTAATAATCATTGTAACCCGTGGTTTCGTGGTATAACGGTTGGACCAAGACACTATTGGCGCATGTGGTTTCAGGGGCTCTAGTAGCTAAGGATGTGATGCCCACATCTATTATCACTATTAGATCATATTACACATGAATGTGCTTAACTTTATTTTATCCCATATGAATGCATATTTGTAGGTGAATCTTCAACCCTAGACTATCTCCATCATTGAAAATAACCTAGGATACAAAATAAACTAGAAAGGTCCAGTAAACGAAAAACAAAATTAATTAACAAGTTTCATACTCTTATTTCGAAACTAGCTACTAACAAATTGGGCACTTGCAGTCACCATTGTTGAAGAGCTTATATTTTTTATTGTCTTCATGTTGTGGTGGTAGATCTTGTCGAAGGTGGCTTGGAGGTGGTTTCCTTTCTTAAGTACCTTGCAAAACCTACATATCTTAGAAAATTTTAATACTCAAAGACATGAAAATTAATTCCTTTTTGTAGAAACGTCATATCACTTTGAAACTAACTATAAATTATATATTTATCGTTACAAAATCCAGACACAAATTAATCATAAGGATATAGAATAATTCATAATTTAAAGCGCCAAGAAACATGAAATACATAAATTATTTTCAAAATAGCGAGATACATTAACCCACATCATCAGCACATCACAAATAATACCATCACACAAATAACGCAACGTTAGAAATCTAGTAAATATGAGCATCTTGTTCAACTAAAAATTGCCCATATGTATAACTGATTATGATAGATCATCTTGATGTTGGAACTAGTCATTCTATTGAAGTTCCACCATCAACTTCTTTGAGCATTTCATTGGCTAGCTTTAGGGAAAACCTGGAGAGCGAAAAGGTAGAAAATAGTCACTACCACACAATATTACATTTGAAATTATATATATGCACAGATTCCCATCGTATCTGCATATTTTCCAAACAAAATGTAGGCACTGCTAGGGACAGTAGCTACAAACATAACTAGACCATGATTGCACCTGTTGTCGCCCCTGTCCATATAAGATGAAACTATAAACATGGTTTAAAAATATGTACACAGTTTTATATCATGTTAAAAAGATAGAAGTATTTTTTTATACGGGTGTTATGGCTCTATAATAGTGTTGCTTTCTAGGTCCTAAGCTTGTGGCATGTGTATACATATATATTTTGGCTAGATTCCTTTGATCGTTCTCTTGATTTTATTTTTTAGCTACATTTTTTTGGCTAGATTCCAGTCCCGAGCCGTAAGGGCCTCTAGTCCCGGTTTCAGAACCGGGAATAACCAAGCGGGACTAGAGGCCCACCTACTAGTCGTCCCGGTCCAGTCACCAGCCGGGACTAGTGGTTGTCCATGTGGCTGCCGCGGCGCGCTCTGGGTGCACCCCCACTAGTCCCGGTTGGTGTTAAGGACCGGGACTAATGGGTCTCTGCCGAGGCAGCATTTTGCGTATTTTCTCTGCCGCGGCAGAGCATTACCTCGGACTAGTGGTTATCTGCCGCGGCAGCATTTTGTGTCATTTCTCTGCCGCGGCAGAGCTTATTCATTTTGTATTGTTATATTTATTTCTTTTTCATTTCAACATAGTTTTTAAATCTTTCTATGCCACCACATATTGTACATGTTTGTGCATATATAAGATAACTTGTATTACGATATTGAGCATACAAATATATACAATTTTGATAGTTACATGGAGATCACAATTACCGGGACTAGAGCCCGTCTGTTCGACTATATGGAGATCAGTAGCGCCTATTCACACTAAATTATCTGGCATCATCTATGATCTCTTTGAAAATAAACCCCGCCAGCTCCTCCGCAATTCCTAGTACGCGTTGCTCTGGTAGGAGTTGATCTTGCATTCTCTCGAACTATATATAAAAAAGGAGATCAATATGAATATTAATCATGATAACAAAAAGTGATGGCAATAAAATGATGGTGTGAATGCATTGCTTACGTCGACTCTATAATCATTGTGCTCGGTGGTAAATGTGCGAATGAACTCGCAAATGTAGAATCCACATAGATTCGACCCTTATGGCTGCCTCGTGCACTTTACGAGAATAGAATTCAATCAAAATAATAATCTAGCATCATTATTGTACTAAAACTAGAAGTAAAGAGATACGCGGACATATCATGTGCTACTTACCGAGACCGCCTTAAACTTCAGCTTCTCACTAAATACACCCGTAACCTTGCGCTTGAACCGGATGCAAACCCTGTCGGGTGAAGAAAATGAATGAATGAGTTATTCATTACCTGATATCTTAGGAAATCAATGAAAGAGACTGATATAGCGCGAAACTTAATTCTGGAGCATGTCATGCATGCTGATGAAATCTTCCAATTTTCTCTTTGATGGGTCCATGACATCAACTCTTCCCTTATCAAGTTGAATCTCTAGCAGAACCTAGTGGACGTTGCAAACATTTATATATACATCAATAACTCATCAATTACACTCAGCATCGACTAATTAAAAGTGAATGTGTACAACATAGTAAGACCCTTACTTGAAATTGTAAGGAAATAGTATGTGGTGAGAGAAATTTTGCTCCATTAGAAACCTTAGAATGTTTTCCTCTGTCTCCTCGGGGTTTGACGTTAGCGTGTTTATATGTGCTTTATCTGGGTCAATGAACCCAACATTATAGATTCTGCTTCTTTTACATTCCAGGATCTTCATTCTGCATAATAAGGATAATTACATGGACTGAACTGAACAACTGAAAAACTGAACATGTAGACAATAAATTCAACAACTTGCAGACAATAGCAGCTGAGGATGGATTTGTCTAGGGCGTCGAGATGGTATAACTAGAACAGTTCTAGAAACTCAATATGGATCTCTTCGGGTCTGAAGTAGTACTCACGTGGGACTTTGGCTACGATCATTATTCTCCCCTGCTTTATGACTATCGAGTACCATTGATGGAGATTACGCATTTGTGTTGGCAGTTCTTTCAGCCTCTCTTTGCTAACAAAATCCTCACCTTCGAGATATCTACGGACTACAATGGCCTTGGGTAGAAGGTCGAGTAGGGGGCCTAACAGTTCAGCAATACTAATTTCCATACTAGCCGCCACCTCCGCAGCTGCTTCCATATCTAGTGGCTGTTGTGCGAGAAGGGGAACGTTTTCTGAAAACATCTTGAGGGGTGCGATTGTTTGTTTGGCCTGTTGTCCGAGAAGGGGAACGTCTGATTTTTTACTGACTGATGTTTTGCTCCCGCTTGCACCTGTACTTGCTGATTTTTTACCGCTTGCACTTGATTTGCTTGATTTTCTCTTCACCACTTCTTTCTAAAGTGTGCGTAGATAGTCATCTGGCTTATGGTGCAACTCATATTGTGATTTTGTGTTCAGAAAATCAATTGCATATGCATTTTCTTCTCGGTGTATACTGGAGCGGGCTCCGGTTTCTTATTCTCAAAATGCACAGCCACTTCGTCCTTTGCTATCGCTGCAGTTTCCGCATCAGTACGATCGTAAAGTCTAATGGGAAAATTCTTATGAGGCACTATTGGAAAGGGCGATATTTTCTGTTTTGGGCTGCCGCGTCTTTTAGTACTCACTGACGGAGCACGCTTCCGCTTATTGTCCTTAGCGGGGGCGAAGACTGCTGAACTTGCGGCGGAGATCGAGATGGACTTGCGATGTGGTGGTCGTAGTCATCATGGGATGGGCTTCTTGGAGGTGATGGAGGTGAAGGAGACCTGCCACGACTCGGAGGCGGTGTTGGCCTTGGGGCCGAGCCTGGAAACTTGATGCCGTTCTTGTCCCATAGAATGATACCACCCAGTACTTCTCTGAGTGTGCTCTCACCTTAATGTCTAGGGATATCAAGATCCATTGACTCTCACTCCTTTACGGTTTGATCCACCCCGACTTTATCATATCCAGGTGGAATCTCACGACCATGCCAACGTGCATCAGGCGGAGAAGGTAAACATATCCGACCGCCACCTTCAACAGATATGTTCTTCAACTTATGATGGAGCTCACAAGATATCTGCTCCTTAATTCCATCCACGGGGTAGTCGAGACCACCATCTGTATAGAGTGCATCGTCAGACGAGACCTCCATTCAGCCACGCTGCTTATCCGCTGAGAAGGGTTGGCGGTAATATCGAGTGGAGGATCTTGCAAGCGCGCTACTCCTCTAAGTTCGTCGATTTCCTGCTGCTTGTCAAGTCTTGCTAGCAGTTGGTTGAACTTGTCTCCCTCCTCCTCCTGTCGCTTATTTCCTCTTGCTCAGCTTCTATAAGTACCTTGTTCCTTAGGAAACCCAGTCTCCCACGTGAAACTAGAGTCAAGGCCTCGGACTCGTCCTCCGTGTTCGGGATTCCCGAGGACCAAGGTCAGCAAGTCTTTCTCTCTATCGGGATGAAACTTTTTTATCCCATATTTAATCTCTTCCACCACTTTTAGCCATGCACTCCTGGATGGTTACCTTTATCCCGTCACTACACACAAGGTCCCCTGTAAGTTCGTCATACTTACTCCCATGCCCAAGGAACCAATTTCTTGCCCTCAAATCCCATTCTTCGCGAATTGGTTTTGGAATGATCCCTTTAGCATTAAGCTCTTTCTCTTTTGCATCCCACTTAGGCATGGCAGCCGCGTAGCCCCCTGGCCCTATGTTATGGTGATATTTCTTCTTCGCAACATTTATCTTGTTTTTTTCTGACTTTTCCGTAGCAACTCCTAACTTCCTATACTCCATAAATGCATCCCAGTAATGCTGCTGCTTCGCTAGATAGCCTTCGAATTTTGGAGTTTTATTGTCCTTCTGATACTGTAGCCATAATAATTTCTTCCAGTTCTTGAATAGTTCGGTCAACTTCTTAAGAGCAAACTGCTTGACTGCCTTCCTCAATGCAGCCGTCTCGGTATCACTCTCACATTCTGGCAGCTTGAAATGTGCCATGAGTTCAATAAAAAAGTTCCTCTTTGTACCTATCGTCGATATACAGATCACTCATCCATTCCGCCTCTTTGGGCTTATTCCACTCTCGAATGGTGATCGGGATGCGATTTCTAGAAACAACTCCGCATTGTTGTATAAATAATTGTTTTGCTTTTTTCGGTTCTGATTGTTCGCCCTGTGCTGAGACCTTTGTAATTTCAAAAACAGTACGGGCACCCAACTTTTTGGCTGGGCCGCTCTTGGTTTTTTTGCTTGATGTGGAGGCCTAAGAGAAGAAACATTCGTCAATATAATATATATACAACTCAGTAAATACAGCTACTCCTGGACATCTAGTGATCATCGGACATCATATATATATATACCTCGTCGGTCTTTGTTATAGGTCCATGGGCTTCTCCATCATTGGAGTTGTCGGCGTATTCCTCTTGTTGGTTGATCCCCTCTCCCTCACCGGATGAGTTCAGATACCTCGAGGGAGATCCCTCACCGGATGTATCGGCATCGTGAATCATATCCTCGAGAAAGTGTTATGAATCTAGGTCTCTGCGGATTGGACTAGGTGGATCCATAGTTTCTGCAAAATGCACACAATATTTATTTGAACATAATAAAAAATATTTGCATACAAAATATTACTATACATAGATATTTCTATACAAAATAATAGAAATAAACCCTAAATCCTAAACCCTAAATCCGGAGGTGCAGTGGCACTGGCAGGAGCCGTTCATGGTGGCCGTGGGAGAGGCGGGCGACTACGGCTTCCCATGAGAACCACCACCCTAACCCTAACTCCAGTCACCACATAGCACCAACACCCTAACCCTAACCCTAACTCCGGTTACAAAGAGGGTCTTACAATATTACAATAAAAATACTATATTACACTATTATATTACAATAAAAACTGACAATATTATAATATATCTCATACCCTAAAAATAATAATCCTACACTATATAAAAAATAATCCTACACTATATAAAAAATCCTACACTATATCATAATCCTACACTATATTCCTACACTATAATAATCTTATACTATATAAAAAATCTTACACTAAAAAAATACGACACTAATACACTAATAATAATCCTACATAATCATAATATCATAATCCTACATAATCCCTAATCCTACATAATCCTAAATAATATCATAATCCTACATAATCCCTCCTACACTATATAATTAACAAAATCCTACACTAAAAAATCCTAAACACTAACAATATCATAATCCTATACACTAATCACACTAATAATCCTACAAAATCCTAAATTATACACTAATAAAATTAAATCCTACCGGCGGCAGGCGGTGGCGCTAGCGGCAGGCGGCGGCGCCGGAGGTGCGCTGGGGGAGGAGATTCGCGGGGGTGCGGAGGTGCATCGGCGGAGGGTGCGGCGGCAGGCGCGGGCACAGCGGGCTCGGCAGTGGCGCAGGCGCGGCGGTGCTGTTCGTCGGAGAGAGGCAGCCTGGCAGCGCTGAATTCGTCGTCTGGCCTCCAAGTCTCCCGATGCGTGGAATGCACCGGGGGAGGAGGCCCCTTTTTATACCGCCCCCCTCTAGTCCCGGTGCGGGGCTCCATCCGGGACTAAAGGGGGCCTCTAGTCCTGGTTGGTGCCACACACCAGGACTAGAGGGGGGCTTTTTGGCTGCGCGCGCTGGGTCAAACCCTTTAGTCCCAGCTGGTTATTTGGGCCGGGACTAAAGGCCCAAATTTCCGCGCGCTGGGCTTTTTTTCAAATTTTTGAATATATTGTTTAAAACATTTAAATTATACATTTTTTTGCATACTAATGAATTTCAGAAAACTTTCAACATGAAAAGTGCTTGAATTTGAATAAGTAATCCAATTCCATTTTCTGTTTTATAAAATAATTATTTTAAATAGTCAAATTATTAACCATTTTGCCATTATCAATTTAAAAATGCATTAACTATTATATTTTGCATATTTTTGAATCTCACTAAACTTTGAAAATGAAAATTGCTTAAATTTGAATAAGTAATCCAAATCCATGTTCAGTTTTACAAAAATAATTATTTTAACTAGTCCAATATTACCATTTTGCCATTATTATTTTAAAAATGCATTAATTATATTTTGCATATTTTTGAATCTCACTTAAATTTCAAGATGAAAAGTGCTCAAATATGAATAAGTAATCCAAATCCATGTTATGTTTTATAAAATAATTATTTTAACTAGTCCAATATTAACCTTTTTGCCATTATCAATTTAAAAATGCATTAATTATATTTTGCATATTTTTGAATCCCACTAACCTTTCAAAATGAAAAGTGCTTAAATTTGAATAAGTAATCCAAATCCATTTTTTGAATAAGCTTTAGTCCCGGTTGTATCCACTAACAATGACTAAAGATATTTCTCGCCATTTCCCATCGCTTCCCGCGAAGTTTTCCCGCCCTTTCCCTCTAAACCGAGCTTTTAGTCCCAGTTGTAGCCACTAACCGGGACTAAATATATTTCCCGCCATTTCCCACCACTTCCCGCCATGTTTTCCCACCCTTTCCATCTATATATAGGCCAATCGTTCCATGGTTATGCATACATCCACACCTTCCTCTCTCAGAACAATGGACAGCGCCTACTAGGCCATTCTGACCCTCGAGGAGACCGAGGCCAGCTACCCATGCCCGCCGGGCTACTAGCCGCCCACCGGCTGGATGCTGAGCGCTGGAGGGGTTCCTGTCCCTCCCGTCCCTCAAGGTTTTGCATGCCAGGCGGCCCTCACGGACCACTTCTACCATGAGCTCACCCTAGAACAACGGATGGATCCCGACAACTATGACACCTGGAATGCCTTCTTTGCTAACCGGCAGGAAAGGGAGCTCGTCAGGTACGAGGGTGACGGCCCTCCACCGGTGAATGTAACATCCCAAAAATATTAATCAAGGTTATCAATTCCAATCACCCAAAATTAGGTTTAACAAAAACTTTTATAATTAAAATCATATGAATGCATGTGTGTATGTGATGAATGTATGAATGCATGAATGGACTTGTGTGATTGTTGTGAATAGGAAGGAATGGTTTAAATATGAAGACAACATCATGTAAATTATTTCCAAGCAGAATCAAATCATTAGAAATTCAAAAACAAACAAAATAAGCAAATGGTCATTTTTGCCAATCTTGCTCAGTAGACCACTTTGAGTGTTTCTAGTCCAAGATTTCAAACAGAAACAAATCCATTTCTTTGCACCCCTTGCTAGACCAAGTAAAAGTGAACCCAAGCCCACCTTGCAAAGCCACAGAAACATTTGACAAGCTTATTCAAATCACAATTCAAAATTGAATCTATATCATATGAGAAGATCACCATTTCTGAAAACCCAACCAAACCAGTGCACCTTGAAAAATCAAAGAACCCAGAGACTACCTAGTATGTGACTAATACACCCACCAAGTTTCACCCAAAAATTCAAATTCAAATCGCTTGCGGCCATTTCATCAAATACCTTCTGAACACAAATCAAATTAAACATCAAACACTATAGTGAGCAGTGTTTGCCAATATTGTCCCCTCTCTATCTCTCACTACACTCTCAGTAGATCATCTAACTAGTTTAATCAGCCCTAGATCACTGTGAACTCGACCATGCCATCCATGGTGACCATGGCCGATCCCAATTGCCACCCCCACTGTCGACAGCAAGCTAGGAGCCTAACCAGCCTCGCCAACCTTGTCTAGCAGGCACTCCACCGCCACCCCATGTCCAACGCTCGAGCCCTGCTAGCCACTAGACCACCCAGAACGAGCGCGACCATTCTCTCTGCGACCATGCCGAGAGCACGCCAGGGCGTCATGCTCGACACGCTCTCACAGGCCGCGCCCCGCCTTCGCCGCTCGCGTACGTGATCACCACCGCCCCAGGAACCGCCCAGACATGCCCGTTCACCTCCGCATGACCCGTAGCCCCTATGCACCACTAAAATTGCTGTCGGTGCCACCCAGAGTGTCGAAGTGTTCCGACCAAACCGCACCTCCCCACACCTCTCCATCAAGCCGGTGAGCTTCACCAGGAGACAATTCATCGTCCCCTACCTTCGGCCATGCCGTTAGCTCACTGTGTGGCCAACCCCAACAAGCTCTGCCCATGCCGCACTACCCCTCTCGCTAGCCTATAAAAGGAGGCCTCCCCATCATGAATTCTCCACAACATCTCACTCCCCACCTCTCACTGATCGTACCCACTCATTCCTAGAGCAAGGCGAGCACCAGGTTGCTGGAATTTCGCCGGAGCGTGCCACTGCTGGAGGAGAAGGGCGTCGTTGATTGGAGCCACGCCAGGAGGAGCCACCAGTACCAGGAGGATCGCTGTCGTTGACTTTGTCGTTCGCCCCCATTGTCCACCATCGTCGGAGCCCCGGTGAGCCGCCACTAGACCCCACTGTCCACGCTAGGGTTCGTGTTCGTCGCGTTCTGTTCAGACATGGACGATGAACCTCAGCCGTAGATCTTGCTTCTAATCCTACGGCCCTAATCACCCCGTACCCCTTCGCACCCCCTGTCTCACTGACTGGTGGGTACAACCACTTAAAACCGCCCGCACGCGTTGTGCGTAGTGGGCCGGCTCAGTTAATGTTCCCGCGTGACCCAGTAGTTTGAATTTAGGTTTATCAATTTTGTTTCAAACTTAGTTCTGTCTATAGATTCAAAAATCATTCCAGAGATATTCGATGAACCAAATTGCATGAAACTAATTTTGCTAGAAAGTTACTGAAATTCGTAATCCAAGCCCATTGGATTCAAACCAGTTGGAATTATAGATCACCTATAGTAAAAATAACAAGGCAGAGACTTTTCTGCATTCAAACATTTTTTAAAATTCAACCATAAAAGCTTTTGACTTCATTCCAACTCTCAAAAATCACATTTGATAAGACCTTTTTGAATATATAAAATATCTAGGTTTACTTGCAGTAATAATAGACAAGCAATAAAAGAATGCCCCATAGGCATTTCTAGTCACTTTATTTAATTAAAATAAAAGGGTTAAATCTTATTAAATTGTGACACCACTTTAAATCACATTCCCAAGTACTGGAATATGTGGTGATGACATGTGTCAACATGATCCCATGTTTTAGTTGGAGAATATTAAATCTTAAGTAGTTTTCAATGAGTAGAAATTACTTTTCTAAAATAAAATAAATAAAACTAGTGCCTTAATCTTTGTGATGATAGTGATGATGCTAGATCATCTAGTGTGAGCCTTTGTGTGCTAAATAGAAGTAGTTAATAATTGTTTGATGATTGTGTACCTCGTATTTATTTATAGAAGCTAGTACCGACCAAGGATACGAAGAGGAAGGAGACTACTATGAGGAAGAAGCCGAGGAGAACTTCAACCACTTCTCTGCACAAGGAAAGCTTCACAAAACAAGTTGACTTTGCAAGTTGACACTTTCATGATAGCTATGCCAACTAGATGCTTTAGGCATATGTGATTATACCCCTTGATGATACCAAATCCTAGTTTTACTTGCAAGCTTAATTATTTTATTTCTTTATCAAAGCTCCTTAGTTATGTTGATTTAGCGACTTGTAAGTTTTGGAAAGACATTAAAGGTAGCATAAAGGGCATAAAACTTGGCCTAATTTAGATAAATCTTGATGTCATCCTGAGGCATGATATTGAACTTAGATAAGTCACACTTGATTATCACCCCTCATTAGTATTTAACCCCACTTGTAGATGCTAGTGCTAAGCATAAAACTTGATCACTTTAGATGGGAATACTTGGTGAAAATGATTATGAAAACCTTAGAATGATGAGTCATTCTAATGAAATGTTTTGACATGTGTTCTTGAACACCAGATGATTTTTGATGATGAAAATGTTGAGGCATGAGCCTTAGCCCTTTTATAAAACTGATGGTTATCTGGATGCGATACCATTCCAATTTTACTGTAAAACCACAATACCCGAAATTTGGGTAGGGCTTGACTGGAAGTTTATATACCTTAGTATGGGTTCCCTTGCGGCCGAGGTTTGAGCTGAGGCTACCTCATGAAGATTGACCACCTATGCAGTTCCCAAGATGATAGATGGTCATGGTTGGGAGGCCAAACTCATAAGAGAGGTGCCTATACTAGGGCGTGTAATTGAAAGGTTAGGATTGATTATCCGCATACTGAGTATGGTAAATTCAGGATTGTTCCTGACGGATGTATCGAATATTGTGGTGAAAGTGTACCACCTCTGTAGAGTCAAACTATTCGAATAGCCGCATCCGCAGTTATGGACAGTTGGAGTGGCCATACTGTTCCGTCGTCAGATGTTTTCAAAATGACTTGTGAAATGAATCATGACTTGACTTGACCACAACAGGGTTGTGAAAGTGAAACTTGAGTTCCCACTTAGGTGCTATAAAATATCTAGCTTTCTTTTCTTCCAAACTTAGTTAAGGTATATCTGGCTTTTTGCAAAACAACCTAGAGCTTAGTATTCCTACTCAAACCCCTTTACCTGTTAGTGATAGTTTGCGAGTACTTAAAGAGTACTCATGGCTTTGTCCCTGGCTATTCCCGTGGCCGGACTATGAAGAGGACTATTAGGAGGATGGACCGCAGGAAGGTTACGACAACTAGGATCATCTCCCATCGTCAGCATTTCCTATGACCATGAAGGTGGAGACTCGCCCACGCTACCGTTATTATATTATTCCGCTGCTTGAATGTACTAAGACTGGATCATGAGATCCTTTATTTTGTTGTAAGACCTTATGTATGGTTTGTAATGGATGATGCATTGTGATATCCAATCTGTTATGTCTCACAAAAATGGTAATCCTGGGATTGCGATGTATGGCATAACAGACATCTGGGATTAAAAATCCGGGTGTTGACAAGTTGGTATCAGAGCCATCCTGACCATAGGAGACCCTAGTTTAGAATGGACGTTTGAATCAAAAACTTAATTTCAAAACAAAGGAAGTGAATATTTATGAAAACCTATTCTCATTCTTACCACTTAGATTCTTTAACGAAAATTCATGTTCCTCAAAAAAAATTCTTGCAAACTTACATAAAATTTGACACACTTGATCACTCTAATAACTTACTCATCCTACATTCTTATAGAGGGACGTGAAGTATAGCAAGTTCTATCAGTTGGGAAATGGAGGAGATCTCATCTTTGAGCGTGACTTGGACCAGCTCTTGGAACTTCTCGAGCGCCCACACCTCGAGTTCTTCGGAGCTCAGCTCAACGATTAGGAAGGAGGAGAATTGCAATGGCTAATTGTTGCAAGTCTCCAAGGAAAGATTGAAGCCCCCACCTTAGAGGGAGTCTAGTTCACCATACGGGAGAACAACTGGCTAGATGGACTTGCCAGGGCCATGCAGGAAGCGCTTGCGCGTCTATGTGGGCAGAGTATCAATCAGATCAAGGGCACCCACTTTGAGTTCTATCCAAGGCGTGATGCTATGGGATAGCCACTAGAGGTACCATGTCACCCAGATCTGAAGCATCAAGTGGACCATCTCAGCTTCATGATGTATGACCGGCAAAAGGAGTTGGACAATGCCCGCTCCTACGCCAACCACAACTACGCCCTCGCTGTCAAGAAGGACCAGACCATCGCCATGCTGGTGAAGGATCGCAAGTCTCGTCGCCGTCATCTTGACAAGAAGGAGCGCATCATTGCCCGCCTTAGTCACAGGATCACGGACTTGGAGGAGACCATCCACGAGAGGGACATGTAGCTTGAGGAGAGGGAGAATGCAAGGGAAGATATCCGTGGAGACCCCTACTCTTACCTTAGTGACGATGATGACTTCCTGGAGGATCAAGCCATGGACTTCTTCAACGATGAGGATGACTTCGCCTACATTGATGATGATGAAGACACCGATTCCGAGGAGTAGTAGCACTTGAGCACTAGATTTAGTGCAGTTGTATCTGGTCCCACTATATCGTAGTTTCACAGAATGGTTCTTAAAACCATCTATTTCCTTGTTTTGGTGTGTGTTTGTATTGTGTGCTATGAATGAATGAAAAGCAAGTTGCTAGAAAAATCTGAGTCAAATTTCAAAAACTTTTCCCTCTTTCCTCATGATCTATCTCAATCTTCAGATGCCTCACGGAAGCAGTTCATTCCCGGACCCAATGTTGCAGATCTTGCAAATGTTGGTTTCTGACCACGAAGCTGAAAGAGTCGAACATCAAGCCAACTTAGCCACCCTTCAACACGTAGCTCAGATGGCCAGCAACAATCAAGTCCATGGAAACCAGGACAACCATGGATCCAAGCTCAAGAACTTTTAGAATACCAATCCACCCATCTTTACTAAGTCTGAAGAGCCCCTAGATGCAGATGATTGCCTGCAAACCATGGAGAACAACTTAGAAGTTTCAGGAGTGGAAGCTAATGAGAAGGTATTGTTTGCCACCCACTATCTGGCAGGAGATGCAAGAGCTTGGTGGAACAGCGTTCGAGCCATGACTGGAGGACAAATGATGACTTGGGATGAATTCAAGCTCAAGTTTAGCAGAACCAATGGGTTTGATAAAGAGGATGAGAGATGAATTCAGAGAATTGAAGAAAGGGAGTATGACAGTAGTTGAGTACCGTGACAAATTTATGTCATTGGCTAGGTATGCACCGGATGAGATTGACACTGAAGCCAAGAAGAAGGAGAGATTCTTGAATGGTCTGCATGATGAGATGCAGACAGTGTTGGTCAACATTCCATTTGCTGACATTGAAGCCTTAGTGGATTTTGCCATTCAGATGGAAGGCAAGATCAACCAAGCCAACGAGAACCGCAAGTGTAGAATGCTGCATCAACCAGGAACCCACCATACCCCAAAGTATCGCCCCAGCCTGTCTCAAGGATTTGCCCCAAGAAACAATAGACCCCCGATGAACCGTCTGACCTACCCCAACCGTGGAGGAGGAAACCCAAGGCCCGGAGGAAACCACAACAACAACAACCCCGGTAACTCCAGCAATTTCAACCGTGCGCCACCCAAGTTTAACAACAACAATGTCGCCACCAACACCAATACTGCCCCAAGGACTGGAAGGAATGTTGTGCCTGTTGCAGGAAAGGACAAGTCTTAGGTGACTTGTTATGAATGTGGAACCAAGGGTCACTATTCCAATGAGTGCCCCAAGAAGATTGCAGCAGCCCCCAATGTGAATGTCCTAGCTCAGCAGCAGCATCGTGTTCAGCCTAGAAGAATATTTGCCCTAGGAAATTCGCTCAACCGCAACAACCGTCTGTTTCTCATGAATGCTAAAGAAGCCCAAGAAGCGCCAGATGTCGTGCTGGGTATGTTTTCTGTTAACTCAGCACTTGCCAGAATGTAGTTTGATTCTGGAGCATCGCACTCGTTTGTTACAGAAGAATTTGCATGCACTAGTAAGATTCAACCAACAAAATTGAAGCATGTTATGATAGTTCAAGTACCTGGTTTGACCACCAAGGCTAGACAAATTTGCAAGGACGTACCTATCAGAATCCATGGCATAGATTTTTATGCTAATCTAATAGTACTTGGAACCAAAGGTTTGGAAGTAGTACTAGGAATGGATTGGATGTCGAAACATGAAGGATTAATCGACTGTTCCAAGAAATCCATAACCATGACCAGTACCACTGGAGTATCAGTAGAGCATGTATCTGAAACCTTGCCCTGTCAATTCAAGTGCAACAAGAGTCTAGCCCAACCAACCATTACCAAGTCAGAGTAGTCTATGAATACCCCGACGTACTCCCAGATGTATTGCCTGGTATTCCCCCAGATCGAGATATCGAGTTTATCATTGAACTAATCCCTGGAACCGGACCCATAGCCCAGAGACCGTATAGTATGAACCCGTCTGAATTAGTGGAGCTGAAGAAGCAATTGGATCCTATGCTAGAGATAGGATTGATTCAACCAAGTGCTTCGCCATGGAGATCACATGTCTTGTTTGTGGACAAGAAAGATGGAGGTCACCGTTTGTGTACGGATTATCGGAAGCTGAATGATGTCACCATCAAGAACAAGTACCCACTGTCGAAGATAGAAGATATATTTGACCAGTTGACCGGTGCCAAAGTGTTTTCTAAGATTGATCTTAGAACGGGTTATCATCAACTCAAGATTCGCGTAGAGGATATTCCAAAGACTGCCTTTACCACTAGATACGGATTGTATGAGTACACTGTCATGTCTTTTGGATTAACCAATGCCCCCGCTTATTTCATGAACCTCATGAATAAGATTTTTATGGACTTACTAGATAAGTTTGTCATTGCTTTCATTGATGACATTCTCATATATTCCAAATCAGAAGAAGAACATGAGCTACACCTGAGGACCATCCTTGGAACCCTTAGGGAGCATCAGTTGTATGCCAAGTTTAGCAAATGTGAATTCTGGTTAGAGGAAGTAGGATTCCTCGGACATATTGTGTCAGCTGGAGGAATTTCCGTTGAACCTGCAAAGGTTAAGGATGTCAAAGAATGGCAAGCCCCAACCACTCAAACCCAAGTTCGTGCATTTCTCGGATTAGCGGGATATTACCGCAAATTCGTAGAAGGATTCTCGAGTATCGCAAGACCCATGACCCAATTGTTGAAGAAGGATAAGAAGTTCGAATGGACGAACAAATGTGAAGCGAGTTTTCAAGAACTCAAGAAGAGATTGATCTTAGCCCCAATCTTTACCATGTCGGATATTACAAAGCCTTTTGATGTCTATTGTGTGCTAATGCAAGAGGGCAAAGTCATATCTTATCTATCCCGACAACTGAAGCAACATGAGCAGAATTATCCTACCCATGACCTTGAACTAGCAGCCTTAGTTCTAGCCTTGAAGACATGGCGCCATTACCTTATGGGAAACCGTTGTGAGATTTATTCGGATCACAAGAGCCTGAAGTATTCACTCAGAAGGAGCTGAATATGAGGCAAAGGAGATGGATAGAGTTAATCAAGGACTACGACTTGGACATCCACTATCACCCCGGTAAAGCCAATGTGGTAGCAGGTGCCCTTAGCAGATTGTCGTGTTGATTGAACTCCATGATTCTTAAGGAGCAACCAAGTTTGCACAAAGAGATGGAAGATTTTAGAATGGAATTAGTAAGTGAAAGATTTTTGGCTAGCATAGAAATTCAACCCACTTTGATCAGTCAGATCAAGGAGGCGCAGAAAGGAAATGCTAGTATCGACGGAATCAAACGCCGCATCGGTACAGGCAAAGTACCCGGATTCACTGAAGACGAAGGAGTTTTGTGGTACAAAGGACGTATATGTGTGCCAGCAGATTTAGAATTGAAGCAAGTTATTTTGAAAGAAGCCCATGATACCCTTTATTCTATCCACGCCGGAGGAACGAAGATGTACTAGGATTTGAAGGAGCAATTTTGGTGGCATAAGATGAAGAGATAAATCGGAAGCTACATAGCCAAGTGTGATATTTGTCAGAGAGTCAAGGCGGGACATTAGAGACCCGCAGGACTGTTGCAGCCATTCCGGAATGGAAATGGGATTCAGTTGGAATGGATTTTATCACCAGTTTGCCTACTTCTAGTAGGGGAAATGACTCTATTTGGGTCATAGTTGATAAACTGTCCAAGGTAGCCCATTTCTTACTTGTCAAGACCACCTACCAGAGTTCAAAGCTAGTAGAGTTGTACATCACTAGAATCGTCAATTTGCATGGAGTCCCCAAGAAAATTGTATCGGATCGACGAACTCAGTTTACCTCGAGATTTTGGAAGAAAGTCCAAGAAGGATTAGGAACCCGATTGGATTTTAGCACAGCATATCACCCTTAGACTGATGGGCAAACAAAGCGAGTAAACCAAATACTCGAAGATATGTTGAGAGCGTGTGTATTAGAATATGGATCAAAATGGTAAGACTGTCTAGCGTTCGCAGAATTTTCATACAACAATAGTTATCAAGCTAGTTTGCAAATGGCCCCATTTGAATTCATGTATGGAAGGAAGTGTCGTACCCCTTTGAATTGGTCGGGAGTAGGAGAGAGTCAGATCTTTGGACCCGACATACTACGAGAAGCAGAAGAGAAAGTTCACAAGATCCGTGAGCACCTCAAGACCGCCCAATCTCGACAGAAGAGTTATGACGACAAGAGACGTCGAGACCTAGCCTTCAATATCGGAGATTTTGTGTATCTCAAAGTGTCACCGTTGAAGGGAATGCAACCTTTCTAGCTCAAAGGAAAGTTATCCCCTAGATATATCGGACCCTTCAAGATTTTTAATCGTCAAGGAGAAGTATCATATCAACTGGAACTGCCAGAGGAGATGTCCGCCGTGCATAATGTGTTCCATATATCGTTACTTCGCAAATGCCTCGAAGTCCCGAAGAAGACTGAAGTGTTCAAGAATATTGATCACCAAACCATAGAGATCAACGATGACCTGACGTATCCCGAAGTACCCATCCATATTTTGGAGGAAGCATTCAGAACCACCAGGACCCGAAGCATCAAGTTTCTCAAGATTCAGTGGAGTAACCACACTGAAGAAGAAGCTACCTGGGAGCGAGAAGACTACATTAGGACGGAGTTTCCAGATCTCTTTAAATCCTAGTTTTCTTTTTCTCAAATCTCGGGACGAGATTTTGTTTAAGGAGGGAAGGTTTGTAACATCCCAAAAATATTAATCAAGGTTATCAATTCCAATCACCCAAAATTAGGGTTAACAGAAACTTTTATAACTAAAATCATATGAATGCATGTGTGTATGTGATGAATGTATGAATGCATGAATGGACTTGTGATTGTTGTGAATAGCAAGGAATGTTTTAAAGATGAAAACAATATCATCTAAATCATTTCCAAGTAGAATCAAATCATTAGAAATTCAAAAACAAACAAAATAAGCAAATGGTCATTTTTGCCAATCTTGCTCACTAGACCACTTTGAGTGTTTCTAGTCCAAGATTTCAAACAGAAACAAATACATTTCTTTGCACCCCTTGCTAGACCAAGTAAAAGTGAACCCAAGCCCACCTTGCAAACCCACAGAAACATTTGGCAAGCTTATTCAAATCACAATTCAAAATTGAATCTATATCATATGAGAATATCACCATTTCTCAAAACCCAACCAAGCCAGTGCACCTTGACAAATCAAAGCACCCAGAGACTACCTAGTATGTGACTAATACACCCACCAAGTTTCACCCAAAAATTCAAATTCAAATCTCCTGCAGCCATTTCATCAAACACCTTCTGAACATAAATCAAATTAAACATCAAACACTATAGTGAGCAGTGTTTGCCAACCTTGTCCCCTCTCTAGCTCCCACTACACTCTCAGTAGATCATCTAACTAGTTTAATCAGCCCTAGCTCATTGTGAACTCGACCATGCCATCCATGGTGACCATGGCCGATCCCAATTGCCACCCCCACTGTCGACAACAAGCTAGGAGCCTAACCAGCCTCGCCAAACTTGTCTAGCGGGCACTCCACCGCCACCCCATGTCCAACGCTTGAGCCCTGCCAGCCACTGGACCACCCAGAACACGCGCAACCATTCTCTCTACGACCATGCCGAGAGCGCGCCAGGGCGTCGTGCTCGACACGCTCGCACAGACCGCGCCCCGCCTTCGCCGCTCGCGTACATGATCACCACCGCCCCAGGAACTGCCCATACATGCATGTTCGCCGCCACATGACCCGTAGCCCCTGTGCACCATTAAAATTGTCGTCGGTGCCGCCCAGAGCGTCAAAGACCAAACCGCACCACCCCACGCCTCGTCATCAAGCCGTTGAGCTTCGCCAGGAGGCAACGCACTGTCCTCTACCTTCGGTCATGCTGTTAGCTCAATGTGAGGCCGACCCCGACGAGCTTTGCCTGTGCCGCACTGCCCCTCTCGCTCGCCTATAAAAGGAAGCCTCCCCAGCATGAATTCTTCGCACCATCTCACTCCCCACCTATCACTGATCGTACCCACTCATTCCCGGAGAAAGGCGAGCACCAAGTTGTCGGAATTTCACCGGATCATGCCGCTGCTGGAGGAGAAGGGAGTGGTTGATTGGAGGCACCCCAGAAGGAGCCACCAGTAGCAGGAGGATCGACGTCATCGACTTCGTCGTTCGCCCCCATTGCTGACCATCGTCAGAGATCCGGTGAGCCGCCACTTACCCCCACTCTCCGTGCTAGGGTTCGTGCTCGTCACGTTCTGTTCAGACGTGGACGATGAACCTCATCCGTAGATCTTGCTTCTAATCCTACGGCCCTAATCACCCCGTACCCCTTTGCACCCTCCTGTCTCACTGACTGGTGGGGACAACCACTTAAAACCTCCCGCGTGCGCGCTGTGCACAGTGGGCCGGCCTAGTTAACGTTCCCGCGTGACCCAGTAGTTTGAATTTAGGTTTATGAATTGAGTTTCAAACTTAGTTCTGTGTATAGATTCAAAAATCATTCCAGAGAGATTCACTAAACCAAATTGCATGAAACTAATTTTTCTATAAAGGTACTGAAATTCTTAATCCAAGCCTGTTAGATTCAAACTAGTTGGAATTATAGATCACCTATAGTAAAAATAACAAGGCCGAGACTTTTTTGCATTCAAACATTTTTCAAAATTCAACCATAAAAGCTTTTGAATTGATTCCAGCTCTCAAAAATCATATTTGATAATACCTTTCTAAATATATAAAAATATCTAGGTTTACTTGCAGTAATAATGGACAAGCAATAAAAGAATGCTCCATAGGCATTTCTAGTCACTTTATTTAATTAAAATAAAAGAGTTAAACCTTATTAAATTGTGACACCACTTTAAATCACATTCCCAAGTACTGAAATATGTGGTGATGACATGTGTCAACATGATCCCATGTTTTAGTTGGAGAATATTAAATCTTAAGTAGTTTTTCAATGAGTAGAAATTACTTTTCTAAAATAAAATAAATAAAACTAGTGCCTTAATCTTTGTGATGATAGTGATGATGCTAGATCATCTAGTGTGAGCCTATGTGTGCTAAATAGAAGTAGTTAAGTATTGTTTGGTGATTGTGTACCTCGTATTTATTTATAGACGCTAGTACCGACCAAGGATACAAAGAGGAAGGAGACTACTACGAGGAAGAAGCCGAGGAGAACTTCAACCACTGCTGAAAGGATACAGATGTCTCCTAGAGGGGGGTGAATAGGCGATTAAAACTTTTCAAGGGTGGCTCAACAAAGGCGGAATTAAACTAGCGTTTACTTTGTTAAGCACAAAACCTAGAACTATCTAGGGTTCACCTATGTTCACCAACAACTTATGCTAAGCAAGTCAAACAACTATGTGATAGCAAGATATATACTTCAAGCACGAAGGCTATCACAAAGTAAAGTGCATAAGTAAGAGCTCGGGTATAGAGATAACAGAGGCACACGGTGACAACGATATTTTACCGAGTTCCTCCCAACATGGAGTATGTCTCGTTTGGAGAGGGGGTGGTATCTAACCACGTATGCCACAAAAGGCCTCCCTTATTCTCTGGTGAATCTTACCCCAACAGGATCGATCCACACTTCCACTATCGGTGCACTTATCGGTGGCAAACAGGAACCTCTCACAAGGTTGGGGCACTTCTCCACAACTTAATTGGAGGCTCCCAACAAGCGCCACCAAGGCCACAACCTGCAACACCAACAAACCGTCTAGGGTTCCAAGAACCCAAGAGTAAAAAGCTTCTCAACTTTCACTCACCAAATCCTCCAGGGAGAACTCAAACCGATGCACCAAATGCAATGGCAAGAACACAAGTAGTGCTCAAATCCTTCTCTCCCAAATTCCACCAAAGCTACAAAAGCTTGTGGGGGAATAAGAGAGGAAGAACAATGGAGGAAATCCACAAAAGACTCCAAGATCTAGATCCCTAGATGTTCCCCTCACTTAGAGGAGAGATGGATTGGTGGGATTGTAGATCTAGATCTCCTCTTTCAAATCCCTAAAGTATATGCAAGAAGCAAGGGAGGGATTGAAGAGGGAGCAAGCTCAAGAGGGTCAAGAATGGAGGAGAAAGCCTGTAAAACTTGAGCAATGTCATTGGGGAAGAAGGGACCCTTTTTATAGGCCCACAGATTTCTGACCATTTTCTGCCCGTTGGGGACTTGCCAGACCGGAGTCTCCGGTCCCGGTGTATAGACCGGAGAATCCGGTCTACACCGGATATTTCGGCCCAACATCCGGACTAGCTTCCGGACCACCTATCAGACTGTCCCAGGCTGAATTCTGGAGTCCCCCTCCCAGGACTCCTGCGGAAACTCTGGTCCATGCAGACCGGAGACTCCGGTCTGGACCAAATAAGACGCAACTGGAGAATCCGGTCTCTCCCCGGTCCACACCGGAGACTCCGGTGTTTGCACACCAGATATTCCGGTCTGGATATTCCATCAACCTTTTGTTTCAGCGAGGGAGGATAGAACAAAATAAGAGGCAAACTTCAAATGGCGATATCTAGAGTTTGGAAACTCCAATTGATCTGAAACCAGTTTTGTTGGAAAAGGGACGACAAGAGCTACCTAGCTAAATATTGGATACCACCAAGAGAGAACATTTCATGTATTATAAAGTGAGATACCTCTCTTGGTGAGAAACCGGAAAACCTCAAAGATCAAAAAGGCAATATGATATAAAAGGGAAATCCGTTTTTGATGAACTAGATCTTGTTATGAATATTACCACAAGCTCTAGAACCTCACATGTATAAGATCAAAATAACAACCAAGAAAGGATGATGCTAAGTATGCAAAGGTTTGTGCTCTCTCGGAGAGATATGATCGAGTTACTCACTTGAGATCCCCTCTTGATAGTACGATTGTCTATCCTATAAACCGGTCTCCCCAACTAACACCACAAGACCGGTAAGAAGGAAACCCTATCAAGATCATACCTTTTCCTTGCGCATATTCCACTTTATTATGATGTAGACGGTCTTGTCCTTCTCAAGATGGAACACCTTTCTTTATTGCTCTTGTACGCACTTGCTTGATGAAGACTTGCAAGTTACTCCCCCATACAACATGGGGAAACTTTTACTTTGACCTTGTATTCATCGATCCATGATCACCGAGGATGGCAAGCTTTAAGCATGAGATCTTCTAGATATTGCACATCTTTAGCTTGCACATCATTTCTTCTTTTCTTCATTATGTTGATTCCTTGAAGGTACACCAGAGATATTACACCATCTTATTCTTCAAGACATACTTGCCATAGCTTTAACTCTCATATGACCAATCCGTGGACCATTCTTTGAATACCTTAGTCACCACATGATCCTCTTGACTTCTTCTCCAAACCTTGAAGCCAACATATGGTTCAAGCATTGCCTATGGACATTTCCTACAAGTACAACTCGATACAAGCATTAGTCCATAGAGATTGTCATTAATTACCAAAACCACACATGGGGGCCCACATGTTCTTTCAACTTCTCTGCACAAGGCAAGCTTCACAAAACAAGTTGACTTTGCAAGTTGACACTTGCATGATAGCTATGTCAACTAGATGCTTTAGGCATATGTGATTTTACCCCTTGATGATACCAAATCTTAGTTTTACTTGCAAGCTTAATTATTTTATTTCTTTATCAAAGCTCCTTAGTTATTTTGATTTAGTGACTTGTAAGTTTTGGAAAGACATTAAAGGTAGCATAAAGAGCATAAAACTTGGCCTAAGTTAGATAAATCTTGATGTCATCCTGAGGCATGAGATTGAACTTAGATAAGTCACACTTGATTATCACCCCTCATTAGTATTTACCCCCACTTGTAGATGCTAGTGCTAATCATAAAACTTGATCACTTTAGATGGGAATACTTGGTGAAAATGATTATGAAAACCTTAGAATGATGAGTCATTCTAATGAAATGTGTTGACATGATTTCTTGAACACCAGATGATTTTTTATGATGAAAATGTTGAGGCATGAGCCTTAGCCCTTTTATAAAACTGATGGTTGTCTGGATGTGGTACCATTCCAATTTTACTGTACAACCACAATACCCGAAATTTGGGTAGGGCTTGACTGGAAGTTTATATACCTTAGTATGGGTTCCCTTGCGGCCGAGGTTTGAGCTGAGGCTACCTCGTGAAGATTGACCACCTGTGAAGTTCCCAAGATGACAGATGGTCATGGTTGGGAGGCCAAACTCATAGGAGAGGTGCCTATACTAGGGTGTGTAATTGAAAGGTTAGGATTGATTATCCACATTCTGAGTATGGTGAATTTAGGATTGTTCCTGATGGATGTATCGAATATTGTGGTGAAAGTGTACCGCCTCTACAGAGTGTCAAAATATTTGAATAGCCGCATCCGCGGTTATGGATAGTTGGAGTGGCCATACTGTTCCGTTGTCAGATGTTTTCAAAATGACTTGTGAAATGAATCATGACTTGACTTGACCATAACAGGGTTGTGAAAGTGAAACTTGAGTTCCCACTTAGTTGCTATAAAATATCAAACTAGCTTTCTTTCCTTCTAAACTCAGTTAAGGTAAATCTGGCTTTTTGCAAAACAACCTAGAGCTTAGTATTCCTACTCAAACCCCTTTTACCTGTTAGTGATAGTTTGCGAGTACTTAAAGAGTACTCATGGCTTTGTCCCTGGCTATTCCCGTGGGCATACTATGACGAGGACTATCAGGAGGATGGACCGCAGGAAGGCTACGACAACTAGGATCATCTACCATCATCAGCATTGCCTGTGACCATGAAGATGGAGCCTCGCCCATGCTACCGTAATTTTATCATTCCGCTGCTTGAATCTACTAAGACTGGATCATGAGATCCTTTATTTTGTTGTAAGACCTTATGCATGGTTTGTAATGGATGATGTACTGTGATATCCAATCTGTTATGTCTCACAAAAATGGTAATCCTGGGATTATGATGTATGGAATAACAAGCATCTGGGATTAAAAATCCGGGTGTTGACAGTGAACCACAACGAAGCCGGCCGGCGCCTGTGGTGGTCGAACCGGACTATCATCGGCGTGATCCGCTACATCGCTAGGGGAGACCATCCTCGCCTGCGGTACCCGGAGCCGCCACAGAGCCATAAGAAGGGTGGCAGTGGTGAAGGTCACGGTGTAGCAACGTCGTCATCTGGGAGCCCCCTCCCTCACGCGTCGTTAATCTGAGGATGGAGTGGCAGGTGCCCCCACAATATGCCATCGCTGGGCTGAGGATCCAGCCGCGTGCGCCTAGCAACGACCACGATGATGACGACGATTACGAAGACGAAGACGACCCTGAAGCTGGGTACTATAGGGCTAGATATGAGCATGACTAAAGGGGGTCCTTAGTCCCGATTCTGTAGTCTCGGTTTTTTAATATTAATAAATGTATTGAGTGTTAGTCCCAGTTTGTGGCTGGACCGGGACTGCATAGTGTTGTCCGCAAACCATCTTGACTGTGTTAGTCCCGTTTTGTGGCTGGACCGGGACTAAAGGGTGCCTTTAGTCCCAATTTGTAGAACAACTTTCCTGAACTATGAAGATGTTGTCCCAATTCATACTTACCATTAAGATCTGATCTCCAAATGCGCGTGGTCACATATTAGGGAGTGCCTCTATTACCAACTTTAGGGACATGATGGAGGACTGGGCTCCGGCGGCATATCCCTAAAGCTGGCCATAGTGGTGTCCCTGCTCTTGCATACCATCTTGCATCTTGTAACTTCTCTAACTAGATCAATACGCCTGGGATCTAACTAATTTCACATATTAGGGAGTGCCTCTATGACCAGCTTCTTGGAGATGCCGAAGGACTGGGATCCAGCGGCATCTCCCTGAAACTGGTCGTAGTGGTGTCCCTGCTCTCGCACATCATCTTGGAGATGCCTCAAACTGGCTGGAGGACTGGACTCACAAGGATGCCTATTTATAGTACAAGAAGCTCGGCATAGTGTCGACACTGATGACATAATGTCAACACTCACCCCTATTATTATTGTTGAACGTGTTTTTTCCCAGTTGGTGTCTCCAACCAAGACTAAAGGTTTAGCTTTACTCCCGATTGGCGACACCATCCGGGACAAGGTACAAGCCGCACGACATAAGGTCAACACTCACCCCTAACATTAGTGCTGCCTGGCCCGGCCTGCCGCAATCCCTTCAGTAGCGGTTGGTTTCTCCAACCGGGACTAAAGATGAACCCTTTCCCTCTATTTATAGGCTGCCCGATCCAGCCTGCCCACCCTTTCCCTCTATTTATAGGGCGACCGTCATGGCCACCCACACATACACACATTCCTTGCCGCCTACTTTAGGATGCCCATCCCGCATCCTCGTAGTCGACTCGGCGGCAACGATGGAGTACTGGGATCCACCGGGCATGTCCGAGACTGGGCTCCGCCGGGCTGGCACTAGATGGTGCTACCTTCCGGGGACGCGTAGCTTGGTGAGGAATCCGGGTGTCGTTGTTGACCCGGAGCTTCTTTGGTGGAGGTAGCCTGGTCCAGGAAGGGTGCATAGGGAGCCGGCCACCAAGGAGGTGTTACAGCGTCGTGTCAGGGAGGAGGACGAGCACGTCCGTCGCTATATGGTTGTACTGGACACCAGGGTCAATGATACCTGGCAGATTCTTCAGGGATCTCACCCGAGCTATGCTTGTGTGATGGTTCCTTCTCTTTGGGTTTTCACCTCCCGCGGCTTAGGAACCGGGAGTCATCGTCTAGTTTGATTGATCAAGATGTATTAGTTTCAAAATGACCAATGTTGCATGCATGTGGATCTAGGTAAAATGTTTGACTCACAATATGATTACATAAAAGGTTTAATATATTACATAGATCACCAACACCCCTATCTACTGTTCTGGTTTTCTTCTGTGCCATAGCCATGGAGAATCTTCATCATTTAACAGGAGGCTTGGGTAAGTTTTCACTTTCAAGGGAGGGATTTCATGAAACTTATTATAATCTTCTGACATATTTGTCTTGTCATCCACTCCCATGATGTTTCTTTTCCCTGAAAGAACTATGTGGCACTTTGGCTCATCAGACGATGTATTCTTTTACTGATTTCTTTTTCTCGGTTTCGTAGACATGTCCTTCACATAGAAAACTTGAGACACATCGTTGGCTAGGATGAATGGTTCATCCATGTACGCAAGATTGTTGAGATCCATTGTTGTCATACCATACTTTTTGTCTACATGTACCCCGCCTCTTGGAATCTTGACCCATTTGCACCAAAACAAAGGGACCTTAAAAGTAGGTCCATACTCAAGTTCCCATATATCCTCTATGTACCCATAATATGTATCCTTGTGTCCATTGTCATCTGTTGCATCAAAGCGGACACCACTATTTTGGTTGGTGCTCTTTTTATCTTGGGCGATCGTGTAAAATGTATTACCATTTATCTCGTACCATTGGAAAGTACATATAGTCGAAGATGGTAACCTGGCCAACAAGTACAGCTGATCTCCAACAATGGTGTTATTCATAAGATGTGTCTGCAACCAACTTCCGAAAGTATCCTCGTGTACCACTTTAATCCAGGAGTCAGGCTTCCCCGGGTTTTCCAAGCGTCGGATAATCTTGTGTTTCTCGATATACAGAGACACCAAGGTGGAATTGTGTAGAACTGTGTAGTGTTCTTTACTGAAAGAATTCCCGTCCATACAAAACATTCCTTTCCTTCCTAGTGTGCCTTTTCTAGTCAGCCTCCCCTCATACCGAGATTCAGGAACACCAATCGACTTAAGGTCAGGAAGAAAGTCAACACAAAACTCAATGACCTCCTCTGTTCCATAGCCCTTGGAGATGCTTCCTTCTATCCTACCACGGTCATGAACATATTTATTTAAGACTCCCATGAATCTCTCGAAGGGGAACATATTGTGTAGAAACACAGGATCGAGAATTATAATCTCTTCAACTAGGTGAACTTGGAGGTTCGTCATAATATTGAAGAAATATGGAGGGTACAACAACTCGAAGCTGACCAGACATTGGACCACATCAATCTGTAACCCTGATAGACTTTCTCGATCGATTACCTTCTAAGAAATTGCATTGAGGAATGCACATACCTTCACAATGGCCAGTCAAACATTTTCCGGTAGAATTCCCCTCAATGCAACCGGAAGCAATTGTGTCATAAGCACGTGGCGGTCATGGGACTTTAGGTTTTGGAATTTTTTTCTCTTTCATATTTACTATTCCCTTTATGTTAGACAAGAAGCCAGACAGGACCTTGAAACTAGCAGGCCCTTGAAACTGCCCTGGATGCTTGTCGTCTCATCCTTTATGACATTACCAGTCCTCCCGTGCTTCCGGTGTATCTTTTGACTTCCCATACAAGACCAGGAAACCTAGAATATTCACACAAAGATTCTTCATCAGGTGCATCACGTTGATTGCAGAGCGGACCTCATGGACTTCCCAATAGGGTATCTCCCAAAATACAGATTTCTTCTTCCACATGGGTGCGTGTCCGTCGGCGTCTTTTGGAACAAGTTGTCCTCAAGCACCCTTTCCAAATATTACATTTAAATTCTTGACCATACCAAATACATCAGCACCAGTACGGGGGTTAGGCTTCTTCCAGTGATCTACCTCGCCATCGAAATGCTTTCCTTTTTCCCTTAAGGGATGTCTGGGCGGAAGAAAACGATGATTGCATGGGTACACATTCTTCCTAGATTTATCCAGATATATACTTTCACTCTCATATAAACAGTGTGTGCATGCATTTTATCCCTTATTCGTCAGTCCTTAGATGTTACTAAGAGCAGGCCAATTATTGATGGTTACGAACAGCAACGCTCGTAGGTCTAATGGCTCCTGTTTGTGCTCATCCCACACACGTAAACCTGGTTTGGCCCACAACTGTAAAAGTTCATCAACTAATGGCCTTAGGTACACATCAATGTTGTTGTCGGGTTTCTTCGGGCCTTGGATGAGCTCTGGCATCATAATGAACTTCCGCTTCATGCACAACCAAGGAGGAAGGTTGTAGATACATAGAGTCACGGGCCAGGTGTTGTGACTGCAGCTCTGCTCCCCAAAAGGATCCATGCCATATGTACTTAGACCAAACCATAAGTTCCTTGCATCATCAGCAAAGTTCAGAAAGTCTCTCTCGATTTTTATCCACTACCGACCATCAGCGGGGTGCCTCAACATCCCGTCTTTCTTACGTTCTTCCATGTGCCATCGCAACAACTTGGCATGCTCTTTGTTTCTGAACAAAAGTTTCAACCATGGTATTATAGGAGCATACCACATCACCTTGGCAGTAACCCTCTTCCTTGGTGGCACGCCATCAACATCACCAAGGTCATCTTTTCGGATATTATACCGCAATGCAGTGCATACCGGGTATTTATCCATATTCTCATACTTCTCACCGCGGTAGAGGATGCAGTCATTAGGGCACGCATGTATCTTCTGCACATCTAATCCTAGAGGGCAGACGAGCTTCTTTGCTTCGTACGTACTGGCGGGAAATTCGTTATTTCTTGGAAACAACTTCTTCATGAGTACCAGCAACTTCTCAAATCCCGAGTCAGTCACACCAGTCTCTGCCTTCCACTTCAACAATTCCAGTGTGCTACCTAGCTTCTTCTGGCCATCTTCACAAGTTGGGTACAACAATTTGTTGTGGTCCTATAACATCTGCTCGAACTGCAACCTCTCCTTTTCTGTGTCGTAGTCTTGCTTTGCATCAGAAATGACCCGACCAAGATAATCATCAGGCTCATCGGGTTCCTGTTCTTCACCTCCTTCTTCATTGTCTTCCATTGCGGTATCAGCGTATTTAGGGAACATAGATCGGTGGTTGTCATCATTGTTCTGTTCTTCATCACCGTCTTCCATCGCAACCCCTCTTTCTCCGTGCTTGGTCCAAACATTATAGCCGGACATAAAATTAGACCGAAGGAGGTGGCTCTGAATGACTCTTGCGGAAGTGTGACCTTCTCATTCCTACAGTCAACAAGTGGACAACACATAAAACCATCCCGCCGCTTGTTCTCCTCGGCCACAAGACAAAAAGAACGCACGACTTCTCTGAAAGTGGTAGAGCATCGGTCACCGTACATCCATGGATGACTCATCTGTATCATACAAATATATATCAAATGAAATCACGATGCTAAAATTAGTACCGCGCGGTCTAAACGAGAAAATAGTTGCTAACCTTTAGCACACATCGAAACAAATTAAAGATGAGAAAACTTACGTGTGGCTCGGACACCTCATATCATGTCTGTCTTGTGTGACCTAAAGTCGCATCACTCTAATGGGCATTTCACCGAACACCTCTAGTGCATATGAACAAGAAAAAATAGCACAAACCCACCACCTCTCCCACCAGGAAAAAAATAGTTGAGAGGGGGAGGGGTTGTGCCATATGTATAGGGCCAGACCACTAGTCTCGGTTTGAGATACAAACCGGGACTAAAAGGGGTGCCCGCAGCGAGCGGCAGGCCCTAGACCCTTTAGTCCCAGTTTTTTCTCAAACCGGGACTAATGGTGTCTAACGGGCCCGGACCTATGGTTTGGGGTGGCTCGGGCCGTCCGGTGCGGGCCATTAGTCCCGGCCCCAGCCGGACGAAAGGCATGTTTTCTACTAGTGGAAACGTCACCCAGAAACTTCTTCTTCTCAAAAAACAAGTATTGGTCATGTACTATTAATTATAGCTAATCATAACATATTTTAAGTAGGTAGTACGAGTGAGGTTTTTGATAAAGAGGCCGGGGCATCGCTCCCCATTTCAAAAAGCAACCCTGAAGCAAGGAGCATGGCTGAAGAACAATGGGAGTCCGAAGGCGAGACGAAAGGGGTAAAGGAAAATTATCGCTCCCTGAACATATATATAAGGATAGAAGAATATGAAAATAACACCGAGTTGTACATATATAGGGTGATGAGCATATATTAATATCACAAAAGATACCAATTACATCCGACCTCTGCAACAACACAATGTCCTAAATACATTACGGATGCACACATACCTATTACAAAAGAATAAGAACAGAAAACTGCAAAAGAACAAGAAGAATAGAAAACAAAAATAAAAGATCCCATTACAGTGATCAAGACATTGTAGATGCAACACCAAACACCGCCAAGACAGTACCCAGAGTCCATGCTCACAAAACAATGACTTCAACAAGGACATTATCAGGCACAACCAATTAAGACCAGACCTTGGATATTCATCCTGGAGCAAGTCCGTTCTCTCAAAACAATGCCTTCAAGATCATTGTCAGGCACAACCAGTTAAGGCCAGACCTTGGATTTTCACCTAGAAAGATAAGACCATGTACTCTTCCTATGCTGCCGCCCTCGCTTTTCACTATCGCTGCTACAAGTCAAGAATCAACAAGCAAGGTACTCATCACCACCAAGACATAGCCCACCATCACTAGCCACATATCTCAGTCGGCTGACATTCTTCGCCATTGTATCCTCCAGGGAAATCAAAGACCGACATCTCCCATGTTGGCAACAGTCAGCGCAGCTTCGTGTTGCTCCTTTGAAACAGGAACACACGACCGCTAAAGCGGGACGGCGCGGGAGCAGTCACAATGTACATTGTCGTGGGAATGACCACGGCAGATGCTGCAATCGGCAGCGAGTAGTAGAACATGGGCAAGGGCGGCCAGCCATCTGCAGTGTGAGATGAGGGCGGAGACACAAGGGTTTACCCAGGTTCGGTCCCCCGGAGGGTAAATACCTACTCCTGCTAGATTGTATTATGGTGAGAGTACAGAGGGGCGAGCTCAACGACTAGGTGGCGAGTCGCTTGGGTGTATGATGGAATGTATCCCCTATGCATCCCCTAGGGAGGTTTATATAGGCTCACCTCTCTAGGGTTTACAGATTACAACCGAATTAGTTAAGGATTCGGAGGTTCTATTACCTAGTCCGACTGGGACTAGCTACGCTTCTGGGCCTTCAGCTTCCAGTCGCCTAAGTCCACGCCAAGTCTCGATCCAGTCGCCGTCCTGCAGGCCCACTCGCTGACGGCTTGGGATAATAGGAAACGTCCTGCTGGGTATACCCCGGTAGGCATATCCCCATCAGTAGTCCCCGAGGCTGTCGTTGATTTGTCGCAGGTGTTTGTTGGCAGTCGGAGTATGCGGGTCCAATGCGGACGCCTAGTCGAATCGGCGGCGGAATCCTGAACAAAGGAAAGAACTAGTCATTTTAGTCGCAATAACGGTGACCAATCGTGTCGTAGCTCGGCGAACGAGTTGGCGAGTACTTAGTCACTGTTATAGTGATCGGGTTGGCGAATAATTTGCCACTGTTATAGTGATCGGGTCGGCGAATCGTCGAGTCATTGGGAGCAACGAGTCGAGTAGATGAAGTTGGACCATCAATTGTGGTCAAACTAGCCGTTGGGTAACCCAACGGTAATATTGGCATAATTACCGCGTATTAACGGCTCCCGAAAATGGAGGGTAACAACCACTATATAAGGAGAGTGAATGGTGAACGGGAAAACACTTCCTTCACTTCCTCCTATCTCGCGCATTCCTGTTTCCCCATTCCGCACAGCGACCAGAGCGATCCAGAGAGTTTCGACCCCCACGATCCTCCAGCCGATGGCCCCCTCCACCGAGCCATGGGATAGATCCAAGTGCACAAAGGCACTGCTGGCATCTTTTGAGGAGGCAGGGATTCTCCGCGCTGGGAGATGGCGCATCCCCGCGACCGGAGAAGTAATTCCGGATCCGCGCGATGGGGAGTTCATCTGCTTCGCCAGCCACCTGGAGCGGGGGCTTGGCTTTCTAAACTTCCTCTTCTTCCGGCGTTTCTGTGCCTTCTACGGAATCTAGCCGTAGGATCTGGGTCCGCACAGCATCGAGCAGCTCGCCATTTTCGTGGCGTTCTGCGAATGCTATCTGGGCTGCAGGCCCTACTTCCCCCTGTGGCAAGACCTATTCCACAGGAGGATCAGTCGTGAAGAAACAGGCGGCCCAATGCTTGCCGCGGGCGGCCTGACGTTCCAACTGAAGTCGAAGGCGTCGTTCTTTGACTTGATGCTGCCCGCCAAAGCGGCGAACGAGTGGAAGAAGTACTGGTTCTACATTACCGAGTCGACTCCTGGCGACGAAGTGGCGCACCCAAGGTACTTCGCCGACCGTCCCGAGCCGCGTCGGCTCCAGGTCGTCAAACTCCCGCTGGAGCAGCGGATGGTTGTTGACGAGATGTTACAAACCATCCGCAACCTGAAGAAGAAAGGCCTTCAGACCATCAATCTCTACAACTGCTGGCTCGGGCGGCGGCTCATGCCCCTGGCCAGTCGCGACCATTATATGTACGAGTATATGGGCAAGGACGACCCGACAAAGTCTTGCCTCATTGAGTGGAGACTCAACGATTACACACTGGCCCTGAAGAAGATTACCCAGGCAGTGTATCTCGACGCGAAGGCCGGGGTCGCCCCTTATACCGCGAGGCGCCCAGCTCCAACGGTAAGCTGTTATTACGTTTACACTCACAGTCGCAGTTTGTGCATTCGCGATCGTGCTAACGTCGTTTGTTCTTGGTGCAGTTGTTTCAAGTGGTGGAAGGGTGGCTTCCACCCGCAGACGACGAGAACTCGAGCTCGTCCGTCCAGGACGGGAGCGAGTCATCTCCCACCAAAGGCAACACCGATAGCGACGGAGGTGATGGCGACGATGGTGAAGACGATGACCCCATGGAAGTTGCTGCCCCCATAGCTCGCAAGACTCGCGGGCAGCACCAGTGTGAACTCGAGGCCAGCAAGAGCCTCGAACCCACGATGACGACGACGAGCTCCCTGAGCACACCTCACATCGCGAGGCCACGCCGTCGAAGAAGAAGAAGAAAGCTCCGCCAAAGAAGAAGACGAAGCCGGCGAAGCCGATATCCCCGCCCCGATCTGCGAGCAGCTCCGACGCCACCAACTCGGCTGAGGATGCAATGGTGCACGCGGCCGCGGCAGCTGGCGCTGCCGCCACAAGGGACGAGGTGCCGCTGGCATCATTGCCACCGCCATTCGCCCCGGTCTCTAGCTTGGGGGCCGTCCCAGCCGCAGGGGTCTCGCCACCAAGGGGGGTTCCCGTAGTAATTGACATGGAGGCTCCCGCCGCGGCTTCATCTTCAAAGAAGCCGTCGGTGTCTTGGGCACACAATGTGTTCGATGCGGGCCTCACTCGGAAGCTGGGGCCCGAACTGGAGAAACCGTCCAGCATCCGCACCAGCCTACGATTCCTTCCAGTCGCCAAGTGAGTGCTCCTCTGCACTTTACTCGTCTGCTTGCTTTGCTTTTCAATCGGAATGTTTTATGAATAGATATGTTTCACAGGACTGGCATTAAGAAGATAGGCCATCCTTCTCTGTCCAAGGTTCTACCAGTCATCACAGAGGTGCCAGCAGATTCCTCATGAAAGAGGAAGGGCGACGAGGTCATTGCTCTCGCCGAAGGCGTCAAAAGGGCGAAGGGCGACAAAGTCGTCACGGTCTCTGATGATCCGGCGGTTAGTACGAGCGAACCTACAATCGCAGAGGAAGCGGCTTCGAAGGCCACGGAAGGTGTCGGGTCGCAGCATTTGGTGCTTGCAGACTCACCCGATGTGACCGAGCCGAGCTTGAGTGGCGCAGCGGCCGCGGCAGCGACTTTCCCTCGCTTTGTGGCGAAGGCGGCCGCAGCGAGTGCCTCGGTGCCATCAAGACAGCTTCATGGGGCCGCCGAGACAGAAGTTTAACAGCATCGTGGCCACACTCTGGTCGTGCTTGCGTCGATGGATGCGCTGGAGCTTCATGGCATGCTAGGCGCTGCTATCTAGGTATGTCCAGTCCCCGAGGATCTGGCCACTAAAATTCAGTGGTCGGATTCTTAATGTTTTTTATGTTATCCAGTCCCCGAGGGCCTAGTCGCTGAATTTCAGCGGGTGGGCACTGAGTAATTTCATTGTCCAGTCCCCGGGTGCCTAGTCGCTGAATTTCAGCGAGTGGGCACTTATGAATTGTTTGTTGTTGACACTGTAGTTTGTGCGCAGGGCCTGCAGCGCGAATCAGCCGAACGGCTTGCTGCGAAGTGTCACTTGGAAAAGGAGCTTGTTACCGTCCAGGAGACGAACAAGGAGCTTCAAGGAGCTGCGGCCGAGGTGAAGGAGGCCCGCCAAGGCCTTGTCCCGGTGGGTGACTTGACGGCGGCTCAATCCGCATTGTGTGCGGCCGAACAGCGAGTCGCCGACCTGGAGCGTGAGCTCAAGGAGGCGAGGGCTGAAGCGAGCTCTGTAGAAGGACGAGCCAAGGCTGTCGTATCTTCTGCCGCTGAAGAGCGGAAAGTATCTGATGCACTCGTTGCTGGGTTGCAGAATGTCTTTTCTTCTCTTCAAAGTTTCATCACGGACCTCTTCCGCCCGCTAATTGGTAAGCTTCCCTTCGACCGACTTCCGATTGCGCGTACTGCACTGTGATTTTGATGTTTGCTTACTGTTTTTGTGTGTCTGCAGGCTGGATTACAGATAACGCGGAAGAAGCGAAGTCGTACGATGCGCGGCAGTGTGTGACCACCCTGGTCGACTCGGCCGCGTTGTCGGCGACCTGCCTTCGTGCGTATCTTCAGGAGATTTTGCCTACAGAAGTGATTCGAGTGACCTAGTCGAGGTATGGCGTTAGCTGGAAAAGGCTCCGTCGATCGTGGAATTCATGACGCGGTCGGCCTTCCGTCGTGGGGCGGCGACGGCGCTAAGCATTGGGCTCGCCCACTTCCCGGAGGACTTCGACCTCGACGATGTGACGAGTGGTTACCCGTCGTCAACGGGCTCGGTGGAGATTGTCGAGGTGCTGAAGCTGACGGACCGAGCCGCAGTATACTCCGAGCATGTTTGGGCGATGGGCGACCTCATCCCCTACCAGGAGACGATTGTCGCCCCCAACGACCCCGAGCCGAAGCACCGGAAATTCAAGGTGGAGCAACCGTTCCGTGTGGCGATGGCGGGCGAGCTGACGACATATCTGTCAAACCCGTATGTGCCCTTTATCCGCAGTCGCGGGGATGGTGGCGCATCTTCGTCAAAACCTGCGGAGTAGAATGTTTTGCCACTGGGCATTAGTGTGGGATAACAATGTACCTTTCCTTGTATGCGAAATTATTTGTGCTTCTATAAAGGAATGCTCGTGTTATTTTGTCAGTCGGTTTGCAATTTTGAATGTTTATTGTGCGAGTCCTCGAGCGCGTCTGCCCTTTTTATGGGTTTTACCTCGTTTTAATGTGTTTTGTTAACTGTTAGTGAGTTTGGGTCGACTCGCCATGGCTCGGAAAGCCTGTCGCAAGGCGACTCCCAGGGGTGCTCTTCACTTGACCGTTTTCCCGGGCGCGAACGGGGTCAGGTTGCCGAGTCCCTGAGCGTGGTACTTGGCCGTTCTAGTCGCAGGCCAAGGGTCGGTGAGGACTAAGAGTGTCATTTTAAGCGCGTCACTCCTGCCTGATAGGAAAATCAGTCGCGTGGCGAGTCCTGGGCACGCTCTCATACTTGGCGTTTTTCCCTAGCCGCTCGTATTTGATCGGGTTTCAGTCCCCGAGCGTGGTACTTGGCCGTTCGAGTCGCTGCGCCGAGGATGCGGAGGACTCGGTCGCTGTGAGGAGCGAGTGCAGTTGTCTTGGCTCGGGGAGCCAGTCGAGCTAGGCGACTCCAATGGGGCTCCGGGTTAGTGAAGGGAATATGCCCTGAGAGGCAATAATAAAGTGTTTATTATGTGTATTCCAAGTATATGATAGATGTTTATTTTACATGCTATAATTGTATTAATACGGAAACACTAATACATGTGTGTTTAATAAACAAACAGAAAGTTCCTAGTTAAGCCTCTCTCATAAACTAGCTCGTTGATTAACAAGATGATCAAGGTTTCCTGATCATGGACATTGGATGTTGTTAATAACGGGATCACAACATTAGTGTAATGGTGTGATGAACATTCATCCGAAGTATAGCATTACGATCAAAGCCATTGAGTTTATATTTCTATAACAACTTACGAAGTGATCCTAATCCTTAGACCATGAGATCATGAAAATCACTAACACCGGAAGAGTTTCTTGATAACATCAAACGTCACACCGTAACAGGGTGATTATAAAGATGGATTCAGAACTAATAAAGTGTTATGTTGAGGCTCATGGATCGAGAGTGGAATTTGTTCATCCCGATGACGGATAGATATACTCTGGGCCCTCTCGGTGATATCACATTGATTAGCTTGCAATCAAGTGATTTGATCACTAGAATGTTATATCACGGGAACGAGAAAAGAGTGCATGTCAGTAACGAGATCAAACTAGGTATGGAGATATCGATGATCGAATCTCGGACATGTAATATATCGTGAAACAAAGGGATTAAGATACTAGCATAAAAGGTTCCGACGATCACAAGAAAGTCATCGTTGAATGTGTGGGAGTCAGTATGGGTCTCCAGATCCCGCTTCTGATTATTGATCCGAGAGGGGTCTCGATCATGTTCGCATTATTCACGAACCGTAGGGTGACACACTTAAGAGACACCGACATCCAGTTGGAGCAAAAGTTTCATGCCGAAAGAATAAACAAGCGCAGGAATTTATTTCACTAGATACCGAAACAGGTTTTCGGGTGAAATTGCATAAAGTGGTTATGCATGTGAAATAGAATTCTATCAAGGGGTTATTTGTGAATGTTTTTCATTAAAGTAATTGACAAAATTCTGAATAAAATAAAAGAGTTTTATTTAATGAGAGTTTGCATTAAATTTGGTGGAAATTTAATGGCAAGTTTGAGTGGGATTTTGAGTGGAGGCATATGAATGGATTTTTGTGAGTGGAGTGTCCACCCACATGAATGAAGGAGGGGAGGGGGCAACCCCCATGGCCGGCGGCCACCCCCTTGGGTGCCCCCCCTACTCCTATAAAAGGAGCCCCTCCTCTCACTTCTCACTCACACCTCCTCGTGAAGGATCTCTCTCCCCCTCTAGAATTTATCCCCCATGGTCTCGGACTAGCGAGATACATGTTCCCGGTGGCTATTCGGCAAGAAAGAGTTGTGCTTCCGCTGCATTGCTGGAGTGAGGAGGCGGAGGTTGCTCGGTGCCTCGAACGTGTGTGCGAGCACGGATGCGCTGCTGATTTGCGGCGCTAGGACTTCCTCTCGATCTTGAGATCGGCAAGAGATCGTCTACATCAACCACGAGTTGAACTCGTTAAGCTTTGTCGGTCTTCAAGGGTATGTTCTCTACGGATATACATCCGCCCGTTGTTTGTATCTAATAGATAGATCTTGGTACATAGTTCACATCGTAGGAAAATTTTTGTTTTCTATGCTGCGAACCCTACAGTGGTATCTGAGCCGGATCTATGCGTAGATGCTTTACACGGGTAGTACACATATCAGTATGTGGGCGATGATGATCATGTTGTTGCTCCTTTATTGTAATTTTGGATATTGGTGGCATAGTGGGATGAAGCGGCCCGGACAAACTTTACATGTCCTTGCACATGAGACCTATTCCACGCTTGACATGCAACTAGTTTGCATAAGTGGCTAGCGGGTGTCTGTCTCTCCTACTATAGTCAATATCTATTTTGCAACGAGTTGTCAACAATTTGGTTATCCTCGTTGTGGTTAATGTTCGTAGGTAAGAACGGTTCTATCTCAAAAGCCCTAAGCCACGTAAAACTTGCAATGGATAAATTAGAGGCGTCTAGTTTAGATTGTTGCTGGGCTAGTGTTATGATATGGTGATGTTGTAAGTAGAAGTATGAGATGATACTCTTACAACACACATAGCGTGTAAACTCCATAGACCTTGGATTTACACATATAGGTATGATAGTGATCATACCACGATGCACATGATAGAGATCATCTGCGGGAACCATAACAGTTCACTAATAAACATGTGATGTTTGATAGCATCTTATATTGCTTGTTTAGCGCTTTGTTAGCATAATAAGATGATCCATCATTTAAATATCAAGATAAGAATGTGTTCTTCCTTTAGTATGCACCGATTATGTTTCGTCGCTCCAAGACATCACGTGATGATCGGGTGTTCTTGGATCCACGACCATATTTCGGGTGTAAAACAGTTACACACGTGAATACTAAGGTTCTAACTTGGCGAGCCTAGCATGTACATACATGGCCTCGGAACACGGACCCAAAGGTTAAGCATGAGTCATATAGTTGATATGATGCCCATTTGATGCTCGCCTTTGAAGCTATACCGACTCACGTGATGATCGGACTTGGTATAGTGGATTTGGTTCATGTATTCACCAAAAAGGCACGAGGGATGTCGTTTTTGAGTGGGAGTTCATTCGTAATATGGATTAGTTGAACTCAATCTATCATACACTTAGTCTAAACTTTACAAATTCTGTTGTAGATGGCACCACCTGCTTTTAATTTCAATGTGTTCATGGAGAAAGAGAAACTAGCAACGAACGGTAGAAACTTTACCGAATGGGCCATGAATTTGAGGATTCTCCTCTCTGCTGCACAAAAGCAATACGTGCTAGAAGCGCCACTAGGCCCCCCACCTTTATAGGATGCCCCTGACGAGGAGAAGAATGTCTATCAGACTCGTCAGGAGGACCACAACTTAGTTCATTGCGGCATATTGTATGGGCTAGAGCCGGAACTTCGAAAGAGTTTCGAAAACGGCAATGCATTTGATACAATGGGTGAGTTGAAAATGATTTTCGACACACATGCTGCTGTAGAGAGCTACAACGCTTCAAAAAAGTTCTTTAGCTGCATGATGGAAGAGCACAGCTCTGTTAGTGAGCATGTACTCAATATGTCGGGTTATGCCGATAAGCTTGTGTCCTTCAGAATAACGATTCCATTGACTTAGGAATCCATCGTGTTCTGCAGTCTCTGCCACCTAGCTATAAGAGCTTTGTGATGAACTATAATATGCAAGGCATGAAGAAGTCTCTCCCCGAGCTTCTGTCAATGCTTAAAACTGCAGAAGTGGAGATCAAAAAGGAACATCAAGTGTTGATGATCAATAGGAACACTGGTTTCAAGAAAGACAAGAAGGGAAAACGAAAGGGAAGTAAGGGCGGCAAGCCTGTTTCCGTGCCTGAAAAGAAACCCCGAGTTGGACCTAAGTCTGATACCGAGTGCTACTATTGTAAGGGGACTGGCCACTGGAAGCGCAACTGCCCCAAGTATTTGGCAGACAAGAAGGTCGGCAAGGCAAACAAAGGTATATATAATATACATGTTATTGATGTGTACTTGCCTAGTGCTCGTAGTAGCACCTGGGTATTTGATACCGGTTCAGTTGCTAATATTTGTAACTCGAATCAGGGGTTGCGGAACGAGCGACCGCTAGCAAGGGGTGAGGTCAAGATGCGTGTCGGCAATGGATCAAGCGTTGATGTGATCGCCGTCGGAACGCTGCCTCTCCATTTGCCGTCGGGATTAGTTATAAACTTGAATAATTGTTATCTGGTGCCTGCACTGAGCATGAACATTCTATCTGGATCGTGTTTGATGCGAAGTGGTTATTCATTTAAATCCTAGAACAATGGTTGTTCCATTTATATGAATGAAATCTTTTATGGTCATGCACCGATGATGAATGGTTTATTTCTATTAGATCTCGATGATAATGTTACACATATTCATAATGTTGATGCTAAAAGGATTAAACTTAATGATGATATATCCGCATATATGTGGCACTGCCGTCTAGGTCATATTGGCGTTAAACACATGAAGAAGCTCCATTCGGATGGACTTTTGGAATCACTTGATTTTGAATCATTTGATACATGTGAGCTATGCCTTATGGGCAAGATGACTAGAATGCCGTTTTCCGGTTCAATGGAACGGGCGACAGATTTATTAGAAATCATACATTCTGATGTATGTGGTCCAATGAGTGTGTCGGCGCGAGGTGGATATCGTTATTTTGTTACTTTCACGGATGATTTGAGTAGATACGGTTATATCTACTTGATGAAACACAAGTCTGAAACCTTTGAAAAGTTCAAGGAATTTCAGAATGAAGTGGAAAATCATCGTAATAGAAAGATCAAATTCCTACGGTCCGACCGTGGAGGTGAGTATCTAAGTCACGAGTTTAGCACTCACATGAAAGAGTGTGGAATTGTTTCACAACTCACGCCTGCCGGAACACCACAGCGAAATGGTGTGTCGGAACGTCGTAATCGTACTTTATTAGATATGGTTCGATCTATGATGTCTCTGGCGGACTTGCCGTTGTCATTTTGGGGTTATGCACTAGAAACTGCTGCATTCACTTTAAATCGGGCACCATCTAAATCCGTTGAAAAGACACCGTATGAATTGTGGTTTGGAAACAAACCTAAGCTGTCATTCTTAAAGTTTGGGGATGCGATGTTTATGTGAAGAAACTTCAACCGAATAAACTCGAACCCAAAGCGGAAAAATGCGTCTTCATAGGATACCCTAAGGAAACTATTGGGTATTCCTTCTATCACAGATCCGAAGGCAAGGTTTTTGTTGCCAAGAATGGACCTTTCTAGAGAAAGAGTTTCTCGCGAAAGGTGTGAGTAGTCGGAAGGTAGAACTCGAAGAGGTTATTGAACCTTCTCTTCAAAGTATGGCGAGTAGCGCAGCGCCGGCAGTTGTTCCGGAGTTGGCTCCACCTGTTGAAGAGGGAACTAATGATAATGATCATGAAACTCTGAAAGAGAGTACTACCGAACCTCGCAGGTCAAGCAGGACGCGTGCAGCTCCCAAGCTGTATGGAAATCCTGTCATGAATTTCATGGTTGATCAAAATGATGACCCTGCGACGTATGAAGAAGCGATGATGAGCCCGGATTCCAACAAATGGTTAGAAGCCATGAAATCCGAGATGGAATCCATGTATGAAAATCAAGTCTGGAACTTGGTGGAATTACCTCACGACCGAAAGGCCGTGGAGAATAAATGGATTTTCAAAAGGAAAATTGATGCTGATGGTAATGTGACCGTCTATAAAGCTCGACTTGTCGCAAAGGGGTTTCGACAAATTCAAGGAGTTGACTACGATGAGACATTCTCTCCCGTAGCGATGCTAAAGTCAGTTAGGATTATGTTAGCAATTGCTGCATATTTTGATTATGAGATATGGCATATGGATGTCAAAACCGCGTTTCTCAATGGTAATATTGAAGAAGAGTTGTATATGATACAATCAAAGGGTTTTGTCGATCCTAAGGATGCTAACAAGGTGTGCAAGCTTCAGCGATCCATCTATGGATTGAAGCAAGCATCACGAAGTTGGAATCTCCGCTTTGATGAGGTGATCAAAAAGTTTGGATTTGTCCAAACTTATGGAGAAGCTTGTATTTACAAGAAAGTGAGTGGGAGCAATGTGGCATTTCTGATATTATATGTGGATGACATATTATTGATCGGAAATGATATAGATCTTTTAAACAGCGTTAAAAGTTATCTAAACAGCAAATTTTCAATGAAGGACCTAGGTGAAGCGTCATACATATTAGGCATAAAGATCTATAGAGATAGATCAAGGCGCCTAATAGGGCTATCGCAAAGTACATACCTTGATAAGATTTTAAAGAAGTTTAAAATGGACGGAAGTAAGAAGGGGTTCTTACCTATGTTGCAAGGCAAGACATTGAGTAAGACTCAAAGTCCGGCTACGGCGGAAGAAAGAGAGATAATGGACAAAGTCCCCTATGCTTCAGCCATAGGCTCTATAATGTATGCCATGCTATGTACAAGACCAGATGTGGCACATGCTATTAGTTTGACTAGTAGGTACCAATTGGATCCAGGTTCGGAACACTGGATAGCGGTCAAGAATATCCTTAAGTACTTACGAAGAACTAAGGATATGTTTCTTGTATACGGAGGTGAAGAAGAGCTCGTCGCTAAGTGTTATGTCGACGCTAGCTTTGACACCGATCCGGATGACTCTAAGTCTCAATCAGGACGTTTTTCTCATGAATGGCGGAGCAGTTAGTTGGAGGAGCTCCAAACAACCTGTGGTAGCGGGATCAACAACGGAGGCCGAATATGTTGCTGCTTCAGAAGCGGCTCAGGAAGCAGTTTGGATGAAGGAGTTCATATCCGAACTAGGAGTGGTTGCAAACGCGTTGGACCCAATGGTGATCTATTGTGACAACAATGGTGCCATTGCCAATGCCAAAGATCCAAGGTCTCACAAGCATTCCAAGCATATTAAGCGCCGGTTTCACTCCATCCGCGAGCATGTCAAGGATGGAGATATAAAGATTTGTAAAGTACATACGAATCTTAATGTAGCAGATCCGTTGACTAAAACTCTCCCTAGAGCAAAACATGATCAACAACAGAACTCAATGGGTGTTATATTTTATCACTATGTAACTAGATTATTGTCTCTAGTGCAAGTGGGAGACTGAAGGGAATATGCCCTGAGAGGCAATAATAAAGTGGTTATTATGTGTATTCTAAGTATATGATAGATGTTTATTTTACATGCTATAATTGTATTAATACGAAACATTAATACATGTGTGTTTAATAAACAAATAGAAAGTTCCTAGTTAAGCCTCTCTCATAAACTAGCGCGTTGATTAACAAGATGATCAAGGTTTCCTGATCATGGACATTGGATGTTGTTAATAACGGGATCACAACATTAGTGTAATGGTGTGATGAACATTCATCCGAAGTATAGCATTACGATCAAAGTCATTGAGTTTATATTGCTATAACAACTTACGAAGTGATCCTAATCCTTAGACCATGAGATCATGTCAATCATTAACACCGGAAGAGTTTCTTGATAACATCAAACGTCACACTGTAACAGGGTGATTATAAAGATGGATTCAGAACTAATAAAGTGTTATGTTGAGGCTCATGGATCGAGAGTGGAATTTGTTCATCCCGATGATGGATAGATATACTCTAGGCCCTCTCGGTGATATCACATTGATTAGCTTGCAAGCAAGTGATTTGATCACTAGAATGTTATATCACGGGAACGAGAAAAGAGTGCATGTCAGTAACGAGATCAAACTAGGTATGGAGATACCGATGATCGAATCTCGGACATGTAATATATCGTGAAACAAAGGGATTAAGATACTAGCGTAAAAGGTTCCGACGATCACAAGAAAGTCATCGTTGAATGTGTGGGAGTCAGTATGGGTCTCCAGATCCCGCTTCTGATTATTGATCCGAGAGGGGTCTCGATCATGTCCGCATTATTCACGAACCGTAGGGTGACACACTTAAGAGACACCAACATCCAATTGGAGCAAAAGTTTCATGCCGAAAGAATAAACAAGCGCAGGAATTTATTTCACTAGATACCGAAATAGGTTTTCGGGTGAAATTGCATAAAGTGGTTATGCATGTGAAATAGAATTCTAGCAAGGGCTTATTTGTGAATGTTTGTCATTAAAGTAATTGACAAAATTCTGAATAAAATAAAAGAGTTTTATTTAATGAGAGTTTGCATTAAATTTGGTGGAAATGTAATGGCAAGTTTGAGTGGGATTTTGAGTGGAGGCATATGAATGGATTTTTGTGAGTGGAGTGTCCACCCACATGAATGAAGGAGGGGAGGGGGCAGCCCCCATGGCCAGCGGCCACCCCCTTGGGTGCCCCCCTCCTCCTATAAAAGGAGCCCATCCTATCACTTCTCACTCACACCTCCTCGTGAAGGATCTCTCTCCCCCTCTATAATTTATGCCCCATGGTCTCGGACTAGCGAGATACATGTTCCCGGTGGCTATTCGGCAAGAAAGAGTTGTTCTTCCGCTACATCGCTGGAGCGAGGAGGCAGAGGTTGCTCGGTTCCTCGAACGTGTGTGCGAGCACGGATGCGCTGCTGATTTGCGGCGCTAGGACTTCCTCTCGATCTTGAGATCGGCAAGAGATCATATACATCAACCACGAGTTGAACTCGTTAAGCTTTGTCGGTCTTCAAGGGTATGTTCTCTACGGATATACATCCGCCCGTTGTTTGTATCTAATAGATAGATCTTGGTACATAGTTCACATCGTAGGAAAATTTTTGTTTTCTATGCTGCGAACCCTAGAGTTAGCGTTTTTCGTAGACGTTACAAGGCCTGAGTTTTCCCAGTGCCCTCGTACCGCACTACTTGGCTGTGTCGATCGCTTTGCCAAAGGTTGACTTCTGCAAATAGTGTAACGTTGTTATTACGAGTGCGAGTGGCACAAGACACGGAGAGTAGACACAATTTTGCGGTAACCAATCTGTTTTATTTCATAGCGGGTGGGGAGTACATGTCTGGAGTTCTAGGAGTATAACTTCCGTAGGAGGTTTACATTCCATGGCTGCTTGACGTCGAGTTTTCCGTCTCCTCGGACGTTGGTGAGGTAGTAGGCATCATTTCCCAGGACTCGCCCAATGGCGAATGGTCCCTCCCAAGGGGGGGAGAGCTTGTGCATGCCTTTCTTGTCCTGGATTAGGCGCAGTACCAGGTCGCCTTCCTGGAAAGTGCGAGTCCGCACTCGCCGGCTATGGTAGCGGCAGAGCCCTTGCTGGTAGATGGCGGTGCGGGAGCGAGCTAGGTCTCGTGCTTCGTCTAGCTGGTCGACTCCGTCTTGGCGTGCAAGCTCGTTTACAGCCTCCGTGTAGTTGGCCACCCTTGGTGAGTCGTGCTCGAGGTCGGTTGGCATGACCGCCTCGGCGCCGTAAACCATGAAGAAGGGGGTGAATCCTGTCGACCTGTTGATGGAGGTGAAGATGCCCCAGATGACGGAGGGGAGTTCCTCGACCCAGCACCCGGCGGTGCGCTCGAGTGGGACTTGTAGTCGTGGCTTCAGGCCATGGAGGATGCTCTGATTGGCGCGTTCTGCCTGGACATTGGACTCTGGGTGGGCGACAGAGGCGAGGTCGAGTCGGATGTGGTGCTCCTCGCAGAACTCGGCCATGGCTTCTTTGGCGAAGTTGGTGTCGTTGTCCGTGATGATGCTTTTTGGGAACCCGTAGCGATAGATGAGCTCGCGTAGGAACTTGGTGGCGGTCTTCCCGTCGCACTTGCAGATTGGCTTAGCCTCCACCCATTTTGTGAATTTGTCGACTGCGACTAGGAGGTGGGTGAAGCCAGAGGGGGCCTACCATGTCCATGCCCCACACGGAGAACGACCAGGTGATGGGAATTATCTTGAGCGCCGAGCTCGACACGTGAGTCTGGTTGGCATATTTCTGGCATCCGACGCACCGCTGAACAATGTCGACAGCGTCTGCGTGTGCGGTGAGCCAGTAGAAGCCGTGCCGCATGACCTTTGCGACCAGAGAGCGGGCGCCGGCGTGGTGGCCGCAGTCGCCGGAGTGGATGTCTTGGAGGATTTTGCGTCCTTTAGCGGGTTGGACGCAGCGTTGGAACACGCCGGTCACGCTGCGCTTGTGGAGCTCGCCGTTTATGATGACGAAGGACTTGAAGCGGCGTGCTATCATCCGTGCCTCCGTTTCGTCAGCGCGTAGGGTGCCTCCCTCCAGATAAGAGACGTATGGCGCGGTCCAGTCGCTTGGCTTGGCGATTAGTGCGACCAGGGCTGCTTCTGGTTGCAGCAGGATTCCGATGTCGATTTCCCATGGGGGAGAGACGGAAGGTTTGGTGATGGTGTCGAGGAAGACGCCAGAAGGTGGTGCGAGTCGGGCCGAGCCGATGCGAAAGAGTACGTCGGCCTCCTCGTTCTTCCGCCTGTCGATCCACTCGACGGAGTAGCCTGCGAAGTGTCCACCCAACTATTCCACTGCTTGGCGGTATGCCGCCATGGTGGGGGATACGGTGTCGCAGGTGCCGGCGACGAGGTCGGAGTCTCCGTAGCAGCGCAGGCGATTAATGTTCATCTCCTTGGTCGCTCGCATGCCGTGGAGTAGCGCCTCGTACTCGGCCATGTTGTTGGTGCAGGGGGTGAATTCGAGGTAGAGGACGTAGCAGAGCTTGTCGCCCTTCGGAGATGTCAGTACGATCCCCGCTCCTGCACCGTCTGTGTTCTTGGAGCCTTCGAAGTGTAGGCTCCAGTAATGGAGGTATGGCAGCTTCTCTGGTTGTTGGGCCTCCTCCCAATCGGCGAGGAACTCTGCGAGAGCCTGCGACTTGATCGCCTTGCGCGGCTCGTACTTGATGTTGTGGACGCCGATCTCAACGGCCCACTTGGCGACTCGCCCGGTCGCCTCGCGGTTGCGGATGATGTCCTGCAATGGTGTTGAGGAGACGACCGTTATTGGGTGCTCCTACAAGTAGTGCAGTAGTCGCCGCTGTGCTCTAAAGACCGCGTATACCAATTTCTGGTACTGCGGGTAGCGCTGGCGCGACTCGGTGAGGACTTCGCTGATGTAGTACACAGGTCGCTGCACTGGGCGCTCCTTCCCTTGTCGACGACCATGACGGTGCTAACGACGCGCTCGGAATCCACGACGTAGACCAACATCGGTTCCTTGTCGACGGGGGCGGCTAGTAGCACCTCCTTGAGAGCGTGGAGCGCGTCGTCTGCCTCCTTGTCCCACTGGAAGGTGGGGTTCTTGCGCATTAGGCGATAAAGGGGCATCGCCTTCTCGCCTAGCCGGGGGATGAAGCGACTGAGAGCCGTGACTCGCCCGGACAGCTTCTGGACGTCGCGCAGGCACTTGGGTCTGCCGAGTCGAGCGATCGTGTTGATCTTGGCGGGGTTCGCCTCGATTCCGCGCTTGGAGACGACGTATCCCAGTAACTGTCCAGTTGGTAGTGCACTTTCGTGGGTTTAGCTTTATCTTGTACCTTCGCAGGTTGGCGAAGGTTTCCGCCAGGTCGGCGAGTAGATCGCCCTGGCGAGTGGATTTTACCACCACGTCGTCGATGTAGACATGGATATTGCGGCCAATTTGGCTCGCAAGGCACTCCTGCATGCACCGCTGGTAGGTCGCTCCGGCGTTTTTGAGGCTGAAGGTCATGGGATCGCGTGGCGCGTATCCAGCGTTGGCAACGAAGTCGACTCGCCCGTCACCGCGGCGTTTGCCGGTGAGGTGAGTGTTGCTGTAGCGTAGCTCGGGTCGCCACCCGTTGTCATGGCCGCTCGTGCGGCGATGTCCTCCCGACTCGTCGTCGGTTTCTTGGTTTGGGTCCTCCTCCGCGTACTTCTTTGCGATCTCTAGGAGGTCCGGTATGTTGTCGAGTGTTCTGTACACTCGCTTGAGATTGACGACAAGTGGCTCGTAGCGGCACGAGGTCTTGAAGCAGTGGATCGCGGTGTCCGGGTGGATTCCGGTCGCGTTATACCACAGATCTTGCCACAGTTGGACCCAACTGCGGGTCGACTCGCGGGGTCCCTGGACGCATCGCTCCAGGTTCTCGATGGTGGTGGCGCGGGTGTACGAGCCCTCGAAGTGCCTGACGAAGGCATCGCGCATTTCCTCCCAGGAGTTGATGCTATCCGCGGGAAGGGTGTTAATCCACTTCCTGCACGCTCCCTCCATCATCAGGGGAAGGTAGCGGGCGGCGAGTAGATCGGTGTGGCCGGCAATCCCCATCGTCATGAGGTAGGTGTCCATCCATACGGACGGATCGTACGAGGGATCGTACTTCTCTATTTCCTTCGGTGCTTTAAAGTTTGTCGGGTATCTTTCGCCTCGGATCATCGGTCTGAAGCACTAGGGTCCGACTCGGCTCAGCGATCCCCTTGGTTCGCTGTCGCGGCGGTTGGTGAGGGTGTGCCGCATGTCTTCAGGCTGGCGTGCACGCCAACTCTTGTTGTTGATGATGTGGGTGCGTGCGTCGACGGGCTGCCCATTGGCGGCGACGAAGTTGTTCGCCGGCCGCGGATCGTTGGTGGAGAGTGCCGCGTTCGCGTGTCGGTGTTGGAGCTGCAGGGGCTCGGGTGGAGGGCAGTTGAGGGTATTCGCCACCATGGGGCGGCCGCTCGAGGCCGCCCTACTGCCCGATGAACCCGAGTGCATCCAACCCTGTGAGTTGGAACCCGCATTTTGTTGCTCAACTGCTTTGGCGAGTAGAGCCTTAGCGTACTAGATCTGCAAGGCACCTTTGCCGGTTACTTGGATGTTGTCGACCGCAGCTCGGCTTGCGACGACGTTGTCCATTGGGGTGGAGAACAGCGGGAGGCCGTTCGCGTCTCGCTCTCATGAGGAGACCACGATCCTTGGTTGGTCCCTGGGGGGCGCGCGGTTGGGTGGTGGTGGGGCGCCGTTGGCCGTCGCCCTGGTGGGGGTCGAGCGCTTCCTCCTGGCGGCGCGTTCTCGCAGATCGCGCGCTCGGCCACGCGAGCCGGGTCGTTCTCGTCATCGAAGTTCAGGGCACGCCCCTGGATGGTGGGGTTCAGGCACAACCTGATTCGAAGTTGGTGATAGCGCGACATCTCCTGCGCTGTCGCCTGCTCGAGGTGAAATTTTTCGCGCTCGGCTTGCTCCTTGCGGACTGCCTCCTCCAGCTTCAGGCGGAGTTCCTCGACCTCCGTTGCCGTCGTGTTTGGTGGGATCAGCGTGGAGAAGGGGTCTTCCGGCGGGTCGGCGCCGGTCGCCATGTAGGTCGTGGCGTGGCGAGTGGTTCCGTCGTGGAGGTCGGCGGAGTTCTCCGACCCGGAGTCGAAGTCTCCAACGTTGGAGACCTGGGTGATGGAGCCTGCGGGCGATGCGGCGACAATGGATCCGACGGCCGACGCCAGGGTCACCGAATCGGCGTCGTCATTGAGGGCCGCGTCGTCCGCGGCCGCGGTGGTTTCGGCCACGTTGTTGTCGGCCGAGTCGTACTTGGAGGCAAGGCGGTGAATCGTGCGGACCTGGCTCTCAGAGAGCCGGCCGCGTGGTGGCGACTCGTGGATGCGAGCCGAGTCCTCCGAGATGATGACGTCGGTAAGGCCGACGAAGAGGCTGATCATGCCGACCGGCAGGATCACGCTGTGTGTGACGGGTCGCGCCGCCGGGACGTAGCTGCTCGGCAAGATCTGGAGCATCTCGCCGATCGCAATCATGCGGCCGGTGGCGATCGACTCGTTGATGGGCAGATTGGATCTCGCCGCAGAACACCGGCCTGACCGGCCAGGCCCCACGGTGGGCGCCACTGTCGTGGGAATGACAACGGCAGATGCTGCAATCGACATCGAGTTGTAGAACATGGGGCAAGGGCGGCCAGCCATCTGCGGTGCGAAATGAGGGCGTAGACGCAAGGGTATAGCTAGGTTCGGCCCCCGGAGGGTAAAGACCTACTCCTGCTAGATTGTATTATGGTGAGAGTACAGAGGGGCGAGCTCAACGACTAGGCGGCGAGTCGCTTGGGTGTATGATGGAACGTATCCCCTATGCATCCCCTGGGGAGGTTTATATAGGCTCACCTCGCTAGGGTTTACAGATTACAACCGAATTAGTTAAGGATTCGGAGGTTCTATGACCTAGTCCAACTGGGCCTAGCTACGCTTCTGGGCCTTCAGCTCCCAGTCGCCTGAGTCCACGCCAAGTCTCGATCCAGTCGCCGTCCTACAGGCCCACTCGCTGACGGCTTGGGCCAGTAGGAAACGTATTGCTGGGTATACCCCGGTAGGCATATCCCATCATACATACCTCAACAAAAGATTGAATCAGTAAAAACTTAGTGAGGAGGAGCAAATCATGGAACCAGTGAATCATTATGAAGGGAATACAATTTGCAACAAACAAGAAAGAGGAAAATTAGGAAATAAAAAAATCTTAAAAGCAACAACATTGACCTTACTTTGGAGAACTCTATGTTTTTCTTAAGAAAATGGATCTGCTTGCCACTGCCACATCCGATAATGCATGGAGGAGGTAGAAAGGTATGGCAGAGATGAAAGACCAAATCACTAGAGAGAGAATACTTCAATAAATCCCTATTATATGTTTCAATCAAAATACCAAGATCTTACTACATCGACCAATCTGCAGTTGTATCATGAGTGCTGACTAATTTCAAGTACAGAGACAAAATATGTTTTTGGTATATGACACAGAATACATTTGTATCTGAAATATATAGACCCGCACAAACATCCTCATATTTGATTGACAAAATTTAAAAGAAGATGGCAATATAAAAAACACTATGTCTGGTTGCGAGAAGTGAGGAGTGAGGATTAACAGGGTTAGAATTTTTGGGAGGCATAAGTACCTGAGTTTTTTGTTGAACACTATCATCAATGTTTTCACATCACAGTCATTGCCAATTCATCAAACAGCTCAAGTGCAAAAGCCAGAGAGCAATCTCAATGGTCACTAGTGGAAACTAGGCCTCTAACACCGGTTCGTAGAGGCCTCTAACAGCGGTTCCAGAACCGCTCTTGGGGGTTCGGTGTTAGAGCCCCCCCTTTAACAGCGGTTCGTATAAGAACCACTGTTAAAGGGTGGCGCACGTGGGGCTGCCACAGCGCTCAGCCCCCCCCCCCCCCTTTAACACCGGTTCGTAACACGAACCGTTGTTAAAGGTTCTCTGCCGCGGCAGGAAAACGACATAAATATCTGCCGCGGCAGAGTTCTACCGCCGCCCCGTTCTGGGCGTATTTCTGCGGCACGGCGGGGACGGGGAGGGGGAGGGGGAGGGGGAATCGATCGGGAGAGGTATACACACATCTTTGGTATATACGAGTACATCCATAATTAAACAACTATTATTATACACACATCGTCATTGTGGTATTCTCTGTACACGTTGAAAGCATCAAGTACAAGACAAACACGTTCAAGCATGCATATATACAATATAACATCTCCGTCCATGTTCATTTTGGTGGATATCTAAAGAGTTCTCTGACAGGCGTGATGACCTCATCAAGTATGAACCCCGCCAATTCCTCTTGAATGGCTCGTATGCGGTCAAATGGTAGGAGTTGGTCCCGCATCCGTTCGATCTGAATATATATGAAGAATGGGGTCAATATATATATAAGAATAAAACTCAACACAATTGATGGTAATAAAATAATGTTGTGTACTTTGTTTACTTACTCTAAGTTGTTCTAGTGCGGCTTGGTCCGTCGCATATATCGTGTTGTGAATAAACTCACAAACATAGTACCCACATAAGTTATTGTCGTGTCCCTGATGCGCCCACTTTACGAGAATAGAGAGTTCAATCAAAATAATAATCAATAAAGCATGATATAATGGAATTGGAAGCAGAATCAAAGAGATACGCAGACCTAGCTAGCTACTATTACTTACATTTTGGTCTACAAATTTTAGTTCTTCTGACCATTCACCCACGGCCCTGCCCGTGAACCTTTTCCAAACCCTTTCCGGCAAATAAAATGGATAAAGGAGTAATTAATTACTTGTTGTCACGAAAGTTGCCGATCTGGTGCGATAATATGATTGAATTTACCTCTGGAGCATCTCTCTAAATTCTGCCCATAGCTCTTTTTCTTTTCGTAACGAGTCCATGACAAGGACTTTTCCTGAGTCAGGTTGAATGACTAGCAGAATAAAGTGGAACCTACGCACGCATAACTCATCATCAGTTAAACTTAACATCGAGTAAGCCGAAACAGAATGTGTACAAGGGAGGGTAACAGTACTCACAAGAAGTTGTAAGGCAATAGTATTTCCCTTTTGGTTTGTTGTCTCAGTAAAGACCTTAGCAATAAATCTTATGTTTGCCCGGGCCTCCTTTCATGCATTCCATAACCTTTTTCCTGCATAATAGTATATATAAATATATGGTGAGAATATATATATACATGCAATTAATGAATTGAATGAGATGAGATAGAAATTAAAGAAATAGTACTTACACACAATAAAGGCTTATGCTAGCTTTGTCGAGTTCCTTCTGATTGAATAGAAAATGCAAGTCTTGAATGTTGAAGGTGATCGCGTCGTCTCCGCACAAGAAAATCTGATCTCTTATATGCGTCGTGATCCATTATTCCTTTCTCGTCTTGCAGAAATCAAGGTACCACTTGTGCAATCTTCGCATCTTTGTTGGTAGATTCTTGAGCTCCTCTTTCTTGACGAGATTCTTCCCATACTTCCATGGATGTATGGGGTTGGCATCGCCTTTGGGCAAGTTGTCTCCCATGATGTTCAATTATGCAATGTAAGTCATCCCCATCTCATTGGCCTTTCTTTGTAGCTCTGGCTCGTAATCATTTACGGGAGGAGCGTCCCGTGTGTCTTGGAGCGGGGCGCATGATTGGTTTTCCTGCTCTCCGAGCATGGGAACTGTTTTCTGGGATGCCGCACGACTGCTACTTTCAGTCTCCCTATGGCGCGTTGCATCCCCCTTCAAAATCTGGCGCTCGTAGTCCGGCACAAGTGGGGTTTCAGGTTTCAAAAGATTTTTGTAAAACTTCTCCACCACCGTCGGATCTATTATCTCCTTTGGCTCGGCCCGTCTAGGTGCAAAGAATTTCTTGACCTCTTCTTCCAAGATCCTATTGGTCTCCTCGTTGCTGCGATTCCACTATAAAACCAGAAATGGCTTGGCAGAAGGCTGCGGGACGTAGTTTTTTGAACTCTTTGGCGTACGGTTTCCTGCGGATTTCTTTGTGGCAGTGCTAGTGATGCTCTTCGTGGCAGTGCTCTTCCGCTTACGCTGAGGAGATGGCTGAAGCACTGGAGATGGCTGACGGGCAGGAGATTGCTGGCGCGCCGGAGATGGCTGGCGCACCGGAATTGGCTCCCGCGCAGGAGATGGCTGAAGCGCCGGAGATGGCTGCCGCGCAGGAGATGGCTGAAGCGGCTCAGACTGCTGACGTTGCGGAGACGGCGGGGGTGCCAGTGGCCTCCAATTTGGAAGCACGATGTGTTCCTTCTTCCAAAGAATGGTTGTTTTCACAGCATATTTGAGTTGAGTTTCCCCTTCACCTGTAGCATGGTCAAGCTGTGCTTCCTCATATTCCTTCACAATCTCATCCACCCCGACAATAGCATAGCCATCTGGAATCGGTCGGCAGTGGTAAGTTCCACTAGCTACAGGAGGTAAAGCATAGCCGACAGCCACCTTAATGGATAAGCCCATTAATCTCACATGCAGCTCAGCGTGTTCGCTCTCCGTGATCTCATCCACGGGGTATCGAGGACCCGCCATTTCAAGCGTGGGCTGCACGTTCTCCGTGGAAGCCATGTTGCTTTTCCGCGCAGAGTCTGGGCCGCCGGCAGCTTCCAATGCAGGCTCTTCATGCCGCTGAGATGGGCCGGTAGCTTGATGGCTCTGTTTTGCATTCACTTGCGCCTGCAGCACCACAAGTGCATGTTCTATCTGTGTCATCCGCTCTGTACGCTCTTTTTCTTTTCTGCCGCACCATCTGTAAGAGTCGCCTACCGATGGCGTGTGTGAGCTGGTCATTCTCTCTGTCGGGATGGAAGGTCCTGGCGGCTGTTTCCTCATATGCCGTGATGAGTTCAGTGACGGGTTTGGCAAGGAGGGTTGGGAAGATACACAATCCTGTTTCTGGGTCCAACCTTGCCCCGATTCCGTAGAACCAAGTCTTTGCACGTAGGTCCCACCCATCTAATTGGGGTGTGATCCCTCTAGCGTGCAGGGCCTTCTCAGCTTCCTCCCACTTAGGCCTCTGAGATATGTAGCCACCTGACCCCGTCCTATGGTGATATTCCTTCTTCTGGGCATTTAGTGTATTGGTTTCTGACCTCTTTTTAGCTATAGCACCTTTTTATATGCCACAAATTCGGGCCAGTGAGGTCTTATCTTCGCATAATATGCGTCTTCGAAATCTGGAGTCTCGCGAGCTTTGACAAATTTGTTCAATTTTGTCTTCCAGTTGTGGAAAGCGTCAGCCATCTTGTTTAGAGTCCACTCTTTGACCTTTTCCTTTATAACCGGTTTGTTTTCATCCTCCTCTGGCGGAAGGGTGAAATTTACCAACAACGAATTCCAAAGCGTTTCTTTGGATCTTTCATCGACAAAGGTACCGTCGCCCTTCTTTGGGTTATTCCAATATTCAATTATGATTGGGATTTGGTCCCTAACAAGAACTCCAGCCTGACGTACAAATTTGTCTGTGGCCTTCTTGGGCTCCATCGGCCTGCCATCAACACGGACTGCTTCGATCGTGAACTTTGCACGATCTTTCAACCGATGGCTCGCGCCTCGCTTGCTCTTTTTCGTAGAAGAAGATTGTTTCTGGCTGGTCGATCCAGAGGGCTAAAAGAAGAAAGAAGCGTTAATTAATACATTTACATATATACAAATCAATCGGTGCAAGTCAGCAGAGGCTTAATCCATGCATATACCTCGACAGACTTTGTAACACTAAAGTGCGTTCACCGGAGTCGTCATCTTCTCCATGACTACTTGAGCTGTCATCATGTCCCTCCAAGTTCATATATTGTGAGGTGTCCTCGTGGATCATGTTCTCCATTATTTCTTCATCTTCAAGGTTTCTACTAAGTGGATCCATAGTTTCTAAAACAATAATATGATCACACAAATATCAATAATACATCTATTGAAATGCTCAAGCAAAGATGATGATATGACAGGTTAAAAGTATCGAAATATAACCCTAATACATGCTTGGTCATTCCAAACCCTAATTCGGAGAAACCCCCGATTCATATGAGAGGGTACATTTACTTCTTCTAATTAACTCGTCATGAAAGTTGATTAACATAGCATGGTTATTATAATGCTATATTGACAACGAGTGGTGGCGGCGCTAGGGCGAGAGCAGGGACAGAGGAGGTGTGCGTTCGAACCAGGATGACGTGGGCTCGGCGAGGACAGAGGAGGTCAGGGTCGACGGCATAATATTATCTAGAGTAAGAGAGTAAACATTCAAGTGGACTTGGATTCATACACAAATATACATATTATTCATACAAAAATACACAAATAAATACACAAATGCTTGATCATTTTAAACGAGTTCCGAGGGGTCCAAAACCTAATTCAGAGAAATCCCGGATGCATATGAGAGGGGCTAGCCACAATGGCTGACGCGTGGGACCGTGGCTCACCGGAGGATGCTCCAGACAGCGGCGGCTGGCGGCGCTGGAGAGCGACCTAGGGCGTGCGAGGTAGCGGGTTCGCCTCAGCGTGATGCGGCCTACCTAAAACGGGCAGCGCCACTACCTAGGGGTCACCGGAGCGACGTTAACGACAACGGCCAGCGGGGGCGCTTGCAGAGCAGCGAGGTGACGACCCTAAACTAATACTAACTATGAAATACACTAAATAACCCTAAAGGGCCTCCTTTCATGCATTCTGATGTACCCTAAAGGGCCTCCTTTCATACTAACTATGCATATTAGGCAAGTTTTATTGTTTCTTAATAAGCACATACTAATCTACGTACTTAAAACTATTTATTTCTCTTGGATTTCTGGATGCCTACTAGTAATGATGAGTGCTTTGACACTACTGCATATTTGCAAAGTATGATCTACCAAAAAATACATAACTAGAAGAGGAAGTCGCCGCCTCACTCATCTGCCATCTGGATATGTGATTATCTAGGCTGACCACTACAAGAACTCCAAAACTCCTGGCAGAGATGTAGTATAGTACAGAACAAGCAAATACAATAATGTTTGCATAAGTAGTTTTCCTTTAAAATCTACACTTGATCGGCTATGACTCTAAGGTTATGTTTGTTTGGGATGCCAGCTTTTGAAAAGTAGCTGTGGAGAATCAGCTGTGGTGAATCAGCTATACGAAGCAGTTATTGCCAGCAGAGATTTGGTGTTTGGTAGAACTTATTTTGATGGCTGCAGTTGCTGGTTCTAGGATTGAATTATGTGTAATGCTCATGACCGTAGAAGATGTTATATAAGTATAAATTTGAAATGAATTAGGTGTTTCTGACTTTTTTACTTAAACACTATTTAGCATATAGATTCATTAATATTTTAACAAACTTGCGACATCTTTTTTGAGACTGAGGGAGTATATATGATGATTCAAGTAAAATTAGATAATTCTAACCCTTTTTAGCATAAACATGCTTAAGATCTAAATAACCTCAATTACCTTTTTGCTAAATTACTTGTTTCATATACCATGATATGAATTGCCGCAGACAGAGAAAGTATTAATGGGCTTGTCGCGTTTGCATCTAGAATGAAACAAATTGCCTTTGATTGATGGCTGGGAAGATGCTGTTTGTAACTAATCGAGCAGATTAGTTAGTTTGTGCATACTTCCAGGACCTCGAGGACGATGCGGAGCTCCTGAAGCAGTCTTATGCAGTTGGAAGGATGAGCCAGGTGAGGGAGGTCAGACGAGTCAGGGGAGGGCCGCTGCAGTGATGACCCACAAGTATAGGGGGTGTATCATAGTACTTTCGATAAATAGGAGTGTCGATCCCAACGAGGAGGAGAAGGTGTTGACTAGTGGTATCGAGCAGGAAATCTCTGTAAATACTTAACAAACGTATTTTTAGGTGTTTTATGATAAAGCAAGGAAATAAAGTGCAAGTAAATAAAGACAACAAATAATTGCAGCAAGGGCCCAATCCTTTCTTAGCAAAGGACAAGCCGGTGGAAATACTAATGAGGACCAAACATTCTCGAGGACACATGGGAATACCGTCAAGTTCTTTCGTTTCATATAGCTGATTAATCTTCTTTGGTTTTATAAGTGTTGTGTGGGTGAACCTGTGCTAATGTACCGACCTTACTTGGACTAATACATACTTGTAATTAAACCCCTTGCAAGCATTCCAACTACAAGAAACCAATTAATATAAAAACATAACCACAGCCTTAAACTCTGATATCCTACACTCCCTTATGCAAAGGTTTCCAAACGGAAGTTCAGATTTCTGTCACTCCGGCAACCCCACAATAACTAGCCAAGTACACAATGCATTCCCCTATGCCCATAAATGGTGAAGTATCATGTAGTGGACGTTGACATGACACCACAACTTTTAAATATTAAACCATTGAATAATACATCAACACAATTCCACTACTAACAACATGACTTCTCCCATGTCCTCAAGAACTAAACGAACTACTCACGAGACATCATATGGATCAAGATCAGAGATGATATGATAATGGATAACAATCTGAACATAAACAATAATTCAATGGTTCCACTCACAAGCATGAACTACAATAGTAATCAACACCGGGAAAGTTTCCCCTAAGAACTATGCAAGATTCAACACAATTGTTACAGCGGGACGGAGTGGTGACGATGGTGCTGGTGGAGATGATGGTGTGGATAATGATGATGATCCCGATGAAGTCTAGCTTGATCATGGTATTGATGGCGACGATCTCCCCTCTCCGGGATGGAATTTCCCCGGCAGAAATCTGTCTGCCGGAGAGCTCTTTCTCTCTCGGTGTTTTTTGCCCCGTAGAGGTGGCGGAATCTTTCTGTGGTCGCTCTCCCCGAATTTAGGCTTTCAAGGAGAAGATATAGGCGAGAGTGTAGAGCTAGAGGTGGGCCAGGGTGGCCACACCCCTGTAGGCGCGACCTAGGGTGGCCCACGCCTGGGGGGTGTGGGCCCCCTGTGGCCCAACTCCTCCTCCCCTTCTGGCATCCTTCGTCTTCTAGGAAAATATAATTTTCTGTAGTTTGTCTTGTATTTTTCTATCTTCACGAAATTGCATCAAAACACCGCTTTTTTTCATCAGAATCCTTACTCCACCAGTTCATCCTCCAAGCATCATCCAACATGGAAAAAACAGATGAAAATACATAAGTAACACCTCTTAATACGAAATATATCAATGAATAGAGGCAAATTATGATATATAATGGTGATGCAAATTGGATGTATCAAATCCCCCCAAGCTTAGACCTCGCTTGTCCCCAAGCAAAAACTAAGCTCAGTAAACATGTCCACAGGTTTATGGAGTGAAGTGTCGATAAAAAGAATACGGACAAGAAGCATCACACTTACCAATACACAACTCATAGAAGAAAGCAACTCACCATTATATAACTTAGCTTGCAACAAGTATGGGAGTCACAATAAAGATGCATAAAGATAAACCATAATTGGGATTGGTAAACTTTATTCTTGGTCAGAGAACAGTTGGCAAACAGTTTTCAAGCAAAGCTTTTGTAAGGAAGTTTATAGCAAGAGTACTATTTTTCCTAAAACATAAAAGGATTTTCACAATGATGGCTTCCAAAGTAATACTCATTTAGATAAGAGTCTCGTGCAAACATGGAAGATAAAGAACATGATTGAATAAATCATCATATGAATGCTTGAAACACAACAACTCAAATGATTGCTGGAGATAGAGAGGAATAGGTTTACTGACTCAACTTAGAAGTAGAAGAAAGGCCCTTCATAGAGGGAAGCGGAGATTTCAAGTTCATAAAGAGCTTTCAAAAGATTATGGTACTTACTAGCTTTGAGCTCTCATTGCCCCTATCATAATCATCTTGAGGTGATTAAGGTTAAAGTGAACAAAGATGGAGTATATGCTTGACGAAATATAAGTTAGCAATCTCATGTCCCTTGAGTACGAGGGTCGCTCCTCATGCTACTCAACTTTAGTTGCCGGTAAGTTCTTGTCATAGTAAGTACATGTGTATCATAGAGAACTGCCAAACAGGTACCCCCTTGAACATGATATAGGAGCTACCCCGTAATCAAAATGACAAGGCAAGCAGACAATGAGCATCTCAGCAATCTCTTATTTACCATGGGAAAATGGTGCTTTTTTCTCTTTCCTCTTTTCAATATGTCTCTCCTTTTTTTATAAGAAGAAAGCTTCATAGATTGCTCATTATGGTGATGCTGGAAGTTTCCACCATGATTAGGCATGGCTTAGGCTAGCGGCCCAGGCGTTTCTCTAACACACATACATAACTCCATGGACTTACAAGCTCCACTTTTATTTCACACCGACGACATCCGCAAACAAAATAGCATGATATCAACTGGTAGATATTTACAGGTGTTAAAAGCGTTCCTCATGACAGCACAGTTCTGCTAATCCCAATGTATATATGCAAGCATATACAACTTCGATGACATAATGGTTCAAGTTTATTAGGGGCAAGAAAATAAGGTGTGCCATCAAGTTCGTGAGAGCTTTACTAACTAGTTTTCACATAGAAAAATAATTTTTAATTTGAAATATAGATGAAGATTGAGAATTTACTTGGAATAGCAATAATGCTAATAGGTAGATATGGTGGACACAAATGGCATAGGTTTTGGTTTAAAGGATTGGATGCATGAGAAGTGTTCCCTCTCAGCATGGGTTTTTGGCTAGCAAGGTTGGGTAGCAAGCAAAAGAGTTGAAGGAAACAAGCAAACATACAAGTGATAAAGTCAAACATGCAATATTCCTTGAAAACACAAAAGATCTTAAATAAAGAATACTAAGCTTATGAGCCAATCAAGAAATAAAATAAATGATACAAAATACATGTAGGTGATTTTCTATTTTCCTTTCAAATCTCAAAAAGTGTTGCTACTGACCAGAGCTTAGTATGCCAAAACCAATTTAGATCTACTTGATGCTCCCAAAGTGATACCAATACTGATCAACAAGATCAATCATATAATAGAGATTTCAAACTAAAATAAGAAGTGCAAAAAGTAAAAGATGAAACTTCTCATTAATATTCCATAAAGGCACTCACACCAAGGGATACATAGATAACCAACTAAAGGAGAGATACTTCCACAATGCAAACCAACCTATATGATAACTTCTCTACCCAAGATATGATTCTACTAAAAAGGTAAAAAGATAAAATATAATGATGTGATACCGCGGCACTCCCCCAAGCTTGGAACAAGCCAAGGGGATGCCAAACCTGATGACGAATTACTCCTTCGGTGATGGTGGTGTTCCCTTGTTGAGGGTGAGAAAACCCTCCAGCATCTCATGAAGCTTGTTATTTTCCTCTTGAAGTATATCCACCTTCATCCTTAGAGCACGGTACTTATCACAAAACTCATCAGTGGTTCAAAGGGCTTCCACTGCCTTAGGGCGGGATCTGAAGTCTAGAACGGAGGTCACCATCCCCTACATATTATGAGAAAAGGCACGTTCAGTGTTAATTGCCCCTACAAAAGTAGGTTTTCTTGCCCTTGATCATGTGGCGGCTTGTCCTTTCATGCCTGCTGACATGTCCTTTACTTCCTCCTCGACGCTCCAATCCATGTCTTCGCGCCTAGCAGCGATCCTTTCTTTCCACGGGCTTCTTTCCCTGTCGTTGGTGGATACCATGGTGCCTTTCAACTTGAGAGTATTTCCTTACAGAAACAGATCGAAACGAAAACACGACAAGAACACGATATTGATACGTCGGAAACGTATCTATAATTTTATATGTTCCATGCTTGTTTAGTATCTACTTTGCTTTTGTTTTTCTACACTTTGAGGTGTTTTTATATGTTTTCTTGTACTAACCTATTAACAAGATGCCACGGTGCCAGTTGCATGTTTTCTTCTGTTTTTGGTTCCAAAAAGGCAGAAAATCAATATTCTCGGAATTGGACGGGACAAAAGCCAAGTTCAATGTTTTACCGTGGGGAACACGGAGCCAGAATACGAGACGGAGGGGAGACACTAGGGGGACACACCCCCTGGTGGCATGGGCTAGGGTTAGCCGCGCCTGGGGGTGTGACCACCCTGGCCACCCCCCTGCCTCGCCTCTTCGCCTATAAAGACCCCCCGATGTATAAACCCTAAGTACCCGATCAATATTCCACGAAACTGTCTGTAGCCACCGCCACCATCGTCCCTAGATCAGGGGGATCTGAAGCTCTTACCGGCACCCTGCCGGAGGGGAGACCATCCTGGAGGCCTTCTTCTTCATCATGCCAGCCTCTGGTATGAAGTGTGAGTAGTTCCACCTTGGACTACGGGTCCATGTAGTAGCTAGATGGTTGTATCTCCTCCTTTGTGCTACCATGTTTAGATCTTGTGAGCTCCGTTCATGATCAAGATCATCTATTTGTAATCATGCATGTTGTGTTTGTGGGGATCCGATGGATATTGAGATTACTATGTAAGATTGATTAATGGTTTTGCCTTATTGATTCTATCATGTTTGTGTTGTTTGTGATCTTGCATGCTCTCTGTTTCTAGTAGCTATCTTGGCCAAGTAGATGCTAGTGACTCCAAGAGGGGGTATTTATGCTAGATAGTGGGTTCATGCCTCTATTTAATCTAAGGGAAGTGACATAAATCTCTAAGGTTGTAGATGTGATGTTGCCACTAGGGAGAAAACAACGGTCTCTTGTTCATGGAACAAGTGGATTGTTTACCTTACACACTTTGCTTAAAGCAGTTATCTCTTGCTTGCAACTTAATACTGGAGGGGATTCGGATGATAACCTGAAGGTGGATTTCTAGTCACAGATGTAGTTTGATGGCGGTCTATGTATCTTGTTGTATTGCCCAATCAAATCTCGTAGGATCATGAATGTCTAGTATTGCATTGTTATGCGTTGCTCAGTCCTGTCAATTGCCCTACTGTAATTTGTTTACCCAGCATGCCATGTTTGTTTCTTAAGGAGAACACCTCTAGTGAACTATGGACCCCGGTCCAATCTTTACCATTGATACATCTTCCACTGTTCTTTTTTACTTTCTGCAAACCACTATTACCTTCCACACCATATATTAAATCCTTTGTTACAGCAACCGGTGAGATTGACAACCTCACTGTTTGTTGGGGCAAAGTCTTGGGTTTGTGATGTGCAGGTTTCCAAGTTGCTAGCAACACCTTTGAGACGTTTCCTTCCTCCTACTGGTTTGATAACCTCGGTTTCTTACTGAGGGAAGACTTGCTGCTGTGCTCTTCACACCTTTCTCTTGGGGTTTATCGATAAAGCGCTATCAGGCGCCATCAATAAGTTTTTTGGCGCCGTTGCAGGGGAGGCTAAGGAAGTCTTCACAAGCGGAGTTCTTCACCATCTTTCTCTTTACTTTGTTTTTGTTTTGCTTAGTTTCTTTTGCTTGGTTTTGTTTGCCTATTTTTATCAAAAACTCAAAAAAAATTAGTTTAGTTTGGTTTGTTTTCTCCTATCAAAAACACAAAAAATTAGTTCCTGCTCTAGTTGTTATCTTGCTCTAGCTCACCATGTTGATCCTCAAGTTCAACCTGAAAGACCTTTCAATAGGTAGTGGTTCCATAATTGGGAAAGAAAACATTGAAGAATTCTTTAATCATGTTAGCAAACATGAGGATATTGAGGATAGATCTATAGTAGAACTTGCTCCTAATTATGAAATTGTTGCAGCTTATTTAGTTCATATGTTGGATGCCAGGTTTGTTAACCTTAACCCTGTGATGCAAATTTTGTTTCTCAAACTAAAAGAAGAAGAGGATCCTAAAAAGAGAGAATTTATCCTAGAAACTTTACTAGAAGAGTTTAATTATGTTGATAAGGAAGCCAAAAAGGCCTTTGAATGTTTTAATATGCTAGGCTCATGTGTATATGTTATGGGTACTTTAGATAAAACCAAACCCAAAGAGGAAATTAAGATACCCATATCTTTTAAACTTGTAGGAATGCATGAAGCCTTAGAAAAGAATTTTGAATGGATCGTTCCTGAAAATCCTTTTGATGAAAGTAGTGAACCAAGGAGATATGAGAAAGGATCCTCCAAAACTCATTTGGATGAGATACCATTCCTAGTTGAAGATATTGCAAGTATTGATCTTAATTCTTCATTTGAAAATACTTGATTCTTGCTTCTTGTGCCTAACTTAAAGGCGTTAAAGAAAAGTACTTGTTTGGAGATAACCCAAGAGTTTTCTTGAGTCTTGAAAGTTATTACTTCAGTAATGACCTCTACTTATCCTTTTTGTTTGCTTTTTGTGCCAAGAATGACCTCTAATGAGAGGGAAGTAAGATTTAGGGAGTTGCTGTCGAAACAGATTTTTCTGCTCCACCGTAAAATTTCATGAGGAATCTCTATAAGTCAGATTGACCTGATATTTTGTGAATAAATCCCGCAGTATGTTAGATAACTTTCGTTAGTTCAACACTTTTTTATTTTAGCAGCAGAAGGTCTTCGAAAAAATTGGTTTCTACCTACTGGTCTGTTTTGACAGATTTCTGCAATTATTTGCATTTGCTTCTTATTGATTCCTTTTTGGGTTTTTTTGGGAAATTGATCTTTTTGAGGGAATTGCTACAGTGGCTTGTGTTTTTAGTGGAAGTTTTTCTGTTCTAAAGCTAAACACAAAGTTTTATTATCTTTTGAATACACTAATGTTGCTAATGAAGATTGTGTGAAGTTTTGTATGAAGGAAAATTTTCAGGTGTAGAGAGAGAATGATGTAATGAGATGAAGAATGGACAAAAGCTTAAGCTTAGGGATACCACCCCGTGTCACCCCAAGAAATATTCAAGAGGTACAAGCGTCAAAGCTTGGGGATGCCCAAGGCATCCCCTTCTTCATCAATAAAAAGCACAGGTCTTTCTAAACACTTCGTATTTATTGTTTCATGCACTGTTGTGTTGTTCTTGGAGCATCTTAGTTTTTGTTTGTCTTTCTTAGTTTGCTTGAATAAATTAGTTTGGACCCCCGTTTTTGCTGTGTTGTTGCAAATAAGTTGATTGGTGTTGGAGAGGAGTAGAAATTTTTTGCTTGAGTAGTACAAGAGGAGCTTTCTTTGACTGTGACTTAGACTTGATCATGTCATGCTAGGTGTTGTTTTGACCTTATGCTTAGTGATTATTGCTATAGCATGACTTTTTCCAAACAATTGGGATTGCTTAGTGTGCCTCGAAGGAATCATGCGTTGTTTTAGCATACAAAAGCATATTATTGTGGTATTCTCCTTTGATGCTTTGTTTGGGTTGACTTGGCACATGATCACACCATGTTATGACTATGAACAAGTCACCATAGCCTCTATGATCATTTATTCCTTGACTTGTAGTACCACTTTATGCTTTGATTAGTAATGTTTTGTCGCTCCTCATGATTATGGTCATTATTGCTCTCTTAGTTGGTCGCTCCCAGTCTTTTGCTAGCCTCCACTTGTATGAGTAATGTGGCATCCCGCAAAACCACTACTAGAAAATCGCGTTGAATTTGTGCATCGCATCGTCATCATCATGCATTGTTTGCATAAAACTTTTTGCGCAAGCCGTTTTTGTTTTCTAAAACGCCCCATCTTTATTCAAATATCAAAACCCGGTCGCCGGACTATTTTTACTTGTCTGCTATTAGTTTGCAAAAGGCCTGTCGGAATTAAATAACACATTTAATTGTTGCAGCGGGGGCAGTCGAACGGGCCGAATCGACCCGAATGACCACCCCCATTTTCTAATCGGTCCACCCCAAACCAGCCCCTCTAAATCCTACAGCTACCTGTTAAACTACCCACACCCCCCAGCCACATCACCCGGGCCAATCAGCTCTCGCCACCTCACCTCTCCTCTCTCCCCCACCCAATCCCGCGCTGCCACATCAGCAAACCTCTCTCTCTCCCTCTCTCATCACCCCCACCAACCGGCCCCAGCACGCTCAGCACCAACGCGCGCCTGCAGCCCCTGACCGACCGACAAGCCCCACCCCCGCGGGACCCACCCTCTGGACCCACCACAGCCCGCGTGTCCCCCCCCTGTTCTTCTTCCTCCCCTGGCTCTCTCTCTCCCCGCGCCCTTCCTCGCTTTTCCCCTCCGCCCGCGCGGCCCGCCCCTCTCCGGCGGCCTCTGCTCCCGCGTGCCGCCGCCCAGCTCACCGCCTCTCCGCCGGCACCGCTTTTTCCACCTCTGCCTCGCACCATCCCCACCAACCGCGCTCGCGTCCGGCCGCCTCGCCGGCGAGCGCGTGGCCCACCCCCGCCGGCGACCAACCGCCCTCCTCCCCGCATCCCACGTCACCGCCCGAGCCCGAGCTTCCCGCCGTCCGCCCGTCTTCCCCCTCCCCGACCTCGACCCCCCGCCGCCCGCGAGCCCGTGGCCGGCCAGGCCGCGCCGCCCCGCATCCCTCCCCTCCGCCGGCGTCAGCCTCCTCTTCCTCTGCACGCGTAACCCGCCCCGAGGACCTCCCCAGCAAGCCCCGGCCGCGCCTCCGCCGCCTCCGGCCCACGTCCGGCCTGCTCGCCTTCCGCCGCGCCTCGCCGTTCTCCCCCGTGCGCGTCGCGTCCGACCCCGACCCCAAGCGCCGCCGACCCCGCCGCCTCGTCGCGCGGTCGCCCCCGAGCTCCGCCCGCGCCGGCGCGCCCCCGTCGGTCCCGCCCCGCCTCGGCCTCCAGCGCCTCCACCGGGCCCGTCTCTGCGCCGGCCCGCCTCTCTGCCTCCGCCAGCTCTCTCCGTCGCAGGGCCGCCGCCGGCCTCGGTCGCGCCGCCAGGCCCCGCGAACCTCCCGTCCTCGCCGGCCTCCAGCGCGACTGCGCCCCGCCGCAAGTTCTGGCCGCCCCAGGTCGGCCCACCTCCAAGCGACGTCCCGCGTCTGACCCGCCCTCGCCGTCGCAGTCAAGCACCTCGCCGCCGTCCGCCGCGCCTCTCTCGCCGACCCGCTCGGCTTGTGTATGTGTGTGTATGTTGTGGCACTCGCGGGTCTTCAAGATCTCCACCACCGAACCTTGAACCTCCGACACGGAGCGGCGATGCATGACCTTGAGAAGGCCGACACGGTCCAAGATCCCCGGTCGCCAAGAACGCCCACACCGAGACTCACCCGATCACGGACCGCAAGGACGTCCCCAGAGTTGGACCCCGAAGCCCGATCCCGGTGATCCAAAGGCCACTCCAAGACCCGGACCCTCGGTACGCCAAGTTCGCCGACATGGATGCGACAAGTATTTCCTCGAGGACGCCGAGTGCTTCACCCCGAACGCCAAGACCGACCCCGTGGAACCCGACAAGACCTTCGTGACAACAAGAACGGCACCGACCCGGACGAATCCGATGCGCCCCTACACCGAACCAAGTCCGGCTTCCCGGAGCGTCAAGATCTACCCCGCTACCGAGAACGTTCCCGCCGAGACCAATCCGTCGAACCCTGGACCCTGAGACCGACCCCGAACCCCGGAACCCCAAGTCCGTCGAGACCCCTCAATGTGTGAACCTCTTCCCGGAACCCTATTTTATAACATAATACAACTTGTCGCATAATAATTGTCTTGCATGCATACATTCATGTGGTTTGGGGGCCTTATGCCGATTCACCTTATAATTAAATATGGGGCCCATATGCGGGCCAATCTAGTCTCATATTGGCCTCATTTAAACTTGTGTAGCGAACCGGTGTGATCTTTTGCCATGTTATAACAACATTTAAATTGCGGGGTAGCTAAATAACATGAACCACCTAATTAATTGTCGGGACCCCGGTTCCACTTAATATTGACCTAATTGCATCGCACCTTTGCCATGCCATACATCATACATGCATCATGCCCGATCTTCTGCCGTTATCTTAAATATTGCATCTGATGTTTCTTCTAGTGTTTGCTTCTTCACGGATAAGGCCGTTGAGTTGATGTGAGCTTTCGCCCCGATCTTCGGTTGAACCCCCGGCAATGTTTTCAGGCGAGCATCTTCCCCTTTCTACCTATCTTACTTTTATAGTATTTACTTCCCTCCTGTTGATCTATTGCTATCTGTGTTGCGATGCTTTAGATTCCGTACCCGTGATCTACCGTGCAGCCCTATATTGCCTTGGACACATCCTATTACCTGTTGTTTGGTAGATAGTTGGACTTGCGCGTCGTAGTCGCTTGCTCAAGTGCTGTTACGTGTTGTCAAATGCCACCGTTGTTGGAGTAATGCCGCCTGTTGATGATGGAGATGATCATAGTTTTACTTATCGTTCACTTTAATTTCTGTTTAACAACTAAAATTGAAATAAGCAGAGGCATCGGTGGGTGATAGAAAATATTTGGTTTCCGAACGCCCACTTGTGTCCCGTAAGACCCCGAGTACTTGATACCTGTTCCTTGATTTATCGCGCTATCCACATCCGGGAGGTATATGGGACCCCCCTGAGCCAGAGCTTGATTCAGTCTTATTTCTTGGGGCCACAACTAGTTTGAGGTTTTATTTACGATCCTGTACTTATGCCATGCTACTTATGTATTTAAATTGTGCGACAGATAGCACACTGTACTGTTTAGGTAAGCGGAGTGATTACACGGTATCGACACCCCGAGTTTTCGGGTTCCCAGTCGCTTACAGCCATTGGCGCTAACCTTGAGTCCGTCTCGAAGCTTGCTTACTTCGTTGCGGGTCTACTCAATGGGGTGGCCCCCTGAAATATTTCTGAATCCTGTGATTGCTTTGTCGTGAAAGCCTCGTTGGGTTTTGATTTGGTTTTTCCGAGGTTGATCGAGTGTGTGTTGCTATTGGTGCACCCCGGCCGGGTAAAACTTTCTGAAAGCCGTGTCCGCGGTTATGGACGACTTGGAGCACAGTATCTCGACCATAGACAAGCATAACTAAAGTTTATTGCTATAAATTTGACTTATAATGACTAGTATTCAGCTTCACTATAATGGAATGGCTAATTAATACTGCCCACAATTGCTTGTTTGTAGTGTCGCTTGCGACCATTGTACCTGACTAGTAAGTATTGCAACTACAACGGAATGGCGAAATAAAAGTACCAACAACTGCTGGGTTTTGGGTTATCTCATGCTAATTGTATCTAATTAGTAAGTGTTGTAACTATAACGGAATGGTTAACTAAAATGACCCACTGCTTATTTTATCAGGATGATTATCTATACCTGACTAGTAATTGCTGCAAAAATAACTGAATAAATAAAACTGCCAACTGTGTGAGTTCCTCGGTTGACTTCCTCGTTTGGTCTCGAGGGGGAGACGCCAGGATGGGTTTGTATGTTGGTAGTATCAGGTTGGTTCCGAATAGGTCCTTCTTACCTCTCTCTGATTGCCGCCAGTTGTATCGAGTCTCTATAGGTTGTTTAGTGCATGCTGCCGCTGCCGCTTCAGTCCACCATACCTACGTAGGCGAGGACCGCCGAATTCTAGTCTCGCCGTGTACTGGCCTCAGTACTGACGCTCCTCTTTTTCCTTTGCCCTTTGTTGGCACCCCTTTTTGTTTAAGCAGGTTTTGAGATCGACGCCGTTAGCAGGGTTACCCTTCCGGCTTGGCCTGGGCAGGGTTATGGACGCCATTGGTTATTCTTCAGGGCTCTTAGCCCCATTTGCATCTTGTCCGTAGCAGGACGCTCTGTCGTTTTCAAGGTGATTTGGATCTTTGTATATTATATCTGTATTCTTGACTCATTGAGTCGCTGTTGTATATATCTGTTCTGTGGGTCCCATCGAGGACTGTTGTGTAATGTTATTACTTCGTTTTCCACCCGCACGAAAGTGCCTGGTGGGCACCTTTGAATCGTTTCTATGCGGGTTTGGCGGGTTTCGCTAAAACTTGCATAGGTCCGATTCTGAGGGTGTTACAAGTAAGCTCTACTCATGCATCCAACTCCCAAGAAACCAAGTTATTCCAAAGTGTCCACTATCAACTCCTATGCAAGGTGTGTTACACCATTCCAAGAATATTCTTGTTTTCATCTATCTTCCAATTAAAAAGTATTTTGTTATGTGAAAACTTAGTGACTAAAGCTCTCACAAACTTGATGGCACACTTTATATTTCTTGCCCCTAATAAACTTGAACCATTGTGTCATCTATGTTGTATATGCTTGCACTTATACGTTGGAATTAGAAGAATCGTGCTGTCATAGGGAACACTTTCAACATTGCACTTGTACTTTGTAGACAGTTGATATGATGCTCTTTTGTCTATGGATGTCGCCGGTGTGAAAAAAAAGGGGAGCTTGTAGGTCCATGGAGTTATGTATGTGTGTTAGAGAAACGTCTGGGCCGCTAGCCTAAGTCATGCCTAATCATGGTGGAAACTTGCAGCATCACCATAATGACATTTATGAAGCTTTCTTCTTATAAAAAAAGAGAGACATATTGAAAAGTGCAAAGAGAGAAAAAAGCACCATAGTACCATGGTAAATAAGAAGATTGCTGAGATGCTCATTGTCTACTTGCCTTGTCATTTTTATTATGGGATAGCTCCTGTATCATGTGCAAGGGGTGCCCCGTTGGCGGTTCTCTATGATACACATTTACTTACTATGACAAGAACTTACAGGTGGCTAAAATTTAGTAGCATGAGGTGCGGCCCTCGTATTCAAGGGACATGATATTGCCAACTTATAATTTGTCAAGAATATACTCCATAGTTTGTTCACTTTAACCTTATTCACTTCAAGATGCTTATGATAGGCGCAATGAGGACTGAAAGCTAACAAGTACCATAATTTTTGGAAGCTCTTTATGAAACTTGAAATCCCTGCTTCCCTTTATGAAGGGTCTTTCTTCCACCATTATATTGAGTCTCCACCTTCTATCCTTAGGCACCAGTTAAGAGAGCATAGTTGCCATTCTTAGTTCTATGTGCATTGTCCCAAAACTTATTGATTGATGCATATTGTTGATATTACTTGTTCTTGTGCTATTTGTATTTAGTCACTCTTATGAACTTTGAAGGTGTCCTATGCATTTATTTGCTACTCCATGAGGGACAATCGGATTGCCACTATGCCATGTTTTCTGTATGTGAAACAAACAAATGTTTTTCAATGCATGTTATTCATGATCTTTGTTTGTAGCCTTTCATGTTGCATGCATAGTTACTTTGTCTTACTGTTAGAACTCCACCTTTCATGCTCATGTTTAGAGTTCTTTGATCCCAGCTTTCAATGCTTGCAAATGGTTTGATCTTGATTTTGATGGTGCATGTCACCTCAAAAATTATTCTTTTTATCACTTACCTACTCGAGGACAAGCAGGAGTTAAGCTTAGGGATGCTTGATACGTTGAAAACGTATCTATAATTTTTTATGTTCCATGCTTTTTTAGTATCTACTTTGCTTTGCTTTGTCTACACTTTGAGGGGTTTTTATATGTTTTTTGGTACTAACCTATTAACAAGATGCCACAGTGCCAGTTGCATGTTTTCTTCTGTTTTTGGTTCCAGAAAGGCAGAAAATCAATATTCTCGGAATTGGACGGGACAAAGGCCAAAGTCAATTTTTACCGTGGGGAACACGGAGCCAGAATACGAGACGGAGGGGAGGTACCAGGGGGCCACACCCCCTGGAGGCGCGGGCTAGGGTTAGTCGCGCCTGGGGAGGGTGTGACCACCCTGGCCGCCCCACTTTCCTCACCGCTTCGCCTATAAAGATGCCCCGATGCATAAACCCTAAGTATCCGACCAATATTCCATGAAACCTTTTGTAGCCGCCGCCACCATCATCCCTAGATCGGGGGGATCCGAAGCTCTTCCCGGCACCCTGCCGGAGGGGAGATCATCACGGAGGCCTTCTTCTTCATCATACCAGCCTCCGGTATGAAGTGTGAGTAGTTCCACCTTGGACTACGGGTCCATGTTGTAGCTAGATGGTTGTATATCCTCCTTTGTGCTACCATGTTAAGATCTTGTGAGCTCCGTTCATGATCAAGATCATCTATTTGTAATCATGCATGTTGTGTTTGTGGGGATCCGATGGATATTGAGATTACTATGTAAGATTGATTAATGGTTTTGCCTTATTGATTCTATCATGTTTGTGTTGTTTGTGATCTTGCATGCTCTCTGTTTCTAGTAGCTATCTTGGCCAAGTAGATGCTAGTGACTCCAAGAGGGGGTATTTATGCTAGATAGTGGGTTCATGCCTCTATTTAATCTAAGCAAAGTGACAGAAATCTCTAAGGTTGTAGATGTGATGTTGCCACTAGGGAGAAAACAACGGTCTCTTGTTCATGGAAAAAGTGGATTGTTTACCTTACACAGTTTGCTTAAAGCAGTTATCTCTTGCTTGCAACTTAATACTGGAGGGGGTTCAGATGATAACCTGAAGGTGGATTTCTAGTCATAGATGAAGTTGGATGGCGGTCTATGTATATTGTTGTATTGCCCAATCAAATCTCATAGGATCATGAATGTCTAGTATTGCATTGGTATGCCTTGCTCAGTCCTATCAAATTGCCCTGCTATAATTCTTTTACCCAGCATGCCATGTTTGTTTCTTAAGGAGAACACCTCTAGTGAAATATGGACCCCGGTCCAATCTTTACCATTGATACATCTTCCATTGTTCCTGTTTTTCTTTCTGCAAACCACTATTACCTTCCACACCATACAGTTAATCCTTTGTTATAGAAACCGGTGAGATTGACAACCTCACTGTTCGTTGGGGCAAAGTATTGGGTTTGTGTTGTGCAGGATTCCAAGTTGCTAGCAACACCTTTGAGACATTTCCTTCCTCCTACTGGTTCGATAACCTCGGTTTCTTACTGAGGAAAGACTTGTTGTTGTGCTCTTCACACCTTGCTCTTGGGGTTTCCTGACGAAGCGCTATCAGGCGCCATCATATATACGAACCTTGGGGGATCCGGGGATTATATATTACGAAGTTTTTTGACATAAAGAAGGTACTGTGCGAAAATGGGTCAGAGACGGACTCCAGGGGGCTCACACCCCCTGGTGGCATGGCTAGCTGGGGCCCGTACCACTGGTGGGTGTGGCCCACCTGGGCTCCGTTTTCTCCTCTGTTTCGTCTCGTAACCTTCCATATGTAATAAAAACATCAAAAATATAAAAAGATAAGGTTTTCATAAACCTTCTGTTTGTAGCACTTTTTACCTATTCAGAGACAGACTCTGCAAATTCCTTCTCTCCATCACCTGAAAATTCATTTCATGCAAGGCCTCACACAAACCTCATTGGCAACATTAGTGTATGCAAAAACAATAAACCATTCGGTTCAAATTTCAACTGAAAACCATCAAAACAAAAGCTACTGTAGCAAATCCTTTCAAGAACCCAAAAAGAATCTGAAAAGAAATTAATATAAGAGGCAAATGCAAATGATGGCAGAAATCTGTCAAAACAGACCAGCATGTAAAGATTGATTTTTTTCGAAAAACTTATGTTGATCAAATCAAAAAGTGCAAAACTAATGAAAGTTGGATAACAACTTGGAAAGTAAGCATAGAAAATAACAGCTCCATCCGTTGTACTGAGCTCCTTCACGAATTTTTACAATGCAGCACAAAAATCTGTCCCAGGACAACCACTTTTCACAACTCCTCTACTTCTCAAAAGAGGTTGATCTTGACACAAAAATCAAAACAAAAAGGATAAGGAGCGGTTATTACTAAGGTAATAACTTCTGAGACTCAACAAAACTATTGGGTTATCTCCCATGAAGTACTTTTCTTAAATGCCTTTAAGTTAGGCTTGATAATTTCAAAGATGCTCACATAGAAGATATGGATTTGAAGTGAAAGAGAGCATCAAGAAGCAAATATCCAACACATTTGAGTCTAACCCACTTCCTATGCAAGGGGGTATCATGAGAAAACAAATTATTGAAACAAAAGGCCACTAGCATAGGAAGATAAAACAAATGCAACTTCAAAGCTTTTAACATAAAGCGGGGTAACTTAATATTATTGAGATGCATAAAACCATGTTTCCCTCTCTCATAATAACTTTCAGTAGCACTTTGAATAAATTTGACAATATAACTGTCACAAGAAACAACTTTATCATCAGAATGAACATACTTACAATCATCAAAAAGTGGTCTAAGGTCATAGACTGGATCAATAAAAGCAAGTTGTTCCATCCTGAAATCATCATTAGGCAATTCATTTTCATAAGGAGCTTTAGCAAATTTGGAAAAGTTAAACTCATAAGAATCTCCATCAAACTTGGTTAAAATTTCTCCTTCTTACAATCTATAATAGCTCCACAAGTATTCAAGAAATGTCTCCCAAAAATGATAGGACAAGTTTTACTAGCTTCTAAACCAAGTACTAGGAAATCAGCAGGATATTTAATCTTACCACAAAGAACATCCACATCTCTTACAATTCCAATTAGACAGACTATCTCTCTATTAGCAAGGTGAATAACCACATCAATGTCCTCAAGTTCACAAGGACCAATTTCATGCATAATTTTCATGTAAAGCTCATAAGGAATAGCACTAGAACTAGCACCAATATCACATAAACCATATTAGCAATGATCACCAATTCTCACAGAAAGCACAGGGACACTAGTTTTTCTAGCTTTTCTAGGATGAGCGACAATATTAGAAGCGTCTTCACAGAACACAATGTGCTCATCCTCTATATTTTTAGTGACAAGATCTTTCACAAGGGATACTACAAGTTCAATGTTTATTTGCTCATCAGGTTCCACGGTTTTATTTGCACTTTTTCTAACCACATTAGTTATGATAGAATGTTCCTCTACCTTAGCAGGAAAAGGGATTTTCTCAACATAAGGTTCAGGCAAAATAGGATCAACAGTACAAACTTCAATGCTAGCAGGAACATGGGTAACAATATCTTTATAAGGTGCATGGTACTTGCCCCACTTATTTTTAGGAATTTCAATATAAGAGGCAAAGGCCTTAAAACAATTGGAAATACTTTGAGAATCAAGACCATACTCAGTACTAATATCACAGAAGTCATCAGTTCCCATAAAAAATTAATGCATTCACAATCATAGTTTATACCTGACTTTCTACCTTTGTCATTCTCCCATGCTTCGGTTCTCTTGAATACGGTCTAGAATATCCCATTTAGCTTCTTCCTTCATGCATGTGAATGATCCAGCACAAGAAGACTCTAATAAATATTTATCATGAAGAGAAAGCCTTGCATAAAAGTTATTGATAATAATATTGTTAGAGAGTTCATGAATAGGACATTTATGTAGGGTTCGCAGCATAGAAAACAAAAAAATTATACGATAGGAACAACTAAGTACCAAGATCTATATACTAGATACAAGCAACGGGCGGATATACATCCGTAGAGAACATACCCTTGAAGACTGACAAAGCTTAACGAGGTTGTACTCATGGATGATGTAGACGAACGCTTGCCGATCTCAAGATTGAGAGGAAGTCCTAGCGCCGCAAATCAGCAGCCCATCCGTGCTCGCACACACGTCCGAGCAACCTCCTCGCTCCAGCGATGCAGTGGAAGCTGATACGTCCAAAACATATCTACTTTCTCGAACACTTTGCTATTGTTTCTCCTTTAAACTTGTGTGATTTGGATACAACTAACACGGACTGACGTTGTTTTCAACAGAATTACCTTGGTGTCTTGTTTTTGTACAGAAAATCAACTATCAGGAAAAATCCCGGAAAATATGCCAAAAATTATATTTCACCAGAAGATCCACGGAGCCAGAAGACGAGATAGAGAAGGGGCCTAGGGGGCCCACACCCATGCCAGGCACGGGCCCACCACTGGTCGCGCCTGGGGGGTGCAGCCACCCAAGGCACCCCCTCGGCCTCCCTTTGTGCCTATAAGTTGCCTTTCGACCTAAAAACCGAGGGGGTTCGATAATTTTCCAGAAAGAGTTCCGCTCCGCCGCCGCCACCAGAAACCAAGATTCGGATCTAGAAACTCCGTTCTGGCACACTGTCGGGACGGCGAATTTGGAGAGGATCATCACCATCATCATCACCAACGCATCTCCATCAACCACTGATGTTTCCCTCATCCATGAGTGAGTAATCCCCCGTTGTAGGCTTGGGGATGGTAGGGATTGGATGAGTTCTATCATGTAATTGAATAAGATCTGTTAGGGCATAGTGCCTAGTATCTCTATTAGTGCTATTTGACTTTGTTGCAACTTGTTGTGCTTAATGCTTGTCACTAGGGCCCGAGTGCCATGATCTTAGATCTGAACTTATTATTGAATCATTATGATAGTATTGTTTGTGATCTTATCTGCAAGTTGTGTACACATATCATTGTCCAGATCCAAAGGCCCCAAAATGACAATAATTGGGACAACCGGAGGGGATGGCTGTGGTGTGAGGATCACATGTGTTCACGGAGTGTTAATGCTTTGCTCCGGTGCTCTATTAAAAGGAGCACCTTAATTGCCAGTAGTTTCCTAGAGGCCCCGCTGCCACGGGCTGGCTGGACAGAAGATGTTATGCAAATTATCATTGAGAGAACGTATGACTATATTTGGAGCACATGCCTAGGATTGTTTAGTACTTGGATGCTTGTTATTATTTATCTGCAATGCCCTAGATCTTGAAGTTACATGTTTAGACTCGTCCATGCAACGCTCGTCCATCCATCCCTATGCCTACCGCACTCGAATCCCACTATCACCGTTACTGTTACTATTGATACTGTTTCACTGTTGCTGTTTCTTTACTGTTGCTACTGATAAACTTCTGTAAGCAAGAACTATTTCCAGGTGCAGCTGAACTGACAACTCAGTTGTTAAGGCTTGCAAGTATTCTTTGGCTCCCCTTGTGTCGAAACAATAAATTGGGTAATACTACTCGCGAAGACTGTTGCGATCCCCTATACTTGTGGGTCATTAGAAGCAACAACTCTTTCTTGCCAAAAAGCCACCGGGAACATGTATCTCGCTGTCCGAGACCATGAGGAATAAAAACTAGAGGGGGAGAGATCCTTCACGAGGAGGTGTGAGTGAGATGGGGTGAGAGGGGGATTTATATAGGAGGGAGGGGGCACCCCAAGGGGGTGGCCGGTGCATGGGGTTGCCCCCTCCCCTCCTCCATTCATGTGGGTGGAAGCTCCACTCACAAAAATGTCCCTTCACTTCTCCACTCAAAATTCCCATTAAATTTCCACCAAATTTAATGCAATCTCTCTTTAAATAAAACTCCTTTTATTTATTCAGATTTTTGTCAATTACCATAATGGACAAACATTGACATATAACCCCTTGCTAGTATTTCATTTCACATGCAGAAACACTTTCAGCAATTTCACCCGAAAACAGTTTCGGTGTCTAGTGAAATAAATTCTTACGCTTTGTTAATCTTTTCAGCATGAAACTATTTGTTCCAAATGGTGTCAGTGTCTCTTAAGTGTGTCACCCTACGGTTTGCTAATAATGCGGACATGATCGAGACCCCTCTCAGATCAATAATCAGAAGCAGGACCTGGAGATCCACACTCACTCCCACATATTCAATGATGACTTTCTTGTGATCGTGAGAACCTTTTACGCTATAATCTTAATTCCTTTGTCTCGTGATATATTACATGTCCGAGATTCGATCATCGGTATCCTCATACCTAGTTTGATCCCGTTACTAACATGTACTCTTGTTCCTATGATATAACATTCTAGTGATCAAATCACTTGCTTGCAAGCTAACCAATGTGATATCACCGAGAGGGTCTAGAGTATATTTATCCATCATCGGGATGAACAAATTCTACTCTTGATCCATGGGCCTCAACATAACACTTTAGTAGTAATGAACCCATCTTTATAATCACCCTGTTACGGTGTAACGTTTGATGTTCTCAAGATACTCTTCCAATGTTAGACATGATCTCATGGTCTAAGGATTAGGATTACTTCGTATGATGTTATAGCAATATAAACTCAATGACTTTGATCGTAATGCTATAATTCGGGTGAATGTTCATCACACTATTCCAATAATGTTGTGACCTTGTTATTAACAACATCCAATGTCCATGATCAGGAAACCTTGATCATCTGGTTAATCAACGAGCTAGTTTATAAGATAGGCTTAACTAGGAACTTTCTGTTTGTTTATTAAACACACATGTATTAATGTTTCCGTATTAATACAATTATATCATGCAAAATAAACATCTATCATATACTTGTAATATACATAATAACCACTTTGTTATTGCCTCTTAGGGAATATTCCCTTCAGTCTCCCACTTGCACTAGAGACAATAATCTAGTTACATAGTGATAAATCTAACACCCATGGAGTTCTGGTGTTGATCATGTTTTGCTCTAGGGAGAGTTTTAGTCAATGGGTCTGCTACATTGAGATTCGTGTGTACTTTACAAATCTTTATATCTCCATACTTGACATACTCGCGGATGGAGTGAAACCGGCGCTTAATATGTTTGGAATTCTTGTGAGACCTTGGTCCTTTGGCATTGGCTATGGCTCCATTGTTGTCACAGTAAATCACCATTGGGTCCAACGCGCTTGCAACCACACCTAGTTAGGTTATGAATTCCTTCATCCAAACTGCTTCCTGAGACGCTTCCAAAGCAGCAACATATTCGGCCTCCGTTGTTGATCCCGCCACCACGGGTTGTTTGGAACTCCTCCAACTAACCGCTCCAACCTTCATGAGAAATATGTATCCGGATTGAGACTTAGAGTCATTCGGGTCGGTGTCGAAGCTAGCGTCAACATAACACTTAGCGACGAGCTCTTCTTCACCTCCGTATACGAGAAACATATCCTTAGTTCTTATCAAGTACTTAAGGATATTATTAACCGCTATCCAGTGTTTCGACCCTGGATCGAATTGGTATCTCCTAGTTAAACTAATAGCATGTGCCACATCCGGTCTTGTACATAACATGACGTACATTATAGAGCCTATGGCTGAAGCATAGGGGACTTTGTCCATTATCTCTCTTTCTTCCGCCGTAGCTGGACTTTGAGTCTTACTCAATGTCTTGCCTTGCAACATAGGTAAGAACCCTTTCTTATTTCCGTCCATTTTAAATTTCTTTGAAATCTTATCAAGGTATGTACTTTGTGATAGCCCTATTAGGCGCCTAGATCTATCCCTATAGATCTTTATGTCTAATATGTATGACGCTTCACCTAGGTCCTTCATTGAAAATTTGATGTTCAGATAACTTTTAACACTGTTTAAAAGATCTATATCATTTCCGATCAATAATATGTCATCCACATATAATATCAGAAATGCCACATCGCTCCCACTCATTTTCTTGTAATACAAGCTTCTCCATGCGTTTGGATAAATCCAAACTCTTTGATCACCTCATCAAAGCGGAGGTTCCAACTCCGGGATGCTTGCCTCAGTCCATAGATGGATCGCTGAAGCTTGCATACCTTGCCAGCATCCTTAGGATCGACAAAACCCTTTGGTTGTACCATATACAACTCTTCTTTAATGTTGCCATTAAGGAATGCAGTTTTGACATCCAGCTGACATATCTCATAGTCGAAATATGCAGCAATTGCTAACATAATCCTAACTGACTTTTGCATCGCTACGGGAGAGAATGTATCATCATAGTCAACTCCTTAAATTTGTCGAAACCCTTTTGTGACAAGTCAAGATTTATAGACGGTTATATTACCATTAGCATCAGTTTTCCTTTTGAAATCCATTTATTCTCCACAGCCTTTCGGTCGTGAGGTAAGTCCACCAAGGTCCAAACCTGGTTTTCGTACATGGATTCCAACTCGGATTTCATGGCTTCTAACCATTTGTTGGAATCCGGGCACATCATCGCTTCTTCATACGTCGTAGGGTCATGAATTTCATCGACCATGGAATTCATAACAGGATTTCCGTACAGCTCGGGAGCTACACGTGTCCTGCTAGACCGGCGAGGTTCGGTAGTATTCTCTTTTAGAGCTTCATGATCATTATCATTAGTTCCCTCTTCATTTGGTGAAGTCAACTCCGGAGCGACTTCCGGTGTTGCGCTACTCGCCATATTATGAAGATAAGGTTCTACAACCTCTTTGAGTTCTACCTTCCGACTACACACACCTTTCGCGAGAAACCCTTTCTCTAGAAAGTATCCATTCTTGGCAATGAAAACCTTGCCCTCGGATTTGTGATAGAAGGAATACCCAATAGTTTCCTTAGGGTATCCTATGAAGACGCATTTTTCCGCTTTGGGTTCGAGTTTATCCGGTTGAAGTTTTTCACATAAACATTGCATCCCCAAACTTTAAGAAATGACAACTTAGGTTTGTTTCCAAACCACAATTCATGCGGTGTCTTTTCAACGGATTTAGATGGTGCCCGATTTAAAGTGAATGCAGCAGTTTCTACTGCATAACCCCAAAATGACAATGGCAAGTCCGTCAGAGACATCATAGATCGAATCATATCTAGTATAGTATGATTACGACATTCCGACACACCATTTCGTTGTGGTGTTCCGGTAGGTGTGAGTTGTGAAACTATTCCACACTCTTTCGTATGTGTGCTAAACTCATAACTTAGATACTCACCTCCACAATCGGACCATAGAAATTTGATATTTCTATTGCGATGATTTTCCACTTCATTTTGAAATTCCTTGAATTTCTCAAAGGTTTTAGACTTGTGTTACATCAAGTAGATATAACCGTATCTACTCAAACCATTCGTGAAAGTAACAAAATAACGATATCCACCTCGCGTCGACACACTCATTAGACCACACACATCAGATTGTATGATTTCCAATAAATTTGTCGCCCATTCCATTGAACCGAAAACGGCGTTCTAGTCATCTTGCCCATAAGGCATGGCTCACATGAATCAAATGATTCAAAATCAAGTGATTCCAAAAGTCCATCCGAAAGGAGCTTCTTCATGCGTTTAATGCCAATATGACCTAGACGGCAGTGCCACATATATGCAGATATATCATCATTAAGTTTAATCCTTTTAGCATCAACATTATGAATACTAGATGATACCCCGCGCGTTGTTGCAGTATATTAGCATGTCAAACACATAAAAAATGATGAGAACTCTTAGAGGATACCTCGGAAAAGATAAGAAATCAAAAATAATTTGCAACTATGGTTTGTACAACTTATAAACATCCTCCCTATCAAATTATTTTTTCCAAATACAAAAATAAATTTGAGGTTGACAACATGAACAATGAAGCACATATCATTTTATTAGTTCATTGTACACTTATTGACATCTGAAATGAAGGGAATCATATGTTCATGTGAGCTCGACATCGACGAATGAAATTCCATTTGGAACCAATGCAAAATTATGATGATCTAAATCTATATATGTTCCTGTTATGGAGCATATCACATGTATGTTTCATGGACCATAATTTAACCTTGAGAAGAACATCACTTCTTGGCCATGCAAGCACCAACACAACTTGTAGAAACTCTGGATAACTTTAAATATAAATGTTAAATATTGCATATATTTAACATAACATGTTATATTTTGCAAAGATAGAAGCAGACCAAAAAGAAAATAATTTACGTCTATTGTAATAACACTTACAACAAAAGAGGAAGGGAAAAACTGAAATAAAACTTTATAGGATAACCAAATTGCATACATAAAAATAAATTAACTATGCATATTTTTTTGGCATAGTGGTATTGCTCCAGATCTTAGGATATAATTCTATATACAACAAACAGCCAGAACCATCTGAAGATTTTACAGGCCTGAAATGTAGTTGTACATTCCAAAAGAATACACCATGCTTGCAATCGTGTGAGCACTTCCGAAGATTATGCACGGTTTGCTGGCTGTATGCATCAGACTTATGTGTCAGCTTGAAATAGCAGTACTAAAGTTAAATCATTGGGGCGCTTCAATGTTTATAAAATAACCTGTCAACAGATTTTAGAAAACAATGTATAGGTAAGGGAATAACAAATGTATGGCTGAAAGCTTCTCTCAACAAAATCAGTTGCATGGATCTGAATGAACAGTAGCAGCATAGATATATCATTCAGTCCAAACTTTTAATGGATACGTGTTTAAGATAAAGCAGAAAAGCCACGAATTATCAAATTGACCTTTAGACTGACTTTCAAAAAATAATTAAGAGGAAATTCCAGCCCATATATAAGGATACACTAATGGGAACAGAAAAGGAGTGGCTAAAGGCCAAATTTGGTGTTGGTAAACTGATGTAGATGATTCCTTATTTAACCGTAGAGGTATTGAAAGTTTTTATGCACATGTTATAGTGTGATTGATATGAAGCATGTGGCAAGTAAATATGACGATACGCATATCGGTGATTTTAACTGAATATTTGAAGACATATCGACTAATAAACCTCTATTCCTAAATTATGCATGCCGACGATGTTTATCCGAAGAAGCGGAATGGGTTGGTTGAGTGGTGACATCGGGTTTTGACTGATGGCATGGTCGTCCACGACCGCGTGAGACTGAATGACTACCAGTATGGCTCGTACAATTTTCAGGATTTTCAGATCTATCCATGTTAGAAGACGCAAGTGCTCATCTTGTCATCCAATCCAATATCATGTAAATTCATTTCTAAGAGTAGGAGATTAGAGGTTGCATACCAATCCAATCAGATATTGTGCAGCGGCATTAGGCAGTACGTACACACCATGATGGCCGCTTTCTCTTCAACGCCAAATCAGGAATCCAATAAATCAAAGGAAACGGGAGGCTTGAGGTAGCAGCACGCAGAATCCAATCAAATTGGCCAGAAGGGCAAAATGTCGAATAGATTTCCCGGAGTCTAACCTGCCAGGTTAGAAAGATATGCTTAGAGATTAAAAATAAAGAAGTAAATTAAATGGGGAGAGCCAGATACCACCGTGGAGCTGCTGCCAGAGGTGGCTGCGCAAGAAGGCTGGCTTGCTTGATTTGAATGATAGTCTAGATTGGTTTTAAACCAGGAGGCAGCTGCGGATGAGTTCACTGGAGCAGTTTCTAGTCGTTGAATGTGAGATTTATCATAAGCATTTGTGAGGAGGCCTTAGGTCGCGGCGGGTACAATCGTGGCAAGGAGACGAGGAGTCCAGATGGTAGCAGTGGTGGAGGAGTTACTGGTGGCGTTGATTAGCCATGACCAGGAGTGTACGAAGTGCGGTTGTATTTTTTCAGGAAACATCGGATGTTTTATTTTTCAAGACGAACGGTGAGTCCGTGAGCCCACTTTCAGCCCACACAGGTCAACCAGCCAAGAAAGCGAAGCAAGGAGCGACGGAGCACTAAGGTGAAAATAAGGGGTGATGTGGCTGCACGAGGAAGCAGAGAAATGAGGTAGTGGGGGACTCCTATTTAGATATAGAATATGTGTAACACTATTATCGAGATCCAACAGAAATAAACCATTCAACATCGGTGCATGACCATAAAATATATCATTCATATAAATCCATTGTTTTTGGATTTAAATGAATAACCAATGCGCATCAAACACGATCTGGATACTGACGAGGTTCGATCTCATCAATGCCCATTGTTATGAGCTTGGGTTTTGGAGAAGGTGGGGGTACTGGAGATCGTGGAACGGTTAACAGACAAGCAACCAGGGGACAGGGGTTTTTACCCAGGTTCAGGCCCCTAGAGGGAAAACCCTACTCTGCTTGTCTGCTCTTGATTACGGCGGAACCGAAAAGTACAGGGGTGCGCAGATGTAATCTGGCGTGGAGGTGTGTATGCGGTGAGGAGTTGCCCTCCTCGTCCTGCCCTCCTAGCCTTCATATAGAGATAGGCAGGTCTCGGGCATTGATCGAGTCGGTTTGAAGTTAGGGTTTGCCCCTTTGAATATTCTATCTATTCTAGTCTTGCTCTCCAAGGATCCGAAGACGCCATGGGTTTGGGCCACCTAAAAATCTCCACAGGCCGCGTATATTATTGTGGGCCTTCCTTGGGCTGGACCAGGTATGCTAATGTCGTGTACCCATAGGGTATAACCATGTTAGTACCCCCGAGTGTTCAGTCGAATCATAGATTTGGCTGAGGACTCTTCAATCTTTCGGGTGCAGCTGTTTTTGTTCATAAGAGAAAGAATGATTTTAGTTCGTAGGGATTGTTGATGCATGTGCCTGACTCTCTGTCAACACACGGATTTTTCAATCCTAGATGCCTGTTATGCCATACATCGTAATCCCAGAATTACCATTTTTACGAGACATAACAGAATTGGATACCATATTACTTCATCCATTACAAACGATACATAAGTTCTTACACAAATAGGGATCTCATGATCCGGTTCTTAATACGACATCAAGCAGCGGAATACGTAATAATAACGGTAGCGTAGGCGAAGCTCCATCTTCGGGGTCACAGGCAATGCTGACGATGGGAGATGATCCTAGTTGTCATAACCTTCTTGGGGTCCATCCTCCAGGTACTCCTCTTCATAGTCTGGCCATGGGAATAGCCAGGGACAAAGCCATGAGTACTCTTTAAGTACTCGCAAACTAATATTAACAGGTAATGGGTTTTTGGATAATAGGGCACTAGGCTCTAGGGTTGTTTTGCAAAAAGCCAGGTTTATCTTTACTAAGTTCCAAAGCTAGTCACAATTTTATAACTCCTAAGTGGGATCTTGTAATTCAGGTCACAACTCTGTTGTGTTCAAGTCAAAGTCTCAATTCATTTCACAAGTCATTTTGAAAGGTCTGACGGGGGAACAGTATGGCCACTCCAACTGTCCATAACCGCGGACGCGGCTATTCGAATAGTTTGACACTCTACAGAGATTGTACACTTTCACCACAATATTCGATACATCCGTCAGGAACAAATCCTGAATTCACCATACTCAGTATGCGGATAATCAATCCTAACCTTTCAATTACACTCCCTAGTATCAGCACCTCTCCTGTGAGTTTGGCCTCCCAACCATGACCACTGTCATCTTGGGTACTGCACAGGTGTACAATCTTCAAAAGGTAGCCTCAGCTCAGACCTTGGCCGTGAGGGAACTAATACTAAGGTATATAAGTTTCCAGTCAAGCCCTACCCAATATTCGGGTATTGTGGTTGTACGCTAAAATTGGAATGGTATCGCATCCAGACAACCATCAGTTTTATAAAGGGCTAAGGCTCATGCCTCAACATTTTCATCACCAAAATCATCAAGTGTTTGGAAACACATGTCCAAAACATTTCAATAGAATGATCCATCATTCCAAGGTTTTCGTAACCATTTTTCCACCAAGTATTCCCATCTAAAAGTTGATCAAGTTTTATGCTTAGCACTAGCATCTACAGGTGGGGGTAGTAATAATGAGGGGTGGTAACTGGTGAAGTTTCACTAAGTCCAACCTTATATCTTAGGCTGATATCAAGGTTTCTAGCTTAGGCCAAATTTTATGCTCTTTAAGCAACCTTCAGCACAACTGTCTAGCATCTACCAAACTCTTAGGTAGACTCTAAGTAAGCTTTGATAAAGAAATAAAGTAAGAATCTGGCCATAAAACTATGATGGGTTTAGCAAGTGGGTATGATCACATATGCTTAAGGCACAAAGTAGTCATCTCACAAGTATGGGTTTGTGGCATCAGTAAGGTATCTTGCAAGTGTTAGGTTGCACATTCACTGGTAGTATTAGGCTTGCATAGTAATTAGCTTGCATCAGTGTCAATATCAGCTTGCCTTGTGCAGAGCAGTGGTTGAAGTTCTCCTCGGCTTCCTCTTCGTAGTATCCTCCTTCCTCCTCGTATCCTTGGTCGGTACTAGCGTCTATGAATAAATACGAGGTACACAATCACCAAACAATACTTAACTACTTGCAATCATCACACACAAGGGTCCTATAGATGATCTAGCATCATCTCTAACATTACAAGGTTAAGGCTTGGTTTAATTCTTTTTATTTTTAGAAAAGTAATTTCTACTCATTGAAAAACTACTTAAGATTTAATATTCTCCAAACTAAACATGGGATCATTTTGACACATGTCATCACCACATATTGTAGTCCATGGGAATGTGATTTAAAGTGGTGTCACAATTTAATAAGGTTTTACCCTTTTATTTTAATTAATTAAAGTGGCTAGAAATGCTTATGAAGCATTCTTTTATTACTTGAACATGATTTCTGCAAGTAAACCTATATATTTTTATATATTCTGAAAGGTATGGTTAAATGTGATTTTTGAGAGTTGGAATCAACTCAAAAGCTTTTATGGTTGGAATTTGAAAAATGTTTGAATGCAGAAAAGCTTCTGCCTTGTTATTTTTACTATGGGTGATCTACAGATCCAAATGACTTGAATCCAACGGGCTTGGATTAAGCATTCACAGAACTTTCCAACAAAATTGGTTTCATTAAATTTGGTGTACTGAATCGATCTGGGTTGATTTTTGAAGTTGGGTGCTGAAGTGTGTTTTGAATTTAAATAGAAAAGTTTTAATTTGAATTGCTGGGCTGCGCAGGAAATTCTAACGGGCCGGCCTACTAAGCGCAGTGCTCCCGCGGGCTGCTTAAGTGGATGTCCCCACTCGTCAGTGACACGGGGCTGGGGGAAGCGGTATGGGGCAACGTGGATCGTTCGATCTAGTTCTAATCCAACGGCTGGGAGTCATCGTCGACGCGAGACAACTCCGGCGAGAACGAAACCTAGCGCAGCCAGTGAGGGGTGCTGGTGTCACATCCCAAATTTTAGATTTGGTTCCGCATATCATTCATATCATCGCATCATACTTTTCCATGCAAAACCGTCGGTTGAAAAGAATTGGCGAAACGCTAATTTCAAAACCCTATTCTATTTTACTACGAGGCCCCTACGGGAGGCTTTAGTAGGACTTGCTTTGTCCACCCTTGTAGCCTAGTGGTTTCGCTCAACCCTTGACCCTAGATTGTTCCCCTCGATTTTACAAAACCGTAGGAGCAAGAATCACCCTATTCGGAGCTCGTGCGGAAAAGTTACGGCCGTTTTATTAAAAGATAGAAAAACGGGCCGATTTCCGTGTCCGTTTCCAACCGCGCGCCGTATCCAACTAGGACCCCACGAGGGAGCCCCACTTAAGAGGCAGCCGCCTCGGTTCCCGCACCCACCCGCGCGCCGCCTCTCCTCGATCGCCGCGCCGACCCGCCACCTGGAACCGCCGCCCCGCGCCTCGGGATCGCCGATCGCCGCCGCCTCGGCCTCCGTGCATGCCCCCGCCTCCGAGCCGCGCCGCGCCGCGCTGCTGCTGCTCCACCGAGCCGCCGCTGCCGCGCGCACGCGCGCCTGCCGCCGCGCCAGCCGAGCCGCGAGCCGCGCCGCGAGCCGCCCCGCGCGCGCGACCGCCACCCGTGCCGCCTCGCGCGCCGTACCACCGTCTCGCGCCGCTGTTGCGTGACCGCCTTGATCCGAGCGCTGACCGTCTCCTTCCGCGCAGGAAAAACGCCGTCGCCGGAACCGATCGCCGCCGCCGTCCCGAGATCGCCGCCGTTCGTTCCCGGTGAGTCCGCAGCCGCCTTTAGATCTCAGATCAACGGTCCAGATCGGTCGTTGACCGGTCAGCCCCAGGCGTTGACTAGTCAGACGCCCAGTCAGCGCCCAGTCAGCTGCCGCGTTGACCAGTCAACAGACACAGTTGACTGGGTAATTACTTTAATCGATTTAGTTGACAGATTTCGGTAGAAACTTGTAAATTGCGTAGAAATTAAACCGCTGGGCCAAAAATTGCAAATAAAATATGCGTAGGTTCAGTAAGTCGCGTAGAATCTTTCTGTACCTTTGGTTCAGACTTTTGCAGCAAGATTTAGTACAGTTTAATCAAATAGGTTAATGGACTTTTTGGGGTAATTAATTCGTAGAAAAAGATCTGTAGCTCCAAAAATTGCGTATGATATGTCCCTGGATTCAGTGGGACGAGGGGAATCTCATAGTGAATTAAAAAGATAGGCTTACAGTGAAAACTTCTGCAGAAACTGTCTAGTGGTTTTCTGCAGTGTTTTAATTACTCGGGGAGTTTTATAATTCCCTTTTGAGTAATTCCAGTTGGTACTGTTCCTACATAGCGATGCCTATGCGGTAGAATTTTCCCAAGATTTTACAAACAGTATACTACCGGTAGTGAATTATTTGAGTTCTAGCTCTAGTTTTGAGCATTTTATTTTGCAAAATAGTTTTCCTTGCGCTAAAACTATTTTCCATGCATGCAATCAGTAGTATTATTGATTAGGATTATGTGGTGCAGCTATAGCACCAATTCACTTGACTTGCATACCTTCATGCATCATCTTTGTTGCATATGCTTGTGGAATTTTTTGTTTATGGTTGCAATTGTGTCGTGTAGATTGTGACGAGTGCAACGCTTGCTCGTGTGTGGATTGTTCTTCCGACCGCTACAACCAAGGCAAGTAGATTCTACTTTGTTCATGATATCATCCTACTATTTTCAATGCATTGTCGTGTATTTTGTAGATGCATGTGTACGATGATACTATCGCTATGCTATGTCCTATTATGTGGTAGGGCCTTCCTTGTAGATGAACCACCGTTGGTACATGTGCTTAGCCATGCTATGTTGTACGAGGGCTGGGTTACATCACTGAGACTTGTTCTAAAAGTATTGGTTTGTGAAAACTAAAACAACTTAATCAATGAATCTCCTGGGTGTGATGGTATTAATAATTTTTGGTGGTTTCATTGCGGAAAGGCACCCAGGTATCGAGAGAAATTGATTGGCTTCTTTATTTGGTAGCTTACGTGTACAACCATGTGCCAATAATAAAATGGGCGGTTGGTTGGACTTAGTAGGTTGTGGTAACCCGAACCCGCGTATCCAGAGATGTAGAATTTTGGTAGGTTGGACCGGTGCGCGTCGGGATTGGGGTGCTACTTCCCGAACAGTCTCTTCTTGGACTTATCCCTATCATCACCCAAAATGAGAGTGATGGTACGAGCTAGGCTGGCCAAGTCACATGGGTAAAGTGTACTAACCTCTGCAGGGAGTATAATCTAATCGATTAGCCGTGTCCCCGGTTATGGACAACTGAGTTGCTTGATATTGATTCCATGACATGTTTCTCGCTCATTCCAATTTCATAATTGTTTTAATATTGTTGGGTCAACTTAATTGGGATCTTTTCAAAGAAAATCAAAAACTGTTTATGAAAGTAGGACAAATGTATTTGCAAATGCAAGCCAGACACAGCTCCAATTGCCAAATATGCATGTAGTTGTTAGTACTATTGTCTCCATTACTAGCTCTACTTGCCATACATTCCATGTATTGACCCTTCGGGGCTGCTATGTTTCATGTTGCAGGTTATTCCGATTCTGAGTAATCTATATAGGCCACGGTACTCCACTCGGCACTTGTTCACTTGTGGGCAATTTGAAGAATGGAGAATTTACTTAGTTTATGTTGCTACCTGAATAATTTGAGCTAGCCTTGGGCTAAGCTTTTATTGTAATAATGGTACTCTGGATCTTCGTTATTTATGATACACGGATATTTTGCTATGTTATTCATCTCATTCTATTGTGGGCCAATGAACCGATCCAGGGATTGGCATGTCACATAGAAGCCTCGGTCTTTTCAAAACCGCGGTGTTACAAGATGGTATCAGAGCCCGTGTGTCGACTGTAGGATCGTGACCTAGGATTGGATTAGGAAGCCATAGATTTATTAAAGCCTATATTAACTATGTCTTTCATCTTATGCCCTTCACCCTCATAAATTCTTACCATATGCTATTCTCACACTTTCCTCTTTTACTTGATAGATGGGAGAAGTCAGGACTGAGTATGCAACCATGGAGTCACCAAGGCCCTTTGCAAGGCAGTTAGCACAGCTCTCGCAGTCATTGGGATTGCCACTGCCTATGTTCAAGGGAAGAAGGTTGTACACCTATGGATATGGAGAGGATGCATGGGAGATCACCACCTTCATCTTCAGAGATGTCGCCTTGCCAAACCCTGTGCACCTGATCTACACCAAGACATACTGCAACTGGGGACTTGGAATCAACCATACATGAAGCCCTGTCTCGCCAGTGCCATAATGTCCGACACCTACTGCCAGCTGATTCACCCTACCGTGACTATGGAAGGCGTGATGAAGATGGGCACATTGTGGTTACCCCGGGCGACAGGAACAACATGCCGCCCCGTCGGAGGCACATAGAGGACATGGAAAGGGAGAATGGAGCTCTAGCTGAGAAAGTGATGATGATAAAGGAGATTGCAGACTTTGCTAGCAATGGTATGGTGGTCCAAGGACAGGAGATTGACACCCTGCATGAAGCTGTGGGAGTTCTGGAGAATGCCCTGATAGCCAGAGATGCAACCATAGCTCATCTTCATGGTACTGTGCAGGAGAACACACAGAACATACAACAGTTGCAAGGGACCGTCCAGGAAAGGGATCAAACTATTGAAGCTATGACAGCCCAGATTGCCGCTCTCCAAGCACAGCTGAATCCACCCTCTTATGATGACAATGGAGATGATGGCAACAATGGGGATGATGATGACAGTGGGAACGATGATGATGATGAGGACGAGGATGATGATGATGGAGACCATGATGGTGGAGGAGATGAAGCTGTTGCAGTTGCAGCTGAAAGTAAAGAAGAAGAGGAGGATCCAGAAGAGGTGGAGTTTGAGATCTCAAGTGATGATTCGGGAGAAGTGTACACTCCGCCGCCATGGTTGTACCGCGAACCGAAGCGCCAACGCATGACAGCAAGGACCTACCGCAACCTCTTCAAGAAGTAGATAGAAGTCCACCAATTAGTCCTCGTTAGGTAAATTCGTTAGGATTAGTCTCGATCGATGTGAAACTTAGTTGCTGTTAGTTTAAGAGTGTTCAGTTGCTTGTGTACTCCAATATCCCAAGAATTATTTGTGCGAACTTTATGAAAGAGTTATGGCAATTTTGGTTAACGTCTGTGTTATTTTCGCTGCAGTTTTTCTGCTGATACAGCAGTACCGTATGATTTTTCATATTTTTCTAGTAACTGGGAAAAATCTGAAAACAAATTGGGCTGATGCGAAACTCTCTGTACTATATGTGCAAAAATCAGCTAAATTTTCTGACGAGTTTAAGTCAGGCGGAAAAATTCGTGAACGCTGCTGGACAGTTCTGGCAGATTGTTGTTTTGATGTTTAGTTGATCAATTGTTTAGTTAACCATTGCCAACTCTTGTAAAACTATTTCAGTAGGTATATACTGCTAGGATAACCCCTGGGTTGTTGCTAGATCACTTGTATGTGGATGTGTTACTTGCTTGTGATTGTCTGCTATTGTTTGTTGTTGATTGAACATATGCATGGGTAGAATCCTGTTATCGTAGTTGATTCTTTCTAAACTTACCTGTGCTGAACCGCAGATGCCTCCCTGCCGTCAACCCACTGAGTTGGAGCAGCTCATGGCAGCTCAGGCACAGCTGACCCAAGTGATGACTCAGTTCATGGCAAATCAGAACAACAACAATGGAAACAATCAGCCTCAGAGAGATGCTCTCACCAGATTTCTGAGGTTAAGGCCAGCTAAGTTCTCTACTGCAGCGGAACCAATGGTAGCTCTCGATTGGTTGCGTTCAGTCAACAAGGATCTAGTAACTGTTGGATGCACTGATGCTGAGAAGGTGAGGTTTGCCGCTCACCTACTGGAGGGACCAGCCGCTTCTTGGTGGGACACTTTTCAGATCACCCAACCGCTGGATACTGTGACTTGGGCAATGTTTGAGGAAGGTTTCAGGACTAACCACGTGTCTTCAGGAGTTCTGAGCCTGAAGAGGAAGGAGTTCTGCAACTTGCGCCAAACCAATCGCACCGTGGCCGAGTATATTGAGGAGTTCAACAACCTGTCCCGTTATGCACCTGAGGATGTTGACACCGATGCAAAAAGGAGGGAGAGATTTCTGGATGGCCTCAGTGATGAGATTTTAGTACAGCTACTGGTGTTTTATTGCCCCACATTCCAGGAGCTTATGGACAAGGCCAGGATCTTGGAAGGGAAGCACAAGCAGGTGGAGAACCACAAGAGAAAGAGTAACAATCACCACTCTGGTTCACATCACAAGTCTCGCACTTCATATGATGGATACTCCAAGCATGGAGGGAGTGACCATGGGAGCCATGACCGCCACCACCATGGGGGCGATGGACATCGTCATGACAACCATAGGAGCAGCCACCACAGCCACAAGGGAGGACACTCTCACCACTCTGGAGGACACGGTGGACATGACCGAAACCGTGATCGCGGCTTTGTGAAGAAGGATCTGAGTGAGGTGACGTGCTTCAAGTGTAAACAGAAGGGACACTATGCTGACAACTGTCCAGAGAGGAAAGGATTGAAGCCAACCAACAACGAGAAGGCCACAGTGAACCACATGAATGTGGAGGAGATTCCAGATGAGCCTGACCTTGTGATTGGTAAGTTTCCAATCAACACTTACCCTGCACTTATACTTTTCGATACTGGTGCATCGCATTCATTCATATCAAGGGCATTTGTGGATAAGTATAAGTTACCTACTGAGTCTATGAAAAGGTCTATTAGAGTGAGTTCACCTGGAGGAGATATGATAGCTAGCGCGGGATGCCGTGACTTAACTGTGAGGATTGGAACACACAACTTCAGTGCACATTTGGTAGTGTTGGAATCACAGGGGTTAGACGTCATTCTGGGTATGGATTGGATGTCTATGCATGGGGGACACATAGATTGTGCACAGCGAGCTGTTTCACTCAAAACCCCGGATGGTAAGAGGATTAGATTCAAGTCAGCTGTGAGACCGCGAAGGTGTAAGTTGAATTCTCTTAAGGGGGTTAGCATGGATACTGTGCCAGTGATTAGGGATTACCCTGACGTGTTTCCGGAAGAGCTGCCAGGGATGCCACCTGACAGGGAAGTAGAGTTTCTTATCGACCTGATGCCGGGAACAGGACCTATAGCAAATAAACCATATAAGATGGATGTGGATGAGCTGAAGGAATTGAAGAAGCAGTTGAAAGAGCAGCTGGAAAAGGGATTCATTCAGCCTAGTTCGTCGTCATGGGGTGCACCTGTTCTGTTTGTGGAGAAGAAAGACGGCAGCAAGAGGTTAGTGGTGGACTATCGCTCGCTGAACGAGGTGACCATCAAGAACAAATACCCCCTGCCGAACATAAATGATTTGTTTGATCAACTGGAAGGAGCAAAGGTGTTCAGCAAGATTGATCTGCGATCAGGCTACTTCCAATTGAAGATCCGGGAGGAGGACGTACCAAAAACCGCCTTCACCACTAGGTATGGTTTATATGAGTATACAGTTATGTCATTTGGACTAACGAATGCCCCGGCATATTTCATGACCATGATGAACAAGGTATTTATGGAATACTTGGACAAGTTCGTGGTGGTGTTCATTGATGACATACTGATATATTCCAAGGATGATGCTGAGCATGAGAAACACCTGCGACTGATTATGGAGAAGCTGAGGGAACACAAGCTGTATGCCAAATTCAGCAAGTGTGAATTCTGGCTTAACACCGTTGGGTTTCTTGGACACGTAGTATCAGGAGAAGGAGTCGCTGTTGATCCAAGCAAAGTGACTGCAGTAACTGAGTGGGAAGCACCCAAGAATGCGGGAGAGATTCGAAGCTTTTTGGGACTTGCTGGATACAACAGGAGGTTCATTGAAAACTTTTCCAAGATTGCTAAGCCGATGACTAAACTTCTGAAGAAGGAGAGGAAGTTTGAATGGTCAGACGTATGTGAAGCCAGCTTTCAGGAACTGAAGCGTCGACTAGTGACCGCGCATGTTCTGTGTTTACCAGATCTTCAGAAGAATTTCCAAGTGTACTGTGATGCCTCACGACAGGGACTTGGGAGCGTGCTGATGCAAGATGGGAGAGTAGTGTCATATGCCTCGCGACAACTCAAGCACCATGAGCGGAATTACCCCACACACGACTTGGAGTTAGCGTCAGTGGTTCATGCGCTCAAGGTATGGAGGCATTACTTAATGGGAAAGCACTGTGATGTGTACACCGACCACAAGAGCCTGAAGTACATATTTACACAGAAGGAACTAAACATGAGGCAAAGGAGATGGTTGGAACTTATCAAGGATTATGATATGAATCTGCAATACCACCCAGGAAAGGCCAATGTAGTAGCAGATGCTCTGAGCCGGAAGGTATATGCCAACGGATTGACAATTGGGGAATTGCCTGAGGATTTGTGCAAGCAGTTCAAGGACCTTAGACTGGAGGTAGTATCTGAAGGGTACTTGGCAACAATGGAAGTCCAACCAACGCTACAGGAAAGAATCAGGAAGGCTCAAGTGGGAGACAAAGAGATAGATGAAGTTAAGGAAAAGATGAAGAAGGATCGAGCGAGGGAATTCTGCGAGGATGAGCAAGGAACCTTGTGGTATGGAGATCGTTTGTGCGTTCCCAACGATCCCGAGATAAGGAAATAGATTCTGCAGGAAGCTCATGACTCGCCGTATTCCATACATCCGGGCAATACGAAGATGTATATGGACCTAAAGGACAGATTCTGGTGGAACAACATGAAGGGAGATATCGCGGAGCATATTGCCCTATGTGATGTATGTAGCCGAGTGAAGGCGGAACACCAGAAGCCAGCAGGACTGCTACAGCCATTGTCCGTGCCGGATTGGAAGTGGGATAGAGTGGGAATGGACTTTATCACAGGATTGCCCAGGACCAGGTCAGGATATGACTCCATTTGGGTAGTGGTCGACCATTTGACTAAGGTAGCCCACTTTATACCGGTGAAGACGACTTATACGAGTGCAAAGTTGGCCAAGATTTACATGGACAGAATTGTGTGCCTACACGGAGTTCCCAAGAGTATCGTATCTGATAGAGGCACCCAATTTACCTCACACTTCTGGCGCCAGCTGCACGAGTCACTTGGTACTAGATTGGAGTTTAGCACGGCGTTTCACCCACAGACTGATGGACAGACAGAGAGGGTGAACCAGATTTTGGAAGACATGCTGAGAGCTTGCGCCTTGGCTCATGGCTCTAGTTGGGATGAGAATTTGCCGTATGCGGAGTTTTCCTACAACAACAGTTATCAAACCAGCATCAAGACGTCACCGTTCGATGTGCTATACGGGAAACGGTGCCGGACACCATTGCTATGGGATGGAGTAGGAGAACGTCAGTTGTTTGGGCCTGATTTGATCAAGGATGCTGAGGAGAAGGTCGCCTTGATTAGGGACAGGCTAAAGGTAGCACAATCAAGGCAGAAGAGCTACGCTGACGCCATGCGCAAGGAAGTGGTGTATGAGATAGGTGATAGAGCATACCTCAGAGTGTCTCCACTTCGTGGAATCAAGAGATTTGGAATTAAGGGTAAGCTGGCACCTCGATTTATTGGACCGTATCGGGTCTTAGCACGCAAAGGAGAAGTTGCCTATCAGTTGGAGTTGCCAGAGGCTCTATCCGCTGTTCACAATGTCTTCCACGTATCCCAGCTGAAGAAGTGCCATCCGGAAATGGTGGATACACCATTGAGAGACACTGTGCCACTAGAGGAGGTTCAGCTTGAGAACGACTTGACCTATGAGGAGAAGCCGGTCAAGATTCTGGAGACAGCGGAGAGGATTACCCGTACCAAGACGATCAGGTTTTGCAAGGTGCAGTGGAGCCACCACACTGAAGAAGAAGCCACTTGGGAGCGTGAGGATGACATCCGAGAGGACTACCCACACCTATTTGCTAGCCGCGCCGAATCTCGAGGACGAGATTCATCTTAAGGGGGTTAGTCTTGTCACATCCCAAATTTTAGATTTGGTTCCGCATATCATTCATATCATCGCATCATACTTTTCCATGCAAAATCGTCGGTTGAAAAGAATCGGCGAAACGCTAATTTCAAAACCCTATTCTATTTTACTACGAGGCCCCTGCGGGGGGCTTTAGTAGGACTTGCTTTGTCCGCCCTTGTAGCCTAGTGGTTTTTCTCAACCCTTGACCCTAGATTGTTCCCCTCGATTTTACAAAACCGTAGGAGCAAGAATCACCCGATTCGGAGCTCGTGCGGAAAAGTTACGGCCGTTTTATTAAAAGATAGAAAAACGGGCCGATTTCCGTGTCCGTTTCCAACCGCGCGCCGTATCCAACTAGGACCCCACGAGGGGGGCCCACTTAAGAGGCAGCCACCTCGGTTCCCGCACCCACCCGCGCGCCGCCTCTCCTCGATCGCCGCGCCGACCCGCCACCTGGAACCGCCGCCCCGCGCCTTGGGATCGCCGATCGCTGCCGCCTCGGCCTCCGTGCACGCCCCCGCCTCCAAGCCGCGCTGCTGCTGCTCCACCGAGCCGCCGCTGCTGCTGCCGCGCGCACGCGCGGCTGCCGCCGCGCCAGCCGAGCCGCCAGTTGTGCCGCTCGCCGCCCCGCGCGCGCGACCGCCACCTGCGCCGCCTCGCACGCCATACCACCGTCTCGCGCCGCCGTTGCGTGACCGCCTTGATCCGAGCGCTGGCCGTCTCCTTCCGCGCAGGAAAAACGCCGTCGCCGGAACCGATCGCCGCCGCAGTCCCGAGATCGCCGCCGTTCGTTCCCGGTGAGTCCGCAGCCGCCTTTAGATCTCAGATCAACGGTCCAGATCGGTCGTTGACCGGTCAGCTCCAGGCGTTGACTAGTCAGACGCCCAGTCAGCGCCCAGTCAGCTGCCGCGTTGACCAGTCAACAGACACAGTTGACTGGGTAATTACTTTAATCGATTTAGTTGACAGATTTCGGTAGAAACTTGTAAATTGCGTAGAAATTAAACCACTGGGCCAAAAATTGCAAATAAAATATGCGTAGGTTCAGTAAGTCGTGTAGAATCTTTCTGTACCTTTGGTTCAGACTTTTGCAGCAAGATTTAGTACAGTTTAGTCAAATAGGTTAATGGCCTTTTTGGGGTAATTAATTCGTAGAAAAAGATCTGTAGCTCAAAAAGTTGCGTATGATATGTCCCTGGATTCAGTGGAATGAGGGGAATCTCATCGTGAATTAAAAAGATAGGCTTACAGTGAAAACTTCTGCAGAAACTGTCTAGTGGTTTTCTGCAGTGTTTTAATTACTCGGGGAGTTTTATAATTTCTTTTTGAGTAATTCTAGTTGATACTGTTCCTATATAGCGATGCCTATGCGGTAGAATTTTCCCAAGATTTTACAAACAGTATACTACCGGTAGTGAATTATTTGAGTTCTAGCTCTAGTTTTGAGCATTTTATTTTGCAAAATAGTTTTCCTTGCGCTAAAACTATTTTCCATGCATGCAATCAGTAGTATTATTGATTAGGATTATGTGGTGCAGCTGTAGCACCAATTCAATTGCCTTGCATACCTTCATGCATCATCTTTGTTGCATATGCTTGTGGAATTGTTTGTTTATGGTTGCAACTGTGTCGTGTAGATTGTGACGAGTGCAACGCTTGCTCGTGTATGGATTGTTCTTCCGACCGCTACAACCAAGGCAACTAGATGCTACTTTGTTCATGATATCGTCCTACTATTTTCAATGCATTGTCGTGTATTTTGTAGATGCATGTGTACGATGATACTATCGCTATGCTATGTCCTATTATGTGGTAGGGCCTTCCTTGTAGATGAACCACCGTTGGTAGATGTGCTTAGCCATGCTATGTTGTACGAGGGCTGGGTTACATCACTGAGACTTGTTTCTAAAAGTATTGGTTTGTGAAAACTAAAACAACTTAATCAATGAATCTCCTGGGTGTGATGGTATTGATAATTTTTGGTGGTTTCATTGCGGAAAGGCACCCAGGTATCGAAAGAAATTGATTGGCTTCTTTATTTGGTAGCTTACATGTACAACCATGTGCCAATAATGAAATGGACGGTTGGTTGGACTTAGTAGGTTGTGGTAACCCGAAGCCGCGTATCTAGAGATGTAGAATTTTGGTAGGTTGGACCGGTGCACGTCGGGATTGGGGTGCTACTTCCCGAACAGTCTCTTCTTGGACTTCTCCCTATCATCACCCAAAATGAGAGTGACGGTACGAGCTGGGCTGGCCAAGTCACATGGGTAAAGTGTACTAACCTCTGCAGGGAGTATAATCTAATCGATTAGCCGTGTCCCCGGTTATGGACAACTGAGTTGCTTGATATTGATTCCATGACATGTTTCTCGCTCATTCCAATTTCATAATTGTTTTAATATTGTTGGGTCAACTTAATTGGGATCTTTTCAAAGAAAATCAAAAACTGTTTATGAAAGTAGGACAAATGTATTTGCAAATGCAAGCCAGACACAGCTCCAATTGCCAAATATGCATGTAGTTGTTAGTACTATTGTCTCCATTACTAGCTCTACTTGCCATACATTCCATGTATTGACCCTTCGGGGCTGCTACGTTTCATGTTGCAGGTTATTCCGATTCTGAGTAATCGATATTTGCCACGGTACTCCACTCGGCACTTGTTCACTTGTGGGCAATTTGAAGAATGGAGAATTTACTTAGTTTATGTTGCTACCTGAATAATTTGAGCTAGCCTTGGGCTAAGCTTTTATTGTAATAATGGTACTCTGGATCTTCGTTATTTATGATACACGGATATTTTGCTATGTTATTCATCTCATTCTATTATGGGCCAATGAACCGATCCAGGGATTGGCATGTCACATAGAAGCCTCGGTATTTTCAAAACCACGGTGTTACAGCTCGGGGCTCACCGGGGTACGGGCGAGGGTCGGCGAGGCGGGCGAACGACGAAGTCGACGACGGCGAACCTCCTGGTACGGGTGGCTTCTCCTGGGGCGGCTCCAATCGCTGGCTCCTTTCTTCTCCGGCAGCGGCAGGCTCCAGTGAAATTCCGGCGAGGTGGTGCTCGGCTTGCTCTACGAATGGTGTGGCACGGTCAGTGGGGAGAGGGGAGTGAGATGGTGTGAAGAAATCGTGCGGGGGTGGCCTCTATTTATAGTCGAGCGAGGGGACCGTCGGGGCGCACGGTGAGCTCGTCGGGGGCGACGTTACAGGCGGCTAAAGGCATGGGCAAGGGTAGGGGACGGTGTTGTGTCTCCTGGCGATGTCAACGACATGGTCGCGAGGCATGGGGCGGTGTGGTTTGGTCTGGAACGGGCGGTGCTCTGCGCGGCAGAGGCGGCAACTTCGACGGCGGGCGGTGGCTGTATGGCACGGGGCGGAAAACGGGGGTGTCTGGCGGTCTCCTGGGTCGGTGGTGATCGTGTGTGCACGCGGTGAGGGCGGCGCGCGGTCTATGGGTGATGGTCGAGGGTGGCGCTCTGGCGCACGCTCGGCATGGTCTGGGTGTGGCTTGTGCGTGTGGTCCAGGGCTTGGCAACGCTCGCGGCTGGGACAAGCAGTGGCGGTGGACGGTGGGCTGCCTCCCAGACATGCTGGCTAGGCTTGCTGCTGCTCCTAGCTTGCTGTCCACAATGGGGTGACATGGGGGTGCTCGGTTGTTCACCATTAATGACAATGGCAAGCTCACAGGGGTGCTAGTGTTGGGCTAATCTTTCTAGATGATCTACTGAGGTGTGTGTGAGCTAACTAGGGAACAAGTTAGGCAAGAATCACTGCACACTATAGTGTTTGATGTTTTGTTTGATTTGTGTCTGCAACCTGTTTGATGAAATGGCCGCATGAAATCAAGTTTTGAATTTTGAAATGATTTTTGGTGGGTTTGCTAGATTGGTTCTGGTGAGTCTGCAGATGCTTGGGTTTTGAAAGTTGAGCTTGTTTGAGTGGGTTTTGAAAAAGTGGGATCTTCCCATGAAGAAGATTCAATTTTGAATTGTCATTTAAAATATGCATTTGAAAGTTTCTGGATGATCACAAAGTGGGCCTTGATACCTTGTTATGAGTACATTCAAGGGGTGCAAAGATCCAGAAAAGTTTCTATTAGGTTTTGAAAGTTTGAGACAGCCAAAGTAGGCATGGGAGTTAAATTGGTCAAAATGACCATTCACTTAATATATTTGTTTTGATTTACTTGTCTTTAGGAAAAGTGTGGGAAATGTTTTAGATGATGTTCTTTTCACCTAAGAAACATTTTACAAGCAATGGATCACACAAACAAGGTGGTTTTTAAAGAAATTCAAAATCCATGCATACACATATACATGCATTCATGAATTCATTTAGAAAAGTTTTTTGTTGACCCTAATCCTGATGATTAGTGTTTGATGATCTAAGTTTGGTATTTTTGGGATGTTACAAACCTTCCCTCCTTAAACAAAATCTCGTCCCGAGATTTGAAAAAGGACGAAAAGATTACCTAGGATTTGAAGAGATCGGGAAACTCCGTCCTGATGTGATCTTCACGTTCCCAGGTAGCCTCCTCTTCTGTGTGATTGCTCCATTGAATCTTGAGAAACTTGATGCTTCGGGTTCTGGTAGTTCAAAAGGCTTCTTCCAATATACGGATGGGTACTTCGGGATAGGTCAGGTTATCGTTGATCTCTATGTTCTGGTGATCGATATTCTTGAACACTTCGGTCTTCTCGGGGACTTCGAGACATTTGCGAAGTAACGAGATATGGAACACATTGTGCACAGCTGACATCTCTTCAGGTAGTTCCAGTTGATACGATACTTCTCCTTGATGGTTCAAAATTTTGAAAGGTCCGATATATCTGGGGGCTAACTTTCCTTTGAGTTGGAAACGCTGCATTCCCTTCAATGGCGACACTTTCAGATAAACAAAATCTCCAATGTTGAAGGCGAGGTCTCGACGTCTCTTGTCAGCGTAACTCTTCTGTCGGGAGTGGGCGGTCTTGAGGTGCTCACGAATCTTGTGAACCTTCTCTTCTGCTTCTCGGAGATCTGACTCTCTCCTACTTCCGACCAGTTCAAAGGGGTGCGGCACTTTCTTCTGTACATGAATTCAAACGGGGCCATTTGCAAACTGGCTTGGTAACTATTGTTGTAGGAAAATTCTGCAAATGGCAGACAGTCTTCCCACTTGGATCCATATTCTAGCACACATGCTCTAAGCATATCTTCGAGTATTTGATTTACTCGCTCCGTTTGTCCATCGGTCTGAGGGTGATACGCGGTACTGAAATCTAGGCGGGTTCCTAAACCTTCTTGGACTTTCTTCCAGAATCTCGAGGTAAACTGAGTTCCTCGATCCGATACTATATTCTTGGGGACTCCATGCAAACTAACGATTCTAGCGATGTACAACTCCGCTAGCTTCGAACTCTGATAGGTAGTTTTAACGGGCAAGAAATGGGCGACTTTGGACAATCTGTCCACTATGACCCAAATAGAGTCATTTCCCCTACTAGAAGTAGGTAGTCCAGTGATAAAGTCCATTCCTACCGAATCCCATTTACATTCCGGAATTTGCAAAGGTTGCAACAATCCAGCGGGTCTTTGATGTCCTGCCTTGACTCGCTAACATATATCACACTTGGCGATATAGCTTCCGATTTCTCTCTTCATCTTATGCCACCAAAATTGCTCTTTCATATCTTGATACATCTTAGTTCCTCCGGGATGGATAGAATAAAGAGTATCGTGAGCCTCCTTCAAGATAACTTCTTTCAACTCAGAATCTGATGGTACACAAAGGCGTCCTTTGTACCACAGAACTCCTTCTTCGTCCTCGGTGAATCCGGGTACTTTGCCTGTACCGATACGACGCTTGATTCCATCGATACTGGCATTTCCCTTCTGCGCCTCTTTAATCTGACTGATCAAAGTGGGCTGAAGTTCTATGCTAGCCAAAAATCCTTCACTTACTAATTCCATTCGAAAATCTTCCATCTCTTTGTGCAAACTTGGTTGCTCCTTAAAATCATGGAGTTCAAGCGGCACGGCAATCTGCTAAGGGCATCAGCTACCACGTTGGCTTTACCAGGGTGATAGTGAATGTCCAGGTCGTAATCCTTGATTAGCTCAATCCATCTTCTCTGCCTCATATTCAACTCCTTCTGAGTGAATATATACTTTAGGCTCTTGTGATCCGAGTAAATCTCACAACGGTTTCCCATCAGGTAATTTCTCCATGTTTTCAGGGCTAGAACTACGGCTGCGAGTTCGAGGTCATGGGTTGGGTAATTTTGTTCATGTTGCTTCAATTGTCGCGATAGATAAGATATAAATTTGCCTTCTTGCATTAGCACACACCCGAGGCCAATCTTGGATGCGTCACAATACACATCGAAGGGCTTCGTGATATCCGGCATGATCAAGATTGAGGCTGAAATCAATCTCCTCTTGAGTTCTTGAAAACTCGCTTCACATTTGTCGGTCCATTCAAACTTCTTGTCCTTCTTCAGCAATTGGGTCATGGGTTGGGCGATACTCGAGAATCCTTCCACGAATTTGCGGTAATATCCCGCCAATCCGAGAAAAGCACGAACTTGGGTTTGAGTGGTTGGGGCTTGCCAATCTTCTACATCTTTTACTTTTGCAGGGTCAACGGCAATTCCTCCGGCTGATACAATGTGACCGAGGAATCCTACCTCCTGTAACCAGAATTCACATTTGCTCAATTTTGCATACAACTGATGCTCTCTAAGGGTTCCAAGAATGGTCCTTAGGTGTAGCTCATGTTCTTCTTCTGATTTGGAATAAATCAGAATGTCATCGATGAAAACAACGACAAACTTATCCAGGAAGTCCATAAAAATCTTATTCATGAGATTCATGAAATAAGCGGGGGCATTGGTTAATCCAAAAGACATGACTGTATACTCATACAATCCATATCTGGTGGTAAAGGCAGTCTTTGGAATATCCTCTGCACGAATTTTAAGTTGATGATAGCCAGTCCGAAGATCAATCTTAGAAAACACCTGGGCTCCGGTCAGCTGATCAAAAAAATCTTCTATCTTAGGCAAGGGGTACTTGTTCTTGATGGTGACATCATTCAACTTCCGATAATCCGTACACAAACGGTTACCTCCATCCTTCTTGTCCACAAAAAAGACAGGTGATCTCCATGGGGACGCACTTGGTTGAATCAATCCGATTTCCAACATGGAATCCAGTTGCTTCTTCAGTTCTTCTAGTTCTGACGGGTTCATACTATAGGATCTCTGGGCTATGGGTCCTGTTCCGGGGATTAGTTCGATGATAAACTCGATATCCCGATCTGGGGGCATACCGGGCAAAACATCTGGAAATACATCGGGGTATTCGCAGACTATCCGAACTTGGTCAATGGTAGGTTGGGCTATACTCTTATTACACTTGAATTGATGAGGTAAGGTTTCAGATATGTGCTCGACTGATATTCCGGTGGTACTGGTCATGGTAATGGCTTTCTTGGCACAGTCAATCAATCCTTTATGTTTGGACATCCAATCCATTCCTAGTACTACTTCCAAACCTTTAGTTCCGAGTACTATTAGATTAGCATAAAAATCTGTGCCATGGATTTGGATAGGGACGGCCTTGCAAATTTGCCTAGCCTTGGTGGTTGATCCGGGAATTTGTACAATCATCACATGCTTCAATTTGGTTGGTTGAATTTTACTAGTGCAGGCAAATTCTTCGGTGACAAATGAATGCGATGCACCAGAATCAAACAACACTCTTGCAAGTACTGAATTAACAGAAAACATACCCAGCACGACGTCTGGCGCTTCCTGAGCTTCTTCAGCATGCATGAGAAAAATACGGCCATTGCGGTTGAGTGAATTTCCTGGGGCAAATCTTCTCCCTGGCTGGACACGACGCTGCTGCTGAGCTGGGACATTGGCGTTGGGGGCTGTAGCATTCTTCTTGTTGGGGCACTCGTTGGAATAGTGGCCTTTATTTCCACAGTCATAACATGTCACTTGTGACTTGTCCTTGGCTGCGACAGGCACAGCATTGCTTCCAGTCCTCGGGGCAGTGTTGGGGTTGGTGGTAGCATTGTTGATGTTGAACTTGGGTGGGGCGCGGGTGAAATTGTTAGAGTTGACGGGGTTGTGGTGATTTCCTCCGGGTCTAAGGTTTCCACGGTTGGGATAGGTCGGACGGGTCATAGGGGGTCTGTTGGTTCTTGGGGCAAATCCTGGAGATGGGTTGGGGCGATACTTTGGGGTCTGATGGGTTCCTGGTTGATGCATCATGCGACGCTTGCGGTTCTCATTGGCTTGGTTGATCTTTCCTTCCATTTGGATAGCAGAGTCGACAAGGGCTTCAATATCAGCAAAGGGGATATTGACTAACACTGTCTGCATCTCGTCGTGCAGACCATTCAGGAATCTTTCTTTCTTCTTGGCTTCGGTGTCTATCTCGTCCGGGGCATACCTAGCTAATGATAAAAATTTGTCACGGTATTCCACTATAGTCATCCTTCCTTGCTTCAACTCCTTGAACTCGTCTCTCATTCTCTTGATCAAACCTGGTGGCACATGGGTTCTGCTAAACTTGACCTTGAATTCCTCCTAGGTCATCATCTGGCCTCCGGTCATTGCACGAACACTGTTCCACCATGCCCTGGCATCTCCGGCTAGATAATGGGTGGCGAACAAGACTTTCTCGTTGGCTTCCACTCCGGCTACTTCTAAGTTATTTTCCATGGTTTGCAGCCAATCATCGGCGTCTAGGGGTTCTTCTGACTTGGTGAAAACGGGTGGGTTGGTATTCTGGAAATTCTTGAGCTTAGATTCGTGGTTGTCCTGATTTCCATGGCCTTGGTTGTTGTGGGCTAGCTGGGCTATCTGTTGCAGAGTGGCTAGGTTGGCTTGACGTTCCGCTCTTTCAGCTTCGCGGTCAGAAGTCAACATTTGCAGGATCTGCATCATCGGGTCCGGGGCTGAACCACTTCCTCCACGTGGCATCTGAAGATTGGTATAGATCATGAGAAAAGAGGGAAATTGCTAAGGTTTTGGGTTTTTGAAAAGTTTTTAGAGTTTGACTCAGGTTTTCTAGCAACTTGCTTTTTCATTCATTCACTCATAGCACACAGTACAACACACACCACAACAAGGAAAAACAGATGGTTTTAAGAACCATTCTGGAAACTATGATACAGTGGGACCGACTACTACTCACTACGCTAGTGCTCAGTGCTACTACTCCTTGGAGTCTGTGGCTTCATCATCTTCCGCATCATCGATGAAGGCGAAATCATCCTCATCGGTGAAGAAGTCCATGGCCTGATCCTCTAGAAAATCATCGTCATCGCTGAGATAGGAGTAAGGGTCTACACGAAGATCTTCTCCGGCATTCTCCCTTTCCTCTAACTGCATGTCTCTCTCGTGGATGGTCTCTTCCAGAGATGAGATGCGATGGCGAAGACGGGCAATAATGCGCTCCTTCTTGTCGAGCTGACGGCGGCGAGACTTGCGATCCTTTGCTAGCATGGCGATGGTCTGATCCTTCGTCTTGATGATGGCAGACTTGTGGTTGCAATAGTCACGGCAGTTGTCCAACTCTTGCCGATGATCATACATCATGAAGCTAAGGTGGTACAATTGAGTCTTCAGCTCGGGGTGGTATGGGGCTTCCAGTGGTTGTCCATTTGCATCACGCCTTGGGCAAAACTCAAAGCGAGTACCCTTGATCTGATTGATGCTCTGCCCACACAGACGGGAAAGAGCTTCCTGCATTGCTCTGGCAAGTCCATCGAGCCAGTTGTTTTCCCTCAAGGTAAACTGAATTCCCTCCGCAGTGGGAGGTTCAATCTTTCCTAGGAGACTTGAAACAATTAGCCACTGCAGATCTTCTCCTCCTTGATCATTGAGCTGAGCTCCGAAGAACTCAGGGTGCGGACGCTCCAGAAGTTCCGAAAGCTGATCCAGATCCCTCTCAAAGATAAGGTCTCCTCCATTCCCGAGTTGATAAAACTTGCTGTACTTCACGTCCATCTATAAAAATAGAGGATGAGTAGATTAGCAGAGTGATTAAGTGTGTCAAAATTTTATCTACTTGGCAAGAGTTTTTTTGGGGAACATGAAGTTTTATGAAAGAATTAAAGAGGTAAGAATGAGAATAAGTTTTCGTAAATATTTTTGTTCTTTGGTTTTGAAACTAAGTTTTTGGTTCAACGTCCAATCTAACTAGGGTCTCCTATGGTCAGGATAGCTCTGATACCAACTTGTCAACACCCGGATTTTTCAATCCTAGATGCCTGTTATGCCATACATCGCAATCCCAGGATTACCATTTTTGCGAGACATAACAGAATTGGATACCATATTACTTCATCCATTACAAACGATACATAAGTTCTTACACAAATAGGGATCTCATGATCCGGTTCTTAATACAACATCAAGCAGCGGAATACGTAATAATAACAGTAGCGTAGGCGAAGCTCCATCTTCGGGGTCACAGGCAATGCTAACGATGGGAGATGATCCTAGTTGTCGCAACCTTCCTGGGGTCCATCCTCCAGGTACTCCTCTTCATAGTCTGGCCATGGGAATAGCCAGGGACAAAGCCATGAGTACTCTTTAAGTACTCGCAAACTAATATTAACAGGTAAGGGGTTTTTGGATAATAGGGCACTAGGCTCCAGGGTTGTTTTGCCAAAAGCCAAGTTTATCTTTACTAAGTTCCAAAGCTAGTCACAATTTTATAACTCCTAAGTGGGATCTTGTAATTCAGGTCACAACTCTGTTGTGTTCAAGTCAAAGTCTCAATTCATTTCACAAGTCATTTTGAAAGGTCTGACGGGGGAACAGTATGGCCACTCCAACTGTCCATAACTGCGGACGCGGCTATTCGAATAGTTTGACACTCTGCAGAGATTGTACACTTTCACCACAACATTCGATACATCCGTCAGGAACAAATCCTGAATTCACCATACTCAGTATGCGGATAATCAATCCTAACCTTTCAATTACACTCCCTAGTATCAGCACCTCTCCTGTGAGTTTGGCATCCCAACCATGACCACTGTCATCTTGGGTACTGCACAGGTGGACAATCTTCACAAGGTAGCCTCAGCTCAGACCTTGGCCGTGAGGGAACTAATACTAAGGTATATAAGTTTCCAGTCAAGCCCTACCCAATATTCGGGTATTGTGGTTGTACGCTAAAATTGGAATGGTATCGCATCCAGACAACCATCAGTTTTATAAAGGGCTAAGGCTCATGCCTCAACATTTTCATCACCAAAATCATCAAGTGCTTGGAAACACATGTCCAAAACATTCCAATAGAATGATCCATCATTCCAAGGTTTTCGTAACCATTTTTCCACCAAGTATTCCCATATAAAAGTTGATCAAGTTTTATGCTTAGCACTAGCATCTACAGGTGGGGGTAGTAATAATGAGGGGTGGTAACTGGTGAAGTTTCACTAAGTCCAACCTTATATCTTAGGCTGATATCAAGGTTTCTAGCTTAGGCCAAATTTTATGCTCTTTAAGCAACCTTCAGCACAACTGTCTAGCATCTACCAAACTCTTAGGTAGACTCTAAGTAAGCTTTGATAAAGAAATAAAGTAAGAATCTGGCCATAAAACTAGGATGGGTTTAGCAAGTGGGTATGATCACATATGCTTAAGGCACAAAGTAGTCATCTCACAAGTATGGGTTTGTGGCATCAGTAAGGTATCTTGCAAGTGTTAGGTTGCACATTCACTGGTAGTATTAGGCTTGCATAGTAATTAGCTTGCATCAGTGTCAATATCAGCTTGCCTTGTGCAGAGCAGTGGTTGAAGTTCTCCTCGGCTTCCTCTTCGTAGTATCCTCCTTCCTCCTCGTATCCTTGGTCGGTACTAGCGTCTATGAATAAATACGAGGTACACAATCACCAAACAATACTTAACTACTTGCAATCATCACACACAAGGGTCCTATAGATGATCTAGCATCATCTCTAACATTACAAGGTTAAGGCTTGGTTTAATTCTTTTTATTTTTAGAAAAGTAATTTCTACTCATTGAAAAACTACTTAAGATTTAATATTCTCCAAACTAAACATGGGATCATTTTGACACATGTCATCACCACATATTGTAGTCCATGGGAATGTGATTTAAAGTGGTGTCACAATTTAATAAGGTTTTACCCTTTTATTTTAATTAATTAAAGTGGCTAGAAATGCTTATGAAGCATTCTTTTATTACTTGAACATGATTTCTGCAAGTAAACCTATATATTTTTATATATTCTGAAAGGTATGGTTAAATGTGATTTTTGAGAGTTGGAATCAACTCAAAAGCTTTTATGGTTGGAATTTGAAAAATGTTTGAATGCAGAAAAGCTTCTGCCTTGTTATTTTTACTATGGGTGATCTACAGATCCAAATGACTTGAATCCAACGGGCTTGGATTAAGCATTCACAGCCCTTTCCAACAAAATTGGTTTCATTAAATTTGGTGTACTGAATCGATCTGGGTTGATTTTTGAAGTTGGGTGCTGAAGTGTGTTTTGAATTTCAATAGAAAAGTTTTAATTTGAACTGCTGAGCTGCGCGGGAAATTCTAACGGGCCGGCCTGCTAAGCGTAGTGCTCCCGCGGGCTGCTTAAGTGGGTGTCCCCACTCGTCAGTGACACGGGGCTGGGCGAAGCGGTATGGGGCAACGTGGATCGTTCGATCTAGTTCTAATCCAACGGCTGGGAGTCATCGTCGACGCGAGACAACTCCGGCGAGAATGAAACCTAGCGCGGCCAGTGAGGGGTGCTGGGGGCTCACCGGGGTACGGGCGAGGGTCGGCGAGGCGGGCGAACGACGAAGTCGACGACGGCGAACCTCCTGGTACCGGTGGCTTCTCCTGGGGCGGCTCCAATCGCTGGCTCCTTTCTTCTCCGACAGTGGCAGGCTCCAGTGAAATTCCGGCGAGGTGGTGCTCGGCTTGCTCTAAGAATGATGTGGCACGGTCAGTGGGGAGAGGGGAGTGAGATGGTGTGAATAAATCGTGCGGGGGTGGCCTCTATTTATAGTCGAGCGAGGGGACCGTGGGAGGTCTGGGTGTGGCTTGTGCGCGTGGTCCAGGGCTTGGCAACGCTCGCGGCTGGGACAGGCAGTGGCGGTGGACGGTGGGCTGCCTCCCAGACATGCTGGGTAGGCTTGCTTCTTCTCCTAGCTTGCTGTCCACAATGGGGTGACATGGGGGTGCTCGGTTGTTCACCATTAATGACAATGGCAAGCTCACAGGGGTGCTAATGTTGGGCTAATCTTTCTAGATGATCTATTGAGGTGTGTGTGAGCTAACTAGGGAACAAGTTAGGCAAGAATCACTGCACACTATAGTGTTTGATGTTTTGTTTGATTTGTGTCTGCAACCTGTTTGATGAAATGGCCGCATGAAATCAAGTTTTGAATTTTGAAATGATTTTCGGTGGGTTTGCTAGATTGGTTCTGGTGAGTCTGCAGATGCTTGGGTTTTGAAAGTTGAGCTTGTTTGAGTGGGTTTTGAAAAAGTGGGATCTTCCCATATGAAGAAGATTCAATTTTGAATTGTCATTTAAACTATGCATTTGAAAGTTTTTGGATGATCACAAAGTGGGCCTTGATACCTTGTTATGAGTACATTCAAGGGGTGCAAAGATCCAAAAAGTTTCTGTTAGGTTTTGAAAGTTTGAGACAGCCAAAGTAGGCATGGGAGTTAAATTGGTCAAAATGACCATTCACTTAATATATTTGTTTTGATTTACTTGTCTTTAGGAAAAGTGTGGGAAATGTTTTAGATGATGTTCTTTTCACCTAAGAAACATTTTACAAGCAATGGATCACACAAACAAGGTGGTTTTTAAAGAAATTCAAAATCCATGCATACACATATACATGCATTCATGAATTCATTTAGAAAAGTTTTTTGTTAACCCTAATCTTGATGATTAGTGTTTGATGATCTAAGTTTGGTATTTTTGGGATGTTACACTCTCCTAACGGATCAGGGTCAGTTAACTGTCTTAGGACAAAACAACACGATCTTCTTTAGACTCGAGTCCATAGACTCGAATCTGGAACGGATGCTGGCGTAATTCGACTCAAGCCGTTGAGGTCTTAAAGGAGTCGAATCCCAGTAGTTTTTGAGTGATGTACCCAACACGTCCGTCAGGATTTTCATCGTGCCTGTTAACACGGTTTTTTACTGGCAGAGCGCGGTCAGGTGCGTTACCAGGCCATCATATGATATCTGCGGGTCTTATCTTTGTGTCGTAGACACAGCATTCGAAATGTTATCACCGCGGAGGTGTTTAGGGTGGCCAAGGAGGATGCTTCACACTTAGTGTTTATTGAGGCAAAGTTGCCAGAATTTTTTTGCATTTTTTATCCGAAGGATCGCAGTCGAAGAATTCATAGGGTGCACGACCAGCGCTCCCTATGGGAGTAGCCCCGAGTGTCTATTCGAGTCGTAGACTCGAGCAGAGACTTTAGTTCAAGTAATTGAGCTTCAGGTCCGTAGGACACAATTTTTTCGGATGCTTGATCAATCTTCCCTATGGGAGTAGCCCCCGAGTCCTTAGTGGAGTCGTAGACTCGACGTAGGACTTGAAGAATCGACAGTGGTGTAGTACCTTAATCATGCCTCAGGTGCGCGGCTAGCGCTCCTGATAGGAGTAGCCCCCGAGTAGTTGCTTGAATCGTAGATTCGAGTGATTACTTTTACTTATCAGCTGATGATTTCTAACCATTGCTAGCGTGGTTTTGATGATGTCAGTGCTGACGATCGGCGACCTCAACCGTCTGCGGCGCCAGAGGTGACGTGACTAGACGAACGTGGGTTCCACTTTCTGACTTGGAGTTGACTGGTCGTGCGCGACGTGGCGAGAATTACGGCGTCTCCTCGGTTTCCGTGCATAGTGGACGACGTGTGGGCGACGATTCGCTGCTGTGTTGACACGTGGACGGTTGGATCTGACCCTAGCATTAGGGCTTCTGGATGAACGGTTCATGTTTGTCGTCTTCATCCTTATAACCGTGGGAAAAACAATGGTTTGTTTTCACCCCTTGTCATTTGCTTTCACTTCTTCCATTTTCACGAGCTTTCTCCTCGCGCGCTGGACGTTCTCCGGTCCTTTACCTCCTCGTTCCTGCGCACACACCGCCTCCGTTGACGCTCCACGATGGTGAAGTCAAAGAAGGCCTCCGCCGGAGTGGGCTCGAGTGCTGCTGCCGGTGGCAAGAAGGTTGCCGCCCCGGCGCGCAACACCGATGGCAAGTGGAGGCGCTCTGACGTGCGTGACACTGATCTGCGCAAGCTGCATGATGTGGGGTTAATCCCGCAAAATAAGGAGGACGTCAAGATTCCCGGCGATGAGGTAATCCCTCGCCCACCCGTGGATTTTCGGGTTGTCTTTGTTGCCTTCATTCTTCGTGGTTTATCTCTCCCTGCCCATGAATTCCTTCGTGGGCTCCTTTTTCTCTATGGTATTTAGATTCATCATCTGTCTCCCAATTCCCTTCTTAACATTGCGTGTTCCATCACGCTTTGCGAGTGCTGGCTCGGCATCGAGCCGCACTTTGGTCTCTTCCAAAACTATATTCCGTGAAGAGGCAATCCGGCTCCGACGGAGTCTATCTGCTTGGCGGCTGCATCATTTCTCTTCGTCCCTTTGTCCAGTTTTTCTCCCTCTCTATTTGTGAGTTCATTCAGTATTGGCGTCGCAAGTGGTTTTACATCCGCAATGTCAAGCTGGACGGTCAGCAATTTGGTCTTGCCCCCTTAGACTCCGAGCAGAAGATCGTCCGGAAGAGATCGTGGAAGAACCACATCTTAGAGGGCGAAGTGGCGGAGGTGGATATGCTCTACCAGCGGGTGGAGGCTCTCCAACCGATGCCAGGAAAGGAGGTCAACGGAGTCGACATCATCCGCACCTTCCTGAAGCGTCGGGTGCAGCCCCTTCAAGCCAGGGCGCACCCGATGTTTCTCTACGCCGGCCCTAGTGATCCCACTAGAGTGTCATTCGAAGAATTATCTTCGTGTGACCTTGATAGGGCCCTCTGTCCTCTGCTGAAGTACAAGACTGGCGAGGACCTGCCGAGGGCGTCACTAACCCCCCCCCCCCTCTTAGCGCCAGTAAAGGGGCCTCGAAGGTGAAGATTTTTCATGCGCGTTGCGCTTTGTTGTGTGTTTTTGCTTGTTGTAGTTTCTCATGTCTTCTCTGTCTTTGATTGCAGTGCCTCCAGGTTACGGGGTCCATGCCCCCTCTGCCTGAGAAATATGGGGAGGCGCCAGACAATGAGGAGGTAGACTCTAAGTCTGAGCAGCCGCCGGCGCAGTCGCCCACTCACGAAGCCCCCAAGGCAAGCGAGGGGCAGAACAGAAAGCGGGCGCGGAGCTCGAGCAAATCTTCGGATGCCTCGACTCCACCAACGCCTAGGGACCCATCCTTCCTCATGCTACAAAGAAAAATATTCATCAAGGCAAGAAGACAAATGTAGACGCAAAACGTAAGCAAAATCACCCAAAACCCACTTACGAGTCAATGTCACTCAAATTGAAGACGGGCAGCACCTTCTCTTTCTTCTTCTTCTTCGGAGGGTTCTCTTAGTGAGAGTTCCCAGGAGAAGATAGGGGAGTCGAACCCGACGGCCCCTCATTCTCAGACGGTGTCCACCTCTGGGGGCGATGCTCCGAACCCCTCTCCGCAGGAGGCTTGAGTGGTCGTCTCCCATAAGACTGCATCTGGACCTTCGGAGTCTCCGTCTGAGCATGTAAGTTGTTTTTTTTGCCCTGGGGGAGCCCCGGAGCCCTATTTTCGGATGACCTACTGGTCTTGTTTTCGCTCTTGTGGGGCGTAGCCCCGAGCCTTTTTCCTGGTGCTTTCTTGATTGTTGGCTTTTGCTTCTTTTTGTAGTCCTTTGTGCGTGGCGCCAACCTTCTCATTCAGCAGCATCTGGCCTTGGAGGCCAGCATGCAGCATCTTCGAGGTAAGTGTTTGGTCCACACTTGTCCTCTTTTTTGTTTGTGTCTGTTGATTGAGTAATGCTTGTGTTACTCACATGTGCTGTTGTTGCTTTGCAGATGAAAATAATGCGGCCCTTCGCCAGCTTGATGCTCTCAAAAAGAGCCTCGGGCAATCAGAGAAGAAGGCTGAAGATGTTGTGGAGGCGAAGCAGTGCCTCCAAAAGGAGTTAGCCGATGCTACCGAGGCCAAGGAGCGCTTGCAGCGGGAGGCTTCGGATCGCGAGGAGCGGCTCGCTAAGGTTGTGGCTGTGCGTGAAAAGGAGGTGGCTGAGAAACTGATGGCTACTGCCAAGGCATTTTCCGGTGAGTATCTTGTAGGAATATTGGTCCTTTTTGGATTTTCGACTGCCTTTTCTTCATGTCCTTATTTGACTCTTGCTTGTTCTTCCTTGCGCCAGATGCTTCAGGTATTGCGTTTGATCGCAGTGTCTTGGAGCATGGGAACGCCCTGGAAGATGCCACTGCAGCGGTCGAAGATCATTGCGGCCCTGCTACTGGTTCCCTTGCTAAGGCCAAGGAGGTTATCCAGCCTTTCTACAAGGATATCATGCCCAAGGGTGTTGCCCTTGAGGATGTTGATTCTCTGGCGGATGCACTGTCAGAGGATGCCCCTGCGGCCAACAAGCGCAAGCAGAAGGCTGGCCATGGCCATGGCGTCCAGAGCGGAGTTGGATCAGCACCACGTCACCTATCGGATGCCAACAGCGCCGGACGGCTCAGAGGTAGCCTTTGCTTTCTTCACCTATCGTTGTAAGCGTTATGGTCCGAAGCTTATCGATCTGCTGGCGGACTATGCTACGAAGCAGCAGGGGGAGGCCAAGAGCAGGCACTCTAGCTCCGAGGCCACGCCGGATGCGGGTCCTTAGGCTTATTCGTTGTAGCTCTATGTGGTGACCCAGGATACCACTTCATGTGTAGTACATTATAGTCATTGACATGACATCCACAGAACACCGTTCTGTAAATATCACATCCCTCAGAGTGGTACAACAGAAACATTGTGGGTCCATATTACAAACATTCATACATTATTATTATTACAATACCAGAAGTTCAAGACTTCAAAAGGTTTCAACTTACAAACCAAAATATAAAGTGTTTCAGTGGAATTTAAAAGTAGCAACTCCAACTAGGAGTTGAGCTCAGCAGCTTATTCTATAGAGTTCATGTTGCTCGGCTCTGTTGGTTACTACTAACTAGGATACTTAGTTGGACTCATATCATCAACGCCATAGCGGATTTCGTAATCCACTCCTTCAACACCTCCTGACAGGTTAGGCTCCTCGTAGAACACATCTTCTTGACATTCAGCTGCATACATTGGCACGTCTTCGGGATCCTCAGAGTCTAAGCAAGGTATCAAAGGAAAGGATGAGTAACAGTGTTACCCAACAAGTTCATTATATGCAAGCTAGGAAATTTGATGCTCTAACTACCACCTCGGACTATAAGTCCTTGGTACTATGCAGTTTTTTTAAATCTTTCTTCAAAGATTGATTTTATTATGAAAATCTATGATCATCAGCCTTCACAGGTTGACCAAAACTTTCATGGAGTTCCTTTCCTGTCGCGTTCGTAGCTCCTTCCCGGAACAGGGAGTAACAAGTTACAATTCTTACACTCTGCAGAGGTGCGTTACTTTACCCATGAGAGATCAACTCCTTGTTGCACAACCGGGCGTACTTTCCCGTACACAATTCCATGATGTTGGGCCAAGTAGTTGGTCCAAGTCAATCACTACCCCTTCGCAACCTCGCATGCCTCCTTGGTGTACACCATGCCCACATATTGAATTACGGCAATGGTTTGTACAAACTGTTAGATGCCAGAAATATCGTGGGATGATGAGGGTTCCCACCCATATGCTGCATATCCTCTACAAATTACCAATTAATATGCACGCTACGAGGATAACATCCACGACCTGCACATCCGACTTCATGCGAGAGGAAGAATATACAGCTGACTTCTCTGTCCCATTCCAAATCTCATGGCTAACGCGTAATATACGGCGCTAGAATCACACATGTCAGGGGTTATTAAGTCCCTAATTGATCATTATTGTTGCAAATAGAACCCTAAGTTCTATTGCTCCATTATATCATCACTTAGGATGACATCTATGATTTCTTTATTTGTGAAAATAATATTTTGTTTCTTTGGAGTATATATGATAACACACACAATTTGCAAATACTTTGGTAAAGACTCTTCAAAGGATATAAGCAAGTGATGAACTTGCCTTGTGATGGCAAGGTAGTGAAGTCTGATGCTTGCACTGGACCTTAAGCTTCTATGTCTACAAAAACATCATTATTGCCCGGTAAGGACAATATTTAAAGAAGCAAAATGATTATGCAAAGTAATGTAATGCATCATTTAGCTTTATATGTATTCTTCCCCTTAAATTATAAAAATTCTTTTAATGAGAAAGAATTTATAAATATTAATTTTTAATATTTATTGAATATTGTATTCTTTTATTTTATTTTAATTTATTTGCTTTTTATTTAATTAATAATTCCTTTAATAATTATCATTAAATACCAAAAATTGACATTAAATATTTGTTTAGTATTTTTCTAAAATACTACAATATTAATATATAATGAAAGTGATTTCTATTTATTTTTATCATCTTTCACTAATTTTGTAAAATTCCATAAGGAATATATAAATTACAAAATTCTTAATAAAATTTATATGTCTAAATTTTTATCTCTTAATTTATTTGGATAGTTTGGATTATTGTGAATCCATAAATATTTTATTTATAATTTTTGAACTTTTATTTTACTTTCTAGAATTTAATTAATTTCAGGGGCATTTTGGTCTTTTTCCAATTATTAAAACAGGCTCTAAAGAATTTGGGCTGATTGTTTGGGTTTATTGGGCCCTTGTGGCCCAATAGGGCAAAGTCAAAACGACACCCCGAAGGGGTATTGGCCCAACCCAGCCCAACACTCTCTGTCTCTCTCTCGGGCTCACCTCTCTCCTTCTTCTCCCCTGACCTCGTGGTCAGCGATGCTGTCGCCGGCGATTCGCGCCGCCGTGGACCTTCCTGGCCACCGTCATGGCGAAGGATGAGGTTGTCGGCCCCCTCTACCCTCCTGTCCAATTGTATTTGGACCTGGAGCCTTCCTGCGGCCAGATCGATGTCGTTCCGAACCCTAGGGTTTGGGGTTGGCGTTGTGTTGACGCCGCCGCTACTGTCGTGCGCCCTGGTGATGCTCCTCGCCCCTAGGCGTGGCTATGGTCGCCGTCGTGGAGTTTGTGTGGGTTGCAGCGCCCCCTTGGGGTGCTCCCCGTGCCGCCGTGGTTGTCGGCCTCCTCTGCTTCCTCTTCTAATCTACAGCGAGGACCTATGGTAAGTTATTCCTCTCCCCTAGTGCTCTCTGTCCTAGGACATCTTATGCTAGATGTTGGTAGTGACCTTCCTAGTTACTGTCCTATCCTGATTAAGATGGTTTCTTCTGCTTAGGGTTCAAATCCCTCTGTGGATTAGATATTTGATGAATTGGATCATGTATTGATGATCCTTGAATTTGTTGAGTGTGACTTGCTATGGATTATTGTTGATGGTTAGCTGTGGTGATGCTAGTGGTTTATCAGATGATTCTATGGATTAAATTTTAGATGATTCAGAGGGTAAGGTTGCTCTAGAAGCAATACTTAGGAAATCTAGTGATTTAATAACTCACCACTGTCATTACTTGGTTGATGACAGTGAGTGTTGTGTGATGAAGTCCCTGTATTAGTACTGTTGGCTTAAGAATTCATATGTAACTTGAGATCAAATGGTTTAAAACAATGAAGATATACATATGGATTTTCCTGATTATGATTCCTGTGATGTCAGGAAAATGATTTATAGTTGATTGATTGTATTTGTGAAGATTGGATGCTTAACCTGCTTAGTTTAGAAGTGTTCTTGTGACACCATCCTTGTATGGCACACAAGATTAGATTCTATTACTTGGTTTGGTCTTGTTCAAGCTTAAAATGAGTTTGGCATTAAAGATAAGTAGAAACTTCTTTTATTGAATCCCTAAGACCCATGATGTTGGTATGAGGTTTAGGGATTAAGCCGTTAACTTGTTGATTCACATGGATGGGTTCTGGTAGTGATACCAGCTACTGTTTCTTGAATAAAAGTTTGGGAAAAATGATGGTAGGCTTGATCACTTATATAGATCCATAAGATTAAATTATAAGGTGCTACTCTAATTGAAGAGATGTGCCTAGAAGTTTAAATCTTGGCTATATTTATTCTTGAATTGAAATATAGCTTGATAGCTAGGTCAATGATGTTGTTATGAGATCTAGTTGGATCCTTATACTTTTCTGATTGCTTTTAGTGTTTAAAAACTTCAGTGACGGATTCACCCCACTTGGGTGCTTTCTGAGAATTTGAGTAATAGACATATCATGAATGCTTGTCTAATCTTAGACAGATAGATCATGTGATGGTCTATTTTACTCACCACACTTATTTGATGTTGGGGTTGCTAGTGGTTGATCTTATGGTAGCTTGATCTGGTGCTCCCCTGGTATTTCTAGCTCCTGGCTTGTCCTTGATCTAGCCCTTCACCTCCTGGTCCTTGTGGCTTGATCTTGTCCTTGCTATCCACCTGATCTACCCCCTCCTTATGTCACCATTTTGGTGATGTGATTCAGGGTTTTGATTGGTGTGATCTTGCTTGGCTTTGGCTTGGTTTAGCTGGTGGCTGCTGTGCTTGGTGTGTAAGAACAAGAAAGTGGTGTGGCATTGTATTCCCATGGCTGTGTTGATGGTTTTGTTTGATTGTGTTGTTGTTGTGGTGGTGTTGACAGCACACACCATGTAGTTTGGTGTGTGTGCTGCCTGTGTGCCTGCTGCACAGGTTGTGAATATGTTCTTAATGTGTCCTATGATGAAGTCCATACCTATTTCCTCCCACTTCCATTTGGGAATTTCCAAAGGTTGTAATGGTCCTGCTGGACTTTGATGTTCAGCTTTAACCCTTTGGCAAGTATGGCATTTTGATACATATTTAGCAATGTCCCTTTTTATGTTATTCCACCAGAATAGTTCTTTCAAATCCATATACATCTTAGTACTTCCTGGATGTATAGAATATGGTGTTTCATGTGCTTTTCTGAGTATGACATCACAAATCTCAGTCACATCTGGAACACAAAGACGGTCTTGAAACCATAAAGACTCATAATCTCCAAGGGGAAAAACTAATTTTTGCACTTGAGATATCCTCCGAATTTCTTCAGCAATGAAAGGATCTTCTGCTTGATGTCTAAAAATTTCGTGCTTAAGATCACTGTCCTGCTCTGCAACTACCTGCATAGTAGCTAATCCTCCAAGAACCTCTGTTCTAATGAATTGAAGCTCTAATCTTTCCAAGTCCATTTGTAACTCTTTTGGTAGCTCCCGATTGCTAGGCTGAATATTTGCACTCTTTCTGCTTAAAGCATCAGCTACCACATTTGCTTTCTCTGGAGTATAGTTGATTGTTAAATCATAATCTTTGATTAGTTCCAACCAACGCTTCTATCTCATATTCAACTCCTTTTGAGTGAATAAATATTTGAGACTTTTATGGTCAGTGTATAACTCACATCTGGCTCTGTAAAGAAAATGCATCCATCCTTTTAGCGCAAAGACTACTACTGCTAACTCTAAATCATGAGTTGGATAATTGACTTCATGTGGTTTTAGTTGTCTTGAACCATAAGCAATGACTTTCCGATCTTGCATTAACACACAACCCAAACCTTCTTTAGATGCATCACAGTATACTGTGAAGTCCTTCCCTGTTTCAGGAACTGCTAAGATTGGAGCTGTGGTTAACCTAGTCTTCAACTCCTGAAAACTTGCTTCACACTTCTCATCCCAATTGAATGGTGTATTCTTTCTTAGCAACTTGGTCATTGATCCAGCTATTTTGGAGAAACCTTCAATGAATCTCCGATAATAACCAGCCATTCCTAAGAAACCTCGAATTTGCTTCACATTGGTTGGTGCAGTCCACTCTAGTACTGACTAAACTTTAGATGTATTTATAGCAACTCCATCTTTACTGATCACATGGCCGAGGAATTCTACCTCATCTAGCCAAAATTCACACTTACTAAACTTAGCATAAAGTTTATGTTCCCTTAAAGTTCCAATGCTATTCTCAAATGATCAGCATGCTCTTCCTTATCCTTGGAATATATCAGAATATCATCAATAAATACTATGACGAACTTATCCAAATATGGCATGAAGATTTTGTTCATCAAATTCATGAATATTTCTGGTGCATTGGTCAAACCAAATGGTACAACCAGGTATTCATGGTGTCCATATCTTGAGACAAATGTTGTATTTGGAACATCTTCAGGTTTGATTTTGATTTGATGGTATCCAAATCTTAAGTCGATCTTTGAAAATACTCCGGCTCCTTTCACTTGATCAAACAAATCTTGAATCCTTGGTAAAGGATACTTGTTCTTGATAGTAACGTTGTTCAGATTTCTATAATCTCCACACATCCTTCTTCCACCATCCCTCTTATCCACAAATATTACTAGTGTTCCCCATGGAGATACACTTTCCTGAATAAATCCTTTTCTAGCTAACTCATCAATTTGCTCTTTGAGTTCTTTTAAATCTTTGGGTCCCATCTTATATGGTGCTTGAGCTATTGGTGTTGTACCAGGAATTAGATCAATAGTGAACTCTATCTCCCGATCTGGTGGCATTCCTGGTAGCTCTGCTGGAAAAACATCTGGATATTCATTTACTATACGAATATCTTCCAATTTGAACTCTTTCATCGAGTTCAACTGCAGATCCACCATGATATGACTGTGCTTATCTGCTTGGTAAACTATCCTTGCTCTACTTGGAGTTTTAATTGAGACAGTTTTCTCCTCACAATTTATCTGAGCCCCATGTTCCATCATCCAGTCCATCCCCAGCACTACTGCAATTCCCTTCAAAGGAATCACATAAAGGTCTGCAAAGTATGTACAACCATAGATCGAGATAACCTGATATTGTTTAATGTGGCGTACAATCACATTTCCCCCTGCCGTCACTATGGTCATAGGGTTTTCTAACGTTGCCCTTCTAATCCCGAACTTATCACAGAATTCTTCAGAAACGAATGAAGTAGTTGCACTAGTATCAAATAGAACTTTGCCGGGATTGGTAAGGATATTGAGCGTACCTATCACTGCATGCTCCGAATTATCCACCTCCTCTAGGGTTGCGCAATTCAGCTTCCCGGAAGGTCTGTTCCTCTTGCCATTGTTGTTCTTGACATTATTTCCTCCTCGATTGGGTTGTCCATTTCCTCCACTGGCTTGTCCTCCTCCCTTGGTAGGCCAACCTCCTGGTGGTTTGCTTGGACAATCGGGCTTGATATGCCCCTTCTGACCACAACCGTAACAGATCACTACAGGCTTCTTGCATTCCCTCTGGAAATGCCCTGGAATTCCACAATTGTTACAAATAACATTCCTTCTAGGATTAGATTGATTTCCACCATTGCCCTTGTTATTGTTATTGTTATTGTTATTGCTACCATAGTTCTTGTTCTAGGGTTTGAACTCCAGATTGGTTTTAGGTTTACTTGCCTGAATTCTCTTGGTTTCCCTCTTGGCTCTCTTCCTCATATCATGTTGGACATTCTTGTAGTCATCTTCGAAAGTAATAGCTGCATCCAGCAACTGCTGATAAGTTTGCTTATTAGCTAACCTTAGCTGCATTTTCACAAATGGATTTAACCCACTCAGGAAATGTTTCTTCCGCTTCTCTTCTGTGTTAACATCCTCCTCAGCATAACAAGAGAGTTGACTAAACTCCCGGATATACTTCATGACACTAGTATATCCCTGCTGAAGCTCCTCAAATTCTCTCTGCTTTCACTCCATAACACTCTCCAGAACATGATATTCACGGAATCTCTACTTGAACTCCTCCCAGGTGAACTCCCTTCTTGGTTGTTGCATGGCCAATTGATTCTCCCACCATGATGCTGCAGGTCCAGTCAGAAGATGAGTTGCATACCTCAATTTATCCTCATCATTGCAACCTACAGTCTTCAGCTTTTTTTCTGTATCTGCTAGCCAATCTTCTGCATCCATTGGTCCAGGAGCTAATGCAAAAGGTAATGGCCTTGCATTCTGGAAGTCAGATAGACTCACTCCTCCACCTTCAGGTGCCCTCTGATTTTCTCGTCCCAGCAACTCTTTCATGAACTTGTTCCGGGTCTCTTGCATCATTTGCATACTCTGCATAAAGTTCTGCTCCATTAACGGCCTCATTGGTGGTGGTGGCAATGCTCCCTGATTTGTTGTATCTGCATCGGCCTTCTCTTTGGCCTCACGTTCCATCCGCCGTTGTTCAGCTACGGTTTCTACACCCATATCCATGACCCTCTAGTCCTGCAACATAAAGTGAATACTCATAATTACATCATGCACATGTGTTCTGAGCTCGACTTTACGCACAGAACTAGTCACACAATGAAGATCCAAAGAAAATCCAAATATGCATTTCACATATTATACATAATATCATAATAATACAAAGTCATTACAACATATACCATATAGGTATAATCACAACACTACCTTATTTATCTAACTATCTTATTTCTTGGAGTACAATACACGGTACTTGATACCGCTAACTAGTTGCCTACTTCTAGTAGTAACTACGCTCATCATACATTCCTGATGTCCAACCGTGATGACGTGTTGTTTGTCGCACAGTTTGTGGAACAAATGGCCTTCCAGAAGGAACATACTCAGTATCTGAAGTGTTAGGACTTGAGTCATTAATCAACCTGAGCACATTGACTCGCTCTAGCTCAGCTGAAAAGTCTTCAGAAATATATTCAACATTATCTCCCGCTTGCATCTCCTGAGCTTCATTCCTTGAGTTGTCAAAAGGATACGCAGATCCTGCTGATCCCCAGGTGCTCCTTTGGGCAAGATAATTAAACACTGGATAATGTATATTCCCTGGGTTTTGAGAAGATGTTGATGATTCAAACACTCTCTCCTCAGGATCTTCTTCATCCTGATTGTCTATCGACATAGCATTTCTACTACTGTTACTAGGGTTAATTCTTGCACCCATCCAGCTAGATTGTCCAACATTTCTGTCAGAACCATCTGTGTACATCTGGTGTTCATGAGATCCTTCATATGATCCCCTTCTCCAACCATCAGAATTCTCAATAGGAAGTTCTGAGTCAGAACCATCCTCTGAACCATGTGGTACTGCATACCTCATATCCATAGTAGGATCATGTATAGGTTCAGGACTTGGTGAATAAGGATATGGTATAAAAGATTCAGGATCTATAGGTATATCCTTAAAGATAGGTGTTGCACTATTACTTGCTTCCTTTTCCAACTGGATTGCTAACTGCTTCCTCCTTTCCGGATCAGTTAGATCCTCTAACATGTCACTTTTATCTTCGACAATCACTTGATGTGTCTTATAAAAAGACGCAACGAGTGTTCGGTATCTATACATAAACTTGGAAGCTAAATTAGGATGCTTCTTAACCAAAGTAAGATGATCTGGTGTAGGCTCCGAGTATATAGAATCATGAGGTATCACAGAAAATTTGCTACCTTCTAACTCCTTGGCTTTATGCTCCCGGATATTAGCTATCGCCTCCACAACAGCAACATGATAGGCTTATAAATGACTTCTACCCTCACCTATAGGTAGATCGTGATATAATCCAATCTCCTCTGGAAGTTGGATACTCACATGATACTTGGATAACATCCGGCCATCATGGTATGTTATAGTGTTCACTGGAATTCTAGTTGGACAACTAAAAATCTTTAGAAGTTGACGAAGTTGGTCTGTGAATGATCCTTGATAGTCATGAAGAGTCTCCTCTTTCCTTACCAAAGTCTGTTTTGGAAACTTTGGTGCCATATCTCTGTATATCAAGAAAATAATTTTTATTAGTAACCAATAATATATTGCATCATAACAAAGAATTATCGCACTAAAACATATAACGGAATATTCTCATTTGAATACCCATTATATTTCTTTTAGAGAATTCCTTATCGTTGCTACACTCTCCTACAAGTAATACCCTTTACTAGGTTTCCAACCTAAGGTCAAAGCAATTTGCTCTGATACCAACTGCGGTGACCCAGCATACCACTACATGTGTAGTACACTATAGTCGTTGACATGACATCCACAGAACACCGTTCTATAAATATCACATCCCTCAGAGTGGTAAAACAGAAACATTGTGGGTCCATATTACAAACATTCACACATTATTATTATTACAATACCAGAAGTTCAAGACATCAAAAGGTTTCAACTTACAAACCAAAATATAAAGTGTTTCAGCGGAATTTAAAAGTAGCAACTCCAACTAGGAGTTGAGCTCAGCAGCTTATTCTATAGAGTTTATGCTGCTCGACTCTGTTGGTTACTACTAACTAGGATACTTAGTTGGACTCGTTATCATCAACACCATAGCGGATTTCGTAATCCACTCCTTCAACACCTCCTGACAGGTCAGACTCCTCGTAGAACACATCTTCTTGACATTCAGCTGCATACATTGTCACGTCTTCGGGATCCTCAGAATCTAAGCAAGGGATCAAAGGAAAGGATGAGTAACAGCGTTACCCAACAAGTTCATTATATGCAAGCTGGGCAGTTTGATGCTCTAACTACCACCTCAAACTATAAGTCCTTGGTACTATGCAGTTTTTTTAAAATCTTTCTTCAAAGATTGATTTTATTATGAAAATCTATGATCATCAGCCTTCACAGGTTGAACAGAACTTTCATGGAGTTCCTTTACTGCCGCGTTAGTATCTCCTTCCCGGAATAGGGAGTAACAAGTTACAATTCGTGCACTCTGTAGAGGTGCATTACTTTACCCATGAGAGATCAACTCCTTGTTGCACAACCGGGCATACTTTCCCGTACACAATTCCATGATGAGGGGCCTAGTAGTTGGTCCAAGCCAATCACTGCCCCCTTCGCAACCTCGCATGCCTCCTTGGTGTACACCATGCCCACATATTGAATTATGGCAATGGTTTGTACAAACCGTTAGATGCCAGAACTATCGTGGGACGATGAGGGTTCCCACCCATATGATGCATATCCTCTACGAATTACCAATTAATATGCATGCTACGAGGATAACATCCACGACCTGCACATCTGGCTTCATGCGAGAGGAAGAAGATACAGCTGACTTCTCTGTCCCATTCCAAATCTCATGGCTAACGCGTAATATACGGCGCTAGAATCACTGATGTCAGGGGTTATTAAGTCCCTAATTGATCATTATTGTTGCAAAGAGAACCCTAAGTTCTATTTCTCCATTATATCATCACTTACGATGACATCTATGATTTCTTTATTTGTGAAAATAATATTTTCTTTCTTTGGAGTATATATGATAACACACACAATTTGCAAATACTTTGGTAAAGACTCTTCAAAGGATATGAGCAAGTGATGAACTTGCCTTGTGATGGCAAGGTAGTGAAGTCTGATGCTTGCACTGAACCTTGAGCTTCTATGTCTACAAAGACATCATTATTGCCCGGTAAGGACAATATTTAAAGAAGCAAAATGATTATGCAAAGTAATGTAATGCATCATTTAGCTTTATATGTATTCTTCCCCATTTATTTAAATTATAAAAATTCCTTTAATGAAAAAGAATTTATAAATATTAATTTTTAATATTTATTGAATATTTTAATCTTTTATTTTATTTTAATTTTTTTGCTTTTTATTTAATTAATAATTCCTTTAAGAATTATCATTAAATATCAAAAATTGACATTAAATATTTGTTTAGTATTTTTCTAAATACTACAATATTAATATATAATGAAAGTGATTTTTATTTATTTTTATCATCTTTCAATAATTTTGTAAAATTCCATATGGAATATATAAATTACAAAATTCTTAATAAAATTTATATGTCTAAATTTTTATCTCTTAATTTATTTGGATAGTTTGGATTATTGTGAATCCATAAATATTTTATTTATAATTTTTGAACTTTTATTTTATTTTCTAGAATTTAATTAATTTCAGGGGCATTTTGGTCTTTTCCAATTATTAAAACAGGCTCTAAAGAATTTGGGCTGATTCTTTGGGTTTATTGGGCCCTTGTGGCCCAATAGGGCAAAGTCAAAACAACACCCCGAAGGGGTATTGGCCCAACCCAGCCCAACACTCTCTGTCTCTCTCTCGGGCTCACCTCTCTCCTTCTTCTCCCCCGACCCCGTGGTCAGCGATGCTGTCGCCGGCGATTCGCGCCGTCGTGGACCTTCCTGGCCGCCACCATGGTGCAGGATGAGGTTGTCGGCCCCGCTGTACCCTTCTGTCCAATTGGATTTGGACCTGGAGTCCTCCTGCGGCAAGATCGATGCAAGCAACACGGATAGCTGTATAACATAAACTCAAGACTTTGCCCCAACGAATCAGTGAGGTTGTCAAGCTCACCGGTTTGCTATAACAAAGGATTAAACATATTGTGTGGAAGTTAATGGTTTGCAGCAAGTAAACAAGTAACAGTGGAAGATGTATCAATGGTAAAGATTGGACCGGGGTCCATAGTTCACTAGAGGTGCTCTCCTTAGATAAACAACATGGCATGAAGGGTAAACAAATTACAGCAGGGCAATTGATAGGAACTGAGCAAGGCATAACAATGCAATTACTAGTCAGAAAGATCCTATGAGATTCGATTGGGCAATACAACAATATACATAGACTGCCATCCAACTGCATCTATGACTAGAAGTCCACCTTCAGGTTATCATCCGAACCCCCTCCAGTATTAAGTTGCAAGCAACAGACAACTGCTTTAAGCAAAGTGTGTAAGGTAAACAGTCCACATGTTACATGAAAGAGGCCGTTGTTTTCTCCCTAGTGGCAACAGCACATCTACAACCGAAGAGATTTCTGTCACTTCCCTTGGAAACTAGAGGCATGAACCCACTATCGAGCATAAATACCCCCTCTTGGAGTCACTAGCAACTACTTGGCCAAGATAGCTACTAACAACGGAGAGCATGCAAGATCACAAACAACACAGACATGATAGAATCATAAATACAAAACCATTAATCAAACCAACATAATAATCTCAATATCCATTGGATCCCCGCAAACACAACATGCATGATTACAAATAGATTAGATCTTGATCATGAACAGAGCTCACAAGATCTATACATGAAAGCACAAAGGAGGAGATACAACCATATAGATACTACATGGACCCAGAGTCCAAGGTGGAACTACTCGCACATCATACCGGAGAGAAGGCCTCCGGGATGATCTCCCCTCTGGCAGGGTGCCGGGAAGAACTTTAGATCCCCCACCGATCTAGGGACGATGGTGGCGGCGGCTACAGACGGTTTCGTGGATTTCTGATCGGGTACTCAGGGTTTTTGCATCGGGGGCTTCTTATAGGCGAAGGGGGAGACCGAGGAGGCGGCCAGGGGCCGCAACCCCTAGCCAGGCACGGGGCTGGGCCCACCCGCGCCTAGGGTGGGTCTGGCCCCCCTGGCTGGCCTCTCCGGCTCCCTTCTAGACTTCTTGTTCCCCACGGAAAGTAATCGACTTTGTCCTTTGTCCCGTCCAATTCTGAGAATATTTCTTTACTAACTTTTCTGAAACCAAAAAAGGCATAAAACAGGCATATGGCACTGTTGCAACTTGTTAATAGGTTAGTACTATAAAACATGTAAAAAAGCACCTCAAAGTATAGACAAGCAAAGCAAAGTAGATACTAAACAAGCAGGGAGCATCAAATATTATTGATATGTTTCCAACGAATCAAGTAGGTGTTTCTTGATGCCGCCTACGAGACTTGCCCGTTGGTTTGCGGGTGCACCACGGAGGCGTATGATATGTTGATGCCAAGGCCTTCACAGAAGTTCAGTAATTCTTTGGATATGAAGTTCGAACCATTGTCCGTGATGATGTTGTGCGGCACGCCAAACCTGTAGACTATGGACTTGAAAAACTTGACGGCCATTTTTCCCTTTTGGTTGGTGACAGGCATTACTTCGATCCACTTAGTGAACTTGTCAACCGTGACCAGGAGGTAGACGTGGCCTACTTTTGAAGAGTTGGGCAGTTTGCCGATCATATCGAGGCCCCATTAGGCGAAGTGCCAGGCCAAGGGTATGAGCCTGAGCTCCGACCCTGGTGCGTGTGGCTTATCCGCAAACCTCTGATAGTCGTTGCACCTCTGGATGATGTCCTTGGAATCATTCATGGCCGTTGACCAGTAGAATACAGCTCGTAGAGCTTTGGTGACGAGGGCGTAGCTGCCAGCGTGATGGCCGCAGATGCCCTTGTGGATGTCTTGGAGGATGGTTTTGCCGTCATCGATGGTGACGCACCTTTGTAGTACACCCGAAATGCTGCGCTTGTACATCTCGCCATTGATGATGGTGAAGGCCTTAGACCGACGAGATATGCGTCGGGCATCTGTCGGGTCATCGGGCAGTTCTCTGTTTATCAGGTACTGAAGGTATGGTTGCGTCCATGTTTCTTCGATTGCCATGACCTGCACTAAGCTGACCAACTCAACCTCTGTGTCGAGTTTTTCGGGTCCTTCCTGTCCTTCAGGTGGCGCAGTCCCCGAGTGCTCTGCCTCTTCGGGTGATCCCTTGGGGAATTTACTTTTGATGGAAGGCACGCATATTTGTTCGAGGAACACACCTAGTGGCACCCGTGCGCAGGTGGAGCCGATGTTGGCGAGTCTATCGGCTTCCTTGTTGCTTTCCCTTCCAACATGCAGAAGCTCGCAGCCGTCGAAGTCTCCTTAGAGTGAATTGTAGAGCACGCGATACGCGATCATGTTGGCGGTGTGTGCGTCGCACTCGTTCATCGCCAGCTGGACGACGAGGTTCGAGTCACCGTAGATGACTAGGCGCGTTGCACCACAGATCTTGGCCATCCTCATGCCATGGATGAGGGCTTCATATTTGGCCTCGTTGTTGGAGGCGCGAAATTTCATCCGAAGGACGTATTTGATCTTATCGCCTTGCTGGGACGTCAGTATGACGCTAGCTCCTGCTCCGGCCTCGTGCTTGTAGCCTTCGAAGTGCATTGCCTATGACTGCGTCATGTCCGGGGTGTCTGGCAGCTGGACCTCCATCCAGTGGACGAAGAAGTCAGGGAGGACCAGAGATTTGATCGCATGGTGCCGCTCGTAGACTATTTCTAGAGGAGATAGCTCGATGCCCCACAGGGCTACGCGTCCTGTAGCTTCGGGGTTGTTCAGGATGTTGGACAGTGGCGCCTCGTTGACGACCATTATCTGATGCTCTTGGAAGTAGTGGCTCAGTCGACGAGCCGTCATGAACACGCCGTAGGCGAGTTTCCGGTAGTGAGGGTACCTCTATTTTTTTGGCTTCAGTACCTCGTTGAGGTAGTAGATTGGGCATTGGACCCCATGGGTCTTGCCTTCTTCGGGTCGTTCGACCACGAGTACGGTGCTTACCACCTGATGCGTGGTTGCTATGTATAGCAGCAGAGGCTCGTGTTCCTTTGGTGTGACCAGGACGGGCGAGGTGGAGAGCAGTCACTTCAAATCTTCGAATGCGTCGTCTACTTCAGGTGTCCACTCGAATTTGTCTGCTTTGCGTAGCAGCTAGTAGAAAGGCAGGGCCTTCTCACCCATGCGGCTGATGAATCTGCTCAACGTCGCGATGCGCCCAGCTAGCTGCTGGACACCTTTGAGGTTCTCCGGCTTCTCCATGGCCAGTATGGCCCGGATTTTCTTTGGATTTGCCTCGATCCCTCTCTGGGAGATGAAGTAGCCAAGTAGCTGGCTAGATGGGATGCCGAAGGCGCACTTTTATGGGTTCAACTTGATCTTGTAGTGATCGAGGTTGTCGAACGTCTTGCGGAGATCGTCGATCAACGTCTTGGCCTCCCTTGTCTTGATGACTATGTCGTCGACATAAACCTGTATGTTGCGGCTGATCTAGCTCTTCAGGCACGCCTGCATGCACCACTGGTAAATGGCACCTGCGTTCTTCAGCCCGAAGGGCATTGTATTGTAGCAGAATACTCTGAACAGCGTGATGAACGCCGTTTTCTCCTGATCTTTGACCTTCAGCCGAATCTGATTGTAGCCTGAGTAGGCATTGAGGAAGGAGAGTTTCTCGCATCCTGCAGTCGAATCGATGATCTGATCGATCCGAGGAAGAGGGAAGTGGTCCTTTGGGCAGTGCTTGTTGAGCGACGTGAAGTCCACGCACATCCACAGGATGTCCGTATCCTTTTTAGGGACCAGTACAGTGTTGGCTAGCCACTCGCTCTCCTTGATCTCCTAGATGAAGTCGGCATCCAGGAGTCTGTTGACTTCGATTTCGGCGGCTTTGTCTTGTGGTTCGGACAATCGTCGAATGGACTGTTTGACAGGCTTGGCATCCGGAAATACATTGAGTGTGTGCTCGGTGAATTCCCTGGGAACTCCTGGCATGTCCGCAGGACACCAGACAAAGATTTCCCAGCGCTCACAGAGGAATTCGACGAGTGCGCTTTCCTATGCGCGGCTGAGGTCGTTGGCGATCAGCGCCATCTTGGAGGCATCTTTTGGGTGGACCTGCACCTTTTTTGTGTTGACTGTGGAGTCGAACGACATGTCGGGTGAGTTTTGCCTGGAGACTTGGGGTGCCCCGTTGTCTGTCACCTCTCGAAGCCTCGTAAGCTCCTCCTGAATGCCGAACAACTAGGAGATTTTGTTGAAGTCTCTATCGCAGTGGTCGGATCGGGTGAAGCTTCCCTGGACCGTGATGACGCCCCTAGGCCTTGGCATCTTGAGTAGCAGGTACGCATAGTGCAGTACTGCCAGGAACCTTGCGAATGCCACGCGCCCGAGGATGGCATGGTATTGTGATGGCCAGTCCACCACTTCGAACTCGAGCCGCTTACATCAAAAGTTTTCGGGCTTGCCGAAGATGACGTCGAGCCATATCTTTCCCAGGGGATATATGCCCTTCCCTGGTACTATGTCGTGGAACGTTGTGTCGAATTGTTCCAGGCTGCACAACGGGATCCGCATTGCTGCTAGGGTACTAGCGAACATCAGGTTGATGCCGCTGCCGTCGTCCATGAAGACGCGGCTCATCTCGAACCCTCCGATCTGCGCCTCAAGCACCAGGGCAGCATGTCCTGGGCGAGGGATCTGGCGGGGGTGATCCGAACGACTGAATGTGATGCAGGACTCTGATCCACTGAGGTACTCAGGGATGGCAGGCGGAGCAGTCACAGCCAGGCTGACTTGGCGGGTGATCTTCTTTTGCACCCTATTTGTTGGGCGTCCCTTTTGGATCATCGGGGATCCTTTTGGCGTTGGGTACCCATTTATGTGGTTGTTTTGCACGGGTGCGACTGCTTGATTCGGAGGTCCCACGGGTGGTGGTGGAGGAGCTCTGTGGGCGATGTCACCTGGTGCAGGTGCGGGTCCGAACCCTGGGGTTCACTATTTGGTGTCGCATTTGGGTGAGGCCCTCGCTGAGTTTCTGGAACTCGCGGTAGTCCTTGAGCATGTGGATGGCCTTCTTTTTGCCATCTTGCTTGTCGATGTAGAAGTGGATGGTGCACGGGCCCGACAACTTGTCGTATGCCGAAGGTTCGTTGTCACGGCCGCGACGCTGCCACGTTTGTGTTGGGCATCCTCCGTCATGGAAGTTGCTTCCACGATATCCTCTACTGTTGCGGTTGCTTTCGTTGCGGCGTTCAGCATAGCCATCCGCAACCATGTCGGGTCCGTCGCGATCGTCGTAGACACGCCATCTTCACTTGCTATGGCGCTCGCGCCTGCGGCCGTATTCATCATCCTCGTCCGAATGCGCTCGGTGGAGGGAATCCTCTCCATATGCCCATCTGTTGGTGATGTCCATGATGTGGTCGAGTGTCTTGGGCTTGACGCGCCCAAGTTCTTCCTTGAAGTCCGGGCGCTTGACGCCATCCTTTAAGGCGTCGATCGTTCTCTCCTCGGAGATGTGTGCCATGGAGTTCTTGATGTTGGACCAGCGCAAGATGTACGAGCGAATGGATTCGCCCGTTTGTTGAGTTCATGCCCGCGGCTCCTCAATCGAGCCTGGCCTCTTGCTGGTGCCCTTGAAGTTTCGGATGAAACTGTACGCCAGATCCTCCCAGTTTTGGATTGAGCCTGAAGACAGGCTGCTGAGCCAGATCCAGGCTGCGCCTGTCAGCTGCAGCTGAAGGTATTGTAGGGTGGTGTTCTTGTTTCTGCCATGCAGCTTGACGGACGACAGGTGGTCGCTGAGCCAGGCTTTTGGGTCTCGTGTCCTGTCGAACTTCGGAGTGTCCGAAGGAAACTAGAAATTTCTCGGCATCCGCGTTCGCCGAATAGATCTACTAAAGCAACGAGCTTCGCGGAGTTCTCCGTCGTCATCCTCTTCGGATTCGGTTGAGCACGCGCGTTTGGCGCGTGCCTTGTCGACCTTGCACTGAGCGAGGTCGCTTCGAGCGTCGTAGTCGCGGCTGCGATGTCTCGGACTCTTGCATCGTCAAGGTAGATCGTGCCCGTCTTCCTCCTCATCGGATGAGGGTGTGGGGCTGTGGTTGAATCTGACCGCAGCTTTCTTTTTCGGCTCCGCAGGAGCCTCATTGTGGAGCGCAGCTCCAACGAGTCCGAGTCCAGCTAGTGCAGACTTATGCATGGATCTCTTTGGGTCTCCCACCGTAGGTGGATGGGACGCGATATATGTGGTGGCTGCCATGATTGCAGCTTGCGGCGTCTTCGGTATGACGTTGTTGTTGACGTCCATATCCAAGAAGGACGTGTTGAGGGTTCGGGTGACCTCGCGATGTGCAGCGGGATCCATGTTGAAAGGATCGTATGGGCACCTAGAGGGGGGTGAATAGGTGCTACTTCAAATTTTCTTCTTTTTCAAATTAAGGTTTGACAATAAGGTAAATTCTCTAGATAATGCAACTACGGTGAATTTACCTATATGACAATTATGCAAGGGCTACCACAACACAAAGTAGTAACAAGTAAGTAAGGTGTGGTAAAGGATAGAAGTAACCGAAAAGTGGACGCGGAGACACAAGGATTTGTTTCCCGTAGTTCCTTCCTTTTGAGGGGAAGTACGTCTACATTTGGAGAGGGGGTGGTTTCAAACCACCAACGCCACGAGAGGCCTCCCTTGTTCTCCGATGAATCTCACCCCAACGGGATCGATTCACCTTCCACTATATCGGCAACCTTCAGGGTGGAAGCCGGCACCGTTACAAGTTTGGGGCACACATCCACAACTTAATCGGAGGCTCCCAAATACAAGCAAGCTGTCAAAGTAATCAAAGACAAGCTTGTAAGAACCAAAACAAGAACTAGGGTTTCCAAGAAAACACTAGAGCAAAAGGGGCCCTCAATGAAATGAGGGGGAAATGAAGATCTCTTTTGGTGAAGTAGTAGATCGGGGCCTCCTCCTTCGATTCCCCAAAGATCAAGGACTTTGGGTGGTGGGATGAGGAGATCTTGAAGATTTGAGTGGCTCCAATGGACTCCAATGGTGGTCTTTGACTTTAATGAGCTGAGCAGTTTGTCCCAAGGTAGGTGGAGGGGTATTTATACCCCTCCACGAAATATGGCCGTTGGAGCATTTAATGTACCGGTAGTACCGGTACTCAAGCGGTAGTACCGCTTGCAAGCGGTACTACCGGTCAAGTACCGGACCAGGTACCGGAGGTGCTTCAGTTCTTCAGCATTCTTCAGTTTTGGGCGGTATCGCCCTTGCGGTACTACCCCCAAGCGGTAGTACCGGTCATAGGACGCGGTACTACCGGTTTGGGCGGCAGTATCGGTCCCAAGTACCGCTTGGTACTGACCAAAACGGAGAGGGGTGAGTGCTAGTCAGTATGCCCCGGTACTGCCAAGCGATACGACTGTGTCAAGCGGTACTACCGGTTGGACCGGTAGTGCCGCTCCGTGTTACCGGGTGGTACTGACTAGCACACACCTTTATCAGCTTTGGACAGTGCCAACCGGTAGTACCGGTGTCAAGCGGTAGTACCGGTCGTAGTTCCGGTACTACCGGTTGGCACAGAGGTTTTTTGCAAGGGGAATTGATATGCCAATATTTGTGCCACCTTTTATCAAACCTGTGATAAGCTTAGAACACAGTTAAACCAATAAGTGTGTTGTTATCAAACATCAAAATCACAGGGATAGGAAAATGCTCTTTCAATCTCCCCCTTTTTGGTGTTTGATGACAATACACTTTTGCAAGATGATTTTAATAGTAAGCATATGGTATTTGTAAAATAGAGACGGGACTCCACCTAGATGTGTAGAAACAAACCTCCCCCTCTATTTTACAAACCCAACATGGGTGCACAAATATGGATACTAGCATTTGAAAACATACCTTTGCACAAAACATGTGATGAGGAATATATAGACAATAGATACCGCATAACATCACAAGATGGATCCAATGAAATAAACCACATAGTCTCATAAGATGGATCCAAGCACATAGTCTCACACGACGTAAACACATATTCTCACACGTAAATAGAGGGAAATCGAAGTTCACAAGCAATAAAAGGATCAAAGATAAGAACGAGCTTGTGACTTCTCATGCAACACTCGTGCCTAAAGTGCGACTTCTCCCCCTTTGGCATCAAGACGCCAAAAAGGGACAAGTGCAAAACTACCGTCCCAACGGTCAATCATCCTCCTCCTCATCATCATCCTCAAGGTCCTCCTCATCCTCGTAAGGGGGTGGGGCGCGGTGCGAGGAAGAGACATCATCGTCCCAACGGCTGTGCTGAGAGATCCACTGATCTTCTGGAGTGATGTTGTTCTCGGACCCCTCGGAGATGGTCAAACCTTGAGCAGACATCATTTCCTTCTGCCGAGCACTGGCTTTCTTGGCATACACATGCGCCTCATACATGCGCTTCTGGTTGTCAACCTGGAAGCAGAAGATCTTCTTGAGCTTGACCTCCATCCTTTTGGCCCAAGAGGGCTTAGCATTCTTGCGACGAGAGACAACATAATCAGTGTCATGACCACTGTCAGCATCCTCAGAGTCATCCTCATCCTCCTCACCCGCCGCAACGCGAGGTTTAGCATGTGTCTTGATCTTGAGTGCCTTTGGCCTGTGCACAATGAGAGAGCGAGTGGAGAGAGTCCTAGCAATGACGGGGCACTTTGACACAATGAGGGCCATAATATAAGGAGCAAATGGTGGAACCCTCTGAGTGTGTGCAGCAGCAACCATCTCATTCCATATGAAGTCTGTCACATCAAGAGGAGTGCCTAAGTCTCGGTTGAGGAAGGTGTTGAACAGCAAGTCAACGGAGAACCCATGTATCTCATCCTTGTTGCCCGCACGAGGAGCAACAGTCTCATGGAAAATGCGATGGAGAATGTCATATGTGGGGAGTAGATCCTTGATCTTGCCAGCAACCCCACGGCCCCAAATATACAAAGGTGTAAGGACATCCTTTTTGGAGGGATGATCCCGCATGTGACAGCGAAAACCACAAGGAACGTCCCGGCCGCGATCTTCATACCCCAAGATTGTAGCAAACTCCGCTAGTGTAGCTTCCTTGACAGCACCTTGAGTCATCCAGGTAATCTTCCGAGTGCGGCCAGTGTGGAAATGTGTAGTGGCATAAAACTGGCAGATAAGGAGGGGATCATAGTCATACTGAAAGTCCATAATGGGGAACAAGCCAAGGTGAGAGCAGATTTCCTTAGCTTCAGCAAAGTAGTCAAGATTCTTGTCAATGTGTCCCATGTTAATCCACTGTTGAGGCACCACCATCTGGATGTTGGTCAAAAGAACCTCATGATAAACACGCTCTTGGAAATCATCATAGAAGAGACTGTCTTCCCTTGCCTCGCTCCGGTTGCGGGAGTATGCATTGTCAATCCGGAGAGCCCTAAACTCTGACTCAGAGATGTCTGACAGTTTCTTTGGCCCAGATGGCCCTGAGCTGAGACTTTTGGTACGCCCAGTGGAAGGGGGGCGAGAGGGAGGGGCGCTGCCACGCCCAGCTGAGTGCTTGGTAACCCCTTCACGACCCCACGACCACCTCGAGTGGCAGGCTACTTGGAACGGTGTCTTGTCTATGGCATAACCTCTTCCTCAGACTCCGTCTCTTCCTCAACAATCTCACGGCTAGACTTGGAGCGCTTGCGTGCACCCCGAGAACCACCTGCATCTGTGAAAGCACGAGGGAGGATAGCAAGGGGGTAAGGGTACAAGAATCAAAAGAAGCATACGAGAGAATCAAGTATTGAACAAAAATGCAGTCAGTTGGGGCCGGTACTACTGGACCTGACGACCGGTAGTACCGCTTGCAAGCGATAGTACCGGAAAAAGTTCCGGTACTACCGGTTGAGCGGCACAAGTTCGTCAGATCTGATGGGAACGGACCAAAATGACGGCATTAAACTGTAAATAGATGATTCTACTCGGTAACAAGGAAGCATATGGCAGTACAACCTTTCAAAATGTCAATTCCTCCACAAATCTAAGCCAAACCTAGATCTAATGGGGAAATCAAACGTAAAGAGAAAGGGCGGTTGTACCGGGGATCCATGGTGGTGGAAAGGAGTGGGAGCCCGCCAAGAGGCCGAATCCAAGGGGAATCCGGAGAGAGGAGGGCGCGGCAGGGCTCTGGTGGCTTCAAGATCTCCGGTGGCGGCGCAGGTTTCAGCGGAGGGCATGGGGAATAATGAGGCACTGAGGGGTGCCTCTCCCCACACGTCCAATATATACCTGGAAACCGTCAACCGGTAGTACCATTTGTTGGAGCGGTACTACCGCTTGTAAGCGGTAGTACCGGTTCCACAACCGGTAGTACCGATGACTGGTAGTACCGGACATGTGGGCGGTAGTACCGTTCCTGGAGCAGTTCTTCCAAGAGAGGACCTGGGAACTTACCAGGTCCGGTAGTACCGCTCGCACATCCGGTAGTACCAGTCCCATCTGATTCCAAAGCCAGGGATCAAGGATGATTCTTGTGCGGATAGAGAGAAGGTTTTCGTGAGGGAGTAAGGAGGCTTGGGTTAAGACAAGTGAGCTGAGAAGCACATGCACTCAAAAAAAAATGGAAGAAGCAAATAAACACCAAACTAGAGTGCATGATTCTAAGAACGATGAAGACAATTCAAATAAAAGACAATCATGAGTGAAAACCAATTCAAATAGATGACAAACACGAGTAAGCACATCAACCTCTCGATTGAGAGGGGGCGGTGGCCTAGGCCACCATATTTGAGTATACTCGGCTTAGCACCACGAAGATATATCTTGGGTCCATTACCGAAACTCATCATTGAGCTCACATATCACAAAATGATATTAAGAGGAATGATTTTGTTTACTTTGCGCATAATGGGGGGAGGTATAGTCCAATCAATTAGAACCGCACTCCCCCTATGTCCATGCCTACCCCTAAACCAAATATGGGTCGAGTATTAGGTGAGAGTGCAAGATAGTCAAGTCAAGCTCCTTGAATCTACAATATTTAGTTCATTCCTCAAGTAGCAAAACCTTGCTTCATCAAGTGGCTTCGTGAAGATATCGGCAAGTTGATCTTTGGGTGAGACATAGGATAGATCAGTATCACCTCGAGCAACATGATCTCTAATGAAGTGATGACGAATCTCAATATGCTTTGTCCTTGTGTGATCCACCGGGTTGTATGCAATTTTAATGGCACTTTCATTGTCACATAGAAGAGGCACTTTGTCACAATGGACACCGTATTCCTTTAAAGTTTGCCTCATCCATAGCAATTGAGTGCAAGCACTAGCGGCAGCAACATACCCGGCTTCGGCGGTGGAGAGAGATATACAATTTTGCTTCTTAGAAGACCAACATACCAAGGATCTACCAAGGAATTGGCATGCCCCGGATGTTGATTTTCTATCATCCTTGTCCCCCGCCAAATCCGAATTCGTGTATCCACGAAGAGCAAATGTTGAACCTCGAGGATACCAAAGACCATAAAATGGGGTATGAACTAAATATCGAAAGATTCTCTTAACCGCCATTAAATGGCTTTCCTTCGGAGACGCTTGATATCTTGCACACACACCTACACTCAACACAATATCAGGTCTAGATGCACAAAGGTAAAACAACGAACCAATCATAGACCGGTATACCTTTTGATCCACATCTTTACCATTTGGATTTTGTTCTAGATGAGTCTTTGTAGCCATGGGAGTTGGAGCTCCATTCAAATCTTGCATTTTGAATCTCTTGAGCATATCTTGAGTATACTTGGCTTGATTGAAGAATGTTCCTCCTCTAACTTGCTTGATCTCAAAGCCAAGAAATACTTTCAACTCCCCCATCAAAGACATCCGGAACCTACTAGTCATAAGCTTTGAGAATTCATTATTAAAAGCTTTGTTATATGAGCCAAAGATAATATCATCAACATATATTTGGCATACAAAAAGCTCCCCATTGACCCTCTTAGTAAAAAGAGTGGGATCGATTTTCCCAACCTCAAAGCCACGGTCAAACAATAACTCTCTAAGGTGCTCATACCACGTGTGTGGGGCTTGCTTGAGCCCATAGAGCGCCTTATCAAGTTTGTAGACATGGTTTGGAAAGTTGGGGTCCTCAAATCCCGGGGGTTGCTTAACATATACCAATTCATTTAAAGGACCATAAAGGAATGCACTTTCTACATCCATTTGTTGCAACTTAAAGTTATGATGTGCCGCATAAGCAAGAAGGATACGGATGGACTCAAGGCGAGCCACGGGTGCATAAGTCTCTCCATAATCAATGCCTTCAATTTGAGAATACCCTTGTGCAACCAATCTAGCCTTGTTCCTTACTATAATTCCATGCTCATCTTGCTTGTTCTTGAATATCCACTTTGTTCCAATAACATTGCAGCAATATTTTGGCTTCTCAACTAACTTCCACACTTTGTTTCTCTCAAACTTGTTGAGCTCTTTGTGCATAGCTTCTAACCAATCCAAATCTTCAAGAGCTTCCCACACTTTATTTGGTTCAATCATGGAGATGTGTGCTTGATGTTCACTGAACCTCTTCAATTGTGCTCTTGTGGAAATTCCTTTCCTTAGATCTCCAACAACATTTTGGAGGGTGTGGTCTCTTATTTCCAACATTCTTTCCTTTCTAGCTTCGCGACGAGCATGGATCTCCTCATTGTTTCTTGGAGGACCCTATTCATCATTTTGATCCTTGTCTTGACCATCAACTTGACCTTGATCATCATTGGAGTCATCCTCTACATTGGGAGGCAAGGATTGACCTTGGTCTTGATCAAGTGCTCTTCTAGCATCAATTTGAGCTTGTCTCAAAACAGTTTGGATGGATCTTCCTTAACAAATTGACTTGGCACCACTTGACAACCCATCGAATGGACCAAGCTCCCTTTGACTAGAGTTCACACATTGATCACTATGTTGAGGGTCCACGTCTTGTCTTTGGCTTGAGTCAATGTCCTCTTCGGTAGATGGAGCATGTTGATGTTGTGAAGATGAGGGCTCCACTCGAGTGGAGCATAGTTCTTCTCGATCCGCCATAAGGGGTTCCTCAACGGGGCGGATATAACCCACACCCATTCTTCCTATGGCATCGTGAGGCATTTCATCATCTGCATCACAAGCATCAACACGCCCCCCTTGGGGACCATCATATTCTTTGAAGGTCACACTACAAGATTTTATGACGGCTCCGGAGAGCTTGTCATAGATTCTATAAGTGTGAGATTCGAGACCATAGCCAACAAAAATACCCTCTAATGCTTTAGACTCAAATTTAGACAACCGAACACCTTTGATGAGATAGAAACACTTACAACCGAACACCCGGAAATAAGATATGTTGGGCTTGTTACCGGTAAGTATCTCATATGGAGTCTTGTTGATTTTCTTGCGGAGGTAGAGTCGGTTTGAAGCATGGCAAGCAGTGGAGACGGCTTCGGCCCAGAAGTTATATGGAGATTTAAACTCCGCCAACATGGTCCTAGCCATCTCAATAAGAGTCCGGTTCTTCCTTTCAGCCACACCATTTTGTTGAGGGGTGTATGCAGCGGAATATTGATGTTTAATCCCCTCATCACTAAGGAAATCATTCAAGGTGTAGTTCTTGAACTCGGTGACGTTGTCACTTCTTATAATCAACACGGGAACATTGTGTTGCCGTTGAACCAAGTTGATGAAGTCGATAAAAGTCCTTTGAGTTTCACTCTTCAATTTGAAGAAATAAACCCAAGAGTATCTTGAAAAGTCATCAACAATCACCAAACAATATTTCTTCCCTCCAAGACTTGCATGAGATGGAGGACCAAATAGGTCCACATGGAGGAGTTCCAAGATCTTGTTAGACTTGATTTGGTTCGTGGGCTTGTGAGGAGCGTCATGCATCTTCCCTAGAACACATGCCCTGCAAACACGATCTTTGGCAAAGGAAACATTTTCTTTTAGTCCAACAATATGGCCCTCTTTATGGAGACTTTGCAAAGTTCTCATATTGACATGGGCTAGTCGGCGGTGCCATAGCCAACCCACATCGGCCTTTCCGTATAAGCACATCGGACCTGCAGTGGTTTGCCCCAAAAATTCCACCACATACAAGTCATTTTCGACGTACCCAACGAAAGCGACCTTGAGAGACTTGCTCCACATGAGGACCACAATATCATCATCAGTAAAGACGGCAAAGCCCATCTTTTCAAGAGCACGGACTGAAAGTAAATTGTATCCAAGGGTTTCAACAAGCATGACGTTCACGAGTGTAATGTTGTAAGCCACCACTACCTTGCCGAAACCCATTACCTTAGACTTTGACTTGTCGGCATATGTGACGGTGATTTGATCTTCATTTGGCACCAAGTCCTTGACAATAGACGAGCTTCCAGTCATATGACTTGTGCAACCACTATCGATCACCCATTTTGACCCTCCGGAAGCATAAGTCTACAAAAGATCAAGCTAGTTTTTAGGTACCCATTTTTCAATGGGTCCTCTTTTGTTAGCAACAAGGGTCTTGGGAACCCAAATAGACCAAGCAATATAACCATCATAAGGGCCAACATATTGTGCATACACATCACCATAATAATCACGCATTAGAACATAGTGAGGGTTAGCACTTCCCGCAAAATCATCATGAGACATAGTTTTACCATTTGTGGTCTTACTCTCCACAATGGTCTTGTTGGTCTCTTGTGCGGGCTTGTCCTTCTTCTTCTTATTGTTCTTCTTCTTTGTTTTGGAGACAAAACCAATGCCCCCTTTATCACCACTACGCCTTTGCTTGCTCAAAAGATCATCAATAGACTTGTTGCCTTGTGGAAATGTGGCCTTAGCAAGCTCCCCCTTCAACCTAGCATTCTCTTCAAGAATAGTTGTACTACTAGATGGAATGAAGTTACTAGGTGAAGGAATATTGGCCAATTGAGTTCGAAGCGTTTCATGGGACTTTGTGAGTGACAAGAGTTCACTCTCCAAGGCCTTGTGGGCCTTGTTAAGCAAGCTAAAGTCCTCGGCAAGTTTTTCATGAACCACACCAAACTCAATCTTGTACTTTTTAGCTCTTTTATATTTAGCAATAGCATGATCACGCTCTTTGATGAGTTTGTTAACAATAATGTCATTGGCCTCATCAAGCCCTTCAAGTTTTAATTCAAGTGACAACCTAGTTTCTCGTTCTTCTTCTAGAGCATTATTTAGGGCCTCTAGCTCAATCATATGTTCATGCCCAAGTTTACATCTTACATCTAGAAGCTCTTGAGTATGTGATAGTTGATCTAAGATGTTTCCAAAATGTAGCTTAGCATCACCTTCTAGGTTAGTCATAAACTCATCAAAGGCAATTAATTACTTTTTAACATCAAGAGACATCTCATCATCAATTTCATCATTATCTAAGTGAGTAGAGCGGTATGATGAAGATACCTCCGTTCCTCTTGCCATAAGGCAAGTGGCGTTCTTGGTGGAAGAGTTCTCATTTGGAGAATCGAAGAGAGAGAATGTCGGAGTAGAGGTGGTGGCAAGAGCAGCCACACCATGAGAAGTTTCCTCTTCGTCACCTTCATCATCTTCATTGTCGGAGGAGTACTCTTCATGAGTGATCAAGACAATTTCTCCCGGCTTCTTGTTGATGGGATTCTTTTTGATGAAAGGTTTCTTGTACGGTCCCTTGAGAGTCTTCTTCAACACAAGCTTACCACCATGATCTTCTCTCTTCTCATAGGGGCAACTAGCAAAAAAGTGAAGCAAGTTCTCAACCTTGTGGTATTCTCTCTTTTCCCATTTGGATTGCTTCTCCGTTCCATTTCCATCTTGGCTTTGGCGGGGTTCTTCCAAAAGTTCTTCGCATAGAAAGCCATATATTGACCATGAGCAATATTGACTTCATCGGGATGGTCCATGGAAATACCTTCATCACTATCATCTTCATCCCCATGGTCCACCACTTTGGCCTTCAAAGCAACATTGACAACATTGCTCATACCAAGGGCACGAGCATGGGCATCTTTGGAATTCTTGGCGGCAACCTTGAAATCAGCCATCTCTTGCATAACTTCATTTGAGGTCATGATATGGTAGTTGTGTCTTCCTTGTAGGCTCTTCAAGTCGGTGGGCTCAAAAGGCATGAGTGCACTCACATATTTCCTTTTTATCCATGCATCATCCACATGTGAGGCACCCACATTCCTAAAAGCAGTGGCAGTGGTCTTGAGCCTTCGGTACATGTCTTCGTGATCTTCACCTTCTTTCATGTAGAAGCCTTCGGTTTCATTGCTTAGAGCATCATATCGGTTCCTCCTCATACTCTCATTTCCAATAAACAACACAGTGAGAGCATCCCAAGCTTCCTTGGCAACGCTAAAGTGCTCAATGTGTGGATAATCCTTTGTCCCCAAACCTTGTTGAATGATATGCAGAGCAGTGGCATTGAGTTGACTATTAACAATCTCTCTTATTGTCAAGTTGTTTGGATCCCCAATAAAGAGTCCATGCTCGATGATGTTCCATAGTTCAATGCAAGAGCTGCGCATATGAGTTCTCATTAGTGATTGCCATTGAGCAAAAGTAGCAGATTCTTCAAGCTTAGGTGGGTCACCTCTATTGTATACATGAGGGTGAAGGATTGGAGGGTCGGGAGAGTACCATGAGTCACGGTGCTCACCCTTCCCACCATTATTGTGTGTGGAGGAATTAGCGATGTCTGGTTTACCCCTACCATCGCACCCTCAGGGGATACTGACGTATTCCCCTTAAGTAAAATGGATGGTTGATCCTCTTGAGGAGATGGGGGTGATGAGCCATCTTTCTCTTTAAGAAGTTGCTCAAGCATCTTCTTGACTTCGTTGACCAAGGAAGAGCTCAATCTTGTTTCCAAGTTTTTGAGATCTTCCATGGTCACCGTGGTCGGCTCACCATCACCATCCCCTTCGCGGCTACCCATATTCTCTTAGGCGGTAAAGCCCAAATAAAGAGCCGAGGCTCTGATACCAATTGAAAGGATCATATGGGCACCTAGAGGGGGGGTGAATAGGTGCTACTTCAAATTTTCTTCTTTTTCAAATTAAGGTTTGGCAATAAGGTAAATTCTCTAGATAATGCAACTACGGTGAATTTACCTATATGACAATTATGCAAGGGATACCACAACACAAAGTAGTAACAAGTAAGTAAGGTGCGGTAAAGGATAGAAGTAACCGAAAAGTGGACGCGGAGACACAAGGATTTGTTTCCCGTAGTTCCTTCCTTTTGAGGGGAAGTATGTCTACGTTTGGAGAGGGGGTGGTTTCAAACCACAAACGCCATGAGAGGCCTCCCTTGTTCTCCGATGAATCTCACCCCAACGGGATCGATTCACCTTCCACTATATCGGCAACCTTCAAGGTGGAAGCCGGCACCGTTACAAGTTTGCGGCACACATCCACAACTTAATCGGAGGCTCCCAAATACAAGCAAGTTGTCAAAGCAATCAAAGACAAGCTTGTAAGAACCAAAACAAGAACTAGGGTTTCCAAGAAAACACTAGAGCAAAAGGGGCCCTCAATGAAATGAGGGGGAAATGAAGATCTCTTTTGGTGAAGTAGTAGATCGGGGCCTCCTCCTTCGATTCCCCAAAGATCAAGGACTTTGGGTGGTGGGATGAGGAGATCTTGAAGATTTGAGTGGCTCCAATGGACTCCAATGGTGGTCTTTGACTTTAATGAGCTGAGCAGTTTGTCCCAAGGTAGGTGGAGGGGTATTTATACCCCTCCACGAAATATGGTCGTTGGAGCATTTAATGTACCGGTTACTACCGGTCAAGTACCGAACCAGGTACCGGAGGTGCTTCAGTTCTTCAGCATTTTTCAGTTTTGGGCGGTATCGCCCTTGCGGTACTACCCCCAAGCGGTAGTACCGGTCATAGGACGCGGTACTACCGGTTTGGGCGGTAGTACTGGTCCCAAGTACCGCTTGGTACTAACCAAAACGGAGAGGGGTGAGTGCTAGTCAGTATGCCCCGGTACTGCCGAGCGGTACGACCATGTCAAGCGGTAGTACCACTTGTACCAAGCGGTACTATCGTTTGGACCGGTAGTGCCGCTCCGTGGTACCGGGTGGTACTGACTAGCACACACCTTTATCAGCTTTGGACAGTGCCAACTGGTACTGGAACCGGTAGTACCGGTGTCAAGCGGTAGTACCGGTCGTAGTTCCGGTACTACCAGTTGGCACAGAGGTTTTTTGCAAGGGGAATTGATATGCCAATATTTGTGCCACCTTTTATCAAACCTGTGATAAGCTTAGCACACATTTAAACCGATAAGTGTGCTGTTATCAAACATCAAAATCAGAGGGATAGGAAAATGCTCTTTCACATGTGCTCTGTGCAAGAGCGATGCTTGTTGGCATTGTTGTCGTGCGAGCTGGAGCCGCCAGCGGCGGAGAGCGCAGCTCGCTGCGCGCTATACTCCGAAGTCGCTTGCTTGCATTTGTCGAGCTCCTCGTGCAGCTTCACCTGCCTGTTGTGCTCGCCGATGAGAAGGAGGTGGTATGCCATCAGCAGGTCCCGTGAAGAATTCACGGGTTGGATCTTGTTGCTCGCCACGGCTTCGCGTGCCTGGCGCCAGCCGTCCTCGTTGAGGTTGATCCGCTGGTAAGCGGCGGCGTCGCCCTCGTTGGGCGGGACGGATGGTTGCCTCCTGTTTTCTCCGTTTTCACCTTGTGGGTTGGGTGGTGGCACGTGGGGACCCGAACCTGGTGGTTGTTGTTCCACGTTGCTTCTGATGACCACGGCGCACTAGTAGCGTCCGCGGATTGGATCGCTGCTGCCGCAGCTTTCGGATCCGGAACCGTAGGTTCCCTCGTCCGATGGGGGGCCGCACAGATCTGAGTTGCAGCTGCTACTGCCGTATGACTCATCTGTCAGCGTTGACGTGCGTAGAACGCTGGGATGCGGGGCCCATGAGGCGGGCCTGATTGATGGCAGTGGCACCCGCTCTGGGAGACGGAGAGTGCCGGTCTGTCCCACCTAGAAGCAGAAGCTCCCGAACAGAATCTCGAGCCCGTCGCCTACGGGCTCGAAATCCTTCATGGTGGCTGGCGAGTGGGCGGTGAAGTCGAAAGCACCGAAGAGGAGATGGCTCTCCGTCGCCGAGGAGTTGTAGATCGCTTTGGTTGGGACCGTCACGATCGCACAATCAGCGCCCCCGTTTCCCACAGACGGCGCCAATTGACGAGGTTCGATCTCATCAATGTCCATTGTTATGAGCTTGGGTTTTGGAGAAGGTGGGGGTACTGGAGATCGTGAAATGGTTAACAGACAAGCAACCAGGGGACACGAGATTTAGCCAGGTTCAGGCCCCTGGAGGGAAAACCCTACTCCTGCTTGTCTGCTCTTGATTACGGCGGAACCAAAAAGTACAAGGGTGCGCAAATGTAATCTGGCATGGAGGTGTGTATGTGGTGAGGAGTTGCCCTCCTCGTCGTGCCCTCCTAGCCTTTATATAGAGATAGGCAGATCTCGAGCACAGATCGAGTCGGTTACAAGTTAGGGTTTGCCCCTTTAAATATTCTATCTACTCTAGTCTTGCTCTCCAAGGATCCGAAGACTCCATGGGCTTGGGACACCCGAAAATCTCCACAGGCCACGTATATTCTTGTGGGCCTTCTTTGGGCTGGACCAGGTATGCTAATGTCGTGTACCCATAGGGTATAACCATGTCAGATACAATGTTCATGCTCAGTGCTGGCACCAGATAACAATTATTCAAGTTTATAACTAATCCCGATGGTAAGTGGAGAGGTAGCATTCTGACGGCGGTCACATCAACGCTTGATCTGTTGCCGACATGCATCTTGACCTCACCCCTTGCTAGCAGTTGCTTGTCCCCAGCCCCTGATTCGAGTTACAAATATTAGCAATCGATCCGGTATCAAATACCCAGGTGCTACTGTGAGTACTAGTCAAGTACACATCAATAACATGTATATCGTATATACCTTTATTTGCCTTGCCGGCCTTCTTGTCTGCCAAATACTTGGGGCAGTTGCGCTTCCAATGGCCAGTCCCCTTGCAATAATAGCACTTGGTATCAGACTTAGGGCCAACTCAGGATTTTTTCAGTTACGGCAACCGGTTTGCCGCCCTTCTTTCCCTTCTGTTTACCCTTCCTGTCTTTCTTGAAACTAGTGGTCTTATTGATCATCAACACTTGATGTTCCTTCTTGATTTCCACCTCTACAGTCTTAAGCATTGACAGACTCGGGGAGAGACTTCATCATGCCCTGCATGTTATAGTTCATCACGAAGCTCTTGTATCTAGGTGGCAGAGACTGGAGAACACGATGTATGCCTAAGTCAATGGGAATCGATATTCCCAAGGACACAAGCTTATCGGCGTACCTCTACATCTTGAGTACGTGCTCACTAACGGAGTTGTTCTCTTCCATCATGCAGCTAAAGAACTTTTCTGAAGCATTATAACTCTCTACAATAGCATGGGTGTCGAAAATCATTTTCAACTCTCCCATTGTATCAAAGGCATTGCCATTTTCGAAACGCCTTCAAAGTTTTGGCTCTAGCCCATACAATATGCCGCAATGAACTAAGTTGTGGTCCTCTTGGCGAGTCTGATAGACGTTCTTTTCTTCATCAGGGGCATCATCAAGTGGTGGGGGGCCTAGCGGCGCTTCTAGCACATATTGCTTTTGTGCAGCAGAGAGGAGAATCCTCAAATTCATAACCCAGTCGGTAAAGTTGCTACCGTTCGTTGCAAGTTTCTCTTTCTCCATGAACACATTGAAATTAAAAGCAGGTGGTGCCATCTACAACATAATTTGTAAAGTTTAGACTAAGTTTATGATAGATCGAGTTCAACTAATCCAAATTAAGAATGAACTCCCACTCAAAAACGACATCCCCCGTGCCTTTTTGGTGATTACATGAACCAAATCCACTACACCAAGTCCGATCATCACGTGAGTCGGTGTAGCTTCAAAGGCGGGCATCCATATGGGCATCATATCTTTCATATGACTCATGCTTAACCTTTCGGTCCGTGTTCTGAGGCCATGTATGCACATGCTAGGCTTGCTAAGTAAGAACGTTAGTATTCGCGTGTGTAAACTGTCTTACACCCGAAATATGATCATGGATCCAAAAACACCCGATCATCACATGATGTCTTGGAGCGATGAAACATAATCGGTGCATACTTAAGGGAGAACACATTGTTACCTTGATATCAAAATGACGGATCATCTTATTATGCTAATAAAATGCCAAACAAGCAATATAAGATGCAACAAACATCACATGTGAAAAAGTGAAATGATATGGTTCTTGCACTTGATCCCCATCATGTGCATCATGGTATGATCCTCATCATTCCTTTATGTGTAAGGCCAAGGTCTATGGAACTTACACGTTACGTGTGTTGTAAGAGTATCGACTTATACTTTTACTTACAACATCACCATATCATGACACTAGCCCAGCAACAATCTAAACTAGACGCTTCTAATTTATCCATTGCAAGTTTTGCATGGCTTAGGGCTTTTCAAGATAGAACCGTTCTTACCTACGAACATGAACCACAATGAGGATAACCAAATTATTGAAAACTCGTTGCAAATTAGATATTGACTATAGTAGGAGAGACAGACACCCGCTAGACACTTATGCAAAACTAGTTGCATGTCAAGCATGGAACGGGTCTCATGTGCGAGGACATGTAAAATTTGTCTGGGCCGCTTCATCCCACTATGCCACCAATATCCAAAGTACAACTAAGAAGCAATAACATGATCATCATCGCCCACATATACATATGTGTACTGCCCATGCAAAGCATCTACGCATAGATCCGGATCTGATACCACTATAGGGTTCGCAGCATAGAAAACAAAAAAAATCCTACGATGGGAACAACTAAGTACCAAAATCTATATACTAGATACAAGCAACGGGCGGATATACATCCGTAGAGAACATACCCTTGAAGACCTACAAAGCTTAACGAGGTTGTACTCGTGGATGATGTAGACGAACGCTTGCCGACCTCAAGATCGAGAGGAAGTCAGCACATTCGTGCTCGCACACACGTCCGAGCCACCGAGCAACCTCCGCCTCCTTGCTCAAGTGATGCAGCATAAGCAACAACTCTTTCTTGCCAAAAATCCACCGGGAACATGTATCTTGTTAGTCTGAGACCATGGGGAATAAAAACTAGAGGGGGAGAGAGATCCTTCATGAGGATGTGTGAGTGAGAAGGAGTGAGAGGGGGCTTTATATAGGAGGGAGGGGGCACCCCAAGGGGGTGGCCGGCGCATGGGGGCTGCCCCCTCCCCTCCTCCATTCATGTGGGTGGAAGCTCCACTCACGAAAATGTCCCTTCACTTCTCCACTCAAAATCCCACTCAAAATTCCCATTAAATTTCCACCAAATATAATGCAATCTCTCTTTAAATAAAACTCCTTTTATTTATTCAGAATTTTGTCAATTACCATAATGGTCAAACATTCACATATAAGCCCTTGCTAGTATTTCATTTCACATGCAGAAACACTTTTAGCAATTTCACCCGAAAATAGTTTCGGTGTCTAGTGAAATAAATTCATGCGCTTTGTTAATATTTTCAGTATGAAACTATTTGTTCCAAACGGTGTTGGTGTCTCTTAAGTGTGTCACCCTACGGTTCGCGAATAATGCGGACATGATCGAGACCCCTCTCAGATCAATAATCAGAAGCGGGACTTGGAGATCCATACCGACTCCCATATATTCAACGATGACTTTCTTGTGATCGTGAGAACCTTTTACGCTATAATCTTAATCCCTTTGTCTCGCGATATATTACATGTTCGAGATTCAATCATCGATATCATCATACCTAGTTTGATCTCGTTACTAACATGTACTCTTTTCTTGTTCTCGTGATATAACATTCTAGTGATCAAATCACTTGCTTGAAAGCTAACCAATGTGATATCACCGAGAGGGCCCAGAGTATATCTATCTGTCATTGGGATGAACAAATTCCACTCTTGATCCATGGGCCTCAACATAACATTTTAGTAGTACCGAACCCATCTTTATAATCACCCTGTTACGGTGTGACGTTTGATGTTATCAAGATACTCTTCCAATGTTAGTGATTGACATGATCTCATGGTCTAAGGATTAGGATTACTTCGTATGATGTTATAGCAATATAAACTCAATGACTTTGATCGTAATGTTATACTTCGGATGAATGTTATCACACCATTCCAATAATGTTGTGACCTCGTTATTAACAATATCCAATGTCCATGATCAGGAAACCTTGATCATCTTGTTAATCAACGAGCTAGTTTATAAGAGAGGCTTAACTAGGAACTTTCTGTTTGTTTATTAAACACACATGTATTAATGTTTCCGTATTAATACAATTATAGCATGCAAAATAAACATCTATCATATACTTGTAATATACATAATAACCACTTTATTATTGCCTCTGAGGGCATATTCCCTTCAATTTAAGCATTAGTAACTTCAATCTCCCCCAAGCTTGGGCTGTACTCTCTCCATCATGAGGCCAAAAGTTATATATTTGATTCATATCCTTATGAATCTCACTAGGAGGATAGAATTTAGAAGAAAAGAGATGTACTATTTCCTCCCATTACATAGATTGTCCATTCTTCAGCAACTTATACCATTCTTTAGCTCTTCCTTTCGATGATATAGAGAGTAACTTCTTCTTCACCTGTTCAGTTGTGATACCTGCACACTTAAACAACCTGCATAATTTATGGATAAAAAACAAGTGATCACCGGGATGGATAGTTCCATCCCCAAAATAATAATTATCCATGACACGATCAATAATACTTATAGGTATCTTAAAAGGATCTGTCTCAACAGGTAGTGATTCATCTACTACCCTAACAGTGGTAGTAGTTTTCCCAAACAGAAAACCAAGTGGGTTATCCATATTGGAAACAAAGTAACTAACAGAAATAAAAAGCAATACTCACAGTAGAAGTTTCCTTTACTAGTTCCACTCTTCAATACCGCTTCACTCCCCGACAACGGCGCCAGAAAATAGTCTTAATGACCCACAAGTATAGGGGTGTATCGTAGTACTTTCGATAAATAGGAGTGTCGATCCCAACAAGGAGCGGAAGGTGTTGACTAGTGGTATGGAGCAGGAAATCTCTGTAAATACTTAGAAAACTGATTTTTAGGGGTTTTCTGATAAAGCAAGGAAATAAAGTGCAAGTAAATAAAGACAACAAATAATTGCAGCAGTGGCCCAATCCTTTCTTAGCAAAGGAAAAGACGGTGGAAATACTAATGAGGACCAAACATTCTCGAGGACACATGAAAATACCGTCAAGTGCTTTTGTTTCATATAGCTGATTAATCTTCTTTGGTTTTATAAGTGTTGTGTGGGTGAACCTGTGCTAATGTATCGACCTTACTTGGACTAATACATACTTGTGATTAAACCCCTTGCAAGCATTCGCAACTACAAGAAAGAAATTAAGATAAAAACCTAACCACAGCCTTAAACTCTAAGATCGTACACTCCCTTGTGCAAAGGTTTTCTAACGGGAGTTCAGGTTTCTGTCACTCTGGCAACCCCATAATTAGTATCCAAATACACAATGCATTCCCTTAGTCCCATAATGGTGAAGTATCATGTAGTCGACATTCACATGACACCACTAGAATAATAGCACAACAACTTAAATATTAAACCATTGAATAATACCTCAACACAATTCCACTACTAACAACATGACTTCTCCCATGTCCTCAAGAACTAAACGAACTACTCACGATACATCATATGGATCAAGATCAGAGATGATATGATAATGGATAACAATCTAAACATAAACAATAATTCAATGGTTCTACTCACAAGCATCAACTACAATAGTAATCAACACCGAGAAAGTTTCCCCTAAGAACTATGCAAGATTCAACATAATTGTTACAGCAGGATGGAGTGGTGACGATGGTGTTCGTGGAGATGATGGTGTGGATGATGATGATGATCCCGATAAAGTCTAGCTTGATGATTGTGTTGATGGCGACGATCTCCCCTCTCCGGGAAGGAATTTCTCCGACAGAAATCTGTCTGCCGGAGAGCTCTTTCTCTCTCAGTGTTTTCCGTTCCGCAGAGGCGGCGGAATCTTTCTGTGGTCGCTCTCCCCAACTTTAGGGTTTTAAGGAGAAGATATAGGCGAGAGGGCAGACTCAGAAGTGGGCCAGGGTGGCCACACCCCTGTAGGCGTGTCCTAGGGTGGCCCGCGCCTGGGGGTGTGGGCCCCCTGTGGCCCAACCCCGCCTCCCCTTCTGGCATCCTTCGTCTTCTGGGAAAATATAATTTTCTGTAGTTGTTCTAGTATTTTTCTGATCTTCACAAATTGCATCAAAACACCGCTTTTTCCATTAGAATCCTGACTCTAGCAGTTCATCCTCTAAGCATCATCCAACATGCAAAAACAGATGAAAAGACATAAGTAACACCTCTTAATACAAAATATATCAATGAATAGAGGCAAATTATGATATAGAATGGTGATGCAAATTGGACGTATCATGCACCAGCGGTCTAGAGGGAAGCTCCTGTCGTTGGCTGCCAGGGATAAAATCAACCTGTGGTGCCCCTACAGATTCGGCGACTTGAGTTGGGGAGGCCAGGAATGGAGCGGGGGAGAAGTCCTTGGACGGCGGAGGTGGTGATTGGTGGCGGGGGAATGGCGGCTGCGGCGGCCAGGCGTCAGAACCCTAACCTGCCATGAATTAGGACGGGGAATAGGAAATGAGCGGGCATAAGTTAGGCAGGGGGTTGCATATAGGGATGTAAACGGTGCACCACTTAATCCCGCATAATACCATTTATCAATACTCTAGTTCAATGAAATTTGATTTTTCCAAAGAAATGAACTAACAAGTTGAATAAATGGGGATTTGCGGCCGCCGTTTAGCTAGCATTTACATCCCTAGTTGCATAGAAAGGTCGGGATGGCAGTTTCTTTGCAAATCATGTGAACCATAGAGGGTAGTCTGGTCTCGTGTAACCTGGGAAGCTGCCAAAAACTCGAGAAGCAGCTCTAGCGACGCTTCGCGCTGTGTTTGTTTGGGCTACGACTTTTGAAAAGCAGCTGTGGAGAATCAGCTGTAGGAAGCAGCCGTTGCCGGTAGAGATTTGGTGACTGGCAGAAGTGCTTTTGATGGTTGTTGTTGCTCGTTCTAGGATTGAATTGTCTGTAATACCTCTAAGTGTAGAATATGCTATATAAGTATTTATTTGAAACGAATTAGGTGTTTCTGACTATTTTTTTTACTTAAACACTATTTAGCATATAGATTCATCAATATTTTAACAAAACTGCAACATCTATTTCGAGACGGAGGGAGTATATATGATGATTCAAGTCAAATTAGATAATTCTAACCCTTTTTAATATAAACATGCTTAAGAGCTAATTGCCTTAAATTACTTGTTTCATATTCCACGATATGAATTGGCACAGACGAACAAAGTATTGATGAGCTTATCGCGTCTGCATCTAGAATGAAACAAATTGCCTCTAATTAGGAAGATGTTGTTTGTAACTAATCGAGCAGATTAGTTAGTTCGTGTGTACATCCAGGACCTCGAGGACAGCGTGGAGCTCCTGCAGCGGTCTTGTGCGGTTGGACGGATGAGTCAGGTGAGGGAGGCCGGGCAAGTCAGGGGAGGGCCTCTGCGACAACGGTTGAGAGGGCAGCTCCTGTAGCCGCCCGGCTACCAGGGACAAAATTGACCTGTGGTGCCGCTGTAGATTCGGCGACACGAGTTGGGGAGGCCAGGAATGGAGCGGGAGAGAAGTCCTTGGACAGTGGAGGCGGTGATTGGTGGTGGGGAATGGCGGCGGCGGCCGGGCATCAAAATCCTAACCTGCCATGAACTAGGATGTGGAAGAGGAAATGAGCGGGCAAAAGTCGAGTAGAGGGTTGCATAGGCGGGTCGGGATGGCAGTTTCTTTGCAAATCGTGTGAACCATAGAGGATAGTCTGGTCTCCTGTAATCCAGGAAGCTGCCAAAAGCTCGGGAAACAGCTCCAGTGCCGCTCGGGCGCTTGTACGTCCTAGTTCATTTTTCTAGCCCGCTTTTCACAAGTGCTTTTTAAATTTTAGGTGTTTGTTTGGGCTTCTGCTTTTTGGACCCAAAAGCAGAAGCCCAAACAAATACACCCTAAATTTACCCAACAAAACAATTTTCCATCACATCTAACAGCAGATATTATTTGTTTGGTAATAATATAACACACAACCAGATTGTAATACACGGATTCAGGTGTAACCAAAAACTACATATGGATAGCAGCAAGATACTTCACGTGCTCAATCGTTGTAAAGTTGGACAACTCAACATTAAGAATTGCACTTAAACTTTAATTATAAACAATGCAAAATAAATCGAAAAGTCTGCTGCCGATAGGAGTGCTTCTTCCTCCCAGATCGTCGAGCTGAATCCCCAACCAGGACTCCTAAACAACAACTCTACACACACAAATAAATAAAAGGACAAGGAAAACTTAAAAAACAGATATGTCAATTAGCTCAACACATATGGCAGTGAACTAAATAACCCCCACTGTATAAATTAATGTAAATTGAACATAAAAAGACTATAGGAATATATGTTCAACATCTTAGAGTCTAGAGAGCAGAGCTTGCTCTAATCACGCATCACTAGCTAACTACATCTTGACCTGATACAATGATAAACTATACCAAACAAGAACACAGATACCAGCTTGTAGATTTGCCAATTAATTTGCTAGCAGGTTGCATGCTCGGAGAGGAACGACACGGAGAAATACCACTATGTGACCGGTTCTAGCATTAGAAGAAATCGAAGTACTCGAGTTATAGTAATGCACTATAGTTTATGGGAAACAGATAACATCAGAGAAGAGAACCATGCTTGATGGTACTCAAGGTGTAATACTTTTTAAAACTAGAAATCAAAGCTACACTGAACTTAACAAGAAAATACAATTTATTTCATGTGGGCTCCGGAACTTGTTTTTAGGCCCATAGAAACCCATGGTGGAGATAACCCACTACAGACCATTTGGTTGTCAAGTAGATAGAATTAGTAAAAGGACATGAGATTAAGAAACAATAAGAGGTATATACAGTTGTAGTCCCACAACTTGCAACCTAAGAGTAGTTTAGTCCCACAATTTGTAAACTGAGCAAAATTAGTCCCACAGCTTGCAACTCGAAAACAGTTTAGTTCAATTTAATCAAATCTCAACAAGTTTAACCAAAATTTTCCACGTTTGTGTTGTAGTTTAAACAAGAGGTATATACATATTTAGTCTCACAACTTGCATCGTGGGTGCGTTTTAGTCCCATATGTTGCAACATGCATCGGAACTAGTCCCACAACTTGCATCCCAGGAGCATTTTAGTCCAATTTGTTCAAATTTCACCGAGTTTGACCGAATTCATTTTCGTGTAAGTCAAAAATCATTAAGCTGACATGTTTAGTTTTCGTGTAAGTCAAAAATCATTGAGCTGACATGTGGCGTCACAATTTTTGCAAAATAACCCTTGTATAATTTTTCTTTGTTGTTTACGGGCCCCACCTGTTGTGCTGCAGAGATACAAGATAGCCACTACAGATCACGCCGCGACGTGATATTTGAACAATGAACGTTTCTTATATCCGAGAATGACAGCAAGGCTGGACACCGATGGTGTGTGTAGGGGGGGGGGGGGCTTGCAATCAGTCTACGAGCTTGACAGAATTCAAAAAATTTCTTGCTCTTCAGGTTCAGAGTAGGAGTTGGCTCCATCGAAAATGTTTGCCTTTAGTCAGACTATTCTCCACGTGTGTAAAATTTGAGCTTCGGCTGGCACAAAAATCAAAGCTATAGAAATTGAAAACGGCATGACGATTTTTGAACCGTTAACTATAATAGTAGTACTAGTTCATGATAATCAACAAGATCTCTGGAGTTCTCTTACAACTCTTGTTCTTTTCCTAAACATTAATTCCTATATAAATAACAACCTTTTCAATTATACTTAGTTTTCTCCTTCACACAAACCCACTAAAAATCAGAGGAGAAAGGTCAAAAAATCTGCTAAGTTAAATCACGCGTTCTTCAAATTATCTTGTATAATAAAAAAGCATTCTTCAAATTAACACGTCGCAAGCGTGGGCTTTAGTGGCAAGTTTGTATGTCCTTAGCACGGCAAGTCATCAGTTCGAAATCTTTCAATGCACGTAGACATTTTATTATTTGAAGAATCACTGACAGATGGGGCCTGCCTGTCAAGCCCGCACCAAGTTCATAAACACATGGGTCATTTTGCAAAACTTGTGATGCAAGTGTCAACTCCAGAACGAGTTTTGACATACGGTTGGATGAATTCGGTCAAACTAACCGAAGTTTAATTAAATTAGACTAAAATGTTTTTGAGATACAAGTTGTGGAACTAGTATTACTTGGTTCTTTACGCGTCTGAACTGTAAGTGACGACCATCTAAGCGTTTTTAAGCCCGCACCAAGTTCATAAACACATGGGTCATTTTGCAAAACTTATGATGCAAGTGTCAACTCCAGAACGAGTTTTGACATATGGTTGGATGAATTCGGTCAAACTAACTGAAGTTTGATTAAATTAGACTAAAATGTTTTTGAGATACAAGTATTACTTAATGTTTTCGAGATACAAGTATTACTTGGTTCTTTACGCGTCTAAACTGCAAGTGACGACCATCTAAGCGTTTTTAAAAAGTAAATGCGCAAAGGTGGGATTCGTACCCTGCACCTCATGTGCAATCTTAGCCATGACCAGCTAAGCACTTCACGGTTCACGCCAAAATAAGTGACAAATATTATTTGTACATTACACTAGTATTAGAATTTTTTTTCCAAAATTTTAACGATCTATTAATAATTATCAACAGAAGTACAATGAGCCATAAAAGTAATAGAAAATACAAATAGGGTATTGGACCACCTAGTGATAACTACATATACTAGCACGAGCCGAAGGCGCGTCACTCTCTTTGCCCCTTTATTATTATAGCTGGACAAAGCTTGTTGCAGTAGACATACCGAAAGTTGTCGTGCTAAGACCCCATAGGACCAACACACTAGAGTAGCAACCATCGCCGAAGATGACAACTGTAGATCAAAAGAGTGACCTCAAACCACACCGACGAATATGGAAAACGATCGAATCCCAAAAGATCTGTCGGACACACGACTTCACTCGCTCTCCGCCGGCGCTAGACGCACCATCAGAGCGAGGATATGGCGGGGAGAACCTTATTCTGATTTTAGGACACAATCGCCGCCTCAACATCCTAAAGAAGACGCTAAAAAAGGCTAAACAAAAACGAAACCCTTTCGTCGGCGAGAGGCCGTGGTATGCCACACCTCCAAGATCCTGAGGCCATTGAGGCGGAGCGAAACGGCGGCGTGGCCGGCAAGGGGACGGGACCCTAGATGGGCTTAGCTAATCACCGATCGTCTGGCGGCCGCCTCAGGAGATACATATCAGTATTAGAATTAAACAAATACAGAAACTAACCGGCTTGCTGGCATGCAGTTAGTACTATAGTATGTTTTAAAAGGCAAATTGCCTCTTATTATGTTAATTATTATGTCAAACGATTGTCAAAAAATTAGGTTAACCTGTAATTTTGAAATATTATGTATATCGGTAATGCAAGGATGAATACATGATCGTCTATGTCATCGCTTCACGCTTGATCCCGCTGGCAATGCACTACCACAAGAACGGTGAGGACTGCAGTTAGTGCATCAAGACATATGTGGTTAGCTAAAGTGGAGGTGAAGGTTAGCAAGCCGGTTCACGAGGGCCTTTTATGTAAGTCACGCGTCCAAATCATAGTTTAAAAAACAGATCGGTGATTAAACCTGTGAGGCCGTTGGGTCAGGTTTTTACTGGTCGAACCACATGTTCATTGTCTGGTTTTTAATTTATGAAGTATCATAATTTTTATTTATAAATGATGCAATAAGGAAATAATTGTATATGCAAAATATTTCAAAATCACAGTTTGGCATAAAAATATGACGATCTTCTAATATAATAATTGAGATAATGAGCTGAAATTTGCTTTCCAAAACATACTGTAGTCGGCATCCCTTCCTTCCGCTCGCGACAGAAAAGCTCGGGAGCTCTCCACGCGTGGAGGCGCACCCTCTGCCAAGCGCCGCCGCCGCTGGTGAGTTCCCCGCCCTCTTCTCCTCTTTCCCCGCCTCCTCTCCCTCTCCCTCTCCCCTTCCCCTCTCCCTCTTGGAACGGCTGGGGACGCCCACCCTAACCTAACGACTGGAGGCTGCGGCCTTGATCCCGTAACGCCGGCGGGAGGTCGACCATCAGAGGAAGGTGAGTGGAGACGGCTCCCTGGCCCTCCTCCGGCCGGCCACTCTCTGTCCCTCCTCTTCCTCTTGTCCTCCATAATTTGTTGCTGCAGCTATTCCCCTTGGAAGCACACCTAATACTCCCTCCGTTTAAAAATATAAGATGTTTTAGGTTTATATAAAGAAGATGAATCTAGACACTAAAAAATGTTTATATATATCTTTTTCATGAATTAGAAGCACGTCAGTCCAATTGAAGGTATACACTTCTTATTCTCTACTCAGGCCCAATTCCACGCCCACCCGCGCGGCCACGCCCCGTGCAAGTCCTCCTCGTTCTTTTCCGAGCTCCCACGCTCGGAATCGCTTGGAAAGACAACCCCGCGTACCGATTCACCCGGCCTCGACGAAACACAGCTCGCAGGAAGAGCCGGCCGCGCGACAGCAGGAAGACGGCGGCGGCGCTCGGGTGAGTCTTCCCTTCCTTCTCCCCATCCCCGCCCTCCTCCTGCTCGTCTTTCTCGTTCCCCGCACCCTCAGAGCAGGCCAGCGGCGGCCATGGCCTGTGCCTCCTCCACTGCCGTTACCCCTAACCCTAGATCGAAGCTCAGCCAAATGGCAGCGGGAGGGGAAGTGGCGAGCGGGGGGACGGCGGCCAGAGGCGACCAGCAGCGGGGGGAAAGCGGCTAGAGGCGACCGGCGGCCACGCCCTAGCCTATCCCCAACGGCCTCTCCCTACCTACAGTAGTGAACTTCCTTCTTATGCAGAATAATTAGGGGGAGATGGCAATGGCGTCGTCGTCGGCGTACCCTCCGCCCCCTCCGTTTTACCGGCTATACAAGGACTTTGAGCAGGACCCCTCGTCTGCCCCGGAACCCCCACTGCCGATCGATGGAGCGTACCAACTCTTTGGCGCTACCTATACAGTATGTTGCTTGTCACATTCTTCTCTGCAGTGTGTCATTTCTTGTATCAAAGCTGACTCTGGGGTTTGCCTTTCTAGACTGATGTGGTGCTTCCAAGTCTGGAGGATCAAGGTGTTCGGCAGCTCTATCCAAAGGGCCCAGATATCGGTGCGTGTCAATTGGACCTGTCAACACGTATTTGGTTGTCTACTGATGTGTATATATTTCGAATGGTTACATCATGATCACTTAAATGATTATGGGTGCTGTGGTGAATCCACTTGCAATTTGGATGAATCAAAGTGATTATTCTTATATAGTTACTTCGAGCACAGAATAGTTGTTTAACTTATTTGATTTAACGGGCTGGCTATTTGCAAAACTGATTGACTTTCAGACTTCAAGAAGGAGCTAAGGACACTCAACAGAGAGCTTCAACTCCATATCTTGGAGCTAGCAGATATTCTAGTGGAGAGGCCATCTCAGTATGCTCGCAGGGTCGAAGATATTTCCCTCATTTTCAAGAATTTGCACCATCTTCTTAATTCCCTGCGACCACACCAGGTATGAGCTGCAGTTCTTATTTCATGCACTGGAATTATATTTCTACATTCACTAGCATAACTCATTTTGGAATTTCTGTTAGGCAAGAGCGACATTGATTCACCTTCTTGAGAACCAGATACAGCGCCGTAAGCAAGCAATTGAGGATATAAAACAGTGAGTAACTGATCTTTCTTCAGCTTGACTGGGCCGCTAAATCACCATTCTGATGATCTTTCATTGGACATGATTTATAGACAAGGTTGAAATCTAGCTTTTGTGTCGGTACTTCTTACAGAATACAAGAGTATTGTCATAAGCTTGATTAGATTAGCTGGTCACTGAATATGTTGTACTATATCTGTGAACTCGTAATTATTTCAATAACTGAAAGGGAAATGTATTGTGTTAAAAGTCATGCTATTCTATAATCATGTTGTTCTATCATCCATATATTACAAGCACTATATTCTTAACCAGCAACACTTCTTGTGGTTTCTATAATATTAGCATTTTGTTTTGCTCGTACCACTGACTGCAAGTCTGATTAGAGAAAGCTCAGGCTATAGCTTGCTGCTGCAGTATGGGAGAGCAAAAGTTGCTCTCAGCTATAACTTGCTGCTGCAGGCCTGCAGTTCAAAAGAGTCAGTTTTGTAGAGAGCACATGCTGTTCAGCAAAATTGTTTTCCACTGTTGTATTGTATTTGTGAACCGGCACTTTATATGGTATCATGTATGTTTGTTTGGATACTGTAATGAGTAAGGTTCTTTTAATGGGTAATTGTGTAATTGACTATCCTGATGTTATTGTAACTTTGCTATTATTGCAACAGCCTTGATAAATATTTTCTTTCTATTGATTTCAGGAGGAGAGAGGAGGCACAAAGGCTACTTGGGGAATCACTTGTTATTATAGATGGAAATCAGCAGGTTATGACTCCAATGTGAAGACCTACAATGTCCCGGGTTTCCTGGTGCCAAGTTAGCTAATTAAGATGAATTACCGGTGTTTTAGGCGGTGAATGCATTTCACAGTATTCTTGTAGAGATAACTAGTGATATTTTTGAGATATTTCTAGCTGTGAAGATGAAATATTTATCTATGTGGGCTGTGAAATTTTTAGCACTGAACGAGATGTTGGATTACTGCAGCTCTGGCATGCTCCAAGTCTCCAAACCGGCACTGATTTTATTGTGCGCTCAGTATCCATTGGATCACAATGATATGCGTTAAAAGGACTTTATTTTGGCAGGTGCATCCTGTCCATCTCAAGTCTCTGATCTGGACGCATTTCGGTTGAGTTTATCCGTCTTTGTCATAGGTCACTGTGTTGTACACTTGTGGTTTAGACAATCTGAATTGTTTATCCAACTCACATTTAATAGTTATAAATTTTGTTGCATCTCGCAAATTCAGACTTATAGTTTCACACCAATTCTCATTGTATACCCTGCTGATTTTGCAAATTAATCACTAATTGTGCACCTCTTAGACTAGTAGATTGCTTGATGAACACTAGGGACATGATGATTGGGTTGATTTCTTGCAATGCTTCCGAGCGTTCTAAGTATTTGGGTGTTTTCCCATATAATAATCCTAATGAATTTACTTGGATCTAAGAGGCAAGTTCATAGTGTTTTCTTATGATTTTACCACTGAAACATTTATACTCTCTCTGTCCTTAAAAGGATACGATTTTTTTTCTTCAAAATTGCACATCTAGATACATGCGAATCTAGCAAATCTGCTGATCAATAATAAGTTGGAATCAGACTACATAGCATTCTGGCAATGCATGGCATATGCGGTACACAAGCAGTGGTTTGTTCCCCCACCCTGGCTGACGCCTCCTCCCGTCGCCATCTCCTCCGCATGAACACCGGCGCCGCACTCATCAGGGAGGAAGAAGCCCTCACCCCGGCTCGATCCGATGGCTAACTGCAACCTCCCGCGACGAATCATCAAGGTGCACCGCCGATCTGATCGTCCCAGCGCAGATCTCTCGACTCCGTCGATCCATTTCTGTCTTTTGTTTCTCTGGCTAATTTGTTGGGGGCTGCTGTGCTGTTGGATCTATGCAGGAGACGCAAAGACTCCTCAGCGAGCCAGGTGAGGGTGCTATTCAATCTGCGGTTTTGGTGGATTCTGGTGAGCTGTTGCATTTTTGGGTTTGATTTCCGCTGTTTGAATGGTTTGTTTGTGCGGCACCGGGTATCAGCGCTTCACCCTCGGAGGAGAACATGCGTTACTTCAACGTAATGATCCTTGGGCCAGCGCAGTCGCCCTACGAAGGTAAGCTAAAAAAATGTATACACGAGTGGTGTTGTTTGTGGTATGGAGTGATGAACTGAGGCAACTTATAGACAGCAATTACCAAATCGAGATGATTCTGTTCATAGCCTTTTATTAGAAATGGCAATAGTTCTCAAATGGTTGTGATGGAATTATGGACGATGGACTTTGTGCTGTTCGATCAGTCTGCTTATGTATCGATGTGGCCTTTTCAGTTTTAGTTTCTTACTCTCTGCGGCAGGTGTGATGTTTGATAAGGCTTCTTTCTCCTTTTAGTATGTACTCCCTCCTTCTTGTAAGGCCCTCGAGCATGTTTAGGTCCTCAATTTACCAACAAAATATCTGTTATATGCCACAAAAATTACATCATTGAATCCAGATTCAAAAGAAGTTTCTTATAGTATAATAATTGTGGAATATAACTCATGTTTCATTGGTCAAATTGATAATCTCAAAATTTGTGCAGGGCTTATTACAAGTATTGTTTCCCAGACAGATTTCTGCTATTTGTTGTGGGCTTATTTGTCCTATTTCATCTAGTATCACTAATTTGTCATCTTCTATGGTTTAGATTCAAATTTGTTGTGTGGTGTGATTTTATCCTTTTCATGTTGTATTGATATCGATGCCGTCTTATGGTCCATAATTTGACATATTTGCTTGCTTAGGCCTGTTCAGTTTTATTTAAGTTATATGTATGCAATTGGAGGACATGTTTATGGAAGTGGACTAGCCGACTAGTCTATTTAGCAAATCTTATCATTTTTGTATAGTGATTACTTTTATTTGTTCTGTACTATTTGTGTCATGCAATGAACATGTTCTGTTTAAGTGTTAGCATTCTACTTTATGATCATTTAGCTTTCTGATATTGTTCCTCTTGCTTATCCGTTGGCCAGGTGGAGTTTTTAAGCTGGAACTCTTTTTGCCTGAGGAATACCCGATGGCTGCCCCGAAGGTAATTGTTTGTAGACTGGATTTGTTAGCGTTCTCTACAATGTTATTATGCATGTACGCAGTGGCGGAGCCAGGATTTGAACTGAGCCGGGTCGAACAAATAAGCTCTAAATGATTTTTTGGCAAAAAATCAAATATAATCAACAAAAAGGTCCAAACAGATTCATTTGTCACATTTCACCGAGTAGAAGTACAAACTGACTAAAAAACAAGAACTAGATACAAAAGTGCTACATTTTGAGGAGATGTTATCATACCATTAAGTTGATTCCATGCTGGGAAGTCGAAAACCACGAGGAAGATGACCTCTACGGTTACTATAGGCATGAAAACGAAGCATAATCTTCTTGTCATCAATTTGTGCAAAAATCTCTTTCTCAACATAGCAAATCATCAAATCATTGAGCCAACCATCCCCTATCTTGTTTCGAAGATCTGATTTTATAATCTTCATGGCCGAGAAAACCCTCTCAACTGATGTTGTTGCCACAGGCAATGTCAAAGCTAGTGTAATAAGGCGGTAGACCAATGGAAATGTCAGGAGATGTTAATTGACAATTGCCAGGAGCATTCTCATTGATCACATCAGCTACATCCTTGCATCTTGCACCATACCAATCCAACATCTCACGGAAATTGCCCTTGTTTAAGGAAGTGCTAGACTCGTCATGCCCATGAAAAGCTAGACCTTGGTCAAGTAGAAATCTAACAACACCCACAACAGCCCTTAAACGAATCTCATATTCAATATGTGATTTTTCTTCATGACGAACAAGAGCATATGCAACACTTTACTTTTTATTTCTGTAATCTTCACAACTATTTCTTGCATTGTTGTGAAAGCTCGTTGGTCCACCTACATGACCTTTGAAATTTTCCGATGCTTTCTTCCAATTTGTAAACCCCCGACCTGTGAAAACATCCGATCCAAAGTGGTTACCAGTGCTTGAAGACTTGAAAAGAAAACAATGAAAACAAAATGCAGCATCCTTCTCCACACTATACTCTAACCAATCATACTTGCTATACCATGCATCTAGAAATGACCGCCTATCCGGATTTTTGGGATAATTATGACCAACTAAACGATTACGACCTCTTGACAAATATGCCCATCGCATTTTATCTCTAATTTCAGGGGTACCATATGACTCAATTGGTCTTCGAATTCCGGGATCGGCAACCGCATTTGCTAGATCAAAGATTTCCGAAACATTTGCCTACAACAATGAAAAAAAAAACTATGAGGAAAGATTTCACACTAGTAATTAATTACTAGGCAAATTAGTATAAAAAAACTCAAGCAAATGGGGGAAATTCAACCTCTATGCGTGCCCTCTTGCGTGCTTCTTCTTCTGCTGCCTCCTCTTCTTCAATCCAGACAGCCAGATCAGCCTCGTCGCTGGAGTCCATCAAAGATGGCGCCGGGCCGAGCAGGGCAGAGGGCGAGCCGAGGGGATGGGCGGGCCGAGCAGAGCAGAGAGCAGAGGGCGAGCGGGGGGCAGGGATGGGCGGCCGAGGGCAGCGGTCGGGAACGGTCGGGGATTGGCGTCCGAGGGCGGCGGGCGGCCGAGGGCGAGCCGAGGCCGAGGACGGCGGGCGGCCGAGGGCGGTCGGGGATGGGCGGCCGCGTGCGGGAGAAGGCTTGGCTGGCGGCGCGTGCGGGAGAAGACGAGGGCGAGGTGTTGCGGAACAAGTGAGGGCAACGCGTGCAGCAAATCGTTAGTTTTTTTTTCCCAAAAAGTTGAGCCGGGTCGGTTGCCCAGGCTCGACCCGGTGTTGGCTCCGCCGATGCCTGTACGCTTTAAACCTAATTATGATGTATTCATAATTATATCATGAGATTTCCTCTTTGCCAATATGACTCCTACTTATTATTCATAGCTCTGTGTATATGTGCATGTTTCTTGTGTCTCTCGTATCGTTTACTGTGCTTCCATATATCCTGGAGGATAGTGTTTTATCGCATCAGCCTTGTTTCCTTCTGTTTAAACAATGGGAGCTTGTGTGATTAGATTATGTTATACTCCCTCCGTCCCAAAATAGATGTCTTAGATTTGTTAAAATTTGGATGAACCATTATACTAAATAGTGTCTAGATTCATCCAAATTTTAACAAATCTAAGACATCTATTTTTGGACAGAGGGAGTATTAAAAGTACGGAGTTTCAAAGTTCAAACACATGTAGCATGATGTTTGCACAGGACGGTTAATTGGGTTATAACTTAGTATTTAGCTCACGAAATAGTAACACTTGCGCGAATATCCTCTGCAAATATTTGATATAAAAAAGTTATGCCTGTGTACATTTTGAGCCTGCTATTTTAAGAAAACTTCTATTGGTTTTCGTTTTACTATCTGTTGTGCTCTGCTAAACAGATCCTAATTCTCTTATTTGCTTGTCATTCATACAGTTTATTTGGATTTTGTATTTCCTTGACTTGACAATCTAATTTATTTAGGATGATTAAATAGCACCGAGGTTGTTAAGCAATTGTTACTGGAGCTGTCCCAGCCTTTCTTTGGTGTCTTAAAAACCGTAATTTACTATGTTTCTGTTAATAATGTCGGGGACATTTATATTTGCTTGTTGATAATGCAGGTTAGGTTTCTGACCAAAATATACCATCCCAACATTGACAAGGTAAGCAGGCATATTCTTTATATTCCTTAATATCCCTTATTTTACCCACCACATAAATGTTTATGCTTTATTGGGATTTATCTATGTAGCTTGGTAGGATATGCCTTGATATTCTCAAGGACAAATGGAGTCCGGCTCTTCAGATTCGAACAGTTCTCTTGAGGCCAGTCTCTCTTTGTTTGCATGTTCGCATATTTCACATCTTATTATTCAACCTAGCACAACATAACCTTCTCTCTGAGCTGTTTACTTGGGTTTACTTAATTAACCAAATTACCTGCTGCAGCGTTACTTACCCCTTTTGTCAGTTTCCTGCACTACATTATTATTTGAAATAGTATCCGATTCTAGAAAGTTAGTTTTATATTTACTAATGCTGTACCGGTTGCCTCTTGACATTTTTCTGGCTTTCAGTATCCAGGCACTTCTAAGTGCACCAAATCCTGATGACCCTCTCTCTGAGAACATTGCTAAGCACTGGAAATCCAATGAGGCAGAGGCTGTTGAAACAGGTAATTTTGGTTAACAGTTCTGAAAATAGTCTCTCATTTCCCATTCGGCCTATGATATCTTAACTTTAAGATATGTTGTGGCATTTGCAGCGAAGGAGTGGACTCGTCTGTACGCCAGTGGTGCATGACAACCCGACACTGGGCCTGATGTAATAACCCATCACCATACTCTAGTCGGTAATCGAGTGCCATTTGCCTGATAAGACCAAACTGGAGATACCTGCAATGGAAGGAAGTATCTAAAAATGAGTATCGCTCTATTTGGTTGTACACCGTGTTGGTTCCCTTTACCATTTGGGCACCTTTGACCGATCAATGTCTGTGCTAGACCTTTCTGTGCTGCTCCAAATATACTGGTTACTCTATGTAGGAGAACTTAACAAGTGTCCACATCATTGGAGTTGAAGCTGGCTTGTTTCGCAAAGGTTTTGTTCTTCCTTTATCATCTGGGAATTGCTCTGCCAAACTTCGTTGCAGTACCTATCGTAATATAATTGCCTGATGCTGCATGTGATAAACTCATGAATAATCAATAATGTTAACCTAATGGACAGTTTGGTACGAAATTATGTTACGGGAAGTAAGTGATTGGAAGGGAAGTAAGTGATTGGAAGAGACCGAGTGGTAGTCGTAAGTGTGGCATTGTTGAACGCACACCATGCTAATTGTGTTCTGTGCCCTGTCGCAAGTCGTCCGTAGTTTGTCACTCAAGGCGGCCGTTTATTGACCAAGCTGTTTGTCGAATGTCTCGTGCGACCTGTTCTTTTTCCTTCTATATCTCATCCTATGTAACTACTCCCTCTGTTTTAAAATATAAGATGTTTTAGTCTTGTGAAAAAAATGAAACTAAACTTTTTTTAGTAGTACGTGGATTCAATCTAAAACTGAGTGAACCTACATAGTAAAAAAAGTCTAAATACATTTGTTTTACGGAGCTAAAATATTTTATATTTTAAAACGGAGAAAGTATGTTCTATTCTTATGGTAGTAACGATTCCAGTACTCTTTCCGTCCTAAAATAAGTGTGCAGACGCGTTTTAGTGACAGAGCTGCGAGCAGAATTTTGTGCCCTGACTGCGAGTCTTGCTTACTTACTGCTAGACTAGAGCCTGATTTGCCTAGCTCACCGGGAGCATGCGGTTCGTGCTCGAGTGTGAGCGCGTTGCCAGTACGCACGCCCCAGAAACGGCACGAATCGTGCGTTGGTGGCATCCGATCCGACAAGTAGCAACAAGACCTACGTCTTCGGTCAGAGCTAGGATTCGTCGTGTCTGAATGGATCAGTCAGTCAGTCGAAGAAATGTTTCCACGGAAAGACGACAGATGTGCGCCTGCGAGAAATACTAGCGAGATCACGTACTACCCGGTCACACACGGCTTCTTTTCCCGTTAATTTTCATGGAAGAGGAAAACAGCCGATATTCGTTGCTAAACAGAAGAGAGCATTACGCCGGAGGCTCTGAGCTGGTATGGCCATGACAAGTCGACGGAGCCCACGCACGATTCCATCATCGAAGGAGTCCAGTGCGTGGGACATCCTCACGGTCACACCCGACCGGGGTAAAACCCTCGCACCCACCAGAGTCAGTCCAGGTCTCACAGGACAGGACGCCGGTAAATTGCAAACCCCTTGGCGCTGCTCACACTGCCACCTCCCCGTCCGACGGTTCGGTGAAAAACCAGCACAGATTCCCCGCTTTCCACTGCTCCGTGCTCTCTCGTCTCGTCTGTTTATTGACGACGCCAGCGCCAGACGCCTCAGCTACTTCGGGAGCTGTCGCGTGCGGCCGTCTCGTGCGCGGGGGCCCGTCGACCTGCCCGCCTGACCCCGCTCGCCGCCATGGCCGCCGACGACGAGCCCTCCATTACCCGCTGGTCCTTCGAGGTAATTCACCGGCCTATCTATGCTCTTCATGCCCCCCCCTTTCCTGCTCTCTCCTGCTGAGATCTCATCGCCCCGAACTCGGCTCAGGACTTCGAGCGCTACTACGACGCGGGCCTCGGCATCCGCCACGCGCCCAGGGGCGACGGAGACGACGACGACGATGACGAAGGGGTGCCGCTCGGATCAGGCTTCGCCGACGTCGCCCGCGCCAACGGCGGCGCTGACCTGGCAGTCTTCGAGCAGTACGGCCGGCTGGTAATTAAATTCGACCTTCTCCCCCATTGCTTCCTTCCATGCTATTACTACTACTACTTTGGAGAACTTATTACAGTATCTCTATTGGTTTTTGGCTGCAGGATAGAAATGTCGAGTTCCGTAATGGGGCAATGGACGCTGGGCCGCCGTAAGACTTGCTGTTTACTCAGTGAAGTACAACTAGTTCGCATGGGGATTTTTTTTTTAATCTGAATTTCTGCGATGATGATGTCCTATTGCTGGCTAAATCTAAGATAAGCTAATTCCGGGGTGTTCTAGACTTCTAGTATGATAGCATGGAAGTTTATCTTTCAGTGCGGTTCAACTTATTTGAGGCTCTAGTATGATACTATCTGCTTCACTTCTCATCTGGATCCTGCCTAGTGTAGGATTGACATTGTGCATCTTAGTGACCAAAGCTTATGCATGACTCCTTTATGGTAGATTTGCAGCTGTGGCTTGCTCAGATGGATGCATGCCACTGTCTGCTACTAAGCAACATTTACAATTTTGGATTTTTGATAGTATAGATTGGATAACTGAATTGTGTGCAAATCAGAGATTTGGTCTTATACCTAATGTTCCATAAAAAAATGGGTGACTAAAATTCGCAAACTTATAAGTACGACTCATCAGTTTCTAGTTGTTCTTCTCCTTACTAGAGAGTTAATTGTAAAGCATTGCTGCCAGATCCCATGCCTGTCATTTTTTTCTGTGATAACGGGATGTGGGACTTTTGCAGGCAGAAATCTCTACTTCCTTCTTTTGAATCTGCAGAAACACGCAACTTAGCTGAGACATTGTTGAGGTAACTGTCTTGCCAATTATGTAGCTATATCTTGCATTCTTACCGTTTTGGTACTGTCATGTATTTTGGACCTATACCTTCTTGGTGTAATGCACTAATTTCTACAGGGATATTATTCGCGGGAGTCCAGATGTTAAATGGGAAAGCATTAAAGGTTTGGAAACTGCGAAGCGCCTTCTTAAAGAAGCAGTTGTCATGCCTATAAAGTATCCCAAGTAGGTTTGTGTGCTCCCTGAAATGATATACTCCCCCTGTCCTGAATTACTTGTCGCATATTTGTCTAGATGCGCATGTACCTAAACGCTTTTAGTGTAAGATACATACGAATCTAGACAAACCTGTGACATCTAATTCAGGACAGAGGGAGTACTCAAGATGGATACTTCTTTTTCATAAAACACAATCTTGATATGCCCTATAGTACCAAGGTGCGATTTGTCACTTAGCGTGTGTAGATTGTAGACAGCCTTATATATGGCATACATGCTTCAGACGCAGAAAGCTCTCAAGCACTACGTGACATAACCTATTAAGCGACCACCATCCCATCCATATTGGGGCATACAGTCCCTGACAAGTGGCAATCATCTCCAATCGCTGCTACATGCTATCATCCACTCCTTGTTGTCCAACCGCTGCAACAAAGACCAAGACTACAACCAATCGATAGAAAATCTTAAAAGAGCTCTAAGATTCCTAGATTGGAGAGCTGTGGTTGCTCCAATGTTTTGAACCTACTTGTAAGATATCGTACTTATGAAGTTTTTAGTTGGTGGTCATATGTTCACTCCTTTTCTAGCCTTCCTTGTCTCAATCCTGACAAGTGCGATCATACAAACCTAGCATAGCGGAAAGCTACCACTCTCCTCCACCACCCCAGATAACTGGAAACATCAAAGTGAATTAATTTGACATATAACTTGACCAAACTATGTTTCACACTGTTTTTTGGTTTTGTAGCTTAGCACGGGCGCCTTAAAAGTCCTGCAAATGATTGTAGTTTTTTTGTTTTGATAAAAAAAACATCATTATTTCGACATAGTCAAATATACCAGCACAATGCACTAGCTCCTATTGGGAGTAGAGATCACACACCCTCCCTTAGACCTGGGAGTAAATGCCCAAACAAATAAGGCTGTACTAGGAGGTGGTAAAAGATCACGTGCTAAGTATTTGCCTTTTTTCATACAGAAAGGGTTAAAAAAAGTTTAAAGTTCTGATGTCGTAGAATTCGTATCTATCAGACAATGTTTTGCTTCTTGATCTATAGAGTATTGCTCTTTTGTTTCCTAACCAGATTCACATTATAGGTACTTCACAGGTCTGTTATCACCTTGGAAAGGCATATTGCTTTTTGGTCCACCAGGAACAGGAAAGGTTTGCACATAAGAAAACCTTTGCATTTTTGTTTTACCATGCTCCGTTCTAACAATAATGTAGCACTTCATCTTGGGGCTTATTTGTCGAATTATTTGTCCACATGTCTTGCTTCAGGTGATTATGATTTGTCCAAAAAATGCCTTCAATTATGATTTGAAATGCCCGACTGGGATTTAGTCAACTATTTGCCTACCAAATCTTGTGAATTAAGCTATTTTCACCTAAATTAAATACCTATAGTAGTTGTGGTTGCCGGTTGATCTGTTCTGATGTTGTCTCAGTGTTGCTATCATGGTACTGAATGATTAAGATAAAGACTAGTTCCACTAATTATTTCACAATTTTGTTCCATATATGTTCTTCCATTCTTCTAACTTAGTATTTTTTCATCCATGCATTAGCTGTCATACTGTAGTCAAACTAAAATCGATGACCATCATCAAAGTGCAGTTATTAACTGCCCTCATATATTTCATTTCAGACAATGCTAGCAAAAGCTGTGGCTACTGAGTGCAACACAACCTTTTTCAACATTTCAGCCTCATCAATTGTTAGCAAATGGCGTGGTATGTCTTTTCTCCCTCTTGTTTCTGATGTGCAGTTGCATTGTTTTTTTGCTATTACTATTGCTATTTTTCCTTGGGACATGCTGTACTGCCATACCATATCAGTCTGACCACTTAATACATGCTGTGCGGACAGGATTTTGTTCGTTGCTAGTCCCTCTGTTTAGGATTATTAGACCGGAGGGCCGATTTGGCGATACCAAGACGCATCGGATTACTCCTTTAATTTGACACAAAAGTCTCATCCACTACGTATTATTAATGCTCTCAGCCGCTCGTATTATGTGCATGGCTAAAGAGGATTGAATGCATTGGCTTACATGCTGTAAATTAAGGTTTGTGGCTGTGTGTTTTACCTTGATTTTAGGATCATAGTGCTGCATATCCTGCATTAACTGAACCGTGTGAAGTTAATACTCTGGCCTAATATACCTGAAATATCTGGAATTGCTCTCCGGCCTAATAGTCCTAAACAGAGGGACCTAAACAGAGGGAGTATGTACCTTTCCTGTTAATATTCTATATTGTTGTAATAAATTTACGTTAGATACATACTTTCGTATTTGTTGAACTATCTTGGATAGTAGTATTTGCGGAACTCCAAATCTGTTCTCTGGAAACAACTTATTTGCAGGCGTGCACTGTAGTAAAAAAAGTCATTGCATTTAACCGTGCAAACCCCAGATAATTAATACATGTTCTTCCCACACCATGATGTTAGGGGGCTTTGGTTTGTGACCCATCTGAACCATACTGAAATCTGGTATTACCAACAAAAACTAGCTCACATTTAGTTTGGTGCGTAATTTTGGCTCTGCATGCAAAACCTGGCGCTGCCAACCCCGCAAGACATGAACACGCGGGCTTCTCCTGAGGGAAGAAATCAACCCCACCTCCTGTTTCCAACAGAGCTCTTACCGGCTGGTTTTGTACTTTTGTTGACATGTCAATTCAGGATTGGATGCATTTATGCTGGACTGGTTTAATTACAGTGCTTCTAGTGACCAAATTTTCTAACCAGATGTCTGATTTGCTTTATGGTTTCATAGCCGTATTCACGGTTTATCATCAATAAAATAAGACCCTATACTGGCTATATATTTGATAAAGATGGCATATGCAATCTGGACCCACACACTACTCATAAAAATCAAATTCACAAGGTTACAGTCCATAAACCCTTCAGTACCTGGATTGTAAACCCCATCGGAGGGTTGTAACAAACTCTATCTTTGCAATATAATGAAACGCAAAGCTTTTGCGTTTTCTCAAAAATAAACCCTTCAGTACAGATGCTCCGCACCCTTGCATAGTGCATACCTTCTGCTACCATGGAGGATTGCTCCCCTTCACCCCTGTACTCCATCATCTGTTACCCTTACCCATTTTGTCTGTTGGATCCCTACTTGCACCACAGACTGCTAGTTTAAACAACCCCAATAGTGATTTATGGAACACTGACCCAACAGCACCGGTCTCTGTGGAATTGTCACTTTCAGCCATCGACATGGAACACTATTTCGAACATCGCTGATCCTTTGTGTGTGGAGTTATCACTTTGATTATCAACATGGAAGAAAGGATATTTGCATTTAAGTAATTCTGTTTACTCGCCTATATTACAATTGTTGGGGGTCTACCAAATGGCTTGGTCTTTATCTGCCTCTAGATTGGTCTTATTATCTCCAGTGTCATGTCCTTATTGTGCATGGGATTCTCTTGTTTGTCCCATTCCTAGCGAAGTTGTATCATGTCTTGCTTACTCTAATAGTTAGTATGGTACAGGTGACTCGGAGAAACTAGTGAAAGTGTTATTTGAGCTTGCGAGGCATCATGCACCATCTACCATTTTTCTTGATGAGATTGATGCAATTATTAGCCAACGTGGTGAAGCTCGAAGCGAACATGAAGCCAGTCGGCGATTGAAGACTGAACTATTAATACAGGTAGCTGTCTTGGAGATTTTGCAGAGCCTGAATTATCCTGAGTTGTTTCGATGCTTATGCGGGTTGCCGCTTGCAACCCTAATGCTTACTAAATATAAGGCCATGCACAAAAAGAGTGAACATCACTCTATAGAAGAAAAAGAACTGGAGAACAAGCCTTTAGACATCTTCTAGCTTGAAAACAGGCGATTTAGTCAAGACTTCGAAACTTGCTGAAGTCGACGTGTTCAATAATCTTTCAGCTGTTTAATTTCGTCATGCATTTTGACACTGGGCTGTTTTGTCTCTGTTTTTTGGTGTTCCTAACATTTCATTGCTGCAGATGGATGGGCTGACTAAGACAGATGAACTTGTTTTTGTTCTTGCGGCCACAAATTTACCATGGGAACTGGACGCAGCAATGTTACGCCGATTGGAAAAACGTGTATCCTTTTCTAAATAATCTTGAAATATCAAATATGGCAAACATTTAATGAGGGTCAATGTATCATTATGCCATAAAACACATCGCAGGCTCTTCTGACTGTACCATTTTGCACTAGAGTAGGCAATTTAATCCGCATATCTGGAAATCACTGTTCAATCTTATTAGAATGCCACCAGAGTTTGTTTGTGAGACCACATCCTTTTTCTGTACCTAAACAAAGTAATTTGTCCTTAACTTGTCCAATCAGATTCTTGTGCCCTTACCAGAATCAGAAGCTAGACAAGCTATGTTTGAAGAGTTCCTACCATCTTCTCCTAACACAATGGAGGTTCCGTATGATATTCTTGTGGAGAACACTGAAGGATATTCAGGCTCTGATATACGCCTTGTGTGCAAGGAGGCTGCAATGCAACCCCTTAGACGGATAATGGCAGCTCTAGAAGGCGCACAAGAATTAGTGCCTGAGGATGGTATGTGCTCTGTCCTTCACTTGTTATTTCCTACCTTTTCAGCAACCTGTGTGTGCACCAGAACAAATGACTTCGTGTCTATCATGTTGTAGATTTATTTTTCCTTATTACCTATTTCTTCCCAAGTTCTAGGAAGATTTTTCCTGTGCGGATGCATTCAGGATTCAATGCATTTAATAGTGAACTTATAGTTTAAAATAGAAAAACCAGTACGACCCTGTGAATAATCTATATTTAAATAGCACCCGTATAATACTATAATAAATCAGTTACATTCTAGCACCTTTGGGGTTAAGTTTGAAAAATGATGCAGATTTGCCTGAAGTTGGCCCAGTAACGGCAGAAGATATTGAACTTGCTTTGAGGAATACACGGCCATCTGCTCATCTCCATGCACATAGATACGAGAAATTCAATCAAGATTATGGCAGCCACGTCCTCAGCTAAAGGTAGCAAAGGCGAGTATATACCCGCCTTAGATATTTCTAAGGTGCTCTTTGGACTGTTCCCTAAGCATGTCTAGAAGCCTGTTGATACGATTTCAATTGCACCGTATATGGAACCTAAGTGTTAGTTGGGTACTGTACTTACCATCCATGTATTTCCAGCTCATAAGCATTCACTGTGTACGATGTTTGCTCCATCATGTACATTACCATTTGTTTGAGAAGTAATAAGCTCTCCGGGTATTTAAATAGCACCCCATGACACCATGTATATACTCACTCGTACATATAGCAAACCATGGTTTTTAAAGCGTCCGCTTTAGGCGTCCAAAGCGCCCGCCTAGGCGCCAAAGCGCCCCCAGGTCGCTTTAAGACGCCTTAACGCCTTAAAAACCATGTAGCAAACAGGAACACTCTTAGGCTTCCATCTTGAATTAGCTTAAGCTTTTGGAACATGATAGGTACCCGAACCTCTGAATACATAGATAGGCTTAACCGATCTGATAGATGGCCTGGGATTACCTGAATCGATAAGTTGCTTTACTGCGGGACAGTTGTAGTATTCAGTAGCAGCAACTCGCTTGTATCCTTGGGGGATTCTTCAGCGCCGAGCTGGTGGAGCTGGAAGGGCTCCAGCCTGCAGGTGGCGAGCTTGGTCTTGTACGCGGCCTTCTTGTACTCCTGCCACGTGAAGCTCTTGTACTGGCTTGCCTCCAGCGCCCCCATCAGCCCCGCCACCGGCATGATCCTTTGCTCCGGCGCCGGGCCGCCGAAGTATATCATAGACAGCCTTGACCTGACCTCCTCCCCGGCCTCTGCCACCACCCTGTGCCTCACGCTCCTGTACCTCCCGTTCGTGAGGACCTGCATGGCGTCTCCAACATTGATGAAGAAGGATTCCGTGTCGGGTGTGATGGGGAGCCAGCTGCCGTCGCGCAGCGCGATCTGCAGCCCGGGGACAGAGTTGGAGCGCAGCAGCGACATGATCTGAGGGTCCGTGTGCTCGCCGAACCCCGTGATGTTGCCGTCCACCGCCTCCAGCCGCAGCGACGGCGGGTAGTGGTTCAGACGCAGCAACTCCTCGCTGCCGGCCCTGTGCACCATGCCCCTGAACACGTCCGTGTCCTCCATCCCCAGCCCTTCCGCCATCAGCTCCATCACCCTCCCCGCCACCTTCTGCACTGTCCTCATGTACCCATCCAGCGCGTGGCTGCACTTGACAATTAACACTTGAGAGTTGGAATTAAATCAAACAAGAGTGCAGATGAGATTATGTACAGTATATGTACCAGAGTGCCATGGGCATAGTTGAGATGGAATTAACGGTGCCGGAGCCGGTGGACAGGAGGAGGTACTCCAGGGAGCCGACGTCTCCGTTGCTCCCGATATTCCCGCAGCCGTAGCCCAGCGGCTTTTTAAGGCCGGCGGCACTCTCGATCTTGTCATGCCGGGGCAGCGCAAAGAAGGCCATCGCCTCGGCCTCCAACGTCTCCCCGAGGCCGACGGCCATGCCGTGGTTGACGGCCTTGAAGAAGCCGTGGCTTCTGCAGGCGTCAGCGATGGCACCCGCGGAGCCCGGCGACCACAGGTCTATCACCGGAACGAAGGCCAGGGTGGTGGCAACGGGTTGCTTCGTTTCAACATCTCTACTGGCTGGTATTGATGCGTCCATGGTTAATTAGCGTGCGTGCCTGCACTTGATGTGATTATGGGGCATGCAAACTTATAGGCATGGCTAGCGTGTGCAATGGATAGAGTAGGCCAACCTAGCAAATTTGTACTTACTAGCAGGATTAACTGCCCGATGTAAACGTGCTTAACGGGGCGATGGTACGTCAAACATTTACTTTCTGAGAAGCATCTCGGTACAACATGGACGCACACCCCTCACCACCACACGTACGTACACATCATCTACTGAAAACAGTATTTATAGTGCGGGTCTTTAAGATCATCGGAGTCGCCCCCATTTAAAGTATATTCACCCTGCCAGATAAATATGAAAAGCACAGAAATCTTATGCCAGAAAAAGCAGCGTTAGCCAGTGAGAGATGGGAGGCATACTTTTGTGGCATTCATGTTGGATCTTCATCCAATGGTCATCCTGTGATCATCGTGGCAACGAGTGCCATGGGCCATGGGGTTTGCGCTTTGTCGCACGTTGTTCTTCCGCGATATGGCGGTAAAACCGAACCTGCATACTTCTGTGACGGATGCCTAGATTCCACACGCCACAAATGACGGTGTTGCACACACGCGCTAAGTAAGTTGCCAGCTAAAATCATGCAAGTGTTCTTACCCAATTGTGTTTTGTTGCTCCGCCACGTGTGGAACACAAGATCTTTTTTATTTCTGGTTAAATAAATGTACCCTTTCTCCTTTCTTGTTTACCTTGAATCTTTTTTATGTCTTTGAGATGCTAGTTTGATATTGTATTGCATAACCTTTTTTTTTTGTCAAGGAGTACTTCTATAATTGTATGATGGCGTGGAGATATTTTTAAGAACAAATGCAGTGATATAACAGTGACTCCGTTCCAGTTTGAACAAATGTATTCGTGACATGGTTACTTTGAACATCATTTTGCACCCAGAATTCCACCTGTCTTAGTCCAAGTCTCGAACCAATGCCCTAGGTGTTCTGTGGCTCGATCTCAATGCGTACAAGACTACAACAGGCACAAATTTGGCCACGGAAGGTGGCCTGTGCGTACCACCCGAATTGTAAATGCATAGTTGCCCTGACGAGACTATGAAGAAAAAAGAAAGGTGTTGGTTAGACTTCTAACTGAACAATAGCTAGTGGCTGATGTAGAGTGGACAGCACCGAGGATTGCTCAGCGGACATGGCTAGAAAGAAAACCAGAATGGTGTAGTGTAGGTGCACATGTCGGTTATCAAGCTGACGGAATGGATCGCGCCTGAGGCATGGCTTCTTAATTTTGTATGACGAGCTGCTCTGAGCTTTGTTGTAGGTCAGGTGCTGCCACTTTCTGCAGTTTATGTTACTCATTGGACAGGTAGTAGGAGCAGTGGTTTAAGATGCTAGAGCTGTCAATTGTGAACGTTGCTTCATTTTTTCAGCTTCTTTTCTTTTCTTGAAAATGATGACCTTCAAGTGTAGTTGGCCATGGCCCGAGCTGGGTCTACTGTTCTTGGGCTGATAGCCCTATACTTTTGGCCTTCGTAATCCCCGGGCCTCCGGTGGCTGATGCAGAGTTATGCGTCTGTGTGGGCGTACAATTTAGCGGTTTAGAGTCCAAGATTTTTTACGCCTATTATCAAGAATGCATCGTACCGTTAAGAGATCACAAATACATTTTGCTCTTATAAAATATCTCAGATGTGTTATGAACTCAGACTTAAGACTACACTTTCCCACTTTTCCATGTGTTGTAATTGTGTTGAATATATGTATATGTTGTAGTTAGACTTGGATTACTCGAAAGATCAGGTCTTTGAGTCAGACGCTTGTAACCTGGTCTAATATGTAAAAGCATCGGGAGTAGCCAAAATAGACTTAAGCTAGGTTAGACACAAGGTCGAGTTTTTTAGGACGCTCTGACACCTATGGAAGAGACACTGGACTGCGTGGTATTGTAAATTTGATGTAGTTGTATATCGTGGCGAGCTTGTCGTTGACGGTACTATGATGCGGCCTGGTGGGGAGGTCCATAAAGCATGCCCCACAGATATAGGCGTTTATCATTGAATTGTGTTACCAAACATCGTCTCCGTCTAATTTTTGAAATGATCAAATCGCGTATTATGCTAACGAGTGGTATTAGAGCGCCATGTTACGGATTGACTATGTTGCGGATGATCTAGAGGAAGTCAAGGTGATGATGGCTCTGGTGGGAGGCGGGCTTCTATTAGAGCCGAGGACGGAGCGAGCGAGGTTGGCGGAATACCATCAACAAAGGACACCATTGACCGCGGTTATGATGACGCGAGGCGGCTATGTCGCCTAAGCAGATCCGATCGGCAAGCACCGTTGGATGAATGGCTTGACGCGCAAATTGGGGAGATCGTACCGATTGATGATACACTAAGGGTATGAGTGGTCAGACTGTCTAGTTCAATCGGAGAGACCGACTCGACGCGAAGAGACCAAGTGCAGTTCGACAAGGGCCCGATGACTTCTAATGTCGTTATGGTTTTGGTCTCTAATACACATATAAAAAGCGTGCACATGTGGCTCTAAGTTTTGAAATATCTAGTGGAGCTACAAGGGTTCGATTTGACAAAGGCGTGGACCGACTTATTCGTGCACACAAGGGAACCAAGGAAGGCCAAGTTGGACGATGCAACGCATGGCTTGAGCTCTCTAGAAAGTCACATGGGGTCACATTGAAGGTGGATATAGATCTGAACTATCTCGACGTTAATAAAAGAAAGGCTGCGGTGTTGGGGATATGCTATATGGGTATCCTCATATCATGTCTCTTATCCGGATAACCCGGGTGGCCCACAGTTGGTAGCATGGCCCATGGCCTGCTGGACGACCCAGTTAGATGGATCCAGAAGGGAGGCCCATGCCGGATAAAGGAAGGCTACTGAGGAGTCACCGACGTACCCGGAGCCTTGGAGTGCAATACACGCTAGACTAGTTGTATGTAGTGTAGGACTCTATAACCTGTCCGGCTAGGACTTTCCCTGTAACCCTAGGACCTGGCGACTATATAAGTCAGGCCTATGAGAGCCTTTAGGGCACAACTCAGATAACTCAACTCATACCTCGCACAGCGAACCAATTCCTGTAACTCGGCGTATTGCCATTATAGTGATTTATAGCAGGAGTAGGATTTCGCCACCGTTGTGGGATCTGAACCTGGGTAAGCTGTGTTACCTCGTACCCGTCAACCGTCCGCCTTACCCCACGTCTCTAAACAAGCACTGTGAGGACCCCTCCATGGCGTACTCGTCGGCAATACCACGACAGTTGGCTCCCACCGTGGGGCAAGAGGTGCTTCAGGATCTACAACGGGAGAGGTCCAAGATCTTCGCGGGAATCGGCGAAATCGTAGCCATCGGCCGCGTTCTCTTCTCCGGCAACGTTCTGATCGTCCCTCCTGACGAGTTCTGGATCCCGGCGAAGATGAACCCTACCAGATGCTCGATCGTCCCCATCAGAGACATCCACCTCTTCATCGGCGAAACCGACTCGGGCACTAGTTCCCTGGGAGTGGAGGAACGTCAAGACCCGCACGGATCGCCTACGGGCAGGATATGTTGGCGGAAGGATCAATGTCGGATCTCTCTTTGGAGTTTGCCGACAAAGATCGAAAAAATTCAAGGCCCACCCAAACCGCCCCTGTGCAGGATATAACGGTGGAAGATCGTTGCAAGTTCGCCGGCTTCGCCCGTGCGTCTGGACAACAGAGATCCAAGTTCGTCGGAGTGTTGACCATCTTCGATCTGGCGTGTTGCGTGCAGAGAGAGGGTGAAAACCCCCGCGATTACCTGGACAGGTGGCTCCGTATACAGGCCATCTAGCACATTACCCCAATGATGATGCCACGTATCACTTTGTGGAAGGACTGGACCAAGGTATACTTCTCCGACATACGCTAAGGCGGCAACAGGCCTCAGGACGCCTCACCTTCGAAGGCAGGGTGAACACCGTCAACAACTACGCGGAGGCTGAGAAGGCAGCCCAGACAACTCTCGCTCTCCTTGACGGAGCCCCTCCGCCTCAGCCACCGCCTCTGGTCATCATCGCTGCAGCTGCACCACCGCCTCCGATCATCGTTGCAGTAGCTGAACCACCACCTCCAGTCATCATCGCTGCTGTCGCACCACCACCGCCCATCATCGAGGAAGCCCCGGCACCCTTCGAATCCGTGCTTGACGCGCTCTACGCCGACATCAGCGCTGACTCGGAGGAGATAGACTTCCCGCCCGGAGGAGCTAGACTCTGCCATGCAGGAGATGGAGGAGGATTACAAACGCGATGAGCAGGCCAACAACGCCGTCATGTCCCGAGAGGTGTTCGTCGCCATTGGGACGATGATGGACGAAGATCAACCCGGACGAGCTTCGCCTACAACGCTGGACAAAGGGAAGGGGCCACCTGTTGCTGCCGACAATGATTGCGCAAAGGTGATGCCCCCTCCGTATAACCTAGTGCAGTAGCCACAGGAACTCGGCACTGGTCCGAGCAACAACAACACTACAAAACCTGCCGCCTCCGGCATCTACGTCTGCCGTCGCCCAAATCACTCCAGCTGATAGAGTGATGTACGACAACCTACTCGTCGAGCCCATGACCGTGGCCCATATACGAAACGTAGTCCAGCTCGATGAGAAGCGCCAGCAGCTGCTGGAGGAAGCGCAAGCCATCGCGCAGAAGTCAATAGAGAAAGCTAGAGCCATGGAAGCCGAGTACAAGACGCTTCTGCAGCAACAGAAGGCTAAGAAAGCTCCTACTCATGTCATCAACGATCCTGGTGTACGGCGGAACCTAGGATGGGCTCCCTCGAAGCCGCCACAAGCAAAGCCATACATTGACAACGAAGGCAGGCAGGTGATGCCCACTCCTCTTCTCAACCTTGCCGTCGCCAAGACCCTTCTGGAGCAGGATAGATCACCCGCGGCTGTGGAGCAGGTCTATGACCTTGTGGCTAAGGCGGTGAAACAACAGGAAAATGCCACCTCTCAGAGGCTTGAGTTTGACCCAGCGTTTTGCCAGTCTAGTCAGCATAAGCCACCAAGGGATCGATCTCCTCAGGATGCCGGGTCCCAGATGGGTTCATCAGAACAAAGACGGAGGGATGCGTGCAACAGGAAGGACGCTATCCCCATATCCTCCGACCATGGGGAAAGGCTCAACCTCGTCGCCCATCTCCACCACCCCGCTCTCCCCGACATCGCAAGAACCCAAGACTCACCGTCGTACGGATATGCCTCCGCCAAGGCAGAGCGGCATCGTCATCCGCGACAACACGGAGCAGACCCGTCATGATGGGGAACGCAACCAAGGACACAAGATCAGGTCGCGCCATGACCCTCCGCGTCTGACAAGCAACCGCGACAAGCGTGAGGTGTCGCAGGAGGGTAACAACAAGAAAGCTAACCCACCGCCACGTCCGCCTCCATCGCCACCTAGCATCCACCATGGCGGAGGAGGCCCGCGTCGTTCACGCAGCCCATCCCCTGATGGCAAGAAGAATAAAAGAAGTCCGGAGCCATACGGCGCATGTTCACGTCTGGACAAGATCCACGAGGCCCGGGAAGGACCATACCTGGGACCACGTTGATTTGGACCTGTGTTACGGTCCGCAACTTACCCCAAAGGTTTCCGGATTGACAAGACCATCAAGCCTATGACGGCACCGCCAAGCTAGCTACATGGTTGCAGGATTACGACAACGCGGTAGAGATCGCCTAGTGTAACCCCAACGTAGCCGTCAAGTTCCTCCCATTGATGTTGGCGGGCACGACCCGACAATGGATTGATGACTTGCCGGAGAAATCCATCTGCAACTGGTTGGACATGCAAGAAGCGTTCACCAAGAACTTCGAGGGTACGTACAAGCGTCCCTGTACGGTTGGCGATCTACAACAGTGCATGCATGAGAAAGACGAGACATCTCGTGCCTACGTCTCTCGCTGGCTGGATATGAAGAATTCCTGCGCAGGAGTGCATGCTCAGACCGCCATGGCCGCCTTCATTGATGGGTTGGAAAGGGGCACGTTGCTCCGACATAAGTTGAAGCGCCTGCAGGACAATCACCAGCTAGATCTCAACCAGATGATTCAGCTGGCTAGTGAGTTCGCGGCTACCGATGATGATGCTCGCGGCTCCCTGCCGGCAACGTCCGTTCCAACTCAAGCTCGGAGGAACATCAACACCAAGTGGAAGAGTCCGCCAAAAGAAAAACAAACCTCCGACATGGTCGTTATGACTTTTGCAGGACGAGGTGATGGAGGACAGCGTGGCAGAGGACGGGGGGCTAGTCGTGGGCAACAGCGAGGCAATGAAACTACCTCGGCAGCGCTCCGCGTTCTCCAAATGTACGAGGAGTACCGTGATATGCCGTGCCTTGTACACCTCGACGCCAATGGCAAGGCCACTCACACCAATCACCATTGCAAGTTCGTCAACGATCTCAAGGAGGACCCGGAGTCCGGCTACAAACAAAGTCGGAAGAACAGACCGCGAGGCAAGGGCAAGGGGAAGAAGAAGGAATATGAGTCCAAGGATTCAAGTGACATGGACGAGGATGTTGACCCCAAGCACGCCGCCAAGAGCGATGGCAAGGGAAAGAACCCCTTCGAGAAGAAGGCCGCCGTTTTCCACACTTTCCTTGGCACCCCACTGTCCGACAACAGAAGATCTCTATGACGATACTGATGGCCACTCTACCCCCAGTTCCTCAGTACCTGTGCTGGTCGGAGATTCCAATTACTTGGGACAGGAAGGATCACCCAGACCTCGTCCCTACAGAGAACCAGTACGCCATGATCATCAACCCCCTGATTAATGGCAACGAGTTCACCAAGTGTATGGTGGATAGTGGAAGCATCATCAACATCATGTACCTAGATACACGGCACAAGATGAACTTGACGGAGGCTAACCTAAGGCGGACCAGCACCATCTTCCACGTCGTAGTTCCTGGTCGGGAGGCTCGGTCACTTGGGTGCATCACACTTCAGGTCGCTTTTGGCGATGTTAATAATTACCGCCAAGAATGCATGACCTTTGAGGTGCCCCCCTTCAAGAGCATGTACCACATCATATTCGGCCGCGACATCTTCCACGTCTTCATTTCCAAGCCATGCTTCGTTTACAACAAGCTCAAGATACCCGGACCAAATGGTGTCATCACCGTATCCGGAAGCTTTACCAAGACAAGGGACTGCGAGATTGGAGAAGCAGCCTTTGCAGAAGCTGTCCTCTACAACGAAGAATTCAAGGAGATCCAGAGCAAGGTCGATGCCTCAGAGATGCCGACGTCGAAGAAGCAGATTTTTGACTCCGCCCAAGCATTCAAGGCCGCCATCGAAACCAAGTCAGTGGAACTTGTCGTAGGCGATGCCTCCAAGACCACTGCCATTGGGACGAACCTGGATCCCAAATAGGAAAGCGCGCTCGTCGAGTTCCTTCGTGAGAATAGGGACATCTTTGCCTGGCAACCTGCCGTCATGAAAGGTGTACCTAGGGAACTTGCCGAGCATTGCTTGAATATTGATCCAAAATGTAAACCGGTGAAACAACCTCTACGACACTTCGGAGACGAGAAGAGACGCGCCATAGGCAAGGAGATAGCTAGGTTACTTAAGGCTAATTTTATCCGAGAAGTCCTTCACACCCTATGGGTGGCCAATCCTGTACTTGTCCCCAAAAAGGGGACCAAAGAATTAAGAATGTGCGTTGATTACACCGGCTTGAACAAAGCATGTCTCACAGATCCGTTTGCTTTGCCTCGCATTGACCAAGTCATTGACTCGACGGCTGGCTCGGAGCTTTTGTGTTTTCTCGATGCATACTCAGGATACCACCAAATTAAGATGAGGAAGTCGGACCAATTGGCCACTTCGTTCACCACACCTTACGACATGTTTTGCTATGTCACGATGCCCTTTGGGATGAAAAACACAGGTGCTACGTACCAGCGGACAATGCAGCATTGCCTACACGATCAAATTGGACGAAACATTCACGCCTATGTGGACGATATAACGGTGATGTCTAAAAAGTCAAACGACTTAATATCCGACTTAAAAGAAACCTTTGATAATCTCCGGAAATACAACATGATGCTTAACCCTAAGAAGTGCGTCTTCGGGGTTCTATCCGGCAAATTGTTCGGCTTCATCATTTCCCAGCGTGGAATCAAGGTCAACCCGGAGAAGATCAAGGCCATCTTAAGCATAAATCTTCTGACATGCCTGAAGGACATACAACGACTGATAGGTTGCGTTGCAGCAGTTAGTCGGTTCGTCAGCCGGCTTGGAGAGAAGGCTCTGCCGCTATACAAGTTGCTAAAGAAGGCGGACAAATTTACATGGACGGACGAAGCAGATGCAACACTGAAGCAGCTAAAGGAGATACTATCCTCGGCGCCTATCCTTGCAGCACCTGAGCCTATGGAGCCTATGTTAATTTACATGGCGGCCACCAACCGGGTAATCGTCATCGTCGTCGTGGTAGAGCGGAAAGAACCAGGGCATGAGTACGGAGTTCAACGACCCGTTTACTATGTAAGGGAGGTCTTGACGGAGTCCAAGCAGCGTTACCCACACTACCAGAAGATAGCTTATGCAGTGTTCCTTGCCTCTTGGTAGCTAAGGCACTACTTCCAGGAGCACCCTATCACAGTTGTGAGCAAGGCTCCACTGTTTGACATCATCAACAACAGCGACGCTACAGGAAGGGTCACGAAGTGGGGCATTGAACTTGCCGCCTTCGAGATCACCTACAAGAGACGTGACGCTATCAAGTCACAGGTCTTGGCGGATTTTATCGCAGATTGGATAGAGATGCCAGATGCTACCCCGATGCCGGAGCCAGAATACTGGGTGATGCACTTTTACGGATCAAAGCTACTCAATGGCTCGGGGGCTGGTGTACTGTTACAATCACCAACCGGGGAAAAGCTACACTATGTTTTGCAGATCCACTTCGAGTCTACGAACAACATGACGGAGTATGAAGCACTCATTTACGGACTACGCATAGCCAAGGATATTGGCATCAAGCGCATAGTTTGCTGTGGAGATTCCAACTTGGTTGCCCAGCAGATGGCTGGCACCTAGAACGCGCGGAACCCTATGATGGCGGCATATCGAGACAAAGTGGACGAGATAGCCAATAGTTTCTTGGGCTACGAAGTTAAGTATGTACCTAGGGAGAAAAATGAGGCGGCTAATTTACTGTCTAAGCTTTGATCAAGGCACAAAAAAATTCCACCTGGTGTTTTTCTGGAGCATCTACGAACACCATCCGTGAAGGGAGCGGACATCGATAACCCGGATAGAGTTGACTCTTTCGTTCACACAGTGACAAAGGTCCCTTCGGCATGGACACAACCGTTCATGGAATATCTCGTGCATGGAACGTTGCCCGACGACAAGGTCGAAAGATGGCAAATAGTATGTCGAGCGAAGGGCTATACCATAATCAATGGACAGCTCTAAAAAATAAGCACCACTGGTGTACACCTTAAGTGTGTTTCCCAGCAAGAAGGTATGGAAATCCTACATGAGATCCATCTCATAGATTGCGGGCATCATGCCTCTCCTCGATCATTGGTATCCAAAGCCTTCCAGCAAGGATTCTACTGGCTGACCGTGAAGGGGGACACTGACAAGCTGGTTGAGACATGCATGGGATGCCAGTATTATGCCCGACAACCCCATGTTCCAGCTGAAGAATTGCGAACAAAACCGATAACTTGGCCGTTTGTAGTCTGGGGGCTAGACATGGTTGGTCCATTACAGACGGCACCATGTGGGTTTACGCATCTGCTAGTAGCTGTTGATAAATTCACCAAATGGATAGAAGCTAACCCATTAGAAATCTTGATGGGGCAACAACCCTTAGGTTTGTCCGGGATCTAGTGGTGAGATTTGGCCTCCCACATAGCATCATCACCGACAACGGCAGCAACTTGTCACTCGGAGAAGTGGAAGCTTATTGTTGGGACAAAGGCATCCGACTTGACCTAGCATCTGTGGCACACGCACAGTCTAATGGCCAAGTTGAGCGAGCCAATGGATTAATTCTGCAGGGAATCAAGCCACGTCTTGAGGCACCGCTACATAGAGCAGCTGGAGCCTGGGCGGAGGAACTGCCATCTGTGCTGTGGAGTTTATGAACTACACCCAACAGATCTACCGGCTACACCCCTTACTTCATGGTATATGGAGAAGAAGCCATCCTGCCTTCCGACATCCTTCACGATTCACCAAGAGTTGCCGCCTACGACGAAGATGACGCTAAAGAATCTAGACGCCTAGATGTGGACCTTCTTGAGGAAGAGCGCATTTTGGCCTGCCAAAGACCCGCCATCTACCAGCAGAAGCTACGCAGCTACCATAGTCGCCACGTTCGGCATCACTCGTTTAAAGAGGTGGATCTGGTGCTCCTCCTTAAGTAGAAGAAGTCACACAAATTATCCCCGCCATGGGAAGGACCGTTCATCATAAGCAAGGCGCTGCTCAGTGAGTCTTACTACCTCATTGACAATCGTGAAATTGAGGATAGACCCAGTAAAGATCATAAGCGTAAGCGACGTGACCCAGATGATGACTACCCGGAGCTTGATTGGCCATGGAACATAGCACAACTACGTCCTTTTTACACTTAGCATATTTTTTATCTACTATGTACCTCTTATATGATCAATGAAATAAAGCTCTCTGGTTCACTCATATTTCTGAGTCTTTTACCTCCTTTAGTGTTCATTTTTGGATCGTATAAGACCTTTATGCGCAAGTTTGCATCCGCACTTGTGAAAATATCGCCTTCCTGCGTTAGCTTAAGTTTTCTGGTCTACACTTCTTTGTTGTTTTTATGTGGATTCTGGAGTAGTGACTTTCGGCACTTGTTGTTGGTGATTTTGTGATAAGATTTTTGATAGTGCCATTGGGCATCAACACCTGAGCGCATGGTTCGGACAACGAGCCTTCCGACTCACGAAAAGTCAAGCATAAAAACCAGAGTAATGGATAAGCCAACACTTGCTTAAAAAATAATTACATGCTGGAACTGTACTTGAGTAGCAGGACATTACAACTATTGTTTTTCTGCCTTAAGTTAACAAAGTAGTTTTTCCGCATACACCAAACCAGAGGAAACAAATATTACATATTGTTTTTCATTCCTCTGGTGCATGAGACTTTGAAGCAGCCTCGTCGGCAGCAGGAGAGCCTTCTTGGTCATCATGGAAGTCGGTGGTCTTGAGGGACTCAGAGGAGCTCTGATGATCGCCGTAAATGATCTCAAGCGGCACGAAGACGTTGTGGTCGACCAACTCGGCAACCCTTGTGTCATAGCCCACGAGCGATGCCTAGATAGCCTTATGGTCAATCTTCTGGCCTTCATCGTCTACGTCGGGAAGACCTGAGGTTACCACGTTGATGTCGGCATCTTCATAGTGCGCCTTGACCATCGCCAGTGACATCCTTGCCCCAGCCCGTGTACATGAAGCTTTCCAGCTTACGATACGCTCGGGGGCTTGGCGCAAGATCTCCGAGTATTTCATCACGGAGTCCACCGCCTTGATGTTGATATTGAGGGGCTTGGCGATCTCCTTGGCTTGCTTGACGGTGGTGCTGATGAAGTTGCCGGCGAGGACCATGCATTCCTTTGGCGGAGGAGGCGATTTGGTTAAACCAATAGGAGCTGCATTTCCGACAAGGAAGTGCATGAGTTCAATAACACAAAAATTCAAAGTACCTGACTTACAGAAGTACAAGACGGAGAATCACTTACCAAAGATGTTCGCCTCGTCTTGCTCGAGCGTCTCCCCGATGGAATCTCATTCTTGTCAGAGGATCTTGGATGCTTCAAGATTGCGCTGATTTTGCTCATCGACAGCTTTCTTCTGCTCTTTCAGCATCGCAATCTCCTCCTTCAAGCAGTTGATTTCAGTGTTGGCAGACTCCTGCAGGGCCTTCATGGAATCCTCGTGCATCTTCAGGGTATCAGTCCTCTCCTGCTTAAGGATCTTGTTTTCGCTATCCGGCAACTGAATGTGCTTGGATTGCTCAACAATGTCCTTGGCCTTGGCGATGGTTACTGCAAGTCAGAGAAAGAACAGTACACAGTGAGTAGTCGGAGAGTGACAGCATTAGACCAAGTTGGATTACCAAAACGAAAGGAAAAACAGACTCTTGCTCTTGGTGATTTGTTCCTTCAAGAAGGCAGTTTTACCCTTTTCAGCTTCCAACTCCGCGCGCATCATGTGAAACTTCTCATTGGCGACGCCTCTCCGAGCATTCTCGTTCTATGGAAATAAGATCAAAGTCACTTAGTTTCTTGGAGCATCTAGATGGATAAATATCCACCTAGAGGCTTGGGGGATACAGTGAGAGTTTTTAACTCGCCATAATGCTTAGTCTTTCTTTAAGCATCTAGTCGGAACTAATTCAGTTTTCACCTAGAAGCTTGGGGGCTACAGTACGAGTTTTTAGCTTAGCAATATGCTTAGTCTTTCTTTAAGAATATAGTCGGAACTAGTTCAGTTTCAACTAGAGGCTTGGGGGCTACAGTATTGAAATTTACAAACACTGCGTATGCTACTCTAAAAGTATCCTCGGGGGCTATAGTGGGATACTCATATGAAATGAAAAAGGCAAATAAAACTTACAAGTGGGATGATCTTGAGGTTGGTAGCGCTCTCGGCAAACAACTTGCTGAAGGAAAGGCTATTTCCTTGCAAGATATCTGCTTGTCGAAGAAGCTCCTCAAGACCGCACGTCGGAGATGTTGGAGCTGCACCAGGAGCTAGAGTTGAGCTACTCGGCGTAAGCACCGGGTAGACTATCTTCGGAAGCTCTGTGGTTATCCTGGGTGCAGAGGCGCCGCCTTCGATAGACGTTCCACCTACCACCACCGCCTTACTGCTACCGATGGCATCCTTAGCCGGAGCTTCAGCCATTTTGGTTGCGGTGCTTTATTGCGTCGCATGTTCGCTAGCAACGACGAGATCCGCGGAGGCAGCTGAGTCCACTTCCATGACGGAAGGGCCAGGCGCATCCTTAGCCGGAGTGCTTGTCAGAGCGGAAGCAGGCTGGGCGCTAGGGGTGATAGGGGTGATGGCGATAGATGCTTGGTGAGACACATCACGGTGCAACATGTCTCTAATGTTTTTAGAAGCTATCGATGTTTTGGAGGTCTTCTTCAAACTGATACTGGCCTTCTTCCTAAAACGTGCAAAAGTATAACTACAGGAATAATATGAGCAATGGACAATGTCGGAAAAAAGAAGCTTACACAAGAGGGGGTGCTTTAGTAAAAGGGATCCCGATAACTCTTCTTTTTTCCGCCTCCAGGTCGGCAGTGGACTTCTTGGAGACTCCACCCTTCGTCTTCTTCTTCTTGCCTCCATCGGCAGCGTCAGAGGTGGAGCTCTTCCGCTTTCGCGCCAGCGGGACATCGTCATCTGACACGACGGTGACTTCCTTCATCTTAGGGTCATAGATTTGGACAGCCATGCTATCCTCCTCTAGACTGCTGAGCTGTTAAGTGAAATCCCAATGTGTTAGATGAGATGGTAATGGCTAGATGGAAGAACCGGAGTATATGTCATACACAGAAAATAAACAGGTACCTCTGGGCACTTTCTCTCTTCGAACATGTCGTAGGTGATGGTGAAGCCACGCTTCCTGTCCTTCACCTTGACGATGTCCTTGAGGCAGAGCTTGACGGAGTAACTCGAGAACTTGTCCTCGAAGATGCGGAGGCTATCCTTCCTCTCCTTAGTGTACTCGTGCATCAGCTTCAAGCGGTGCTGCAGAGGCTGGATCCGCCTGACGAACCAGCACATGGCCAGGTTCAATCCAGTTAGACCCATCTCTACGGACCACTCTATTCGCCTTATGGAGCGAGAGGCGTCTTTGTCAGAGAGAAGGGTGGCCTGGGATCACATGTCGGGGCTTCGGCGGCGGCTCCATTGACAAAGTCCGGATACGTTTCTTCTCGGCCATCTAGAGGGATATCTGGGCCGTAGAAGTACGTCCGTTGCCAGTTCTTGCAAGATTCATGGCCGACGATGTCGAGGAACCGCCGGCCAAGCCGGATCTTAAAACTAATTGTCCCGCAATTCCTGAGCTCATCCTTGCTCGCTCCGGCTTCCCTCTTGATGGTAAAGAAGTATATAAACAAGTCTAACCTAGGCATAATCCCTAGGTAACCCTCGCAGAGCGCCACGTAATTGCTAAGCGAGAGGATGCTATTGGGGGAAAGGTTCTGAGGTTGAACTCGATAATGTTTGAGGACAACAAGGAAGAAGTCGAAGATGGGCAAGGAGACGCCGCGTACCAATTGTGCTTTGAGGTACACCTTCTCTCCGGCTTGGGAAGAAGGGGTGACCTCTCCGGCCGGCGCCGCCCGCCAGACAAGCCCCTCCATCGCGGGGAGGTAGCCGTCGACGAGCAGCTCCTTGATATCATTGTTGGTGATATCTGAGCCGCGCCAATCCCCCTTATGGGAGTCGCCTTCTTCCTCCAGCAGCTCTAGCGCCGTTGGGTTATGGTCGCCGCCGGTGGATTCCACCACCGCGGACTTTGGCAGCACCAGGCCCTCTGGGGCACATGGACGGTGCCCGCCGGCTTCGTCGCGACATCAGCCACTGCCGCCATGGAGGGATTGGAGCTGCTACTCGCCATTGAGATGGGAGGAGGGGTGACTGGGGAGATTGGGAGGCTAGGGTTTTTCGCGTGCGTGCGGAGGGCTCGAGGAGGTGCTCGCAGGAGGAGGACGATGATGCAGGGGAAGAATGAGGTGAAAATTAAAAATCCACCAAAGTGGTAATTTATAACCCCAGCGTCAAGATTTGTGCAAGGTGATCTAATGGTCGGCGCGTGGACGACGTGTGTGGGCGCGTGCGCGGAAATTTCGCCACATTCCCAACCGCCGCCGCCAATGATTCGTATCCTTCACACGGGAAAACGGACATGATTGTGTTCTCTGCATGTGTGAGTTACGAGGCGCCGCTGACCTATGTCTACGTTGTTCTAGCTGACACGGGCAGGTGAACCATCACATAGGAATATTCCGGCATGGACGGATCCAGTCCGGCTACGAGAAGAGTACGATGTAAGATTCAGCATTTCTCTGACTTACAAGATGAAGACGGAGAGCATTGCATGGTTCTTGGGAGGACTACAAGATATTGCTCGACGATTTGCCGACATCCATCTAGATGGAGTATTTAACCTGAAGAGGCAAGATGGCCCAAGATCTCGGAGTTCTCCGGGGGCTACTGTTGGGGATATGCTATACGGGTATCTTCATAGCATGTCTCATATCCGGATAACCCGGGTGGCCCACAGTTGGTAGCATGGCCCATGGCTTGCTGGGCGACCTAGTTAGATGGACCCAAAAGGGAGGCCCATGCCGGATAAAGGAAGGCTACGGAGAAGTCACCGACGTACCCGGAGACTTGGAGTGCAAGACACGCTAGACTAGTTGTATGCAGTGTAGGATATAACCTGTCCGGCTAGGACTTTCCCTGTAACCCTAGACCTGGCGACTATATAAGTCGGGCCTATGGGATCCTTTAGGGCACAACTCAGATAACTTAACTCATACCTCGCACAACGAACCAATCCCTGTAACTCAGCGTATTGCCATTATAGTGATTTATAGCAGGAGTAGGATTTTGCCACCGTTGTGGGATCTGAACCTGGGTAAGCAGTGTTACCTCATACCCGTCAACCGTCCACCTTACCCCACGTCTCTAAACACGCACTGTGAGGACCCCTCCATGGCGTACTCGTCGGCAATACCATGACATGCGGGGTACAATGGAAAGAGATCACGAGTTACATAGTCCCAAATCTCGAGCACGAAATTTTGGAAGCGAGACCGCACACGCGAATGGGCTTTGCTGAACCGAAGGTGACGTGGGGTAACCTCAGTAATGCTCATTGTTATGGACTTAGGGTTTCGTGGAAAAGAGAGAGTTGGAGATTTCGTTGGCTGATCAGACAAACAAGGGAGTTGATGTAGTCTAATTATGGAGAAAACTCGATTACAAAGTCACCAATTTGCTAGCTTTGATCTAGCTCACGAAGGATTGCTGGAAAACTAAAGCGTCCTCTCCGCCGGGTCCTCCCAGCCTTTATGAGAGGATGGGTCCTGGAGCCGTATCCGGAGATGTTACATGTTTACAAGTACAATGCGAACTCTATGTCGGTTCATAACTATTCCTTGATTAATAAGGCAAGGCTTTATTCGTGGGTACTTCCTGGATTCCTTTGCGCCTTTATGGGCCATAAAATTTTATGCGCCTAGGGTAACTAATCATAGGACCCGATAGGTCATACCCATGTCAGTAGCCTCTGAGACTCCATCTGAATCTTAGATTTGGGTTGAGTCTCAAAACATTGTTTAGTGGTAAGCCAAAGTTTTGTTATATGCAGTTATTCTTTATATTCTGTTTTGTCATTATAGGGATTTGGTGCAACGAGCCTGATGCATCTGACGGATTGGGAACCCGTTAATTGATTTTGAGCAAAAACATCGTGAACCTACATCAAATTCAAGTCCCCGGGCTTGAACTTGGTATTTGCTAGCATAATTTAGTTCGGTCCACGGAGGTCTTATCGAATACTGAATTCTAGTGCTTTTATTTTGGGTACACGACGCGTCCGTCGGTACTTGTCATCGTATCGTGGATAAGTAAATACTGTCAGAGCACATTCGTGTGAGATTACCAGGCCGCACATGACAGATTCTAGGGTCTTATCTTCATGTCATGGACATGTCATTCAGACATGTTATCGCAGTGGACACGGTCTGAGAATATCTTATCGACTGCCTTGTTTGGATGTTGGAATAGCTGACGTTATCGACTTCCCTAGTATTTTATTGGGTACTCCCGATGTGAGTAACCGTACAAGGATACAAGTATGTAATACTCATAGGTTTGCTTCTCTGAAATTCTTTATTTTCTATTGGGTGTGCGACAGCTCTCCCAATGTGAGTAGCCCTCGAGGCTACAGACGAATACTTGGATTTGAGTGTAGGCTCAAAAAATTTATGTTGTATTCTTGTTGAAGTGTCGACACCGTAGAAGGATTTGTTTTACCGGGTTCTCTACAAGCGCTTCCGATGGGCCCCCGAGGCTATGTTTCGTTGCTTGCATCACAGCATAGGCTCGAAATAGATCCTCCACCCGAGGAAAATGTGATGATGAATTCTATCGGGTGCGCGATAGCGCTCCTGATGGGAGTAGCCCCCGAGTCTATGTTTTGGTGCTTACATCAAAGCATATACTCCAAGCCTTTTATTCAGTTGAATACTTGTTACTTGATCTTTTTGACCACTCATGACATCATAGATGATGAAGATGGTGTGCCACAGTTCTGTAAGAAAAACAAGACCCGATGGGACGTGACAATAGTGGGCCCTATTGCTCTGAAGCGTGGGCGGCGTGGCGGTGTTAGCTTTACCGTGTGGCCCCACGCTCACGCGAAAATCAAGGCGTGGTGCGGTTTTACCGCGAGGGTTTTACTTCCCATGATTTTTCCTTTTTCTTGTTGGAGCCACGTGTCACCATCTCTTTTGCTGTGGCACTTCATAGCCTTTGATCAATGGCATAGATTTACTCTATCTTGCTTTATATTGGGATGGATGAGGATTTTTATTGCTCATCCCCATTCGCAATCGTCTCCTTCCTCCCTTGTGCCGCTCTAGAGAGTCATTTCTCCCTCGCTCCTAGTTTCTCTACAAGGTACCATCGCTTTGTCCCCTCGAGATCCTACCATGGGCAAATCAAGGGGAGCTTCCTCCATCGCCGATGCTACGTTGAGGAATAAAAAAGCTATCGGCTGGTTGGCATCCAAGTGCACCTCGCGTGATCTGCGCAAAGCGTGGAACTTCAACCTGCTAGGAGAGGATGCATTCAAGCTCCCTGGCAACAAGGTCATGCCTGCACCCGAAATTGGATGGATGGTAATGTTCCTATCCTTTCTGTACCACGAATTGTCTCTCCCAGCCCACGAGTTTCTTCGTGGGATTCTTTTTGTTTACGGCATGCAACTCTAACAGCTCACGCCAAATTCCATCCTCCACATCACCTTTTTCATCACTTTCTGCGAGTGTTTCATCGGGATCCATCCCCATTGGGGCCTATGGAAATACTTATTTTTCATTCGCCGCAACGCCTTCGATACAATCGTTCACGATGTCAGACGCACAATTATCTCTACCCATTCTGATGTTAACTATTTCGACTTGAAAACCATGGATTCCATACAAGGTTGGAAAGCAAAATGGTTTTACATCAAGGACCAGCAAAGTGGAGGGCCAGAAGTTTGGGTTAGCCCCCTTTGACCCGAGGAAAACTTGTTGGAGGATTAGCTCTCTGGAACAGGGCCCCTCTAACGAAGAGATGAACGAGATCCAGCCACTTCTAGACCGGATTGAGAAGTTGCACACCGCATAATTGTCGGGTCTTCAGATCCTGACATATTTTTTGCAGATTCGCGTACGACCTCTCCATGCTCGGCTAGCTGGTTTGTGGACCTATGCTAGCAGGAAGGATCCAATGAGGATTACACCCGAGGATCTGTTAGTCAAGTTTCTGGAAAAGAGGGTGTGGTCCTTCATGATACTGGCAAAGAAGAACCAAGTTCTTTCTGAATGTGGGGTGAAACCCTTCAGCAAAAAGAACTTGGTGCCTGAAGTAAGTTATGCCATGTTATTTGACCTTACCCGTTGTAGTCCATCGTCACTCTTTTTTGTGGTTACCCGTCTTAACTTGCTTTCTTGTGGTTTGATTTTGACAGGGCCATGATCATTTGTTGTCTCTACCTCCACCGCCCGAGTTTGACAAATTACCTAATAGCACCGCAGTATCCAAAGGATATGCTGAAGCTCTAATTACAGCTGAAGATGACAAGGCTTCTTCTGCCCACTCATATCATGATACTGTATCGGTTTTTTCAGCTAATTCTGAAGATTTCTAGGTGGTAGTCGTGGCTAGGAAATGGAAACGGGCTGAGCCTGTTGAAAGGGTCGAAGACTCCGATGATTCAACATGCTCCAAGCCGCAAAATATTAAACCCATTTTTGTTTCCCCTCCTTGCAAGGGTATATTTCGGATGGCTCAAGACATTAGCTTGTAAGTTACTTTCCGCTTATCTTTGTTTGTATCATTCAATTGAAATATCTATCCGACAAAAAACTTGCTTTTTCTCAGGAGTGACGAGGATGAGGAAAACTCTCCAAAGTTGCCGATTGGTGCATCTGCCCATTCTCCTCCGACCAAGTCCATGGGCCAGCCGACAGTCTCAGCCGAGCTTTCAAAGCAGTTGTAGCATCCCATTTGTCTAACAATTGTAATGCTACTTGATCTAGTAATATAATGGCTACTTCATATATATAATTGTTGCATCATCATTATATCATGCTCATGTCATCATGCCACCTTGCATTTGAGCATCATATAAAACCCTTTTTGGTTTGGCTCTTCTCTCATATGCATTGTTAATTGTATTTGCCTCTTGATATTGTATTTGGTTATTGATATATTGTTAAATTCCCAAGTTGAGTTGGGGGCATATCTTTTATTCCAACTCCACCACCTTTCTTGTCATCACCTTACAATTCCACCACCAAAGCTATGTATGGGCAATTGCATTTATTGGTCTTTATGTCTAGCCCATATGTAGCAAGATGGATCCACTTCTTGGTATACATGCTTCCATATATAATATATATTGTTCCCACAATATGGATTATGTGGAGCCACATGGCCACCTTTGCAAGCTATGTGAGTATAATTCCTTGTCAAGCTTCCACATGGGTATTGTTTGAATATATGCTCATGCATGAATATATATTGTGGCCATTTGTTATCTAGTGGGACACACACACTAGCTTGACCACCTTGTATCCATGCATGGTTCATACACACATATTACATATGAGAGAGCAAGCTTCCTTTCTTGTGAGGGCTTTAATTCGAATATTGTATGCATGCTTGGGTAAATGCCCATGTGTATTTATATTTGTCTTCACAAGTATAAATGTGGTGTTTAACACTCATGCATGTCCCATGCAAGCTTTCCCTTGTCTATTTTGTTATTTGTGTTTTATTGGATGTTGGTAGGAAGCTTGTTTGTTTGAATTCAAACAATCCATTTAATCAAACCCCATCACCACCTTTTACCCCTTCCTCTTTGTGGGCTAGCTCTTGTTTGATCTTGTTTTGCTCTTGCTCGAGCTTGCCCAAAAGGAGACCCCTCCACCTAATCCCTCTCTTTCAAACCCTAATCACCCTACCTCATCTCTCTCTCTCGGCCTCTCTCCTCTCTCTATCATGCATGCCCCACATGGCTACCCCTCTCCCTGGCCCCACACCCCATCTACTTCCTCTCTCTCTCCACCCCAACCCTAAACCAACCCTAACCCGAGCCATACCCCCCTCTCTCCAAACCCTAGCTCCAACCCTAACTCCATGCCATCCTCCTCTCTCTCTCTAGCTCTCTCCCTGCCACAACAGCCCCACCCGAGCCTACCCCTCTCTGGCCTCACCCTGCCCCACCTGGACGTCCCCGTGCCTGCCCATGCCTAGCCCCAGCCCGATCACGTGCTCGAGGAGGAGGGAAAGGTGGCACCCGAGCCACCTTTTTCCTCTACCCACTCCCGCACGCCACCTCCTCCCTCCCTCTCTGCTATATCTCCTTCTCCACGGCTCCCCTGTCGTCCCCAGATCCGCCCTAGGGCCTAGCCCTCTCCCCTCTCTTCTCCACCGACGCAACCGCGGTGAGCCTCTCTCCCTCCCAGACAACCTCCCTCCGATCACCATTTCCTGTACGCGCCACGCCACCGGACGAGCGCCTTCGGTGCACCGCGCTCGCCGTCGTCGAGGACCTTCCTCTCGCCGTATACGCCTTATCTGGCCACGCCTGCGGTTCCTAACACGAACCACCATCCACCGCAGTGGTTCCGCCCCTCTGCGCGAGCAACAGGTCGCGCGTTCGAACCCCGCCTCGCCGCGCCGTCTCTGTCTTTTCCATCAGATGCAGAGAAGAAAAACAGTAGCCGCCGCGCATTTTGCACATACCCCCCCAAACCTTTTTCCTCCTCCCGCAGTCCGCAGAGCCCCACCGTCAGCCTCTCTGGCCGTTTTGCAAAAACACCCCCGCAGTTGTGCGCACTTAACCCGCGCTCCCGGGCTCCCCCACGTGGCACGTCCCCGCTGGCTTGTGGGGCCGAACAAGGCAAGGCCCACTTGTCAACCACTGTGGCTCGCTGTGGTCGCGGTGAGAAAAGTCTGCCGCGTGTTGGTTTCGGCCAGCTCAGCGCGGCCCCACCGTCAGTGACTGGGGCTAGCTGAGGCTGTGTATAAAACGTTCCCTGGTTATCTGTTTAAACAAAACAAATTCAAAATTGTTTATATTCAAATTCAAATCTGTTTTTAAATAACTTTTCAAATATAAATCCATATAATACAAATAATATATGTTTTCAAATCAGAAAAATGTGAGGATTTCAAATATGACATCCAAAATATATTTTGAACACTTTAAATTTCAAGTTGACTAAAATTACAAGAAAATGCCCTTCTCCCTTAATGAATTAATAACTTTTGTTTTATAACTCCAAATTTGACAAATAATATGTCTAAAATGATCAGCTCGACGAGACCTTTCTGTTTATGCATTCCATGTTCTGAATTGCAGCATGCATCATATAAATATAATGTAAACAGCAACTTAATTGAGTATAAAACATGATTAAAACTCAATAAAAGGCTTTAATCTTGTATTCCACATCTCACCCATGCCATGCTACTTTATTGCCATGCAACTTGTGCATCATTCATCATGGCATGATTGTTTGCTTGTCGCATTTAATTCATATGCTTGTGCACTTTATTTATGTTGGCCCTTGTTTGTTTGGTTCTTCTTCGAATAGACGCTGAGCAGGGGATATATCCAGAAATCCAGGAGCACTACCCAGATCCTTCTCTCGCTTCAACTGAGCTGCCAGGCAAGCACTACCACATGCTTGCATACATACAGTACCTATTGCCTCTATCTTATTCTTGCATCATCGAGTCGCGATTGCATTAACCTGAATCCCAAGTACTGCATAGCCTTTACTTTTAAACCCCACCGAAGCTTGTTCCTCCATCCCATGAGCCATTACTACAGGAGTTGTTTGAGCCATGCGAGTCGTAGAACAGCATGTGTAGGGTATGTGAGTGTCTGATGGATAACGAGGTACCTAAACAACTTAACCTGAGTAGTATGGGATAACTAATGAAAGTGGCACCGGTGAGCAATATCTGCTATTTGGTTTTTCATGCTCACTTGTGTCCCGTAGGACCCCGAGTACTTGATTCCTGTTCCTTGAATATTCGCGCTATCCACATCCGGGAGGCTTATGGGACCCCCTGAGCCAGAGCTTGATTCATTCTTATTTCTTGGGGCCACAAACTAGTTTGAGGTTTTATTTACTATCCTGTACTTATGCCATGCTTTACTTCTTTATTTAAATTGTGCGATGTACTGCACCTGTACTGTTTAGGTAAGCGGAGTGTTTTCGCGGTATCGACAAGCCCAGTCACATTTTCGGGTTCCCAGTCGTTTACAGCCATTGGCGCAAACCTTGAGTCCGTCTCGGAGCCGGCCAGTTTCGTTGCGGGTAGCTTAATGGGGTGGCCCCCTGAAATATTTCTGAATCTTGTGATTGCTTTGTCGTGACTGCCTCGTTGGGTTTTGATTTGGTTTTTCCGAGGTTGATCGAGTGTGTGTTGCTATTTGTGCACCCCTGCAGGGTAAAACTTTCTGAAAGCCGTGTCCGCGGTTATGGACGACTTGGAGCACAGTTTCTCGATCATAGACAAGTAGAACTAAAGTACCGCTCTTAATTTGACTAAGTAACTGACTAGTAAATAGTGCAACACTCATGGAATGGATAATAAAACTGCCAATGGATGGGGGGGGGGGTTGTTCGTCCGCTTCCTCGTTGGTAAGCGAGGAGGAGGATGGATCTGTTAATATTACTGTTATAACTGTTGTTCTTAATTCACGGACATCCGTCTATCTTTGGTTAGGCAGATGGTTAGCGAGTATCTATAGAATTGTTAGGGTTTATCTTTTGCTGCAATTGCGTCACCCCAGGTTGTGTCCCCTTTAGAGGCATAAAGTCTTGCTGAGTACCCCTAGGGTCTCACACGATAAATTATTTGATTCAGATGAACAGGTACACTCACGAGATGGATACTGGGTGGAGGAGACGGACGATGTGGGCAACGATCATTCGGTGTAGAGATTTCGGGAACGGGGATCCGTGAGATCTGTGGGCGGGATGTGTTTATTTATGGGGCATCTTATGCCGATTTGCTTCTTATCCGTACTCGGATCTTGTTTGCCGCTTCCGCCTGATACTCTGATGTTTGATGTATGAGGAGCTATCCTAAACTATTATATCTATCTAGGATATTTGGATCTTGCCGTATGGCGTTGCAATATTTCTATTTCTTTTAGATGGAATGGCTCTGATGTACTGTTGTATGGTGGCTTGCATACATACTCATTTGTGTATGTAGTTGATCCCTTCGCCTGCCGATTACGCCGCCCGTTCATGTCCCGATGTTTGGAAATGGTTGGGACGGCCGAAAGGTCTACCTGTGAGTGGCATTTGGGCCCACCGTACTATTTCAACCATTTCCGCTCGTCCAGGCTTGTAACTAGGAGCGTAATTCACCGAGGTAGTTACAGCAGGCTGCCTCAAAGTTGGACCCAAAGGAAACAACGTCGTCCCCTCCCAAGCCACCATTGAAAAAGAAGAAAACTACGGGCAAGGATGTGGCAATACACGAGAACCCGTCAGATCCCGACATGAAAGATATGAGTTTCGTGCTTCTTTTTATTGTTTGAAAATTTCTTTCTGCTTCAACCCCTGATTAAATATTTTCATCTTGTGGAGCCGCTGATGTGTGAGATGGTCGAAATGGCCTCTTGATTCATCAAGATATGTCATGAAGCCGAAGAATCCAAAGGTATTGCTTTTCCTTGTCAGAGATTTGTCCCGCAAAGGAACTAGGGTCCAATGTTCCCTAGGTTCGAGAGGGGGATGAACACGCGTTCTCAAGGAGCCTCGGTGACGGTGGAGATGGTGAAGCTAGAATTACGGCGGAGAGGTGACGCATTGTTTTTACCCAGGTTCGGGACCCTCATGAGGAGGTAAAGCCCCTACTCCTGCTTTGTTGTATTGCTCGCTTGGCTTCGCGAGGGTACAATGGAGATGAGATGTCTAGGGTTTAGATCGCTCATGATCGAACCCTTCTAAGGTAGGTGGAGGAGCCTTTATATAGGGAAGTGTCGGGCCTCTTCCCTAGCATTTGGGAGGGAAGGGAATCCACAGTGCTGCCCCTTGAGGACCTGGTCTTGGAGGCTACTTTATGTGGAATGAGTCCATGCCATCTTGCGGACAGCTTTATAGCTTTAGCTCATGTCATCCATGGCGTCTCGGTGTGCCTCCTTTTGTCTTGATGCGCCAAAGTGGGGGGGGGGGATGAGCCGCCCTCCCGGTGGGGCCCCACCTACTGCGCCTTTGACCTGGTCATGCCTTCGGGACAACCATGGGGCGGTATCCAATGCCACCGTTGGCCTTGTTGTACTCTCCCATAGGACTGCTCGCGGTCCTCCAAAGGTGCCTTCGCTCTGGGCCCTCCGGGGGAACGCTCTAAGGTGGCGTCCCTCGTGAGGATGGCCTCCTGCCCCTCTCATGAGGCCCGCCTGGCTGCTGGTTGCGGGCTAGTCGTGGATGGATCAGGTGACCCTGTACTAAGTATCCGACAGTAGCCCCCGACCGTTAGACCGGCGTGTCTCGGGCTTGATGACGAAGGGTCTAACGGCCATATTGACTACTGGCGCTGCACAAGACGTATGTCACCTCTGGTCCCAAGGCGTCCCTTCGAGAGGGGAGCATCACCTTACTGCGGATCGACCATAGCACGCTGGGGAGGGCTTCAACCCAACCGCGCCCGAATTCATTGAGCTTTCGGCGGAAACTTTTGGTCTTGATTCCCCTTAAGACCTCCGCATTCGCGTGCTAGGCATGCCCATTGCTGCGAGGGTGGGCAATTGATGCATACCAAATCTTGGCGCCGATGTCCTCATAGTAGGTCTTGAACATGCCGCTTGTGAACTAGCTGCCATTGTCAGTGATGACGCGGTTGGGCACACCAAAACATGCCAGGATGGATCTGGCCGGTTCCACCTCTAGCCATTTGGTGAACGTGTCGATTGCAACATAGAGGTACCGGTAGCCACCGTACGCCCGCGGGAAAGGCCCCAAGATGTCCATCCCCTAGACCACAAAGGGCCACGAGAGTGGGATGGTCTAGAGTTGATGCGCCGGCTAGTGTATCTGCTTGGCGTGGAACTGGCAAGCCTTGCAAGACTTTACCAGATCCATGGCATTTGTGAGTGCCATGAGCCAGTAAAAGCCACTAAAGAAAGCCTTCCTAGTGAGGGTGCGTGCCGAGGCATGGTGGCCACTCTCCCCAGCATGGATGTCCACCAGCAGCTCGCGCCCTTCATCGCCGGAGATACACCATAGTGCCACGCCATTGGGGCGACAGTAGTAGAGGTCTCCGTCCACAATTCAATCCTTCTTTGCATGGCAAACGAGGATTTCAGCCATGTCATCGTTGTCGGGGAGAGTGTTGTGCTGGAGGTAGCTATTAAGCTCAATTATCCAATCCAACTCCTCGGGGGTTACTGCCAGGACCAACCTATCGCTGGAGGGCAAACTATAGTCTGGGGCACCTGAGGAGGGTGGGGGAGGAAGCTCCTCGGGCCAGGCCTTTTCCTTTGGTGGTGGTGCGGACGAAGGCTCGAACAACCTTTCCTCGAAGACCCTTGGTTGCTGTGGCTTCTGGCGAGACGCCCTCTTAGCGATTTCATCTGCCTCGTGATTATTCCTCCTGGGGATGTGGAGCAAGTCCATGCCCAGGAAGTACTTCTCGAGCCTCCGCACCTCCCCGAGGTATGCTGCCATATGCTTGTACTTGGGATGGTATCTCTTGTTGGAAAAGTTGACCAGGAGCAAGGAGTCTCGCTAGACCATGATGCACTTGATGCCGAGGGCGATGGCTGCCTTGAGGCTAGCAATCAGCCCCTCGTACTCGGCGATGTTGTTGGAGCGCTTGACTTCATACCTGAAGCGTAGATAAACTACATAGTAGAGCTTGTTGCCGGTTTGGGATGTGAGCATAGTGGCCGCCCCCGCTCCGTCGCCGTTAAAGGCTCAGTCGAAGCTCGCGCTCTAACGCCTCGGAGCCAGCTTTCTGGGGAGTTGGGTTGCCTCCTCCCAACGTTCGTTCCCCCTGGGTCAGTCCATTCTGCCATGAATTATGTCGGGGCCCTCCCATAGGCAGTGGGCCTGGTGTCAAATGTCAACTCAAAAGGTTGTAGCTGGATGGCCCACTCAGCCACATGGCTCATGGCGTTTGGGTTACGGAGGATCGTTTCTAGAGGGAATTTGGTGACCACCTTGATGTGGTGGCCCAGGAAGTAGTGACGCATCTTACGCGATGCTAAGAGCAGTGCATAGAGGAACTTCTGCTACACGGGGTACCTCTCACGGGCGTCCCGTAGGATCATGCTGACAAAGTAGACTAGCCGCTGCATAACCTTCGTGGCTTTGGTTGGGGCGGCGGTGGCCACCCCATTGCCCGTCTCGCCCTCCTGGTCCTTGGTTTCCTCCCCAGGCCCCGAGCCCCTCGGGGGGCTCTGCGTCTTAGGCCTCCTCCTTTTCTCGACCACCTATTCATGCTCCGCCACCAAGATGGCGCTCACCGTTTGTGGCGTGGCCGCCAGATATAGCAGTAGCGGCTCACGGAATTTTGGCGCCACCATGACCAGGGGGCTAGTGAGGTACCTCTTGAGGGCCTCAAAGGCCTCGTAAGCCTCCGGTGTCCATTCGAACTTCCCGGTGCGCTCCATGATATTGAAGAAGGGCAACACTTTCTCGCCCATCTTGGAGATGAACCTTCCTAGCACCACCATGAACCCCGCTAGGCGTTACATCTCCTTCAGCCATGTTGGCGGACGCATTTCCTCAATGGACCTAACCTTATCAGGGTTGGCCTCAATTCCCCGGTGCGATACCAGGAAACCGAGAAGCTTGCCCGAAGGGACTCCGAACCCGCACTTGGCGGAGTTGAGCTTGATGTTTAACCGGTGCAAGTTGGCGAAAGTCTCCGCCAGGTCCGCTACCAAAGGTCTTGACCACGATGTCATCAACGTAAGCCTCCACATTCCTTCCCATCTATTCACCCAGCACGATGCACATGATCCTCTGGAAGGTGGCACCAGCGTTCTTGAGGCCGAACAGCATGCACGTGTAGCAGTACACGTCGCACGGGGTGATGAAGGCCTTCTTTTCTTCGTCCTCCATGGCCATCTTGATCTGGTGGTATCTGGAGAAGGCGTCCAGGAAACACAAGAGGTTGCACCCTGTCGTGGAGTCTACGATCTGGTCTATCCATGGGAGCGGGAAGGGGTATTTCGGGAAGGCCTTGTTGAGGTCTGTGAAGTCGATGTAGAGATGCCCGCCGTCGCTGGCCTTAGGGACCACGACCGGGTTGGCCGACCACTCGGCGTGTAAAACCTCCTTGACGAGCTCCGCCTTGACCAACTTCTCCATCTCAGCAATAATGAACTGCTGCTTTTCCGCGGACACCTTCCTAGCCTTCTGCTTCACCGGGCGCACCGTGGGGCATACCGCTAGGTGTTGCCCGATCACCTCTCGAGGCACTCCCGTCATATTCGATGAGGTCCAGGCGAACATGTCCGTGTTGTCCCTAAGGAAGGTGACGAGTAGTGACCTGAGGAGAATCGTGGGTTATATCGACTGGAAGCATAGCCTCGACGCAGTGGAACAGAAAGAAAGGAGTTTCTTGCGTAGCAGTGTTTGAGGACGGATGGCAGTTCATCTACCTAGGCGCCTTTTCCCTATCAAGAGGGGCCAGTAACCTTTTCTTGAGGCCACTGGTGTCGAAGCCATTGGCTTTCTCGACTTGCATGTTTGTTTATGGGTGGGCCACTGAAGCGTAGCTGACATGTATGCTCATCTCCTTGCAGTAATCCTTGAATTCATTGGACGTGAAGTTTGTGCTGTTATCGGTGATGATGCTATCGGGTACCCCGAAGCGAAAAACTATCAACTTGATGAAATTGACAACCGAGGTTGCATCTTGGCTGGTGACGGGTACTTCCTCTATCCAATTTATGAATTTTTCGACTGCAACTAGCAGAAAGACGTGGCTGCCAGGCGAAGATTTGTGAAGTTTTCGCACCATGTCAAGTCCCCATTGAGCAAACGACCAAGCCAAAGGTATGGGGTCCAATTCCGCAGCTAATGTGTTCAGTTTACTCGCAAAGCATTGATATGCTTCACATGTTCTTACGATGTCCTTCACATCCTCAACCATCGTGAGCCAGTAAAATCCTGCGCGAAAGGCTTTTGCTACGATTGCTCGGCTGCTGCCATGATGCCCGCATATTCCTTGTATTTCCTTGAGGATGATCTTACTTTCCTCGGGTGTGATGCATCGCTATTACTCTTGAGATAATCCTCTTATAAAGTTCACTGTTGACGATTTTGAAGGCCTTGGAGTATCGAGTGATGCGTCGTGCCTCGACTATGTCCTCGGGGAGTTCTCTGGGCATCATGTATGTGACATATGGTTGCATCCATGTGGATTCTATCATCATGACTTCTGTGGGTTCCTCCTCTCCCTCAGGGTTATCCTCTTCGGGTTCTTCCATTGGTGGAACCCGCAAGCCCTTTGCTGGCTTGGCCTTCTTGCATGTAGTTTTCTCTGTAGCTTCCGCAAATTTATTGGTCTTGATGGAGCGTTCCATTATTTCCTCCTAAAATACACCAGGTGGTACATGGAGACATAAATACCTGATGTTCACTAGATTGTCGACTTCCTCGTTGCTTGCTCGGGCTATGTGAGATACTTCGCACCCATCGAAGTGGGATTCCATGACGTTGTAGAGGTCCCAATATGCGGCCATATTGTCATTAACAACATCACACTTGTTCATCACTTGTTCATCACAGTTGTGCCGCATGCTCTAGCCATGTGCATGCCGTGCAACAGGGCCTCATATTAGGCTTCATTGTTTGATGCGTTGGGGAAGCTCATCCATAAAACGCAATGCATATTTTCACCTTGTGGTGATATTAGGATTGCTCCGGCTCCTGCTCCTTCTGTTTGCTTAGATCCGTCGAAGTACATCGTCCATGCACTAGACATATCCGAGGGACCCGCGCATTGGAGTTTTGTACACTCCGTGATAAAGTCAGGCGACACTTGATATTTTACAGCTTTTCGCTTTTCTTACGTGATATCTCAAGGGGATAATTCAATGCCCCAAAGAGAGAAACACCCTGTAGATTCTGGATTGTTGAGTATGCTGGAGAGAAGGGCTTCATTGACCACTACTATCGTATGCTCTGAGAAATAATGGCATAGCTTGCGTGCTATCATGAAGACACCATATGTGAGTTTCTGGTAATGCTGGTAACTTTGTTTGGATGGCGAGAGGACCTCACTGAGGTAATACATCGGCCTTTGGACGCTGTGAGTTTTTCCTTCTTCAGGTCAGACTGTACTGACCACCTGATTTGTGGCGGCTATGTAGAACAACAAAGGATCTTTTTCTTTAAGGGACACAGCGACATGTGATGTCGAAAGTGTCTTTTTGAGCTCTTCAAATGCCCGTTGGGCCTCATTTGCCAAGTCGAATTTATCTGATTTTTTCATGAGTGCATAGAAGGGGGTGCCTTTTCTCCTCGCCGAGCGGTAAATATGCTTGGTGCTACCATGCGTCCGACCAACTGTTGGACACCTCAGAGATTTTTTAGGTTCTTCACTATGAGTATCGCCTGTATCTTCTTAGGGTTCGCCTATATTCCTCTTGCCGATACTAGGTACCCAAGGAATTGCCCCTATGGGACTCCAAAGGAGCACTTTATCGGGTTGAGTTTAATACAATATAAAGGTCGAGATTATCGTATGTTTCTCGTAGGTCATTGATAAAGGTCGACTCCTTTTTGGTGGTGACAATGACATTGCCGATGTAGACTTAATCGTTGTTGCCAATCTGGCTTCCAAGAAAATTTTGCATCATCTGCTGGTATGTAGCACCCACGTTTTTAAGGCCGAAATGCATCGTCGTGTAGCATAATACACCGTAGGGTGTTATAAATGACGTTTTATCCTGGTCCTCTTCTTTCATCCTAATCTGGTGGTATCCAGAGTATGCATCCAGAAAGGAAAGACGTTCACATCTGACAGTTGCATCGATAATTTGATCGATTCGCAGGAGCAGAAAGTGATCCTTTGGGAAGTGTTTATTGAGTGAAGTGAAGTCGATACAAATACATAGCTCTTTTGTGTTTTTCTTCGGGACACACACAGGATTGGCGACCCATAGCGCTTGCTTGATTTCCTTGATAAATTTGGCATCTTGAGGCGATGGATTTCTCGTCCAATGGCCTTTCTTTTTGGTTCCGTGAAACAACAAAGTGACTGCTTCATAGGTCTGGCGTCAGGATATAAGTTGAGTGCGTGCTCCGCGAGTTCCCTAGGGATTCCTGGCATGTCTAATGGTACCCATGCAAAAATATCCTTGCGCACATGGAGGAACTCGATGGGATTGCTTTCCTATGTGGGATCAAGATTAGAGGCCACAAAGGTTGTCTTCTTCGGGTCCGTAGGATGGACCAGGATCCCCCTTGTATCTTTTGCAGTGTTGAAAGCTAGGTCAGGAATAACCTGAGATTCTGGCAGGATCTCTGTGTTTGTAGATATCTTTAGCTGCTCAAACTCTATCTCCATCCCGAAAGATTCAAAGATTTTGTTGAATTCCCGGTTGCAATTATCAGATCGGGTAAAGCTTCCTCTCACTGTGATGATCCCGTTGGGCGCTGGCATTTTCATCACCAGATACGCATAGTGCGGTACTACCATGAATCTTGTGAAAGCTGGCTCCCTAGGATCGTGTGGTATAGCGACGGTCAATCCATAACTTTGAGTTCGAGTTTTTCCCACCTGAAATTATCTCGTGATCCGAATATAACATCAAGGTAGATTTTCCCTAAAGGAATTTAGGGTTTACCTAGGACAATTCCATGGAAGGATGTCTCCATTGATGCTAGATTTGTCAAGGAAACATTCATGGCTCGTAGAGTTTTGGCGTAGATGAGGTTGATGCTGCTACCAACGTCCATGAAGACCTTCCCCATATCAAACCCGCCAATTTGTGCATCGACACGAGAGCCGAATGACCCGGGCATGGTACTCGCAGCAGGTGATTAGCTTTGATAAAAGTGATTTCTTGCTCCCACTAGTGGAGAAATTAAGGGGTTGGGGCGGAGTTGTTACTACCATGTTCACTTGTCAGGTAATTAATTTCTGGATACTGCCTAACGGGCGCCCTTTCTGGATCAAAGACAGTTCTCCCCTGGTTCTCGGATACTCCTCCTCTTGATTTCTGTTTCCTGCGGGTTGTGGCTGTACTACTGGCGCCGACCTAGGTGGGGGTGGTAGTGATGCAAGAGCAAGGGTTCCTGGTGTAGTGGTGTACCCACAGTTCGGTGCGTCATTCACCTTTGCATTGCATATTGCCTATATCCCAAGGAATGTACGACAATATTTCATGAGGTTAGTTGAACGTTGCCTCCCCTCGGAGTCGGCGTAGAAGTGCATATTGCATGGTCCTTCCAACATCTGCATTGGGTACATCGGGGGTTCCCTTTGTCGATATGGCTGAGTTGGCCTACTTTTTCCTGCCTCCTCTCGGCTGCCATGGTATCCGCCACTTCGGTTGTCACTCCTTGGGTTATCCTCCCCTACGAAACCAGCTGCTATGTAATTTGGTCTGATGTAACCATCGAAATTGCGCCTTCTTCTATTATCATTATTTCACCTATCGTGGTTCTCCTTGGGTGAGCGCCCGCATTTGCTGTGTATGGCATCCTCACCATCAGCCTAGTGGTTTGCCATGTACATCAGTTGAGAAATTGTTTTTAGCTTCACCTATCCCAACTCTTTAATGAAATCCTTTCTCTGAAAACCATCGTTCAAAGCGTTGATTTCCCTCTCTTTGGAGATGTGTTCAGCAGAATTTTTGATGATGTTCCAATGCTGAATGTATGCCCTGATAGATTCCCCGGGTCTCTGCTTGCAGGCCCGCAACTCCTCGATAGACGCGGGTCGCTTGAATATGTATTTGGAATTTTAGATGAACTTGTCCTCTAGATTGCTCCAGCTATTGATAGATTATTCGAGTAATTGCCTGAGCCATGAGCATGTTGCACCACTTAAATGCAACTCGAGCTCTGCATCGCTGTGGCTCTGCAAATAATCGGCTAGTCATGTCTCGGGTTCTTGGAGTCCGTCGTATATTTGGCGGTCATGAGGGAGCTTGAAGTCCTTGGGTACCAGAGTCTTGCAAACCGGATGGGTAAAGTAACTGGCGCCATAGGGTTCGCGCTCGTCATCACTTTCTACATCAGAATATCTTCAGCTACTGCATTCCTCACTTGATCTATCAACCCTTCTATGTGTGATGTCGTTCCTGGCATTGTCCCCATGTGAGGAATGTGTAAAGCACACATGGTGGGGAGAGCTTGATCGTCGGGTATTCCCGGTATGTCGAGGGTTGCTGTGACGGCAGGGTGATTTGTCGGCTCGCTGCACGATACCTTGATCTCCTTGCGCAAGAGTTTCTCCTACCATGCTCAGTCCCATAAGGGCAAACCGATGAATAGCTTCCCGCATATCATCGGCTGCTGGTTGAGTTGTTAGGAGATAGGTCTAGGCAGCAGCAAGGTTGGACAGTGTTGTTTTTTGCTTTGATGTTTCCTACTGAATCTACTAACATGAATGATAGATCCAAGTCTCTGGCCAACTCGTGCCTTTCATCTTCTGAGATGCATTATGGACGTGAAGTGCCCTGCCTAGGATATATTCCTCTAGTGACATTGCCAGAATTTCGGGTGGAGTTGACCTGTGTCCGATGGAGGCTGGATTCAACGGCTAACCTTTTCCTCTCATATAGAGACTGCTGCAGTCGAAGCAAGTCCCTCTTCTTGTGGTTCAGCAAGTACTAGTAAGCCATCAGTTATTCCCTCGTGGCATCTGTTGTCATTGGCACCACACCTGATACGGTGTCACGGGCCTTCTGTGAAGTTGCTGGAGGCAACCAAAGTGTTATGCGCTCTCCATCGCGTTCTCCACCTCTTTGAATGACACAACGGTCTCCCTATGGTGGGTCCTGTCTCTCTTCACGTTGTCTTGCGGCATCATCCGACAAAATATCATCAGGGTTAATGATCGGGTTACCGTTGGAGTCCATGGGTGCCGAGGTTTCTCCTTCCTCTAGGATCGCGCACACTTGGTGGTGCATGATGTATGATTGGCTGTCATCACTGTCGTATCCATAGGAGACACTGATTTTCGAATCAGTGAAGTCCCAGGGATCTTGTTCTGGGTATGATTCTCCCTTCCAGATGCCGGAGTTGACGCTTTCTTCTGTTTTGTCGGGAACTATGCTTAATGAGCTTGGATTGCGCTACACTATGCCTTGCGAGTCTCAGCCAAAAGAGAGGCTGCCGTATAGATCTGCCAGACCTTCCAGATCTGCAGAGTTTGTGTGGCTTCCATCATCGTCTGTTGGATTGATTGCGGCCTACCCAGTTGAGACGATAAAAGATGTGGGTGTTTCCGTAAGCTATGCAGGTGTGGCCGACGGATCCGAGTAGATTGGAGCCAGAAGGCAGAGATTCTCAAATTCTCCCACGCAGAAGTGGAAACTTCCGATCATGAGATCAGTCTCCTGGTCGAAATCGACGAGATCTAACAAAGGGGTGGGTGGGCGCGAATCAGCGAGATCGTAATGGACCTCGCCAACTGTGATCATCGGGTTGCTGCTTGGTGAATGTGAAGCCACCGAATCCATGACTCCAACACTCAATGTTCCCACAGATGGCGCCAATTGACAAGGGGTAACCTTGGCAATGCCCATTGTTATGGACTTAGGGTTTCGTGGAAAAGAGAGCGTTGGGGATTTCGTCAGCTGATCAGACAAACAAAGGAGTTGATGTAGTCTGATTATGGAGAAAGCTCGATTAAAAAGTTGCTGATTTGCTAGATTCAATCTATCTCACGAAGGATTGCTGGAAAACTAAGGTGTCCTCTCCGTTGGGTCCTCCCAGCCTTTATATGAGAGGCTGGGTCTTGGAGCCGTATCCAGAGAGGTTACATGTTTAGAGGTACAATGTAAACTCTATGTCGGTTCATAACTATTCCTTGATTGGTAAGGCAAGCCTTTATTCGTCGGATGCTTCCTGGATTCCTTTGGGACTTTATGGACCATAAGATTTTATGTGCCTAGGGTAACTAATCATAGGGACCCGATAGGTCATACCCATGTCAGAAGGAGAGGCTTGGGCCGGTTCAGTTTATCTGATCTAAGCGACTAATTGGCAGCTATTCATGGGAGAGCATGGGGAGGACAATATGTCTTCCACAACCAGGTTCGAGATGATGAAGTTCGATGGTATAGACAACTCATCGTTATGGTATTCAAGGTTCAAGGATTTGCTGGGGTAGTAGGGACTCTGGTCAAAGATAATGTGGCGAAGCTTGCCAACATGGATGTTGCTGACTGGTATGAGATGCAAATCATGAGAGCTAGTTCTATATGGCTGAGTCGAGATCATCAGGTCCTTTATCATGCGATGGACAAGGGAGTCACCGAGTGTAATTTGGAGGACATTGGAGGTGTAGTTCCTCGACAAGACCATGCACAATAAGTTGTATCTAAATCAGGAATTGTATGGCATGAGGATGCATGAAGGGGAGAACCTTACTGAACACATCAATGTCGTCAACCATGTGGTCTCGGACTTGGAATGCATTGGGGACAAGGTGGAGGATTAGGACATGGCTTTTCTCATGCTTATTCATTGCCTAAGTCCTACAAGAGCTTGGTTGTTACTCTAAAGATTGCCGACACCAGTCATCCCCTTGGCAGATTCGGGTGAATTTTTGGGGAGACCAGTCCTCCTAGGCTTGTTGTTCAATGATACTTGTTCCCACATATTTACAACTTATATGATGTTATATTCATGTTTTACATTAATTTATGGGAATTTACCAATGATCCCGTTTATTTGGTTTATAACTCTCTAGGACAGGGAAACCCTATCTTGCATATTCTTAAGTTTTAGGGACTTAAACAAAGTCAACTGAACCTAGGATTTTTCGAGAAGTATTTTTTGCGAGGAAAAGAAACTGGAGCAAAAGAACTATGAGAGAGGAGGCCCAAGGCTCATTGGAGCGACCCACCTTGCTGGCTGCATAACCACCCCTCGTTCCCTCCTCGAGCCTCCACAGTCATCCATCTTGAGCCCTAGTACGAAGTTGTGACCTAAAAATGCCTATAAAATATCCCTAGGATGATCTCGAAGGAGGAGGCGCAGTAACATAGAAACAGAGACACAAACAATGAAGATTGGAGGGGTAAACGGGCTAGAACTGCCTCTGATGGGATCTCTACCCTCACCAACATCTATGGTTTCATCACCATTGTTGGGGCCCCATCAACCGGGGTGCCACGTCCCAACGGTTGAAGAGTCCAGCATCAGGGGTGTCGCCTCCCCCTCAAGAGACAATAGCACTCCAGAGGTGGACTGGCCGAATAACACCTTGCGAGGCCCCTGCTTCGTGAGAGGACAACCTCGAGAGGATATATCTCCTACAGGGACTCTGCTTCTATGCCTCATCGTGTCCCGAAGCCTCGGATGCTTCAGAGCATGCTAGGGGCAGATTGGTAACCCCATCGGATGGGGCGCGAGCCGGATCCTAGCAAGGGGCGCAATAGCCACGGTTCTAGTCTGTCTCGGTAAAGCAAGACTCGGTCCGCCTCCCTTTTTATAGTGAGAGGACAAACGACCTCATGTTGGAAGGCTCCTCCCCTTGCCATTTCAGCATAAAGAGGAAAATCATAGAGCACCGAATGAACAAAAATGGTGCCAGAGGAGGCCACTTTAGAGGAGGAAGGAGTGGAGCATGGCGCCCTAGACCTAGTCCACCAAAAGCGGTCTTGTAGACTAGGACCTCGAGGAGCGGCTCTGTGGTAGCCCTTTCCGCCCAAAGATTAGGGGAATTGGCCTATCTCCGCCCTATATATGGGACCTTTCTCCTACCTTAGAACGGGTCGAACACAGTGATCTAAAACCCTAGACTTTCATCCACCCTTGTACCCTCGTGAAGCAAGCGAGAAATACAACAAAGCAGGAGTAGGGTATTTACCTCCTCATGAGGGTCCTAAACCTGGGTAAAAAACCTGTGACACCTCTCTGTCGTGTGCTTCCGCCACCATCACCACCATCGCCGAGGATCCTTTGAATTGTGTGTTCAGTCCCCTCATGAACCAAGGGAACATTGTACCCTATTTCCTTCACGGGACAAATCTTCGACAACCATGATGAAGCGGGAATAGTCCACATCTAGACTATGGGTTTGTGGCAATAGCTTGATCTATTTCTCTCTTGATCTATCATTGTTCTAGTACCATATGTGTTGCCCAACATGATTATGGTCATCTATGTAATTCATATGTGGTGGATCTTTTTTCTGTGAGTTGATATTTGAGATCTGATCTATGTTATGTGTGAGATTTAGTGGTGGATGCATATTATGTACCCCGTTTGACATGGGGTGATCGCGTCAATGCACATTGTTATGCACTTGGATTTTCGGAAAGAGCGGCGCGCTGGAAACTTCGTCAACTAACAAACAAGAAATGCAGGGACACGAGGTTTACCCAGGTTCAGGCCCCCAGAGGGAAAACCCTACTCCTTTTATGTTCTTGATTGATGGTGGAACCGAAGGTTATAATGTCGCCGAGATTGCGGCAGATGCGCAGATTGGATCTGGCATATGCTATGGGTGTTGTGTTTTATTGCCTATTGTGGGAGGTGGCCTCCTTGTTGGATCCTCCTAGCCTTTATATATGGGGGAGGCTAGGTCTCATGTACCAATATGAGTAGGTTACAAGTTGTATTCGAAATCTAGTCTTGAGATTTTCTTGTCTTGTGCGCCTAGAGTCCGTGTCCATATAGGTTTTGCCGAACCGTCATGGGCGTCATGGACCTTGGCAGGTCATCAAGTGGCCCTTTCGTTGGGCTGCATCAGGTAGGATGTAGTCGAGTGCCTGTTGTGCATACCTATGTCAGTAGCCCCCAAGTGTCCATACAAATCGTAGATTCGGGTGGAGACTTAGTTATATTGCCTTGCATTAGAATGTCAGAGTAGACAATTGTGTTGAGTGTGAAGCACTTCACCCGGAAGTTCATCGGGTTACCCAAATTTATAGCCGTTCATAAGGATGTTGGTTAACGTGCCTGGTGCTCTCAATGAATCGGGACCAGTTAATTACTCTAGGGAAAAAACAATGTCACCTACTCAAATTCAAGCCCCTAGACTTGAATTCGGAAATTGTTGGTGTAGTTCGACTCATGCCACAGAGGCCTTACTGAGTCAAACTCCAGTTTTAATGCATATGTACCTAACGCATCCGCCAGGATTTTTGTCACGCCTGCAGGCACGGTATTTATCTGGTAGAGCACAGTGGATGCAGTTACCAAGCCATAAAATTGTATCTATAGGTCTTATCTTTACGTCATAGACGCAATATCCGAATGTTTGTAACCATGGAGGTGATTCGGGTGGTCAGGGAGATGTCATCTCCGAACCTGACAATGTAATGTGATACGTTGTAAACGTATCTATAATTTTTGATGCTCCATGCTTGTTTTGTATCGACTTTCTTGTGTTTTGTCTACACTTTGAGTTATTTTTATACATTTTCTGGGACTAACCTATTAACAAGATGCCGCAGTACCAGTTTCCTGTTTTCTGCTGTTTTTGGTTTCAGAAAAGCCAGAAAAGAAATATTCTCGGAATTGGACAGGACAAAGGGCAAAGTCAATATTTTACCGGAGCAGACACGGAGTCCAGAGGAGAGACGAGGAGGCGCAATGAGGCGGCCACACCTAGGGGTGGTGCGGGTCCCCCTGGCCGTGCCAGCCCCTGGTATGGGCCCCTCGAGGCTCCACCGACCTTGCTCTTTCACCTATATATACGTCTCCTCGAGACGTAAAGCTTAGCGGGGGGTAGAAATCCACAAAAAGGTCCGCAGCGCCACCACCACCAAAGAGGATATTCGAGGGACATAAGTCTCTGTTCCGGCACCCTGCTGGGACGGGGAATTGCCCCCGGATCCATCTCCATCGATCTCCACCACCATCTCCATCGCCGTTGCTGACTCTCATGATGAGGAGGGAGTAGTTCTCCCTCGAGGCTAAGGGCTCTACCGGTAGCTATGTGTTCATCTCTCTCTCTATGTGTGATTTTATTGTGATCATGAGCTTTGTAATCAAGTAGATCTACTCTGCTACTCAAGTGCTTTAATAGATCTCTGCTTTTCCCCACGTGTGTGAAGGTGACAGTGTGCACACCGTATGGCACTTAGGCTAGAGATTACATAAATACTTGTCATGAGTTATATTTGGAGTTGGATGTCTCTATGAAATTGTGGTGTTTGTTGGAACCATCTAGCGCTCAAGGTGATAGTGTGGGGTCATCTAGAAGGGGAATGCAAACTTTAAGGAGTGCTTTTGTAGCCCTACCGTGGATTAGAGTTATCTCAACCAGAGAGTAGATCAGAGTAGCATAATGAAGAGAAGATATTTATATGAGAGTGTACACTAGTGAAAGTATGATCCCTAGGCCTTGTTTCTAAGCATTGAAACACCATTTACAACTAGTCCTGCTACATGTTTGCTTACTTCCATCTTTATTTTAGATTGCCTTTAGTCTCTTCCTCCCCGTCAAGCTCCTTTTGGCACCGTTGTCTTATAATCATCCATACTACTTGTATTTTACTATATCTTCGCCGAACTAGTGCACCTATACACCTGACAAGTGTATTGGGTGTGTTGGGGACACAAGAGAATTCTTGTATCTTGATTGCAAGGTTGCTTGAGAGGGATACCTTTGACCACTTCCTCCCTGAGTTCGATAAATCTTGGGCAATCCACTTAAGAGAAACTTGCTGCTGTTCTACAAACCTCTACACCTGGAGGCCCAACACTGTCTACAAGAATAGAAGCGTGCGTAGACATCATAATGTAAAATGAGCGAAGTCACCAATGAGTTCAGTTGTTGTAAAGGAGTCGACATTGCAGACGCATTTAATAGAATGGACTATCGGGTGCGCGACCAGTGCTCCCTATGGGAGTATCTCCCGAGTGTCTGTTCGAGTCGTAGACTCGAGCAGAGACTATAGTCGTCGGTTTTGTTGACACATCAATTCGGAAGTTCTTCGGATGATCTTGCAAATGTGATACGTCGGAAACGTATCTATAATTTTTGATGCTCTATGCTTGTTTAGTATCTACTTTGCTTTGCTTTGTCTACACTTTGAGGTGTTTTTATATCTTTTCTGGAACTAACCTATTAACAAGTTGCCACAGTGCTAGTTGCCTGTTTTCTTCTGTTTTTGGTTCCAGAAAGGCGGAAAATCAATATTCTCGGAATTGGACGGGACAAAAGCCAAAGTCAATATTTTACCATGGGGGACACGAATCCAGAAGACGAGACAGAGAAGAAAACCAGGGCGGCCAAACCCCCCTAGGCGCGGCCAGGGGTGGGCCCGCGCCTGGGCAGGGTGTTGCCCCCCTGGTCGCCTCCCGGCCTCGCCTCTTCGCCTATAAGAAGCCCCCGACACAGAAACCCTAGGAACACGATCAAAACTCCACGAAACCTTCTGTAGCCGCCGCCACCATCTTCCCTAGATCAGGGTGGGGGGATCTGAAGTTCTTCTTGGCACCCTTCCGGAGGGGAAATCATTCCGGAGACCTTCTCTCCGGTATGAAGTGTGAGTAGTTACACCTTGGACTATGGGTCCATGTAGTAGCTAGATGGTTGTATCTCCTCCTTGTGCTTTCATGTATAGATCTTGTGAGCTCCGTTCATGATCAAGATCTAATCTATTTGTAATCATGCATGTTGTGTTTGCGGGGATCCGATAGATATTGAGATTACTATGTCAGATTTATTAATGGTTTTGTCTTTATGATTCTATCATGTCTGTGTTTTTTGTGATCTTGCATGCTCTCTGTTGTTAGTAGCTATCTTGGCCGAGTAGTTGCTAGTGACTCAAGATGGAGTATTTATGCTCGATAGTGGGTTCATGCCTCTAGTTTCCAAGGGAAGTGATAGAAATCTCTTCGGTTGTAGATGTGATGTTGCTACTAGGGAGAAAACAATGGTCTCTTGTTCATGGAACAAGTGGATTGTTTACCTTACACACTTCGCTTAAAGCAGTTGTCTGTTGCTTGCAACTTAATACTGGAGGGGGTTCGGATGATAACCTGAAGATGGACTTCTAGTCATAGATGCAGTTGGATGGCGGTCTATGTATATTGTTGTATTGCCCAATCGAATCTCATAGGATCTTTTTGTCTGGTATTGCATTGTTATGGCTTGCTCAGTTCCTGTCAATTGCCCTGCTGTAATTTGTTTACCCTTCGTGCCATGTTGTTTATCTAAGGAGAGCACCTCTAGTGAACTATGGAACCCGGTCCAATCTTTACCATTGATACATCTTCCACTGTTACCTGCTTACTTGCTACAAACCATTACCTTCCACACCATACGTTTAATCCTTTGTTACATCAACCGGTGAGATTGACAACCTCACTTTTAGTTGGGGAAAGTCTTGAGTTTGTGTTGTGCAGGTTTCCACGTTGCTTGCAACACCTGTGTGACATTTCCTTCCTCTTACTGGTTCGATAACCTTGGTTTCTTACTGTGGGAAGACTTGCTGCTATGCTGCTTCACACCTTGCTCTTGGGGTTCACAACAGACTCCACATCAACTGACCCTTTCTAGCGTCGTTGCCGAGGAGGCTAAGGACGTCTTCACAAGGGGAGTCCTCCACTTCCTCTCTCTTTACTTTGTTTTTAGTTTGCTTAGTTTCTTTTGTTTGGTTTTGTTTAGCTCTTTTCAAAAAACCCCAAAAAATTAGTCTAGTTTGGTTTGCTTCCTTTATTCAAAAACACAAAAAAAATAGTTCCTGCTTTAGCTGCTGCTGCTATTTTTTTTGGCTTGCCCACCTTTGTCAAAATGAACTCCGCTGAGAACACCAAGTTGTGTGACTTCACTAGCACCAACAACAATGATTTCCTTAGCACTCCTATTGCTCCCTGCTCCTGATGCTACCTTTTATGAAATTAAGCCTGCTTTGTTGAATCTTGTGATGAGAGAGCAATTTTCTGGTGGTAGTTCTGATGATGTTGCTGCCCATGTCAATAACTTTGTTGAACTTTGTGAGATGCAAAAGTATAAGGATGTAGATGGGGATATTATTAAGATCAAGCTGTTTCCTTTCTCTTTGAGAGGGAAAGCTAAAGAATGGTTGCTATCTTTGCCTAGAAATAGTATTGATTCTTGGACTAAGTGCAAAGATGCTTTTATTGGAAAGTACTACCCTCCTGCTAAGATTATATCTATGATAAGTGATATTATGAAATTTAAACAACTTGATAATGAACATGTTGCTCAAGCTTGGGAAAGAATGAAATCTTTGGTTAAGAATTGTCTCACGCATGGACTCACTGCTTGGATGATTATCCAGACTTTTTATGCAGGTTTGAACTTCTCCTCAAGAAACCTATTGGATTCAGCTGCTGGAGGTACCTTCATGGGCCTCACTTTGGGTGCTACAACAAAGCTCCTTGATAATATGATGGTTAACTACTCTGAATGGCACACTGAGAGAGCTCCACATGGTAAGAAGGTAAATTATGTTGAGGAAACTTCCTCTTTGAGTGATAATATTGATGTTATTATGGCTATGCTTGTTAATGGGAAAGCTCCTCTAGATCCTAATATTGTTCCCTTAGCCTCTTTGGTATCTCAAGAAGAGCAAGTTGATGTGAACTTCATTAGAAACAACAATTTCAACAACAATGCCTATAGGAATAATTTTGGTAGCAACAACAATTATAGGCCTTATCCTACTAATAATGGCAGTTCCTATGGAAACTCTTACAACAATGCTATAAGTGCACCCTCTGAACTTGAAGTCATGCTCAAAGACTTTATTAGTAAACAAACTGCTTTCAACAAGACTGTGGAGGAAAAGCTTTTAACTGTTGAGAAGAATATATCCTCTTTGTCTGAAGCACATCCCTCCTTGATTAATAAAATGGCTGCTAAACCTGAAACCATCAAAAATACCTTTGCTACTGCTCATGCCATACAAGTTACTATTGATGAAAATGTTAGGATGTTAGCTCAAATTCATGCTAAGTGGGAAAGGGAAGCTGAAATTGATAGAAACAATAGTGTGTGCACTATCACCACTAAACCACAAGTAGTCCCTGTTCCTCCTCCTACTATGCCTAAGCCTATTGAGCCTACTACTAGTGATGCTAAGTTTGATTTTGATATAGATGGTTGCAATATTTCTGAAGTGATTCTTTTGTTGCAAAAGCTTGCTAGAAGTCCTGATGCTAGTGATATGCATGTTGCTTTCACTAAACATATTACAGATGCTCTTGTGAAAATTAAGGAAGAGAAGCTAAAACTCAAAGCTTCTATTAATACGAAAGTAGAAGATAGTTGGGAACCCATTATTAATGTGCAAGTGAATTAATTTGATCTCAAAGCTTCATGTGATCTTGGTTCTAGTGTCTCTATTATGCCTAGGAAGATTTATGAAATGCTTGATTTGCCACCATTGAAAGATTGTTATTTAGATGTCCCACTCAATGATAATGCTAAGAAGAAACTCATGCGGAGAATTAATGATTTTATCATTATGGTTAACAATGCTTATGTCCCTGTGGATTTTTATATTTTGGATGTTGAATACAATGCTTCTTGTCCTATTACTTTGGGAAGACCTTTCCTTAGAACTGTTGGTTCCATCATTGATATGAAAGAAGGCACCATTAAATATCATTTTCCATTCAAGAAAGGTATTGAACACTTCCCTATGAGGAGAGAGAAGTTTCTTTTTGCTCCTCCTTTGAAAGCAAGGTTTGATGTTAATGCTTCCTCATTTGAAAATACTTGATTCTTCTTGCTTCTTGTGCCTAACTTAAAGGCGTTAAAGAAAATTACTTGTTGGGAGATAACCCAAAAGTTTCCTTGAGTCTTGGAAGTTATTACTTCAGTAATGACCTCTTCTTATCCTTTTTGTTTGATTTTTGTGCCTAGAATGACCTCTAATGAGAGGGAAGTAAGATTTGGAGAGTTGCTGTCCCAAAAAAGATTTCTGTCCTCCACCATAAAAATTCTTGAGGAGTCTTTGTAACTCATATTAAGCTCAAAATTTAAAAATAAATCCCTCAGTATGTTAGCTAACTTTCTTTAGTTCAGCACTTTTTGATTTGAGCAACATAAGGTCTACGAAAAAATCGGTTTATACCTGCTGGTCTGTTTTGACAAATTTCTGTCATTATTTGCATTTGCTTCTTATTGATTCCTTTTTGAGTTCTATTTAGGGGAATTGAGATTTTTGAAGGAGTTGCTACAGTAGCATGTGTTTTTAGTAAAAAAGTTTTGCTTTTCCAAAGCTTTACCTAAGGGTCTATTATCTTTTGAATACACTAATGTTGCTAATGAAGATTGTGTGAAGTTCTATATGAAGGAAAAAATTTAGGTGTAGAGAGAGAATGATGTAATGAGATAAAGAATGGACAAAAGCTCAAGCTTGGGGATGCCACCCCAGTGTCACCCCAAGAAATATACAAGAGGTACAAGCATCAAATCTTGGGGATGCCCAAGGCATCCCCTTCTTCATCAATAAAAAGCTCAGGTCTGTCTAGACACTTCGTTTTTATAGTTTCATGCACTGTTGTGTTATTCTTGGAGCGTCTTAGTTTTCGTTTGGTTTGCTTAGTTTGTTTAGTTTGATTGAATAAAGTAGTTTGGACCCCGTTCTCACTGTGTTGCTTCAAATAAGTTGCTTGGTGTTGGAAAGGAGTAGGAAGTTCCTACTTGAAAGTGCAAGATGAGCTTGCATTGACTGTGACTTAGACTTTAGCATGACATGCTAGGTGCTGTTTTGACCTTATGCTTAGTGATTATTGCTGTAGCATGTATTGTTCCAAACAATTGGGATTGCTTAGTATTCCTTGAAGAAATTATGCGTTGTTTTAGCATGCAAAAGCATAGTATTGTGGTATTCTCCTTTGATGCTTTGTTTGGGTTGACTTGATACATGCTCACACCATGTTATGACTATGACAAGTCACCATAGCCTCTATGATCATTTAGTCCTTGACTTGTAGTACCACTCTATGCTTTGATTAGTAATGCTTTGTTGCACTGCATGATTATGGCCATTATGCTCTCTTAGTTGGTTGCTCCCAGTCTTTTGCTAGCCTCCACTTGTATGAGTAAGCTCTACTCATGCTTCCAACTCCAAAGAAACCAAGTTATTCCAAATTTTCCACTATAAACTCCTATGCATGGTGTGTTACACCATTCCAAGTATATTCTTGTTTTTAGCTTCCTTCCAATTAAAAAGTATTTTGTTATGTGAAAACTTAGTGATTAAAGCCCTCACGAACTTGATGGCACGCTTTATATTATTTGCCCCTAATAAACTTGAACCATTGTGTCATTTATGTTGTATATGCTTGCACTTATACGCTGGAATTAGCAGAACCGTGCTGTCACGGGGAACGTTTTCAACATTGCACTTGTATTTTGTACTCAGTTAATATCATGCTCTTTTGTCTATGGATGTCACCGGTCTAAAATAAAGAGGGAACTTGTAAGTCCATGGAGTATGTATTTTGTGTTAGAGAAACGCCTGGGCCGCTAGCCTAAGCCATGCCTAATCATGGTGGAAACTTGCAGCATCACCATAGTGAGCTATCTATGAAGCATTCTCAATAAAAAGCTATGCATATAGTAAATAAAAAGATCGCTGAGATGCTCATTGTCTGCTTGCCTTGTCATTTTGGTTATGGGATAGCTCATGTACCATGTGCAAGGGGTACCCCGTTGGCTGTTCTCTATGATACGCATGTACTTACAATGACAAGAACTTACAGGTGACTGAAGTTGAGTAGCATGAGGTTTGGCCCTCGTATTCAAGGGACTTGAGATTGCCAACTTATACTTTGTCAAGCATATACTCCATAGTTTGTTCACTTTAACCTTAACCACTTCAAGATGCTTATGATAAGGACAATGAGGGATGAAATCTAACAAGTACCATAATTTTTGGAAGCTCTTTTTGAAACTTGAAATCCTTGCTTCCCTTTACAAAGTTCCTTTCTTCCACCATTATTTGAATCTCCACCTTCTACCTTTAGGTACCATTAAGAGAGCATAGTTGTCATTCTGTGTGCAGTGTCCCAAAGCTTATTGATTAATGCATATTGTGATATTACTTGTTCTTGTGCTACTTGTTTCTAGTCACCATTCTGAACTTTGAAGGTGTCCTATGCATCTATTTGCTACTCTATGAGGGACCAGCTGAATGCCACTATGCCATGTTTTCTGTATGTGAAACAAACAAAACATTTTTCAATGCATGTTATTCATAATATTTATTTGTAACCTTTCATGTTGCATGCATAGTTACTATGTATTATTGTTAGAACTCCATCTTTCATGCACATGTTTAGAGTTCTTTGTTCCTAGCTTTCAATGCTTGCAAATGTTTTGATCTTGGTTTTGATGGTGCATGTCACCTCAAAAATTATTCTTTTTATCACTTACCTACTCGAGGACGAGCAGGAGTTAAGCTTGGGGATGCTTGATACGTCGGAAACGTATCTATAATTTTTGATGCTTCATGCTTGTTTAGTATCTACTTTGCTTTGCTTTGTCTACACTTTGAGGTGTTTTTATATCTTTTCTGGAACTAACCTATTAACAAGTAGCCATAGTGCCAGTTGCCTGTTTTCTTCTGTTTTTGGTTTGAGAAAGGCAGAAAATCAATATTCTCGGAATTGGACGGGACAAAAGCCAAAGTCCATATTTTACCGTGGGGGACACGAATCCAGAAGACGAGACGGAGAAGAAAACCAGGGTGGCCAAACCCCCCTAGGCGCGGCCAGGGGTGGGCCCGCGCCTCGGGAGGATGTGCCCCCCCTGGTCGCCTCCCGGCCTTGCCTCTTCGCCTATAAGAAGCCCCCGATATAGAAACCCTAGGAACCTGATCAAAACTCCACGAAACCTTCTGTAGCCGCCGCCATCGTCATCCCTAGATCGGGGGGGGGGGGTCTGAAGTTCTTCCCGGCATCCTGGCGGAGGGGAAATCATCCTAGAGGCCTTCTCTCCGGTATGAAGCGTGAGTAGTTCCACCTTGGACTATGGGTCCATGTAGTAGCTAGATGGTTGTATCTCCTCCTTGTGCTTTCATGTATAGATCTTGTGAGCTCCGTTCATGATCAAGATCTAATCTATTTGTAATCATGCATGTTGTGTTTGCGGGGATCCGATAGATATTGAGATTACTATGTCAGATTTATTAATGGTTTTGTCTTTATGATTCTATCATGTCTGTGTTTTTTGTGATCTTGCATGCTCTCTGTTGTTAGTAGCTATCTTGGCCGAGTAGTTGCTAGTGACTCAAGATGGAGTATTTATGCTCGATAGTGGGTTCATGCCTCTAGTTTCCAAGGGAAGTGATAGAAATCTCTTCGGTTGTAGATGTGATGTTGCTACTAGGGAGAAAACAATGGTCTCTTGTTCATGGAACAAGTGGATTGTTTACCTTACACACTTCGCTTAAAGCAGTTGTCTGTTGCTTGCAACTTAATACTGGAGGGGGTTCGGATGATAACCTGAAGGTGGACTTCTAGTCATAGATGTTTTTGGATGGCGGTCTATGTATATTGTTGTATTGCCCAATCGAATCTCATAGGATATTTTTGTCTATTATTGCATTGTTATGCCTTGCTCAGTTCCTGTCAATTGCCCTGCTTTAATTTGTTTACCCTTCGCGCCATGTTGTTTATCTAAGGAGAGAACCTCTAGTGAACTATGGACCCCGGTCCAATCTTTACCATTGATACATCTTCCACTATTACTTGTTTACTTGCTACAAACCATTACCTTCCACACCATACGTTTAATCCTTTGTTACATCAACCGGTGAGATTGACAACCTCACTGTTAGTTGGGGCAAAGTCTTGAGTTTGTGTTGTGCATGTTTCCACGTTTCTTGCAACACATGTGTGACGTTTCCTTCCTCCTACTGGTTCGATAACATCGGTTTCTTACTGAGGGAAGACTTGCTGCTGTGCTGCTTCACACCTTGCTCTTGGGGTTTCCAACAGGCTCCACATCAAAATGCCATCAATGTCAGCACTTTTTGAATGCACGACCAGTGCTCCCTAATGCAGTAGCCCCCGAGTTGTCATTCGAGTCATATATTCGAACGAGGAATCGAGGCGTGCCACTCGAAGATATTGTATGTGCACGACCAACGCTCTAGTTTTGAGTATCCCCCGAGTGTCTATTGTAGTCACAAACTCTGGCAGAGACTCGAATCTTGTATCTTGTAGACGCAGTTGAAAATCATGCGAGGAGAAACCATTGACCTGGAAGTGGATCGAGTCAGTGTCTCACGCATAAGGAACCAAGAATCGGCGCTGCAGTCAGTGTTGATGTAGCGGAGTCATGCGGCGATGTGGATGGAGTTGACGTAGTCGCTTATGTCGGGTGCTTGGCCAGCGTCGCGTCTGTCAGGTGCGTGGCCAGTGTCGCATCTATGTATCATCAAGCAATGCAACCATTCAAGGAAGGACTCAACTCGGGTCTTAAGTTTATGGTGTAGCCAGTTGTTTTGTCGACTCCTGTTGGAGCACCTGATAGAATAGCTCGATGTAGTCTAATGTCCTTGTATAAGCTATAGAAAATGCAAAGAATTGTGAAGTATCTGTATTTTATAAAAAAAAATATTTGCATGTCGACTTGTAAAGTAAAATTCTGGTGTCAATTGAGTTGATACTTCTGCACTGTATGCTAGGCCTTTTCGTTAACCTTAGTATCAGTACCTTATCGAGGTACTCGGAGTTCAAGGATTCAACGATCAGCGAGAATCAACAACTCGGGCTGTCGTGTATGAAATGTTTTAGGTGCATGGAGTCAACGGCATATTAGGTTATTAGAAGAGGATGCAACCCTCAAGTGTTTTGAGTACAAGTTAAAAAAGAATCAGCTCTACGTATAGGAAAACTTACCTTTATTGGAAATTGTGGTGGACGAAGTCAACTCGGCCACGGACGTAGCCGGCGCGGCCGCAGACATAGCTGACGTGGCAGCGGGTCGCGTGGCAGAGTCGACGGAGTCCCCCGAGTGTAAGGTCGATGTGGTCGATATAGTCGAGGCGACATTTGAGAACCGATGCGGCGATCCGGAGTCTACACGGCAAAAGTTTGTTGTACCAAAGATTGTAGCAGGTTGCCACAGTCGAAGACTGCAACATCGTCGGAGCCAATGTCAACAGCTTGTTGCCGGAGATGATGGCGACAATGGGTAATCGCAGCCAAAGTCCATAGTGGGTCGCCACTGCCGAAGGAGCCCTCGAGTCGCTGGAGCTGAAGACTGCAACAGGTCGCTGGAGCTGAAGATCACATAGGATCGTCGGAGTCGAAGATTCAGCAAGTCGATGGAATCAAAGACCGCAACCGGTCGTTGGAGTCTAAGGAGCCCCTGAATCATTCGATGGACGTAGTTGAGGTCTATGGAGTCATGCAATGGACACGGAGTCAACATGGTAGCAGGTCACCGGAGCCGATGGCTACAGCGGGTTGCCGCAGCTAAAAACTCAGTGGGTCATCGATGGAAGGAGTCGACGCGGCGGTGTGTTGTGACAAAAGGAGTCGATGCACCAGAGTCGGCACGCCCCAGACGTAGAACACGGTTGAATGGAGTCGATGTAGCGGACATGAAGCGGTAGCCAGAGTAGTGGATGCAGCAGGGATGAAATAGACCACATGAAGGGAAAGTGTACCGCCGGTGGTAGTGTTGAAGTCGAGCCAATCGAGTATCGAGCGACCACTGGCCGTAAAAACCAAGCATGTATGATCAAACTGATTCAATATGCATTGCTCTTTTTTTCTATCCCGTCCATGTGAGGACTTGAAGTAGCACTTGAATTGCTAAGCGTTGCCTTGGTACTTGGCCGGTTGATTCGGTCCAAATCCTTCTTTTCTTTCTTTCCCTTTGCACGTACGAGACAAGGTATTGTGGAAGAGTTAATTCTTTTTCCGACTCGTTCGTCTCTTTCTTGGTTTTGGCAACACGTGAAGTTGCAGGAGACGTATTGCTATGTGAAACATGCTTATTGATACACGTCGTACTTGCACTTGTACCTTCACTTGTGCTTTTTGGTAGATTGAAGCTCTGGTACTTGGAATTCTCACACGACTTACACCGCTGCCTCCGAGACTGTTGATGTAAATAATCCTACGCTAGAAGAGAAACAGACTTTTTACCTTCTGTTCGTCGAGCGTGGCGGCTCCGAAGGACTCCCTCCCAACCCTAAAAACCACCTCCCTCTGACGGCCTTCCCTGGCCGCTGCCGCCACGGTGCCGACGGTGGCAGCCATGCCCCTGTTGCCGAAGGAGGCGGGGGGGAGGGGAGGGGGGCAGGATCTGCGTGCCCCGTCGGTATCCCTGCACGCGGAGAGATTGGCACCTGGCGGGGCGGCATTGCGCGTCGTCACATGGCTGGGAGGCGCGGAGCAGGCTGGATGCAGGAGCAGAGATGGCCGGGCAAGGTGGCGCGATCTGCCCTTCGTGGCGATGGCAACGTTTCTCATGGATTCAATTTGCATACCAAATCTAGGGCTTCCACGGGTACGTATGGCAATGGGTACCCGTCACCCGCTAACCCGGTGGGTACCCGCATCAAATGGAGGAGGGTTTGGTTAAAAATAAAACCCACGGGTCTACTTAGTGGTAAATATTCAGACCCATCGGGTCTAGCGGGTGCGGGTCTGGAGGTGTTAAACCCATACCCTTTAACCCGCAGACCCGACAACTCTATGTAGGCCCCACATGTAAGTGTACCTAATAACCCTAACCCTAACTCTACCTGGTCGAGCGAGCCCGAGCCCGACCCCTCCCGTCCCGTACCTACTCCCCCGTGCCGCAATCCCCCATTCCCCCTCGCACGCCCTGCGCACAACCCACCGCGCTGCGGCGCTGCCTTCCTATCCTCTCCATCGTTGCAAGCCCGCAACCTCAAGTAGGACCTCAAGGTCGAGGAGGTCCATGGAGGCCGAGCCAGTGGATCTGGAGGATGGCGTCGACTCTGGGGAGGGCCAGCGAGGCGCGCCTCCCATCGATCCCACGCCTTCGCGCCAAAACGGAGACGCCTGGGAGATCCCGCCCCATGGCAGTGGTGCTTGGCTTCCTCCTCGGCTTGCCTACCTCGACGTCGAACGGCAGGGGCGGAAGCGGCGGCCAGCAGGGAACCAGCAAGGGAGCGGCACAAGTTGGTGGGTACCTGTCGGGTCGTGGGTACCCACCGGGTGGCGGGTCTGGTGGAGACCTGGAACCGACGGCGGGTATGGAGGCAGGTGGTGGTGGCGGGGAGAGGTGGTGGAGGAGGGTATGGAGGTGCCATACCCGCCTCCATACCCGGCGGGTGCCATCCATATCCACGGGCTCATCCGGGCCTACGGTTGTCATGCTTGTTCCGATCGCTGGGAGCTAGCCATTGGTGTGGGGACTGTTGTGCTGGTTTGGCTTGAATAAAGGTGGTCGTCCTTGGATTTTCCTCTCGCCGTGATGAAGAACTTCCTATCGCCGGTAGTCATTGATCTTGGGTGGACTTGCGAGTTCTGAAAGACTCCGTCGGTGAATTCCGAATGGACAACATGCCTGGAGTTTGCCGGTGCGGACTGTGTTTCGGTCGTGCGCAACCATGTTTTTTGCTGGCTGTTTGGTTTCAGGGGTGGCTTTGTGAAGCTTCATGGTATGTTTCCATTATGGGACATGTCTTGGTTCCATAGGAAAGTCAGATGCGGAGAATGGTATGGAAGTTTGAGTCCTGGGAATGTAGGGTTTATGGCTTGGTGTTTTGTGATTTGGAGCTGCGGAATTGGCAAGCGAGGGCGACAACATAGGAGGATTTCAGTGTCTAAACATGCAGGTGAAAACCCAAGGTCTGGCCTTAACTAGTTTTGCCTGGCAATGACCTTGTTGAAGGCATTGTTTTGTGTGTGCAGACTTTCTCCAGGGTGAACACCTATGGTCTTTGACCAGGGCGATGACGGCGTTTGAGCATTGTTCCCTTCTTGGAGGCATCACTTTTTGGAGTTGTTGGATTTCTGGTGTTGTTTTGGTGGTGTTTTGTCCGTTGTTTTAAGGAACTGATCACTGTAGCGAGACTTTATTTTTTGTAATTCTTTTTTCTTTTGTTTGATGTGTGCATCCGTAATGCCAATAGGGTATTGTGTTGTTGCAGAGGCTAGGTGTAATTGGTATCTCCTGATATTAATATATGCTCATTTTCAAAAAAGAGAAACGTGATATGAAAATGCGACCAGTATTGGCGGCCGGTTATAGATGAATTCTTGATTTCGACAAGACAAACTCTTTCTGATCCTATTGAATTGCGACTCGGGTGACGAGAGGTTGCATGAGGAGCATGATCTATGGATTTAGTACACATCTCAGTACATATCTCATAGATTTGATCAACCATATGCCCGAGTGATGTTGATATCGAGCCCCTAGGCTATAATTGTAGATTTTGTGGTTGTAGATTTCCACTAATTCTAGTAGTGAGATACGAAATAGATCTGCTCCTCGGAGTCAATGAATCATAGAATGTCGATGATGGAACTGCCGAAGTCGCAACATCAGCGCACGGGCTTTCCACAGACGGCACCAATTGACATGGGGTGATCACATCAATGCCTATTGTTATGGACTAGGCTTTTCGGGAAGATCTGTGCGCTGGAGACTTCATCGTCTAACAAACAAGAAACACGGGGACACGAGGTTTACCTAGATTCAGGCCCTAGGAGGAAAAACCCTACTCATGCTTGTCTGTTCTTGATTGATGGAAGAACCGAAGGTTACAATATCGTCGAGATGGCGGTGGATGCGCAGATTGGATCTGGTGTATGCTACAGGAGTTGTGTTTTATTGCCTATTGTGGGAGGTGGCCTCCTCGTTGGACCCTCGTAGCCTTTATATATGGGAGAGTCTAGGTCTGAGATATCAATACGGGCAGGTTACAAGTTGGATTTGAACTCTAGTCTTGAGCTTTCATTGTCTTGCGAGCCTGGAGTCCGTGTCCATGTAGGCTTAATATCAGCCGAACCGTCATTGGCATCATGGACCTTGGCAGGTCGTCGAGTAGGACTTCCGTTGGGCCACACCAGGTAGGATATATGTGAGACCCTGTCGCATGGCTCAATAGGATTGATAAGAAACCCATACCAACAAGTTGCATCTTCTTTTCCGGAAGCTTATTTGAAAAGAACTCTCAGGTTAAGCATGCTTGGCCTAGAGCAATTCTAGGATGAGTGACCGACCGAGAACTGGGTACCGGATGCGCACGAGTGAGGACAAAGTGCGCAGAAAAGACTAGTGTTGGTCTGTGGGGTTAGTCTAGAAATCATATTGAGCTGCCAGAAGTGACATCCGTCGGTCCGGAATGATCGAGGGTGTTACAAGTGGTATCAGAGCCGACCATCACGGTTACATGGGCGTGTGCGGGTCAGTGGCGGACATGTGTAGCATGGCGTGTGTGGCCCGGAGTGGACACGACATGGCAATGTGCCGGCACTGGACGCACAGACGTGTGCCAAGAGGGGACGTTCCTGGCTTGTGGTTGATCGACGAGGACGTCGATCTTCTAAGGGTGGGTGTATGTGAGACCCTCGCGCATGGCTCAATAGGATTGATAGGAAACCCATACAACAAAGTTGCAACTTCTTTTCCGGAAGCTCATCTAAAAAGAACTCGCAGGTTAAGCGTGCTTGGCCTAGAGCAATTCTAGGATGGGTGACCGACCGGGAAGTGGGTACTGGGTGCGCACGAGTGAGGACAAAGTGCACAGAAAAGACTAGTGTTAGTTTGTGGGGTTAGTCTAGAGATCCTATTGAGTTGCCAGAAGTGACAGCCGTCGGTCCAGAGTGACCGGGGGTGTTACAATGTAGTCGGGTTCCCGTTGGACATTACCTATGTCACCGTTCTTTATTACTTGTTCTGATCCAACTTATATAAGAAGTGTGGGGGAACATGTGTATTAGATGGAGTGACATGGTGGTAGTGATTGGATTATAACAACAAATTAAAGATCTAATTCGGTTTTTACCTTTATTTTGTTACCTCATTAGGGATAAAGTGAATGCATATGTTATTATCATCTAGTGACAACCCATGATCTTGTTCGTTCAAGGTAGCATATTTTTCATTCAAACATCATGTCAAAGTACCTAAGGCTATACTTAGTTTGTTCTTAATTCTAGATTTCTTAGAGTATCCCTTTCTAGAGGAGTATAAGTCAGATGTGTTGATCATCTTTATGATAGGACTTCATGCCTATATGAATTCTTATCATACACATAATGAAGTCTTTATAAATATAGTATTGATTATTAATTGATTTATGCCACTACAATTTATGAGAGAATATACAAGTGAGCCCATGAAACCCTGGTACATCTTTTATTATAAGAAACACAACCTCATTTTACTTTCATTGCTTTTATACTTGCTGCACCAATTAAATCCCAAAAAACAAAAAACACTTTTACTATTAGCAAACACAAACAAAATCCCCAAAAGTACTTTAAATTATCATTTTTTACTTTCTTTCCTAGTTATATATTTATTTTACTTTTATTTATATATAGTTTATTTCAGTTTTACTAATACAAAACCTTGTGCCTGACAACCACATGGTGGAGTTGGGGACACACAAAAATACTTTGTTTTATAGGTTGATTAAAGAAAAAAAGAGAAGTCTCTAAGCCAATTCCCCGAGAGTTCGATATAAACCCTTGAGTCACTCTTGTGGGGCAAAGACGTTAGCTACGACACTCTGCACTTGGAGTACCAACGAGTTGGTACACATGGAGTTGTTTCCATACAGAAAATTTTCTAGCGCCGTTGCCGAGGAATTGCAAATGACATCTCATAGTGGTTGCAGCTTGGATTACACCTTAACTCCCACTACAACTGCCACAACATTTTTTGACACCATGTTCACCAACTTGTGCAAACACCCAAGCTTGGGTAGGTTGCATCATTGTGAGCTTTTCTTTTCTTTTAGATTTATAAAGCACTTTATTTGTCTTGTTTTTGTCTTTTATTTTGTTTGTTTATTTTTAGTATTGTTTTTACCTTTTTAATACACAATAAAATCCATAAAAATTAGTGTAACTTCACCTTTGTTATAAGTATGGATAAAAGAACTTATTGGCCTTTTAGTGTTAAGAAGTTTCCTAAAAAATATGAACTTCCCATGGAACCTTTTGAGATTTATCCTACCATAATAAAAATAGTCTATGAAAATTATTTTTATGGAAATCCTAGAGAAGACCACATGTTACATTTAAATATTTGAAGATAAGTAATACCAACAATAATTTAATCAAAGCTAAACTTTTCCCTGACTCACTTGCTGGAAAAGCTTTAGATTGGGTATTAAAATGGCTAATAGAAAACTTCATTTCATGGTTGAATATCAAGTCTTTGTTTGTAGAAAGGTTTGGTTCCCCTAAAATATTGAACCACCTTAGAGAAATAAATTAAAAGATGAAATACTAGTAAAAGCTTGTGAGGGATTTAGGGGACTTGCCTACGGGATTAAGCATGACCTGAGTGATTGGATAACAATGCACCCATTCTATAGAGGGTTAAGTAGCAGTTCTGTGGCCTATTAGGAAGAAGATTATGGCAATGCTTTTCTGAATTTAACTTCTTCTAATACCTATGTTTTACTAGATGGATTGTTACTGAAAGTAGAAAATCATGGAAAGTTTAGGAAAGGCATAAGTATTAGAAGAAGTATTTGATAGTCGTTATGAAATATTTAATCTCCAAAGCAGAAAGAAAAGGATAGAGGAAGTTAAAATGCTTAATGAATTAAATAAACATCTACCAGATCTTGATATACCACTACAAGAATCTGGGTGGTCGGCCTTCGGTGGTCCCGCATATATAAACCCGCTCGGCCTTCTTCTTTCATGAGCTCGTGTCACAAAACCCCAATCTGCACCGTTCGCGCGCGCCGAAGCTCCTTTGCTTTGCACCACCACCCTCCCTAGTTGCGCCATGAAGCGTACGTGTGGAGATGGCCCGAGGTGCATCCAGTTGGAGGCGCAGCAACTGATGGCTCGACCGTAGCTGAGCATGCGGAGGCGGCTCCGGGCACGCATGCCGCTCATCGCTGCGCCGTCGAGGCTTCTGGATCCATGCATCCAACAGTCGCTGTCGCCATTGAGCATCAGGTGATAGCCGACAATGTCGTGGTGCCAGCAATAGATCTGGAGGAGGGGCATGCAGCGTCAGGTGGAGGCAACCCACCTCCGGTGCTCTACATCAACGACCCCGTCCTCCACAAACAAATCCATGACGCAATCGCGGAGAACAACGAGTTCGAGGAGGAGGTCTCTGATGAGGCATCTGAGGTACTACTTTGCTAGCTAGCTTCTTAGTCGCATTCGCATATTTCGATGTTCATACGTAGGATTTTCTCAATCGTCTATAGATTCTTTTGCTCTATATGTAGGGAATATATATGGTTTGAACGGTCTATTATTTTTAAGATTTGATTAGATCTTCTCATTTGCCATCTAGTAAATTTACATTTGCTTGGCTTGTTTTCATATGGCCTGTGCTGTAAATTTAATCGATATGTAACATTTTATTTTAGGGGTTTTAGAGATTGCATATAAACATTTCTATCACTTAGTGAGGCCAATGATTCAATTTTTCCCCAAAAGATTGCAAGGGGAGACACATATATATGATGGTGTCAGATTTTTTTAGAGATGATGTTAGTGAACCTGAGGTAATCTACAACAATATAAGTTGTGAAGTTGGTACTTTGGTTAGTTAACACCATTTCTATAAACTTATGAGGCCCCAGATTTATTCTACATATATCAACTATCATCTTTGATCTTTTTCTGCATTCATTATTAGGCCGATGATTGAAATTTGCCCCAAAAGTTTGAAGGCGCCGGGTGACACACATTTTGTTGGTATCGGTTTTTTAGGGACGGGTAGGTGAACCTGAGGAAATACACAAATACAATATAGGTTGTGCTATTGGTACTTTGGTTTGCTCACGCCGTCTCTGAAAAAACTTATTATGACCCCCCCTGATTTATTCTACATTTAGATGAACTATGATCTTTGAATTTTTATTGCATGCATTCATAGTGTATAAGAATTACATTTCAGTTTCTCACTATGGTTGATGATTGAAATTTTCCCCAAAAGTTGCAAGGGTGACACACATTTATTGGTGTCAGTTTTTTTAGGGACGGTTCAGTGAACCTGAGACAGTGTACACAAACAATATATAAGTTATGTTGTTGGTACTTTGGTTCGCTAACTCCTTCTCTGAAAAAAATTATGAGGCCCCCGTATTTATTCTACATTCATATTTGAACTATGATATTTGAATTGTTATTGCATGTGCATTCATAGTGTTTATATAAAAATTATGAGGACCCTGATTTATTCTCATATGGAACTGTATGATCTTTGAATTATTTCTGCTATATGATCTTTGAAGGATTCATAAGATGCATATGTATACTCATGGTTTTGATCATACCTGATGCTGTCTCTGGAGAAACTTCTATATGAGGCCCCTAGATTTATTTTACATTCATATAAACTATGATCTTTAAATTGTTATTGCATGCTTTCATAGTGTATAAGAATTATATTTTAGTTTCTCAATGAGGCCGATGATTGGAATTTTCCCCAAAAGGTTGCAGGGGTGGTGACACACTTAGTTGGTTTCCGGTTTTTGAGGGATGGGTAAGTGAACTTGAGGCAATATACATAAACAATATAGGTTGTGTTGTTGGTACTTTGGTTCACTTACTCCGTATGCGAAAAAACTTATGAGCCCCCCAGATTTATTCTACATTCCTATGAATTATATGATCTTCGAATTGTTATTACATGCATTTATAGTGTATAATAAGAACTACATTTCAGTTTCTCACTGAGGCCGATGATTGAAATTTGCCCCAAAAGATTGTAGGGCGACACACATTTGTTGGTGTTGTTTTTTAGGGATAGGTTGGTGAACCTGAGGCAGCTACACAAACAATATAGGTTGTGATGTTGGTACTTTGGTTCCCCAACTCCATCTCTGAACAATGTACAAGAACATTAGGTTGTGCAATGGGTACTTGGTTTGCTTACGGCATCCTTGAAGAAAAACTTGAGGCCGTAGACTTTGTTCTACATATAACTTTAACTTTGATCCAATCAATTTAATATTATCTTACATATGTTGTCAATAATATGTATGAGTTCTAAGTTATGTTCATAAAAAAACTTCAGGAGGATTCTGATGACATGGGCTCTACCAAGTACTCCAGGGACAACAAGAGTCGCTACATGCTAAGAAAGTTATGGTGCGGGAAGATACGTTTCCACCGTAGGGGGAGACTCTTTTGCCCATTATGTGGCAGAGTCATCGACTCGGACATCGACGACATGATCTAGCACGCGGTGGACATTCGACGAAGCCTAGGCCGAAAGCACCACCCGAAGACATTGGCGAGGCACGCAGCCTACGGGAAATTCTTCTAGGAATATGTTAGGACTGGCCTGTTTCCCCTGGACTAGGCTGCTGCATGCTCCTGCTGCTGCTGCCCCTCTAAGCCGTATTTGTGTCCCTCCTGCTGCTGCCCCTGCTAAGCCATCTCCGTGTCCCTCCTGCCGCTGCCCCTGCTTATTTTGGATAAGTTAAATATTATCTTGTTGCATGTAAGATAATTTCACTCTTCCATGGTCTCTGGTGGTGGTCGCTGAACTATCAACTCGTCTACATATATATTACTCCTTTATATGGAGTTCCTTCAAATTTCTAGTGTTCAATTATATTACTGATCATGCATGCTTATGCACACTACCTACTGTTAGTCAGTCTGATAGAAATTAAATGGCTTAAAAATACTTTAAACATATATCAAACTCGCGAACACACTCGATTCAGCCTTCTTTGCGGTTTTCACTGAAAAAAAGAAAAAAACAGAGTACCCTGACTAGGATTCAAGCTCGCAACCACGCGCATTGCTTGAGATGCTCGAACCGCTGGTCCAGAGGACTCTGTTTTTGATAGTTCAACTACTTCGCCTCTCTTATACACATGTTCAAACTCCGCCATCTTTCCATATTTTATGAATGTTTTCACTAACAGTCCAATATCTGGAGAAGACAACTAGTTTTCAAACATAGCACTAGTTCATATTTCTTACACTCATTTCTCAATCACAAGAAGAAGAAAAACTTGAAGTACAGGAAACTACAGCAATAATCAATCCACATCATATATCAACATGGAGGTAGAATAGAATCTTACAAATATATAAAGAACATGCTTCACAGACAGTTTCAGACCAACTAGACAACCAGATTGACATAGAGTTAGAATCCATGTGGACTAACAGGTTCATATACAGTTTGAAACCGACTATGTGTTCACTAATAACACATCCAATCAGCACACAACCAGTATTGTCTGCCCTCATTTCAAGCGACTAATATAACACATGAAGCTAGATATGGGCTCATCAAACAAGGTGAAGATGAATAGACCCCCTTTTTGATTTGATCAGCCTCGACCATGTTTGACCAGTTAGTTGTCATCTAGGCAACATCATTCTTGCCTTTGATGAACTGAATATGCTCACGACCTACTACACGATCTGTGATTATGACAGGGATATCCAGAGGAAAATATTAGTTGAGGTAGGCATTGTTGTACCTAGCTGAAAAGTACCGGAGGTGGAGAATAAAGTTAGTTGTTGACTACAGTTCAATGTGCATAAGTAGATTCAAAGAGTAAAATCTCAAAATTTTACCATCTTGGCCTTCCTAGGGATGACATTTGACTTTTTCATCTTGCACACATAGAGTGGTATAAGTGGCTGGAGTTGTGAAACAGCTCTGAGATACGCAGCTTGGTTTGAAGTCAATTCCATATCGTTTCCAAACACGCAGTAGTCGTCAAAGTCCTAACTGCCCTTCATTGAGGGACCTAGACAGACAATATTATAAAGTAATTTATAGCGGCATCAGAATGACTATAACATTAAGCCAATGTATATGACTCTAACCTCTAGTAAGGTCACTCGGTTTCTCATCTTTCTTGGCTACAGGTTGCTTCACCTCGTCATCAGATGAAACATAAACATTGTAGCCTTGCTTTTTTAGTCTAAAATATACATTGCACTAATTAGAATGTTTTGTTTTAATGATATACAGTAGGTTTCACTACTATGTTAGTGCTGGTAGAAACAATTTTAGAACCTGCTCATGTATGTCGCTAACCTTCATACCACAGAACCTGCAATCCTCACAGTTCATCCTACCCGCCTCAGAGAGTAAATACAAAAATTAAATTAAAATCACAAGCATCAAGTGACTACTACTTCGTGGGACCTAGACCTGGATCGAGTGTTTACCGAGGACCTAGACCTAGATCGACCGTGCGGACCCGTGCCGGTGACCAATATCGACCCGTCGCTGGTGACCTAGAGCTAGGCAGTATTGCCGATGCGGTGACCTAGATTGAGCACAGACGCACAATCGTGGAACATGGAGGATATGCATTGAGATAGGTCAGGGGCACTTACCCATGAGCCTACAGCCACCGCCGCCGCCGTCGTCGCTAGGCAGGGGAGAGGATATTGTGGACATCGCGCAGGGGAGCGGATTTGCTGGTTGCCTTGGAGGTTCCCGGATTTGGTGGTCGCCGAGGAGAGCGGAGTGGTGGGGACTAACGAGGGTTAAGCAAGCAGCACCATGACGAGTGGGTCCCATGCAAGAACAGATTTTAGTCCAACGCTCAGCGGTCTCGCCCGAATTTCGTAACCGGCCTCAAAAATTCAAAAAATGTGAAGCAGACACCGAGGAAGTGATGTGAAAATGCATCACCCCATTTTTAATAAATACTATATAGCATTTAGTGGCCAAATCACCAATTGGCTCCATCTAGAACCTCTCGGCACAAACCCTGAGATATAAAAAAGTTTCTGCAGGTCTTGCTGGAGGGGCCCAAATTTAGTCTGCAGATACATCGTAGCTATCTCAGTAATTTTCCAAAAAATTATTTCCAGGTACAAGACATGGCATTTCTTCAGAGATCCAATGAGATACTAGCAAGACCCGACACATAGCCAGGAACCTTAACTGCGGCAGTATCGGCCTAATTTCAAAACCGGCCTAAGAAAATCAAAAAAATGTGAAACCTTCACACATTGCCATTTCATGTTGCCTAGTTGCGTGCAGAAATAGCAAACATGGAATATGGGGGCTATTCTAAAAAAGTGTTTATAGAAACGATCTACCGCCTTCGGGGATTCATGGCTTTCTGGCAAATGATCTAGGTCATGACCCCAGACATGGCATAGTTTGCCTTAATGCACCCATATTCCGTGCATGGGTGTATATTGCGATGCCAAACAATGTTGCTTCACGAATTTTTCACATTCTCCGCATGGAAAATCCATTTCCCATTTTCCCGATGATGAAAGGGGCTCATTTTGTGAAGCGGCCACCGAGGAAGTGATATGAAAATGCATTATCCCATTTTTAATAAATACTATAGAGCACTTGGTGGCCAAATCACCAATTGGCTCTAGCTAGAACCTCTCGGCGCAACTCCCGGGATATAAACAAGTTTCTGCCGGTCTTGCTGGAGGGGGGCCAAATTTAGCATGTTGCTACCTCGTAGCTATCTCGGTAATTTTCCAAAAAATAATTTTCAGGTACAAAACATGGTCCAATGAGAGACTAGAAAGACCCGGCACATAACCAGGAACCCTAACTACCGCGGTATCGGCCGAATTTCGAAACCGGCCTCAAAAATTCAAAAATGTGAGAACTTTGTACATTGCCATTTCATGTTGCGTAGTTGTATGCAAAAATACCAAACATGGAATATGGGGTCTATTCTAAAAAAGTGTTCACAGAAACGACCTATCGCCTTCAGAGATTCATGGATTTCAGGGCAAATAAGCTAGGTCATAACCACAAACATGGCATAGTTTGCCTTAATGCGCCCATATTCTGCATATGGGTGTATATTGCGATGCCAAACAATGTTGCTTCACGAAGTTTTCACATTTTTCGCACGAAAAATCCATTTTCCATTTTCCCGATGTCAAAAGGGGCTAATTTTGTGAAGCAGCCACCAAGGAAGTGATGGGAAAATGCATCACCCCATTTTTAATAAATACTACGGAGCATTTAGTGGCCAAATCACCAATTGTCTCCAGCTATAACCTATCGGCGCAACCCACGCGATATAAACAAGTTTCTGCCGGTCTTGCTAGAGCGACCCAAATTTAGCCTGGAGCTACCTCGTAGCTATCTCGGTAATTTTCCAAAAAATAATTTGCAGGTACAAAACATGGCATTTCTTCAAAAAGATCCAACGAGAGACTAGCAAGACCGGACACATAGCAGGAACCGTACTTGTCGCGGTATGAGCAGAATTTCATAACCGGCCTAAAAAATTCGAAAAAAATAAAAAAATGTGAAACCTTCACACATTGCCATTTAATGTTGCCTAGTTGCATGCAAAAATAGCAAACATGAAAGATGGGGACTATTCTAAAAAAGTGTTCATAGAAATGACCCACATGGCATAGTTTGCCTTAATGCGCCCATATTCTATGCATGGGTGTATATTATGATGCCAAACAATGTTGCTTCACAAAGTTTTCACATTCTCCGCACGGAAAATCCATTTTCCATTTTCCCGGTGCCGAAAGGGGCTCATTTTGTGAAGCAGCCACCGAGGAAGTGATGTCAAAATGCATCACCCCATTTTTAATAAATACCATAGAGCATTTAGTGGCCAAATGACCAATTGGCTCCAGCTAGAACCTCTCGGCGCAACCCCCGCGATATAAACAAGTTTCTGTCGGTTTTGTTGGAGGGGGCCCAAATTTAGCCTAGAGCTACCTTGTAGCTATCTCGGTAATTTAAAAAAAATAATTTTCAGGTACAAAACATGGCATTTCTTCAAAAAGATACAATGAGAGACTAGCAAGACCTGGCACATAGCCAGGAACCTAATTGCCATGGTCTCGGCCGAATTTCGAAACCGGCCTAAAGAATTAAAAAAAAGTGCAACCTTCACACATTGCCATTTCAAGTTGCCTAGTTCCATGCAAACATAGCAAACATGGAATATGGGGGCTTATTCTAAAAAAAGTGTTCACAGAAACGACCTACGGCCTTCAGAGATTCATGGCTTTCAGGGCAAATGAGCTAGGTCATCACCACATACATGGAATAGTTTGCCTTATTGTGCCCATATTCCGCACATGGGTGTATATTATGATGCCAAAAAATGTTGCTTCGCGAATTTTTCACGTACTCCGCACGAAAAATCCATTTTCTATTTTCCTAGTGTAGAAAGGGGCTCATTTTGTGAAGCATCCAACGAGGAAGTGATGTGAAAATGCATCACCCCATTTTTAATAAATATTATAGAGCATTTAGTGGCCAAATCACCAATTGGCTCCAGCTAGATCCTCTCGGCGCAACCTCCACGATATAACCAAGTTTCTATCGGTATTGCTGGATGGGGGCCAAATTTAGCCTGGAGCTACCTCATAGCTATCTCGGTAATTTTCCAAAATATCATTTCCACGTAAAAAGCATGGCATTTCTTCAAAGATCCAACAAGAGACTAGCAAGACCCGACACATTGCTTGGAACCCTAACTGTTGTGGTATTGGCCAAATTTCGAAACCGGCCTCAAAAAATCAAATATGTGAAACCTTTGCACATTTCCATTTCATGTTGCCTAGTTGCATGCAAAAATATCTAACATCGAATATGGGGGCTATTCTAAAAAAATGTTCACAGAAATGATCTACCGCCTTCGGAGATTCATGGCTTTCAGGGCAAATGAGCTAGGTCATGACCACATACATGGCATAGTTTGCCTTAATTCGCCCATATTCCGCGCATGCGTGAATATTGCGACAACAAACAATGTTGCTTCACGAGGTTTTCACATTCTCCGCATGGAAAATCCATTTTCTATTTTCCCAGTGCCGAAAGGGGCTCATTTTGTGAAGCAGCCACCAAGGAAATGATGTGAGAATGCATCACCCCATTTTTAATAATTTTTATAGAGCATTTAGTGGCGGAATCACCAATTGTCTCCAGCTAGAACCTCTCGGCGCAACCCCGACGATATAACCAAGTTTCTGCCGGTCGTGCTGGAGGGGGCCCAAATTTATCCTAGAGCTACCTCGTAGCTATCTCGGTAATTTTCCAAAAAATCATTTCCAGGTACAAAACAATGCATTTCTTTAGAGATCCAACAATATACTAGCAAGACCCGGCACATAGCCAGGAACCTAACTGCCGTGGTATCAGCGGAATTTCAAAACCGGGCTAAAAAATTCAAAAAAAAAAAGTGAAACCTTCGCACATTGCCATTTCATGTTGCCTAGTTACATGCAAAAATAGCAAACATGGAATATGGGGGATATTCTAAAAAACTGTTCACAGAAACGACCTACCGCCTTCGGGAATTCATGGCTTTCAGGGAAAATGAGCTAGGTCATGACCACAGACATGGCATAGTTTTCCTTAATGCGCCCATATTGCGCGCATGGGTGTATATTATGATGCCAAACAATGTTGCTTCACAAAGTTTTTATATTCTCCGCACGAAAAATCCATTTTCCATTTTTACGGTGCCGAAAGGGGCTCATTTTGTGAAGAAGCCACTGAGGAAGTGATGTCCAAATGCATCACCCCATTTTTAATAAATACCACAGAGCATTTAGTGACCAAATCACCAATTGGCTCCAGCTAGAAACTCTCGGCGCAACCCCCGCGATATAAACAAGTTTCTGCCAGTGTTGCTGGAGGGGGCCCAAATTTAGACTGGAGTTACCTCGTAGCTATCTCGATAATTTTACAAAAAAAAATTCCAGGTACAAAACATGGCATTTCTTCAAAAATATACAATGAGAGACTAGCTAGACCTGGCACATAGCCAGGAACCTAACTGCCACGGTATCGGCCGAATTTCGAAACCAGCCTCAAAAATTAAAAAAAAATTAAAAAAATGTGAAACCTTCGCACATTGCCATTTCAAGTTGCCTAGTTCCATGCAAACATAGCAAACATGGAATATGGGGGCTATTCTAAAAAAGTGTTCACAGAAACGACCTACCGCCTTCGGAGATTCATGGCTTTTAGGGAAAATGAGCTAGGTCATCACCACATACATGGCATAGTTTGCCTTATTGTGCCCATATCCCGCACATGGGTTTATATTGTGATGCCAAAAAATGTTGCTTCACGAAATTTTCACATACTCCGCACGGAAAATCCATTTTCTATTTTCCTGGTGCGGAAAGGGGCTCATTTTGTGAATTATCCAACGAGGAAGTGATGTGAAAATGCATCACCCCATTTTAATAAATATTATAGAGCATTTAGTGGCCAAATCACCAATTGGCTCCAGCTAGATCCTCTCGGCGCAACCTCCGCGATATAACCAAGTTTCTCTCGGTCTTGCTGGAGGGGGAGGGGGCAAATTTAGCCTGGAGCTTACTCATAGCTATCTCGGTAATTTTCCAAAAATCATTTCCAGGTACAAAACATGGCATTTCTTCAGAGATCGAACGAGAGACTAGCAAGAGCTGACACATTGCTTGGAACCCTAACTGCCGTGGTATCAGCGGAATTTCAAAACCGGGCTCAAAAATTCAAAAATAAAAATGTGAAACCTCCGCACATTGCCATTTCATGTTGGCTAGTGGCATGCAAAAATAGCAAACATGGAATATGGGGGATATTCTAAAAAACTGTTCACAGAAACGACCTACCGCCTTCGGAAATTCATGGCTTTCAGGGAAAATGAGCTAGGTCATGACCAAAGACATGGCATAGTTTGACTTAATGCGCCCATATTTCACGCATGGGTGTATATTATGATGCCAAACAATGTTGCTTCACGAAGTTTTCACATTCTCCGCACGGAAAATCCATTTTCCATTTTCCCGGTGCCGAAAGGGGCTCATTTTGTGAAGCAGCCACCGAGGAAGTGATGTCAAAATGCATCACCCCATTTTTAATAAATACCACAGAGCATTTAGTGGCCAAATCACCAATTGGCTCCGGCTAGAACCTCTTGGCGCAACCCCCGCGATATAAACAAGTTTCTGCCGGTCTTGTTGGAAGGGGCCCAAATTTAGCCTAGAGCTACCTCGCAGCTATCTCGGTAATTTTCCAAAAAATAATTTCTAGGTACAAAACATGGCATTTCTTCAGAGATCCAACAAGAGACTAGAAATACCCGGCACATAGCCAGGAACCTTAACTGCCGCGGCATCGGCCGAATTTTGAAACCGGCCTAAAAATTTCAAAAAATGGGAAACCTTTGTACATTGCCATTTCATGTTGCGTAGTTGTATGCAAAAATTGCAAACATGGAATATGGGGGCTATTCTAAAAAAAGTGTTGACAAAATGACCTACCGCCTTCAGGGATTTATGGATTTCAGGGAAAATGAGCTAGGTCATGACCACAGACATGGCATAGTTTGCCTTAATGTGCCCATATTCCGTACATGGGTGTATATTGCGATTCCAAACAATGTTGCTTCACGAAGTTTTCACATTTTTGGTATGGAAAATCTATTTTCCATTTTCCCGGTGCCGAAAGGGGCTAATTTTGTGAAGCTGCCACCAAGAAAGTGATGGGAAAATGCATCACCCTATTTTTAATAAATACTATGAAGCATTTAGTGTCCAAATCACCAGTTGTCTCCAGCTAGAACCTCTCGTTGCAACCCCCGTGATATAAACAAGTTTCTGCCGGTCTTGCTAGAGTGTCCAAAATTTAGCCTAGAGCTACCTCGTAGCTATCTCGGTAATTTTCCAAAAAATAATTTTCAGGTACAAAACATAACATTTCTTCAAAAAGATCCAACGAGAGACTAGTAAGACCCAACACATAGACAGTAACCGTAACTGTCGCGGTATCGGCCGAATTTCAAAACCAGCCTAAAAAATTCGAAAAAATAAAAAAATGTGAAACCTTCGCACATTGCCATTTAATGTTGTCTAGTTACATGCAAAAATAGCAAACATGGAATATGGGGGCTATTCTAAAAAAGTGCTCATAGAAACGACCTACTGCCTTCGGGGATTCATGGCTTTCAGGGAAAATGTGCTAGGTCATAACCACATACATGGCAGAGTTTGCCTTAATGCGCCCATATTCCGCACATGGGTGTATATTGCGATGTCAAACAATGTTGCTTCATGAAGTTTTCACATTCTCCGCACGGAAATCCATTTTCCATTTTCCCGATGCTTAAAGGGGCTCATTTTGTAAAACAGCCACCGAGGAAATGATGTGAAAATACATCACCCCATTTTTAATAAATATTATAGAGCATTTAGTGGTTGAATCATCAGTTGTTTCCAGCTAGAACCTCTCAGCGCAACCTCCGCGATATAATCATGTTTCTGCCGGTCTTGTTGGAGGGGGCCCAAATTTAGCATGGAGCTACCTCGTAGCTATCTCGGTAATTTTACAAAAAATAATTTCTAGATACAAAACATGGCATTTCTTCAAAAAGATACAATGAGAGACTAGCAAGACCTGGCACACAACCAGGAACCTAACTGCCACGGTATCAGCTAAATTTCGAAACCGGCCTAAAAAATTTTAAAAAAATAAAAAAATATGAAACCTTCACACATTTCCATTTCAAGTTGCCTAGTTGCATGCAAACATAGCAAACATGGAATATGGGGGCTATTCTAAAAAAGTGTTCACATAAACGACGTACCGCCTTCGTAGATTCATGGCTTTCGGGGCAAATGAGCTAGATCATCACCACATACATGGCATAGTTTGCCTTAATATGCCCATATTCCGCACATGGGTGCATATTGTGATGCCAACAAATGTTGCTTCACGGAGTTTTCACATACTCCACACGGAAAATCCATTTTCTATTTTCCTGGTGCGGAAAGGGGCTCATTTTGTGAAGCATCCAACGAGGAAGTGATGTGCAAATGCATCACCTCATTTTTAATAAATATTATAGAGCATTTAGTGTCCAAATCACCAATTGGCTCCAGCTATATCCTCTCGTCGCAACCCCGCGATATAACCAAGTTTCTGTCGGTCTTGCTGGAGGAGGCCCAAATTTATCCTGGAGCTACCTCATAGATATCTCGGTAATTTTCTAAAAAATCATTTCCAGGTATAGAACATGGCATTTCTTCAGAGATCCAACGAGAGACTAGCAAGACCCGACACATAGCCTGGAACCCTAACTGCGGTGGTATCGGCCAAATTTCGAAACCAGCCTCAAAAAATCAAAAAAAAGTGAAACCTTTGCACATTGCCATTTCATGTTGCCTAGTGGCATGCAAAAATATCAAACATGGAATATGGGGGCTATTCTAAAACAGTGTTCACAGAAATGATCTACCGCCTTCGGAGATTCATGACTTTCTAGGCAAATGAGCTAGGTCATGACCACATACATGGCATATTTTGCCTTAATCCGCCCATATTCCACGCATGCGTGTATATTGTGATGCCAAACAATGTTGCTTCACGAAGTTTTCACATTCTCCGCACGGAAGATCCATTTTCCCAGTGCCGAAAAGGGCTCATTTTGTGAAGCAGCCGCCATGAAAATGATGTGAAATGCATCACCCCATTTTTAATAATTTTTATAGAGCATTTAGTGGCGGAATCACCAATTGGATCCATCCAGAACCTCTCGGCGCAACCCCGGCGATATAACCAAGTTTCTGCCGGTCTTGCTGGAGGGGGCCCAAATTTATCCTAGAGCTACCTCGTAGCTATCTCGATAATTTTCCAAAAATCATTTCCAGGTACAAAACAAGGCATTTCTTCAGAGATCCAATGAGAGACTAGCAAGATCTGACACATAGCCAGGAACCTAACTACCGCGGTATCAGCGGAATTTCAAAACCGGGCTAAAAAATTCAAAAAAAAAACAAAAAATTGAAACCTTCGCACATTGCCATTTCAAGTTGCCTAGTTGGATGCAAAAATAGCAAACATGGAATATGAGGGATATTCTAAAAAAGTGTTCACAGAAACGACCTACCGCCTTAGGGAATTCATGGATTTCAAGGCAAATGAGCTAGGTCATGACCACAGACATGTCATACTTTGCCTTAACGAGCCCATATTCCACGCATGTGTGTATATTATGATGCCAAAAAATGTTGCTTCACGAAGTTTTCACATTCTCCGCACGGAAAATCCATTTACCATTTTCCTGGTGCCAAAAGAGGATCATTTTTTGAAGCAGCCACCGAGGAAGTGATGTCAAAATGCATCACCCCATTTTTGATAATTTTTATAAAGCATTTAGTGGCCAAATGACCAAATTTAGCATGGATCTACCTCATAGCTATCTCGGTAATTTTACAAAAAATAATTTCTAGGTACAAAACATGGCATTTCTTTAAAAAGATACAATGAGAGACTAGCAAGACCTGGCACACAACCAGGAACCTAACTGCCACGGTATCGGCCAAATTTCAAAACGACCTAAAAAATTAAAAAAAAATAAAAAAATATGAAACCTTCACACATTTCCATTTCAAGTTGCCTAGCTGCATGCAAACATAGCAAACATGGAATATGGGGGCTATTCTAAAAAGTGTTCACATAAACGACCTACCGCCTTCGAAGATTCATGGCTTTCAGGGCAAATGAGCTGGGTCATCACCACATACATGGCATAGTTTGCCTTAATATACCCATATTCCGCACATGGGTGTATATTGTGATGCCAACAAATGTTGCTTCACGGAGTTTTCACATACTCCACACGGAAAATCCATTTTCTATTTTCCTGGTGCGGAAAGGGGCTCATTTTGTTAAGCATCCAACGAGGAAGTGATGTGCAAATGCATCACCTCATTTTTAATAAATATTATAGAGCATTTAGTGTTCAAATCAACAATTGGCTCCAGCTAGATCCTCTCGGCGCAACCCCCACGATATAACCAAGTTTCTATCGGTCTTGCTGGAGGGGGCCCAAATTTATCCTGGAGCTACCTCATAGATATCTCGGTAATTTTCTAAAAAATCATTTCCAGGTACAGAACATGGCATTTCTTCAGAGATCCAACGAGAGACTAGCAAGACCCGACACATAGCCTGGAACCCTAACTGCCGTGGTATCGGCCAAATTTTGAAACCGGCCTCAAAAAATCAAAAAAAAAATGTGAAAATTTGCACATTGGCATTTCATGTTGCCTAGTTGCATGCAAAAATATCAAACATGGAATATGGTGGCTATTCTAAAACAGTGTTCACAGAAATGATCTACCGCCTTCGGAGATTCATGACTTTCTGGGCAAATGAGCTAGGTCATGACCACATACATGGCATATTTTGCCTTAATGCGCCCATATTCCGCGCATGCGTGTATATTCTTATGCCAAACAATGTTGCTTCACGAAGTTTTCACATTCTCCGCACGGAAAATCCATTTTACATTTTCCCAGTGCCGAAAACGGCTCATTTTGTGAAACAGCCACCAAGAAAATGATGTGAAAATACATCACCCCATTTTTAATAATTTTTATAGAGCATTTAGTGGCGGAATCACCAATTGGATCCAGCTAGAACCTCTCGGCGCAACCCCGGCGATATAACCAAGTTTCTGCCGGTCTTGCTGGAGGGGGCCCAAATTTATCCTAGAGCTACCTTGTAGCTATCTCGATAATTTTCCAAAAAAATCATTTCCAGATACAAAACAAGGCATTTATTCAGAGATCCAATGAGAGACTAGCAAGATCTGACACATAGCCAGGACCTAACTGCCATGGTATCAGCGGAATTTCAAAACCGGGATCAAAAATTAAAAAAAAAACAAAAATTTGAAACCTTCGCACATTTCTATTTCAAGTTGCCTAGTTGGATGCAAAAATAGCAAACATGGAATATGGGGGATATTCTAAAAAAGTGTTCACAGAAACGACCTACCACCTTCGGGAATTCATGGCTTTCAAGGCAAATGAGCTAGGTCATAACCACAGACATGGCATAATTTGCCTTAACGAGCCCATATTCCACGCATGGGTGTATATTATGATGCCAAAAAATGTTGCTTCACGAAGTTTTCACATTCTCCGCACGGAAAATCCATTTTCTATTTTCCTGGTGCCAAAAGGGGATCATTTTTTGAAGCAGCCACCGAGGAAGTGATGTCAAAATGCATCAACCCATTTTTAATAATTTTTATAGAGCATTTAGTGGCCAAATCACCAATTGGATCCAGCTAGAACCTATCGTTGCAACCCCCACGATAAAAACAAGTTTCGGCCAGTCTTGCTGGAGGGGGCCCAAATTTAGTCTGGAGCTACCTCGTAGCTATCTCGGTAATTTTCCAAAAAATAATTTTCATGTACAGAACATGGCATTTCTTCAGGGGTCCAATGAGAGACTAGAAAGACCAGGCGCATAGCCAGGAACCCTAACTGCCGTGGTATCGGCCGAATTTCAAAACCGGCCTAAAAATTTCAAAAAAATGGGAAACCTTTGTACTTTGCCATTTCATTTTGCGTAGTTGTATGCAAAAATTGCAAACATGGAATATGGGGGCTATTCTAAAAAAAAGTGTTCATAGAAATGACCTACCGCCTTCAGGGATTCATGGATTTCAGGGCAAATGAGCTAGGTCATGACCACAGACATGGCATAGTTTGCCTTAATGCGCCCATATTCCGCACATGAGTGTATATTGCGATGCCAAACAATGTTGCTTCACGAAGTTTTCACATTTTTCGCATGGAAAATCCATTTTCCCTGTGCCGAAAGGGGCTCATTTTGTGAAGCAGCCACCGAGGAAGTAATGCGTAAATGTTTTTTTAATAAATACTATAGAGCATTTAGTGGCCAAATCACCAATTGGCTCTAGCTAGAATCTCTCGGCGCAACCCCCGCGATATAAACAAGTTTCTGCCGGTCTTGCTGGAGCGAGGCCCAAATTTAGCCTCGGGCTACCTCGTAGCTATCTCGTTAATTTTCCAAAAAAATATTTTCAGATACAAAACATGGCATTTCTTCAGAGATACAACAAGATACTAGAAAGACCCGACACATATCTAGGAACCCTAACTTCCGCGGTATCGGCTGAATTTCAAAACCGCACTAAGAAAATCAAAAAAATCAAAAAATAAAATAAAACCTTCAAACATTGCCATTTCATGTTGTCTAGTTGCATGCAAAAATAACAAACATGGAATATGTGGGCTATTCTAAAAAAAAGTGTTCATAGAAACGACCTACCGCCTTCAGGGATTTATTGCTTTCAAGGCAAATGAGCTGGGTCATCAGGGCCGGTCCTGAGATATTTGGGGCCCAGGGCAAGACTAAAATTTAGGCCCTTAATATAGACATCACAATAATAATAATAAATATTATACGCGTAAAAAATATGTTGTCAATAACACTTAAATGCATCCAAAATAGATACGCATATCAAACAATTTATTCATATTATCTTACAAATTCCTTGAAGAATTTCTCGATGCAAAAGCCACTTTTATGACGGGGTCAGTGTCACCCAATAATTTCTTCTATATGCATAATGTAGCACCGTTTAACCTCTCTTGAGTCATTGTTGATATTTTTTTTTGCGGGGTATAGTCATTGTTGATATTAAATATTATTTAATAATTTCAATTTTAAAAAGCTTGTGACGGTCACGATCATAGGCACAATAAATATGATAAAATAAGACTAAATAGTCTAGATATTAGGGATTAGTAATATAATAGTCAATATAGGAGTACCTCAGATTGCTCAAATCAGCGATATATGTGTGCGCGCTTAAAAACAGAAAAAAACGGTGTGGCATATTATCATAATCCGAGGTCCTTGAAAATTGAAATCAACGAGACGAGTCAATGAATTGACGACATAAAACTAGAATTAAGATAGAATTTAGGAGAAAGCGAGTACCCTAAATTGTGAATTAACTAACTGTTACCATATTACGGCTAGAAGATCAATCACATTTGTGTCGACGAAGAAGGCTTCTGGAGTCTGGCCCTGCGCGGGCGTCGGTATACTGTAGTCGAGCACGGGCCACGGAGGGAGATTGTGGGCATAGCAGATCAGTCCGCCGCTAGCGCGACGGTAGTCGAGCTCGGAGAGAGATCGCGGGAATTCCAAATTAGACGCGAGTCGATCGATTTCCGGGTGCGTGCGGTCGTGCCTTTCCATGTCCTACTATTTTTTGTTAGAGAAATTCCAATCTCCTACTTGATCGCTCATATCACATGGCCCGTAACCGTAGGCCTTTTTCCTGATGCCTGGGATGGCGTTACGTATACCAAAGAAGTAGTAGTACAAGCGTACATCATATCTGGATGAGTCCCTGAGATTTCGGCGTCCTGGGCAACCGCACACCTTGCCCCTTCCTAGGGCCGACCCTGTAGATCATGCCTCAGATATAGCATAGTTTGTCTTAATGCATCCATATTCCATGCATGGGTATATATTGTGATGCCAAATAATGTTGCTTCACGAAGTTTTTACATTATCCGTATGTAAAATCCATTTTTCATTTTTCTTTGTGTCGAAAGGGGCTCATTTTGTGAAGCAACCACCAAGGAAGTGATGCGAAAATGCATCACCCTATTTTTACTAATTACTATAAAGCATTTAGTGGCCAAATCATCAATTGGTTCCAGCTAGAACCTCTCGGCGCAACCCCCGCGATATAAATGTCGGTCTTGCTGGAGGGGGCCCAAATTTAGCCTGGTGCTACCTCGTAGTTATCTCAATAATTTTTCAAAAAAATCATTTTCGGGTACAAAACATGGCATTTATTCAAAAATCCAACAAGATACTAGCAAGACCAGACACATAGCCAGGAACCCTAACTACCGTGGTATCGGCCGAATTTCGAAACCGGCCTCAAAATTTATTTCAGCCACACATCATGCATCCAGCAGCCAAAAATTTTGGGGTTCGGTCCTCCCCTCGTGCCATAGAGCGAATTCTGGCGGCCAAAAATTTCACGGCTAGGCACGCAAATTCACGCGCCACAAAGCGAAATGAAACTTTCGCGCACGGATATTACCGTTTAGCCTTCCTGCACAGAGCAACCCAAGGATTCGTGCAGAGGGCATGTACATAATCTATGCAAAAACCTCCTTTATCCCCTCACCAAGAGGAGACAGATCCAATCCACCACACCCCACCCATCCACCCATGCCGTTGTCGCCGCCCATCACAGCCTCCAACCCTCTTCCATGTTCATCTGGCGAGTAGTCATCTAGCCGTCGCCCTAGCACGTCCTCACATTTCTGGTTTCCCTCCACACCGTCAAGCTCGCAGATCAGCTGCCTCGCTTGGAGGACCGCCATCTCGCTGTCAGCCTCACCGGCAAGGTAGACAACTCGTCAACAAGGTCATCACCCTCTCCATCAACCTAGGCGTGAAGGTCTTCTACGTCTCCGTCCTTCTCGCCAACAATGTATGTTTGCTCGCCGTACACCTCGCCATCAAGGTCTGCCACTTCGTCTCTCACAACACCGTCAAGGCATGCCAGATCGTCGTCCACCTCGCCGACAAGGTCTCCACCAAGGTTCCTGGCAAGAAGCGCACAAAGAAAAGGTCCCTACTGCATGCAGGCAAGGAAACAATCACATTCTTTTTCTGCTCTTTTAAGCATGCTCGATGCTCATGTGTGTTTGCCTGTTTGAGGCAATAATTTTTTTGCCCGTGAAATTGCTTGTCTCAGAGGTTGTTCATTATACCGCTCATGTTTGCTCTAGGACAATCAATGCCATACGCTTGTATTTTGTTTAATTTCCTATTTAATTTTTAGCTTACTTAGATTTCTTTATTAATTTTAGATTCTCAAATGCATCCCATGGAAGAAAGTCGGACGAAAAACATTATGAGAAAACTGAGCGGTTGCAACAACTGGGTGTTAGGCCCTTTGCAAGTCGTCACATCGCCAACTGTATTCTCTCCTAAAAGAGGAAAAATGAAGTCTCTGAATCTAACTATGATCCTAAAGAGGAGGAAGATGCCACTGAATAATACTTATATGATGTCAGTGAGGAGGATGAGCTGCAGATCGACCCCTTACTTACCCATCTTGTGTTGAATTGTTTGCTATATGATTTATCCATATATCTGTTGCATTGACCGGTACATATGAAAATTTTAGCCTAAGAAGATGACATTCAAGAATACATCTACCGTCAGGACAAAGTTGGCTCCTGTTGGTGTAGCAACTGCTCGGAAGCACGTCTTGCAAGGACTAGGTGCTGGCACAGAAACTTCAAGAAAAACCAGGTCCAAGGGGAAGCAACCAATTGTCCAAGGCGCCCGGGCAGCTCCCCAAGCTGAGCACACACCTCCCCAAGGCCAGCAGTCAGGTCCCTGCCATCCGCTGGCACCTCCCCAAGTCCAGCAGCCAGGTCCATGCCTTTCGCGGCCACCTCCCCAAGTCCAGCGGCCAGGTCCCTTCCGTCCACAGGAACCTACCCAAGTCCAGCAGCCAGGTCCATGCATTTCGTGGGCACCTTCCCAAGGCCAGCGGCCAGGTCCGTGCCGTCCGCCAGCACCTCCCTAAGTCTAGCATCCAGGTCCCTGCCTTCCACGGGCACCTCCCCAAGGCCAGCGGCCAGGTCCTTTCCGTCCGTCGGCACCTGCCCAAGTCCATAAGCCAGGTCCATGCCTTCCGCAGGGACCTCCTGTCAACACCCGGATTTTTAATCCCAGATGCCTGTTATGCCATACATCGTAATCCCAGGATTACCATTTTTGCGAGACATAACAGATTTGGATACCACAGTACATCATCCATTACAAACCATACATAAGGTCTTACACAAATAAGGATCTCATGATCCAGTTCTTAATACAACTCAAGCAGCGGAAATACATAATACTAACGGTAGCGTAGGCGAAGCTCCATCTTCGGGGTCACAGGCAATGTTGACGATGGGAGATGATCCTAGTTGTCGTAACCTTCCTGGGGTCCATCCTCCAGGTACTCCTCTTCATAGTCTGGCCACGGGAATAGCCAGGGACAAAGCCATGAGTACTCTTTAAGTACTCGCAAACTAATACTAACAAGTGAAGGGGTTTTTGGTAGTATGACACTAAGCTCTATGGTTGTTTTGCAAAAAGCCAGATTTACCTCTACTAAGTTCAGAAGCAAGAAAAGCTAGTTGAAATTATATAACACCTAAGTGGGAACTTGTATTTCATATCACAACTCTGTTGTGGTCAAGTCAAAGTCTCAGTTTGTTTCAAAAGTCATTTTGAAAATATCTGACGGGGGAACAGTATGGCCACTCCAACTGTCCATAACCGCGGACGCGGCTATTCGAATAGTTTGACACTGTAGAGATTGTACAATTTCACCACAACATTCGATACATCCGCCAGGAACAAATCCTGAATTTACCATACTTAGTATGCGGATAATCAATCCTAACCTTTCAATTACACGCCCAAGTATAAGCACCTCTCCTGTGAGTTTGGCCTCCCAACCATGACCAACTGTCATCTTGGGTACTGCACAGGTGAACAATCTTCACAAGGTAGCCTCAACTCAGACCTTGGCCGTGAGGGAACCAATACTAAGGTATATAAGCTTCCAGTCAAGCCCTACCCAATTCTCGGGTATTGTGGTTGTACGGTAAAATTGGAATGGTATCGCATCCAAAAAACCATCAGTTTTATAAAGGGCTAAGGCTCATGCCTCAACATTTTTATCACCATAAATCATCTGGTGTTCGGAAACACATGCAAAACATTTCAATAGAATGATCCATCATTCCAAGGTTTTCATAACCATTTTTCCACCAAGTATTCCCATCTAAGTTGATCAAGTTTTATGCTTAACACTATCATCTACAAGTGGGGGTAAGTACTAATGAGGGGTAGTAAACTAGTGGAGTTTAACTAAGTTCAATCTCATGCCTTAGGATGACATAAACATTATCTAGCTTAGGCCAAATTTTATGCTCTTTATGCAACCTTCAATTATCTTTCTAGCATCTACAATTTACTTAAGTAAACTCTAAGTAATAGCTTTGATAAAGAAATAAAGTATAAAGCTTGTAAGTAAAACTAGGATTGGTTTATCAAGTGGTTATGATCATATATGCTTAAGGAATATAGTTGGCATGGTAACAAGCAAGTATTTGCTTGCATAGGTATAGTATCTTGCAAGTGTTAGCTTGCACAAGTATCAGTATAAGCTTGCTAAATTGCAAGTGTTAGCTTGCAAGTATTGGCTTTCCTTGTGCAGAGCAGTGGTTGAAGTTCTCCTTGGCTTCTTCTTCGTAGTATCCTCCTTCTTCCTCGTATCCTTGGTCGGTACTAGCGTCTATAAATAAATACGAGGTACACAATCACCAAAAAATACTTAACTACTTTCAATCATCACACAAAAGGGTCCTATAGATGATCTAGCATCATCACTAACATTACAAGATTAAAGCTTGGTTTAATTTCTTTTATTTTTAGAAAAGTAATTACTACTCATTGAAAAACTACTTAAGATTTAATATTCTCTAAACCAAACATGGGATCATGTTGACACATGTCATCACCACACATTTCAGTATATGGGAATTTGATTTAAAGTGGTGTCATAATTTAATAAGGTTTAACCTTTTATTTTACTTAAATAAAGTAGCTAGAAATGCCTATGTGGCATTCTTTTATTACTTGAACATTATTTCTGTAAGTAAACCCAAATGTTTTTATATATTCTGAAAGGTATGATCAAATGTGATTTTTGAGAGTTGGAATCAACTCAAAAGTTATTATAGTTTAAATTTCAAAAATGTTTGAATGCAGAAAAGCTTCTGCCTTGTTATTTTTACCAAGGTTGATCTATAGATTCAAATGATTTGAATCCAACGGGCTTGGATTAAGCATTTCAATATATTTCTAACAAAATTGGTTTCATTCAATTTGGTGTACTGAATCGAGCTGGGTTGATTTTTGAAACTAGGTACAGAATTGTGTTTGAATTAAAATGGAAAAAGTTAAATTCAAACGACTGGGCTGCGCGGGAAACGATAATGGGCCGGCCCGCTGTCACTTCGCAGCGCGGGGCTCAACTGGCAGGGGATTCCAACAGTCAGTGGCTCTTTAAACGTGAAGCGGTACAGGGCAATCTCATCTGCACGATCTAAGTCTAATAGAACGACTGCTACTCATCGTCCACATCGGGCGGTGCCGGCGATACAGAAACCTAACGCGGCTGGTGGGGGTCATCGGGGGCTCACCGGGGCTCAGGCGAGGGTCGGCGAGGAGGGCGAACGACGAAGTCGACGACGGCGAACCTCCTGGTACCGACAGCTTCTCCTGGGGTGGACGAAATCGACGGCGCCCTTCTTCTCTAGAGGCGGCCTGCTCCGGCCAAATTCTGGCGACGCATTGCTCGCCTTGCTCCGGGAATGGGGTGGAACGATCAGTGAGGAGAGGGGAGTGAGATGGTGTGAAGAGTTTGAGCGGGGGAGGCCTCTATTTATAGTCTCGACGACGAGACCGAACAGAATGGGCAGGCGACGGTGGCGACATGGCTACGGGCTGCTAGAGGCATGGCCGGCGGTGGAGATCGATCGGTGGTCTCCTGGCGATGCTCTATGGCTTTAATGCGCGTGTAGGGGCGGTGACAATCGGTCTGGAACATGTGATGCTCTGCGCGGCAGAGGCGGCGTCTTCGACGGCGAGCGGTGGCTGTGAGGCATGGGGCGGCGAATGGGGATGTCTGGCGGTCTCCTGGGACAGTGGTGATCGCGTATGCACGCGGCGAGGGCGGCACGCGGTCTGTGGGCGTGTGTCGAGGGTGGAGCTCTGGCGCATGCTCGACATGGTTGACAAAGGCATGGGCGCGGCGTTGCTGGGGTGCTCTGGTCGATCTTCGAGGCAGGGCTGGTCTAGAGGGGGCGGTGAGGCATGGGTGATCTACCAGACAAGGTTGGCACGGCTAGTTCCTCTCCTAGCTTGCTGTCTACACTGGGGTGGCATGAGTGGCTTCGGCTGTTCACCATTGATGACATTGCCAAGCTTACAGTGAGGCTAGGGCTTAGTTAAGTTGGCTAGATGATCTACTAAGGCTAGTGTAACCAGAGAGGGAACAAGTTAGGCTCAAATCACTGCTCCAAATAGTGTTTGGATTTTATTTGATTTGCATCTGCAAGGTGTTTGATGAAATGGCCGCATGAATTCAAGTTTTAAATTTTGAAAAGATTTTTGGTTGGTGTGCTAGGTAGGTGCTGGTGAGTCTGTAGATTCTTGGGTTTTGAAAGGTGAGCTTGTTTGAGTGATTTTTTGAAAAAGTGGGATCTTCCCATATGATAAAGATTCAATTTTAAACTGTCATTTAAACTATGCATTTGAATGTTTCTGGATGATCACAAGGTGGGCCTTGATACTTTGTTATGAGTACTATCAAGGGGTGCAAAGATCCAAACAAGTTTCTGTTAAGTTCTGAAAGTTAGAGACATCCAAAGTAGGCATGGCAGTTAAATTGGTCAAAATGACCATTCCCTTATTTTGTTTGTTTTGATTTATTTGTCTTTGGGAAAAGTGTGGGGATTATCTAGATGATATTTATTTCACCTAAGAATCCTTTTACAAGCAAAGAAACACATAAACAAGGCAATTCAAAAGAATTCAAAATGGGATGCATACACACATGCATGCTTTCATATTTTTATTTAGAAAAGTTTTTGTTAACCCTAATTTTGTTGCATAGAGTTTGATGATTCTAGTTTAATATTTTTGGGATGTTACAAACCTTCCCCCCTTAAACAAAATCTCGTCCCGAGATTTGAAAAAGGACGAAATGATTACCTAGGATTTGAAGAGATCGGGAAACTCCGTCCTGATGTGATCTTCGCGCTCCCAGGTAGCTTCCTCTTCTGTGGGGTTGCTCCACTGAATTTTGAGAAACTTGATGCTTCGGGTTCTGGTGGTTCGGAAAGCTTCTTCCAAAATACGGATGGGTACTTCGGGATAGGTCAGGTCATCGTTGATTTCTATGGTTCGGTGATCGATATTCTTGAACACTTCCGTCTTCTCCGGAACTTCGAGGCACTTGCGAAGTAATGAGATATGGAACACATTGTGCACGGCTGACATCTCTTTGGGTAGTTCCAATTGATACGATACTTCTCCTCGATGGTTCAGAATCTTGAAAGGTCCGATATATCTGGGGGCTAACTTTCCTTTCAGCTAGAAACGCTGCATTCCCTTCAATGGCGACACTTTTAGATATACAAAATCTCCTATGTTGAAGGCGAGGTCTCGACGTCTCTTGTCGGCATAACTCTTCTATCTGGACTGGGCTGTATTGAGGTGCTCACGAATCTTGTGAACCTTCTCTTCTGCTTCTCATAGGATATCGGGTCCGAAAATCTGACTCTCTCCTACTTCCGACCAGTTCAAAGGGGTGCAACACTTCCTTCCGTACATGAAGTCAAATGGGGCCATATGCAAACTAGCTTGATAACTGTTGTTGTATGAAAATTCTGCAAATGGCAGACAGTCTTCCCACTTAGATCCATATTCTAACACACATGCTCTCAGCATATCTTCGAGTATTTGATTTACTCGCTCCGTTTGTCCATCGGTCTGAGGGTGATACGCGGTGCTGAAATCTAGGCGGGTTCCTAAACCTTCTTGAACTTTCTTCCAGAATCTCGAGGTAAACTGAGTTCCTTGATTCGATACGATGTTCTTGGGGACTCCATGCAAACTAACGATTCTAGCGATGTATAACTCCGCTAGCTTCGAACTCTGATATGTGGTCTTGACAGGTAAGAAATGGGTGACATTGGACAATCTGTCCACTATGACCCAGATAGAGTCATATCCCCTACTAGAAGTAGGCAATCCGATGATAAAGTCCATTCCAACGGAATCCCATTTCCATTCCGGAATCTGCAATGGTTGCAACAATCCAGCGGGTCTTTGATGTCCGGCCTTGACTCGCTGACATATATCACACTTGGCGATATAGCTTCCGATTTCTCTCTTCATCTTATGCCACCAAAATTGCTCTTTCAAATATTGATACATCTTAGTTCCTCCGGGGTGGATAGAATAAATAGTATCATGAGCTTCCTTGAGAATCACTTCTTTCAACTCAGAATCTGCTGGTACACAAAGGCGTCCTTTGTATCACAGAACTCCTTCTTCTTCTTCGGTGAATCCGGGTACTTTGCCTATACCGATACGACGCTTGATTCCGTCAATACTAGCATTTCCTTTCTGCGCCTCTTTGATCTGGCTGATCAAAGTGGGTTGAAGTTCTATGCTAGCCAAAAATCCTTCACTCACTAATTCCATTAAAAAATCTTCCATCTCTTTGTGCAAACTTGGTTGCTCCTTCAAAATCATGGAGTTCAAGTGGCACGGCAATCTGCTAAGGGCATCTGCTACCACGTTGGCTTTACCAGGGTGATAGTGAATGCCCAGATCGTAATCCTTGATTAACTCAATCCATCTTCTCTGCCTCATATTCAACTCCTTCTGAGTGAATATATACTTCAGGCTCTTGTGATCCGAATAAATCTCACAATGATTTCCCATCAGATAATGCCTCCATGTCTTCAGGGCTAGAACTACGGATGCGAGTTCGAGGTCATCGGTTGGGTAATTTTTCTCATGTTGTTTTAGTTGTCGAAATAGATAAGATATAATTTTGCCTTCTTGCATTACCACACATCCGAGACCGATCTTGGATGCGTCACAATACACGTCGAAGGGCTTCGTGATATCCGGCATGATTAAGATTGGGGCTGAAATCAATCTCCTCTTGAGTTCTTGAAAACTCGCTTCACATTTGTCTGTCCATTCAAACTTCTTGTCCTTCTTCAGCAATTGGTTCATGGGTCTGGCGATACTCAAGAATCCTTCTACGAACTTGCGGTAGTATCCTGCCAATCCGAGAAATGCACGAACTTGGGTTTGAGTGGTTGGGGCTTGCCAATCTTCGACATCTTTCACCTTTGCAGGGTCAATGGCAATCCCATTGGCTGATACAATAAGGCCGGGGAATCCTACCTCCTGTAACCAGAATTCACATTTGCTAAACTTGGCATACAGCTGATGCTCTCTAAGGGTTCCAAGAATGAACCTTAGGTGTAGCTCATGTTCTTCTTCCGATTTGGAATAAATCAGAATGTCATTGATGAAAACAACGACAAACTTATCCAAGAAGTCCATAAAAATCTTATTCATGAGATTCATGAAATAAGCGGGGGCATTGGTTAATCCAAAAGACATGACGGTATACTCGTATAATCCATATCTGGTGGTAAAGGCAGTCTTGGGAATATCCTCTGCCCAAATTTTGAGTTGATGATAGCCAGTCCTAAGATCAATCTTAGAAAACACTTTGGCACCAGTCAACTGATCAAACAAATCTTCTATCTTGGGCAAGGGGTACTTGTTTTTGATGGTGACATCATTCAACTTCCGATAATCCGTACACAAACGGTTACCTCCATCTTTCTTGTCCACAAACAAAACAGGTGATCTCCATGGTGACACACTTGGTTGAATCAATCCAATTTCCAGCATGGCATCCAGTTGCTTCTTCAGTTCTGCTAGTTCAGACGGTTTCATACTATATGGTCTCTAGGCTATGGGTCCTGTTCCGGGGATTAGTTCGATGATAAACTCAATATCCCGATCTGGGGGCATACCGGGCAAAACATCTGGAAATACATCGGGGTATTCACAGACTATCCAGACTTGGTCAATGGTAGGTTGGGCTATACTCTTGTTGCACTTGAATTGACGAGGTAAGTTTTCAGATACATGCTCGACTGATATTCCGGCTGTACTGGTCATGGTTATGGCTTTCTTGGCACAGTCAATCAATCCTTTATGTTTGGACATCCACTCCATTCCTAGTACTACTTCCAAACCTTTAGTTCCGAGTACTATCAGGTTAGCATAACAATCTATGCCATGGATTCAGATAGGGACGGCTTTGCAAATTTGCCTAGCCTTGGTGTTGAACCGGGAATTTGAACGATCATAACATGCTTCAGTTTTGTTGGTTGAATCTTACTAGTGCAGGCAAATTCTTCGGTGACAAATGAATGCGATGCACCAGAATCAAACAACACTCTTGCAAGTACTGAATTAACAGAAAACATACCTAGCATGACGTCTGGCGCTTCCTGAGCTTCTTCAGCATGCATGAGAAAAAGACGGCCGTTGCGGTTGAGCGAATTCCCTGGGGCAAACCTTCTTCCTGGTTGAACACGACGCTGCTGCTGAGCTGGGGCATTTGCATTGGGGGCTGTGGCATTCTTATTGTTGGGGCACTCGTTGGAGTAGTGACCCTTATTTCCACAGTCATAACAAGTCACTTGCGACTTGTCCTTTGCTGTAACAGGCACAACATTGCTTCCAGTCCTCGGGGAAGTGTTGGTGTTGGCGGTAGCATTGTTGTTGTTGAACTTGGGTGGGGCACGGTTGAAATTGCTAGAGTTGCCGGGGTTGTTGTGATTTCCTCCGGGCCTAGGGTTTCCACGGTTGGGATAGGTCGAACGGTTCATTGGGGGTCTGTTGGTTCTCGGGGCAAATCTTGGAGATGGGTTGGGGCGGTACTTTGGGGTCTGATGGGTTCCGGGTTGATGCATCATGCGACGCTTGCGGTTCTCATTGGCTTGGTTAATCTTTCCTTCCATCCGGATGGCAGAGTCGACCAGGGCTTCAATATCAGCAAAGGGGATATTGACTAACACTGTCTGCATCTCATCGTGCAGACCATTCAGGAATCTTTCTTTCTTCTTGGCTTCAGCGTCGATCTCATCCGGGGCATACCTAGCTAATGACAAAAATTTGTCATGGTATTCCACTACAGTCATCCGTCCTTGCTTCAGTTCTCTGAACTCATCTCTCATTCTCTTGATCAAACCTGGTGGCACATGGGTTCTGCTGAACTTGACTTTGAATTCCTCCCAGGTCATCATCTATCCTCCGGTCATTGCATGAACACTTTTCCACCATGCTCTGGCATCTCCGGCTAGATAGTGGGTGGCGAACAGAACTTTCTCGTTAGCTTCCACTCCGGCGAATTCTAGGTTATTTTCCATGGTTTGCAGCCAATCATCGGCGTCTAAGGGCTCTTTCGACTTAGTGAAAACAGGTGGGTTGGTGTTCTGGAAATTCTTGAGCTTAGATCCATTGTTGTCCTAGTTTCCATGGCCTTGATTGTTGTGGGCTAGCTGAGCTATCTGTTGAAGGGTGGCTAGGTTGGCTTGACGTTCCGCTCTTTCAGCTTCGTGGTCAGAAACCAACATTTGCAAGATCTGCAACATCGGGTCCGGGGATGAACCACTTCCTCCGCGTGGCATCTGAAGATTGAGATAGATCATGAGAAAAGAGGGGAATTTCTAAGGTTCAGGGCTTTGAAAAGTTTTTAAAGTTTGACTCAGATTTTCTAACAACTTGCTTTTCATTCATTCATTCATAGCACACGATACAAACACACACCACAACAAGGTAAACAGATGGTTTTAGGAACCATTCTGGAAACTACGATACAGTGGGACCGAATACTACTCACTATGCTAGTGCTCAAGTGCTACTACTCCTCGGAGTCGGTGTAGTCTTCATCCTCATCATCATCGTCATCATTGATGAAGGTGAAATCCTCCTCATCAGTGAATAAATCCATAGCCTGATCCTCCAGAAAATCATCATCATCGCTGAGATAGGAGTAGGGGTCTCCACGAAGATCCTCTCCGACATTCTCCCTTTCTTCCAACTGCATGTCTCTCTCGTGGATGGTCTCCTCCAAAGACGAGATACGGTGGCGAAGACGGGCAATGATGCGCTCCTTCTTGTCGAGCTGACGGCGGCAAGACTTATGATCCTTTGCTAACATGGCGATGGTCTGATCCTTCGTCTTGATAATAGCGGACTTGTGGTTGGAGTAGTCACGGCAATTATCCAACTCCTGCTGACGATCGTACATCATGAAGCTAAGGTGGTCCAACTGAGTCTTCAGCTCGTGGTGGTATGGGGCTTCCAGTGGCTATCCATTAGCATCACGCCTTGGGCAAAACTCAAAGCGGGTACCCTTGATCTGGTTGATACTCTGCCCACTCAGACGGGCAAGAGCTTCTTGCATGGCCCTAGCAAGTCCATCGAGCCAGTTGGTCTCTCTTAAGGTAAACTGAATTCCCTCAGCAGTGGGAGGTTCAATCTTTCCTTGGAGACTTGCAATAATTAGCCAATCCAGATCTTCTCCTCCTTGATCATTGAGCTGAGCTCCGAAGAACTCAGGGTGCGGACGCTCCAGAAGTTCTGACAGCTGGTCCAAATCCCTCTCAAAGATAAGGTCTCCTCCATTCCCCAACTGATAAAACTTGCTGTACTTCACGTCCATCTATAAGAATATAGGATGAGTAAGTTAGTAGAGTGATCAAGTGTGTCAAATTTTTATGAATTTTGCAAGAGTTTTTGAAGAACATGAATTTTTATGAAAGAATCAAGGTGATAAGAATGGGAATAAGTTTTTGTAAATATTTGCTTCTTTCGGTTTTGAAACTAAGTTTTTGATTCAAACGTCCAGTCTAACTAGGGTCTCCTATGGTCAGGATGGCTCTGATACCAACTTGTCAACACCCGGATTTTTAATCCCAGATGCCTGTTATGCCATACATCGCAATCCCGGGATTACCATTTTTGCGAGACATAACAGATTTGGATACCACAATACATCATCCATTACAAACCATACATAAGGTCTTACACAAATAAGTATCTCATGATCCAATTCTTAATACAACTCAAGCAGCGGAAATACGTAATAATAACGGTAGCGTAGGCGAAGCTCCATCTTCGGGGTCACAGGCAATGCTGACGATGGGAGATGATCCTAGTTGTCGTAACCTTCCAGGGGTCCATCCTCCAGGTACTCCTCTTCATAGTCTGGCCAAGGGAATAGCCAGGGACAAAGCCATGAGTACTCTTTAAGTACTCGCAAACTAATACTAACAAGTGAAGGGGTTTTTGGTAGTAGGACACTAAGCTCTATGGTTGTTTTGCAAAAATCTAGATTTACCTCTACTAAGTTCAGAAGCAAGAAAAGCTAGTTGAAATTTTATAACACCTAAGTGGGAACTTGTCTTTCATATCACAACTCTGTTGTGGTCAAGTCAAAGTCTCAGTTCATTTCAAAAGTCATTTTGAAAACATCTGACGGGGGAACAGTATGGCCACTCCAACTGTCCATAACCGTGGACACGGCTATTCGAATAGTTTGACACTCTGCAGAGATTGTACACTTTCACCACAACATTCGATACATCCGCCAGGAACAAATCCTGAATTTACCATACTCAGTATGCGGATAATCAATCCTAACCTTTCAATTACACGCCCTAGTATAAGCACCTCTCCTGTGAGTTTGGCCTCCCAACCATGACCAACTGTCATCTTGGGTACTACATAGGTGAACAATCTTCACAAGGTAGCCTCAGCTCAGACCTTGGCCGTGAGGGAACCAATACTAAGGTATATAAGCTTCCAGTCAAGCCCTACCCAATTCTCGGGTATTGTGGTTGTACGGTAAAATTGGAATGGTATCGCATCCAAAAAACCATCAGTTTTATAAAGGGATAAGGCTCATACCTCAACATTTTCATCACCATAAATCATCTGGTGTTTGGAAACACATGTCCAAAACATTTCAATAGAATGATCCATCATTCCAAGGTTTTCATAACCATTTTTCCACCAAGTATTCCCATCTAAGTTGATCAATTTTTATGCTTAGCACTAGCATCTACAAGTGGGGGTAAGTACTAATGAGGGGTGGTAAACTAGTGGAGTTTAACTAAGTTCAATCTCATGCCTTAGGATGACATAAAGATTATCTAGCTTAGGCCAAGTTTTATGCTCTTTATGCAACCTTCAATTATCTTTCTAGTATCTACAATTTACTTAAGTAAACTCTAAGTAATAGCTTTGATAAAGAAATAAAGTATAAAGCTTGTAAGTAAAACTAGGATTGGTTTATCAAGTGGTTATGATCATATATGCTTAAGGCATATAGTTGGCATGGTAACAAGCAAGTATTTGCTTGCATAGGTATAGTATCTTGAAAGTGTTAGCTTGCACAAGTATCAGTATAAGCTTGCTAAATTGCAAGTGTTAGCTTGAAAGTATTGGCTTGCCTTGTGCAGAGCAGTGGTTGAAGTTCTCCTTGGCTTCTTCTTCGTAGTATCCTCCTTCTTCCTCGTATCCTTGGTCGGTACTAGCGTCTATAAATAAATACGAGGTACACAATCACCAAACAATACTTAACTACTTTCAATCATCACACAAAAGGGTCCTATAGATGATATAGCATCATCACTAACATTACAAGATTAAAGCTTGGTTTAATTTCTTTTATTTTTAGAAAAGTAATTTCTACTCATTGAAAAACTACTTAAGATTTAATATTCTCTAAACCAAACATGGGATCATGTTGACACATGTCATCACCACACATTTCAGTATATGGGAATTTGATTTAAAGTGGTGTCATGATTTAATAAGGTTTAACCTTTTATTTTACTTAAATAAAGTGGCTAGAAATGCCTATGTGGCATTCTTTTATTACTTGAACATTATTTCTGTAAGTAAACCCAAATGTTTTTATATATTCTGAAAGGTATGATCAAATGTGATTTTTGAGAGTTGGAATCAACTCAAAATCTATTATAGTTTAAATTTGAAAAATGTTTGAATGCAGAAAAGCATCTGCCTTGTTATTTTTACCAAGGTTGATCTATAAATTCAAATTATTTGAATCCAACGGGCTTGGTTTAAGCATTTCAATATCTTTCTAACAAAATTGGTTTCATTCAATTTGGTGCACTGAATCGAGCTGGGTTGATTTTTTAAACTAGGTACAGAATTGTGTTTGAATTAAAATGGAAAAAGTTAAATTCAAACGACTGGGCTGCGCGGGAAACGATAATGGGCCGGCCCGCTGTCACTTCGCAGTGCGGGGCTCAACTGACAGGGGGGTTGCACCAGTCAGTGGCTCTTTAAACGTGAAGCGGTACGGGGCAATCTCATCCGCACGATCTAAGTCTTATCGAACGGCTGCTACTCATCATCCGCGGCAGGTGGGGGTCGTCGGAGGATCACCAGGGCTCAGGCGAGGGTCGGCGAGGCGGGCGAACGACGAAGTCGACGACGGAGAACCTCCTGGTACCGGCAGCTTCTCCTGGGGTGGACAAAATCGACGGCGCCCTTCTTCTCCAGAGGCGGCCTGCTCCGGCCAAATTCCGGCGACGCGCTGCTCGCCTTGCTCCGGGAACGGGGTGGAACGATCAGTGAGGAGAGGGGAGTGCAATTGTGTGAAGAGTTTGAGCGAGGGATGCCTCTATTTATAGTCTCGACGACGAGACCGAACGGAATGGGCAGGCGACGGTGGCGACATGGCTACGGGCTGCTAGAGGCATGGCCGACGGTGGCGATCGATCGGTGGTCTCCTGTCGATGATCTATGGCTTTAATGCGCGTGTAGGGGCGGTGGCAATCGGTCTGGAACATGTGATGCTCTGCGCGACAGAGGCGGCGTCTTCGACGGTGAGCGGTGGCTGTGAGGCATGGGGCGGCGAACGGGGATGTCTGGCAGTCTCCTGGGACAGTGGTGATCGCGTATGCCCGCGGCAAGCGCGGCGCGCGTTCTGTGGGTGTGTGTCAAGGGTGGCGCTCTGGCGCACGCTCGACATGGTTGACAGAGGCACGGGCGCGGCGTTCCTGGGTGCTCTGATCGATGTCTTTGAGGCAGGGCTGGTCGAGAGGGGGCGGTGAGGCATGGGTGATCTCCCAGACAAGGTTGGCACGGCTAGTTCCTCTCTTAGCTTGCTGTCTACACTGGGGTGGCATGGGTGGCTTCGGCTGTTCACCATTGATGACATTGCCAAGCTTATAGTGAGGCTAGGGCTTAGTTAAGTTGGCTAGATGATCTACTGAGGCTAGTGTAACCAGAGAGGGAACAAGTTAGGCTCAAATCACTGCTCCAAATAGTGTTTGGATTTTATCTGATTTGCATCTGCAAGGTGTTTGATGAAATGACCGCATGAATTCATGTTTTGAATTTTAAAAAGATTTTTGGTGGGTGTGCTAGGTAGGTGCTGGTGAGTCTGTAGATGCTTGGGTTTTGAAAGTTGAGCTTGTTTGAGTGGTTTTTGAAAAAGTGGGATCTTCCCATATGATAAAGATTCAATTTTAAACTGTCATTTAAACTATGCATTTGAATGTTTCTGGATGATCACAAGGTGGGCCTTGATACTTTGTTATGAGTACTATCAAGGGGTGCTTAGATCCAAACAAGTTTATGTTAAGTTCTGAAAGTTAGAGACAGCCAAAGTAGGCATGGGAGTTAAATTGGTCAAAATGACCATTCCCTTATTTTGTTTGTTTTGATTTATTTGTCTTTGGGAAAAGTGTGGGGATTGTCTAGATGATATTTATTTCACCTAAGAATCCTTTTACAAGCAAAGAAACACATAAACAAGGCAATTCAAAAGAATTCAAAATGGGATACATACACACATGCATGCTTTCATATTTTTATTTAGAAAAGTTTTTGTTAACCCTAATTTTGTTGCATAGAGTTTGATGATTCTAGTTTAATAGTTTTGGGATGTTACACCTACCCAAGGCCCGCAGCCAGGTCCCTGCCATCCATCGGCACGTCTCCAAGTTCAGGAGCCAGGTCCCTGCCTCCCGTGGACACCACCCCAAGGCCAGTGGACAGGTCCCTATCGTCCGACTGCACCTCCCCAAGTCCAGCAGCCATGTCCCTGCCTTCCGCGGGCACCTCCCCAAGGCCAGCGGACAGGTCCCTGCCGTCTGCCTGCACCTCCCCAAGTCCAAAAGCCAGGTCCATGCATTCTGCGGGCACCTCCACAAGGCCAGCAACTAGTTCCCCACCGTCCTCCTGCACCTCCCCAAGGCTAGCATCCCGCTCACTGCCTTCTGCGGGCACCTAACGATGGCCAGCATCAGCCCCCGCCCAGCCATGCATTCGCGCCTCTCCAAGGCGACCTTGCACCTGAGGGTTCAGCTACCCTAGGTGAGGGGTCAGATTCTTGTCGTGATGGATGGTTATTTGACCGTTTTGACTGGGATCAAGAAGGTAACATGTTAAACCGATTGCGTCCTCACACTTATTGCATTTTTCTGTTGTAGAACAACAACTCATACCCATTATATTCTTGTAGATGAATTTAGCCATAATCATTCTGAAGACACCGTTATGCATGACGATCATTAGTTTGTAGTTGACAAGATGCCCACATAACAAAAACTTCCACTTTTCGTTCCTGTAGGAAAAACTAGACCAGTGTCACCATTGATTCCTGCCAAGTTTGCCACTAAGTGTGCAGTAACATTCAGGACTAAGATGCCTATGTTCCCAAATTGGAATGATTATAGGGAGAGAACGGATGTCATAGCACACTTTTACGGCAAAGTTTTTGTATGTTCTGTAGCACTCAGTTGTTCCTTTATTCCATTGTTGTTTATGCCATGGCTGATGATCCTTGTTCTATTTCAGCAAAAGTTTATCATGGACCCCTCTCTACCAGATGTGCAGTTTGCTTGCAACAAGCAGTTCATGAGGCACACAAGAAATCAACGGCATTGTCTGAACAAATGGTTTTTTGACCCCATCCCAAAGAATGAAGTTACAAGGGTATCTCCTGGGGAACACATGAGTGATGAGGAATGGTGCAGGCTTATCAATTTTTGTTCTGACCCAAAGAACTAGGTCATGTCTTATTTACTCAACTTCCCTCCTGTTTGAATTGTTTAAGCATGACTAACTGTATGCTCCCTGTTTGTGTAGGCTCTATCTGCAAAAAATAAGACTAGAAGACAGTCATTCAAGTACCCTCATGCCATTGGTGCTCGCAACTACGAGGTTTTGTGCGACATGGAGGAACATTCCAATGAACTTCTTCCAAATGGTAATATGAAATAAGTAATGGTAAGTGCTCCATAATACTATCCATCTTCGTAAAATTCAGTGATCTTTTCTTCCCTCAAACGTATACTATGTGTTTATAATTTTCTCGCTATGTTTCTCATATTCTCTTTTATTCCTGAAACTGGTAGGAAGTCATGGAAATCAACATGGTGCCATCTACTTCCGAAGATGGCACAGACGATGAACCAAATCCTTCCAACAAATATGTGCACTTTGTGTTGTCGTAGGACAAGAGAAAGCCAACTTTCCTAAAGAACATGGTCATCCATGCAAGTACTTCAAGACTAACCAAGTCTCAACTAGAAGTGCAACTCGAGGCTCAATGAGAAGGTAATATGGAACCATGTTCTACCATCGAGGAGTTGCAGAAAGTGAATGAATCTAGCGAGGCAGATAGGCTGAAGTATTTGGAAGACCTAGGAGCAATGCGGAAGAAACAAGAAGACCTGAGGAAGAAACAATAAGAGGCAAATGCATTAATTCAACAAGTGTTGGATCGACTGTCGGAACCAAAAGAGGCAATTTGGTAAGTGAACTGGTGTTGTGGATCTTGTGGTGAATCTGTCAAAATTTGTCCAAGAAACATTTATGATGTTCAGTAGTATTATGGTGTTGAACCTTTTATGTGATTTTCTTTGAAGCTGGTATTTATTTTGTGATGGTGATCTACGATGTTCTGCCCCTGATCCATGACGATATCAGGTCGTCATGTACCGTCCAGATTCTTCTAGTCTGTGTAGCTTGCATGAACTCATTAAATACATTATAGAAATTTTCTAATGATCCCTCTATTAATGTTCATCAAGCAGGATTTGGATCATACATAGCAAACTATGTCATAAAAGAAAAGATAGAAAGATACAACAATGAAGCTATGATACCACCAAAGCTTGGGGATGCATGGATCCCTAAGATATTAATCACTTTTGTAAAATGAACTTACCATGCTATATTAGATCCAGAATCTGGTGTTTCAGTTTTGTCAAAGTAATTGTATGACTTGCTTGAACTAAAAAATATGAAAAAATGCACTATTGATCTTTTAATTGCTAATGATTCTACCAACATAGGTAGACTTAATGATGTTATGGTTGAATTACATATGACTTATGTTCCTGTTGATTTTATTCTTATGGATATGGGAAGTAAAATCTCTAGTCCTATAATCTTGGGAAGACATTTTTTTAAGAACCATAGGGGTTGTAATTGATTCGAAGGAAGGGAATATGAAGTTTTAGTTCATCCATAAGAAGTGCATGGAAAAATTTCCAAGGAAGAAGGAGACATCAAGGTACAAGCTACCACATGATCTCCTCTCATCTTAAAACATGCAAGTAAAGCCTAGATATATGGCTATAAAGAATGCACTTTTCAGGAGGCAACCCATTTATTTTTGATTTAGATTTCCTTTTTGCACTTGTTGTAGTAAGATAGTTTTAGTTTATTTTACCTTCTATAGTTTTTAATAAAGTACCAAGTTTTTCCCATCTGGTTGATATTAAATTGATAGAACTGTTGGGAATTGTAGTTCCCTACATGATAGTGTTTACGAAAAAATTCCCTATGGAGTTATAACTCTAATTGAGTTCATATTTAAAATTAAGTTGCAACTTTTAATCCTCTCTATGCACAGAAATTAGAAAAAAATCCTGACATGTTTAACTAGGCAAAAAAATAAGTTCTGTACCTACTGCTTTTTGGATAGATTATGTATTTTGTTGTTTGAATCATTGCTTTGAGTATCATTATGATTTTGTATGAATATTTTGATCTTAGATTAATGTTGGAAACTAAATATACTCTTTGTACATCTCAATCCAAAATTTGTTTGGGACTTCTATTGCAGCTTGCAATATATATCTTTGTGCCACTAATGTTGCCTCTCGGAAAAGAGATGGGAAGGAAAGTTTTGTGTTGAAGTTTTTTCACAGAGAATGGAGGAATAACATACTATGAGCTATCCTAGAATGGTGAATACCATAATATTAGGGATTCCCATGGCACCCCACTAGAACTATTACACTCACGTTTGCAAACCTCTAAACTTGGTTATTCGAGCAACATAAGATTTACGCATAAACTTGGAGCGTCTTTATTTTGTTTTATGTTTTATTTTGCATGTTTATCTTTTAAATAATGAGACCACCACTTGAAGTTATGTTGAATAAGTATGAAAGAGCTACTAAAATAAAAAATAAAGATTAGGTTGGATGCTATTCAAAATAAGGGAAATGCAAAGTAGAAGTTAGCATACAAACCATGCATGTCGTTGTATATTTCATACATCTTAACAAATATTAATTTAGAAGGGCATTATGTATTACTACCTTTATTTACATACATGTACAATTAGCTTTATTACTTGCCTAATAGAGAATGGGTAGTACTATGGACACATTTGCATGCTTGTAGATGTTAACCTTCCTATCAGCCAACCCAAAGAAAAGAAATTATCAAATAAGCTAAGACTTGTATCCAAAACCCTTAAACCCCATTACTCCAACAGTGTCCACCATACCTACCTATATAGAATTTTCTATTCCAAGTATATTATACGTGTTATATCTTTGAATATTTTAAATCATCTGTTTTGGGTAGTTTAAAGCTCATGGGAAAGTAAGAGGGAAGTGCACAACCGCTTGAAATAAAGAAGAATAATTAAACTTGAATCATTGTGATTGAAATTATATTTGTTATGTACTTGAAAACTTATGAGTTGAGCATTAACAAAACCATGTTGATATGGGGTACACTTTCATAATTTCACTATGTGATGATATCATGTTTTCTTTTGGTTGTGCATGCCTACCATGTGAAATAAGCTGGAGTAAGTATTCTTGTTGAGTACGCATATGCATGAGAGGGAGCATTGTGCCGCTAACCTAAGACATGATATGCATCATGGTGGAAATTTATAGCATGGGCATTCAAATAAGCACTTTAAATAAAACTCTATGCAAATGGTAAATAAAATAACTATTGAGAATGCCTATTTTTTGTTTGTCTTGTCATCTGAGTATGGATAGTCTCTCAAATACTCCTCTTACAAGGGGGCAATAGGTACCTCAGTGCCACCTCGTTTGGAACTGTAGCGTGGATGTCTGAGTACTTGTGGTCAATGGGCATGAGAACAGAGCAGAAACGGACAGAATTAAGTGGTGCCACATTTGTATTCATATTTTTTGCGGAAGTGGAAACGAATACGAAATTCCATAAACAAAAATAAATGCAGATATTGTCGAAAACATATACAAACCGAATATGGTGTAGACACGGAATGACACAGATTTTACCCGAAACCAAGAGAACCATGAAATCATTCAATAAATCTCAAACATTTAAGAAACCACAGAAAAATGTGACCTGATTATAGCACGGTGCTAGGTTTACAAGGCAATAAGGGAAACATCAAATCGTGAAAGCCCGCTCAAATGCATGAAGGCATTACATGGTCACCGGTTCTGGGCTAAGGAGCTTTGCAAGTTTGGCTTGAGAAGTTCGTGTAATTAGTTAGTTGGACTTTTTCATAAACATCAACCCTAAAATAGAAATTCCATATTATATGGAAACGGAAATTCCATTTACGCGTCTATTTGGCCGGAAAACGTTGTTCCATTTCTACCAAAAAATATGTTTTGCAAACTTCGGTTTCCGTATTTTCATTCTGTTTCTGTTTTGCCACGGAAAAATGGAAAACTTTTTGCTCCACTTTCATCCCTACTTATTAGGATTTACCCTATCTTATTTATATGCTTAATGGTCCATAGTAATTTCATTTGCTATTATATGAGTAACGTATTGTTAAGAATACATGTTAGTTTATAAGAGGTATCACTTCATAGCTCATTTGTTTATTGTTGTTCTTTAAGAAGTATAAAGCATGCAACCTTGAATAGTAAGATCATGACTTATGCTATGAACAAAGTCCAAAGTTCATGTTAGTTTTAGCATATTTGTGCTCGAGGACTAGCATATATAGGTTAATCTTGGGGATGTTGATCCATATAAAACGCATACATAAACATTGTAGTTTATTGATATTTGTTCCCACATATTTACAACTTATATGATGTTATATTCATGGTTTACATTGATTGGTAATTTACCAATGATCCCCTTTATTTGGTTTATAACTCTGTAGGACAAGAAAATCCTGTTTTGCGTATTTTTAAGTTACAAGGACCAAAACTAAGTCAAATGGACCTAGGATTTTTTATGGGGTTCGTCGCATGGAAAACAAAAAAATCCTACGTGCGAACCACTATCTAGCCAAAGATCATCTACGAGATGGTAACAACGAGTAACTCACCCTCGAAGACCGTAAATGGGATTATGTTCCTACACAAACATTGTCAATGAAGATGTACACGCGACGATCTCAAGATTGGGTACTCACGGCAGCACAACCATCGGCACCTCCGTACTCGATCATATGTGCGGCTCGTTGGCGTCCTCCACGCCCTCGGTCCAGCGGGGCAGCGAAAGAAAGGTGCGATGACCCAACATACCACTTCATGTGTAGTACACTATAGTCGTTGACATGACATCCACAGAACACCGTTCCATAAATATCACATCCCTCAGAGTGGTACAACAGAAACATCGCGGGTCCATATTATAAACATACATACATTGTTATTATTACAACACCAGAAGTTCGAGACTTCAAAAGATTCAAATTACAAACCAACTTAAAACTGTTTTAGCGGAAGATTTAAAGTTTCAACTTATACTCTGAATTGAGCTCAACAACTTATTATATAAAGTTTCTGCTGCCCGGATCAATTGGTTACTAATAACTACGTCAACTATCCTGACTCATTCTCCTCCACTCCATAACGGATGTCATAGTCCACCCCTTCCACACCGCTAAACAGATCAGGCTCCTCGTAGTAGACATCCTCTTGGCCTTCTGCTGCGTACAACGGAGTATCTTCTGGATCCTCAGAGTCTAAGCAGGGGATCAAAGGGAAGGGTGAGTAACAGCGTTACCTAGAAAGTTCATTATATGCAAGGTGGGAAGTTTGATGCTCTATCTACCACCTCGGACTATTATTCCTTGGCACTATGCAGTTTTGTCACATCCCAAAATTTTCCAAATTTTGAAATGTGAAAAAATAAACAAACAAAAGAAACAAATGTTGAAATTTAGGGTGAAAAGAAACTTTTTTCTTCTAAATGGAAACATCAAAACCCTACTTGAACAAAATTTGAATGAAAAGGCAACAAACAACATTTTCAAACAAGTCAAATGCATCCCTGCAAGGAAAGTATCTAAATTTAAAACACTTGCAAAACTTAAACCAAAACCTAAACCCTAATGAAAGAAAACATCCCCAAGATCACTCCAAGACTATGGCCTTGTTCCATATAAAAATTTATCAACTAACATTTCTAAATGACAAAAAAGGTAAACAAAAAATATTACAAAACGATGGAAATTGGTCTCACTCAATTTGGAGCCATGGATAAAAACTTATGATTTTAATAAGATAAAAGAAAATATTCCAAGACTAATAAAGCTCCTAGCTAAAACCAATACCAAATTATGAGAAAAGTAATCCTAAAAGGATTTAAAAGGATAAATAAATATCAAATAAATTTTTACAAAGTGGAATCACTAATTTTGGAGCTATAAATAAAAAGATATGAATTTTATAAGATAAAGAAAGAATTAAATAAATAAGAATTGTTTAAAAGACAATGTAAACCATTGGCCAAATCCCTAAGCAAAGGGAATAAAAGTAATTCAAATAAAATATTATTTAAATAAAATTATATGGGTTTATGAACCATATGCATCTTTATTTAAATAAAGACGAATTGCCTCACTTAAATAAATATTAAATCACAAGTAAAATATTTGGATTATTCCAAAATGGACTAATTAAATCAACACATATTTTGAGTAAAATCTACTGAAAAGATTTGGAAAGATTTGAATTCAAATTGTTGTTCAAAACAATTGATTCAAATATAAAAGAAAATATAAACATAAAATATAAACAGAAAAAAGAAAGAGAATAAGAAGAAAAAATAGAAAGCTAACCCTACCCAGCACCCCAGCCTGGCCCAACAGAAGCCCACCTAGGCCACTCTCATCTCTTCCCCGTAGATCTTTTCTCACCACACACCCCCCACACCCTCTTGTTGACTAACCGACCCCACGCCAGGTTAGCGTCGTCTTCAACCCAGCGACCACGCCGCGTTCCCCTCCCCTGACCATTTACTGCCATGATTATGCCGAGTAAATTCGGCTAACTGCCCCAGTTATCCTCCCCCGCGACCATGCTCACTTATTCCCCTCTGCCCACTCTCCATTTCCCCTCAGATGCCGCACCCCGAGAGCCCCCAGGATGCCCCCATTTTGTCTTGCATCGCCGCGGCCACCGACGGACTCCGACGATGATTCCGGCAAAGTCTGGCAACCCCTCTTCCTCTCGTTGATGCTCTCATACTCACTTTTCTCTTGCGCATATAACGCCACCTTTCGTTTGCCTTAGCATGCTCCGTAGCGCTGCCTTCGATGACGTCTGTGCGTGCCCGATGACGGCCACAACTCCGGCGAGAAAATTCCGGTGAGCCTGACCTCCCCCTGCCCTCTGACTCACACTAGCTTGCTCGACATCCTCTCATGCACCTGTTGATGGCTACCATTTGCTTGCTCGTGGACCAGGTGCTCGGCTTCGTCTCCAACTACAAGCAACCGACGACAGGAGCTACTCCGGCGAGCGATTCCGGCCAAGCCCGTGCACCCCAGCCTCGACCACGGTAGCATCCTCGCACCTTCCCCTTTCCCCCTAGAATCACCGGAGCATCACCACCCGACGCGCCGCCGCCGCGCACCGTCGCCAGCGCCACCCATCTTAGGTCATTGCACCTTGAACCGTTGGATGTAGATCTAGTGGTTGGGATAGATCAAATAGACGAAGCGGTATCACTCGATCTGAGCCACTCAGATCCACTTAGATCTAACGGCCTGTGTTGCTCGATCCACCCAAAGCGGTACCGGTCAGTAGAATTAAGACACGTGGCCAGGCTTTTGTTTTAAAAACCAGAATTTGTTCTATTAGATGTTTTAATTTGTAAAATCAATAACTTTTGATCTATATGTCCAAAAATTACAGATTTTATATCAATGGATTCCAAAAAATGAAACCTTTGCACCTATGTCCCTGTTTTGTTCATTTGCTTCGGAAAATTTAGAGTATTATGCATAAACATTTGTAGGACTATTTTGAGTATAAAAATTGTTCTAGAAATGATTTTTGAGTGAAACCTTTTGTAAATGGTTTGTTTTGAACCCTCTGACCATAAACACTAACTTTTGAATTTAAAAATATATTTTGTTAACACTAGAAATTATTACTTTGAATAAAAGCATTTCTAGTAAAACAAAAATGGTTTAAAAGGCCTATTTTCACTAACTTGATTTTAAATGAATTCCCACTTTTATAAAAGACCAGTAGGGGTTTTGAAATGTTTAGAACCTTTTTAGAAACCACTTTCTCAATAAAACAACCTTTTGCATGCTTGCATGCATTTCTTTGTTGTTTTGTTTTGTTAATTGCTTGTGTGCTAGTTTTGAATGAGTGCTTTTCTTGATTGCATGTAGTGAACCTTGAGAAGTGTGACAATTGCAAGATCAAGGAGAGTACCTAGATTTTCAACAAAAAGGAAAGTGATACTTTGGTCATCAAAAGTCTTGTCTTTTCAATATTGCATTAGTAATATTTTTGTAGTATGCATGATAGGACTATTTTGTATATTGCTATGCTATAGTAGATCCTATAGAATATACCTTGGTAGGAATCTTCCTAAGTCAAGAGACAAGTTATGCTAGTATGCTTAGCCTAGCTATTAGCATTCAAGGGTGGAATATTCATACTATGATATTATGCAAAGTCTATGACTATGTTTTTGATTAATAAAACAACTTGTGAATGAATCACCTGGGTGGAATGGGAATATTGGTTTGTGTTGAGTGGTTACTCAGGGCCCATTTCTATGGTTTACCCTGGTGTATCTCACTTGTGGATGGCCACCCAGGAACAAAGAGATTTGAGATGTTTTGTGTTGAGAAGCTTCAAGTGTAGCCACATGGCATATGGGCACTGCCTTGACCAACTAGGTTGCAAGAACTCAGACAGACACACAATTGGTGGTAGTGATGATAGGATGGAACGCGTCTATGCTGATCTGAGGGATTGTTTCTGAAAAGTCTCGTCTCGATGCATGTAGAGTCTTGTGGGAAAAGTGCACCACCTCTCAAGAGGGTAAAACCTAAGTACTCAGTCGTGTCCCCGGTAATGAACAATTTGCGCATCAAAGACATTGAAATGATCAAGGATCTCCTCATCCCAAATTCTCTAAGTTAAAACTTGTGGGTGAACAAGGGAAGCACCTAGTGTGTATCCAGTGTGCCATTGTTTGATAAAGTGTTTTGAAAAAGAGAAAACTATTTTACAAAGGATAGGAAAAACTTATTTTATGCAAAGGCCATCCAAAACTCCACTTAGCCATATATTCATGTAGATGTTAGATTCTCCATATCAAAATGATATCACTTGCCAATACAATTCAAATGTATTGACCCTTATGGCTGTAACTTATTATGTTGTAGATTTTTTTGATTTTAGTGAAGTTTGTTGAGTAGGGATTACAAGTCTACAACCAACATGATTGCCTGTGGCACATGAAGATGAAGGACTCCATCTTTATAGATATATCTGCTGCTTTGTAATAAGATAGACATATGAACTATGTAAGTTGTGATGAACTATTTTATTACTGGTTATAAGTTGTAAGATGACCTTTGTTTCTCGATATTACATCTTAAACTGTGGGTGCTAGATATTTGATCCAGGGACTAGCACTGTAAACACATGGATCTCTAGCTTATCAGGTTGGGACCTCTATATATGGTATTAGAGCATTATGTTGCTTGTAGGATTGTAGCCCTAGGATTGGACAAAACCCCTTAGAAAAATAAGATTTGTGTTTGTTCAAACATATTTACAAACAATCTTGTAAACTCTTTCCTCAACATTTTGTTTTGATTCTACATCTCTCCCTTTTCTACTTGATAGACAAAAACTTCAACATGTGCAAGGACTTCACCATCACCAATGACTTCAACTTCAGTTTCACCAAGGACTTCAACTTGGACATCACTAAGGACTTCAAGTGAGATAAGAAAAATACTCAAGACTTGGAGACTAAGGAAACACAACTTAGGAGGAACCATCATCACCTTTGACCTTTGTGACCAAGATGCAAGAATTTCTTCCAAGGATACCATGATCTTGTTCCTGATGTATCAACTAAGAAGAATGGAATGATCTCAAGTGATATCCATAGTTGGACCACCACACTAGTGTTTAGTTTAAATCGATTTATTGATCACACCAACTTATGTGGTATAGCAAAAATATTTGCCTAAAATATGCTTGAATCTTGTTGTTTGAGTGAAATGCATGATTGTGATTGCGTGCATATTGCTTTGTGTGATTTATTGTGTGTGAGTAGAATTCTTCCTCTAGAAGTCTTTTGCCTAATCCAATCCCAATCCAACACAAACAGATGACTTCTCCAAGAGACCACAACTCCAACATCAAGGATGGTGACAACAAAAACCTAGAGATGCACATGATAGAACAACTGCTAGCAACCCAAGCCTAGTGGAATCAAGTGACAAGCCAGTTTTTAGCCAACAACATTGAGTTAGACCCAACCATGCTAAAGTTCTTGGAATCCCAATATCAATTATTGCAAAGGATGACCAATCAGATGATCAACATGATAAGCAACCCTTCTGATGACCCACAAGTATAGGGGGTGTATCGTAGTACTTTTGATAAATAGGAGTGTCGATCCCAATGAGGAGTAGAAGGTGCTGAACAGTGGTATGGAGCAGGAAATCCCTGTGAATACTTAGCAAACAATTTTTAGTGGTTTTCTGATAAAGCAACAAAATAAAGTGCAAGTAATAAAGAACAAACACATCAAGTGGACCAATCCTTTCTTAGCAAAGGACAAGCCGGTGAAAATACTTATAAGGACCAAACGTTCTCGAGGACACTTGGGAATTCTGTCAAGTGCTTTCTCTTCAAATAGCTGAGTACTCTTCTTTGGTGTTGTAATTGTTATGTGGGTGAACCTATGCTAATGTACCGACCTTACTTGGACTAATACATACTTGTGATTAAACCCCCTGCAAACATCCGTAACTACAGGAAAGTAATTAAGATATAAATCTAACCACAACCTTAAACTCTGAGATCATACGCTCCCTTATGCAAATGTGTCCTAACGGGGGTTCAGGTTTCTGTCACTCCGACAACCCCACAATTAGTAGACAAATACACAATGCATTCCCCTAGGCCCATAAATGGTGAAGTATCATGTAGTCGACGTTCAGATGACACCACTAGAAGAATAGCACCACAACTTAAATACTAAACCATTGAATAATAACTCAACACAAATCCACTACTAACAACATGACTTCTCCCATGTCCCCGGGAACTAAATGAACTACTCACAAGACATCATATGGATCAAGATCAAAGATGATATGGTAATGGATAAAAATCTGAACATAAACAATAATCCAATGGTTCCACTCACAAGCATCAACTACAATAGTAATTAACACCGAGAAAGTTTCCCCTAAGAACTAGAGCAATATCCAACACAATTGTTACAGCGAGACGGAGTGGTGATGATGGTGCTGGTGGAGATGATGGTGTGGATGATGATGATGATCCCGATGAATCCTAGCTTGATGATGGTGTTGATGGCGACGATCTCCCCTCTCCGGGAAGGAATTTCCCTGGCAGAAATATGTCTGCCAGAGAGATCTTTCTCTCTCGGTGTTTTCCGCCGTGCAGAGGCGGCGGAAATCTATCTGTGGTCGCTCCCCTAGCCTTAGGGTTCCGTAGGTAAGATATAGGCGAAGGGGCTAAGTCGGGAGCCGGGCAGGTGGGCCATACCTGCCCTAGGCGCGGCCAGGGTGGGCCCGCACCTAGGGGGTGTGGGCCCCCTGCGGCCCTTCTTCGTCCCTCCTTTTGGCTTCCTCAGTCTTCTCGAAAAATATAATTGTCCCATATTTTTCTAGTATTTTTCTGATCTTTGCAAAATTGCATCAAAACACCTTCTTTTCCATCAGAATCCAGACTTCAGCAGTCCATCCTCCAAGAATCATCCAACATGCATAAACAGATGAAAAGCCATAAGTAATACCTCATAATAAGACAAATATCAATGAATAGAAGTAAATTTTGATATAGAGTGGTGATGCAAATTGGGCGTATCAACTCCCCCAAGCTTAGACCTTCGCTTGTCCCCAAGCAAAAACTGAGCTTAGTAAACATGTCCACGGGTTTATGGAGTGAAATGTCGATAAAAGAATACGGACAAGAAGCATCACACTTACCATTACACAACTCATAGAAGAAAACAACTCACCATTATATAACTTAGCTTGCAACAAGTACAGGAGTCACAATAGAGATGCATAAAGATAAATCATAATTGGAATTGGACAACTTTGTTCCTGGTCAGAGAACAGCTGGCAAACAGTTTCACAAAAAAATCTTTGTAGAAGTTTTTCAATAGGAGCACTCTTTGCTCAAAAAGGTTTTTTCAATGAAGGCTTTCAAAGTAATACTCAATATATAAGAGTTTTGTGCAAACAAGGAAGATAAAGAACATGATTGAATAAATCACCATATGAATGCTTGAAACACAACAACTCAAATGCTTGCTGGAGATAGAGAGGAAGTAGGTTTACTGACTCAAATTGGAAGTAGGAGAAAAGTCCCTTCATAGAGGGTAGCAGGTATTACAAGTCATAAAGAGCTTCCAAAATATTATGGTACTTACTATCTTTGAGCCCTCATTGCCCCTATCATAGGAATCTTGAGATGATTAAGGTTAAAGTGCAGAAATATGGAGTATATGCTTGACGAAATATAAGTTGGCAATCTCATGTCCCTTGAATATGAGGGCCACTCCTCATGCTACTCAACTTTGGTCACCGTTAAGTTCTTGTCATTGTAAGTACATGCGTATCATAGAGGAGTGCCAACGGGGTACCCCTTGCACATGGTACAGGAGGTATCCCATAACCAAAATGACAAGGCAAGCAGACAATGAGAATCTCAGCGATCTTTTTATTTACTATGTGCATAGGTTTTTATTGAGGATGCTTCATAGATAGCTCACTATAGTGATGCTGCAAGTTTCCACCATGATTAGGCATGGCTTAGGCTAGCGGCCCAGGCGTTTCTCTAACACAAAATACAAACTCCATGGAATTACAAGTTCCCTCTTTATTTCACACCGGTAACATCCACAGACAAAAGAGAACGATATCAACTGTGTACAAGGTACAGGTGCAATGTTGAAAGCATTCCGCGTGACAGCACAGTTCTGCTAATCCCAACGTATAGATGCAAGCATATACAACTTCGATGGCACAATGGTTCAAGTCTATTAGGGGCAAAGAAATAAGGTGTACCATCAAGTTCGTGAGAGCTTTACTAACTAGTTTTCACATAACAAAATACTTTTTAATTTGAAAGGTAGATGGAGCTTGAGAATTTGCTTGGAATAGCAATTTCTAATAGGTAGATATGGTGGACACAAATGGCACATGTTTTTGGTTCAACGGGATTTGGAAACATGAGAAGTATACCTTCTCAAAACAGGTTTTTGGTTAGCAAGGCTGGGTAGGAAGCAAGAGAGTTGAAAGAAATAAGCAAACATGCAAGTAATAAAGCCAAACATGCAATCTTCCTTGAAGACACAAAAGATCTTAAATAAAGAATACTAAGCTTATGAGCCAACAAGAATGAAAATAAATGATACAAAATACCTGTAAGCTTTTTCTATTTTTTCTTTCAAACCTCAAAAAGTATTTCTACTGACCAGAACTCGGTTTGCCAAAACCAATTTAGATACACTTGATGATCCCAAAGTGATGCCAATACTGATCAACAAGATCCATCATATAATAGAGATTGCAAACTAAAATAAGAAGTGCAAAAGGTAAAAGATGAGACTTCTCATTAATATTCCATAAAGGAACTCATACCAAGGGATACATAGATAACCAACTAAAGGACAGATGCTTCCACATGCAAACCAAACTATAAGGTAACCTCTCTACCAAGTATATGAATACATTAAAAAGGTAAAAGATAAAAGATAATGATGCTGATACCACGACACTCCCCCAAGCTTGGAACAAGCCAAGGAGATGCCAAACTTGATGACGAATTACTCCTTCGGTGGTGGTGTTCTCTTGATAAGCTCTTCAATAAGTTTCTTCAAATCCTCCATATCAAAAGTCAGAGTACGAATCAACTCCGAGTTTTGCTCAATGCGGTTCATGATCTATAGCATCCCAATTGTCTAACAATTGCAATGCTACTAGCCTAGTCTATATAAATGCTACTTCCTATATATAATTGTTGCATCATAATTATATCATGCTCATGTCATCATGCCACCTTGCATTTGAGCATCATATAAAACCCTTTTTGGTTTGGTTCTTCTCTCACATGCATTGTTAATTGTATTTGCCTCTTGATATTGTATTTGGTTATTGATATATTGTTTAAATGCGCAAGTTGAGTTGGGGGCATATCTTTTATTCATCTCCATCACCTTTCTCTGCCACCACCTTATAATTCCACCATCCAACTAAATATGAGCTTTGCACTTTATTGGGTTTTACCTCTAGCTCATGTGGGTTGGGATGGATCCAATTCTATTTCCACATGCTCTCATCTTAGCATCATGTTGTTTTCACATTATTGATAGGTGGAGCCACCTTTGCATGCATTATGAGTAGTGCTCCTTTTTCCTAGCTTTCATATGGATTATCATGGATTTATGCTCATGTTGGGATATTTATGGGACTATTAAACATCTAGTGGAATAAACACACTAGCAAGTCCCAATTATAATCAAATGTGATCATCTCCATCTACTCCATCTGGAATTTTCCTTTAAATTCTTTTGCTTGGCTTAATTCCACTTTTGGGAATGCATAGGAATAATGCCATGTAAATATTATTGTTTTCACAAGAATAAGCATGGCATTAATTGTTTTGCATGGGCCATGCAAGAACCTACACATTCTAGTCTTTTGGGTTTTTATTTGACTCTTGAGTGGATCATCTCTCATCTCTCTCTTCCTCCTTTTGGCTTGGTCTTAGTTGATCTTGCTTAAACCCCATCACCACCCTACCTCATCTCACCCTCTCTCTTTACCCTCTCTCCTAACCCTAGTTTCCTCTCTAACCTAACCCGAGCCCCCCTCCAAGTTAACCCTAGCTACCCACCCCTCTCTCACCCCCTCTCTCTACCTTGCTGGCCCCACTTGGCCACCCTGGCCCCACCTAGCTACCATCCACCCCAAGCCCTAACCCGAGCCACTACTCCTCCTCCTAACCTAGCCGAGCTACCCCACCCTAATAGCCCGAGCCTCTCCCTCCTCCTCTCTCTTGTTCCTTCTGCCAGCTGCCCCACCCGAGCCTCCTCTCCGACCTCATCTACGCCTGGCCCCAGCTGTAGCCCTGCCCGAGCCGGACGAGCACGTGAGGAGGAGAAGGTAAAAGGTGGCCGAAGCCACCTTTATCTCCAACCTGCTCCCACACGGCACCCACGCCTCTCCCTCACTTTTCCCTCCTCCCACACGCCTCCTCTAGCCTCTCCAGATCCGCCCGAGCCTGCCTCCTCTCCCCCTCTTCTCCACCGCCTCCAGCTACCCCATCGCCGGCCACCGTCGGTCTCCACCGTTCCCCCCCTCCTGCAGCCGGTGGCGAGGTGTTCTGGGTGTCGAGGAAGACCGAGGACCCTCCCCTGCTTCGTCCTGTACGTACCAGCGAGGAGGAGGAGGACCAGAAGCCCCAGGACCATCACCGCTAGCCGAAACCCTAGATCGCCGGACCGCCAGCCTCGTCGTCGGTCCGCTGCTCCTCTGCCCGATCCGACCGCACCAACCACCTCCCGGTGAGCTCCTCCCTCTCCCTGACACCTCCGTTCTCGCCGTGGCTCCCTGTGCTCGTCGAAACTTTCGTCGAGCGGCCTCTGAGCATCGGCGTGCATGCGCGTCTGCTCGTTGCGCGCCACGGTAGCTACACCTAGCCGTGCCGCGCTTACCCTGCATCAACCCCCGCCTAGCCCAGTGGTCGCCGCCGTCTGCGCGCGCGCCCCAGGTCGCGTGTTCGAGCCTCGCGCGCCGCGCTCTGCCGCTGTCGTGCACCGACCCGTCGTCAGAGATCAGAGAAGAAGCACAGTGCCGCCGTGCGTTTTGCGGAACCCCCCCCCCCTAGCTTTTTAATCCTAACCCGCGCTCCTAGAGGCCCCACCCGTCGATCACCCTGGCGTTTTCACGAATCGGTCCCTGGTTTTTCCACAGCCTCAGCCCGCGCTCCCTTGGATCTGCCGCGTGTCACGCCCTGGCTGGCGCGCCCGCGTGTGGGCCCGCGTGTTCTCCGGCCCCATCTGTCAGTCTCGCGGGCTAGCCACACCTGCGGTAGGAAAAGCCCCGCGCAGCCGCTGCGCCCCACCTCCTGCTGAGTCAGCGCAAGGCCCACCTGTCAGCGTCAGTGGCTGGATCTGCCTGAGTACAAAAAGGATTTTTTCTGTTTTCTGTTTTGATTTAAACCTTTTCAAATTAATTTAAATTCAAATTTAAATCTGTTTTAATATATCTTTTAAATTATAAATCCAAATTAAACATGTAATATATGTTTTGAAATCAGAAAAATGTGAGGAATTCAAATCTTCCATCCAAAATATATTTTGAACACTTTAAATTTCAAGTTGATTAAAATTACAATAAAATGCCCTTTTTCCTTAATTAATTAATAACTTTTGTTTTATAACTCCAAATTTAGCAAATAATATATCTAAATCGATCAGCTCGACGAGACCTTTCTGTTTATGCATTCCATGTTCTGAATTGCAGCATGCATCATATAAATATAAAGTATACAGCAACTTTTTGGAGTATAAAATGTGATTAAAACCCCATAAAATGTTTATTTCTTGTATTCCACACCTCACCCATGCCATGCTACTTTATTGCCATGCAAATTGTGCATCATTCATCATGGCATGATTGTTTGCTTGTCGCATTTTATTCTTATGCTTGTGCACTTTATTTATGTTGGCCCTTGTTTGTTTGGTTCTTCTTCGAATAGACGCTGAGCAGGGGATATATCAAGAAACCCAGGAGCACTACCCAGATCCTTCTCTCGCTTCAACCGAGCTGCCAGGCAAGCACTACCACATGCTTGCATACATATAGTACCTATTGCCTCTATCTTATTCTTGCATCATTGAGTCGCGATTGCATTAAACTGAATCCCAAGTACTGCATAGCCTTTACTTTTAAACCCCGAAGCTTGTTCCTCCATCCCATGAGCCATTACTACAGGAGTTGTTTGAGCCATGCGGGTCGTAGAAAAGCATGTGTAGGGTATGTGAGTGTCTGATGGATAACGAGGTACCTAAACAACGTAACCTGAGTAGTATGGGATAACTAATGAAAGTGGCACCGGTGAGCAATATCTGCTATTTGGTTTTTCATGCTCACTTGTGTCCCGTAGGACCCCGAGTACTTGATTCATGTTCCTTGAATATTCGCGCTATCCACATCCGGGAGGCTTATGGACCCCCCTGAGCCAGAGCTTGATTCATTCTTATTTCTTGGGGCCACAAGTAGTTTGGGGCTTTATTACTATCCTGTACTTATGCCATGCTTTACTGCTTTATTTACGATTGTGCGAGGAGCACCTGTACTGTTTAGGTCCGTGACACGTTTTCGCTGTATCGACAAGCCCAGTCACACTTTCGGGTTCCCGGTCATTTACAGCCGTCCACACAAACCTTGAGTCCGTCTCGGAGCCGGCCAACTTCGTTGCGGGTAGCTTAATGGGGTGGCCCCCTGAAATATTTCTGAATCCTGTGATCGCTTTGTCGTGAATGCCTCGTTGGGTTTTGATTTGGTTTTTCCGAGGTTGATCGAGTGTGTGTTGCTATTTGTGCACCCCTGCAGGGTAAAACTTTCTGAAAGCCGTGTCCGCGGTTATGGACGACTTGGAGCACAGTTTCTCGATCATAGACAAGTATAACTAAAGTACCGGTTTTAATTTGACTAAGTAACTGACTAGTAAATAGTGCAACACTCATGGAATGGATAATAAAACTGCCAACGGATGGGGGTGTTCGTCCGCTTCCTCATTGGTAAGCGAGGAGGAGGATGGATCTGTTAATATTACTGTTATAACTGTTGTTATTAATTCACGGACACCCGTCTATCTTTGGTTAGGCGGATGGTTAGCGAGTATCTATAGAATTGTTAGGTATTATCTTTTGCTGCAATTGCGTCACCCAGGTTGTGTCCCCTTTAGAGGCATAAAGACTTGCTGAGTACCCCTAGGGTCTCACACGATAAATTATTTGATTCAGATGAACAGGTACACTCACAAGATGGATACTGGGTGGAGGAGACGGACGATGTGGGCAACGATCATTCGGTGTAGAGATTCCGGGAACGGGGATCCGTGAGATCTGTGGGCGGGATGTGTTTATCTATGGGGCATCTTATGCCGATTTGCTTCTTATCCGTACTCGGATCTTGTTTTCCGCTTCCGCCTGATACTCTGATGTTTGATGTATGAGGAGATATCCTAAACTATATATCTATCTAGGATATTTGGATCTTGCCGTATGGCGTTGCAATATTTCTATTTCTTTTAGATGGAATGGCTCTGAGGACTGTTGTATGGTGGCTTGCATACATACTCATTTGTGTATGTAGTTGATCCCTTCGCCTGCCGATTACGCCGCCCGTTCTTATCCTGATGTTTGGAAATGGTTAGGACGGCCGAAAGGTCTACCTGTGAGTGGCATTTGGGCCCCACCGTACTATTTTAACCATTTCCGCTCATCCAGGCTTGTAACTAGGAGCGTAATTCACCGAGGTAGTTACAATTGGTATCAGAGCCATCCCGCCCTTCAGGGTCTCAGCCAAATGGTCGTTGTCAGTCTAGCAAATATTTTTGGTAGCTATGTATACTAGGGAAAAACAAAACGCGAGAGTAGGACTGCTTCCATTTTTCTTCTTAACCACCCACCCTTTTCTGGTAAGGAAGTGTAACGTTTTCAATCCTCTTCTTAAAAATTCAAACTAGGATTCACGTGTTCTGGGTTTCCGTAGTACCATAGAATGTGTGTGTGTGTAATTCCTTGTCGATCTGTTGTATCCAACATGTTATCTTTATCTGCCTTTGGTTATCAACTGTTGGTACATTCCATACTGACAGGCTTTTGAATACCGTCGCGATCTATCTGACTCCTTGTTAACCGGTGTCATCTTCTTAAGGGTGTCCTTCCTTCTAGCAACTCCACATTCTGTGAAACCATCAGTTGCTAATCGCTACCTGATAAGTGTTTTTGCGCATCTATTGGTATTTTAATGCCGAAAAATGCGGAAAATTTTTCTTTGATACATCTGTGCTTCCACACTCCTTTTCAGTCGTGTGTGAAACATTATCTATCTCCCTTTTATCAGCATGTCCATGCTAACTCATTCTTTTGTCACCGGCGCTTAATCCTAGAGTTTCATTTCATCTCCAATTCTCTTGGGCTAATTACATAACATGTGTCGATCCGATGCTGGTGATTGTAATTTGGTTCTCTGCATAGCTATATGACACTTATCTTGAGTGGAATATGGAAAATGCAATCACCACTATCCTCCAAATGGTGACGGTTATCTCCTGTGATTTTGAGTACACCGCGATCATATCTATGCATATTCAAGCATCTTTGGCAATCCAGAGTTTCTCCAAGCACTACGGCGGTCTATCATCTGTCCATCATGCTGCACATCCTTTTGAACCCCATATCTGCACAATTCTCCTGGATACGAGGGAATTGCATCTTTTCGTCTCTGATAGCTTTGCTTAAGGTATGAGCTACCATCGGTTCTTATCCAAGATCTCTTTATCTTTGTAACCGGTGATTCGATCGACAATGTGAACCAGGTGACATCTCTTTTTCTTCCGAAGGACCAGTTAACCTATTCTGTCAGCGCATCTTCTTCAACAGGAATCCTTACCCGTAACGTTGATCTTTCAAAGAGCGTTGAGCTCCGAAAGTGTTTCGAGCATTTGTTCGTTCTCCCGCCTCTTGAACTTGGTATTCTGGGAATATCTTGTTAATCCATGGTGGTATATGTTGATAATATGCTTGCCTATTCGATATCTATGGAAGGACATGGAAGATCATCTGTGTCTCTTTCTCTCGAGCTTCGTGAGCACTGCCTGTGTGCAAAGTCTCAAAGTGATAATTCTGACTTTTTGAAGTCACATATCTCGACCACGTCCTTCTGCTAAATACATTACTTCAACTCTGGAATCAGCAAGTCCATTGTTAATTCCATCCTCCATCTTCAACCAATCCGGAGTTGTTCCTTGTTGGCAAGTTATCATCGTCGTTCCGCTGAAGATTTCCTCAAGGCTGCTAAATCTCTCTCAATCATTTCAAGAAGAACATGGAGTTCTTTCACCTCAATCTCGTTAAGTAATATCTTGAAACCCTCTCGCTCTATCGTCTATGCTCAATCCACCGGAGGCCATGAAGACCTTCCAGATCTTGTATTCCTTTGGTTCAAGTGGTGCTATCTTTTTCTATATCTGTGAAATTTTGCAGTTGTCTCCGTGATCTTCCTTTATATATTTCCGGTGGCTTGGTACTTCCGACATGACGACAACATCATCATCTTTATATATCTATGAATCCGGCGAATCGTTTGCATCTATCCTTGTTTTCTAACGGAGTTCTATGAGTTTTTGCCAACACCTTCAGTCTGTTTCGGTAGTTGGGTTGCATGATTTTCTTATTCATGTGCGGAGTAATGCTTTGAGTGCGGGATGGAGTAGCTACCATACCACTACTCTTATCATTCGCTCTTGTACATTGAATTGGTGAATTTATGTGATTTCACTCATTCCACGGAAGTTAGAAGTCGCCTTTATCCCTCGATACTTTTACTTCCGTCCTTGTTTTTCCGGAGTGCTCTCTCGAAGAAAGTAATCAATAATCTCTTGTTGGTGATCTCACCCTTTCTACAAGGAGCAAAATCCTCAATTATCTGGTGGAAACAAACGCAAACCTTTTTCTATCCTCGTCTTTCTACCGATGCTCGATATCCCCAAACAAGATTAAAGGAAACTATCTCTCTCTTTGTTTCATCAATTCTTTTTCTGTGGTAAAGCCAATTATGGCTGATGCCATCAGCCGCAAATCTATTGCGTTAGCCTCAAGGCTAAAGAAAGCAATAAGTATCTCTACAATAAACTCCAGATCCTCCATATTCTTTGCTTCTCGGGATTCCACCATGATCTGGCTTCACATCCATCTCTGGAAGTTATATCTGCGCACCTAAATTGCGTGATCCTTGGTTCTTACCGGCGCAACAAGAATTTAATCCGACGATGTCTAACTAAATCTTTCTGTTGTTATCAAGGGACTCTATTGTTTGAAGGAAATATTGTTTCCGAACTTCTTTTCTCAAATCCGAGAGAAGATACGATGCTATTGTAATAGTGGTTCAAAACCTCTCCAATCTAGATCCTTTCTTCCGGCGAGACAAAGATTCATCCTCTCTCGTATCGGTAAATCTTTAATCTTAATGGTGTGTCTTTCTTTATCCATGATACATCATCTTCTCCTTTTCTTTCACAAGTGGTTATATTCTTTTATCATGATTCTTGGGAAAACCGGAGCTATGCCCATCCTATCCTTCTTGTCTCACGACAATCCTACAACTCTTCTAACCCGTTGTTTCTCAGCAAAACGCAAGACTCGCAACAAGTCTAGCAAGTTTTGCAAGGTGTAGTGGTCGCACCATTCCGTTGTTCATCAACTTGGGAACGTGAGGGTCACCTTCGTTCGAACACCCGCCTCTCCTTGTGTTGTTTTATTTTTCCTAGGAATCTCGAGGCGAGATTCTTGTTTAGTGGGGGAGAGTTGTAGCATCCCAATTGTCTAACAATTGCAATGCTACTAGCCTAGTCTATATAAATGCTACTTCCTATATATAATTGTTGCATCATAATTATATCATGCTCATGTCATCATGCCACCTTGCATTTGAGCATCATATAAAACCCTTTTTGGTTTGGTTCTTCTCTCATATGCATTGTTAATTGTATTTTCCTCTTGATATTGTATTTGGTTATTGATATATTGTTTAAATGCCCAAGTTGAGTTGGGGGCATATCTTTTATTCAACTCAATCACCTTTCTCTGCCACCACCTTATAATTCCACCATCCAACTAAATATGAGCTTTGCACTTTATTGGGTTTTACCTCTAGCTCATGTGGGTTGGGATGGATCCAATTCTATTTCCACATGCTCTCATCTTAGCATCATGTTGTTTTCACATTATTGATATGTGGAGCCACCTTTGCATGCATTATGAGTAGTGCTCCTTTTTCCTAGCTTTCATATGGATTATCATGGATTTATGCTCATGTTGGGATATTTATGGGACTATTAAACATCTAGTGGAATAAACACACTAGCAAGTCCCAATTATAATCAAATGTGATCATCTCCATCTACTCCATCTGGAATTTTCCTTTAAATTCTTTTGCTTGGCTTAATTCCACTTTTGGGAATGCATAGGAATAATGCCATGTAAATATTATTGTTTTCACAAGAATAAGCATGGCATTAATTGTTTTGCATGGGCCATGCAAGAACCTACACATTCTAGTCTTTTGGGTTTTTATTTGACTCTTGAGTGGATCATCTCTCATCTCTCTCTTCCTCCTTTTGGCTTGGTCTTAGTTGATCTTGCTTAAACCCCATTACCACCCTACCTCATCTCACCCTCTCTCTTTACCCTCTCTCCTAACCCTAGTTTCCTCTCTAACCTAACCCGAGCCCCCCTCCAAGTTAACCCTAGCTACCCACCCCTCTCTCACCCCCTCTCTCTACCTTGCTGGCCCCACTTGGCCACCCTGGCCCCACCTAGCTACCATCCACCCCAAGCCCTAACCCGAGCCACTACTCCTCCTCCTAACCTAGCCGAGCTACCCCACCCTAATAGCCCGAGCCTCTCCCTCCTCCTCTCTCTTGTTCCTTCTGCCAGCTGCCCCACCCGAGCCTCCTCTCCGACCTCATCTACGCCTGGCCCCAGCTGCAGCCCTGCCCGAGCCGGACGAGCACGTGAGGAGGAGAAGGTAAAAGGTGGCCGAAGCCACCTTTATCTCCAACCTGCTCCCACACGGCACCCACGCCTCTCCCTCACTTTTCCCTCCTCCCACACGCCTCCTCTAGCCTCTCCAGATCCGCCCGAGCCTGCCTCCTCTCCCCCTCTTCTCCACCGCCTCCAGCTACCCCATCGCCGGCCACCGTCGGTCTCCACCGTTCCCCCCCTCCTGCAGCCGGTGGCGAGGTGTTCTGGGTGTCGAGGAAGACCGAGGACCCTCCCCTGCTTCGTCCTGTACGTACCAGCGAGGAGGAGGAGGACCAGAAGCCCCAGGACCATCACCGCTAGCCGAAACCCTAGATCGCCGGACCGCCAGCCTCGTCGTCGGTCCGCTGCTCCTCTGCCCGATCCGACCGCACCAACCACCTCCCGGTGAGCTCCTCCCTCTCCCTGACACCTCCGTTCTCGCCGTGGCTCCCTGTGCTCGTCGAAACTTTCGTCGAGCGGCCTCTGAGCGTCGGCGTGCACGCGCGTCTGCTCGTTGCGCGCCACGGTAGCTACACCTAGCCGTGCCGCGCTTACCCTGCATCAACCCCCGCCTAGCCCAGTGGTCGCCGCCGTCTGCGCGCGCGCCCCAGGTCGCGTGTTCGAGCCTCGCGCGCCGCGCTCTGCCGCTGTCGTGCACCGACCCGTCGTCAGAGATCAGAGAAGAAGCACAGTGCCGCCGTGCGTTTTGCGGAAACCCCCCCCCCTAGCTTTTTAATCCTAACCCGCGCTCCTAGAGGCCCCACCCGTCGATCACCCTGGCGTTTTCACGAATCGGTCCCTGGTTTTTCCACAGCCTCAGCCCGCGCTCCCTCGGATCGGCCGCGTGTCACGCCCCGGCTGGCGCGCCCGCGTGTGGGCCCGCGTGTTCTCCGGCCCCATCTGTCAGTCTCGCGGGCTAGCCACACCTGCGGTAGGAAAAGCCCCGCGCAGCCGCTGCGACCCACCTGCTGCTGAGTCAGCGCAAGGCCCACCTGTCAGCGTCAGTGGCTGGATCTGCCTGAGTACAAAAAGGATTTTTTCTGTTTTCTGTTTTGATTTAAACCTTTTCAAATTAATTTAAATTCAAATTTAAATCTGTTTTAATATATCTTTTAAATTATAAATCCAAATTAAACATGTAATATATGTTTTGAAATCAGAAAAATGTGAGGAATTCAAATCTTCCATCCAAAATATATTTTGAACACTTTAAATTTCAAGTTGATTAAAATTACAATAAAATGCCCTTTTGCCTTAATTAATTAATAACTTTTGTTTTATAACTCCAAATTTAGCAAATAATATATCTAAATCGATCAGCTCGACGAGACCTTTCTGTTTATGCATTCCATGTTCTGAATTGCAGCATGCATCATATAAATATAAAGTATACAGCAACTTTTTGGAGTATAAAATGTGATTAAAACCCCATAAAATGTTTATTTCTTGTATTCCACACCTCACCCATGCCATGCTACTTTATTGCCATGCAAATTGTGCATCATTCATCATGGCATGATTGTTTGCTTGTCGCATTTTATTCTTATGCTTGTGCACTTTATTTATGTTGGCCCTTGTTTGTTTGGTTCTTCTTCGAATAGACGCTGAGCAGGGGATATATCAAGAAACCCAGGAGCACTACCCAGATCCTTCTCTCGCTTCAACCGAGCTGCCAGGCAAGCACTACCACATGCTTGCATACATATAGTACCTATTGCCTCTATCTTATTCTTGCATCATTGAGTCGCGATTGCATTAAAATGAATCCCAAGTACTGCATAGCCTTTACTTTTAAACCCCACCGAAGCTTGTTCCTCCATCCCATGAGCCATTACTACAGGAGTTGTTTGAGCCATGCGGGTCGTAGAAAAGCATGTGTAGGGTATGTGAGTGTCTGATGGATAACGAGGTACCTAAACAACGTAACCTGAGTAGTATGGGATAACTAATGAAAGTGGCACCGGTGAGCAATATCTGCTATTTGGTTTTTCATGCTAACTTGTGTCCCGTAGGACCCCGAGTACTTGATTCCTGTTCCTTGAATATTCGCGCTATCCACATCCGGGAGGCTTATGGACCCCCCTGAGCCAGAGCTTGATTCATTCTTATTTCTTGGGGCCACAAGTAGTTTGAGGCTTTATTACTATCCTATACTTATGCCATGCTTTACTGCTTTATTTACGATTGTGCGAGGAGCACCTGTAATGTTTAGGTCCGTGACATGTTTTCGCTGTATCGACAAGCCTAGTCACACTTTCGGGTTCCCAGTCGTTTACAGCCGTCCACACAAACCTTGAGTCCGTCTCGGAGCCGGCCAACTTCGTTGCGGGTAGATTAATGGGGTGGCCCCCTGAAATATTTCTGAATCATGTGATCGCTTTGTCGTGAATGGCTCGTTGGGTTTTGATTTGGTTTTTCCGAGGTTGATCGAGTGTGTGTTGCTATTTTTGCACCCCTGCAGGGTAAAACTTTCTGAAAGCCGTGTCCGCGGTTATGGACGACTTGGAGCACAGTTTCTCGATCATAGACAAGTATAACTAAAGTACCGCTTTTAATTTGACTAAGTAACTGACTAGTAAATAGTGCAAAACTCATGGAATGGATAATAAAACTGCCAACGGATGGGGGGTGTTCGTCCGCTTCCTCGTTGGTAAGCGAGGAGGAAGATGGATCTGTTAATATTACTGTTATAACTGTTGTTATTAATTCACGGACACCCGTCTATCTTTGGTTAGGCGGATGGTTAGCGAGTATCTATAGAATTGTTAGGTATTATCTTTTGCTGCAATTGCGTCACCCCAGGTTGTGTCCCCTTTAGAGGCATAAAGACTTGCTGAGTACGCCTAGGGTCTCACACGATAAATTATTTGATTCAGATGAACAGGTACACTCACAAGATGGATACTGGGTGGAGGAGACGGACGATGTGGGCAACGATCATTCGGTGTAGAGATTCCGGGAACGGGGATCCGTGAGATCTGTGGGCGGGATGTGTTTATCTATGGGGCATCTTATGCCGATTTGCTTCTTATCCGTACTCGGATCTTGTTTTCCGCTTCCGCCTGATACTCTGATGTTTGATGTATGAGGAGATATCCTAAACTATATATCTATCTAGGATATTTGGATCTTGCCGTATGGCGTTGCAATATTTCTATTTCTTTTAGATGGAATGGCTCTGAGGACTGTTGTATGGTGGCTTGCATACATACTCATTTGTGTATGTAGTTGATCCCTTCGCCTGCCGATTACGCCGCCCGTTCTTGTCCCGATGTTTGGAAATGGTTAGGAAGGCCGAAAGGTCTACTTGTGAGTGGCATTTGGGCCCCACCGTACTATTTTAACCATTTCCGCTCATCCAGGCTTGTAACTAGGAGCGTAATTCACCGAGGTAGTTACATGATCATATCGGACCGAGAGTTCTAGTCCTTATTATTCTTTCCCCACTCTTCGTTCTTAGTGTGTTCCCCCCTGTATGGTTAGAACGAGGCATATCCCACATAGAGGGCAAGTTTCCTTTGGGCACATGTTGAAATTTATGCTCATGTATAAGAGTGTGGAAGGGTTTCTTGGTACTTGGAGGAGGTGACAGTGGAGATAGGGTATGACGTCGAGATTTCCCTCCTGTAGACATTCGTGCTGTCCTCTTAAGCTGGGTAGGTTTTTCCACCAACCCAATGCTTGTGACGGTAGCGCGGGTATCCGGATGTTTATCCTCCTCCATGTATTCTTCATCCCCTACAAAACTCCTCCTTGGGGTTTTGAGGATCTTCTTCCTCGGGCTTCTCGCCTTTGTCATTGGCGAAGACCATGGCGCTCTAAACTTGAGAAGATTTCCTGACAGAAACATATCGAAATGAAACCACGACAAGAACACGATGCACGAACCTCGGGAGATCTGGGGGGTTATATATTACGAAGTTTCAAAGCATAAGGAAGGTTCTGATACAAAAACGAGGCGGAGTCGGAGCTCGGGGGAGTCAAACCCCCTCTAGGCGCGGCCAGCTGGGGCCCGCGCCTAGGGTGGGTTTGGCTACCCCGGCCTCCGGTTCCTCCTCTGTTCCGTCTCGTAACTTGCCTTATGTAGTAAAAACATCAAAAATATAAAAATATTGAGGTTTCATGAACCTTCTGTTTTCACCACTTTTACCTATTCAAAGACGAACTCGGCAGATTCCTTTTCTCCTTCTCCTAGAAATTTCTTTCTTCACAAGGAGATGCACAAACCTCAATGACAACATTAGTGTAAGCAAAAAAATAAACCTTTGGGTACACACTTCAACTGAAAACCCATCAGAACAAAAGCTTCTGTAAGAGGCAAATGCAAATGACGGCAGAAATCTGTCAAAACAGACCAGCAGGTAAAGATTGATTTTTTCGAAAACCTTTTGTTGCTCACATAAAAAAGTGCAGAACTAATGAAAGTTGGGTAACAACTTGGAGAACAAGCAAAAAAAAATGCAGCTCCATCCGAAATATTGAGTTTCCTCATGAATTTTTACAATGCAGCACAAAAATCTGTCCCGGGACAGCTACTTTTCACAACTCCTCTACTTCACAAAAGTAGTTGAACTTGACCCAAAAACCAAAACAAAAAGGATAAGGAGCGGTTATTACTGAAGTAATAACTTACAAGACTCGACAAAACTCTTGGGTTATCTCCCAACAAGTACTTTTCTTTAATGCCTTAAAGTTAGGCTTGAAACTTTCAAAGATGCTCACTAAGGAGATAAATATTTGTAGTGAAAGAGAGCATCCAGAAGCAAATAACCAACACATTTGAGTCTAACCCACATCCTATGCATGGGGGTATCATGAGAAAACGAATTGTTGAAACAAAAATCCACTAGCATAGGGAGACAAAACAAATGCAACTTCAAAGCTTTCAACATAAAACGGGGAAACTTAACATTATTGAGATGTATAAAACCGTGTTTACATCTCTCATAATAACTTTCAGTAGCACTTTGAATAAAGTTGACAATATAACTGTCACTGGCAACAACTTTATCATCTGAATGATCATACTTACAGTCACCAAAAATAGGTCCAAGGCCATAAACCGGATCAATAGAAGCAAGTTGTTCCATCCTGAAATCTTTATTAGGCAAGTTGTTTTCACAAGGAGCTTTAGAAAATTTGGAAAAGTTAAACTCATAAGAATCTCCATCAAACTTAGTTAAAACTTTCTCATTCTTACAATCTACAATAGCTCCACAAGTGTTCAAGAAAGGTCTACCAAAAATGATAGGACAAGTTTTGCTAGTTGCTGAATTAAGCACTAGAAAATCAGCAGGATACTTAATCTTACCACAAAGAACCTCCACATCTCTTACAATACCAATAGGGAAAATGGTTTCCTTATTAGCAAGGTGAATAATCACATCAATGTCCTCAAGCTCACAAGGACTAATCTCATGCATAATTTCCATGTAAAGCTCATAAGGAATAGCACTAGAACTAGCACCAATATCACATAAACTATAGTAGCAATGATCACCAATTTTAACAGAAAGCATAGGAACACTAGCTTTTCTAGCCTTACTAGGATGAGATATAATATTAGAAGCGTCTTCACAGAAGACAATATGCTCATCCTCTATATTTCTAGCGTCAAGATCTTTCACAATAGCTACCACAGGTTCAACATTCATTTGCCCAACAGGCTCCACAGTTTTCTTAGTACCTTTGTTATTTGCACTAATCATCATAGAATACTCCTTTACCTTATCTGGGAAAGGTATTTTCTCAACATAAGGTTCAGGCATAATATGATTAGTAGTACAAACTTCAGCACTTCTGACTGGAACATGATTAACAACATCTTTATAAGGAGCATGGTACTTATTCCGCTTCTTTTTGGGAATTTCTATATAAGAGGCAAAGGCCTTAAAACAGTTGGCAATACTTTGGGAATCAAGACCAAACTCATTACTAATATCACGGAAGTCATCAGTTCCCATAAAAGATTTAATGCATTCATAATCATAGTTTATACCTGACTTTCTTCCTTTGTCATTCTCCCAAGCTTCAGTGTTCTCTTGAATACGGTATAGTAGATCCCATTTAGCTTCTTCCTTCATATGTGTGAATGATCCAGCACAAGAAGCATCTAGTAAATCTTTATCATGAAGAGAAAGCCTAGCATAAAATTTATTAATAATAATATTGTTAGGGAGTTCATGAATGGGACATTTAAGCATTAATAACTTCAATCTCCCCCAAGCTTGAGCTATACTCTCTCCATCACGAGGCCAAAAGTTATATATCAGATTTCTATCCTTATGAATCTCACTGGGAGGATAGAATTTAGAATAAAAGAGAGATGTCATTTCCTCCCATTCCATGGATTGTCCATTCTTCAGCAGCTTACACCATTCTTCAGCTCTCCCTTTCAAAGATATGAAGAGTAACTTCTTCTTCACCTGTTCAGTTGTGATACCTGCACACTTAAACAAACCACATAATTCATGGGTAAAAAGCAAGTGATCACCAGGATGGACAGTTCCATCCCCTAAATAATAATTATCCGTAACACGATCAAAAATACTTGTAGGTATCTTAAAAGGATCTATCTCAACAGGTGGTGGTTCATCTACTACCCTAGCAGTGGTAGTAGTTTTCCCAAACAGAAAACCAAATGGGTTATCCATATTGGAAACAAAGTAACAAGTAGTATTAAAAAGAAATACTCACAGTAGAAGTTTCCTTTACCAGTTCCACTCTTCAATAGCGCTTCACTCCCCGGAAACGGCGCCAGAAAATATTCTTGATGACCCACAAGTATAGGGGGTGTATCGTAGTACTTTCGATAAATAGGAGTGTCGATCCCAACGAGGAGCTGAAGGTGCTGAACAGCGGTATGGAGAAGGAAATCCCTGTGAATACTTAGCAAACAGTTTTTTAGTGGTTTTTTGATAGAGCAACAAAACAAAGTGCAAGTAATAAAGAACAAACGCAGCAAGTGGTCCAATCCTTTCTTAGCAAAGGACAAGCCGGTGAAAATACTTATAAGGACCAAACGTTCTCGAGGACACTTAGGAATTCTGTCAAGTGCTTTCGCTTCAAATAGCTGAGTACTCTTCTTTGGTGTTGTAAGTGTTGTGTGGGTGAACCTGTGCTAATGTACCAACCTTACTTGGACTAATACATACTTGTGATTAAACCGCCTGCAAACATCCGTAACTACAGGAAAGTAATTAATATATAAATCTAACCACAACCTTAAACTCTGAGATCCTACGCTCCCTTGTGCAAAGGTGTCCTAGCGGGGGTTCAGGTTTCTGTCACTCCGGAAACCCCACAATTAGTAGCCAAATACAAAATGCATTCCCCTAGGCCCATAAATTGTGAAGTATCATGTAGTCGACATTCACATGACACCACTAGAAGAATAGCACCACAACTTAAATACTAAACCATTGAATAATAACTCAACACAAATCCACTACTAACAACATGAATTCTCCCATGTCCTCAGGAACTAAACAAACTACTCACAAGACATCATATGGATCAAGATCAAATATGATATGGTAATGGATAACAATCTGAACATAAACAATAATCCAATGGTTCCACTCACAAGCATCAACTACAATAGTAATTAACACTGGGAAAGTTTCTCCTAAGAACTAGAGCAATATCCAACACAATTTTTACAGCAGGACGGAGTGGTGATGATGGTGCTGGTGGAGATGATGGTGTGGATGATAATGATGATCCCGATGAAGCCTAGCTTAACGATGGTGTTGATGGCGATGATCTCCCCTCTCCGGGAAGGAATTTCCTCGGCAGAAATCTGTCTGCCGGAGAGACCTTTCTCTCTTGGTGTTTTCCGCCTCACAGAGGCGGCGGAAATCTATCTGTGGTCGCTCCCTAGCCTTAGGGTTCCGTAGGGAAGATATTGGCGAAGGGGAGGAGTCGGGAGCCAGGCAGGTGGGCCACACCTGCCCTAGGCACGGCCCAGGGTGGGCCTACGCCTAGGGGGTGTGGGCCCCCTGCGGCCCTTCTTCATCCCTCCTTCTGGCTACCTCAGTCTTCTAGACAAATATAATTTTCCCATATTTTTTTGGTATTTTTCTGATCTTTGCGAAATTGCATCAAAACGCCTTATTTTCCATCAGAATCCAGACTCCGGCAGTCCATCCTCCAAGAATCATCCAACATGCAGAAACAGATGAAAATCCATAAGTAATACCTCATAATAAGACAAATATCATTGAATAGAGTTAAATTATGATATCGAGTGGTGATGCAAATTGGGCATATCACCTTCCCAAAGAGATTGTGACAACAATGATATCAAGGATGATATTATGGAAGGAACTCAAGCCTATAAAATCTGTGTAGACATAGGACACACTTATAAAGAGCATATGGACCAATGCCCTAATTGTGAAGAGAAACATCCAACTAGACAATGCCTGATGATGCTCGACGTGGCACCTCGTTGGTAACCCCAACGGTAGGGTGTGAAGAGCAAGCAGAAAGTTTTCCCTCAGTTGAGACCGAGGTTATCGAACCAGAAGGAGGAAGGAAACGTCACACAGGTGTTGCAAGCAACGCGGAGACCTGCACAACACAAACTCAAGACTTTGCCCCAACGAATCAGTGAGGTTGTCAAGCTCACCAGTTTGCTGTAACAAAGAATTAAACGTATGGTGTGGAAGGTAATGGTTTGCAGCAAGTAAACAAGTAACAACGGAAGATGTATCAATAGTAAAGATTGGACCGGGGTCCATAGTTCACTAGAGGTGCTCTCCTTAGATAAACAACATGGCATGAAGGGTAAACAAATTACAGCAGGGCAATTGAAAGGAACTGAGCAAAGCATAACAATGCAATTACTAGTTAGAAAGATCCTATGAGATTCGATTGGGCAATACAACAAGATACATAGACTGCCATCCAACTGCATCTATGACTAGAATTCCACCTTCAGGTTATCATCCGAACCCCCTTCAGTATTAAGTTGCAAGAAACAGACAACTGCTTTAAGCAAAGTGTGTAAGGTAAACAGTCCACATGTTCCATGAACAAGAGACCGTTGTTTTCTCCCTAGTAGCAACAGCACATCTACGACCAAAGAGATTATTGTCACTTCCCTTGGAAACTAGAGGCATGAACCCACTATCGAGCATAAATACCCCCTCTTGGAGTCACTAGAAACTACTTGGCCAAGATAGCTACTAACAACGGAGAGCATGCAAGATCACAAACAACACATACATGATAGAATCATAAAGACAAAACCATTAATCAAACCAACATAACAATCTCAATATCCATCGAATCCCCGCAAACACAACATGCATGATTACAAATAGATTAGATCTTGATCATGAACGGAGCTCACAAGATCTATACATGAAAGCACAAAGGAGGAGATACAACCATCTAGCTACTACATGGACCCATAGTCCAAGGTGGAACTACTCACGCATCATACCGGAGATAAGGCCTCCGGGATGATCTCCCCTCCGGCAGGGTGCCGGGAAGAACTTCAGATCCCCTCCCCCCAATCTAGGGATGACGATGGCGGCGGCTACAGAAGGTTTCATGGAATATTGATCGGGTGCTTAGGGTTTCTACATTGGGCGCTTCTTATAGGCGAAGGGGGAGGCCGAGGAGGCGTCCAGGGGGGCCAAACCCTAGCCAGGCGCGGGCCCACCCCTGGCCACGCCTAGGGGGTTTGGCTGCCCTAGCCCGCTTCCTCGTCTCCCCTCTGGACTTCTTGTTCCCCACGGAAAGTAATTGACTTTGCCGTTTGTCCCGTCTAATTCTGAGAATATTTCTTTACTAACTTTTCTGAAACCAAAAATAGCAGAAAACAGGCATTTGCACTGTTGCAACTTGTTAGTAGGTTAGTACCAAAAAACATGTAAAAAGCACCTCAAACTGTAGACAAGTAAAGCAAAGTAGATACTAAACAAGCATGGAGCATCAAAAATTATAGATACGTTTCCGACGTATCAACATCCCCAAGCTTAACTCCTGCTCGTCCTCGAGTAGGTAAGTGATAAAATAATATTTTTTGAGGTGACATGCACCGTCACAATAAAGATCCAACCATTTGCAAGCATTAAAAGCTGGGATCAAAGAACTCTAAACATGTGCATGAAATATGGAGTTCTAACAATAGGACATAGTAACTAAGCATGCAACATGACAAGCTACAAACAAAGATCATGAATAATATGCATTGAAAAACGTTTGTTTGTTTCACATACAGAAAACATGGCATAGTGGCAATTAACTTGTCCCTCATAGAGTAGCAATATAGATGCATAGGACACCTTCCAAGTTCACAAGGGTGACTAGAAACAAATATCACAAGAATAAGTAATATCACAATATGCATCAATCAATAAGCTTTGGAACACTGCACACAGAATGACAACTATGCTCTCTTAATGGTGCCTAAAGGTAGAAGGTGGAGACTCAATAATGGTGGAAGAAAGGCCTTTTTTGTAAAGGAAGCAGGGATTACAATTTTCAAAAAGAGCTTCCAAAAATTATGGTACTTGTTAGCTTTCAGCCCTCATTGCCCCTATCATAAGCATCTTGAAGTGGTTAAAGTCAAAGTGGCAAATATGGAGTATATGCTTGATGAAGTATAAGTTGGCAATCTCAAGTCCCTTGAATACGAGGGCCACACCTCAAGCATACTCAACTTTGGGTCCAGGTAAGTTCTTGTCATTGTAAGTATTTGCATATCATTGAGAACTGCCAACGGGGTACCCCTTGCACATAGTACAGGAGCTTTCCCATAACCAAAATGACAAGGAAAGCAGACAATGAGCATCTCAGCAATCTTTTTATTTACCATATGCATAGATTTTTATTGAGGATGCTTCATAGATAGCTCATTATGGTGATGTTGCAAGTTTCCACCATGATTAGGCATGGCTTACGCTAGCGGCCCAAGCGTTTCTCTAACACGAGATACAAACTCCATGGACTTACAAGTTCCCTCTTTATTTCACACCGGTGACATCCATAGAGAAAATAACATGATATCAACTGAGTACAAAGTACAAGTGCAATGTTGAAAACGTTCCTCGTGACAGCACGGTTCTGCTAATTCCAACTTATAAGTGCAAGCATATACAACAAAGTTGTCACAATGGTTCAAGTTTATTAGGGGAAAAGAATATAAAGTGTTCCATCAAGTTCGTGAGGGCTTTAATCACTAAGTTTTCACATAACAAAATAGTTTTTAATTGGAAGATAGTTGAAAACAAGAATATACTTGGAATGGTGTAACACACTATGCATAGGAGTTTATAGTGGAAACTTTGGAATAACTTGGTTTATTGGGAGTTGGAAGCATGAGTAGAGCTTACTCATACAAGTGGAGGCTAGCAAAAGACTGGGAGCAACCAACTAAGAGAGCATAATGGCAATAATCATGCAGAGCAACAAAGCATACTAATCAAAGAAAAGAGTGGTACTACAAGTCAAGGACTAAATGATTATAGATGCTAATGGTGACTTGTCATAGTCATGACATGGTGTGAGCATGTGCCAAGTCAACCCAAGCAAAGCATCAAAGGGGAATACCACAATACTATGCTTTTCCATGCTAAAACAACGCATAATTTCTTCAAGGCACACTAAGCAATCCCAATTGTTTGGAACAAGACATGCTACAGAAATAATCACTAAGCATAATGCTAAAACAACACCTAACATGTCATGCTAAAGTCTTAGTCACAGTCAATGCAAGCACCTCTTGCACTTCAAGCAAGAACTTACTACTCCTTTCCAACACCAAGCAAACTTATTTGCAAAACAACACCGCGAGAACGGGGGTCCAAACTACTCAAGAAAACTAAACAAACTAAGAAAAGCAAACTAAAACTCAGACGCTCCAAGAACAACACAACTGTGCATGAAACAATAAAAATGAAGTGTCTAGACAGACCTGAGCTTTTTATTGATGAAGAAGGGGATGCCTTGGGCATCCCCAAGCTTTGACGCTTGTACCTCTTGGATATTTCTTGGGGTTACACCATGGTTGCATCCCCAAGCTTGAGCTTTTTTCCATTCTTCATCTCATTGCATCATTCTCTCTTTACACCTGAAATTTTTTCTTCATACAAAACTTCACACAATCGTCATTAGCAACATTAGTGTATTCAAAAGATATTAGACCTCTGGAAAAGCTTTGTAACAGCAGGTATTTTCACTAAAAACACAAGCTACTATAGTAACTCCTTCAAAAATCTCAATTCACCTAAAGAAAACTCAAAAAGGAATCAATAAGAAGCAAATGCGAATAATGGCAGAAATCTATCAAAACAGACCAGCAGGTAGGTACCGATTTTTTCAAACATCTTCTATTGCTCAAATCAAAAAGTGTTGAACTAATGAAAGTTAGCTAACATACTGGGGGAAGTATTCGTAAATTTTTAGCTCAATCCGAGTTACAGAGACTCCTCACGAATTTTTTTGGTGGAGGCCAGAAATCTGTTTCAGGACAGCAGCTCCCCAAATCTTACTTTCCTCTCATTAGAGGTCATCCTTGGCAAAAAAAGCAAACAAAAAGGATAAGGAGAGGTCATTACTGAAGTAATAACTTCCAAGACTCAAGGAAAGTCTTGGGTTATCTCCCAACAAGTACTTTTCTTTAACGCCTTTAAGTTAGGCACAAGAAGCAAGAAGAATCAAGTATTTTCAAATGAAGAATTAATATACATACTTGCAAAGTCTTCAACTATGAAAGGTATCTCATACAAATGGGTTTTGGAGTATCCCTTCTCATCTCTCTTTGGTCTACTACTTTCATCAAAAAAGATTTTCAGGAGCAATCCAATCAAAGTTCTTTTCAAAGTCTGCATGCATTCCAACAAGCTTAAAGGGTATGGGTATCTTGAATTCTTCTCTAGGCTTAGTTTTAACAGAAATACCCACAACATCTACACTTGAGCCTAGCATATTGAAACGCTCAAAGTCCTTTTTGGCCTCCCTAGCCACATCATGAAATTCTTTTGATAAAGTTTCAAGGATGAATTCTCTCTTTTCAGCATTATTTTCTTCTTTTAGTTTTAGGAACAAGAATTGTATGAAGGGGTTAAGGCTAACAAACCTAGCCTCCAACATATGAACTAAAGAAACTGCAGCAATCTCATAATTAGGAGCAAGCTCTGCTATAGATTTATCCTCAATATCCTCATGCTTGCTAACATAATTAAAGAATTCTTCAATATTATCTTTCCCAATTATGGAGCCACTACCTATTGCAAGATCTTTCAGGGCAAACTTTGGGAGCAACTTGGTGAGCTAGAGCAAGGTGGCAACTAGGGTAGGAACTAATTTTTTTGTGTTTTTGAATAAAGCAAGCAAACCAAACTAGAATAATTTTTTGGGGTTTTTTGGAAAGAGGCAAACAAAACCAAGCAAAAGAAACAAAGCAAACTAAAAAAAATTAAAGTGAAAGGAAGTGAAGGACTCCCCTAGTGAAGACGTCCTTAGCCTCCCCGGCAACGGCGCCAGAAAAGCCTTGATGATGCTCGACGTGGCACCTCGTTGGTAACCCCAAGCGTAGGGTGTCAAGAGCAAGAAGAAAGTTTTCCCTCAGTTGAGACAAAGCTTATCGAACCAGAAGGAGGAAGGAAACGTCACACAGGTGTTGCAAGCAACACGAAGACCTGCACAACACAAACTCAAGACTTTGCCCCAACAAATCAGTGAGGTTGTCAAGCTCACCGGTTTGTTGTAACAAAGTATTAAACATTTGGTGTGGAAGGTAATGGTTTGCAGCATGTAAACAAGTAACAGTGGAAGATGTATCAATGGTAAAGATTGGACCGGGGTCCATAGTTAACTAGAGGTGCTCTCCTTAGATAAACAAATTATAGCAGGGCAATTGACAGGAACTGAGCAAGGCATAACAATGCAATTACTACTCAGAAAGATCCTATGAGATTCGATTGGGCAATATAACAAGATACATAGATCGCCATCCAACTGCATCTATGACTAGAATTCCACCTTCAGGTTATCATCCGAACCCCCTCCAGTATTAAGTTGCAAGCAACAGACAACTTCTTTAAGCAAAGTGTGTAAGGTAAACAGTCCACATGTTCCATGAACAAGAGACCGTTGTTTTCTCCCTAGTAGCAATAGCACATCTACGACCGAAGAGATTATTGTCACTTCCCTTGGAAACTAGAGGCAGGAACCCACTATCGAACATAAATACCCCCTCTTGGAGTCACTAGCAACTACTTGGCCAAGATAGCTACTAACAACGGAGAGCATGCTAGATCACAAACAACACAGACATGATAGAATCATAAAGACAAAACCATTAATCAAACCAACATAATAATCTCAATATCCATCGGATCCCCGCAAACACAACATGCATGATTACAAATAGATTAGATCTTGATCATGAATGGAGCTCACAAGATCTATACATGAAAGCACAAAGGAGGAGATACAACCATATAGCTACTACATGGACCCATAGTCCAAGGTGGAACTACTCACGCATCATACCGGAGATAAGGCCTCCGGGATGATCTCCCCTCCGGCAGGGTACCGGGAAGAACTTCAGATCCCCCCCTGATCTAGGGACGACGGTAGCGGCGGCTACAGAAGGTTTCATGGAATATTGATCGGGTGCTTAGGGTTTCTACATCGGGGGCTTCTTATAGGCAAAGGGGAAGGCCGAGGAGGCGTCTAGGGGGGGACAAACCCTAGCCAGGCATGGGCCCACCCCTGGCCGCGCCTAGGGGGTTTGGTTGCCCTAGCCCGCTTCCTCGTCTCCCCTCTGGACTTCTTGTTCCCCACGGAAAGTAATTGACTTTGACTTTTGTCCCATCCAATTCCGAGAATATTTCTTTACTAACTTTTCTAAAACCAAAAACAGCAGAAAATAGGCATCTGGCACTGTTGCAACTTGTTAGTAGGTTAGTACCAGAAAACATGTAAAAAGCACCTCAAAGTGTAGACAAGTAAGGCAAAGTAGATACTAAACAAGCATGGAGCATCAAAAATTATAGATATGTTTCCAACGTATCAATGCCCCACATCTCAAGTTACATGTTTCCTATGTGAAGGAAATGATCATGTCCCTATCCAATGCGACATCTATGCTATAGTTCAACAGATGAAAAATCAAGATAAGGATGGAAAACTTCAAGTGTTTAGAAACATTCATGAAGGTACAACTTATACCAAGAAGGATGAAGACAAAGTCAAATCTCAGTATGCACCGCCATACATTGTAACCCAGTATAGTGGAAAAAAGAGGAAACATGGATGTTATCCTAGGAACCGTTCTAAGAACCAAGGAAGTTTTCCCACCTTTGAGGTGAAGTATGAAGAACATGAACTAAGAGCCCTCCTAGCTTTGGAGAGACCCAAAAAGAATAAGATCCAAGGAAACAAACAAGAGATAGTGATGCAAAAGATAAATAGGGATATTAGCCAGGTGATTGCCATAAATGCAAGGAGCGGGGCCATTATGCATCAAATTGCCCAGAAAAGGAGAAGAACAAGACAAGCAAACTTGGAAAGGATCTCAACCTTGTCACAAGTTTCAAATGTGGTAACAAAGGATACTATGCAAACAACTGTCTAGATAAGTTACATCAAGACACCAAGTAAGCCAAGATGCAATCTAGAAAAAAAATCTTTTAAGGGTGGTAGTACCCTAGTTGTCCTGAAGCCAACTTGTTGCTTCTAGACTTCTCGAATCTTGGGACGAGATTCCTTTTAAGGGTGGTAGTCTGTCACATCCCAAAATTTTCCAAATTTTGAAATGTGAAAAAATAAACAAACAAAAGAAACAAATGTTGAAATCTAGGGTGAAAAGAAACTTTTTGCTTCTAAATGGAAACATCAAAACCCTACTTGAATAAAATTTGAATGAAAAGGCAACAAACAAAATTTTCAAACAATTCAAATGCATCCCTGCAAGGAAAGTATCTGAATTTAAAACACTTGCAAAAGTTAAACCAAAACCTAAACCCTAATGAAAGAAAACATCCCCAAGATCACTCCAAGACTATGGCCTTGTTCCATATAAAAATTTAGCAACTAACATTTCTAAATGACCAAAAATGGTAAACAAAAAATATTACAAAACCATGGAAATTGGTTTCACTCAATTTGGAGCCATGGATAAAAACTTATGATTTTAATAAGATAAAAGAAAATATTCCAAGACTAATAAATCTCCTAGCTAAAATTCATACCAAATTATGAGAAAAGTAATCCTAAAAGGATTTAAAAGGATAAATAAATATCAAATAAAATTTTACAAAGTGGAATCATTAATTTTGGAGCTATAAATAAAAAGATATGAATTTTATAAGATAAAGAAAGAATTAAATAAATAAGAATTGTTTAAAAGACAATTTAAACCATTGGCCAAATCCCTAAGCAAAGGGAATAAAAGTAATTCAAATAAAATAAAATAAATAAAAGATATTTAAATAAAATTATTTGGGTTTATGAACCATACTCAATTTTATTTAAACAAAGACAAATTGCCTCACTTAAATAAATATTAAATCGCAAGAAAATTATTTGGATTATTCCAAAGTGGACTAATTAAATCCACACATATTTTGAGTAAAATCTACTGAAAATATTTGGAAAGATTTGAACTCAAATTGTTGTTCAAAACAATTGATTCAAATAAAAACATAAAATATAAACAGAAAAAGGAAAAAGAATAAGGAAAAAAATAGAAAGCTAACCCTACCTAGCACCCCCAGCCCAACCTGACCCAATAGAAGCCCACCCGGGCCACTCTCCTATCTTCCCCGCAGATATTTTCTCACCACAGACCCCCCACACCCTCTCACTCACTCACAGGCCCCACGCCAGGTCAGCGTCGTCTTCAACCCCGTGACCACGCTGCGTTCCCCTTCCCTGATCGTTTACTGTCGTGATTACACCGAGTAAATTCAAGTAACTGCGCCAGCGATCCTCCCCCGCGACCATGCTCACTTATTCCCCTCTTCCCCCTCTCCATTTCCCCTCAGACCCGCACCCCAAGAGCCCCTAGGCTGCCCCCATTTTGGCTTGCACCGCCACGGACACCGACGGACTCCGACGATGATTCCGGCGAAGTCTAGCCGCCCCTCTTCCTCTTGTTGATGCTCTCATACCCACTTTTATCTCGCGCATCTAACACCACCTTTCGTTTGCCTTAGCATGCTCCGTAGTGCCGCCTTCGATGACGTCTGTGCGTGCCCGACGGCGGCCAAAACTCCGGCGAGAAAATTCCGGTGATCCTGACCTCCCCTGCCCTCTGACTCACACTAGCTTGCTCGCCATCCTCTCATGCACCTGCTGATGGCTGCCGTTTTCTTGCTCGTTGACCAGGTGCTCGGCTTCGTCTCCATCTACAAGCAACCGACGACACGAGCTACACCGGCTAGCGATTTCGGCCAAGCCCGTGCGCCCCAGCCTCGTCCACGACTACCTTGAGCATCGCCACGTCCCTGTGACCACGGTAGCATCCTCACACCTTCCCCTTACCCCCTAAAATCACCGGAGCATCACCACCCGACGCGCCGCCTCCACGCACCGTCGCTAGCGCCACCCATCTTAGGTCATTGCACCTTGAACCGTTGGATGTAGATCTAGTGGTTGGGATAGATCAAATAAACAAAGCAGTATCACTCGATCTGAGCCGCTCAGATCCACTTAGATCTAACGGCCTGTGTTGATCGATCCACCCGAAGCGGTACCGGCCAGTAGAATTAAGACACATGGCCAGGCTTTTGTTTTAAAAACCAGAATTTGTTCTATTAGATGTTTGAATTTGTAAAATCAATAACTTTTGATCTATATGTCCAAAAATTACATTTGTAGAGTATTATGGATTCAAAAAATGAAACCTTTGTACCTATGGCCCTGGTTTGGTCATTTGATTCTGAAAATTTAGAGTATTATGCAGAAACATTTGTAGGTCTATTTTGATTATAAAAATTGTTCTAAAAATGATTTTTGAGTGAAACCTTTTGCAAATGGTTTGTTTTGAACCCTCTGACCATAAACACTAACTTTTGAATTTAAAAATATATTTTGTTAACACTAGAAATTATTACTTTGAATAAAAGCATTTCTAGTAAAACAAAAATGATTTAAAAGGCCTATTTCACTAACTTGATTTTAAATGAATTCCCACTTTTATACAATACCAGTAGGTGTTTTGAAATGTTTAGAACCTTGTTAGAAACCACTTTCTCAATAAAACAACCTTTTGCATGCTTGCATGCATTTCTTTGTTGTTTTGTTTTGTTAATTGCTTGTGTGCTAGTTTTGAATGAGTGTTTTGCTTGATTGTATGTAGTGAACCTTGATAAGTGTGACAATTGCGAGAACAAGGAGAGTACCTAGATTTTATATAAAAACACCACTTAGCCATATATTCATGTAGATGTTAGATTCTCCATATCAAAATGATATCACTTGCCAATACAATTCAAATGTATTGACCCTTGTGGCTGTAACTTATTATGTTGCAGGTTTGTTTGATGTTAGTGAAGTTTTTTTAGTAGGGATTACAAGTCTACAACCAACATGATTGCATGTGGCACATGAATATGAAGGACTCCATGTTTATAGATATATCCGCTACTTTGTAATAAGATACCCATATGAGCTATGTAAGTTGTGATGAACTATTTTATTCCTGGTTATAAGTTGTAATATGACCTTTGTTTCTCGATATTACATCTTAAACTATGGGTGATAGCTATTCGATCCAGGGACTAGCATTGTAAACACAGGGATCTCTACCTTATCAGGTTGGGACCTCTACAAGTTTTTGTAGACATTTCTTCAAAGATTTCTTTTATTATCAAAAACTATGCCCATCAGCCTTCATAGGTTGACCAGAACTTTCATGGATTTCTTTTCCTGCCGCGTTCATAGCTCCTTCCCGGAACAGGGAGTAACAAGTTATAGTTCTTACACTCTGCAGAAGTGTGTTACTTTACCCATGAGATATCAACTCCTTGTTGCACAACCGGGCTTACTTTCTCGTCCACAATTCCATGATGTGGGGCCCAGTAGGTGATCCAAGCCAATCACTGCCCTCTTCGCGACCCCGCATGTCTCCTTGGTGTACGCCATGCCCACCCATTGAATTATGGCAATGGTTATAGACCGGCAGATGCCAAAACTATCATGGGACGTTGAGGGTTCCCACCCATATGCTGCATATCCTCTATGAATTACCAATTAATGCACGCTATGAGGATAACAGCCACGACCTGCACATCCGGCTACATGCGAGAGGAAGATATAGCTAACTTCTTTGTCTCATTCCAAATCTCATGGTTAACACGTGATATACGACACTATAATCACTGATGTCATGGGTTGTTAAGTCCTAGGTGACTAATCTTATTGCAAATGGAAACCTAAGTTCCATTGCTCACCTTATCCATATCATCACTTAGGATGATATCAACAATTTTTTTTGAGAAAATAATATTTTCTTTCTTTGAAATATAGATGATAACACACAATTTGTAAATACTTTGATAAAGACTCGTCAAAGGACATGAGCAAGTGATGAACTTGCCTTGTGATTGCAAGGTAGTGAAGTCGGATGCTTGCACTCGACCTTGAGCTTCTATTTCTATAAAACATCATTATTGCCCGGTAAGGACAATATTTAAAGAAGCAAAAATGATTATGCATAATAAATGCATCATTTATTATTTATCTTCTTTATGTGTTTTACCCAATATATTAAATTTCTTTAATTGCCTTAATAAAAGGAATAATTCTTAATATTTTTTAAATATTATATTTGGTATTTTTGTAATATAATACTCCCTCCATTCACAATTAGATCGCATTCTGGGTTTAGTCAAAGTCAAACTTTTTAAAGTTTGACCAAATATTTAGCAAAAAATAAAAGTATCTATGATATAAAACTTATAGTATTGAAATCTTTGTAAGTTATATTTTCATAATATATGTATTTGGAATAATGAATGTTTATATTTTTCCTATATTCTTGGTCAAAGTTGAAAAAGTTTGACTTAATAAAATCCTAGAACGCGAAGTAATAAAAAACGGAGGGAGTATATCACTAAAAGAGTCAAAAACTAAATTTTTATTTATTTTTAGCTCCTTTAACTATTTTATTAATATTTCTTTTTAAGAATAAGCACTTTAATTTAAAAGATTTTAATTTGATGTCTTAGATATTAGTTGAGTATTGTTATCAAATACTACATTAATTAAGGATGTTAGAAGTTATTTTTATTTATTTTTAGGTATTTTATTGGTTTTTATAAAATTTCACAAACAATATATATAATAAAAATCTTTAACCTAAAGTTATTCTATTAAAAATATATTTCTTAATTTAATTAGGTAGCTTGTATATTATAAACCTAAAAATACATCATTTGTATTTTTAGGGATTTTATTTTATTTACTATAATTTATTAAATCCTAGGGGTATTTTGGTCTTTTGTTAATTCTTTAAATTCTTTTACTTTTAAGATTTGGACCACCCAATTGGGATGACCAGGCCCAACCTGGCCCAAATGGGCTGGTCAAAATTACCCACCGAAGTGGTACTGGACCCTATCGGCCCAGTACACCCCACTCTCTCTCTATCACTCATTCCTCTTCTTCGCCCTCGACCTCGTGGTGTTGTGGTGTTGCCGACGCCATCGCCATTCAAATCACGCCACCCTGGGCCTCCCTGACCGCCGCCGTGATGTGTGGCAGGGTAGACAACCCCGCTCTGTCGCCTGGTCCAGTTTCATTTGTCTCTAGAGCTCTTCTCCAGCCAGACTAGCTCCATCCCGAACCCTGGGGTTTGGCGTTTTGTCGGTGATGTTCTCTTCGCTACTTCTATGGTACTATGAGGTGATCGTGGTGATGTGGTGGTGCTTTTCGAACCCGTGCGTTGTTTGTGGCTGCCGCCATGGCTTGGTGCGGGCTGCAGTGCCCTTCGGGTGCTCCCTGTGCCGCCGTGTGCTCGTCAGCCCCTTTGCTTCCTCTTCTAATCGACAGGAAGGACCATTGGTGAGTATGTTCTTTCTCCCCCTCGTGATCTCTGTCTTGTGCCTCTCTTGATATCTTATGTGTGCTTCTAATGGCCATCCTTAATTAGGGTTCATGCTATGATTAGGGTTTCACCCCTCTGTGTTGGTTATTGAGGATGATGCAATGACTTAGAAATATTTGTGATGATTAAACCATGTTGATTGATGGCTCAGATATGTAGAGCTCGTTGGGAACCCCAAGAGGAAGGTATGATGAGCACAGCAACGAGTTTCCCTCAGTTCTGAAACCAAGGTTATCGAACTTGTAGGAGTAAGGAAACAACTCCAAGGTGTTGCTAGCAACTTGGAACCTGCACAACACAACCACAGTACTTTGCCCCAACTTACAGTGAGGTTGTCAATCTCACCGGTTTGCTGAAAACAAAAGATTAGACATATAGTGTGGAAGATAGTAATTGCTGAAAGTAAACAGTAGTTCAGTAGAGGTGTTCTCCATAGTTCACTAGAGGTGTTCTCCATAAGATAAATAACATGCTGGGTGAAAATTTACAGCAGGACAATTGACAGATTGAAAATGCATAAAAATGCATATACTAGACATCTTGATCTCTACGAGATTTGTTTGGGCATTACAACATGATACATAGACCGTAATCCAACTGCATCTATGACTAATAATCCACCTTCAGGTTATCATCTGAACCCCTTCTAGTATTAAGTTGCAAGCAACAAATACTTGCATTAAACAAAGTGTGTAAAGTAAACAATACAATTGCCCTTGGACAAAGGATTTTTGTTTTCTCCCTAGTAGCTACAGCACATCTAAAACCTTAGAGATTTCTGTCACTTCCCCAGATTACTAGAGGCATGAACCTACTATCGAGCATAAATACTCCCTCTTGGAGTTACAAGCATCTACTTGGCCAAAGTATCTACTAGCAATGGAGAGCATGCAAGATCACAAATAACATAGACATGATAGAATCAATAATCAATCTGACATAGTACTCAATATCCATTGGATCCCCACAAACACAACATGTAGCATTACAAATAGATGATCTTGATCATGAACGGATCTCACAATATCTAAACATGATAGCACAAAGGAGGAGAAACAACCATCTAGCTACTGTATGGACTCATAGTCCAAGGGTGAACTACTCACGCATCACTCCGGAGGCTGGCATGGTGATGAAGAAGGCCTCCGGGATGATCTCTCCCCTCTGGCAGGGTGCCGGGAAGAGCTTCAAATCCAACCGATCTAGGGACGATGGTGGCGGCGGCTATGGACTCTTTCGTGGATTTCTGATCAGGTACTAGGGGTTTCTGCCTCGAGGTGTTTATATAGGCGAAGGGGCGAGCTCGGTGGATGCCTGGGGGGGCCCACACCATAGGGCGGCACGCCCTAGGGGGGACCCGTGTCGGCCCTAGGTGTGGCCGCCTCGTGGCTCCTCTTCATCTCCCATTTGGTCTCTGTGTCGTGTCTGGTAAAATATTGACTTTGGCTTTTGTCCCGTCCAATTCCGAGAATATTTTTTACTAGATTTTCTGAAACCAAAAACAGCAGAAAACAGGCAACTGGAACTGCGGCATCTTTTTAATAGGTTAGTTCCAGAAAATGTATAAAAATGCCTCAAAGTGTAGACAAAACATAAGAAAGTTGATACAAAACAAGCATGGAGCGTAAAAAATTATAGATATGTTTACGACGTATCATTGATCATTGGCTACAATTGGGCTTGGATTTTCTAGTGGCCTTGTTAGACTGATTCCAATTGGTCATTGGATATTGTCTAGATGATATTGTTATTGTGAAACTATTGCCTATTGATTCTGGTGATTTGGGGATTTACTACTGTCATGATCTTTGTACTGACAGTAGTACTGTCAGTAATTGTTCACTGTATTTATAAGTATTGGCTTGTGTGGATATATGCAGATTGAAGTTGATATATAACTCCAATGATGCACTGATTGTATATATGCAAATTTGTGAATGATTCCTGGTTGTTGATTCGAGGAAAATGATAAATTAATTAGTTGTAGGTTTACTGATGAAAGCTAAATATAGAATTTGCTTGATTTTAGAACTCAGTCTTGTGACACCATCTTTGGAATGGCACACGAGATTTTGTTCTAGTGCTAGGCTTTATTCTATCAGTGTTCTAGAGTGGCTTGGTACTAAAATAAGCTGAAAGCTTTTATTAGAAAGTTTTGCCTATTCTGCTTGTAGTTTTGTTTGGCCCATGATGTTGGTCTGAGGCCTAGAAACTATGTTTCTAACTTGCTATCCCTTATAGATGTGTTCTGGTATTTAGTACCAGTTAGTGATTCTTAAGGTCTCTGATAAAATTATTGGTATCCTTACTGATTACTATGGATCCTTAAGATCTGTTGATTTCTGGGGTGCTACTCTTTTAAGAGATGTGCCCAGAAATCATGATCTTGGGCTGTTGTGATCTTGTATTATGGAAATATAGCTTATATCCAGGATCTATGATGTTGGTCTGAGATCCTGGCTTTATTTGTAAAGATTAGTCATTGGCTTCTAATGGATTTCCTTCTATGATGAATACACCCCACTTGGGTGATTTCTGAGAAGTTTATATATAAAACAACACATGTTTGAAAGTCTAGATAAGATGATTGGATCATGTGATGGTTTTATATGTGCTCACCACACCACTAGGTTATTGGTGATGTTGTTGTGGTGCTGGTTGATCTGGTTGGCTTGATCTTGCTATCTTGTGTTGCTCGCTTGATCTTATTCTACACCTCTTGGTGCTGCTCCTGCTCCTTCTAGTTTTTGTGAGCTTGAACTTGATCTTGCTATCCACCTCCTCCTTATGTCACCATCAAATAGATGGTTGAATGATCTGGTGTATAGCTTGGCTGGTGGTTTTGCTTGTCTTTGGGTAGGCTTGGTGTGTTCTTGGCTTTGTGCTTGAAAATGGAAATGAGCTACAAAGGTTGTGCTACGGCTATGCACTTCCCTTTTGTTTGCATTTGCTGTAGCTGCCGTATTGACAGCACACAGCATGCATTTTGTTGAATGTGCTACCTGGCTACTTGGTGATGTTTGTGGATCAGATCAGTGAGGTGTTTTCACCTTTTATCCATTTACAATCTACTATCCTGGTGAAACTTGCCCTATTTACTTTGTTGTTGGTAATATGGCTTTGAAGCTTATTTGAGATAAAAGAACAGATACTTTCACATTGGTGAAACTTGCCCCTTTTACTATTAGTCAATGAGGTACTATGAACCATGCACTTCACTATTCCCTACTGAGAGTAATTCTAACAAAATAATCTTTTGTTTTTATTTTGTTTGTTTTTGTATTTTGCAGGTACAAGATCTGCATACTCAAGATGTAGTATAGGAGTAGATACGTTTATAGATTCTTATTGTAATATTTATTTTATTCTCTTGTAAGAATCTTGTAATGATTTATTTATATTATAATTTCATTTCTTGTAATTCTCTTGTTGTAATGAATTACTCTATTGGTTGTATGATTTCTACAGTGTAAAATGTTGATGGAATAAAGATAAGAAATAAGAATTCATTTCTTATTTGAATTTCTTTATCTTAAATTCTTATTTATTATTTAATATATCTTTATTATAACAAATAATATTACTAAATAATTTTTGTAAAACATTTTTAAAATACTAACTTCTAAATTTTTAAATACTTTCCTATTGATTCAAATTTCAAATTTGAATCCAAATTATTCCCCCAAAACACACTAATTCATAAAGATCATGTCAAAGTTTATAACAATCACTTTCAAGAGCTATTCCTACCCCTAGAGAGTGAAAGAAACTATGATCACTTTAGGGTTTTGTTTGGCGAAAAATTCACCCATATTTTATAGATAAATGCATGCACATGCACAAAATCCTATTTCTATCCTTCGTTGGTTCCTAAATGCTGGGGTGTTACAAAAGGATCCGCCAAAAACTCCTACTCCACTTCTCTAAGTGTAGAATTTGAACTATTTTGCGGCGGAGCTTCGCTAAGCAATGGCAATGGTGGAGCAACAAGGGAGGGAGAAGAAGGAGGATCAAGTGTGTAAAGTAGGAGAGGAGAGGAGGGGGCATCCCCTAGAGGTTCTACCTACCCTATCTTCATGGTGGTAACCCCCTCTTCATGGTGGTAACCTCCTCCATCAAGTAGGTAACCCCCTCTCTTATTCTCCTTTTAATTGCATGACATTCATAATGATTAAACCACACTTATAAAATTAATAAAAAAATTATTTATTTAATATTTGTTAATTCATTCAATTAACAGACATTAACAATTACCCCTTGTGTTATTTTGATATTCTGAAATAGTTTCGATTCTTTCCCGAAACAACCCCTATGTCGTCCAATAATTCAGTCAGAGTTCCAAATCCACTCAAAACGCGTCAGCAAACCTTAAGTGTGTCACCCTATGGTTCGTTAATAATATGCACATGATCGAGACACCTCTCCGATCAATAATCATCAGAAGGATCTAGAAATCCATAATGACTCCCACTTATTCAATGATGAATCTAGTGATCATGTGAACCATTAACATTGTATTAAACTCCTTTTGTCTCGATATATTACTTATCCGAGATCCGATTATTTTGTATCATCCATATCTAGTTCGATCTCATTGCCGATAATTACTCTTTACTCGTTCTGTGATATAGCATTCCTTATGATCGAATCACTTGCTTGCAAGCTATTATCAATGTGATATCACTGAGAGGGACCAGAGTATATCTCTCCGTCATCGGGATGGAAAAATCCCACTCTTGATCCACGAGCCTCAACTAACACTTTATAAGTACCCAACGTCATCTTTATAATCACCCTTTTACAGTTTGATGTATTTGATGGAATCAAAGTGCTCTTCCAGTGTTAGTGATTGACGTGATCTCATGGTCTAAGGATTAGGACTACTTTGTATGAGTTTGATACATCAATTAAACATGATTGACTTGATCATATTGCTAATCTTACTCTGGGTGTAAGTGTTCATCATATCATTCTCCAATGACATGACATTGTTATTAGCAACATCCAATGTTCATGATCATGAAACCTTAAACATATGTTAATCAACAAGCTAGTGTAATAAGGGGGATTACTAGGAACCATTTTCTTTGTTTATTAATGTTTCTGGTTAACACAATTATAGCATGAGAAAAAATATCTATTATAAACTTGGAATAAAATAATAACCACTTATTATTGCCTCTCGGGCATATTCCTTTCATTTTTTAGAAGTATTTTTCACGAGGAGAAGCAACTAGAGCACACAAACCATGAGAGGGGAGGACCGAGGCCCAAACGAGGCTCGGTGACGCAGCCCACCTTGCTGGTTGTGCCACCACCCCTCATTCCCTCCTCGAGCATCCGCAACCATCCATCTTGATCCCTAGCATGAAGTCATGACCTATAAATGCCTATAAAGACCCCCTAGGAAGATCTCAATGGAGACGGTGCAAAAACACAGAAACACCAAAATAGAGATAGAACCAGTGAAGATTGTAGGGGGAAACGCCGCCTAAACTGCCTCCGATGGTATCTCTACCTTCTCCAACATATTTGGCTTCATCACCAAAATTGAGAGGGAATATTCCACCTCTGTACTATGGGTTTGTGCCAGTAGCTTGATCTATTTTTCTCTTGAACTATCATTGTTCCAGTACCATATGAGTTTCCCAACATGATTATGGTCATCTATGTAATTCATATGTGGTGGATATTTATTCTATGAGTTGATATTTTAGATCTGATCTATATTATTTGTGAGATGTATTGGTAGATGTATATTATGTACCCCATTATTTAACTTGTTCTGATCCAACTTGTACGAGAGTGCATGTGTGGGGAACGTGTGTATTAGATGGAGTAACATGGTGGCAGTTACTGGATACTGGCAACAAATTCAAGATCTAATATGGTTTTTACCTTTCTTTTTTACCTCACTAGGGAAGTGAATGCATGTGTTATTATCATCTAGTGATAGCCTAGATGATCTTGTTTGTTCAAGGTAGCATATTTTTGATTCAAACATCATATTAAAGTACCTAAGGATATACTCTATTTGTTATTAATTCTAGATTGCTTGGAGTATCCCTCTGTAGAGGAGTATAAGTGAGATGTGTTGCATCATATTTATGATAGGACATGATGCCCATATGAATGTTTGTATACACATAATAAATTTTCTTATCAATATAGTATTCTTATTTATTTGTTCTATGTCACCATACTTTATGAGAGAGTAGACAAGTTAACCCATGAAACCCCAGTCCATTTTTTATCATAAGAAACACAACATTTATTACTTTCTTTTCTTTTATATTTGTTTCACCAATTAAATCCCAAAACAACAAAACACTTATACTATTAACAAACACAAACAAAACCCAAGAAGACCTTTACCTTATTGTTTTTTACTTTCTTGGCTAGTTATAGATTGCTTTTACTTTTATTTATTTATAGTTTATTTCAGTTTTACTAATACGAAACCTTGTGCTTTACAACCACACGGTGGAGTTAGGGACACAGGAAAATACTTTGTTTTGTAGGTTGCTTGAAGAAGAAAACAAGAGAAGTCTCTAAGCCAATTCCCTGAGAGTTCGATATAAACCCTTGATTCACCCTTGTGGGTAAAATATGCTTTCTACAACACTCTTCACTTGGAATCCCAACGATTTGGTACACACGGAGTTCTTGCCATTATGTGGGGACACTGCTGGGATGGCCCTCGGCAATGGCGATGTCGCTTGACGCGAATGGGAACGATAAACCCATCAAGATGCTTGAAAGTGAGGCACAAAGCCCCTACCTGGCACACCAATAGTCGAGGTTTTGATTATTGGTCATAATTTGTAGGTGTATGGGTTTGTGATCACGACCTGATGGGCTAACAACCTCAAGGAACACAAGATTTGTACAGCTTCAATCCCCAGATGATGATCCGGTAACAACCATACGTCCCACGTGAAGGGAATATGCCCTGAGAGGCAATAATAAAGTGGTTATTATGTATATTCCAAGTATATGGTAGATGTTTATTTTGCATGCTATAATTGTATTAATACGTAAACGTTAATACATGTGTGTTTAATAAACAAACAGAAAGTTCCTAGTTATGCCTCTCTTATAAACTAGCTCGTTGATTAACAAGATGATCAAGGTTTCCTGATCATGGACATTGGATGTTGTTAATAACGAGGTCACAACATTATTAGAATGGTGTGATGAACATTCATCCGAAGTATGGCATTACGATCAAAGTCATTGAGTTTATATTGCTATAACATCATAAGAAGTGATCCTAATCCTTAGACCATGAGATCATGTTAATCACTAAAACTGGAAGAGTAGCATCAAACGTCAAACCGTAACAGGGTGATTATAAAGATGGGTTCAGTACTACTAAAGTGTTATGTTGATGCCCATGGATCGATAGTGGACTTTGTTCATCCCGATGACGGATAGATATGCTCTGGGCCCTCTCGGTGATATCACATTGATTAGCTTGCAAGCAAGTGATTTGATCACTAGAATGTTATATCACGGGAACGAGAAAAGAGTACATGTCAAAAATGAGATCAAACTAGGTATGGAGATACCGATGATCGAATCTCGTACATGTAATATATCACGAAACAAAGGGATTAAGATACTAGCGTAAAAGGTTCTCACGATCACAAGAAAGTCATCGTTGAATGTGTGGGAGTCAGTATGGATCTCCAGGTCCCACTTCTGATTATTGATCTGAGAGGGGTCTCGATCATGTCCGCATTATTCGCGAACCATAGGGTGACACACTTAAGAGACACCGGCACCATTTGGAGCAAATACTTTCATGCTGAAAAGAATAACAAAGCACAGTAATTTATTTCACTAGATATCGAAACTGGTTTCGGGTGAAATTGCAGAAAGTGTTTCTACATGTGAAATGAAATACTAGCAAAGGGTTATATATGAATGTCTGTCATTAAAGTAATTAACAAAATTCTGAGTAAATAAAAGGAGTTTTATTTAATGAGAGTTTGCATTAAATTTGGTGGAAATTTAATGGAAATTTGAGTGGGATTTTGAGTGGAGAAAATTGAAGGGGCATTTTGTGAGTGGAGCTTCCACCCACATGAATGAAGGAGGGGAGGGGGCAGCCCCTGTGGCCGGCGGCGACCCCCTTGGGTGCCCCCTCCTCCTATAAAAGGAGCCCCCCTCCTCACTTCTTACTCACACCTCCTCGTGAAGGATCTCTGTCCCCCTCTAGTATTTATCCCTCATGGTCTCGGACTAGCGAGATACATGTTCCTGGTGGCTATTCGGCAAGAAAGAGTTGTGCTTCCGCTGCATCGCTGGAGCGAGGAGGTGGAGGTTGCTCGGTGCCTCGGACGTGTGTGCGAGCACGAATGCGCCACTGATTTGTGGCGCTAGGACTTCCTCTTGATCTTGAGATCAGCAAGAGGTCATCTAAATCAACCACGAGTTCAACCTCGTTAAGCTTTGTCGGTCTTCAAGGGTATGTTCTCTACGGATGTATATCCGCCCGTTGTTTGTATCTAGTAGATAGGTCTTGGTACATAGTTGTTCCCATCATAGGAATTTTTTGTTTTCTATGTTGCGAACCCAACAGTGGTATTAGAGCCGGATCTATGCGTTGATGATTTGCATAGGTAGTACACATATGAGTATGTGGGTGATCATGATCATGTTATTGCTTCTTAGTTGTACTTTGGATATTGGTGGCATAGTGGTATGAAGCGGCCCGGACAAACTTTACATGTCCTCGCACATGAGACCTGTTCCACGCTTGACATGCAACTAGTTTTGCATAAGTGTCTAGAGGGTGTCTGTGTCTCCTACTATAGTCAATATCTAATTTGCAATGAGTTGTCAACAATTTGGTTATCCTTGTTGTGGTTCATGTTTGTAGGTAAGAACGGTTCTATCTTTGAAAGCCCTAAGCCACATAAAACTTGCAATGGATAAATTAGAGGCATCTAGTTTAGATTGTTGCTGGGCTAGTGTCATGATATGGTGATGTTGTAAGTATAAGTATAAGTCGATACTTGTCGTGGTGGTGTCACGGCAGATGCCATGGGTAGGCTTGAGTTGGGGGCGAATGGACGCTTGTCGTAACCGGGGAGGGAGTGCATGGTCTAGCCACGCACGAACAACAAGATGAACTCTCCACACTTAGGATTTCTATTGATCCAAGAAGTTTACAAGTGTTCCTAGAGCTGTTTGAGCATGGCCTCAGGGTACCAGTTTCCTACTTGGTCCAACCTCCCTCTAAACCCTAGCTATGCCCCTCCTTATATAGGCGATGGCCAGCTAGGTTACATCCCTTTGGGTTCTAGGGTTACTGTTTGGATCTTGGTCCTTACTGTGCGGGGTGGGTCATGGGCTAACCCTGAGCCCTTGACCCATTCCACAAAGCCATCCTGCTAACGGTCTTCTCATACATAGCCTCCAGCTCTTTTGGTGTCATATCGTGACTTTGTACATCAGCCCTTGCTTTGGGCGTCACCCGACTCCTTTTGCGTCACCCGGTATCGCCCTTCTCTTTTGACCATGCTTTACCATGGTCCCTCTTGAATCTTATTCGGGAAGCTTCCACGCGTCCTTTCTGACTTGTCCTTCCCTCGTGAGGCTCGGCTCGTTGCTTCCTACAAGGTAAACAAACTTTTCTTATACGGGCCGACATAATTCTTATGTCGGCCGCATACAACTTTCATACCCGGCCTGAGACATCTTTGACTCGTCCTAAGCCAAGTTGGGCAATGTTTTACCCCTTATGACCCTACCGGGGGTTATCCCCCCGACATTAGTCCCCGAAGCTGGTGAGGCCTAGCAGTTTTTGCTGTTAGGCGTCTCCAGGTTCCTTTAATGTGCTTGGAACTTCTCTTTCTCTCAGCATTTACTGCTTAGGGCACACTATTTGGCGCAACCTCGATCTTTGCCAAGTCTATCTTGCCCTTTTCGAGTCCCATCTTTGACTTTATGGGTCATTTTTGCCTCGTGTAGAGTCACTTTCTATGTTGCCGAGTCATTCTAGGCTTGCTAGTCACTGACAGGTTGTAATCATGATTTCTTGCCTCAAATTTTGTCTCAAATCCTGACTGCACAGTGATGGCGGCGCAGTAACTCCCCGTCACTATGGCAGTGCCATCACTCAGCGCCTCGTGTCCTACGCATCGTGACGTGGCCTTGGATTTTCCGTGTATTGCCTACATGTGGCGCTCGCTGATGCGCTTACTTGGCCGTATACACGGCAACATAGTGGCCACAGGGCGCAATGGGATCCCACGCCGGGGGTTTTTATTCTTCTTAAGTACTGGTGCGGGGGACTTAACTGCCTTTGCCTGTTCAGTTTCCCCCTTACCTTCTTCTTCTTCCTTGTGCCTCCCAATCCTAAACTGCCCCCCTGTGGTTCCTCTATCCTGCTGCTCCTCTCCAGCGATTCTCTTTTCTTCTTTTTGATTCCCCGACCGGTCCTTGCGTCTCTAGGCCTCTTCCAACGGCAGAAGAGACTGAATCAAGCGACATCATGGACGCCCGTGACACCGGCGAGGAGGTGGAGGAGCATGAGGCTGCCGGCAAGCGCGGCGACTGGGAGGGCTCAGAGGTCACGGTGGAGGAACTCAAGAGGCTGCGCTCCACCAGGCGCATTCCGCTCGAGGTAGATTGTCGTCTTCCCCTAGGTGAGATCGTTCCTAAGCCCGAGCCCAACGAGAGGGTGGTTTTCCTCTCGCACTTTGGGCGTGGTTTCGCTCTTCTTGTTAGCAATTTCTTTGTGTCTTTCCTCTTCAGCTTCCAACTACAAACTCATCATCTGCCCGCCAATGCCATTGGTTCTATTTCTTGCTTCATCTTTGCCTGCGAGGCCTATCTTGGAACCTGGCCCACTGTTCTTCTTTGCGCCAAGTATTTCAATTTTCAGATCCAGGTTGTGCCTGATATCGGCGTTCCCCGCGCCGAGAAGGGGCCCACTACGTGTGGTGATGCTAGCATCACGCTGAAAGGATCGTATGGGCACCTAGAGGGGGGGTGAATAGGTGCTACTTCAAATTTTCTTTCTTTTTCAAATTAGGGTTTGACAATAAGGTAAATTCTCTAGATAATGCAACTAAGGTGAATTTACCTATATGACAAATATGCACTAGCTAACACAATACTAAGCAAGAACATGTAAGTAAAGTGCGGTAATGGATAGAAGTAACCAAAATGGTGGACGCGGAGACACAAGGATTTGTTTCCCGTAGTTCCTTCCTTTTGAGGGGAAGTACGTCTACGTTTGGAGAGGGGTGGTTTCAAACCACCAACGCCATGAGAGGCCTCCCTTGTTCTCTGATGAATCTCACCCCAATGGGATCGATCCACTTTCCACTATATCGGCAACCTTCAAGGTGGAAGCCAACACCTTTACAAGTTTGGGGCACACATCCACAACTGAATTGGAGGCTCCCAAATACAAGCAAGCTGTCAAGACAATCAAAGACAAGGTTGTAAGAACCAAATCTAGAACTAGGGTTTCCAACAAAACACTAGAGCAAAGGGGCCCTCAAGTGAATGAGGGGGAAATGAAGATCTCTTTTGGTGAAGTAGTAGATCGAGGCCTCCTCCTTCGATTCCCTAAAGATCAAGGACTTTGGGTGGTGGTTTGAGGAGATCTTGTGGATTTGGTGGCTCCAATGGTGGTCTTGACTTTAATGCAAATGAGCAGCTTGTCCCAAGGTAGGTGAAGGGGTATTTATACCCCTTGGAGAAATCTGGCCGTTGGAGCAATAAATGCACCGGTACTCAAGCGATAGTACCGGTTCCAAGCGGTACTACCGGTCCAGTACCGGACCAGGTAAGGGAGATGCTTCACTTGGTCGAGCCAGCTTCAGGTTTTCCTGGTACACCCTTGCGATAGTACCCCCAAGCAGTAGTACCGGTCCGTAGAACCGGTACTACCGGTCAGGGCGGCAGTACCAGTCCCAAGTACCAGTGGGCACCGTGTGAGAGGGGGAGGGCTGGTCCTTCCTCAGGACGGCCCAGTACTGCTGAACGGTACTACCGTGTCCAAGCGGTAGTACCAGTTGGAGCGGTAGTACCGCTCCGCGGTACCGGGTGGTACTGAGGAAAAACCACACCTCCCAACCTTGCACGGGTCCAACCGGTACTAGGGGCGGTAGTACCGGTGGCAAGCGGTAGTACCGGTCATTTTTCCAGTACTACCGGTTGGCACAGTGACTTTTGGCAAGGGAAAATGGGCAAGGCAATATTTGTGCCACAATCTAAAAAACCTGTGATACACTTAGCGCACGATTAGACCGAAAAGTGTGTTGTTATCAAACATTAAAATCACAAGGATAGGAAATTCTCTTTCAATCTCCCCCTTTTTGGTGTTTGATGACAACACACTTTTGCAAGATGATTTTATGAAGATACTCATGTAATTTGTAAAATAGAGACGGGGCTCCCCCTAGATGAGTAGAATCAAACCTCCCCCTCTATTTTACAAACCCAACATAAGTGCACAAATATAGATACTAGCATTTGAAACCATACCTTTGCACAATAACTTGTGAGGAGAAATATATTGACAATGGATAACGCATATCATCACAAGATGGATCCATGACATAAACCACATAGTCTCACAAGATGGATCCATGACATAACCACATAGTCTCAACAATACATAGAGTTCACACATAAAATAGAAGTTCACACATAAATAGGAGGAAATCAAAGTTCACAAGCAATAAAAGGATCAAAGTAAGAACGAGCTTGTGACTTCCCATGCAACACCCGAGCCTAAGGTACAACTTCTCCCCCTTTGGCATCAAGACGCCAAAAAGGGACAAGCGCAAGACTACCGTCCCGATAGTCAATCCTCCTCCTCATCATCAAAGTCCTCCTCATAGGGGGTGGAGCGCGGTGCGAGGAAGAGACATCATCGTCCCAATGGCTGTGCTGAGAGATCCACTGGTCTTCAGGGGTGATGTTGGTCTCGGACCACTCGGAGACGGTCAAACCTTGGGCTGCCATCATGTCCTTCTGCCGAGCACTAGCTTTCTTGGCATACACATGCGCCTCATACATGCGCTTCTGGTTGTCAACTTGGAAGCAGAAAATCTTCTTGAGCTTGGCCTCCATCCTCTTGGACCAAGAGGGATTGGCATTCTTGCGGCGGGAGACAACATAGTCTGTGTCACGACCACTATCAGCATCCTTAGAGTCATCCTCTTCCGCCACAACGCGGGGTTTAGCATGCTTCTTGATCTTGAGTGCCTTGGGCCGGTGCACAATGAGAGGACGAGTGGATAGGGTCCGAGCAATGGGAGGGCACTTGGACACAATAAGGGCCATGATGTAGGTAGCAAATGGCGGAACCCTCCGAGAGTGAGCAGCAGCAACCATCTCCTTCCATATATAATCTGTCACATCAAGAGCAGTGCCTGAGTCGCGGTTGAGGAAGGTGTTGAACAAGTCAACAGAAAAGCCATGTATCTCATCCTTGTTGCCCGCATGAGGAGCAATAGTCTCACAGAAAATGCGGTGGAGAATATCATACGTGGGGAGAATATCCTTGACCTTGCCAGCAACCCCGCGGCCTTGGATATATAGAGGTGTAAGGACATCCTTATTGGAGGGGTGATCCCGCAAGTGGCAGCAGAAACCACAAGGAGTGTCACGGACACGGTCTTCATACCCCAGTATTGCAGCAAACTCAGCAAGTGTGGCTTCCTTGACTGCACCTTGAGTCATCCAAGTGATATTCCGAGTGCTGCCAGTGTGAAAATGAGTAGTGGCATAGAACTGTGCAATGAGGAGTGGCTCGTAGTCATACTGGAACTCCATGATAGGGAACAAGCCAAGGTTAGAGCAGATTTCCTTAGCTTCAGCAAAATAGTCAAGGTTCTTGTTGATGCGTTCCATGTCAATCCACAGATGAGGCACCACCATCTGAATATTTGTCATAAGAACCTCATGATAGACGCGCTCTTGGAAATCATTGTAAAACAGACTGTCTTCCCTGTCCTCATCACGGTTGCGGGAGTATGCATTGTCAATCCTCAAAGCCCGAAACTCAGACTCAGAAATATCAGATAGTTTCATTGTCCCTGATGGCCCTGACCTGTAACTCTTGGTTCGCCCCGAGGAAGGGGGCGAGAAGGGGAGCGCTGCCACGCTCAGCAGAGCGCTTGGTGACCCTCTCATGACCCCCACGGCCACCTCGGGTAGCAGGCAACTTCGAACGACGTCTCGGTTGTGGCATAACTTCTTCCTCGGACTCCGTCTCTTCCTCAACAATCTCACGACTAGCTTTGGAGCGCTTACGCGCACCCCTAGAACCACATGCATCTGTGAAAGCACGAGGGAGAATAGCAAGGGGGTAAGGGCACAAGAATCACAAAGGAACAAAGAAGAATCCAAGATTTAACAGAAAATTTGGGGTCAGTTTGGACCGGTACTACCGGACCTGACAACCGGTAGTACCGCTTGCGAGCGGTAGTACCGGAAAATGTTCCGGTACTACCGGTCGAACGGTACAGGTTCATCAGATCTGGTAGAAAACGAACCAAAATTGACTTCACCAATCGGTAAACAATCGATTCTACTAGGTAACAAGGGAAGTATGGCAGTACAACCTCACAACATGTCAATTTCTTCAAAAATCTAAGCAAAACCTTGATCCGATGAGGAAATTAAAGTGAGAGAGAAAGGGTGGTTGTACCGGGATCCATGGCGGTGGAGAAGGAGTGGGAGTCCTCAAGGAGTCTGAATCCAAGGAGGATCCGGGGAGAGGAGGGCACGGGAAGACTCCGGCGGCATCACGGGCTCCGACGGCGGTGGTGGTTTGTGTGGAGGGCGTGGGGAAGAATAGGGCACTGAGGGTTGCCTCCCCACGCGCAACCAATATATACCAGAAAACGCCGACCGGTAGTACCGGTTGCTGAAGCGGTAGTACCGCCTGAAAGCGGTCATACCGGTGCAACAACCGGTAGTACCGGTGACCGGTAGTACCGGGTATGTGGGCGGTAGTACCACTCCTGGAGCAGTTGCCAGGTATCGACCTGGGAACCACTCAGGTCCGGTAGTACCGCACATATAACCGGTAGTACCGGTCCCACCTGATTCCATAGCCAGGGAAAAATGAGGGATTCTTGTGCGGACTGGAAGAGGGTTTTTCGAGGGAGTAGAAGGTCTTGGGTTAAGATAATTGCACTGAGAATCACATGCACTCTAAAAATCAAGATAAAGATGTCAAAAACCAAAATAGAGTGCATGAGACTAAGATCAATGAAACAACTCAAAGGATGACAAACACGAGTAAACACCAACCTCTCGAAAGAGAGAGGGCGGTGTCCTAGGCCACCATATATGAGTATACTCGGCTTGGCATCACGAAGATATATCTTGGGTCCATTACCGAAACTCATCATTTAAGCTCACATATCACAAAATGATATTAAGAGGAATGATTTTTATTGCTTTGGGCATAATGGGGGAGGGATAGTGCAATAAATTAGGACCGCACTCCCCCTATATTCATGCCTAAACCTAAACCAAATATGGGTCAAATCATAGGTGAGAATGCAAGAAAATCAAGTCAAGCTCCTTGAATCTACGATATTTAGTTCATTCCTCAAATAGCAAAACCTTGCTTCATCAAGTGGCTTCGTGAAGATATCGGCAAGTTGATCTTTGGTTGACACATATGATAGATCAATATCACCTCGAGCAACATGATCTCTAATGAAGTGATGGCGAATCTCAATATGATTTGTCCTTGTGTGATCCACCGGGTTGTAGGCAATCTTGATGGCACTTTCATTGTCACATAGAAGAGGCACTTTGTCACAATGGACACCGTATTCCTTTAAAGTTTGCCTCATCCATAGCAATTGGGTGCAAGCACTAGCAGCTGCCACATACTCGGCTTCGGTGGTGGAGAGAGATATACAATTTTGCTTCTTAGAAGACCAACATACCAAGGACCTACCAAGGAATTGGCAAGCCCTGGGTGTTGATTTTCTATCATCCTTATCACCCGCCCAATCCGAATATGTGTATCCACAAAGAGCAAATGTTGAGCCTCGAGGATACCAAAGACCATAAAATGGGGTATGAACTAAATATTGAAAGATTCTCTTGACCGCCATTAAATGGCTTTCTTTAGGAGCCGCTTGATATCTTGCACACACACCTACACTCAACACAATATCGGGTCTATATGTACAAAGGTAAAGCAAAGAACCAATCATAGACCGGTATACCTTTTGATCCACATCTTTACCATTTGGATTTTGTTCTAGATGAGTCTTTGTAGACATGGGAGTAGGAGCTCCGTTTAAGTCTTGCATTTTGAATATCTTGAGCATATCTTGAGTGTACTTGTCTTGATTGAAGAATGTCCCTCCTCTAACTTGCTTGATCTCAAAACCAAGAAATACTCTCAACTCCCCCATCAAAGACATCCAAAACCTACTAGTCATAAGCTTTGAGAATTCATCATTAAAAGATTTGTTAGATGAGCCAAAGATAATATCATCAACATATATTTGGCATAAAAAAAGCTCCTCATTGACTTTCTTAGTAAAAAGAGTGGGATCAATTTTCCCAACCTCAAATCCACGGTCAAACAATAACTCTCTAAGGTGCTCATACCACGTGCGTGGGGCTTGCTTGAGCCCATAGAGCGCCTTATCAAGTTTTTAGACATGGTTTGGGAAGTTGGGGTCCTCAAATCCCCGGGGTTGCTTAACATATACCAACTCATTTAATGGACCATAAAGAAATGCACTCTCTACATCCATTTGTTGCAACTTGAAGTTATGTTGTGCCGCATAAGCAAGAAGGATACGGATGGACTCAAGGCGAGCCACGGGTGCATAAGTCTCTCCATAGTCAATGCCTTCAATTTGATAATACCCTTGTGCAACCAATCTAGCCTTGTTCGTTACTATAATTCCATGCTCATCTTGCTTGTTCTTGAATATCCACTCCGTTCCAATAACATTGCGGTAATCCTTTGGCTTCTCAACTAAGTTCCATACTTTTTTATCTCAAAGTTGTTGAGCTCTTTGTGCATAGCTTCTAACCAATCCGAATCTTCAAGAGCTTCCCACACTTTCTTAGGTTCAATCATGGAGATGTGTGCTTGGTGTTCACTAAACCTCTTCAATTGTGCTCTTGTGGAAATGCCTTTCCTTAGGTCACCAACTAAATTTTGTAGAGAGTGGTCTCTTAATTCCAACATTCTTTCCTTTCTAGATTCGCGACGAGCATGGATCTCCGTGTTGTTTCTTGGGGGACCCTCTTCATCATTTTGGTCCTCGTCTTAACCATCAACTTGACCTTGATCATCATCGGAATCATTCTCTTCATCAAGAAGCAAAGATTAACCTTGGTCTTGATCAAGTGCTCTTCTAGCATCAATTTGATCTTTTCTCAAAGCAGTTTGTACGGATCTTCCTTGAGTAATTGCCTTGGCACCACTTGACATCCTGGAGAATGAATCAAGCTCCCCTTGACTAGAGTTGTCACTATGATCATCATGTTGAGGGTCCACATCTTGTCTTTGGCTTGAGCCATTATCCTCCTCGGTGGCTGGAGCTTGTTGATGTTGTGAAGATGAGGGCTCCACTTGAGTGGAGCATAGTTCTTCTCGATCTGCCATAAGGGGTTCCTCAACAGGATATATCCCACACCCATTCTTCCTATGGCATCCTGAGGCATTTCATCATCTGCATCACAAGCATCAACACGCCCCCCTTGGGGACCATCATATTCTTTGAAGGTCACACTACAAGATTCTATGATGGCTCCGGAGAGCTTATCATAGATTCTATAAGTGTGAGATTCGAGACCATAGCCAACAAAAATACCCTCTAATGCTTTAGACTCGAACTTGGACAAACGAACACCTTTTATGAGATAGAAACACTTACAACCGAACACCCGAAAGTAAGATATGTTGGGCTTGTTACCGGTAAGTATTTCATATGGAGTCTTGTTTATTTCTTTGCGGAGGTAGAGCCGGTTTGAAGCATGGAAAGCGGTGGAGATGGCTTTGTCCCAAAAGTTGTATGGAGATTTAAACTCCGCCAACATGGTCCTAGCCATATCAATAAGAGTCCGGTTCTTCCTTTCGGCCACACCATTTTGTTGAGGGGTGTATGCAGCGGAATATTGATGTTTTATCCCCTCATCACTAAGGAAATCATTCAAGGTGTAGTTCTTGAACTCGGTGCCATTGTCACTTCTTATAATCAACACAGGAAGATTGTATTGACGTTGAACCATGTTGATGAAGTCGATGAAGGTCTTTTTCACTCTTCAACTTGAAGAAATATACCCACGAGTATCTTGAAAAGTCATCAACAATCACCAAGCAATATTTCTTCCCACCAAGACTTGCATGAGATGGATGACCAAAGAGGTCCACATGGAGGAGCTCCAAGATCTTGGTTGACTTGATGCGGTTCTTAGGCTTGTGAGGAGCATCATGCATCTTCCCTAGAACACATGCCCTGCAAACACGATCTTTGACAAAGGAAACATTTTCTTTTAGTCCAACAATATGGCCCTCCTTGTGGAGACTTTGCAAAGTTCTCATATTTACATGGGCTAGTCGGCGATGCCATAACCAACCCACATCAGCCTTTCTGAATAAGCACATCGGACTTGTAGTGGCTTGCCCGGAAAAGTCCACCACGTACAAGTCATGCTCGACGTACCCAATGAAAGCGACCTTGAGAGACTTGCTCCACAAGAGGACCACAATATCAATATCAATAAAGACGGCAAAGCCCATCTTTCCAAGAGCACGGACTGAAAGTAAATTGTATCCAAGGGTCTCAACAAGCATGACGTTCACGAGTGTAATGTCGTGAGCAACCACTACCTTGCCGAAACCCATTACCTTAGACTTTGACTTGTCGGCATATGTCACGGTGATTTGATCATCATTTGGCTTTAAGTCCTTGACAATAGACGAGCTTCTGGTCATATGACTCGTGCAACCACTATCAAGCACCAACTTTGACCCTCCGGAAGCATAAGTCTACAAAAGATCAAGCTAATTTTTAGGTACCCATTTTTCAATGGGCCCTCTTTTGTTAGCAACAAGGGTCTTGGGAACCCAAATAGACCAAGCAATATAACTATCATATGGGCCAACATATTGTGCATACACATCACCATAATAATCATGCATTAGAACATAGTGAGGGTTAGCACTTCCAGCAAAGTCATCATGAGACATAATTTTACCACTTGTGGTCTTACTATCCACAATGGCCTTGTTGGTCTCTTGTGCGGGCTTGGCCTTCTTATTCTTATTGTTCTTCTTCTTGGTTTTGGAGACAAAACCAATGCCCCTTTTTCACCACAAGGCCTTTGCTTACTCAAAAGATCATCAATGGACTTGTTGCCTTGTGGAAATGTGGCCTTGGCTAGCTCCCCCTTCAACCTAGCATTTTCTTCAAGAATAGTTGTACTACTAGATGGAATGAAGTTACTAGGTGAAGGAATATTGGCCAATTGAGTTTGAAGCGTTTCATGGGACTTTGTGAGTGACAAGAATTCACTTTCAAAATCCTTGTGAGCCTTGTCAAGCAAACTAAAGTCCTCAGCAAGTTTTTCATGAACCACACCAAACTCAATCTTGTCCTTTTTAGCCCTTTTGTATTTAGCAATTGCATGATCATGTTCTTTGATGAGTTTATTAACAATAATGTCATTGGCCTCATCAAGCCCCTCAAGTTTTAATTCAAGAGACATCCTAGTCTCTTGTTCTTCTTCTAGAGCGTTGTTTAAAGCCTCTAGTTCAACCATGTGTTCATGCCCAAGTTTACATCTTACATCTAGGATCTCTTGTGTATGGGAAAGTTGATCTAAGATGTTTCCAAAATGTATCTTAGCATCTCCTTGTAGGTTAGTCATAAAGTTATCAAAGGAAATTAATTCCTTTTTAACATCAAGAGACATCTCATCATCAATTTCATCATTAGATAAGGGAGTAGAGTGAGACGATGAGGATACCTCCGTTCCTCTTGCCATAAGGCAAGTGACGTTCTTGATGGGGGAATTCTCATTTGGAGAATCGAAGAGTGAGAATGTCAGAGTAGAAGTAGTGGCTAGAGCCGCCACACCATTAGAAGTTTCCTCTTCCTCATCATCTTCATCGTCGGAGGAGTATTCTTCATGAGTGATCAAGACAATTTCTCCCGACTTCTTGTTGATGGGATTCTTCTTGATCAAGGGTTTCTTGTAAGATGCTTTGAGAGTCTTCTTCATCACAAGATTACCACCATGATCTTCTCTCTTCTCATAGGGACAACTTGCCACAAAGTGATAGCAGTCACCACAATTGAAGCAAGTTCTCAATCTAGTGGCATTTTCTCTTTTCCCATTTGGGTTGCTTCTTCGTTGCATTTCCATCTTGGCCTTGGCGGGGTTCTTCCAAAAGTTCTTTGCATAGAAGGCCATATATTGACTATGAGCAATCTTGACTTCATCGGGGTGGTCCATGGAGAGGCCTTCATCACTATCATCTTCATCCCCATGGTCCACAACTTTGGCCTTCAAAGCAACATTGACAACATTTCTCATACCAAGGGCATGAGCACGGGCATCTTTGGCATTCTTGATGGCAACTTTGAAAGCGGCCATCTCTTGCATAACTTCATTGGAGGTCATGAGATGGTAGTTGTGTATTCCTTGTAGGCTCTTCAAGTCGGTGGGCTCAAAGGGCATGAGTGCACTCACATATTTCCTTTTTATCCACGCATCATCCACATGTGAGGCACCCACATTTCTAAAAGTGGTTGCGGTGGTCTTGAGCCTTCGGTACATGTCTTCATGATCTTCACCTTCCATCATGTAGAATCCTTCGACTTCATTGCTTAGTGCATCATACCGGTTCCCTGTTAGACCCCTCCTTTATAAAGGAAAGGATCCCTGTGATTGCAATGCTAGTCCCTGGATCAATGCTAGCATCCACAGTTTAATATGAAGTACACAGATACAAAGGTCGTTTATTACATTCATTCCAGAGATAAAACATAGTCTTTTACAACTCAGGGCCAAAGGCCTAATACAAGAGTTTATGGAATAAGTAAATAAATATAAGTCTTCATCTTCATGTGCCACAGGCAAGCATGTTGAGTGTAGACTCATGACTCCTATTCATCATCGGAGTAACCTGCAACGTCACAAGTTACAGCCACAGAGGGTCAATACTTTGGAATAGTATTGGCAAGTGATACCTTAGTATACTTTAAGTGGACTATATTACTATATGCATTTTGGCTAAGTGTAGCTTGGCTTGCTTTGCTTGAAAATATGTTTTACCTATTAGTTGAAATCACTAAGTTTTTCTTTGTCAAAACATTCCCAAGAAACCACCAATAGACATTGGGGTCCTTCACCCTTGTTCACCAACCAAATTTTACTTAGAAGTTGGAGTGATGAGATTCTTGTAGCTTCCATGTCTTGATGCTCAAATTGTCCATTGCCTTGGACTAGGCTAAGTACTTAGATTTTCCATCTGCAGAGGTTGTGCACTTTCCCCACCAGACTTGGTTTCCCAAGATAGGACCTTTCAGAAGCCTTTCCTTAGTCAAATGGACGCGTTCCAACCTATCATCCCTTCTACCACCAACTGTCCATGTGACTAAGTTCTAGCAACCTATATGATCAAGGCAGAGCCCATATTGCCAAGTGGTTGCACTGTGAGCTTTCTCAACACTTGGCCTCCAAATCCCTTTGTGCCTGGGTGGCATACCACAAGTGAGATACACAACCCAAGTCCATGGCCTTGTGTAACCACTCAACATAACCCAATCCTTCCATTCCACCCAGGAGGTTCATTTGACTTAGTTGTTTTTATTAGGAAAGCATAAGTCTCATGACTTAGAAATATTCTCATCATAGTAAGTATAGATTCTCACCAACCCTTGTTTGCTAAATAGCTAGGCTAAGCATGGCATGATATCTTAACTTAGGAAAATTCCCTAGCAATTCTACAATTCTACACTACTTAGGATTTCCCAACTTAGCATTAGGCAAAATAGCATGCAAGACTTAGCAAAATATCTAATGCTAGTATAAAACATAGGATAGAAATATTCATGAAAATATCACTTGCCTTGGTAGTGGGGAGAGTAGCACTCTTCACAATCACAATCACTAGAAAAATCTACACAAAAATTATAGCATACAATTACACACAATTATATACAACCAAAAATAATATGAATGCATGCATGCAAGAATTTACTAAGTGGTGATTTTGAAAACTCTACCAAGCATGCACATGTTTACAGAAACTTATCAAATCACAAGTTTACCAACTAAACTTATTTGGCACATAATACAATTTACAAAATAAATCCATATTTAAAATAGCCTTAAACATGTTTCTACAAATAAAGTCATTTTAACTGTTACTATTTGTTAAACACTTTGCATAAACAGAAAGGCCTTGATTCACTGAATCCAACGGTATAAAGTTTGTAAAATTCTAACGTGGCATTCAAAAGTTATAGCAGTTTGAAGTTTGGATCTAAATCTAATTCGAATTTTTGTTTTTGAATTCACCCTAGACACGTGTCGCAACCTCACTGGCGCATACCGATTCGGTTGGATCGCGCTCTGCGGACCGCAGGATCTAAGTGGGATCTGGTGGCTCAGATGCGCGCCTACCCCTTCGTTTAAAATTCTATCCTAGCCCTACGATACAGATCCAACGGTCTAAATCACCAAGCCAAAATCTGGCGGCGCTTAGCGGCTGCGCGCGGCGGCGACGATCAGACGGTGGCGGCGCCAGCGATACCGGTCACTAGGAGGATAGGGAAGGTACTCACCGAGACCGCAAGGATGTGGGGATGCTCAACTTGTGGACAGCTCGGCAAGGGGCGCTCAGGGTTGCGGTGGATTCCTCGCCGGAGTTGGATCTGGCAACGGTGGCTCTGCTCGAGGTCGAAGGCGACGTTGTAGATCACTAGGAGGCAAACGGAGGATGTGGTCAGATGCAGAAGACCACGGCGAAGATGCGTGCGTGAAAGACAAGGTTCGGGGCGGTCTGGACTTACCGCTGGAACTCGTCGGAGTTGAAGCTGGAGACGGTGGCGGTCAGACGTTTGCGTAGCCGACGTTCTGGGTCACCCGCGGGCAAACCAGGAGTGTTAGGAGATGCGTGAGATCAAGTGGAGTATGTTTTTGTGAAGTAGAGGCAGAGGGGTGGTCGGAGGTGGCCGGAATTGCTGCGGCAGCTCGTCGGAGACGGCGGGGTTGCAGAGAGCAATTTGTGCAGCCTGGGGGCGCTCTGTGCTTGGGGTTCGGGGGAGAAGAGAGTGGGGGCAGAGGGGGTTTAAATAGCCTGGTCGTGAGCGAGAATTACTCGGGCATTGATACGAATTGAAGCCGCGAATCAAACAGGAAACGGTTGCGCTGATTTGGGGATGAACTGGTCGTGCGGGTGGAGACGACGATGCTCGAGTGGGCCGCGGTTGTCAGCGAGAGAGGGAAGTGGAAGCGGATCCCTTCTGTCAGTGAGCTGGTGGGTGCGAGAGTGAGTAAAGAAAACGATTCGCGGGGTGTGCACTACTGGGCTAGTCTGGGCCGTGTTGGGCTGGGCCGGCCAGATTGGCTGGTTTGGCTATTTTTTTCTTCTTTATTCCTTTTCTTTTTCTGATTGAATTTCTAGAAATGGTTTTTAAAACTCAAATTCAAATCTGTTTGAATCCAAAGTTTTACAAGACTTTCGTACAATAAATCTTGCTCTTAAATAAGTGTTAAACACATCTGAACACTTCTGAACACTTGGGTCTTTTGAAAAACAAATTAAAACTATGCCTCAATGGTATTAGGCATATAATTTGTTTAAATTTCATATTTTGCTTAAGTTTTTGACACCACTTAAGTTTGAATTCAAATCATCCTGAATGAATAACAACATCTTTCTCAATGGCATGTAGCACAAAGGCTAGGGTTTTCATACATAAAATAATGAGCCACAATTGCTCCTGTTTTCTGAGATGATTTTGAGAAAAGCCCTAAATGATGATGAATGCAAGGGTGATATGAATGAGTTTTGGAATATGAATTTAGGGATGTTACAAATCTAACCCCCTTAAGATGAATCTCGCCCTCGAGATTCGGATTGGCTAGCAAACAGTGGCGGAGGACGGATAAAATATGAGGTAGGGCGAACTCTAATAAAAGTAAATATCAAACTAGGTCTTGATAAAAGTAAATCTCGCCCTTGAGAGAACGGTAATCTATGCATAGCCTTTGTGTTCTATCCTTCTTTTCCACAAATAATACTGGGGCTCCCCAACATGAAGAACTTGGTTGGATAAATCCTTTCTGCAACTGTTCTCCTAGTTGCTTCTTGAGCTCTTTCAGTTCATCAACTGACATTTTGTATGGTCTCTTAGCTATTGGTCCAGAACCTGGTACCAAATCTATCAGAAATTCCACATCTCTATCTGGTGGCATTCCTGGCAACTCTTCCGGAAACACATCTGGATACTCACATACAATTGGCACACTGTCCATGCTAACCCCCTTAAGAGAATTCAGCTTACTTCCCTTGGATTCAAAGTTTGACTTGAATTTTATTCTTTTTCCTTCTGGGGTTGTGAGTGTAACTGTACGATTGGCACAATCTAGTACCCCCTCATACTTAGCCATCCAATCCATTCCTAAAATCACATCCAATCCTTGGGAATTTAGGATTATTAGGTTCACTGGAAACTTATGTTTTCCAAACTCTATGACTAAGTCGTGACATCCTGAGTTTACTATCATTTCTCCACCCGGAGAACTTACTCTTATAGGACACCCAATGGTTTCTACCGGTAGTTCATTTCTTTCAAAAAATGCCTTTGATATGAATGAATGAGATGCACCGGTATCAAAGAGTACAAATGCTGAAATTGAATTGAGTTTGAACTTACCAGCAACGGCATCAGGCTCCTCATAGACCTCCTCCACATTGATGTGGTTAACCTGTCCTTTCTGGAAAGGATTGGGCTTGTTAGGTCATTCCACTTTCTTCTCAGGGCACTCATTAGCATAATGCCCCAGCTTCTTGCACTTGAAGCACTCAACCTGACTGATGTCCTTTTTTGCAGGCTGACTTCCACTTCCACTTCCACTGTGGTGGCTCTTATGTCCACTCTTGTGGTTCTTGTACTTATCATTGTCATGACTGCGATGATGCTTGTTGTCATGACGGTTGTGGTTGTGGTGCTTATTGAATTTCCCATGCTTGTGGGATCCCGAGCTGCCACTGTCATCATGGTGAGATCGTTTGTGAGACGATCCCGAGCTATGCTTGTCGGTGTGTTTCCTCTTCCTACTCTCGACTTGCTTCATTTTACTTTCCAAAATAGCAGCCTTGTCACACAGAGACTGATAAGTTGGAACATATGCCACAGACAACTGCAAGTTTAGCTCATCATTCAAGCCTTCCAGAAACTTTTCCTTTCTTTTGGCATCTGTGTCAACCTCATCTGATGCATAGCGCGCTAGATTGTTGAACTCTTCTATGTATTCAGCCACGCTGCGGTGGCGCTGCTTCAGGTTGTGAAACTCTTTCTTTTTCAGACTCATCATTCCTGATGAGATATGAGCAGTGCGAAAGCCATCTTCAAAGATAGACCAAGTCACCTCATCCAAAGGAGTGGTGATTTGGAAGTTGTCCCACCATGTGGCGGCTGGTCCTTCCAACAGATGTGCTGCGAACCTGACCTTTTCAGCATCCGTGCAGCCCACGGTCACTAAGTCCTTGTTCACAGAACGTAGCCAATCATTGGCTACCATGGGATCAGTTGTCCCCGAAAACTTAGCTGGTCTCAAACGCAGAAATCTGGTGAGCATATCAAAACCCGGAGGGTTGTTGTTGTTGTTGTTATTGTTGTTGTTGTTGTTATTGGGGTTGTTGTTGTTATTCTGGTTTTGGATGAATGTTGTCATCATCTGCATAAGCTGTGTTTGAGCATTCATCATCTGTTGCATTTCTGGAGTGATGTTGTTGGGGTTGGGGTTTGCGCGACGAGGAGGCATCTGTGGTTTGTTCAAACAGAGATAAGAATGAGATACCCATAGATGTTTTATGCTCATTACATCACAAACAAACACATGGCAAGCAACAAAGGAATAAAAGTTCAACAACCACATAATAAGTTCATGAAGTAAAACACACAAGTGGCAAGCCATCAACATGTCGGATGGTCCAATAAGTTCACAATAACAAGTACGAATATGAAAGATAAACGAGTAGTCAAGTCTACTCATCAGCATCAATCTCCTCCTCGACGAAGGTAAGACCTGCGTTCTCCATCGCGGTCTTGTTCTCCTCAATCGTAGTGGTCAAGGAATCGACCTTAGCCTTGAGAGCCCTCTTCTGGGAGCGAAGCCTCTCAATAACCATCTTGTAGCATCCCAATTGTCTAACAATTGCAATGCTACTAGCCTAGTCTATATAAATGCTACTTCCTATATATAATTGTTGCATCATAATTATATCATGCTCATGTCATCATGCCACCTTGCATTTTGAGCATCATATAAAACCCTTTTTGGTTTGGTTCTTCTCTCATATGCATTGTTGATTGTATTTGCCTCTTGATATTGTATTTGGTTATTGATATATTGTTTAAATGCCCAAGTTGAGTTGGGGGCATATCTTTTATTCAACTCCATCACCTTTCTCTGCCACCACCTTATAATTCCACCACCCTACTACATGTGAGATTTGCAATTCATTTTGTTTTCATCTCTAGCTCATATGGGTTGGGATGGATCTACTTCTAACTCCACCTGCTCTCATATATGCACCATATTGTTTCCACATTATTGGTTTATGAGAGCCACATGGCCACCTTTGCATGCCTTGTGGGTGGAACCCTTTTCTAGCTTCCATATGGGTTGTTTTGGGGTTATTCTCATGTTGGGATATTTTTGGGCTTACTAAATACCTAGTGGCACATACACACTAGCATGTCCCATTTATATTCAAACATGGTCATCTCCATCTACTCCACATGGGGCATCCTTTTAATTCTTTTAGCTTGGCTTATTCCATATTTTTGGAATGCATAAGTATAAATGCCATGAGATTTTATTTTGTTTTCACAAGATTAACACATGGCATTAAATGCTTGCATGGGCCATGCAATCATCACCACCACCTGGTCTTCCTTGGTTTTTCTTGGTTTTTGAGTGGATCATCTCTTTGAGCCCCTCTTTTCCCTCTCAGATCCTTCTTATCTTGATCTCCTTTCCTTGCCTTGTGCATCAAGCCTCACCTCACCACCATCTCCTCCACCCTTGCTTGATCTTAGTGGATCACCCCTAAAACCTAACCCTCTCCCCTTTTTCCCTCTCTTTAAACCCACCCATGATCTACCCCTCCATGCCGAAGCATCATCCCCAGCCCTAGGCTACCTCATCTACCCCTCTAAACCCTATCAAACCAAACCCAAAGCCACCACCACATCTCTCTCTCTCCCTCTATACCATGAGAACCACCTAACCCTAACCGAAACCACCATCTAACCTAACCCGAGCCCCCTCTAAGCTAACCTAGCTACACCCGACCCTCCTCCCTCTCTCTCTCTCGACCAGTAAGGCCCCACCACGTCTCACCCTCATCTGCCTCCCTACTCCTTTCTTTGGCTTCAAGACAAAGAGAAGAAGGAGGGAGAGAATACCTACCCGATCACCCTCCTCCTCACTTTTTGCAAAGCCACCACCACCCCATGTGCTCCCTTTCCTCTCTGCCGCCTCACCCACCCAGATCCCATCCAGGAGGCGCCCAAGCCCCTCACCCCTTCCCCTTCTTCCTCCCAAGCCGCCATGGCCATCTCCATGCCTCTACTAGTTTCCACCTCGGCCAAGACCCAAAGGAGGCGGTTGGAGCTGTGCTAGTAGGTGTCCCGGACGCCCAGGAAGGTGCCACTGCCTCTTCTTCTTCGACCTGTACCGGAGATCGATGCCGGAGCTTGCCGGAGCGAGCTCGCCGCTGCCATGAACCCGTAGGACCCGACCTCGTCGTGCCCAAGCCTCGCCGACGATCTGGCCGGTTCCAGCTTGTTGGGATAGCTTGAGGACCTCCTGGTGAGCACCCGAACGACCCTGACATCCTCTCCTTCCTCTTCATGCCCTGCACCTCTAGTTCGTTCCGTCGAGCGGCCTCCGTGCGCCGCCGCGCGTCGCGCTCTGGCAGACAGCAGCAGCTGCAGCAGCTTCCGTCCCGCCTCTGTTCTTCGTCGTGCCCCGCGCGCTGTAGTCCGCCTCCGTGCGAGCTTGCTAAATGGAAGTTGTAGCCCGAGCAATCCTCTTCAACTCTCCTTTTTACAGCAGGGCGAAATTCGTCCCCGTTCGGTCGCAATCGTCGTCGCAAACCAGCCCGATCTCAGCCCGTTTCTGCAAATTTTTCCGTCAGTTTTTAAACCGCGAGATCTCCTCTGTTCATCTCCTTGCCCCGTCCGCTGCAGACCTCCGTTGGCGACGCTCCAAACACCAAAGTTGTAGTCCGACGTTGGCTCTACATCTTTTGTTTTTGCAGCGTCGCAAAATTCCCGACGGTTTGCTCGTCATCGTCGCCGGAAAACCGGACAAGCTGGCTGTTTTACCTCTGAAAACTTCAGTTTGTCAGATCCGATCTGTCCTTTTGCAGTAAACCCCCTCCAGGTCTAGGTCAAGCACGCACAGGTCCCTCCCCGGCCAGCTGTCGCCACCCCGTTGGCCTGCGCGTTAGGTGGACCCGCAGCCGCTGGCCCACACGTCGGTGCCTATGGGTACATTGCCCCGTTGTGAGAAAAGTTCCACGCGGCCGCTGCGTCAGCTGCCGCTGACTCAGTGCTGGCCCACACGTCAGCGGCTAGGGTCATCTAGGCGTCGGTGTAAAAAGTCTGTGAACTTTTTCTGTTAATAAAAATAATTTAAGAATATGTTCAATATGATTTTTAAATCCAGAAAATTAATAACTTTTAATTGGTAATCCCAAATTTGACAAATAATATATGTTTTGAAATCAGAAAAATGTGAGGAATTCAAATATACCCTTCAAAATATATTTTGGACACTTTAATTTCCAAGTTGATTAAAATTACAACAAAATGCCCTTTTCTTAATTAATTAATAACTTTTGATTTATAACTCCAAATTTAACAAATGATATGTCTAAAATGATCGGCTCGACGAGACCTTTCTGTTTATGCATTCCATGTTCTGTTTTGAAGCATGCATCATATAAATATAAAGAGTACAGCAACTTAATTGAAGTATAAAATCTGATTAAAACTCAATAAAAGGCTTTATTCTTGTATTCCACACCTCACCCATGCCATGCTACCTTATTGCCATGCAAATTGTGCATCATTCATCATGGCATGATTGTTTGCTTGTCGCATTTTATTCATATGCTTGTGCACTTTATTTATGTTGGCCCTTGTTTGTTTGGTTCTTCTTCGAATAGACGCTGAGCAGGGGATATATCAAGAAAACCAGGAGCACTACCCAGATCCTTCTCTCGCTTCAACTGAGCTGCCAGGCAAGCACTACCACATGCTTGCATACATACAGTACCTATTGCCTCTATCTTATTCTTGCATCATCGAGTCGCGATTGCATTAAACTGAATCCCAAGTACTGCATAGCCTTTACTTTTAAACCCCACCAAAGCTTGTTCCTCCATCCCATGAGCCATTACTACAGGAGTTGTTTGAGCCATGCGAGTCGTAGAACAGCATGTGTAGGGTATGTGAGTGTCTGATGGATAACGAGGTACCTAAACAACTTAACCTGAGTAGTAATGGGATATCTAATGAAAGTGGCACCGGTGAGCAATATCTGCTATTTGGTTTTTCATGCTCACTTGTGTCCCGTAGGACCCCGAGTACTTGATTCATGTTCCTTGAATATTCGCGCTATCCACATCCAGGAGGCTTATGGGACCCCCCTGAGCCAGAGCTTGATTCATTCTTATTTCTTGGGGCCACAAACTAGTTTGAGGTTTTATTTACTATCATGTACTTATGCCATGCTTTACTGCTTAATTTAAATTGTGCGAGGTACTGCACCTGTACTGTTTAGGATCGGGACACGATTTCGCGGTATCGACAAGCCCAGTCACACTTTCGGGTTCCCAGTCGTTTACAGCCGTCCACCCAAACCTTGAGTCCGTCTCGGAGTCAGCTAACTTCGTTGCGGGTAGCTTAATGGGGTGGCCCCCTGAAATATTTCTGAATCTTGTGATTGCTTTGTCGTGAAAGCCTCGTTGGGTTTTGATTTGTTTCTTCCGAGGTTGATCGAGTGTGTGTTGCTATTTGTGCACCCCTGCAGGGTAAAACTTTCTGAAAGCCGTGTCCGCGGTTATGGACGACTTGGAGCACAGTTTCTTGATCATAGACAAGTATAACTAAAGTACCGCTTTTAATTTGACTAAGTAACTGACTAGTAAATAGTGCAACACTCATGGAATGGATAATAAAACTGCCAACGGATGGGGGGGTGTTCGTCCGCTTCCTCGTTGGTAAGCGAGGAGGAGGATGGATCTGTTAATATTACTGTTATAACTGTGGTTATTAATTCACGGACATACGTCTATCTTTGGTTAGGCGGATGGTTAGCGAGTATCTATAGAATTGCTAGGTATTATCTTTTGCTGCAATTGCGTCACCCCAGGTTGTGTCCCCTTTAGAGGCACAAAGACTTGCTGAGTACCCCTAGGGTCTCACACGATAAATTATTTGATTCAGATGAACAGGTACACTCACAAGATGGATACTGGGTGGAGGAGACGGACGATGTGGGCAACGATCATTCGGTGTAGAGATTCCGGGAACGGGGATCCGTGAGATCTGTGGGCGGGATGTGTTTATTATGGGGCATCTTATGCCGATTTGCTTCTTATCCGTACTCGGATCTTGTTTTCCGCTTCCGCCTGATACTCTGATGTTTGATGTATGAGGAGATATCCTAAACTATTATATCTATCTAGGACATTTGGATCTTGCCGTATGGCATTGCAATATTTCTATTTCTTTTAGATGGAATGGCTCTGAGGACTGTTGTATGGTGTCTTGCATACATACTCATTTGTGTATGTAGTTGATCCCTTCGCCTGTCGATTACGCCGCCCGTTCTTGTCCCGATGTTTGGAAATGGTTAGGACGGCCGAAAGGTCTACCTGTGAGTGGCATTTGGGCCCCACCGTACTATTTTAACCATTTCCGCTCATCCGGGCTTGTAACTAGGAGCGTAATTCACCGAGGTAGTTACAATTGGTATCAGAGCCATCCCGCCCTTCAGGGTCTCAGCCAAATGGTCGTTGTCTGTCTAGCAAATATTTTTGGTAGCTATGTATACTAGGGAAAAACAAAACGCGAGAGTAGGACTGCTTCCACTTTTCTTCTTAACCACCCACCCACCCTTTTCTGGTAAGGAAGTGTAACATTTTCAATCCTCTTCTTAAAATTCAAACTAGGATTCACGTGTTCTGGGTTTCCGTAGTACCATAGAATGTGTGTGTGTGTGTGTGTGTAATTCCTTGTCTATCTGTTGTATCCAACATGTTATCTTTATCTGCCTTTGGTTATCAACTGTTGGTACATTCCATACTGACAGGCTTTTGAATACCGGCGCGATCTATCTGACTCCTTGTTAACCGGTGCCATCTTTTTAAGGGTGTCCTTCCTTCTAGCAACTCCACATTCTGTGAAACCATCAGTTGCTAATCGCTACCTGATAAGTGTTTTTGCGCATCTATTGGTATTTTAATGCCGAAAAATGTGGAAAAAAATTCTTTGATACATCTGTGCTTCCACACTCCTTTTCAGTCGTGTGTGAAACATTATCTATCTCCCTTTTATCGGCATGTCCATGCTAACTCATTCTTTTGTCACCGGCGCTTAATCCTAGAGTTTCATTTCATCTTCAATTCTCTTGGGCTAATTGCATAACATGCGTCGATCCGATGCTGGTGATTGTAATTTGGTTCTCGGCATAGCTATATGACACTTATCTTGAGTGGAATATGAAAAATGCAATCACCACTAACCTCCAAATGGTGACGGTCATCTCCTGTGATTTTGAGTACACCGCGATCATATCTATGCATATTCAAGCATCTTTGGCAATCCAGAGTTTCTCCAAGCACTATGGCGTTCTATCATCTGTCCATCATGCTGCACATCCTTTTGAACCCCATATCTACACAATTCTCCTGGATACGAGGGAATTGCATCTTTTCGCCTCTGATAGCTTTGCTTGAGGTATGAGCTATCATCGGTTCTTATCCAAGATCTCTTTATCTTTGTAACCGGTGATCCGATCGACAATGTGAACCAGGTGACATCTCTTTTTCTTCCGAAGGACCAGTTAACCTATTCTGTCAGCGCATCTTCTGCAACAGGAATCCTTACTCGTAACGTTGATCTTTCAAAGAGCGTTGAGCTCAGAAAGTGTTTCGAGCATTTGTTCGTTCTCCCGCCTCTTGAACTTGGTATTCTGGGAATATCTTGTTAATCCATGGTGGTATATGTTGATAATATGCTTGCCTATTCGATATCTATGGAAGGACATGGAAGATCATCTGTGTCTCTTTCTCTCGAGCTTCGTGAGCACTGCTTGTGTGCAAAGTCTCAAAGTGAGAATTCTGACTTTTTGAAGTCACATATCTCGACCACGTCCTTCTGCTAAATACATTACTTCAACTCTGGAATCAGCAAGTCCATTGTTAATTCCATCCTCCATCTTCAACCAATCCGGAGTTGTTCCTTGTTGGCAAGTTATCATCATCGTTCCGCTGAAGATTTCCTCAAGGCTGCTAAATCTCTCTCAATCATTTCAAGAAGAACATGGAGTTCTTTCACCTCAATCTCGTTAAGTAATCTCTTGAAACCCTCTCGTTCTATCATCTATGCTCAATCCACCGGAGGCCATGAAGACCTTCCAGGTCTTGTATTCCTTCTGTTCAAGTGGTGCTATCTTTTTCTATATCTGTGAAATTTTGCAGTTCTCTCCGTGATCTTCCTTTATATCTTTCCGGTGGCTTGGTACTTCCGACATGACGACAACATCATCATCTTTATCTATCTATGGATCCGGTGAATCGTTTGCATCAATCTTTGTTTTCTTACGGAGTTCCACGAGCTCTTCTTGCCAACACCTTCAGTCTGTTTCGGTAGTTGGGTTGCATGATTTTCTTATTCATGTGCGGAGTAATGCTTTGAGTGCGTGTCACATCCCAAGATTTTCCAAATCTTGTAATGTGAAAATAAATGAATAAAATAAAACTTATTTTGATTTTTAGAGCCAGAAGAAACTTTTTGAATCCCATTGGAACCTCAAACCCATTAGAATTAAATAAAATCCTAAAGGGATTCATAAAGATAAACATTTAATAAAGGAAATTAAAATGTTTTGGAACTACTATTTTAGATCTTTTAATAAAAGGATTTGGGTATTCAAAAGAAAAGAATGAATTTATAAATAAAGATTATTTTATAAGCCAAATTAAAAACTTGGACAAGATTTGGATTTAAAACATTTTGTTTTGAATAAAAATAGAAAAAGTTGATTTAAATAAATTAATAAGAATTTAATATCCAACTTTATTTAAATAAAAGGTTTTACTAATTTAATTGAAACATCAAAACTTATTAAAATATTTAAAATAAGTTTTCTCAAGTAGTTTGATATTCATAATTAAAACCTACTAAAGTGTTTTGGCTTTATTTTAGGTTTCAAAATAAATATTTTAAATAAAATAAATCCTAATTGATTTAATAATGGAAGTCTATTATATTTAATTAATAATGGACTCTAAAATAAAAGGTTATTTTGTTTTAAACAAGTTTTCCAAATATTCTTTATTTTCAAATAAAACCTACTGAATTGGTTTTGAAAATATTTGGATTTTAAATGAAGATTATATTAATTAAAACAAACCCTATTTTATTAAATAACTAATGATCCATTTATTTAATTAATAAATGGAACCTAAAAAGATTTAAAATAATATTTTATTTTAGAATGTGAATTATGATGATAAACAGAACCAAATTCATAGCTACAAAGTTTGTTGGTTGTTTGAATAGATTTGAGTGTGAATTGTTTGTTTGAAATTCAAAACAGAAATCATAAAAAGAAAAGGAAAAAGTTACAGAATAAAAAAAATGGAGTTTGGCCAACCCAGCCCAGGCAGCCCAATAAGCCCACCAACCAGCCCGGCTCCTTTCCCCGCAGAAAACGATTCGCACCTCGTTTCTGACCCGTGCAGTGTATGACCAGTGGACCCTTCCCTCATTTCGTTTTCCCACTGACAGGTAGACCCACCGCTACTGTTCATCATCCTCACCGCGCGACCCCTTCTCCCCATATCGCGCTGCCGTTCCCTGTCGTTAATCCGCATGCTTAATTCCTCATAATGGCTGCGTTAATCTCGCCTCTGACCTTGCGTACTTAAGCGCCAGTGCCTTCCCCTCCGTTCCCCTCTGTCGCCACGCCTCGACTCGCCCCCAGTCTGCTCCATTTCTCACCACACCACCCTCGGTCCGACGAGCTTCCTCTGTCGATTCCGGCCAAGCCTCCCCGACCAAGCTCACAGCTTCCCCACTCCCAGACGCTTCTCCCCGTGCCCTTCTTTCAACCGCGGGTGCCCCGGAGCGTCGGCTTCGACAAGCTCCGACAGCGTCGCCGTCCGTTTCCACTCCGGCGACGACTTTCAGGTGAACCAGACCGCCCCGACCCCTCTCGTTCACGCACACAGCATCGCCTTGCTCTTGCGCATCTGAATGTGCTCCTGTTTTGCCTTAAGGCGATCTGCAGGACAAGCTCTACTCGCCACCACCGTCGGCCTCGACTCCGGCAAACTTTCCCGATGAGCACAGACTTCCCCTCGCCCCCTTTTTGATGCTCCCTTACTCGCGACCCTCGTGCGCACTTAACCGCGCCTCTCCTTTGCCTTAGCACGGTCCCGAGCGACGCCAACGACGACAACCCGAGAGCACCGCCGCCGCAGCAACTCCGGCGAGAGATTGCCAACCCGTCCGAGCGCCCCCTGCCTCCCCATCAGCATGTTGAGATTCCCCAAGCGTCTGCGAACTCGGTGAGCCTCCCCTTTTCCTCTCCCGCTTCCTGTATCGCCGGCACCGTCATCGACCGATCGCTCCGCCGCCAGCAGCCGCCGCAGCGCCGCTCGTCTGTGGTCGAGCACCCCACAACCGTTCGATCTGGATCGTACGCATTAGATAGAATCACTTAAACGTGAATGGGTACGCTCTCTGCACCGCTCGATCTAACTAGATCCAACGCCCCACAGCCACGATCCCAGCGAACCGGTATCGACCAGTAAGAACACGCCGCGTGTCACCTATTTGGTTTAAAAACAGATTTGAAAAACAGAAACTTTTGCAAACTTCAAACCCTTATATCTTTGGATCCACACGTCCAAATTTTACAAATTTTATGTCGTTGGATTCAGGAGAACAAGCCCTAGCCAACCATGGCCTTAGTTTGACAAATAGTATCTGTTAGCTTGTTTGAATTTGCAGAAACATTTGTGTACTTGTTTAGAAGAGAAAAATTGTTTAAAATTGATTTTAGGATTAAAACTTTTGCAAAATGGTTTTTAGTGACCATACTGACCCTAGGAACCAACCCTTGGTGTTAAAAATGATTTTGGTAAAATATAGGTTGAATTATTTAACTTAGCCATTTTCTAACCAAATAAACTCATTGATTTTGTTATGGAAATGTTTTTGCAAGGAAAACTTTGGGAAAATGTTTTGGACCAAACTTACTGACCCAAAACACCAAGCCTTGCCAAGGGCAACTCACTTGATGAAAAACCTAAAGTTTTGCTTTGATAAGAATAATTTTCACCACATAAAATGATGAATGAATTTTAAAATGATCTTGAGATAAAACCCATTTGCAAATGACTTTGCCATTTTGGTAAATGACCAATTTAGAACCTTAAAAAATTATAAACCTAGTAGAGACCATCCTTGCAATAGAACCACCCTTTACATACTTATGCATGACTTAGTTTCCTTCTTGCCTTGTGTGTGTGATTTTGTTTGAGTAGTGGTGGTTTGGAATGTTAGTTGATTTGGTGTTTTGCTTGATTGACTTGTAGTGAAATTAGCAAAGTGTGAGACTAGCAAGATCAAGGAGTGAACCCCCATTCCCTACCAAAAGGCAAGTTACACTATCATACAAAAGTCCTACTATTTTCATTATACTTAGTGGATTATGAAAACATGCATGAAAAGACATTTTATACTTATGCTATGCTAAAATCCTAATAGGATTCCCTATACACTCCTTAGTGAAAATATTGAAGTTGTACATGCTTAGCCATGCTATGTTTTGAAAAGAGATACATGTTGAGATTTTACAAAGGTTGAGAAAAGGACTTGTGTTTTACATAATAAAACAAGGACTCAATGAACCACCTAGGTGGAGGATACTTGAAGTTTTGGAGAAGGTGGCAACAAAAGGAACCATGTCTATGGCAATCACTTTGTGTTGTGCTCCAAAAGAAAACCACCTAGGAAACTTAGAGATCAAACATGCTTCTCCAATTGTGGCTTTCGTGTGCAACCACATGCTATTATGGCTCTGGCTTAGTCAATTACATTAGGAAGACCCATACATTGTCTTTAGTTACTGGACATGGGGATCTGGAATGCTTCATGGGGGCTGAAGACAAAGCTAGCAATGATGTATGGGAGGACCTTTTGGAAAGACTTCGTCACATTCTCAATCTGCCAGTACTCCATCTTGGTGAGCACTAATCCAGTAGGCCACTGGTGGCAAAAGGATGGGATTGTGACATGTGGGTAAAGTGTACTCCTTCTGCAGAAGTTAATAAAATCTAAGTACTTAGCCGTGTCCCTGGTTATGGACAATACTGAGCAACTAAAGTTTGAACTATGGGAGATCTCGACATTCCAACTTCTAATATAAAAACTTGATGCCCTTGTGTGTCTACCAAGGAATTCAAAGAGATTTTGTTAAACTTGTTGCACTTGGGGTTACCAAGGTGCTCAAGAGCATGATGTACTTGGGGTTACCAAGGAACTCATGGGTTTTGATAAAACTTGTTGCACTTGGGGTTACCAAGGTGCTCAAGAGATTTTGACAAGGATTTGAACACTTGAGTTTCTACCAAGGAGTTCAAGGAACTTGGAAAAGAAATTTGACAAAGGACTTTAAAACCCTTTTGAAAAGATAGGGTAAAACAATGCTTTATGCAAATAAGCCTTAAACTCTACTTAGCCAAATATGCATATAATGATAGGATCCACTCTTATTATACATAAAAGTGAAGCTTGCCAATACAATTCAAAATGTATTGACCCTTGTGGCTGTAACTTGTAATGTTGCAGGTTGATTGTTTTTAAATGAAGATTGTTTGATTGACTAGGACTACAAAGTCTACAACCAACATCTGCCTGTGGCACTTTGAAGATGAAGGACCCATGATTTTATTTATTCCGCTGCAATGTATTGTAATAGCCAAATGAGCTATGTTTGATGTAATAAACTTATATTATTCCTGGTTATAAATTTATATTATGACCTTTGTATCTTGATATTACATCTTAACTGTGGATGCTAGCTATTGATCCAGGGACTAGCATTGTAAACACAGGAGGAACCTAACTTATTAAAGGTTGGGACCTCTACAGTGCGGGATGGAGTAGCTACCATACCACTACTCTTATCATTCGCTCTTGTACATTGAATTGGTGAATTAATGTGATTTCACTCATTCCACGGAAGTTAGAAGTGGCCTTTATCCCTTGATACTTTTACTTCCGTCCTTGTTTTTCCGGAGTGCTCTTTCGAAGAAAGTAATCAATAATCCATTGTTGGTGATCTCACCCTTTCTACACGGAGCAAAATCCTCAATTATCTGGTGGAAACAAACGCAAACCTTTTTCTATCCTCGTCTTTCTACCGATGCTCGATATCCCCAAACAAGATTAAAGGAAACTATCTCTCTCTTTGTTTCATCAATTCTTTTTCTGTGGTAAAGCCAATTATGGTTGATGCCATCAGCCGCAAATCTATTGCGTTAGCCTCAAGGATAAAGAAAGCAATAAGTATCTCTACAATAGACTCCAGATCCTCCATATTCTTTGCTTCTCGGGATTCCACCATGATCCGGCTTCACATCCATCTCTGGAAGTTATATCTGCGCATCTGAATTGCGTGATCCTTGGGTCTTACCGGCGCAACAAGAATCTAATCCGACAATGTCTAACTAAATCTTTATGTTGTTATCAAGGGACCCTATTGTTTGAAGGCAATATTGTTTCCGAATTTCATTCCTCAAATCCGAGAGAAGATACGATGCTATTGTCATAGTGGTTCAAAACCTCTCCAATCTAGCTCCTTTCTTCCGGCGAGACAAAGATTCATCCTCTCTCGTATCGGTAAATCTTTAATCTTGATGGTGTGTCTTTCTTTATCCATGATACATCATCTTCTCCTTTTCTTTCACAAGTGGTTATATTCTTGTATCATGATTCTTGGGAAAACCGGAGCTATGCCCATCCTATCCTTCTTGTCTCACGACAATCCTTCAACTCTTCTAACCCGTTGTTTCTCAAGCAAAACGCAAGACTCGCAACAAGTCTAGCAAGTTTTGCAAGGTGTAGTGGTCGCACCATTCCGTTGTTCATCAACTTGGGAACGTGAGGGTCACCTTCGTTCGAACACCCGCCTCTCCTTGTGTTGTTTTCTTTTCTAGGAATCTCGGGGCGAGATTCTTGTTTAGTGGGGGAGAGTTGTAGCATCCCAATTGTCTAACAATTGCAATGCTACTAGCCTAGTCTATATAAATGCTACTTCCTATATATAATTGTTGCATCATAATTATATCATGCTCATGTCATCATGCCACCTTGCATTTTGAGCATCATATAAAACCTTTTTTGGTTTGGTTCTTCTCTCATATGCATTGTTAATTGTATTTGCCTCTTGATATTGTATTTGGTTATTGATATATTGTTTAAATGCCCAAGTTGAGTTGGGGGCATATCTTTTATTCAACTCCATCACCTTTCTCTGCCACCACCTTATAATTCCACCACCCTACTACATGTGAGCTTTGCAATTCATTTTGTTTTCATCTCTAGCTCATATGGGTTGGGATGGATCTACTTCTAACTCCACCTGCTCTCATATATGCACCATATTGTTTCCACATTATTGGTTTATGAGAGCCACATGGCCACCTTTGCATGCCTTGTGGGTGGAACCCTTTTCTAGCTTCCATATGGGTTGTTTTGGGGTTATTCTCATGTTGGGATATTTTTGGGCTTACTAAATACCTAGTGGCACATACACACTAGCATGTCCCATTTATATTCAAACATGGTCATCTCCATCTACTCCACATGGGGCATCCTTTTAATTCTTTTAGCTTGGCTTATTCCATATTTTTGGAATGCATAAGTATAAATGCCATGAGATTTTATTTTGTTTTCACAAGATTAACACATGGCATTAAATGCTTGCATGGTCCATGCAATCATCACCACCACCTGGTCTTCCTTGGTTTTTCTTGGTTTTTGAGTGGATCATCTCTTTGAGCCCCTCTTTTCCCTCCCAGATCCTTCTTATCTTGATCTCCTTTCCTTGCCTTGTGCATCAAGCCTCACCTCACCACCATCTCCTCCACCCTTGCTTGATCTTAGTGGATCACCCCTAAAACCTAACCCTCTCCCCTTTTTCCCTCTCTTTAAACCCACCCATGATCTACCCCTCCATGCCGAAGCATCATCCCCAGCCCTAGGCTACCTCATCTACCCCTCTAAACCCTATCAAACCAAACCCAAAGCCACCACCACATCTCTCTCTCTCCCTCTATACCATGAGAACCACCTAACCCTAACCGAAACCACCATCTAACCTAACCCGAGCCCCCTCTAAGCTAACCTAGCTACACCTGACCCTCCTCCCTCTCTCTCTCTCGACCAGTAAGGCCCTACCACGTCTCACCCTCATCTGCCTCCCTACTCCTTTCTTTGGCTTCAAGACAAAGAGAAGGAGGGAGAGAATACCTACCCGATCACCCTCCTCCTCACTTTTTGCAAAGCCACCACCACCCCATGTGCTCCCTTTCCTCTCTGCCGCCTCACCCACCCAGATCCCATCCAGGAGGCGCCCAAGCCCCTCACCCCTTCCCCTTCTTCCTCCCAAGCCGCCATGGCCATCTCCATGCCTCTACTAGTTTCCACCTCGGCCAAGACCCAAAGGAGGCGGTTGGAGCTGTGCTAGTAGGTGTCCCGGACGCCTAGGAAGGTGCCACTGCCTCTTCTTCTTCGACCTGTACCGGAGATCGATGCCGGAGCTTGCCGGAGCGAGCTCGCCGCTGCCATGAACCCGTAGGACCCGACCTCGTCGTGCCCAAGCCTCGCCGACGATCTGGCCGGTTCCAGCTTGTTGGGATAGCTTGAGGACCTCCTGGTGAGCACCCGAACGACCCTGACATCCTCTCCTTCCTCTTCATGCCCTGCACCTCTAGTTCGTTCCGTCGAGCGGCCTCCGTGCGCCGCCGCGCGTCGCGCTCTGGCAGACAGCAGCAGCTGCAGCAGCTTCCGTCCCGCCTCTGTTCTTCGTCGTGCCCCGCGCGTTGTAGTCCGCCTCCGTGCGAGCTTGCTAAATGGAAGTTGTAGCCCGAGCAATCCTCTTCAACTCTCCTTTTTACAGCAGGGCGAAATTCGTCCCCGTTCGGTCGCAATCGTCGTCGCAAACCAGCCCGATCTCAGCCCGTTTCTGCAAATTTTTCCGTCAGTTTTTAAACCGCGAGATCTCCTCTGTTCATATCCTTGCCCCGTCCGCTGCAGACCTCCGTTGGCGACGCTCCAAACACCAAAGTTGTAGTCCGACGTTGGCTCTACATCTTTTGTTTTTGCAGCGTCGCAAAATTCCTGACGGTTTGCTCGTCATCGTCGCCGGAAAACCGGACAAGCTGGTTGTTTTACCTCTTAAAACTTCAGTTTGTCAGATCCGATCTGTCCTTTTGCAGTAAACCCCCTCCAGGTCTAGGTCAAGCACGCACAGGTCCCTCCCTGGCCAGCTGTCGCCACCCCGTTGGCCTGCGCGTTAGGTGGACCCGCAGCCGCTGGCCCACACGTCGGTGCCTATGGGTACATTGCCCCGTTGTGAGAAAAGTTCCACGCGGCCGCTGCGTCAGCTGCCGCTGACTCAGTGCTGGCCCACACGTCAGCGGCTAGGGTCATCTAGGCGTCGGTGTAAAAAGTCTGTGAACTTTTTCTGTTAATAAAAATAATTTAAGAATATGTTCAATATGATTTTTAAATCCAGAAAATTAATAACTTTTAATTGGTAATCCCAAATTTGACAAATAATATATGTTTTGAAATCAGAAAAATGTGAGGAATTCAAATATACCCTTCAAAATATATTTTGGACACTTTAATTTCCAAGTTGATTAAAATTACAACAAAATGCCCTTTTCTTAATTAATTAATAACTTTTGATTTATAACTCCAAATTTAACAAATGATATGTCTAAAATGATCGGCTCGACGAGACCTTTCTGTTTATGCATTCCATGTTCTGTTTTGCAGCATGCATCATATAAATATAAAGAGTACAGCAACTTAATTGAAGTATAAAATCTGATTAAAACTCAATAAAAGGCTTTATTCTTGTATTCCACACCTCACCCATGCCATGCTACCTTATTGCCATGCAAATTGTGCATCATTCATCATGGCATGATTGTTTGCTTGTCGCATTTTATTCATATGCTTGTGCACTTTATTTATGTTGGCCCTTGTTTGTTTGGTTCTTCTTCGAATAGACGCTGAGCAGGGGATATATCAAGAAAACCAGGAGCACTACCCAGATCCTTCTCTCGCTTCAACTGAGCTGCCAGGCAAGCACTACCACATGCTTGCATACATACAGTACCTATTGCCTCTATCTTATTCTTGCATCATCGAGTCACGATTGCATTAAACTGAATCCCAAGTACTGCATAGCCTTTACTTTTAAACCCCACCAAAGCTTGTTCCTCCATCCCATGAGCCATTACTACAGGAGTTGTTTGAGCCATGCGAGTCGTAGAACAGCATGTGTAGGGTATGTGAGTGTCTGATGGATAACGAGGTACCTAAACAACTTAACCTGAGTAGTAATGGGATAACTAATGAAAGTGGCACCGGTGAGCAATATCTGCTATTTGGTTTTTCATGCTCACTTGTGTCCCGTAGGACCCCGAGTACTTGATTCCTGTTCCTTGAATATTCGCGCTATCCACATCCGGGAGGCTTATGGGACCCCCCTGAGCCAGAGCTTGATTCATTCTTATTTCTTGGGGCCACAAACTAGTTTGAGGTTTTATTTACTATCCTGTACTTATGCCATGCTTTACTGCTTAATTTAAATTGTGCGAGGTACTGCACCTGTACTGTTTAGGATCGGGACACGATTTCGCGGTATCGACAAGCCCAGTCACACTTTCGGGTTCCCAGTCGTTTACAGCCGTCCACCCAAACCTTGAGTCCGTCTCGGAGTCAGCTAACTTCGTTGCGGGTAGCTTAATGGGGTGGCCCCCTGAAATATTTCTGAATCTTGTGATTGCTTTGTCGTGAAAGCCTCGTTGGGTTTTGATTTGTTTCTTCCGAGGTTGATCGAGTGTGTGTTGCTATTTGTGCACCCCTGCAGGGTAAAACTTTCTGAAAGCCGTGTCCGCGGTTATGGACGACTTGGAGCACAGTTTCTTGATCATAGACAAGTATAACTAAAGTACCGCTTTTAATTTGACTAAGTAACTGACTAGTAAATAGTGCAACACTCATGGAATGGATAATAAAACTGCCAACGGATGGGGGGGTGTTCGTCCGCTTCCTCGTTGGTAAGCGAGGAGGAGGATGGATCTGTTAATATTACTGTTATAACTGTGGTTATTAATTCACGGACATCCGTCTATCTTTGGTTAGGCGGATGGTTAGCGAGTATCTATAGAATTGCTAGGTATTATCTTTTGCTGCAATTGCGTCACCCCAGGTAGTGTCCCCTTTAGAGGCATAAAGACTTGCTGAGTACCCCTAGGGTCTCACACGATAAATTATTTGATTCAGATGAACAGGTACACTCACAAGATGGATACTGGGTGGAGGAGACGGACGATGTGGACAACGATCATTCGGTGTAGAGATTCCGGGAACGGGGATCCGTGAGATCTGTGGGCGGGATGTGTTTATTATGGGGCATCTTATGTCGATTTGCTTCTTATCCATACTCGAATCTTGTTTGCCGCTTCCGCCTGATACTCTGATGTTTGATGTATGAGGAGATATCCTAAACTATTATATCTATCTAGGACATTTGGATCTTGCCGTATGGCGTTGCAATATTTCTATTTCTTTTAGATGGAATGGCTCTGAGGACTGTTGTATGGTGGCTTGCATACATACTCATTTGTGTATGTAGTTGATCCCTTCGCCTGCCGATTACGTCGCCCGTTCTTGTCCCGATGTTTGGAAATGGTTAGGACGGCCGAAAGGTCTACCTGTGAGTGGCATTTGGGCCCCACCGTACTATTTTAACCATTTCCGCTCATCCAGGCTTGTAACTAGGAGCGTAATTCACCGAGGTAGTTACACATCTGCTGCTGCTCTAGCTCGAAATCCTTTGACTTCAGTTCCTCGGTCATGTCCCGGATCTTCTTTTTCCTATCCTGGACGCGTTTCTCCTGACTCTTGAACTTGCGGTCCTGGGCCTCGAACTTCGTCTCCATTTCCTTGATTATCTCATCCTGCTGTGGAAAAGCTTGTCCTTCTCGCGAAGCTGCACCTGTAGCTCGTCATTGCTGAGCATGACGTTCGTCCTGTCCGTGTCTACGTGCCTGAGGAGAGTCTCTAAGTCCTGGAGGTAGAGACGTATCGGCTCTGCCGCGTCCCTCGAGTCGTCCTCAAAGTCGATGGACTCCCCATCAACATCACGTCTTCCGAAGACGTGAAAGTGAGTGCCCCTAACCTGTCGGGAGTGACGGCCTAACAGACGTCCTATCAGGTCCTGCATGACTACCTCCATGCCTCTCACCCTGTCGTCGTGCATCAACTTGAAGACGATGGCCTCCGTAGTGGGCTCTGTCTGGCGTCTGGGCTGGTTCACCTTGAAGCCCCAGAGGTCCTTCCTCTCGAACTTGGTGAGTGGGTACACCGTGATGGTGGGAAGAGGGAGATCGAGCAAGGTGGTAAGCTCAACGATACGGGGACCAAAACGGGTAACCTGGAACTCCTCAACGGTGCTGATGGTAATAGGCATCTATTTTATAAGGTTGAAAAAGTTAGAACAACACAAATTAAGATAAAACAAGACAAATATTCATACATATCCATGGAACACAAAATCAACCAAGTCATACATGCATAAGTCCATTACATCAATCAAGGTCCATACTTATTTAAGGTATCATTTTTGGAAAATAAGGTGATAGATGGTGTCCAACTAACGAAGTGTGCTTACAATCCTATCTCACTGGATCTGGTGGCTATCACAATGTTCCTAGAGGCAATCCACCTATCTTGTTCACATGATTCCATCACTAAGTCTATTATAGCTCCCCTTAACTCTTGGTTGGTGGCTTCCAACTCTTGGGTAAGTTCCTTCTCCTTCTCTAAGTCTTTTTGGAGGTTGAGCATCCTGCATTTGACTCTAGCACTTAGTTCTTTGATAGTCCTCCAAGCTGCATCTCTGGCTGACTCAAAGAATGTGGTGTGCATTACAGTGTTGGTGTACATGCAGAATCCCCTTTCTTTGTGGTTGTCTTCCTTGTTTTTGTACAAGTGAAGTTGCACCCACCAATACTCCACTCCTTCATCCATCACTGGAAAGCCTTTGTATATAGTTGCACCATGTGCTTCCATTGCCACCATGAGGTCCTTGAGAATCTTGGGAAACTCAGTTTCACACTCCAAGGTCATGGTCATGAGTGGCCCTTTCTTCACGGCTTCGTTGATGGAGTTCATCTACAAATGGAGATGAGAATGAGAAGATTAGAAAAGTTTTACGAGAAGAATAGACAAGTGTAGAAGTAGTTGAAATTTTTTTTCCTTAGTGGTTTTCCAATCCTAGGGTCATAATCCTACAGGCAACACAATGCTCTGATACCATCTGTTAGACCCCTCCTTTATAAAGGAAAGGATCCCTGTGATTGCAATGCTAGTCCCTGGATCAATGCTAGCATCCACAGTTTAAGATGAAGTACACAGATACAAAGGTCGTTTATTACATTCATTCCAAAGATAAAACATAGTATTTTACAACTCAGGGCCAAAGGCCTAATACAAGAGTTTATGGAATAAGTAAATAAATATAAGTCTTCATCTTCATGTGCCACAGGCAAGCATGTTGAGTGTAGACTCATGACTCCTATTCATCATCGGAGTAACCTGCAACGTCACAAGTTACAGCCACAGAGGGTCAATACTTTGGAATAGTATTGGCAAGTGATACCTTAGTATACTTTAAGTGGACTATATTACTATATGCATTTTGGCTAAGTGTAGCTTGGCTTGCTTTGCTTGAAAATATGTTTTACCTATTAGTTGAAATCACTAAGTTTTTCTTTGTCAAAACATTCCCAAGAAACCACCAATAGACATTGGGGTCCTTCACCCTTGTTCACCAACCAAATTTTACTTAGAAGTTGGAGTGATGAGATTCTTGTAGCTTCCATGTCTTGATGCTCAAATTGTCCATTGCCTTGGACTAGGCTAAGTACTTAGATTTTCCATCTGCAGAGGTTGTGCACTTTCCCCACCAGACTTGGTTTACCAAGACAGGACCTTTCAGAAGCCTTTCCTTAGTCAAATGGACGCGTTCCAACCTATCATCCCTTCTACCACCAACTGTCCATGTGACTAAGTTCTAGCAACCTATATGATCAAGGCAGAGCCCATATTGCCAAGTGGTTGCACTGTGAGCTTTCTCAACACTTGGCCTCCAAATCCCTTTGTGCATGGGTGGCATACCACAAGTGAGATACACAACCCAAGTCCATGGCCTTGTGTAACCACTCAACATAACCCAATCCTTCCATTCCACCCAGGAGGTTCATTTGACTTAGTTGTTTTTATTAGGAAAGCATAAGTCTCATGACTTAGAAATATTCTCATCATAGTAAGTATAGATTCTCACCAACCCTTGTTTGCTAAATAGCTAGGCTAAGCATGGCATGATATCTTAACTTAGGAAAATTCCCTAGCAATTCTACAATTCTACACTACTTAGGATTTCCCAACTTAGCATTAGGCAAAATAGCATGCAAGACTTAGCAAAATATCTAATGCTAGTATAAAACATAGGATAGAAATATTCATGAAAATATCACTTGCCTTGGTAGTGGGGAGAGTAGCACTCTTCACAATCACAATCACTAGCAAAATCTACACAAAAATTATAGCATACAATTACACACAATTATATACAACCAAAAATAATATGAATGCATGCATGCAAGAATTTACTAAGTGGTGATTTTGAAAACTCTACCAAGCATGCACATGTTTACAGAAACTTATCAAGTCACAAGTTTACCAACTAAACTTATTTGGCACATAATACAATTTACAAAATAAATCCATATTTAAAATAGCCTTAAACATGTTTCTACAAATAAATTCATTTTAACTGTTACTATTTGTTAAACACTTTGCATAAACAGAAAGGCCTTGATTCACTGAATCCAACGGTATAAAGTTTGTAAAATTCTAATGTGGCATTCAAAAGTTATAGCAGTTTGAAGTTTGGATCTAAATCTGATTCGAATTTTTGTTTTTGAATTCACCCTAGACACGTGTCGCAACCTCACTGGCGCATACCGATTCGGTTGGATCGCGCTCTGCGTACCGCAGGATCTAAGTGGGATCTGGCGGCTCAGATGCGCGCCTACCCCTTCTTTTAAAATTCTATCCTAGCCCTACGATACAGATCCAACGGTCTAAATCACCAAGCCAAAATCTGGCGGCGCTTAGCGGCTGCGCGCGGCGGCGACGATCAGACGGTGGCGGCGCCGGCGATACCGGTCACTCGGAGGATAGGGAAGGTACTCACCGAGACCGCAAGGATGTGGGGATTCTCAACTTGTGGACAGCTCGGAAAGGGGCGCTCAGGGTTGCGGTGGATTCCTCGCCGGAGTTGGATCTGGCAACGGTGGCTCTGCTCGAGGTCGAAGGCGACGTTGTAGATCACTAGGAGGCAAACGGAGGATGTGGTCAGATGCAGAAGACCACGGCGAAGATGCGTGCGTGAAAGACAAGGTTCGGGGCGGTCTGGACTTACCGCTGGAACTCGCCGAAGTTGAAGCTGGAGACGGTGGCGGTCAGACGTTTGCGTAGCCGACGTTCTAGGTCACCCGCGGGCAAACCAGGAGTGTTAGGAGATGCGTGAGATCAAGTGGAGTCTGTTTGTGTGAAGTAGAGGCAGAGGGGTGGTCGGAGGTGGCCGGAATTGCTGCGGCAGCTCGTCGGAGACGGCGGGGTTGCAGAGAGCAATTTGTGCAGCCTGGGGGTGCTCTGTGCTTGGGGTTCGGGGGAGAAGAGAGAGGGGGCAGAGTGGGTTTAAATAGCCTGGTCGTGAGCGATAATTACTCGGGCATTGATACGAATTGAAGCCGCGAATCAAACAGGAAACGGCCGCGCTGATTTGGGGATGAACTGGTCGTGCGGGTGGAGACGACGATGCTCGAGTGGGCCGCGGTTGTCAGCGAGAGAGAGAAGTGGAAGCGGGTCCCTTCTGTCAGTGAGCTGGTGGGTGCGAGAGTGGGTAAAGAAAACAATTCGCGGGGTGTGCACTACTGGGCTAGTCTGGGCCGTGTTGGGCTGGGCCGGCCAGATTGGCTGGTTTGGCTATTTTTTTCTTCTTTATTCCTTTTCTTTTTCTGATTGAATTTCTAGAAATGGTTTTTAAAAACTCAAATTCAAATCTGTTTGAATCCAAAGTTTTACAAGACTTTCGTACAATAAATCTTGCTCTTAAATAAGTGTTAAACACATCTGAACACTTGGGTCTTTTGAAAAACAAATTAAAACTATGCCTCAATGGTATTAGGCATATAATTTGTTTAAATTTCATATTTTGCTTTGATATTTTGCTTAAGTTTTTGACACCACTTAAGTTTGAATTCAAATCATCCTGAATGAATAACAACATCTTTCTCAATGGCATGTAGCACAAAGGCTAGGGTTTTCATACATAAAATAATGAGCCACAATTGCTCCTGTTTTCTGAGATGATTTTGAGAAAAGCCCTAAATGATGATGAATGCAAGGGTGATATGAATGAGTTTTGGAATATGAATTTAGGAATGTTACATTCCTCCTCATACTCTCATTTCCAACAAACAATACAGTGAGGGCATCCCAAGCTTCCTTGGCAATGCTAAAGTGCTCAATGTGTGGATAATCCTTTGTACCCAATCCTTGTTGAATCATATGCAAGGCAGTGGCATTGAGTTAACTATTGACAACCTCTCTTCTTGTCAAGTTGTTTGGATCCACAATAAAGAGTCCATGCTCGATGATGTTCCATAGTTCAATGTAAGAGTTGCGCATATGAGTTCTCATTAGTGATTGCCATTGAGCAAAAGTAGTAGATTCTTCAAGCTTAGGTGGGTCACCTCTATTGTATACATGAGGGTGAGGAATTGGAGGGTCGGGAGAGTACCATGAGTCACGGTGCTCACCCTTCCCCCCATCATTTTGTGTAGAGGAATTAGTGTTGTCTTGTTTACCCCTTACCATTATATCCTCGGGGGATACCGGAGTCTTCCCTTTAGGTAAAACGGATGGAGGATCCTCTTGAGGAGAGGGGGATGATGAGCCATCTTTGTCTTTAAGAAGTTGCTCAAGCATCTTCTTGACTTCGTTGACCAAGGAAGAGCTCAATCTTGTTTCCAAGTTTTTGAGATCTTCCATGGTCACATTGGTGGGCTCACCATCACCATCCCCTTCACGGCTACCCATATTCTCTTAGGCGGTAAAGCCCAAATAAAGAGACGAGGCTCTGATACCAATTGATAGGATCGTATGGGCACCTAGAGGGGGGGTGAATAGGTGCTACTTCAAATTTTCTTTCTTTTTCAAATTAGGGTTTGACAATAAGGTAATTCTCTAGATAATGCAACTAAGGTGAATTTACCTATATGACAAATATGCACTAGCTAACACAATACTAAACAAGAACAAGTAAGTAAAGTGCGGTAAAGGATAGATGTAACCAAAATGGTGGATGCGGAGACACAAGGATTTGTTTCCCGTAGTTCCTTCCTTTTGAGGGGAAGTATGTCTATGTTTGGAGAGGGGGTGGTTTCAAACCACCAATGCCACGAGAGGCCTCCCTTGTTATCCGATGAATCTCACCCCCACGGGATCGATCCACCTTCCACTATATCGGCAACCTTCAAGGTGGAACTCGGCACCTTTACAAGTTTGGGGCACACATCCACAACTGAATTGGAGGCTCCCAAATACAAGCAAGTTGTCAAGACAATCAAATACAAGCTTGTAAGAACCAAATCTAGAACTAGGGTTTCCAAGAAAACACTAGAGAAAAGGGGCCCTCAAGTGAATGAGGGGGAAATGAAGATCTCTTTTGGTGAAGTAGTAGATCGAGGCCTCCTCCTTTGATTCCCTAAAGATCAAGGACTTTGGGTGGTGGATTGAGGAGATCTTGTGGATTTGGTGGCTCCAATGGTGGTCTTGACTTTAATGCAAATGAGCAGCTTGTCCCAAGGTAGGTGAAGGGGTATTTATACCCCTTGGAGAAATCTGGCCGTTGGAGCAATAAATGCACCGGTACTACCAGTACTCAAGCGGTATTACCGGTTGCAAGCGGTACTACCGGTCCAGTACCGGACCAGGTACCGGAGATGCTTCACTTGGTAGAGCCAGCTTCAGGTTTGCCCGGTACACCCTTGCGATAGTACCCCCAAGCGGTAGTACCGGTCCGTAGACCCGGTACTACCGGTCAGGGCGACAGTACCGGTCCCAAGTACCGGTGGGCACCGTGTGAGAGGGGGGCTGGTCCTTCCTCAGGACGGCCCGGTACTGCTGAATGGTACTACCGTGTCCAAGCGGTAGTACCGCTTGTCACAAGCGGTACCACTGGTTGGAGTGGTAGACCACTCCGCGGTACCGGGTGGTACTGAGGAAAAACCACACCTCCCAACCTTGCACGGGTCCAACCGGTACTAGGGGCGGTAGTACAAGTGGCAAGCGATAGTACCGGTCATTTTTCTGGTACTACCGGTTGGCACAGTGACTTTTGGCAAGGGAAAATGGTCAAGGCAATATTTGTGCCACAATCTAAAAAACCATGGATGAAAATCAAGTTTGGAACTTGGTTGATCTGCCAGACGGTGCAAGACCCGTCGAGTGCAAATGGGTCTTTAAGAAGAAAACTGATATGGATGAAAATGTTTCAATCTATAAAGCACGCCTTGTCGCGAAGGGGTTCCGACAAGTTCAAGGAGTTGATTAAGACGAGACTTTCTCGCCCGTAGCGATGCTTAAATCAGTTCGGATCATGTTAGCTATAGCGTCCTATTTCGACTATGAGATATGGCAGATGGATGTCAAAACGGCTTTCCTTAACAGAAATTTAACCGAGGACGTGTATATGATACAGCCCGAGGGTTTTGTCGATCCGGCTAATGCTGACAAGGTATGCAAACTTCAGAAATCCATTTATGGGTTGCAGCAAGCATCTCGGAGTTGGAATATTCGCTTTGATGAGGTAGTCAAATCGTTTGGCTTCATCAAGAGTGATCATGATTCTTGTTTGTACAAGAAGTTTAGTGGGAACAAAATAAATTTGCTAATCTTATATGTGGATGACATATTACTGATTGGAAATGATGTCCAGATGTTGCAAGAAACCAAGGAATCATTGGAAAGGAGTTTCTCAATGAAAGACTTGGGTGAGGCAACATACATCCTCGGAATCCGGATCTATAGGGATAGATCAAGGAGGCTCATTGGATTGAGTCAGAGTACTTATTTGGACAAAGTGTTGAAGAAGTTCAACATGGAATCGTCTAAGAAGGGGTTCTTACCGATGTCCCATGGTGTAAAACTTAGCAAGACTCAGTGTCCTTCGACAACTGATGAGCGAAGTCGGATGAGTGCGATTCCATATGCTTCTGCAGTCGGATCCATCATGTATGCCATGATTTGTACTAGGCCGAATGTTTCCTATGCTCTAAGTGTTGTGAGCAGATACCAGGCTGATCCTAGAGAGATCCACTGGACAGCGGCTAAAAATATCCTAAAGTACTTGAGAAGGACTAAGGATATGTTCTTGGTTTATGGTGGTGAAGATGAACTCGGTGTAAAGGGTTACACGGATGCGAGTTATCTCACCGACTCTAATGATTCTCGCTCGCAATCCGGATACGTGTTTATTATAAACAGAGGTGATGTGAGCTGGAAGAGTTCCAAACAAGAGACTGTGTCTGCGTCTACAACAGAGGTTGAGTATATTGCCGCCTCGGAGGCAGCAAAGGAAGCTGTTTGGATGAGGAATTTCCTCATGGATCTTGGTGTGGTTCAGGGCTCGTCCAATCCGTTGGACGTGTATTGTGACAACAATGGTGCTATTGCACAAGCCAAGGAACCTAGACAACACCAGAAGAACAAGCACATACTCATGCGGTACCACCTGATTCGCTAGTTCGTGGATCAGGGTGATATCAAGTTATGCAAGGTACACACGGATGCAAATATTGCGGATCCGTTGACAAAGCCGTTACAACAGCCGAAGCATGAGGCGCACCTGAGAGCCATGGGCATTAGATACTTAGACATGTGATGTCGAAAGATTGACTCTAGTGCAACTGGGAGACTGTTGGGAATATGCCCTAGAGGCAATCATGTATGATGATATTTCCCATTGTATTCATAAAGTTATTAAGTAGTCCTTGTATAAACATCTGATGTGTATCATTGAATATGTGATTCGGTTGTGGAACTATGCATTCATGTTGTTTGTACTAAATATCCTTGGTCATTGAGGTTGTGCTGGACACACAACTTAGACCAATGTGAAAGTTGTCTTGATGACTCGGTTCCACTTGTCATGGGCATGGAGATGCTATTCCAACTTACACAGATTCGGCTAAAGAGTTTAGCGAGTCGGATTGACCCATATTGAGGTACAACGAACTAGCTGTCATTTGTATATCTCAATCAATGTAATCCTTAGACCTGAGGTTGTTGCATAGTCCGAGTTGAGGATCACCGACTTAGGTTCTGTCAAACGCTGATCCGTAACTGGGCAGTTATAAAGGCAGGGTTCGGGTCGACTGAGAATCAAGCTGCGTGATGTGAATAACCAAGATGGGATTTTGCCCCTCCACTCGGAGAGATATTCTCTGGGCCCTCTCGTGAGATATGATTTGGAAAGCATGGCCATGCACGACTCGGTTAAGTGTTAACCGAGGCGATCGACTAAGAGTTAGTCGGGTGAATCACTTATCTCGGATCGAGAAGAGAGTCGGACTATTTAAGGGATGACATATATTCGCCTATAGTCTGACAAGGTATATCGTGAGGCAAAAGGGACTCGGACGTAAGTCGCATTGGAAAGGCAAGTCGTCATGACTCTTTGATACTTGGGAGTCGGCACGTTCTGCTAGGAGCCGCTACCGACTGATCGATTGAGAGTCGGACTCCAATCGTGTCCAAGTAACCATGAGCCTGCGGGGTCACACACTTAAGAGCGGGAGCAAGTTCGGATTGGATCCGAATCTGTAATCTGGTTGGGTTGGACCTAAACCAGATTAGGACTGAGTTAGTGAGTTGGACTCACGGTCACTAGTGTTATATGGGCTTTAGTGAATGGGTCGCGCGAGCAGAGCCCACGTTCACTCCCTATATATAGTGGAGCACCTTAACCCAGAAAGGTTAATCGTTGTTCGGTTAGGTCATTCCATGTGTTGGAAACCCTAGCTCCACAGCAGTCCAGCCGCCGTAACAAACCTAGCAGTTCGCCGCCGGCGCTCCTCCTTGTACGTGTGGATACCAGCAGAGGTGTTGTGCGATCAGCACCAGGACGATCGGATCGTGAGGACTGCACTGCATCAACTGACGCGCTTCATCAGTAATCCGCAACCGCGCGTCTAGTGGTAAACCTCGTGGCCTTCTACCTCAGCTAGATCTTGGGATCACCACGTTAGAGGAAAATTTTATTTTATCTCCGCGTGGCCCAATAGTGGTATCAGAGCGATAGCTTCTAGTTTTAGGCTCGAGATCTCGCATATGTGATATGCGGTAGGCTGTAGATGAGATCTATGTGCTGTTTTGGTGGTCGATCTATGAGATAGATCGGTTTTTTACGAAGTTGATTGGATCAACTGTACTCGGGGAATGGTAGATCTGATTTTCGTGATCATATTGCTGAGGTCGTGGAACAACATACCCCTACCGGTCGGCTTCCGCCATCGGGGTAGACTGTGACACGTAAATCCAGAAGCGGTGATCGAAGATCAAAGAGTTTGATCGAATCGGAACGATGGTCAGAATCCATGTCCGGACCGCCGGCTTCGCCCTGTCGTAGCGCCTTAGATGTCGTTGCGATTTTCACAATGCCGGTAGATATTGTATCTATGCATAACATGTTTTTGCAGGAAGTTGTGAATGGTATGGTTCATGTGCATGTGATGTATGTGTGTAATCCATACGTGATCTGCGAATCACGGTTTTTGTCAGCCGGCTGGAGCCTAGGTGCTGTCATTTTATTGTATAACGACCTGCGTGTCGGATTCTCTATGTAATTTACTTTACTAAGCTAGTGTAGTTGTTTGGAGAACCCGGAAGGCATGCAAGGCATTGTACATGTCGGCGACATGGAGTAAGACGGCAAGTGACAAGAGTTGGCACAGGTCGGATTACAGGCTTTGTGGAGATGGAGATCGCCATGAAGAGAGCCATACCATTTCACATTATAATTGCTTTATTTTGTGTTATTGTTATGTCTCTGTTTTACCTCTATTAGATAGTCGGTAAAATTTAATCCCTCAAAGAAGGTCTAGTCAGTTTTCCCGCCAGTGTTTGCACCATCACAAGTCGGACATTTTTGGTAGTGGGCTCATAAAATTGAGGTGCTGCCAATTCTTTCCGACTAGGTGGGTTCGAGTCGGACTCTTACTGCAGAAACACTCGGTAAGCTAGACGGGTCTATCACAACGGTTTTGGGACTCAGGGAAAAGTCGGATGGGAGCCGGGGCATGTGATGCCACTCATCCAACAGGAGTCGCATGAGATGCGATTGACAAGGAGTTGTCTACCTAGATCACTTGGCGGCTAGCGGTGATGCTAAAGCTCACTAGCCGACTTGATTATTTAGGATCCTGAATCACTAAGTAACCATCGGAGGGGTGTTGGTTCTAGTGGGAGCATAAAATATTAAAATGTTTAATATGCTTGCTCTTTTATGAATACATGTCTTAAGTGTTTTTGCATATTTTCTGTTGTAGATCATGGCACCAAGTAGCAGTCACTCTCAGATATCCGGTTTTGCGTTGAGAACCATTCTTGAGAAAGATAAACTGAACGACACTAATTTTACCAACTGGTATCGAAACCTGAGAATTGTTCTCAAACAAGAAAAGAAGGACCATGTCCTAGACAACCCACTTCCAGATGAGCCGAATGAGAATGCGACTGTCGCAGCCACCAATGCCTACCGTCGGGCTAAGGATGAGTGCACGGATATTAGGTGTCTTATGCTTGCTCACATGGAACCGGACTTGCAAAAGTAGTTCGAGCATGTTGAGGCCTACGATATGATCGAAAGCCTCAAAAGTATGTTCCAGGCTCAGGTGAAGACTGAGAGGTATCAAGTCTCTCAGGCTTTGCTGAGTTGCAAGCTTAAGGATGGTGATCCACTGAGTCCGCATGTGATCAAAATGGTTGGTTACGTGCAGTCTTTGGAGAGGCTTGGCTACCCCATTAGCGAAGAGTTCGCTACGGATATAATTCTGAACTCTCTTCCTAGTGCATATGGGCAGTTCATTTCGAACTACCACATGCATGGTATGGATAAGAAACTCACTGAATTGCATGGGATGCTCAAGCAGGCAGAGGCGGATCTCAAGAAGGGCACCAGTCAAGTGTTGATGGTGCAGAATAAGGCTAAGTTCAAGAAGAGTTCTTGGACTAAGAAGAAGGCTAAGTCAGGAGGAAAGCAGGCTCAGGACCCTGTCCCAAGCGCTTCCTCAGGGACTAAGCCATCTCCTTCAGCTGGATCCACTTGCTTCTACTGCAAGGCGGATGGCCACTGGAAGAGGAACTGCAGCAAGTACTTGGCCGACAAAGCCAAGAGTGGAGGTATGACTTCCGACTCAGGTACACTTGTTTGCAATGTTATAGACATATATCTTGCTGATGCACCTAATAGTTCTTGGGTATATGATATTGGATCAGTTATTCATATCTGCAACTCGTTGCAGGGACTGGTAAGAACTAGGAGCGTAGCAAGAGGTGAGGTTGATATTCGAGTCGGCAACAAAGCAAGATTTGCTGCGTTGGAAGTCGGCACGATGCAACTTCATTTACCTTCTGGATTCATTATGGAACTAAATAATTGTTATTATGTTCCAGTGCTCAGTCGAAACATTATTTCTGCTTCATGTTTGATGAGGCAAGGCTATGAGTCGAATATCAAGAATAATGGTTGTTCTTTGTATTTGAATGATATGTTTCACGGCTTTGCACCCGTCCAGGACAGGTTATTTATTTTGAATGTTGATGGTGAGTCGGTTTATAACATAAATGTTAAAAGGTTGAAACCAAATGATCTGAATATGACTTACTTTTGGCACTGTCGGCTTGGTCATATAAGTTGTAAACGCATGAAGAAGCTCCATTATGATGGACTCCTAACTTCGTTCGACTTGGAGTCGTTCGAGACATGCGAATCTTGCCTACTCGGCAAAATGACCAAGACACCTTTTGCAAAGAGTTGTGGAAGGGCGTCCGACTTGTTGGGACTAGTACATAGTGATGTATGTGGACCAATGAGCACGACAGCCAGGGGTGGTTATGAGTACTTCATTACTTTCACTGATGATTTGAGTAGGTATGGATATATCTACTTGATGAAACATAAGTCGGAAGCCTTTGAAAAGTTCAAAGAATTCCAGAATGAAGCACAGAATCAACTCGGCAAGAAAATAAAGTTTCTTCGGTCGGACCGAGGAGGCGAGTACATGAGCCATGAGTTAGATGACCATCTGAAAAGTTGTGGAATAGTTCCTCAACTTACTCCGCCAGGAACACCACAAAGTAATGGTGTTTCGGAAAGGCGGAATCGGACCTTGTTGGACATGGTACGATCAATGATGAGTCGGACAGATCTGCCTTTATCATTTTGGGGTTATTGTCTAGAAACAGCAGCGTTCACACTAAACAAAGTACCATCAAAGTCGGTAGAGAAGACACCGCATGAGATGTGGACAGGCAAAAGGCCAAGTGTCTTTTCTTAAGATTTGGGGTTGTGAAGCGTTTGTCAAGCGACTTTAGTCGGACAGGCTTACGGACAAGTCGGATAAATGTATTTTCGTGGGGTATCCGAGGGAAACCTTGGGTTACTACTTCTACAACCGAGAAGAGGGCAAAGTGTTTGTCGCTCGGAACGGTGTCTTCCTTGAGAAAGAGTTTCTCAGTCGGGGAGTAAGTAGGAGCACGGTGCAACTCGAAGAAATTCGAGAGGAACCAGCTAGTAGCGAGTCGGCAAAAACCTTGGAGGTTGAGCCGGTCGTGGCAGCTGAGCCGGCAGCAGCACCTGTACTACGAAGATCGGCAAGATTACAAAGTGTTCGTGATGTGTTACTGTTAGACAGTGATGAGCCGGCAAATTATTCGGAAGCGATGGCGGGATTTGATTCCGAGTCATGGCTTGGAGCCATGAGATCCGAGATAAAGTCCATGGATGAAAATCAAGTTTGGAACTTGGTTGATCTGCCAGACGGTGCAAGACCCGTCGAGTGCAAATGGGTCTTTAAGAAGAAAACTGATATGGATGAAAATGTTTCAATCTATAAAGCACGCCTTGTCGCGAAGGGGTTCCGACAAGTTCAAGGAGTTGATTAAGACGAGACTTTCTCGCCCGTAGCGATGCTTAAATCAGTTCGGATCATGTTAGCTATAGCGTCCTATTTCGACTATGAGATATGGCAGATGGATGTCAAAACGGCTTTCCTTAACAGAAATTTAACCGAGGACGTGTATATGATACAGCCCGAGGGTTTTGTCGATCCGGCTAATGCTGACAAGGTATGCAAACTTCAGAAATCCATTTATGGGTTGCAGCAAGCATCTCGGAGTTGGAATATTCGCTTTGATGAGGTAGTCAAATCGTTTGGCTTCATCAAGAGTGATCATGATTCTTGTTTGTACAAGAAGTTTAGTGGGAACAAAATAAATTTGCTAATCTTATATGTGGATGACATATTACTGATTGGAAATGATGTCCAGATGTTGCAAGAAACCAAGGAATCATTGGAAAGGAGTTTCTCAATGAAAGACTTGGGTGAGGCAACATACATCCTCGGAATCCGGATCTATAGGGATAGATCAAGGAGGCTCATTGGATTGAGTCAGAGTACTTATTTGGACAAAGTGTTGAAGAAGTTCAACATGGAATCGTCTAAGAAGGGGTTCTTACCGATGTCCCATGGTGTAAAACTTAGCAAGACTCAGTGTCCTTCGACAACTGATGAGCGAAGTCGGATGAGTGCGATTCCATATGCTTCTGCAGTCGGATCCATCATGTATGCCATGATTTGTACTAGGCCGAATGTTTCCTATGCTCTAAGTGTTGTGAGCAGATACCAGGCTGATCCTAGAGAGATCCACTGGACAGCGGCTAAAAATATCCTAAAGTACTTGAGAAGGACTAAGGATATGTTCTTGGTTTATGGTGGTGAAGATGAACTCGGTGTAAAGGGTTACACGGATGCGAGTTATCTCACCGACTCTAATGATTCTCGCTCGCAATCCGGATACGTGTTTATTATAAACAGAGGTGATGTGAGCTGGAAGAGTTCCAAACAAGAGACTGTGTCTGCGTCTACAACAGAGGTTGAGTATATTGCCGCCTCGGAGGCAGCAAAGGAAGCTGTTTGGATGAGGAATTTCCTCATGGATCTTGGTGTGGTTCAGGGCTCGTCCAATCCGTTGGACGTGTATTGTGACAACAATGGTGCTATTGCACAAGCCAAGGAACCTAGACAACACCAGAAGAACAAGCACATACTCATGCGGTACCACCTGATTCGCTAGTTCGTGGATCAGGGTGATATCAAGTTATGCAAGGTACACACGGATGCAAATATTGCGGATCCGTTGACAAAGCCGTTACAACAGCCGAAGCATGAGGCGCACCTGAGAGCCATGGGCATTAGATACTTAGACATGTGATGTCGAAAGATTGACTCTAGTGCAACTGGGAGACTGTTGGGAATATGCCCTAGAGGCAATCATGTATGATGATATTTCCCATTGTATTCATAAAGTTATTAAGTAGTCCTTGTATAAACATCTGATGTGTATCATTGAATATGTGATTCGGTTGTGGAACTATGCATTCATGTTGTTTGTACTAAATATCCTTGGTCATTGAGGTTGTGCTGGACACACAACTTAGACCAATGTGAAAGTTGTCTTGATGACTCGGTTCCACTTGTCATGGGCATGGAGATGCTATTCCAACTTACACAGATTCGGCTAAAGAGTTTAGCGAGTCGGATTGACCCATATTGAGGTACAACGAACTAGCTGTCATTTGTATATCTCAATCAATGTAATCCTTAGACCTGAGGTTGTTGCATAGTCCGAGTTGAGGATCACCGACTTAGGTTCTGTCAAACGCTGATCCGTAACTGGGCAGTTATAAAGGCAGGGTTCGGGTCGACTGAGAATCAAGCTGCGTGATGTGAATAACCAAGATGGGATTTTGCCCCTCCACTCGGAGAGATATTCTCTGGGCCCTCTCGTGAGATATGATTTGGAAAGCATGGCCATGCACGACTCGGTTAAGTGTTAACCGAGGCGATCGACTAAGAGTTAGTCGGGTGAATCACTTATCTCGGATCGAGAAGAGAGTCGGACTATTTAAGGGATGACATATATTCGCCTATAGTCTGACAAGGTATATCGTGAGGCAAAAGGGACTCGGACGTAAGTCGCATTGGAAAGGCAAGTCGTCATGACTCTTTGATACTTGGGAGTCGGCACGTTCTGCTAGGAGCCGCTACCGACTGATCGATTGAGAGTCGGACTCCAATCGTGTCCAAGTAACCATGAGCCTGCGGGGTCACACACTTAAGAGCGGGAGCAAGTTCGGATTGGATCCGAATCTGTAATCTGGTTGGGTTGGACCTAAACCAGATTAGGACTGAGTTAGTGAGTTGGACTCACGGTCACTAGTGTTATATGGGCTTTAGTGAATGGGTCGCGCGAGCAGAGCCCACGTTCACTCCCTATATATAGTGGAGCACCTTAACCCAGAAAGGTTAATCGTTGTTCGGTTAGGTCATTCCATGTGTTGGAAACCCTAGCTCCACAGCAGTCCAGCCGCCGTAACAAACCTAGCAGTTCGCCGCCGGCGCTCCTCCTTGTACGTGTGGATACCAGCAGAGGTGTTGTGCGATCAGCACCAGGACGATCGGATCGTGAGGACTGCACTGCATCAACTGACGTGCTTCATCAGTAATCCGCAACCGCGCGTCTAGTGGTAAACCTCGTGGCCTTCTACCTCAGCTAGATCTTGGGATCACCACGTTAGAGGAAAATTTTATTTTATCTCCGCGTGGCCCAACAGCTTCTTGACTTGAAGGATAACTTCCGCTTAACTGAGTAAGACCTCATGTGTGCTTTCATCGCACGCCGAGTCAGCCCCATCCAGGCCAGAAGCCACAAGATGTGCTTCATGAGTGGCCCGCAAGATCCTACCCGACATTCCACTTTGGAGCTCACCAATGACTCAGTGGCCCACCGAGTCAGCTCGATCTTCAAGCTGACCCTAGCGGAAAACTAGGCCTGGAGCTCCCCCTTTCAGCCGGGATAGGCATGTTCCGTGGGTAAGCATCTGAGTCGTTGCATCGCTGTCGACATAGCTTTCCTTTCGTTTATTCGCTACTTTGTTTCTTTATTGATCTTATTATGTTTGTCTTTTGCAGAATCTCGTTCACCAGGTTGATGACAGTACCTTCCCCCTGGCGGATATTTAGATGATCGCTCTGATGCTGATGAGGTTAAGTTCAACTTGGAGTGCTTTATGCCAATCCCGCATGCTGCCACTGCTTTCGCTTCGGGTAAGACCTCTACTCGAAATCCCTTGCAAGATTGGTCTGATGATGACGATGTGGACTGTGAAGTCTTGGAGGTACTTGTCCTTTGGCCTTAACTTTCTGAATTGTCCCATTGAGAATTTTATTTACTCATGCAGCTGGCCAGGTACATGAGGAACCTCCCCTTGCCGTAGGCGGGTATGGCAAGCTCCCTGCTACCAAATCGAGTAAGCGGCGCGAGGCCTCCTCCAGCACTCAACCTTCAAAGAAGCGCCGAGTTGATCCTGTCGCTCCTCCTGTAGCCACGTCTTCCCAGACTCGCAAGACCACTGTGCGCCGGGTCATTCGTCGCACTCCGCACGACCCGATCGTCTCCGGGTAACTTTAGTTGCCCGTTACCTTTCATTTTCTTTTCCTATTCTGTGTATGTCCTCTTATAGGCTTCTGTTTTTATTTTCATCGCTGCCATGTCTGCCAACCAAGATGGACCTAGCATGGTTTCTCCCTGATAAGGCCTGCCTCTCCTCCTCGTACTGGTTCCGCTGTGCAGAGCCCCGTTCGGGTCATTGCCCCCACTACTGAGGCTCATGAGTCTCAAAGTGAGGCCGATCCGGTGATGCGCCCGACAGAGGAGACCCGGCCTAACTCTCCAGTTGCTTTACCCGACCAGAACCTTGAACCCGGTGCCAGCAAATCGGTGCCGAGAAAACCCCTGTTGTTAGCTCTCCCATTACCAGTGTGCCAGTTGACCCAGTTGTTGCCCCTCAGTCCGTTGTTGAGCCTACTTAGTCGGCTCCTTTATCCTCCTCAACCAGTTCCAGACCTGCTCCTTCTTACTTTTTGGCTAAAGGCTAGACCCGGCCTGCCGCTCAAGGCCAAGCTCGCTCCATGCCTAGCAAGCCATCATCTTCCACGCAATTAACCTTGGTCCACTCCCCAGGCTCCGCTCCACAGATTTGGCCCACACCATCAACAATGACACTCGCTCTGGCGGGTCAGTTGGGCGATTCTGCCGCTGCCGGGCCTGGTAGCGCTTCCAAAGCTGGTGCCCTGCATACCAGTGTTGCCGCTACTCATGCCGGGGTGGGGACTATCCTGAAGAAAGGGCAAGTCCTAACTCGGACGCTCAGCGGGCAAGGCCTTGGCTCTGCGGAGCGCTATGCCATTGCCTGGAATGCGGCTAGCGAACAAGAAGTGAGCTCTAGTTGTGGCCAGAAGCTAAAGCTGGGCCCCAAGGCTGTCTCCGAGATGACTCAGCGGGCCATCGCCTTGATGGCCAAAGCAGATCAAGTGAATGAGGTATGCAACTTCCTTACTCTTGTGTGTACTGAGTATCTTTATATTATACATGATCCCTAGTACCCGAGGTTACTGCCGAGTAAGGAACTTACTCGGCTGTAAGCTCAACCATTTACATACATCTCCTGGCTAGATCTTTTTTGTGTAGCTCACGCATAACAAGCGTGCCAAGGTGCATCAGGCTCTCCTCTGGGAGTATCGAAAGCTTGAGCTCGCTCACCAAGTTCTGAAAGCTGAGGCTCAGGGCCAAGGTATTTTTCCTGCTCAGCTTGCTTTGACCTGATAGATCTATCTTTGTTTCATCTGGTTGAATTTTTCTCGTTGCCTCTTCACAGCTTCTGCCCAATCCACTATCGATGCACTGCACTCACAGATCAGCAATGCTGAAAGTAAGTTCTTAGAAATCTTGTGACCGTTTTGCATTGGTGTTTACTGCTTTTCCATCTCTATCTCGGCTAAACCGAGATAGCTTGTTGTTACTGACGAGTCACATGCTCTGAACAAGCAGAAAAGCACCGGAGCTCCAAAAGGAGCAAGACAAGGTGACTCGGCTGAAGCAGCATGTGGCGGATATGGTGCAGAAGCACCAGTCCGAGGTGAAGGGCCTGCGCGAGGAGCTTGCCGAGAAAGATGGCCAGCATGCTTCCAGTACTAAAAATACTAACCAACTACTCAAAGAGGCCGAGTTGGCAGTTCAGTTGGCGCATCAAGACCTGGAAGCTCTTCAAGCCAAGGCTAAGATCTGGCAGAGCAAGCTCGGCCGCGATCAACTCATTTCTCGGTAGTGAGTTCTTACTCTTTTCACTGTACTTCTATTCTTATTCTTTGCCCCTTTTCCATTGTTTGACGTTCCTTCGTGTTTGCAGAGAACTTCCCTGAGGCTGAGATATTCGCCTTAAGGGCAATGAAGAAGGTCTAAGCCGAATCTGGGGCTCCAGCTGACGGTGAGATCACCATCGATGAGCATCTGGTAGCGCTCTCAGAGCGTGTGACCACACTGAAGTCATGCGGTGTCGACTTGCTTAAGTCGTCAATCCATGCATTTAGGATGCTCTGGCCAGATGAGGATGCGCCCATGCTCGTTGAGCTCTTGGCTACCAAGTTGCTTCTCACTGAGGACAGGCTGGATCAGTGGCGCGAGTCGGCCGATTGTGATGCAGCAGACAAGGCCCTTGAATTTGTGCTCTCATGGTATGAGGACATCAACCTTGATGTTCTTCAGCATATGATGGCCAAAGGTAAGTGGATCCTCGAGCCTGAGCTCATCAAGAAGTTCCAAGAGCGAGCCTACGCCATGGTGGAGTACGCTCTGGTGCATGCGGTCCGATGGGCCCAGCTTCCTTGACCTTGCCGAGATAGCCGATGGTGATGATGCCGACAGTGAAGCCACCGAGTCAGACGTGGCAGACTCGGCAGATGCAGCTGATCCGGCCAGTGCTCCTGAAGACGCTCCCAGCTCAGCCCCAAGAATGCTCCCTCGAGTCCAGCTGTTTCTTAAGCTGGTTATATCAAAAACACTTAATTCCGATGAGATCCCCGGTATGCCGGGTGAAGATGTAATATATTCTACACTTATTTTTGGGTTTGCGCCTTTTGCTAAGGCTTAAACTTCTATTCTGCTTGAATGTGAATCATCTAGGGGCAAGTCCTCGAGTTTCATTTGCCATTTTCCTTATCCTTGAATTTGGCTCTTGTCTACCTTTTTTGGCGTTCGACATTAGAGTCACAAATTTCTAAGGATTCAATTAGCGGATATGAAACTGGACAGCTTGACCTAGGTTCATTCGACATACAAGCCGATATATCCTACAATGGGTTAGTTAAAAGCATACATAGAGCCGACTCGCGTTTCTCCCTCTACTTATCCGGTGTTCATGTTTACTCATCATTGATCTTTTCCTCTTGCTTGCCATGAAGCCGTATTTTCGGACAACAACATAGTCGAAGAGTTGATTATATGCGAGTAAACATTACTTACTCTGAGATAAGTTTAAGTGTCAACGCTATCCGACATAGAATTTTCAAGAATAAATATGAGGGGCAGTCCCTGAGTCAGTTTTCGAGTCATACCATTTTATTATCAGCACATAGTCGGCATGAGTATCCGACATATGAGAGTTTAAGAGATACATACACTGCTTCTCCTAAGTGTAGAAAGGACGCAGCAGTGCCACATTCCATGGCCTTTTGGTCTCATCACCCAATCTATCCGCCTTGTTCTTTTGTGCTTCACGATCATCTATTAGGTAATATGAATCATTGTGCAATTCTTTGCTTACAATGAATGGTCCTTCCCATGGGGTTGATAGTTTATGCATCCTAGTTGTGTGTTGCACTAGCCTGAGCACCATATCCCCTTCTCATAAAACATGGGGTTGGACTTTCCGGCTATGATAGCATCGAAGACTTTGTTGGTATATGGCGGATCTGGATAATGCCAATTCTATTGCTTCTTCCAGTAAGTCAACTCCATCTTCTTGGACCTCTTTTACCTCGGCTTCCGAGTATTGCCTCACTCTTGGCGAGTCATGCTCTATGTCGGCAGGCAAAACTGCTTCTGCCTCATACACAAGGAAGAACGGCGTATAGCCTGTTGATCGATTCGGAGTTGTTCTTAAGCTCCACACCACTGAGGGTAGTTCCTCGATCCAGCATCCAGGTGATCTCTGGAGTGGTTCCATTAGGCAGGGTTTTATCCCGGATAGAAGTTGTTAGCTCGTTCAACTTGTCCATTTGATTTTAGATGGGCGACTGACGCTACATCAAGTCTTATTCGATTTTACCCACAGAATCAAGCGAAAGCTCCTTCCGCAAAGTTTGTGTCATTATCTATGATCACACTGTGCGGGTGACCATATCTCAGGATTATGTCTTTTAAGAATGTGACAGTTGTTTTTTCATCCAGTTTTTTGATGGGATTCACTTCTATCCAGTTGGTGAACTTGTCAACCATCACTAGTATGTGAGTCATGCCACCCCTCGCTGGTTTGAATGGTCCTACCATATCCAGGAACCATATAGCGAATGGCCACGTGATTGGTATAGTTTTTAACTCGGATGCTGGTAAATGCGACTTTGACGCGTAACGCTAGCAACCGTTGCATTTTCTTACTAGTTCTTGTTCTTTTGCCAGTGCACTTGGCCAGTAGAATCCATGTCGGAATGCCTTGGCTACCAATGCTCTTGAGGAGGCATGGTGCCCACATTCTCCTTGGTGAATATCCAACAGTATTTCTTGACCCTTCTCTCGACTTATGCAACGTTGCAATACGCTCGTCACACTCCTTTTGTATAACTCCTTGTTAATTATCGTGTATGATTTTGCTCTTACTGTTTGTCTTGCCAATACCTCATCATCGGGAAAGGTTCCATCCCTCAAGTAGTTGTATATTGGTTGCGCCCAAGCTAGTATCACCCATGCTGGATCTGTTTCTCCATCAATTTCCATTGGCTCAGCTGACATATGTTCTGCCGACATAACCTGAGGAGCCCCGAGTGTGATTCGGCAGCCCCTGGGTTGGGCGGAACAGTCCCCGAGTTACTCGAACCTGCCCCTGAGTCAATGTCCATTGGCACAGCGTCTGACTCCTGGCTTGCAGGGATGAATATTGACTCGGACTCTGGTGACGGCTTGATCGATGGTTTTCTGAGATGTTCCAACGCTACTCCTAGTGGTATTGGTTGTCGAGATGAGCCTAACTTGGATAACACGTCAGCTGCCTCGTTCTCTGCTCTGGGTATGTGATGAAATTCACACCCGTCAAAGTATGACGAAATTTGTTGCACATGAAAACGATATAGTGCCATGTTTGCATCCAATGCATCCCAATGCCCAGATACCCGCTGGATAACCAAATCCGAGTCACCGAAGCACATGACCCTTTTGATGCCAATCTCCTTGGCCACTTTTATCCCATGGACAAGTGCTTCATACTCGGCTACATTATTGGATGCAGCGAAGTGGATTTGCAACACGTATTTGAGATGATCCTTCTTGGGTGAGGTAAGTACTATCCCTGCACCTAGACCCATCTTTATCTTGGATCCGTCAAAGTGCATCCTCCAGTAATTCGGGTCTGGCAGTGGTGGTTCATATTGCATTTCCATCCAATCCACGAAGAAATCCGCTACAGCTTGAGATTTTATTGCATCTCGCCTGTCGTATTGTGGCGTGTATGGTGCTAGCTCTATGGCCCATTTTTCCACTCAGCCACTGGCATCTTTGCTGCCCAATATATCTGAGATAGGTGGATCGCATATTACCCGGATTGGGTGTTCTTGGAAATAGTGCTTCAGCTTCTTTGCTGCCATATACACCCCATATGTCATTTTTTTGGTAATGGGGGTAATTTTTCTTTAATATAGATAGCACTTCGCTCAAATAATAAACTGGCCTTTGGACTGATTTGCCCTCTTCTTCGCGCTCTACCACTATCACTGCACTGACAACTCTATTGGTTGATGCGACATAGAGCAGCATTGGCTCTTTGGATAATGGTGAGGCTAATATTGGTGTTGTTGCCAACATCTTTTTGAGTTCATGGAAAGCGCTATCAGCTTGCTGTGACCATGTGAATTTGTCTCATTTCTTCATCAGTTGATACAATGGTAAGGATTTTCCACCTAGCCGACTCACAAACCTACTCAACGAGGCTAGCCATCCTGTAAACTTCTGGACATCGTTGTGGGTTTTTAGCAACTCCATTCTTTCGATGGCCCTGATCTTTGTCGGGTTAGCCTTAATTCCTCGGATGGACACGAGAAATCCGAGTAATTTTCCAGCCGGGACACCAAACGTGCATTTTTTCGGGTTAATTTTCATCCGTAATCTTCTTAAGTTTGCGAATGTTTGATGCAAGTCCTCAATTAGAGTATACTTTTTTTTGGTTTTTATCACCATGTCATCGACGTATACTTGAACATTTTTTTCCAGTTGATCATGCAAGCATTTTTGCATGCACCTTTGGTATGTTGCACCTGCATTTCTCAATCCGAACGACATAGTACATAGCAATAAGCCCCATAAGGGGTGATAAAATCTGTCTTTATTTGATCATCCAGATTCAGTGGTATTTGGTGGAAACCAGAGTACGCATCCACAAACGACAACAACTCACACCCAGCAGTAGAGTCAATGACTTGATCGATCCGACAGGGGAATGGATCTTTTGGACACGCCTTATTGAGGTTCGTGTAGTCAATACACATGCGCCACACCACTACCACGTTTGGGTCATCCTTTTTCTTTTTGACCAAGACTGGATTTGACAACCAATCTGGGTGCATTACTTCCATGATAAACCCGGCAGCCAAGAGCCTGGGTATCTCGGCGGCTATCACTTTCCTTATATCTTCGGCGAAGCGGCGGAGGGGTTGCTACACCGGCTTGGCATATGGCCTTACATGAAGAGAGTGCTCAGCCGGCTCCCTCGGGACTCCTTGCAGGTCTTTTGTGGACCATGCAAAGATATCCCGATTCTCACGGAGGAAGCTGGTGAGCTCGCTTTCCTATTTGTCAGATACCCAGCACCAATGGTAATTGTGCACTCTGGGAAGGCCTCATCAACCTGTATCTTCTTTGTTTCCTTGGTGGCTTGGAAAGATACACTTACATGCAGGTTAGTGAGTGCCGGCATAGACATTTGTGCTGCCTTGGACAGTGCTGCAACTTCCATCATTTGATGCTTTTCCTGCTCTATGACCAGTGACTCAGCCAGCGAAGATCCGGTTGAGGTGCATGCAATAGATCTCTTGTAGTCTCCCTCAACTGTGATAACTCCGCACAGACCCGGCAGCTTCATATTTAAGTAGGAAATATGAGGAGTAGCCATAAACTTTGCCATAGTCGGCCTGCCAAGTAAGGCATGGTATGAGCTGACCAGGTCGACCACCTCGAACTCTATGGCTTCAGTGTGACAGTTTTCTCTGTTGTCGAATAATACGTCAACCCAGATCTTGCCAATTGGCTCATAGGACAGTCCCGGCACAATACCATGGAAAGTTGTCTTGGTCGGCTCCAACATGTTCATAGTGATGCCTAACTTGAGCATGGTATCCTTGTACATGATATTGATGCTACTACCATCATCTATCAGTACCTTGGAGAACTTCACATTGATATCCGGTCCCATGAATGTTGGATCCAAGACAAGAGCATAACCTCCTGGTGTTGGCATGATCTTGGGGTGATCCTTTATGCTCCAAGTTATCTCCTGTTCGGACCAATGCATGTACTTTGGTATTGCCGGCATTGTGGTGTTCACTTCCATCATCTGTCTCTTTTGACTTTTCTTGTCATTCGGCTCTGTGACAAATACGACATAGCTCTGGTGATGCTCTATGTACTCATTTCTGGTCCCATGGCCAACATGAGCGTCGTCACCTCTTGGGTTGTGCACCTGATGCACAGCCTCTCTTCTTTCTTGGTTATGATATCTCGGCTGCATGTTCTCATATCTATGCTCGGCTCCAACATCTTGAGCATTTCCTCCTGTGAGCGGTGGTGGGGGAGGTGGTGGTAACTGTTGAGTCGGCGAGTCCACTCTGTCTCCCTTCTGAAACCAAGTGCATTGTCTTGTTGTGTGATTCGCCTGCTTACTCGGACTTGGCGTGTGGAATTTACATGGTTGATCCAACATTATTTCGTAAGTATATTTCTGCCTGTCTTGATATTGTTTTCTCTGCTCATATGGCTTTTTGCCATCATTCTTTGGTATCCATTGCTGTTGCCCATTTTTCTTTTGGCGTTCGCTACCTCCAGCATATGGATGATCCTGACTCACAGCTGCAACTTGAGTCGAACCATACCTGTAGTCTGGTCTTTCATATCTCCTCTTGCTTCTATACTCGGCCCTTTCTTGGCGCCTTTGCGACCTGGTGTGTCATAGATCGGAGTCTCAGTCAAGCCGTCTGCCGACATAAGCAGAGGGCTAAGTCGGATCCCCTAACGCGTATGAGTCGGCAATCCTTATCGTTTCTGCTAAGCTTGCCGGCATATCTCTCTGCAACCTTTGCCACAGTACACTTCCATGCCTGCATACTTGTGCAAACCATGCAATGGTCTGAGATTCAATTACTCCTTCACAAGAGTTGCGCATTGTGCACACCTTGTGAGGAATTCCCTGTCTATTTCATTCGGACTTTGCTTGCATATAGATAGTTGTTGTGGGCGATTCGGCCTCTTGTATGTGCTTGTGAAATTACTCATGAAATCTTCCTAAAAATCAATCCAGCTATTGATGCTTCCGGTTGGCAAATTATTCAGCCACACCCTTGCTGGTCCTTCTAGCATTTGCGGTACATACCGCACTGCCCATCTCAGATTTCCCTGTGCGATTTTTCCTGTTGTTCCATAATCTATGAGCTAGTCTTTCGGCTTTGTGCTTCCATCGTAGGTCTTTGTCCCTCTGGCCAGCTAAAAGTTTGGCACTAGCGGCTCCTTCATGATCCTTGGGCCAAAACATGGTGGACCCTATGGACCTTGCGATTCGATTAGCTCTGCCATTTTTATCTGGTCGAGATTTAGCCTTGCATCATCCAGCTAGAGATTTCTGCCTCCGAGTCTCGCTCCCATTGCTTGATACACGTGATTCGGCAATTCATACCCATCATTTACCATTGCCGAGTATCCATCATTGTATATGTTGGCGTTTGGGTCTGCAGGTTGCTGTGCTGCTTTTCCCGTGCTTTGTTGTCTCCTTTTGGGTTGGGATGGCGAAGGATTCGGACCTGGGTTTCCCCCTCCTGCCGACTGAGTTCCACGCCTAGGTTGAGGTGCAAAGTTCTGCCCCCGGTTGTCATTTCTTTGTCCTGCTTGCCTTTCTCGGCCAGCGTTTTCTTGGTTCTCATTTCCCTGAGCGACATTCCTTCTCGTTCCCTGTGCACGGGCTGGGTTTCCTTGAACCACTGCCGGGTCATAAGAAACCATCTGCTTGTTCCTTCCTGAATCTACAATATTTTCTTTTCTCTGTCTTGGTGCCACTCCTGGCGAGGAGGCTGTATGGCCTGTTGACCTCGCCGGGATTGGAGTTGCCGAATGAACCAGTTGCGACCTCCCAGCTACACCCGGATTTGCCTTGTAGTACGCTTCATTCAACATCCATGCTTTTCTCACCAATTCATTGACTTGTTCCTGTTGTTTTCTCTTTGCTTCACCCGTCAGATGGGGTAGCTCAGCCATTGCTGCCTCTGCGGCTCTCAAATTTGTTGTTATCGTGTTGTATGTCGCCTGCATGGCTGTTATTTTTGATGTTGCGTCCGCTAATTCTTCATTGGGGTTTCTCCCTCTCAATCTTGTTGCATCAAGCCGGGTCTTAGCGCCCTTGACTCAATTTGCCGAGTTGAGCTCTCGAATCATGATATCCACATCTTGATGTAACTGCGCCAATTCCTTTGCCTTCTCCAAGACTTTTATCCTGGCCTCCTCTAACTGGGCTGCACACGCGCCGGATCAGCTGCTGGCGCTACTGGCTCTGCTAGTTTTTCTATTGCTTCTTGCAACTCTTTGGCTCTCTTACTCCTAGTTATGTTCTCTGGCTTCTCTAGCGGCGCTTTTGCAGTTCTTGCCGCCCTTGGCGTTTCTTCTGGATTTCCTCCCTCATTCTCATTCACTGCAGGAGCTACCGGAGGAGCTAGGAGATGCGACGGGTTTGGAGCTGTCATCATTACCTCAACGGAGACGAGCTGGTGAAGCTTCCCTGCGGCATGATCCGCAGGTGGATCCGGCGCCAGGATGACGTGCTCCAGGTATGCGCACTCCATGCGCACCGCGACGTAGACCTGGTGCTCGCCGAACTTGATGAAACAACCGCCCCTTGGGAACGACTTGGTCCCGAAGCAACCTGCGTTGTCGCTGACGAAGTTGAGTGCCCCGAACCTCTGGATGAGGCCGGAGTAGACGCGCTCGCCCGTCTTGGCGATAATGTTGCTCGTCCGGATGAAAACTCCAGCAAGCACCTGCTTCTGCCCCACGATGGGCGCCAACTGTCGTGGTGGTGTCACGGCAGATGCCATGGGTAGGCTTGAGTTGGGGGCCGAATGGACGCTTGTGGTAACCGAGGAGGGAGTGCACGGTCTAGCCGCGCACGAAGAACAAGATGAACTCTCCACACTTAGGATTTCTATTAATCCAAGAAGTTTACAAGTGTTCCTAGAGATGTTTGAGCATGGCCTCAGGGCACCAGTTTCCTACTTGGTCCAACCTCCCTCTAAACCCTAGCTATGCCCCTCCTTATATAGGCGATGGCCAGCTAGGTTACATCCCTTTGGGTTCTAGGGTTACTGTTCGGATCTTGGTCCTCACTGTGCAGGCTAGGTCATGGGCTAGCCCTGATCCCTTGACCCAGTCCACAAAGCCATCCTGCTAACGGTATTCTCATACGTAGCCTCCAGCTCTTTTGGCGTCATAACGTGACTTTGTACGTCAGCCCTTGCTTTGGGCATCACCCGGATCCTTTTGCGTCACCCGGCATCGCCCTTCTCTTTTGACCATGCTTTAACATGGTCCCTCCTGAATCTTATTCGAAAAGCTGCCACGTGTCCTTTCTGACTTGACCTTCCCTCGTGAGGCTCGGCTCGTTGCTTCCTGTAAGGTAAACATACTTGTCTTATATGGGCCGACATAATTCTTATGTCGACCGCATACGACCTTCATACCCGGCCGTTGTTACCTGGCCTGAGACATCTTTGACCCGGCCTAAGCCAAGATGGGCAATGTTTTAGCCCTTATGACCCTACCGGGGGTTATCCCCCGACAATACTCTTATAACACACATAACATGTAAGTTCCATAGACCTTGGACTTACACATAAAGGTATGATGAGGATCATACCACGATGCACATGATGGAGATCAAGTGCAAGAACCATATCATTCCACTTAATAACATGTCATGTTTGTTGCATCTTATATTGCTTGTTTGGCATTTTATTAGCATAATAAGATGATCCCTCATTTAGATATCAAGATAAAAAATGTGTTCTCCCTTAAGTACGCACTGATTATGTTTCGTCGCTCCAAGATATCACGTGATGATCGGGTGTTCTTGGATCCATGATCATATTTCGGGTGTAAGACAGTTACACACGCGAATACTAAGGTTCTTACTTGGCGAGCCTAGCATGTATAGATGTGGGCTCAGAACACGAACCGAAAGGTTAAGCATGAGTCATATGAAAGATATGATGCCCATTTGATGCTCGCCTTTGAAGCTACACCGAATCACGTGATGATTGGACTTGGTGTAGTGGATTTGGTTCATGTAATCACCAAAAAGGCACGAGGGATGTCGTTTTTGAGTGGGAGTTCATTCTTAATTTGGATTAGTTGAACTCAATCTATCATAAACTTAGTCTAAACTTTACAAATTCTGTTGTAGATGGCACCACCTGCTTTTAATTTCAATGTGTTCATGGAGAAAGAGAAACTTGCAATGAACGGTAGAAACTTTACCGACTGGGCCATGAATTTGAGGATTCTCCTCACTGCTGCATAAAAGAAATATGTGCTAGAAGCGCCGCTAGGCCCCCCACCATTCGATGATGCCCCTGACGAGGAAAATAATGTCTATCAGACTCGTCAGGAGGACCACAACTTAGTTCATTGCGGCATATTGTATGGACTAGAGCCAGAACTTCAAAAGTTTTTCGAAAACGGCAATGCTTTTGATACAATTGGTGAGTTGAAAATGATTTTCGACACCCATGCTTCTGTAGAGAGTTATAATGCTTCAGAAAAGTTCTTTAGCTGCATGATGGAAGAGAACAACTCCGTAAGTGAGCATGTACTCAAGATGTCGGGTTACGCCGATAAGCTTGTGTCCATGGGAATAATGATTCCCATTGACTTAGGCATCCATCGTGTTCTCCAGTCTCTGCCACCTAGCTATAAGAGCTTTGTGATGAACTATAACACGCAAGGCATGAAGAAGTCTCTCCCCGAGCTTCTGTCAATGCTTCAAACTGCAGAAGTGGAGATCAAGAAAGAACATCAAGTGTTGATGATCAATAAGGCCACTGGTTTCAAGAAAGACAAGAAGGGTAAACGGAAGGGAAAGAAGGGCGGCAAGCCGGTTGCCGTGCCTGAAAATAAACCCCGAGTTGGCCCTAAGTCTGATACCGAGTGCTATTATTGCAAGGGGACTGGCCACTAGAAGCGCAACTGTCCCAAGTATTTGGAAGACAAGAAGGCCGGCAAGGAAAATAAAGATATATATGATATACATGTTATTGATGTGTACTTGACTAGTACTCGCAGTAGCACCTGGGTATTTGATACCGGTTCAGTTGCTAATATTTGTAACTCAAATCAGGGGATGCAGAACAAGCGATGGCTAGCAAGGGGTGAGGTCAAGATGCATGTCGGCAATGGATCAAGCGTTGATGTGATCACCATCGGAACGCTACCTCTCCAATTACCATCTGGATTAGTTATAAACTTGAATAACTGTTACCTGGTGCCAGCACTGAGCATGAACATTGTATCCGGATCATGTTTGATGCGTAGTGGTTATTCATTTAAATCCGAGAACAATGGTTGTTCGATTTATATGAATGAAATCTTTTATGGTCCTGCACCAATGATGAATGGTTTATTTCTGTTGAATCTTGATAATAGTGTTACACATATTCATAATGTTGATGCTAAAAAGATTAAACTTAATGATGATATATCCGCATATATGTGGCACTGCTGTCTAGGTCATATTGGTGTTAAACGCATGAAGAAGCTCCATTCGGATGGACTTTTGGAATCACTTGATTTTGAATCATTTGATACATGTGAGCCATGCCTTATGAGCAAGATGACTAGAACATTGTTTTCCGGTTCAATGGAACGGGCGACAGATTTATTGGAAATGATACATTCTGAAGTATGTGGTCCAATGAGTGTGTCGACGCGAGGTGGATGCCATTATTTTGTTACTTTCACGGATGATTTGAGTATATACGGTTATATCTACTTGATGAAACACAAGTATGAAACCTTTGAAAAGTTTAAGGAATTTCATAATGAAGTGGAAAATCATTGTAATAGAAAGATCAAATTTCTACGGTCTGATCGTGGAGGAGAGTATCTAAGTTACGAGTTTAGCACTCATATGAAAGAGTGTGGAATTGTTTCACAACTCACACCTGCCGGAACACCACAGCGAAATGGTGTGTCGGAACGTCGTAATCGTACTTTATTAGATATGGTTCGATCTATGATGTCTCTGACGGACTTGCCACTATCATTTTGGGGTTATGCACTAGAAACTGCTGCATTCACCTTAAATCGGGCACCATCTAAATCTGTTGAAAAGACACCATATGAATTGTGGTTTGAAAACAAACATTAGCTGTCATTTCTTAAAGTTTGGGGATGCGATGTTTATGTGAAGAAAATTCAACCGGATAAACTTGAACCCAAAGCGGAAAAATGCGTCTTCATAGGATACCCTAAGGAAACTATTGGGTATTCCTTCTATCACAGATCGTAGGGCAAGGTTTTCGTTGCCAAGAATGGATCGTTTCTAGAGAAAGAGTTTCTCGCAAAAGGTGTGAGTAGTCGGAAGGTAGAACTCAAAGAGGTTGTAGAACCTTCTCTTCATGTATGGCGAGTAGCACAGTGCCGAAAGTCGTTCCGGAGTTGGCTTCACCAAATGAGGAGGGAACTAATGATAATGATCATGAAGCTCCGAAAGAGAATACTACCAAACCTCATAGATCTAGCAGGACGTGTGCCGCTCCCGAGCTATACGAAAATCCTGTTATGAATTTCATGGTCGATGAAATTGATGACCCTGCGACGTATGAAGAAGCGATGATGAGCCCGGATTCCAACAAATGGTTAGAATCCATGAAATCCAAAATGGAATCCATGTACGAAAATCAGGTTTGGACCTTGGTGGACTTACCTCATGACCAAAATGTCGTGGAGAATAAATGGATTTCCAAAAGGAAAATTGATGCTGATGGTAATGTAACCGTCTATAAAGCTCGAATTGTCGCAAAGGGGTTTCGAAAAATTCAAGGAGTTGACTACGATGAGATATTCTCTTCCGTAGAGATGCTAAAGTCAGTTAGGATTATGTTAGCAATTGCTGCATATTTCGACTATGAGATATGGTAGATGGATGTCAAAACTGTGTTCATCAATGGCAACATTGAAGAAGAGTTGTATATATACAACCAAAGGGTTTTGTCGATCCTAAGGATGCTGAAAAGGTATGAAAGCTTCAGCGATCCATCTATGGACGGAAGCAAGCATCCCGGAGTTGGAATCTCCGCTTTGATGAGGTGATCAAAGAGTTTGGATTTGTCCAAACTTATGGAGAGGCTTTTATTTACAAGAAAGTGAGTGGGAGCAATGTGGCATTTCTAATATTATATGTGGATGACATATTATTGATCAGAAATGATATAGATATTTTAAAACAATATTAAAAGTTATCTAAACAACAAATTTTCAATGAAAGACCTAGGTGAAGCGTCATACATATTAGGCATAAAGATCTATAGGGATAGATCTAGGCGCCTAATAGGGCTATCACAAAGTACATCCTTGATAAGATTTTAAAGAAGTTTAAGATGGACGGAAGTAAGAAGGGGTTCTTACCTATGTTGCAAGGCAAGACATTGAGTAAGACTCAAAGTCCGGCAACGGCGGAAGAAAGAGAGATAATGGACAAAGTCCCCTATGCTTCAGCCATAGGCTCTATAATGTACGCCATGCTATGTACAAGACCGGATGTGGCACATGCTATTAGTTTGACTAGTAGGTACCAATCTGATCCAGGATCGGAACACTGGATAGCGGTCAAGAATATTCTTAAGTACTTGCGAAGAACTAAGGATATGTTTCTTGTGTACGGAGGTGAAGAAGAGCTCGTCGCTAAGTGTTATGTTGACACTAGCTTTGACACCGATCCGGATGACTCTAAGTCTCAATCCGGATACGTATTTCTCATGAATGGTGGAGCGGTTAGTTGGAGGAGTTCCAAACAACCCGTGGTGGCGGGATCAACAACGGAGGCCGAATATGTTGTTGCTTCAGAGGTGGCTCGGGAAGCAGTTTGGATGAAGGAGTTCATAACCGAACTAGGTGTGGTTGCGAGCGCGTTGGACCCAATGGTGATCTATTGTGACAATAATGGTGCCATAGCCAAAGAACCAAGGTCTCGCAAGAATTCCAAGCATATTAAGCGCCGGTTTCACTCCATCCACGAGAAGGTCAAGGATGGAGATATAAAGATTTGTGGAGTACACACGGATCACAATGTAGCAGATCCATTGACTAAAACTCTCCCTAGATCAAAACATAATCAACACCAGAACTCCATGGGTGTTAGATTTATCACTATGTAACTAGATTATTGTCTCTAGTGCAAGTGGGAGACTAAAGGGAATATGCCCTGAGAGGCAATAATAAAGTGGTTATTATGTATATTCCAAGTATATGGTAGATGTTTATTTTTCATGCTATAATTGTATTAATATGGAAACATTAATACATGTGTGTTTAATAAACAAACAGAAAGTTCCTAGTTATGTCTCTCTTATAAACTAGCTCGTTGATTAACAAGATGATCAAAGTTTCCTGATCATGGACATTGGATGTTGTTAATAACGAGGTCACAACATTATTTGAATGGTGTGATGAACATTCATCCTAAGTATAGCATTAGGATCAAATTCACTGAGTTTATATTGCTATAACATCATACGAAGTGATCCTAATCCTTAGACCATGAGATCATGTCAATCACTAACACTGGAAGAGTATCTTGATAACATCAAACGTCACACCGCAACAGGGTGATTATAAAGATGGGTTCAGTACTACTAAAGTTTTATGTTGAGGCCCGTGGATCGAGAGTGTAATTTGTTCATCCCGATGACGGATAGATATCCTCTGGGCCCTCTCGGTGATATCACATTGATTAGCTTGCAAGCAAGTGATTTGATCACTAGAATGTTATATCACGGGAACGAGAAAAGAGTGCATGTCAGTAATGAGATCAAACTAGGTATGGAGATACCGATGATCGAATCTCGGACATGTAATATATCGCAAAACAAAGGGATTAAAATACTAGCATAAAAGGTTCTCACGATCACAAGAAAGTCATCGTTGAATGTGTGGGAGTCAGTATGGATCTCCGGGTCCCGCTTCTGATTATTGATCTGAGAGGGGTCTCGATCATGTCCGCATTATTCGTGAACCATAGAGTGACACACTTAAGAGACACCGACACCATTTGGAGCAAATAGTTTCATGCTGAAAAGAATAACAAAGCGCAGGAATTTATTTCACTAGATACCGAAACTGGTTTCGGGTGAAATTGCAGAAAGTGTTTCTGCATGTGAAATGAAATACTAGTAAAGGGTTATATGTGAATGTTTGTCTTTGACAAAATTCTGAATAAATAAAAGGAGTTTTATTTAATGAGAGTTTGCATTAAATTTGGTGGAAATTTAATGGGAATTTGAGTGGGATTTTGAGTGGAGAAAATAAGAAGGGGCATTTTGTGAGTGGAGCTTTGTCAACACCCGGATTTTTAATCCCAAATGCCTATTATGTCATACATCACAATCCCAGGATTACCATTTTTGCGAGACATAACAGATTGGATATCACAGTACATCATCCATTACAAACCATACATAAGGTCTTACAACAATTAAAGGATCTCATGATCAAGTCTTAATACAATCATAGCAGCGGAATAACGTAATAATAACGATAGCGTAGGCGAGACTCCATCTTCATGGTCACAGGCAATGCTGACGATGGTAGATGATCCTAGTTGTCTTAACCATCCTGCGGTCCATCCTCCTGATAGTCCTCTTCATAGTCTGGCCACGGGAATATCCAGGGACAAAGCCATGAGTACTCTTTAAGTACTCGCAAACTAATACTAACAAGTGAAGGAGTTTTGAGTAGGAAGTACTAGGCTCTAGGTTGTTTTGCAAAAAGCCAGATTTACCTCTACTGAGTTCAGAAGCAAAGAAATCTAGTTGAAAGTTTTATAACACCTAAGCAGGAATTTGAGTTTCATATCACAACTCTATTGTGGTCAAGTCAAAGTCACGATTCATTTCACAAGTCATTTTGAAAACATCTGACAATGGAACAGTATGGTCACTCCAACTGTCCATAACCGCGGACGCGGCTATTCGAATAGTTTGACACTCTGCAGAGGTGGTACACTTTCACCACAACATTCGATACATCCGTGAGGAACAATCCTTAATTCACCATACTCAGTATGCGGGTAATCAATCCTAACCTTTCAATTACACGCCCTAGTATAGGCACCTCTCCTGTGAGTTTGGCCTCCCAACCATGACCAACTGTCATCTTGGGAACTGCACAGGTGGACAATCTTCACAAGGTAGCCTCAGCTCAAACCTTGGCCGCAAGGGAACCCATACTAAGGTATATAAATTTCCAGTCAATCCCTACCCAATTTTCAGGTATTGTGGTTGTACGGTAAAATTGAAATGGTATCGCATCCAGACAACCATCAGTTTTATAAAGGGCTAAGGCACATGCCTCAATAATTTCATCATCAAAACATCTGGTGTTCAAGAACACATGTCAAAAAACTTCATTAGAATGACTCATCATTCTAATGTTTTCATAATCATTTAAACCAAGTATTCCCATCTAAAGTGATCAAGTTTTATGCTTAGCACTAGCATCTACGAGTGGGGTTAAACACTAATGAGGGGTGGTAAACAAGTGTATCTTTTCTAGGTTCAATCTCATGCCTTAGGATGACATCAAGATTATCTATCTTAGGCCAAGTTTTATGCTCTTTATGCTACCTTCAGATATCTTTCTAAAATCTACAAGTCACTAAGTAAACTCCAATAGAAAGCTTTGATAAAGAAATAAAATAACTAATCTTGCAAATAAAACTAGGATTGGGTATGAAGTGGGGTAAGCTTGCAAGTAAAACTTGCATGGTTTAGCTTAGATTGCTAAGATAGTATCTTGCTAAGATATTAGTATAAGCTTGCTAAGATATTAGTATAAGCTTGCCTTGTGCATAGCAGTGGTTGAAGTTCTCCTCGGCTTCTTCCTCGTAGTATTCTCCTTCCTCCTCGTATCCTTGGTCGGTACTAGCGTCTATAAATAAATACAAGGTACACAATCACCAAACAATACTTAACTACTTTTATTTATCACACCAAGGTTTTCACTAGATGATCTAGCATCATCACAAACATTACAATCATCAAAGCACTTGTCTTATTTATTTTATTTTGGACAAGTAATTTCTACTCATTGAAAAAAACTACTTAAGATTTAATATTCTCCAACTCAAACATGGGATCATGTTGACGCATGTCATCACCACATATTTCAGTACATGGGAATGTGATTTAAAGTGGTGTCACAATTTAATAAGGTTTAACCTTTTTTTAATTAATTAAAGTGACTAGAAATGCCTATGGGACATTCTTTTATTACTTGTTCATTATTTCTACAAGTAAACCTAGATATTTTTATATATTCAGAAAGGTCTTGTTAAATGCGATTTTTGAGAGTTGGAATCAACTCAAAAGCTTTTGTGGTTGAATTTTGAAAAATGTTTGAATGCATAAAAGCTTCTGCCTTGTTATTTTTACTATAGGTGATCTACAAATCTAAATGGTTTGATTCCAATGGGCTTGGATTAAGAATTCCAGTACCTTTCTAACAAAATTGGTTTCATGCAATTTGGTTCAGTAAATCGACCTAGGTTGATTTTTGAATCTGGGTATAGAACTATGTTTGAAACTAAATGAATAAACCTAAATTCAAACTACTGGGTCACGCAGGAATGTAAATGGGCCGGCCCATGATGCACAGCGCACGCGCGGGTGAGTTTAAGTGGGTGTCCCCACCAGTCAGCGATATAGGGGGGTGCGAAGCGGTATAGGGTGATGTGGGCCGCACGATCAACATCTAATCGAACGACTGTGACCTATCGTCTCCGTCGGGCAACGTCGGCAAGACAGAACCCTAGCGCGGCCAGTGGGGGTCTACGGGGATCACCGGGGCTCAGGTGAGTGTAGGAGATGGGGACGAACGACGAAGTCGATGACGGCGAACCTCCTGGTACCGGCGGCTTCTCCTGGGGCGGCTCCAATCGCTGGCTCCTTTCTTCTTACTCTACGGCAGACTCCGGCCAAATTCCGGTGACCTGCTGCTCGCCTTTCTCCAGGGGTGAGGTGGGGTGGTTCTAAGAGAGAGGGGAGTGTGTTGGTGTGAAGAAATCGAACGGGGTGGCCTCTATTTATAGTGCCAAGAGGGGACCGAAGGGCGCGGGCTGAGGTCGTCGTGGTCGTCGAAACAACGAGCTAATGGCATGGCAGACGGTAGGGGCGGTGCTATGCTCCCTAGAGAAGCTCAACGGCATGATCGCGAGGCGTGGGGCGGTGCGAGATGGTCGGAACGCTGTTGTACTCTAAGCGGGTCCGATGGACATTTTAATGGCGCACCACGGCTACGGGTCGCGCGGCGGCGAACGGGGTTGTCTGGCGGTCTCCTAGAATGGTGGTGATCACGCTTGCAAGCGACGAGTGCAGCGCGCGGTCTGTGGGCGCATGTCGAGTGCGGCTCTGGTGCGTTCTCGGCATGGCACAGAGGCATAGGGTGCGGTGGTTCTAGAGTGGTCCAGTGGCTGGCAGGGTGTTGGCGTTGGACAGGGGGTGGCGATGGACGATGGTAAATGTCTCAGATAAGGTGTCTAGGCTTGGTGCTTCTCCTAGCTTGCTGTCGATCATGGGGTGGCAAGGTGAGGCTCGGCATGCTCACCATTGGTGACAATGGCAAGCTCACAATGATCTAAAGCTGGTTAATTGAGCTAGATGATCTACTAATAGCATGCTGTGATCTAGAGAGGGAACAAGGTTGGCCAAATCACTGCTCACTATAGTGTTTTGTGTTTGTTTGTTTCCTGTTTGCAAGGTGTTTGATGAAATGGCCGAAAGAGATTTGAATTTGAATTTTTGGTTAAAACTTTGTGGGTGTACTAGTTATATACTAGGTAGTCTCTGGTTAGTTGGAAAGGTCGAGGTGAATTGGTTTGGTTGGTTTTTGAGAATGGGTGATCTTCACATATGAACTAGATTCAATTTTGAATTGTCATTTGAATCAAGTTGCCAAATGTTTTTGTAAGTTTGAAAGGTGGTCTTGGTTTCACTTTTACTTGGTCTAGCAAGGGGTGAAAAGAATTGGAATTGTTTTTGTTTGAAATCTTGGACTAGAAACACTCAAAGTGGTCTAGTGAGCAAGATTGGCAAAAATGACCATTTGCCTATTTTGTTTGTTTTTTATTTTCTCTTGATTTGTTTCTACTTGGATTTGACTTAGATGATGTTGTTTTCATCTTTAAACCATTCCTTGCTATTTACAACAATCACACAAGTCCATTCATGCATTCATACAATCATCACATACACACATGCATTCATATGATGTTAATTAACAAAAGTTTTTGTTAACCCTAATTTTGGTTATTGGGATTTGATAATCATTGTTCAATATTTTTGGGATGTTAAAAACTTTCCCTCCTTAAACAAAATCTCGTCCCGAGATTTGAGAAAGAGGAAAAAGAAAACTAGGATTTAAAGAGACCGGGAAACTCCGTCTTGATGTAATCTTCTCATTCCTAGGTAGCTTCTTCTTTAGTGTGGTTGCTCCACTGGATATTAAGAAACTTGATTCTTTGGGTTCTGGTGGTCCTGAAAGATTCCTCCAAAATATGGATGGGTACTTCGGGATACGTCAGGTCATCGTTGATCTCTATGGTTTGGTGATCAATGTTCTTGAAAACTTCAGTCTTCTCCGGGACTTCAAGGCATTTGTGAAGCAACGATATATGGAACACATTAGGCACTACTGAATCTCCTCTGGCAGTTCTAGTTGATATGATACTTCTCCTCGACGATTCAGAATCTTGAAAGGTCCGATATATCTGGGGGCTAACTTTCCTTTGAGCTGGAAACATTGCATTCCCTTCAAAGGCGACACTTTGAGATACACAAAATCTCCGATATTGAAAGCGAGGTCTCGACGTCTTTTGTCGGCATAACTCTTCTGTCTGGATTGGGCGGTCTTGAGGTGCTCATGGATCTTGTGAACTTTCTCTTATGCTTCTCGTAGGATGTCGGGTCCAAAAATCTTACTCTCTCCTACTTCCGACCAATTCAAAGGGGTACGACACTTCATTCCATACATGAATTTAAATGGGGACATTTGCAAACTAGCTTGATAACTGTTGTTGTAAGAAAAATCTGCGAAAGGCAGACAGTCTTCCCATTTAGATCCATACTCTAGCACACAGGCCCTCAACATATCTTCGAGTATTTGATTTACTCGCTCTGTTTGTCCATCTGTGATAAGTTGTGCTGAAATCTAGTCTTGTTCCTAATCCTTCTTGGAATTTCTTCCAAAATCTCGAGGTAAACTGAGTTCCTCGATTTGACACAATGTTCTTGGGGACTCCATGCAAACTATCAATTCTAGCGATGTACAACTCCGCTAGCTTCGAACTCTGATAGGTGGTCTTGACTGGTAAGAAATGGGCTACTTTGGACAATCTATCAACTATGACCCAAATAGAGTCATTTCCCCTACTAGAGGTAGGCAATCCGGTGATAAAGTCCATTCCAACTGAATCCCATTTCCATTCTGGAATTTGTAATGGTTGCAATAGTCCTGCGGGTCTCTGATGTCCCGCCTTAACTCTCTGGAAAATATCACACTTGGCGATGTAGCTTCCGATTTCTCTCTTCATCTTATGCCCCCAAAATTGCTCCTTCAAATCTTGATACATCTTCGTTCCTCCGGGGTGGATAGAATAAAGAGTATCATGGGCCTCTTTCAAAATAGCTTCCTTCAATTCGGAATCTGCTGGCACACAGATACGTCCTTTGTACCACAAAACTCCTTCTTCATCATCGGTGAATCTGGGTACTTTTCATGTACCGATACGACGTTTAATTCCGTCGATACTAGCATTTCCTTTCTGCGCCTCCTTGATCTGACTAATCAAAGTGGATTGAAGTTCTATGCTAGCCAAAAATCCTTCACTTACTAATTCCATTCTAAAATCTTCCATCTCCTTGTGCAAACTTGGTTGCTCCTTCAAAATCTTGGAATTCAATCGACACGGCAATCTTCTAAGGGCATCTGCTACCACATTGGCTTTACCAGGGTGATAGTGGATGTCCAGATCATACTCCTTGATTAGATCTATCCATCTTATCTGCCTCAGATTCAGCTCCTTCTGAGTGAATATATACTTCAGGCTTTTGTGATCCGAATAAATCTCACAACGGTTCCCCATGAGGTAATGCCTCCATGTCTTCAGGGCTAAAACTACGGCTGCTGGTTCAAGATCATGAGTAGGATAATTCTGCTCATGCTGCTTCAATTGCCGGGATAGATAAGATATAACCTTGACTTCTTGCATTAGCACACATTCGAGACCAATCTTGGATGCGTCACAATACACATCAAAGGGCTTCGTAATATCCGGCATGATCAAGATTGGGGCGGAAATCAATCTCCTCTTGAGTTCTTGAAAACTCGCTTCACATTTGTCCGTCCATTCAAACTTCTTGTCCTTCTTCAGCAATTGGGTCATGGGTCTTGCGATACTCGAGAATCCTTCTACGAACTTGCGATAATATCCCGCCAATCCAAGAAATGCACGAACTTGGGTTTGAGTGGTTGGGGCTTGCCAATCTTCAACATCCTTAACCTTGGCGGGGTCAACGGCAATTCCTCCGGCTCATACAATATGTCTGAGGAATCCTACCTCCTGTAACCAGAATTCACATTTGCTAAATTTGGCATACAACTGATGCTCCCTAAGGGTTCCAAGGATGGTCCTTAGGTGTAGCTAATATTCTTTTTCTGATTTGGAATATATCAGAATGTCATCGATGAAAACAACGACAAACTTATCCAGGAAGTCCATAAAAATCTTATTCATGAGGTTCATGAAATAAGCGGGGGAATTGGTTAATCCAAAGGACATGACAGTGTACTCATACAATCCATATCTAGTGGTAAAGGCAGTCTTTGGAATATCCTCTGCTCGAATCTTGAGTTGATGATAACCAGTTCTAAGATCAATCTTAGAAAACACTTTGGCACCAGTCAACTGGTCAAACAGGTATTCTATCTTTGGAAACGGGTACTTGTTCTTGATGGTGACATCATTCAGCTTCCGATAATCCGTACACAAATGGTTACCTCCATCCTTCTTGTCCACAAATAAAACAGGTGATCTCCATGGCGACGCACTTGGTTGGATCAATCCTATCTCCAGCATAGCATCTAGTTGCTTCTTTAGCTCCACTAGTTCTGATGGGTTCATACTATATGGTCTCTGGGCTATGGGTCCGGTTCCAGGGATTAGTTCAATGATAAACTCGATATCCCGATCTGGGGGCATACCGGGCAAAACATCTGGAAATATATCGGGGTATTCACAGACTATTCTGACTTGGTCAATGGTTGGTTGGGCTATACTCTTGTTGCACTTGAATTGACGAGGCAAGGTTTCAGATACATGCTCTACTGATATTCTGGCTGTACTGGTCATGGTTATGGCTTTCTTGGCATAGTCGATTAATCCTTTATGTTTCGACATCCAATCTATTCCTAGTACAACTTCCAAATCTTTAGTTCTGAGTACTATTAGATTAGCATAAAAATCTATTCCATGGATTTGGATAGGTACGGCCTTGCAAATTTGTCTAGCTTTGGTGGTTGAACCAGGTATTTGAACTATCATAACATGCTTCAATTTGGTGGGTTGAATCGTACTAGTGCATGCAAATTCTTCGGTAACAAATGAGTGTGATGCTCCAGAATCAAACAACACTCTGGAAAGTACTGAGTCAACATAAAACATACCCAACACGACATCTGGCGCTTCTTGGGCTTCTTCAGCATGCATGAGAAAGAGACGGCCATTGCGGTTGAGCGAATTCCCTGAGGCAAACCTTCTTCCGGGCTGAACACGACGCTGATGCTAAGCTGGGGCATTTGCATTGGGGGCTGCGGCAATATTCTTGGGGCACTCATTGGAATAGTGACCCTTGGTTCCACATTCATAACAAGTCACCTGATACTTGTCCATTGCTGCAACAGGCACAACATTGCTTCCAGTTCTTGGGGCAGTGTTGGTGTTGGAGATATGCCCTAGAGGCAATAATAAATATAGTTATTATTATATCTTTGTGTTTATGATAAATGTTTATATTCATGCTATAATAGTATTAACAAGGAAACATTAATACTTGTGTGAATTGTAAACTTAAATTGAAGTCCCTAGTATAGCCTCTATACTTCACTAGCTTGTTGGTTGATTAAATGATTGTGGTTTCCATATCATGAACATTGAGATGTTATCAACAACAAGATCATATCGTTAGGAGAATGATATGGTGGACATACTCCTATTGATAAGCGTAGCATAAAGATCAAGTCATTTCAATAGTTCAATTGCTATATGCTTTCTGATACATAGTAACCTAATTCCTTCGACCATGAGATCATGCATATCACCTTTACCGGATGGATGCTTTGATGACATCAAACACCACACCGTAACTGGGTGGCTATAAAGGTGGCATTAAGTGTTCGGAAAGTATTGGTTGAAACACATGGATCAAGAGTGGGATTTGTCCATCCACATGACGGATAGATATACTCTGGGCCCTCTCGGTGGAATGTCATCCAATTGGCTTGCAAGCATGTGACTTGGTCACAAGGGATCACATATCACGGGAACGAGAAAAGAGTACTTATCGGTAACGAGGTTGAACTAGGTATGCAGAGATACCGACGATCATAACCTCGGATAAGTAAACTATCGTGAGACAAAGGGAAATTGGTATCGTATGTAAGTGGTTCATTCGATCGCAAAGTAATCGTAGAAATATGTGGGAGCCATATGAATTTCCAGATTCCTCTATTGGTTATTGTTCAGAGAAGTGTCTCGATCATGTCCGCATAATTCACGAACCGTAGGGAGACACACTTAAGGATTCAACGTTGTTTTGAGTAGTTATGGTATTATGAGAAAGAGACCGAATGTTGTTCGGAGTCTCGGATGGGATCCGGGATATCACGAGGTGATCCGGAATGGTCCGGAGAATAAGATTCATATAAGGAAAGTCCCGTTTCGGAGTTCGGGAATGATTCCGGTGTTTTCATCGGGAATGTTCTAGAAGGTTCCGGATTGTCCGGCACTCCGGGGGGGGAGGGTACATGAGTGTGTCATTGAATGATTGCATCATGTACTAAGTGTTCTTGCTGTTCCAAAAAGATGAAAGTCAAATTGCCAGTTTGAAAGTCAAACGGCTAAAACAGGAAACTATGGAAAACAGGAAACTGTGGGAAACAAGCAAGAGGAGTTGGAACCAACTTGGAGGAGGAGTCCCACTCCTCCAAGCCGGCGCCCAGCCCTAGGCCGAGTTGGGGAGGGACTCCCTCCCTCCCCTGGCGCGCCAAGGCCCCTCCACCCATAAAAGGAGGGGCAGGGCTCCTCCTTGAGACACACAAGTTTCCACCTCTAATCTCAGGTTTAGAGCCATTTGGTTTAGAGCTTCTAATTGCTTTAGCCTGCGGTTTAGAGCTTTCTAATTGGTGTGTCTAATCTCTAGACCACTAATAGCCCTCTCTCATAATCCACCATACTCGCTCCGGCTTAAGGCGAAGCCCTGCGGGATCTCCCCTCTACTTCCGGTACCACGCCGTTGTGCTGCCGGAATCGCGAGGAGAGTGCTACAACCTCCGCTGCCTGCTGGAACAAGGGAGAGGAAGGTCTTCGTCGAGTACCGAACGTGTGACCGACTGCGGGAGCGCTGCCGGAACGCAGCGCCGGAAGGATCGTCTACACGATCTTGAGATCGGAAAGAGTACGACTACATCACCCACGAGAATCCGCTCTCGTTAAACACTTTGGAATCTTCGAGGGTAAGTTATTCCATCGACTCGTTGCTACAATCTAGTAGATAGATCTTGACATGCAACTTGTATTGCATAAAGTGGCTTTGCGGGTGCCTGTTTCTCCTAGCATAGTTAAGATCCAATTTACAACGGGTAATCAACAATGCTAGTATCAATGTTGTGGTTCTTGTTCGTAAGTTAGAACGACACTTATTGAAAGCCCCAAACCACGTAAAATATGCAAAGAAAGTAGAAGCGTCTAACTTTGTTTTGCAGGGGTGTGCAGTGATGTGATATGGCCATGATTGTGATTATATTTGATGTATGCAATGTTCCTTATTGTAAGCTGGCAACCGGCAGGAGCCATATGGTTGTCTTTAATTTATGTTAAGACCCGCGTGTCTATTCAAAGTAGTTGTAATAGTTGAAGCCGGTGGACGACAACCATGGTGAAGCGTCATTGACCTTGATGCAATGCCGGTGATGATGGAGATCATGTTCGTGTTTGAAGATGGAGATCGGAAGCACAAAGAAGAAAGGCCATATCATATCACATATTATGAATTGCATGTGATGTTAATCCTTTATGCATCTTGTATTGCTTAGTAGACGACGGTAGCATTATAAGATGATCCCTCATGCACATGAATTTCAAATCATAAAGTGTTCGCCCTTAGTTAGCACCGTTGCTAAAGCTTGTTGTTTCGAAGCACCACGTGATGATCGGGTGTGTTAGATTCCGCAAGTGTATACAACGTAAGCAAGCCAGATTTGCTTATGCGGTGGCTAAGGTTTGATCTTGACGAGCCTAGCATGTACAGACATGGTCTCAGGAACACGGATTACCGAAAGGTAAAGCATGAATCATATAGTAGATATGATGAACATGATGATTGTTCGCCATTGAAACTATATCAACTCTCGTGATGATCGGTGTTGATGTAGTGGATTTGGTTCGTGTGATCACTAAAACAATGTGAGGGATGTTGTTTTGAGTGGGAGTTCACCTAGTTTAATTTCATTAATTAATTTGAACTCAATTTGTCATAAACTTAGTCTAAACTATTGCAAATATGTTGTAGATCAATGGCAGCCCCTACCATCAATTTTAATGCGTTCCTAGAGAAAGAAAAGTTGAAAAACAATGGAAGCAACTTCGCGGATTGGTTCCGCAATTTGAGGATTGTCCTCACAGCTGGTAATTTGACCTATGTGCTGGATGCACCGCTGGGTGACCCACCTGCAGCTGATGCTCCCGATGAAGTAAAGAATGTTTACCTCGCTCGGAAGAATCAGTACTCCATAGTTCAGTGTGCTATCTTGTATGGTTTAGAATCGGAGCTTCAGAAAAGGTTTGAAGAGTCAGACCCATATGATATTGTCGAGGATCTCAAATTGATTTTTGAGACTCATGCGGCAATTGAAAGCTATGAGGCTTCTTAAAAGTTCTTTAACTGCAAGATGGAAGAGGGCAGCTCCGTCAGTGAGCATGTGCTTAAGATGTCTGGGCACGCAAACAAACTTCAAAGCTTGGGTATAGTGATTCCTAATGCTTTGGGGGTTTACCGCGTCCTCCAGTCATTGCCACCAAGTTACAGGAACTTTGTGATGAACTACAACATGCAGAACATGAACAAAGAGTTGCCAGAACTATTTGCTATGTTAAAATCTGCAGAAGTGGAGATCAAGAAAGAGCACCAAGTGTTGATGGTCAATAAGACCACCAAATTCAAGAAAGGCAAGTCTAAGCAAAAGGGACACTTCAAGAAGGGTGGTAAGAAAGTTGCCACGCCGACGAAGAAAACCAAGGCTGGACCAAAGCCTGAAACTGAGTGCTTTTACTGCAAGGGAGAAGGTCACTGGAAGCGGAATTGCCCAAAGTACTTGGCGGATTTGAAGAACGGCAACATCAAGAAGAAAGGTATATCTGATATACATGTTATTGATGTGTATCTCACTAGTATTCGTAGTAGTGCCTGGGTATTTGATACTGGTTCGGTTGCTCATATTTGTAACTCGAAACAGGTGCTGCAGAATAAACGGAAGCTAGCGAAGAACAAGGTGACGATGCGCGTGGGAAACGGATCAAAGGTTGATGTGATCGCGGTCGGCACGCTACCTCTTCATCTACCATCGGGATTAGTTTTATACTTAAATAATTGTTATTTAGTGCCTGCGTTGAGCATGAACATTATATCAGGATCTTGTTTATTGCGAGACGGTTACTTGTTTAAGTCAGAGAATAATGGTTGTTCGATTTATATGAGTAATATGTTTTACGCACATGCACCTTTGATAGATGGTCTATTCTTATTGAATCTCGATAGTGGAAATACACATATCAACAATATTGAAGCTAAACGTTTGAAATCAAGCGATAATTCGACCTATATGTGGCATTGTCGTCTTGGTCACATTGGAGTGAAGCGTATGAAGAAACTCCATTCCGATGGACTTCTTGAATCACTTGATTTTGAATCACTTGATAGATGCGAAGCATGTCTGATGGGCAAAATGACTAAGACTCCATTTTCTGGTATGATGGAGCGAGCTACGGACTTATTGGAAATCATACATACCGATGTATGTGGTCCAATGAGTGTAGCATCGCGCGGTGGTTATCGTTATGTTCTTACCTTCAGATGACTTGAGTAGATATGGGTATATCTATTTCATGAAACATAAGTCCGAAACTTTCAAGAAGTTTAAGGAGTTTCAAAGTGAGGTAGAGAATCAACGTAACAAGAAGATTAAGTTTCTACGTTCTGATCGTGGAGGTGAATATCTAAGTTACGAGTTTGGCGAGCATTTAAAGAAGTGTGGAATACTTTCACAATTGACACCGCCGGGAACACCACAGCGTAATGGTGTGTCCGAACGTCGTAATCGAACTCTCTTAGATATGGTTCGTTCTATGATGTCACTTACAGATTTACCGCTATCATTTTGGGGTTATGCATTAGAAACAGCCGCATTCACTTTAAATAGGGCACCGTCTAAATCCGTTGAAACGACACCGTATGAATTATGGTTTGGGAAGAAACCTAAATTGTCGTTCCTTAAAGTTTGGGGATGCGAAGCCTATGTAAAGAAGTTACAGCCGGACAAGCTTGAACCCAAAGCGGAAAAATGCGTCTTCATAGGATACCCGAAGGAAACTATTGGGTATACCTTCTATCATAGATCCGAAGGCAAAATCTTCGTTGCCAAGAATGGATCCTTTCTAGAGAAGGAATTTCTCTCGAAAGAAGTGACTGGAAGGAAAGTAGAACTCGACGAGGTTGTCGAACCTTCTCTCGAAATTGCGAGTAGCGCAGCACCGGAAGAAGTTCCTGTGGTGCCTGCACCAATTAGAGAGGGAGCTAATGATGGTGATCATGAAACTTCGGTTGAAGTAGCCACAGAGCCTCAGAGGTCAACGAGAACTCGTACCACTCCAGATTGGTATGATTCCGTTATGAGTGTCATGTTGGTGGACAACACCGATGACCCCGAGACATATGAGGAAGCGATGATGAGCCCAGATTCCAATAAATGGCAAGAAGCCATGAAATCCGAGATTGGATCCATGTACGAAAACCAAGTATGGACTTTGGTGGACTTACCGGATGGCCGGAAGGCTGTCGAGAACAAATGGATTTTCAAGAAGAAAACAGATGCTGATGGTAATGTTACTGTTTATAAAGCTCGACTTGTCGCAAAAGGGTTTTGACAAATTCAAGGAGTTGACTACGATGAGACTTTCTCACCGGTAGCAAAGCTAAAGTCTGTGAGGATTATGTTAGCAATCGCTGCATATTATGATTATGAGATATGGCAGATGGATGTCAAAACAGCATTCCTCAATGGAGACATTGATGAAGAGTTGTATATGATGCAACCCAAAGGTTTTGTCGATCCTAAAGATGCTAACAAGGTATGCAAGCTTCAACGGTCCATCTATGGATTGAAGCAAGCATCCCGAAGTTGGAATCAACGTTTTGATAAGGTAATCAAAAGTTTTGGTTTTATACAAACTTATGGAGAAGCTTGTATTTACAAGAAAGTGAGTGGGAGCTCTGTAGCATTCTTAATACTGTATGTGGATGACATATTGTTGATTGGGAATGATGTAGACCTTCTTAATAGTGTCAAGGAATATTTGAATAATAGTTTTTCAATGAAGGATCTTGGCGAAGCAGCTTACATATTAGGCATAAAGATTTATAGAGATAGATCGAAACGCCAAATATCATTGTCACAGAGTACATATTTGGACAAAGTTCTAAAGAAGTTTGGAATGGAAGAAAGCAAGAAAGGGTTCTTGCCCATGTTGCCCAATACGACCTTGAGTAAAACTCAAAGTCCAACATCGGCAGAAGATAGAGAAAGGATGAGTAAGACTCCCTATGCCTCAGCCATAGGATCTCTAATGTATGCCATGCTATGTACTAGACCCGACATTGCATATGCTGTTAGTTTAACTAGCAGATATCAAAGTGATCCAGGAGTGGATCATTGGACAGCGGTCAAAAACATCCTTAAGTACTTGAGAAGAACTAAGGATATGGTTCTTTCTTATGGAGGTGATGAACAGCTCGTTGTTAATGGTTACACCGATGCTAGTTGGAACACCGATCCAGATGATTCTAAATCACAATCTGGGTACGTATTTATTTTGAATGGTGCAGCAGTTAGCTGGAGGAGTGCAAAGCAAAGCGTTGTGGCGAGATCTTCAACTGAATCGGAATACATGGCTGCGTCGGAGGCTTCACAAGAAGCGATATGGATGAAAGAGTTCATTACAGAGCTGGGTGTGGTTCCAAGTGCGCTGGACCCAATGTCTATCTACTGTGATAACATGGGCACCATAGCCAATGCGCAAGAACCAAGGTCACACAAGAAGCTGAAGCATATCAAACTGTGTTTTCACGCTATTCGAGAACATATCCAGGATGGGGATATAAAGATTTGCAAAGTACACACAGATCTGAATGTGGCGGATCCGTTGACTAAACCTCTCCCGAGGGCAAAACATGACCAACACCAAACTGCCATGGGTGTTCGGTATATTACCATGTAATCTAGATTAGATGACTCTAGTGCAAGTGGGAGACTGTTGGAGATATGCCCTAGAGGCAATAATAAATATAGTTATTATTATATCTTTGTGTTTATGATAAATGTTTATATTCATGCTATAATAGTATTAACAAGGAAACATTAATACTTGTGTGAATTGTAAACTTAAATTGAAGTCCCTAGTATAGCCTCTATACTTCACTAGCTTGTTGGTTGATTAAATGATTGTGGTTTCCATATCATGAACATTGAGATGTTATCAACAACAAGATCATATCGTTAGGAGAATGATATGGTGGACATACTCCTATTGATAAGCGTAGCATAAAGATCAAGTCATTTCAATAGTTCAATTGCTATATGCTTTCTGATACATAGTAACCTAATTCCTTCGACCATGAGATCATGCATATCACCTTTACCGGATGGATGCTTTGATGACATCAAACACCACACCGTAACTGGGTGGCTATAAAGGTGGCATTAAGTGTTCGGAAAGTATTGGTTGAAACACATGGATCAAGAGTGGGATTTGTCCATCCACATGACGGATAGATATACTCTGGGCCCTCTCGGTGGAATGTCATCCAATTGGCTTGCAAGCATGTGACTTGGTCACAAGGGATCACATATCACGGGAACGAGAAAAGAGTACTTATCGGTAACGAGGTTGAACTAGGTATGCAGAGATACCGACGATCATAACCTCGGATAAGTAAACTATCGTGAGACAAAGGGAAATTGGTATCGTATGTAAGTGGTTCATTCGATCGCAAAGTAATCGTAGAAATATGTGGGAGCCATATGAATTTCCAGATTCCTCTATTGGTTATTGTTCAGAGAAGTGTCTCGATCATGTCCGCATAATTCACGAACCGTAGGGAGACACACTTAAGGATTCGACGTTGTTTTGAGTAGTTATGGTATTATGAGAAAGAGACCGAATGTTGTTCGGAGTCTCGGATGGGATCCGGGATATCACGAGGTGATCCGGAATGGTCCGGAGAATAAGATTCATATAAGGAAAGTCCCGTTTCGGAGTTCGGGAATGATTCCGGTGTTTTCATCGGGAATGTTCTAGAAGGTTCCGGATTGTCCGGCACTCCGGGGGGGGAGGGTACATGAGTGTGTCATTGAATGATTGCATCATGTACTAAGTGTTCTTGCTGTTCCAAAAAGATGAAAGTCAAATTGCCAGTTTGAAAGTCAAACGGCTAAAACAGGAAACTGTGGAAAACAGGAAACTGTGGGAAACAGGAAACTGTGGGAAACAAGCAAGAGGAGTTGGAACCAACTTGGAGGAGGAGTCCCACTCCTCCAAGCCGGCGCCCAGCCCTAGGCCGAGTTGGGGAGGGACTCCCTCCCTCCCCTGGCGCGCCAAGGCCCCTCCACCCATAAAAGGAGGGGCAGGGCTCCTCCTTGAGACACACAAGTTTCCACCTCTAATCTCAGGTTTAGAGCCATTTGGTTTAGAGCTTCTAATTGCTTTAGCCTGCGGTTTAGAGCTTTCTAATTGGTGTGTATAATCTCTAGACCACTAATAGCCCTCTCTCATAATCCACCATACTCGCTCCGGCTTAAGGCGAAGCCCTGCGGGATCTCCCCTCTACTTCCGGTACCACGCCGTTGTGCTGCCGGAATCGCGAGGAGAGTGCTACAACCTCCGCTGCCTGCTGGAACAAGGGAGAGGAAGGTCTTCGTCGAGTACCGAACGTGTGACCGACTGCGGGAGCGCTGCCGGAACGCAGCGCCGGAAGGATCGTCTACACGATCTTGAGATCGGAAAGAGTACGACTACATCACCCACGAGAATCCGCTCTCGTTAAACACTTTGGAATCTTCGAGGGTAAGTTATTCCATCGACTCGTTGCTACAATCTAGTAGATAGATCTTGGCTTGTTTGTTTGTATGCGATAGAAAATTTTTGTTTTCCATGCTACGAACCCCATCATGCTCTCTCCTTCTTTGTGGCTTCGGTATCAATCTCATCTGGTGCATACCTAGCCAATGACAAAAATTTGTCATGGTACTCAACTACTATCATCCTCCCTTGCTTCAGTTCTCTGAATTCATCTCTCATCCTCTTGATCAAACTCGGTGGCACATGGGTTCTTCTAAACTTGACTTTGAATTCATCCCAAGTCATCATCTGTCATCCATTCATGGCGCGAACGCTGTTCCACCATGCTCTTGCATCTCCGACCAGGTAGTGGGTGGCAAATAGTACCTTCCTGTTGGCTTCTACTCCTGCAACTTCTAAGTTGTTCTCCATGGTTTGCAGCCAGTCATCGGGATCTAGGGGCTCTTCAGACTTAGTGAAAATGGGTGGATTGGTGTTCTGAAATTTTTTGAGCTTGGATCCATGGTTGTCCTGATTTCCATGGCCTTGGTTGTTGTTGTTGGCCATTTGAGCTATGTGCTGAAGGGTGTCTAAGTTAGCTTGACGTTCGGCTCTTTCAGCTTCGCGGTCAGAAACCAACATTTCCAAGATTTGCAACATTGGATCCGGGGATGAATTGCTTCCTCCGCGAGGCATTTGAAGATTGAGATAGATCATGAGAAAAGAGGGAGATTTCTAAGGTTCGGGGTTTTTGAAAAGTTTTGAACTTTGACTTAGATTTTTCTCTAGCAACTTGCTTTTCATTCATTCATCACACATCATACAACACACACCACAACCAAGAAAAACAAATGGTTTTAAGAACCATTCTAGGAAACTACGATATAGTGGGACCGAATACAACTCACTAACGCTAGTGCTCAAGTGCTACTACTCCTGGGAATCGGTGGCTTCATCCACACCATCCTCATCATCATCATCAATGAAGGAGAAGTCATCCTCGTCGGTGAAGAAGTCCATGGCCTGATCCTCTAGAAAGTCATCATCGTCACTGAGATAGGAGTAGGGGTATCCACGAAGGTCTTCCCCTGCATTCTCCCTCTCTTAAAGATGCATGTATCTCTCGTGGATGGTATCCTCCAAGTCTGTGATCCTGTGACAAAGACGGGAAATGATGCGCTTCTTCTTGTCAAGCTAACGGCGACGAGACTAGTGATCCTTCACCAGCATGGCAATAGTCTGATCCTTCTGGGCAGCGATGGCATGCTTGTGGTTGGCGTAGGAGTAGGCATTGTCTAACTCCTTCTAACGGTCATACATCATGAAGCTGAGGTGGTCCAATTGAGTCATCAGCTCATGGTGATATGGTGCCTCTAGTGGCTGTCCCATAACATCACGCCTTGGATAGAACTCAAAGCGGGTACCCTTGATCTGGTTGATACTCTACCCACACAGACGGGCAAGAGCTTCTTGCATGGCCCTAACAAGTCCATCTAGCCAGTTGTTTTCTCTTAAGGTAAACTGAATTCCCTCTGAGGTGGGGGCTTCAATCTTTCCTCGGAGACTTGCTACAATCAGCCATTGCAATTCCTCTCATTCCTGATCGTTGAGCTGAGCTCCGAAGAACTCAGGGTGCGGACGCTCCAGAAGTTCTAAAAGCTGGCCCAAGTCACGCTCAAAGATGAGGTCTCCTCCATTTCCCAACTGATATAACTTGATATACTTCACGTCCATCTATAAGAACGTAGGATGAGTAAGTTAGTAGAGTGATCAAGTGTGTCAAATTTTATGTAAGTTTGCAAGAATTTTTTAGGGACATGAATTTTTATGAAAGAGTCTAAGTGATAAGAATGAGAATAAGTTTTCATAAATACTCACTTCCTTGGTTTTGAAACTAAGTTTTTTATTCAAACGTCCATTCTAAACTAGGGTCTCCTATGGTCAGGATGGCTCTGATACCAACTTGTCAACACCCGGATTTTTAATCCTAGATGCCTGTTATGCCATACATCACAATCTCAGGATTACCATTTTTGCGAGACATAACAGATTGGATAGCACAGTACATCATCCATTACAAACCATACATAAGGTCTTACAACAATTAAAGGATCTCATGATCCAGTATTAATACAATCATAGTAGCGGAATAACGTAATAATAACGGTAGCATAGGCGAGACTCCATCTTCATGGTCACAGGCAATGCTGGTGATGGGAGATGATCCTAGTTGCCGTAACCTTCCTCATCCTCCTGATAGTCCTCTTCATAGTCTGGCCACGGGAATAGCCAGGGACAAAGCCATGAGTACTCTTTAAGTACTCGCAAACTAATACTAACAAGTGAAGGGGTTTTGAGTAGGAATTACTAGGCTCTAGGTTGTTTTGAAAAAAGCCAGATTTATCTCTACTGAGTTCAGAAGCAAAGAAAGCTAGTTGAAAGTTTTATAACACCTAAGCGAGAACTTGAGTTTCATATCACAACTCTGTTATGGTCAAATCAAAGTCACGATTCATTTCACAAGTCATTTTGAAAACATCTGACAACGGAATGGTATGGCCACTCCAACTATCCATAACCGCAGAGGAAGCTATTCGAATAGTTTGACACTCTGCAGAGGTGGTACACTTTCACCACAACATTCGATACATCCGTCAGGAACTATCCTGAATTCACCATACTCAGTATGCGGATAATCAATCCTAACCTTTCAATTACACGCCCTAGTATAGGCACCTCTCCTGTGAGTTTGGCCTCCCAACCATGACCAACTATCATCTTGGGAACTGCACATGTGGACAATCTTCACAAGGTAGCCTCAGCTCAAACCTTGGCCACAAGGGAACCCATACTAAGGTATATAAATTTCCAGTCAAGCCCTACCCAATTTTCGGGTATTGTGGTTGTACGGTAAAATTGGAATGGTATCGCATCTAGACAACCATCAGTTTTATAAAGGTCTAAGGCTCATGCCTCAACAATTTCATCATCAAAACCATCTAGTGTTCAAGAACACATGTCAAAACATTTCATTAGAATGACTCATCATTCTAAGGTTTTCATAATCATTTTCACAAAGTATTCCCATCTAAAGTGATCAAGTTTTATGCTTAGCACTAGCATCTACAAGTGGGGTAAACACTAATGAGGGGTGGTAAACAAGTGTATCTTTTCTAGGTTCAATCTCATGCCTTAGGATGATATCAAGATTATCTATCTTAGGCCAAGTTTTATGCTCTTTATAATACCTTCGGATATCTTTCTAAAATCTACAAGTCACTAAGTAAATTACAATAGAAAGATTTGATAAAGAAATAAAATAACTAAGCTTGCAAATAAAACTAGGATTGGGTATCAAGTGGGGTAAGCTTGCAAGTAAACCTTGCCTGGTTTAGCTTAGCTTGCTAAGATAGTAGCTTACTAAGATATTAGTATAATATTGCTAAGATATTAGTATAAGCTTGCCTTGTGCAGAGCAATGGTTGAAGTTCTCCTCGGCTTCTTCCTCGTAGTATTCTCCTTCCTCCTCGTATCCTTGGTCGGTACTAGCGTCTATAAATAAATACGAGGTACACAATCACCAAACAATACTTAACTACTTTTATTTATCACACCAAGGTTTTCACTAGATGATCTAGCATCATCACAAACATTACAATAATCAAAGCACTTGTCTTATTTATTTTATTTAGGAAAAGTAATTTCTACTCATTGAAAAAACTACTTCAGATTTAATATTCTCCAACTCAAACATGGGATCATGTTGACACATGTCATCACCACATATTTCAGTACATGGGAATGTGATTTAAAGTGGTGTCACAATTTAATAAGGTTTAACCTTTTTATTTTAATTAATTAAAGTGACTAGAAATGCCTATGGGGCATTCTTTTATTACTTGTTCATTATTTCTGCAAGTAAACCTAGATATTTTTATATATTCAGAAAGGTCTTGTTAAATGTGATTTTTGAGAGTTGGAATCAACTCAAAAGCTTTTGTGGTTGAATTTTAGAAAATGTTTGAATGCAGAAAAGCTTCTGCCGTGTTATTTTTACTATAGGTGATCTAAAAATCTAAATGGTTTGATTCCAACAGGATTGGATTAAGAATTCCAGTATATTTCTAACAAAATTGGTTTCATGCAATTTGGTTCAGTAAATCGACCTGGGTTGATTTTTGAATCTGGGTACAGAACTATGTTTGAAACTAAATGAATAAACCTAAATTCAAACTACTGGGTCACGCGGGAATGTAAATGGGCCGGCCCACGGTGCTCAGCGCACGCGCGGGTGAGTTTAAGTGGGTGTCCTCACCAGTCAGCGAGACAGGGGGTGCAAAGCGGTATGGGGTGATGTGGGTCACACGATCAACATCTAATCGAACGGTTGTGACCTATCGTCTTCGTCAGGAAAAGCCGGCGAGATAGAACCCTAGCGCGGCCAGTGGGGGTCTATGGGGGCTCACCGGGGCTCAGGCAAGGGTCGGCGACAGGGGCGAACGACGAAGTCGACAACGGCGAACCTCCTGGTACTGACGGCTTCTCCTAGGGCGGCTCCAATCGCTGGCTCCTTTCTTCCTCCTCCACGGTAGACTCCAGCCAAATTCTATGACCTGCTGCTCACCTTGCTCCATGGGTGAGGTGGGGTGGTTCTGAGAGAGAGGGGAGTGTGTTGGTGTGAAGAAATAGAATGGGGGTGGCCTCTATTTATAGTGCCAAGAGGGGACCAAAGGGCACGGGCTGAGCTCGTCGTGGTCGTCGGCACAGCGAGCTAATGGCATGGGCGACGGTAGGGGTCGGTGCTGTGCTCCTTGGCGAAGCTCAACGGCATGATCGCAAGGCGTGGGGCGGTGCGAGATGGTCGGAACGCTGCAGTGCTCTAAGCGGGTCCGACGGACATTTTAATGGCACACCGCGGCTACGGGTCGCGCGGCGGTGAACCGGGTTGTCTGGCGGTCTCCTGGAATGGTGGTAATCACGCTTGCAGGCGGCGATGGTGGCGCATGGTATGTGGGCGTGTGTCGAGTGCGACGCTCTGGCGCGTTCTCAGCATGACATAGAGGCATAGGGCGCGGCGGTTCTAGAGTGGTCCAGTGGCTGGCAGGGTGTTGGCGTTGGACAAGGGGTGGCGGTGGATGGTGGTCAATGTCCCAGACAAGGTGGCTAGGCTTGGTGCTGCTCCTAGCTTGCTATCGATCATGGGGTGGCAAGGTGAGGCTCGGCATGCTCACCATTGATCGCAATGGCAAGCTCATAGTGAGCTAAAGCTGGTTAATTGAGCTAGATGATCTACTAATAGCATGTTGTGAGCTAGAGAGGGAACAAGGTTGGCCAAATCACTACTCACTATAGTGTTTTGTGTTTGTTTGTTTCCTGTTTGCAAGGTGTTTGATGAAATGGCCGAAAGAGATTTGAATTTGAATTTTTGGTTCAAACTTGGTGGGTGTACTAGTTATATACTAGGTAGTCTATGGTTAGTTGGAAAGGTCAAGGTGAATTGGTTTGGTTGGTTTTTAAGAATGGGTGATCTTCACATATGAACAAGATTCAATTTTTAATTGTCATTTGAATCAAGTTGCCAAATGTTTCTGTAGTTTGAAAGGTGGGCTTGGGTTCACTTTTACTTGGTATAGCAAGGGGTGAAAAGAATTGGAATTGTTTCTGTTTGAAATCTTGGACAAGAAACACTCAAAGTGGTCTAGTGAGCAAGATTGGCAAAAATGACCATTTGCTTATTTTGTTTGTTTTTTATTTTCTCTTGATTTGTTTCTGCTTGGATTTGATTTAGATGATGTTGTTTTCATATTTAAACCATTCCTTGCTATTTACAACAATCACACAAGTCCATTCATGCATTCATACAATCATCACATACACACATGCATTCATATGATGTTAATTAAAAAAAGTTTTTGTTAACCCTAATTTTGTTGATTAGGATTTGATAATCATTGTTCAATATTTTTGGGATGTTACAAGATTCCACCCACATGAATGAAGGAGGGGATGGGGCAGCCCCCATGGCCGGAGGCCACCCCCTTGGGTGCCCCCCTCCTCCTATAAAAGGATCCCCCTCCTCACTTCTTACTCACACCTCCTCGTGAAGGATCTCTCTCCCCTCTAGTATTTATCCCCCATGGTCTCGGACTAGCGAGATACATGTTCCCGGTGGCTATTCGGCAAGAAAGAGTTGTGCTTCCGCTGCATCGCTGGAGCGAGGAGGCGGAGGTTGCTCGGTGCCTCGGACGTGTGTGCGAGCACGGATGCGCCACTGATTTGTGGCGCTAGGACTTCCTCTCGATCTTGAGATCGACAAGAGATCGTCTACATCAACCACGAGTTCAACCTCGTTAAGCTTTGTCGGTCTTCAAGGGTATGTTCTCTATGGATGTATATCCGCCTGTTGCTTGTATCCAGTAGATAGATCTTGGTACATAGTTGTTCCCACCGTAGGATTTTTTTGTTTTCTATGCTGCAAACCCAACACCACGTTGGCTTTATTATTTAGAGTGTGTGACATGATCAAATATTACAAAAGCGTGATCTAGCTAGAAGCATATCCGGTACATCTGATGGACAATGGCTAGGGAGTCTATCTATCATGTCGAGTCTCTTCCCACTAGGGGGATGACTCTAGGTGGAATGAAACCGATGGTTGTGCTCTGAGAGACTAAAGATGAACTACCTATGAACTACTTCTCTAGTGATCTTCTTGATGGAGACTTGTGTATTCTGCAGACTGGTGGTGCATTGTGTGTTTTTGATGCCCTACTTTCGATGCCCCTTCTAACATGGTTATGACCTATCGGGTCTCTATTATTGGCATATCTAGTATGGATCCAGGACGAGGCCCATGAGGCCCATAAGGAGCCAGAGGTTCTGGAAGCACCCGAAGCCCGGGAACTAGAGGTGATAATCAAGGCAAAGCCCAAGATGTAGCCGACATAGTCATAAAGTTACCTGTTATTTTGTAACCGAATTGGACTCTGAGACCTAGACTCTCATATAAAGGCTGGGAGTATCCAATGGGGAGGGTACCTGACAATCAATTCACAGCAATCCGTCATAAGCTAGATCACATCTAGTTACTCAGAGACGTTGTACTCTCCATCAATAAAATCAGACAGACAAGAAGTAGGGTTTCCTCTACGAGGGTCTGAACCTGGGTAAATCTCGCCTCCCTTTTTTGTCAAATAAGCCGAGTAAATTACTAATGCACTCCTTTTTGTTGAAACCCAAGTCCATAGCAACATGAGCGGGGGAGGGAGCCAAGCAAATTTTTAGGTGTGCCCTGACATAACCACCTTAGCGAATGGGTTGGACCAACATCGTCATGGAAGTGGCCAACTTTATTCGGCCTCCCCCTCGGCCTCCTTGCGCTTGCCTTCCCTAGTATCCTTGGAGCAACCTTCGGCAAGGTTGGGGACTACCCCACCCATCATCAGCTTGGAACACTGCAAAAAATACACAAGCTATGTGTTATAGCAGAGTTCAAAGGAATACTCCATATGTAACACCCCAGTTACAGTTAAATAATATTTAGGGTTTGATTGTGCATTGCATGAGCATCATATCCTAAAAATGCATTCAGTAAGGACCAAATCCTAAAACCCTAATCTTTTCTCTCTGTGAAAACAATTCGAAGTGGTTTTGAATCTTTTGAACATTCCCAAAACAATGGAGCCCAAATTGATTAAAAGGGCCCATGAGATATTTTATATATTTCATAAAGCCTCTGGTACTTTGAAATAATTCAAATCAGATTGGAAGTTCAAATACAAAACAGAAATTTCAAAACAGAAAAAGAGAAAAAGTTTTTGATAAAAAAAGAGCAGCAACAGCAGCCAGGCCGGCCCAGCCAGCCACCTTTCCCTCCTCCTTCCCTCTCTCCCGCGTGTGCAGCAGCCAGCGGCCCAGCACCAGCCTAGAGCCGGCCCAGCTAAGACCCACGTACCCCTTCGACGTTTTGTCGCCTTCGTCCTCGATGTCGAGCTGCTCGCTGTCGCCACCGCAACCTCCTGATGCCGCCAGCCGATGCGATGCGCCCCGTCGCCCCCGGGCAAGGATAAGATCGTCACCTCGGTGCCCTGTCGTCCCCATCTGCTTTCCCCTCTTCCCAGATACCTCCCCCTTCCTCTCCCGCTGCAGGACCCGAACCCTAGCTGCTTGAGCTCCGACGATCCCCGCTATTCCGCACCGCCCTACGCCACCCCGTGATGTCTGGAAGCTTCGCCGTGGTCCCCTGTCTCGAACCGCAGAAGGAATCGAGCTCGTTTGTCGTAAATCGAGCTCACGGTCTTCATCCCCTCCGACGCCGGCCATCATCGATCCGACCCCGTCAGGCCTTCCCTCGCTTCCTCGACCTCACGGTTGCGTTCGTGGTGAGCTTCCTGTCCTCCTAGACCCCTCCTCCCTCTTTGTCTCGCCCTGTGCCGTGCTCGCGTCGAAGCTCATCGTGCGCCGCCGCTGCAGATGGTTGCCGGCGAAGTTTCGATGACCGAAAAAGGGTGGCGCCGCCTCTATCGTGTCCGCGTTGTTCCACTGATTCGAACGCGCGCAATCGCGCTTCCCAAATCCACCTCTAGCGCCGCCAAACCCCGTCGGACGACGAGCTCTCCGACGAGTCCCGTGTGGCGCCTGCGTGGCAGGTTGACCCGACCCTGGTCCCACTCGTCAGCCTCCCTGGCTAGTACTGCCTCGGTGAGAAATAACCAAACCATCCCCCCGGTCCCTCTTGCTTGTGTGGCGTGCTGAGGTGGCCAGTGCCCCACTGGTTAGTCACGGTGGCTAGGCCCAGTAGAGGTGCAAAAAGTTTAAACGCCTCTGCTGACATCATATTGACGCAATAAACCTTTTAAATTGATTTATAATTCTAGAAAATGATTAAATATTGTAAAATTCATATCTTATTATTTATAAGTCAGAAAAATATGAATAATATACCAAAAGTTTCAGAAAAAATGAGAACTATCTATCTATGATATAATCATGCATTGATCAACAACTTAAATGACAAGTTTAATTAGAAGAACAACTGCACCCCTCTCATATGCTCCGGAGTTTCTCCGAATTAGGGTTTCTACCCCTCAGAACCCTGATTAAGTTATCGAGCATGCTTTAGGGTTTCAATTCAATGCAATTTAACTTGTCATATCATCATTCTTGTTTGAGCATTGCATCGATGCCATGTGTTGATTGTTTCCCCTTTATTTCTGATGTTTGGATCTTCCCGGTAGAATACGATATCGAGATAGAGATCGAAGCCCGAGGACAACACCATCGAAGATTGACGAACAATACTTGACCAACTGCAACCAAGTCAAGTACAAGGCTTTCGAAGATCTATTCATCTGCTATCAATTGGCAAAGGCAAGCATAGCCCCACCATGATATAATCCTACGATTTCGAAAGCATTTCAATTCTGCCATAATGCATACGATTCTACTGTGGTCTTTTATCGATAGATAGAGTATCCTATCTATTGCATTACTCCCTTTGAGCTTATATTACCTGATCCACTGCTCCTAGCATAACTAGGTTTGGCTTGTGTGCACCGCTAGAGCTATTATAGGTGTCTGCTTAGCCATGCATGGTGTTTAAGTCTGGTCCATCCAGATGATGTATCAGATGCAGAGAATCTAGTATGACAGGAGAACGCGATGAGATGATATCAGAGGTGATATGAGTTTAAACATGCTAAGGCTTGTATGGGAGGCCACGGTGGGATGTGGTTTTTCTAGTCCCATGCTCGCCACCACTAGGACCTGAGTTCTTGCCTTTGGAACCAAGACGAGCGTACAACCACACGAGGCCTGTAAAACCTCATGAGCAACTAACTTGCCTAGTATATTCCATGAGTCACATAGTTCAGGCGTTCCATTTGACATACGCATTGAAAACGTTTTCGAAATAAGAGGTGAAGGAGGTGCATTCATACAGGTAGGGAAGCGTGGACCGGGTTGCTTGGGGTTGATGGCGCCCCTGGTAAACCAACCTCGCCTCACATCTTTAAGTACCGGCTTCGGGATTTGACCCGTTACGGCGGAATCATACTTATTGCGTGACTCATGGTCTCGGCCAAAGCAAGGTAAAGGTCGTGTCTAACCACCCTCTGTCGGCCTTCCAAGGAAGAGGGCTAATCATGTGGCATTAAGAGAAGGTTAGTATGTGTGGGTAAAGTTTTACACCCCTGCAGGGTAATAATCTTTTCAAAAAGCCGTGTTCACGGTTATGAACTGTAGGGGTTCGTAGCATGGAAAACAAAAATTTTCTATCGCATACAAACAAACAAGCCAAGATCTATCTACTAGATTGTAGCAACGAGTCGATGGAATAACTCACCCTCGAAGATTCCAAAGTGTTTAACGAGAGCAGATTCTCGTGGGTGATGTAGTCGTACTCTTTCCGATCTCAAGATCGCGTAGACGATCCTTCCAGCGCCGCGTTCCCGCAGCGCTCCCGCAGTCGGTCACACGTTCGGTACTCGACGAAGACCTTCCTCTCCCTTGTTCCAGCAGGCAGCGGAGGTTGTAGCACTCTCCTCACGATTCCGGCAGCACAACGGCGTGGTACCGGAAGTAGAGGGGAGATCCCGCAGGGCTTCGCCTTAACCCGGTGCGAGTATGGTGGAGCTTATGAGAGAGGCTATTAGTGGTCTAGTAATTAGACACACCAATTAGAAGGCTCTAAACCAATTAGAAGGCTCTAAACCGAATAGCTCTAAACCGGGGTCTAGATCTAGGGTTTAGTTTAGAGGATAGGAAACTTGTGTGTGTAGGAGGAGCCCTGCCCCTCCTTTTATGGGAGGGGGGTCTTGGCGCGCCAGGGGAGGGAGGGAGTCCCTCCCCAACTCGTCCTTGGGCTGGGCGCCGGCCTGGAGGAGTCCAACTCCTCCTCCAAGTTGATTCCAACTCCTCTTGCTTGTTTCCCACAGTTTCTTGTTTTAGCCGTTTGACTTTCAAACTGGACATTTGACTTTTCTGTTTTAGGATTCAATTTAATCCTATATTTGGGACAGCAAGAACACTTAGTACATGATGCAATCATTCCAACATGCAATGACACATTCATGTACCCTTCCCCTTCCGGAGTGCCGGACATTCCGGGACCTTCTAGAATGTTCCCGATGAAAACACCGGAACCATTCCCCAACTCCGAAACGGGACTTTCCTTATATGAATCTTATTCTACGGACCATTCCGGATCACCTCGTGATATCCCGGATCCCATCCGAGACTCCGAACAACATTCGGTCTCTTTCTCATAATACCATAACTACTCAAACAACGTCGAATCCTTAAGTGTGTCTCCCTACGGTTCGTGAATTATGCGGACATGATCGAGACACTTCTTCGAACAATAACCAATAGAGGAATCTGGAAATTCATATGGCTCCCACATATTTCTACGATTACTTTGCGATCGAATGAACCACTTACATACGATACCAATTTCCCTTTGTCTCACGATATGTTACTTATCCGAGGTTATGATCGTCGGCATCTCTGCATACCTAGTTCAACCTCGTTACTAATAAGTACTCTTTTCTCGTTCCCGTGATATGTGATCCCTTGTGACCCAGTCACATGCTTGCAAGCTAATTGGATGACATTTCACCGAGAGGGCCCAGAGTATATCTATCCGTCATGTGGATGGACAAATCCCACTCTTGATCCATGTGTTTCAACCAATACTTTCCGAACACTCAATGCCACTTTTATAGCCACCCTGTTATGGTGTGGTGTTTGATGTCATCAAAGCATCCATCCGGTAAAGGCGATATGCATGATCTCATGGTCGAAGGAATTAGGTTACTATGTATCAGAAAGCATATAGCAATTTGAACTATTGAAATGACTTGATCTTTATGCTACGCTTATCTATAGGAGTATGTCCACCATATCATTCTCCTAATGATATGATCTTGTTGTTGATAACATCTCAATGTTCATGATATGGAAACCACAATCATTAATCAACCAACAAGCTAGTGAAGTATAGAGGCTATACTAGGGACTTTAAATTAAGTTTACAAATCACACAAGTATTAATGGTTTCCTTGTTAATACTATTATAGCATGAATGTAAACATTTATCATAAGTGTGAAGATATGATAATAACCACTTTATTATTGCCTCTTGGGCATATCTCCAACAGTCTCCCACTTGCACTAGAGTCAATAATCTAGTTTCGAACCTTTGTGTATATAACACCTATGGCTTTCCAGTGTTGTATGTACACGATTGCTAGTGGTCAACTGATCTCCGGATCTGACACTTCCAGGTCCGTGTGTAATTGCATGTCTTTGCGTCTCTACGCATCACTCATTCTCTAATGAGATGGCTTTGTATAAATTTAGTCTTTCGGTGTGACCTTTAGCTCTTTGGGGTTAAAACATGTTGATAATATTGTCGCACAATATATCTTCATAGTATTATCCCACTGTGAACTACACCTAGTTTGATAACAAACTTCTTGACACAAATGCCCTCTTTTGCTGCTATAATAGCAGTCATATACTTAGCCTTTTGTTGTAGTATCTGTCACAATGTCTTAACTTTGGAAATCATCCAAATCCATTATGGAACTCACTTTCCATTATATTGTGCCACCCTTAGTTTAGATTGAGATAAACTTAATTTGTACTTTGTGACAAAACTAGTATCAATGTAGTACTTTTACAATGAACTAATCATCTATTTGTCACTTCTACAAATATTATACTCTTAGTTCTTCCAAAAGATCATAAGAATATCCTTTACTATTGTCCAATGATCATCCTACGAATCATTCTGGTATATGCTCTCAACATTTAGAGCATAGGACATATCTGGATTTGTACATATCACAGTATGATTGATATAAATACTCTTTGTGATTTCATACATCAAGTATCAATCTATACTTGATTATTTGTTTCACTTTACCAAATGTCAATACACTTGAATATATCATCAACATTGAACTCATTCAATCCTTTCTGTGCGACAAGAACCTTCTCTTGTAGTTTCTATATTGAACTCATTCAATATCTTGTCTATGTACTTCTGGCACAACCATATTAGCGTCTATTGATGCCAAATATTTGGGTTTTGCCTAAGTCTTTCATCGGGATGAAATTCTTAATATGTGTTAATAAAAGATACATCTTTTCTAATCAACAATATGTCCCCCACATAATGTATTAGAAACATGTCTTAGTGCTCCCACTTAATTTCTTGCAAATGCAAGCATCTTCATTGTCTCTGATGAAATTAAACCCTTTTAACAGTTTCATCATAGTGAAGATTCCAACTCCGCTATGCTCACTCTAACCATTGAAGTTTGCATATGCTTTTAGCATCCTTTGAATTAACAAAACCCTATGGACCGTGTTATGCACATGTCCTAGGTAACGATTCTATTAGAAGAACTTGTTTTGTTTATTCAACTACCATATAACAAATTATATGTAGTGGTTGCTACATTAATCCGTCTAGACTAAATATCACTATGAAAGATCAAATCTTGTCATAGTCAACCTTTGAACATTGTTGTGAACTCTTTCCCAACATGTCGACTATTTCATAGATGTAAAACATCCATGTCTATTTCTTTATAGATCCAGACACAACTGTAAGGTCTTACACCTTTCTCGAGGGTCCTTCAAGTTCAAAACTTGATTTCTCGTGTATGGAACTATCACGGATTTTATGGCTTCAAGCCATTTGACGGAGTCAGGGCCCATCATCACTTCTTTGCATGTAGTCGGTTCATTATTCTCAAATAATGATTCAACCCTCAAATCTTGGTATTTGATTGTTTACCCGATCTACTTGTTTCAATAGGAACTTAGATCTCCGTGACCACAACCTTTGAGGCACGTGAGCCATGAGCATTGTTGCCGCCTCCGGAACACTTTTCGGCGCTGCGCAACTTTGCACATACAGCTAAGGTTCTTTTAACCTTATCAAAGTTCTATTGTCCTCCCACTTAACTTTTTCACGAAAAATTCCTTCCAAAGAAACTTGACGTTCTAAGCAACAAACACTTTTGTCTCCGGTGTTTATGGAGGAATACTTAATAGTCATACAAAGACAGGTTCATCCGACTTTGGTTGCAAACATCTTTCTTATGCATAGCATACCAATGTTTAAGAAAGGACAACTTGGGTTTTATCCCAAACCATAACCTTATATGGTGTCATTTCAACGGATTATGATGGAGCTCTTTTCAGTGGAAAAACGGTAATCTCTAAAGCTTTTAATCTTTAAAATATAATGGCAGTTTTATAAATTATACCTTTGATCTTACCATGTCAAACAAGGTTTAATTACATATCTCGAACGCTCCATACACTTATGGTGTTTCGGGAAAATGCAAATCCACGGAACGATTCCTTAAATCTTAGGTATTATGCTAAACTTGTAATTCAAATATCTTCCTTTATGATCTTTATCATAAACTATTCATATTCTTGTTACAATGATTTTGCACTTCATCTTGAAAGTCTTTTGAACTTTTCAAATATTTCATACTTCATCCTTATTAAGTAAATATTCATATATTCACTCAAATTTTCGGAGAAAGCATATGAAGTTGAAATCCATCGCTCTTGACTACACATAATGGATTTTATACAACAATATGTACAAGTTCCAATAAGCTAGTCATTCGTTCCCTTTTGGCCTATGAACGAAGTTTCAATTATCTCTAGGAAAGTTTCACAAGCGTCATTTGATCAAAATCAAATAGACTCCAAAATTCCATCCATGTGGATTTTCTTCATGTTTTCTTTCCAATATAATTTAAACGGCGATGTCACTTCCTAAGTGATCTTTCAATCAATTTGTCTTTCGACATTTTTAGCACTAGTTTTATGGATGTGATGTCTCCAACGAGATTTGCGAATCATCCATCTTTTATGGATTACGGCAATTATTTGAACAAACCTTTTTGTTCTCATAATACCTGATAAAACAAATCTTTGAAGGCAAGCTTTGATGTTTAACGAGCAATACAATAACCCTTTATTTGTTCTCGATGAACATCATCACATATTCTTTTGCTAGTTACTTAGGCCATTGTAGTCCATGAATTGTGTTGTTTCGTATGACGATTCACACCAACAAATTCAGTATCAAATACTTGAGAACCACATTGTTTAATAAGCAAAGAATATAGCCATAACATGTATATCATCTATATACTTAAACTGAACAATTCTAGTCTTTTCTTTTCTGCCATATATTTATGAGATTCTCTTTCAATATTTCCTTTTCTATTTGAAAGAATCTATCAATATCAATAGTGGAGTCATACATATGACATATAGTCCAAAGCGTGTATAATTAAATACCAATGTCTTTGGACTTGCACTTTGAAGTAGATCACCATCATCAAATATTTGGTGTTCTTTCAAATTCCTTTCTTTAGTAATCTCTTGGTGTAGTAAACATTTTACCTACATCAAATATTCACCCTTATCATGGAATCGTCCATGATCAAGCTACTTTTAGCTTATAACGATGAATTATGAGTATAATGTTGCTATCCAAAACCTTTTGGAGGATTAGGACAACAAGTGTCTCCAACCTTTTTGCAAATTCTCATCAAATATGAGAACATGACTTTTGCCATATTATACTCTATCATGTTGCAATCAAAACTTCGTTTCAGATATCACAATATCTTCCACACATCATGGTTTCTGAAACAACTCTTTCAGATCCTAGATAACCTTGATATTAAGGGAATCCTTTGAATATCAAGAATCATGGATACAAACATGATACTTATATACTAACACTTGGAATTGTTACTCTTGATTTAATACTAATTATTAAACTTCATGGAGTAACCGGAACTTACTGAAAGTTTGCAATAGGACTTTTAAACTTTAGATTAACACTTAAAACAATACGATACCAGTTCGTAAAGTATCTAACCAGAATTCTATAGTTCTATCATCTCAATTAAAACTAAGCGCAAGGTGGTAAACGGATGCCAATGACTACAACAACTATGCAAATTCACTTTGATTTAGTTTATGATAAATTGAGTTCTAATTAATAATTAAATTAATCTAGGTGAACTCCCACTCAAAACAATATCCCTCACATTGTTTTAGTGATCACACGAACCAAATCCACCACATCAAAACCGATCATCACGAGAGTTGATGTAGCTTCAATGGCGAACAATCAACATGTTCATCATATCTACTATATGACTCATGCTTTACCTTTCGGTGATCCGTGTTCCTGAGGCCATGTCTGTACATGCTAGGCTCGTCAAGATCAAACCTTAGCTACCGCATAAGCAAATCTGGCTTGCTTACGTTGTATTCACCCGCGGAATCAAAGACACCCGATCATCACGTGGTGCTTTGAAGCAGCAAGCTTTGGCAACGGTGCATACTAAGGGTGAACACTTTAGAACTTGAAATTTATGTGCATGAGGGATCATCTTATAATGCTACCGTCGTCCACTAAGCAATACAAGATGCATAAAGGATTAACATCACATGCAATTCATAATATGTGATATGATATGGCCTTTCTTCTTTGTGCTTCCGATCTCCATCTTCAAGCACGAACATGATCTCCATCATCACCGGCATAGCATCAAGGTCAATGACGCTTCTTCATGGTTGTCGTCCACCAGCTTCAACTATTACAACTATTTTGAATAGACACGCAGGTCTTAACAGAAATTAAAGACAACCATATGGCTCCTGCCGGTTGCCAACTTACAATAAGGAACATTGCATACATCAAATATAATCACAATCATGGCCATATCACATCACTAAACACCCCTGCAAAACAAAGTTAGACGCCTCTACTTTCTTTGCATATTTTACGTGGTTTGGGGCTTTCAATAAGTGTCGTTCTAACTTACGAACAAGAACCACAACATTGATACTAGCATTGTTGATTACCCGTTGTAAATTGGATCTTAACTATGCTAGGAGAAACAGGCACCCGCAAAGCCACTTATGCAATACAAGTTGCATGTCAAACGTGGAGCAAGTCTCATGAACGATGTCATGTAAGGTTAGCCCGGGCCGCTTCATCCCAACATACCGCAAGATGCAAAGTACACAAAAAGCAATCCTCAATAAAAGCATCAACGCCCACAATGACCATTGTGTTCTACTCGTGCAACAGATCTACATATAGACACGGCTCTGATACCACTGTAGGGGTTCGTAGCATGGAAAACAAAAATTTTCTATCGCATACAAACAAACAAGCCAAGATCTATCTACTAGATTGTAGCAACGAGTCGATGGAATAACTCACCCTCGAAGATTCCAAAGTGTTTAACGAGAGCAGATTCTCGTGGGTGATGTAGTCGTACTCTTTCCGATCTCAAGATCGCGTAGACGATCCTTCCAGCGCCGCGTTCCCGCAGCGCTCCCGCAGTCGGTCACACGTTCGGTACTCGACGAAGACCTTCCTCTCCCTTGTTCCAGCAGGCAGCGGAGGTTGTAGCACTCTCCTCACGATTCCGGCAGCACAACGGCGTGGTACCGGAAGTAGAGGGGAGATCCCGCAGGGCTTCGCCTTAACCCGGTGCGAGTATGGTGGAGCTTATGAGAGAGGCTATTAGTGGTCTAGTAATTAGACACACCAATTAGAAGGCTCTAAACCAATTAGAAGGCTCTAAACCGAATAGCTCTAAACCGGGGTCTAGATCTAGGGTTTAGTTTAGAGGATAGGAAACTTGTGTGTGTAGGAGGAGCCCTGCCCCTCCTTTTATGGGAGGGGGGTCTTGGCGCGCCAGGGGAGGGAGGGAGTCCCTCCCCAACTCGTCCTTGGGCTGGGCGCCGGCCTGGAGGAGTCCAACTCCTCCTCCAAGTTGATTCCAACTCCTCTTGCTTGTTTCCCACAGTTTCTTGTTTTAGCCGTTTGACTTTCAAACTGGACATTTGACTTTTCTGTTTTAGGATTCAATTTAATCCTATATTTGGGACAGCAAGAACACTTAGTACATGATGCAATCATTCCAACATGCAATGACACATTCATGTACCCTTCCCCTTCCGGAGTGCCGGACATTCCGGGACCTTCTAGAATGTTCCCGATGAAAACACCGGAACCATTCCCCAACTCCGAAACGGGACTTTCCTTATATGAATCTTATTCTACGGACCATTCCGGATCACCTCGTGATATCCCGGATCCCATCCGAGACTCCGAACAACATTCGGTCTCTTTCTCATAATACCATAACTACTCAAACAACGTCGAATCCTTAAGTGTGTCTCCCTACGGTTCGTGAATTATGCGGACATGATCGAGACACTTCTTCGAACAATAACCAATAGAGGAATCTGGAAATTCATATGGCTCCCACATATTTCTACGATTACTTTGCGATCGAATGAACCACTTACATACGATACCAATTTCCCTTTGTCTCACGATATGTTACTTATCCGAGGTTATGATCGTCGGCATCTCTGCATACCTAGTTCAACCTCGTTACTAATAAGTACTCTTTTCTCGTTCCCGTGATATGTGATCCCTTGTGACCCAGTCACATGCTTGCAAGCTAATTGGATGACATTTCACCGAGAGGGCCCAGAGTATATCTATCCGTCATGTGGATGGACAAATCCCACTCTTGATCCATGTGTTTCAACCAATACTTTCCGAACACTCAATGCCACTTTTATAGCCACCCTGTTACGGTGTGGTGTTTGATGTCATCAAAGCATCCATCCGGTAAAGGCGATATGCATGATCTCATGGTCGAAGGAATTAGGTTACTATGTATCAGAAAGCATATAGCAATTTGAACTATTGAAATGACTTGATCTTTATGCTACGCTTATCTATAGGAGTATGTCCACCATATCATTCTCCTAATGATATGATCTTGTTGTTGATAACATCTCAATGTTCATGATATGGAAACCACAATCATTAATCAACCAACAAGCTAGTGAAGTATAGAGGCTATACTAGGGACTTTAAATTAAGTTTACAAATCACACAAGTATTAATGGTTTCCTTGTTAATACTATTATAGCATGAATGTAAACATTTATCATAAGTGTGAAGATATGATAATAACCACTTTATTATTGCCTCTTGGGCATATCTCCAACATGAACGACTTGGCGACCGGACTCAAGATCATAGAGAACTATAACCTAATCTTAAAACTTGGTAGATCAACGTGTGATTAAGGATGCTTCCTCATGGGTACGAGGGGGTGGTCCTAGTTGGTATATGATGATGATTCGGTGGATATCAAAAGATGATGATCAATGTTTCGGAGACGTCGCTCTCTTATCCCTTTTTAAAATACTCTGATTAGACGAGCTTCTTCTCCCTCTTGTTTTATAAACAAAGATGGCTTTATGCAAAACAACTCCACTAGCCAGAAGTCTTGCGGAGTACACCATGTACTTACCCTTGCTTTGTTGATACTTTTGGCAGAGTAAGTGTTCCCCTGAAGACAAGTTCCGTACTACATCGATATCGACGAGTATCTTGGGGTTCCCGGCCAGCAGCCTGGAATCTATGGGATGGGACGTCATCATTATGCTTCAGGCATCTTAGGCCATTTGTTAAGTTTGCTATACTTAATAGCATAATTTGCCTTCCATTGTTTGATGTTTGTGGTCAGTGAACTCTGCTTGTAGTAATTTGGTTCTCTGCTCAGTTATGAGCTTGCTGTAATAAATTTTTGTGTCGTAGGGTCACTGTTGTGTTACCGATTCTTCACTGGATATTCTCGAGCTCAAGGTTAAGCTTATTTCAGACGAAGGTCTGGGATTTGTTTAGCCCTGATCCCGGGGGTGTCACACCATAGGACCAAGCGAAATGCACAAGCAATGTGCTTCACATAGGACAAGGTCACATAGAGAAACCCTTTGCAGCTAATTGTGCCACATTTTTAGTCACCAACCGATGCAAGAAAATAACACACACAATTCAGAATCGAGAACCTTGTATTTACAAAGCACACGAAAATCGAAGGGATGATCTACAAGACCAACGATCATGCACTAACGATGTATTTGTGCACAATCCTAGGTATTACAAGAGTATCCCTCGGACACATGGCGCTATAGATTCTAATCATTGTTTAATGCACAAAAATAGATGTATTTGTCCATGAGTGAATTCACAAATCGAACCGTGGATACAAAGCATACATTTCCCCTCTTGTTTTAAACCTGAACCCGTTGTTCCAACCTATAGCAAGAGTGTGTATCATATTTCTTCTTCATAAACTGAAGATCCGAAGATCGCCCTAATAGCAACGTCTCTGATTTGCTACTGGTACCAGCCACATCTCAACCTATATATGTAAGGATGAGAATGGTGTGGGCTTGTCTAGCTCAAATGGGGTGGGTTTTCTATTTGGGATGAATGGGATGGGTTCAAATGGCTTCACCTAGCTATTGGGGTGGGTTGGTGTGGTTGGGACAATATTGTGGGTTGGTGCGGTTTGGGGTGGTTCCAACCCGCAGCGAGAAAAATGGGTTGAACCTGTGGTTATAGCCCATGGTGACATCCCCACACGCACGTGAGGTCCCCCGTCCTCCTATCGCTAGAGAATGATAATCTCTAGGACTCATGATACAAAACAAATCATGTTTGATGTTTGGTGCAGTTTGGGGCGGTTTCAACCCATGTTCTCATGTCGTGCGGTGCGGATGCGGTCGGAAATTTCTAGTGGTGCGGTGCAGTGTGGGTTAACAAACGATTTTTGGGTTGGGGTGGATTGGGAAATTAGCTCAGCATGATTTTGTGTGGGGCGAATTAGACGCAGGTGTTGCCCCATTCTCAGCCTGATGTATATGTATGAGCGTATGAAGAAACGCAAGCCATGCCTGGCCCATCAAACTCAATCTAAACCACGCACGTGACACAAGGCGGAGGCTGGGACGGTGACGCAGCACCCAACCCCAACCACCGACATCTGATCGGAAAATGATCGTCCAGCGAGGCAAGCAAGGAATCCCATATTCCCATGGCTGATCTCCCTGTCTGTCAGGAGACACCACCACCACATTGAACTTCGAATGAACTCCATCTTGCTTAGCTCAACCTCGCATCTCTCTCTCCCCGAAGTCTACCCACGCGCTCCCTCTCCCAACTAGGAAGATTGAGCTCTTGTATTAATGGAGGGGAGAGAAAGTTGAAGAGTTAGGTGGGGAGGAGGAAGAAGGGTGCCTTAAATAGCCCCCTTCAAATCGAACCATTGCCAGTTTCGTGACACCACCGGTGCTACCGGTGGGCAGCCAAAATTTTCTGTCAGCATTTTCCAACGGCTCGAAAATCTGAAGGAAAAGGCTCAAAGTAAAGTCGAAAGTCCCGACTCAGTGTGAGCAGAATTACCGACCGGTACTACCGGCCAAACTTCTGATCCAAGTTCCGTCAAATAGCGCACTTCATACAGAAGGGTTACTGAGTCGAACCACGACATCACCGGAACTTGGAGCGGAGTTAGGCCCGGAAGATCTGGGTCGTGAAAGCCAGAACTACCGGCGGCTGGGCGGTAGTACCGCTCATGGGTACCAAAGGAAGTGGCCAGGTAGTGTCGCCCGGAAGTTCCGTTTAGGGTTTATCGGTACTTCCGACCGGTACTACCGGTCCTACTTTCGGCTCAACTTCCGTCAAATAGCACACTTCATACAGAAGGGTTACTGAGCCCGAACCAGGGATAGCGGAACTTTGGCCGGTACTACCGCTGAAGCTAACCCCCTAGGAGACTATGGGCGGAACTACCGGTGCATGCCGGTACTTCTGGCCAAGACAGAAACAACTCAAAAACCTCAAAGGATCGCTCTCTCGCTGAACAATAGGAAGGCCGTGGAGGTGCAAGTATGGTACGTGAAAAAAAACATGATTCCCCACGTCCTTTCGGGGTGGACCCCTTCTTGATAGAACGGCCTCCTAAAGCAACAAAAAAAGAGAAACAAGCGGCACCGTCTTCACGAGTCTTCAAGAGATGAGTCCACAAAACAAAGTACCCATGAATAAAACCTGCAACTTAGACACACCATTAAGCACGAGTAAAGTTGTCATCAACACCAAAATACTTTGAGAAATCAATTTCCTTTCACACATGGTGCTACAGATTCTAATCATTGGTCGATACACAAAAATAGATGTATTTGTCCATTTGTGAGTTCACAAATCAAACCGTGGATACAAAGCTACACATTTCCCCTCCTGTATTAAACCCGAACAGGTTCTTCCAACCTACTGCCAGAGTGTGTATCATATTTCTTCATAAACTGAAGATCTGAAGATCATCCTGATAGCAACATCTCTGATTTCCTAATGATAACAGCCACGAACGTATGACGAAACGCAAGCCCTGCCTGACCCATTGAACTCATTCTAAACCACGCACGTGACTCACAAGGCGGAGGCTGGGACGGTGACGCTGCACCCAACCCCAACCACCGTCATCTCATCGGAAAACGATCGTCCAGCGAGGCAAGCAAGGTATCCCATGGCCGATCTCCCCTGCCCTGTCTGTCAGGAGAGACACCCCCACATCGAACTTCGAACGAACTCCATGTTGCTCAGATCAGCCTCGCATCTCGCTCTCCCCGAAGTCCACCCACGCGCTCCTCTCCCCACTTGCCCCCGCTCGTCCCGTCGCCCTCCCATTTTTATTGCCCCACGCCTCGATCTCGTATCGCCTCAAGCTCCTTCTCACGCTCTGATTGGCTTCCCCTCTCTGTGTCCACGTTTTTTTTACTCTGTTTCACTCTGCCTTTTCCCTTTGCCTGCTTTGCTTCTACTTCTCACTCGCTCGCTGCCCCCCGCCCTCCGCCCTTTCCTCGCCCCTTCCTTCGCTTCGGATTCCTCCCATCCCATTCCCATCCCGTCCCACCCCCCTCTCTCTCTCGCTCGCTCCGAACGCACCAACCCAAAACCCTAGCCGGCCTCCGCTTGCCCCGCCCATGGCGTCCCCCGCGCGCCCCGCCGCCGCATCCGTCTCCGGCGCCTTCGGCCTGCCGCCTGACGCCCGCTGCTCCTTCGATCAGACCCGCCGCCGCGCCGAGGTACGTCCTGTCTGTCTTCCGGTCGTGCTCCGCATCGATCTCCTCTCCCTCTTTCTATCTCGGTTCGAGTCGGAGGTTCTGAGGCGGAGATTGCGTCTGCGGGAGAGCAGGATTTGCAGGACAAGAGGCTGGTGCGGACCTTCGTCAACGTCTACGGCCAGCAGCAGGAGGCCTGCTACCCCAAGGAGGCGGTCATGGCGGCCGTGGAAGAGTGCATGAGGAAGCAGGCGGAGGGGCTGCTGCATTCGCTCGAGGGGATCGGGGGGAGGCTCTCGCAGCTCGAGCTATACTGCTACAAGCTCGAGAGGTCCATCGGGGAGCTGCGCAGCGACGTCATGGACTACCACAGCGAGGGCACTGTCAACTTCCGATGCCTCGACAAGAATATCAGACAGGTACGTGCTCCGTCTGCCTTTCGAATTATTACTAGATCCCTGCACGCTCACCCAATATATCTTGCGCTCGAGTACCAAAATCAACAGAGGCGCTGTTCACATTGAGCCCATGTAGTCAGTGAAAACTCTAACAGCGGTATCCTCTTACGTTTCACATTTGTTTTGTGTGGTGCTTACAGCGGAACATTCTCACGAGCTGCTGTTTCTAACTATGTACGGTGGAGTGTGACTTACTGTTCTCACGAGATTTAGATCATTCTTGCCTGCGCGTCTTAACTGAACAAGTTTTATTTTGGTGAGCAGGTTCAGAAAGCTGTACAAATGCTTCAGGATAAGCATGAGCCTGCAGCCGACATGGCGCAGCAACTGGCCAAACTTCAAATAGCGCATGAATTCCCTGCTAGAACAAATGAAGCCGCTGCCTCGTCAATGCTTGTACCAAGGGAAAATGTCAATGAACACAGCACAAAATTCGCGAATCCTGAGGTTTCTATCGTGCCAGTTCACCAAGTTAATGCCATGCAATCTCCTGCTATGCCGACCCAAACTGGCAGCGGTTATATTCTGCAGCAGCTAGTGCCTGTCTCTTTGAGCGCACAACACGATCAGCAGCATCCTGGTCAAGCTGCCGTGTACTATATGCAGAGCCAAAATCATGTCAAGTGCGCAGAGAACAAACCATCCGAATCTTTTCTTCAGGTTATGCAGCCCCATGCCCAGAATCCTGAGCCCAGGGTTGCAGCCGAGCTTCCTCAGCAATCTAGTCAGACAACGGAAATATGTCCACTGCAGCACCATATGCTACAGATGCCTGCTCAGCATCATGAGTCACAGGCATGGCGATCACAACCTCCTGTCACACAACAACAGCAGCAGCAGTACAGTGTTCAGCAAGTTCCACCACAGATTGTTCAACAGAAAACATCTTCTCCTCATGCTCAAAGTACTCCTCAAGTCACACTCATGTATCCTCCATACTGTTCTCAGAAGCCTGCCAATTCTATCACTGAGGCACTTCCAAGAAGCTTGGTTGTGCAGTCTCCATACTCTTCACCTCAGCAGAAGCATCATGAAGCCATGCCTTCATTTTATGGCCAAGGCAATACAATCTTGCTTCCGACGGCAGAGCATAATATTCAGCATCAACAGCCACAGCAACTGCAGCCACACAGCCAGGGCTCATACCCACCTCAACCAAGCAAGCCCAGTCACTGCAGTGTCGCATCATATGCTGTTCAAGGCAGTGGCCGAGCTTACAACACCGCATATAAGAATCCTTCTGAGTGCCCTGCAACCGTTGTTGCTGTTCTGCCTCAGCACCCGGCAACTGCTCAAATGGCGTTTCACCATTTGGGTTCACAAGTCATGCATAAAAATCCATATGGAAGTATGTTTGAAACGGGCAGTGTAGTAGGGTATCCACAGGATCTGCTTCAAAATGTGACTCTCCCAGTGATGACTAAAGCCCAACATGTAGACTCCATTGCCATGGTTGATAAGCTCCATGCTGGTAGCAATGTTACATCCCCGCGAGACTGGTCCGCATAGTGCAGAATGGGCACAACTTAGTTCCATGACTATAACTGGAAGCTTGTCAGTTCTCAAATGGGTATTTCATCTGGCTTCCTTTTTAATTAGCCAGCAGATTGGTGCAGACCCTTCTATACTTTTTTCTGCCGAAGGGTCAATCTGAAATAAGAATGGTAGATTAGTCTAGCGGATGATGCTGGCATATGTCCTAACTTTTAATGGACATATCTTCCTTGTAACCGACAGTTGACGATGAATTTGTGCCTTTGCGATATGAAAATATGACGAGTTCACATGATTTATCAGCTTTTAGATATTGGTTTACCAGAGTTATGAATCTGCCCTATTATTTATCTATGTGGGTTTTGTAGTACTAGTATGCAATGGAAAAGGAATAGAGCTGTGATATAGGGGAATTGCATCTAGAAACAAACCTATCAATAGCAATCTATTATGTTTGGCTTACTCTAATGCTTTTTTTATTTACTCTTTAGAACAAACAATACAAACATGCTTGAAAAAAGCAAGTCTTCAGAAAATAGTGGCAACAATTTCTCTCTTAGAGCAGAGCTGTACAGAAGCGTTAAACAAACCACTTCTTGCTGGAAGCTAAAGTGGAAAAACAGGATGGTCGTTTGTAGCAGAACTGTGAGTTGAATGCATTGCGTGCTCTTCCAAGTTTGTCCATACTTGTAACTTCAGAAGCTTGTTGACCTTATATTGTCTTAAAACAAAACCATAGCCCCTTTGAATGAGACTCCAATCATGACAGGACAATGATCAGTTCGCCAAGGGAGTTGACAAGGAGTTTAATATGCATCACAGGACATCAGCCTTCTAGATGCAATAGAAAAGTTTGAAGCCTTTTATCACAACAAAATACCTAAAACAACTTATCAAGAACACTAGAATTCAAAAATATTACTGAAACTTGTTTAGATCAGAGCATTACAAACAGGACTGGATAAACAAACAAATAATACATTAGGGGCACCCGTCTGCTGCTGCTGCTAACTTAAATGTTTGCCAGCATGCCATCATTGGGTCACATACAGCTCTTCCCGCAGTCTTTGTGCGTGAAAACATACTGCAGATGCTATCAGTAGCAGCACACAACTCACCACCTGCTAATGTGTGTGTGCTGTGGGAGTGTATTTGTAAATCTGTCGTACTCTCGTGGCCCTTTTCTTCGTCTGCTGCTTCCTGCACTGCGATGTGTTGTTTCACTTTGTGCTGACCCTTTCCTCCGACTGCGCTCTCTTCGACTTCTAGACCCGTCCTCTGCATCATCACTGCTTGAGACATCATCAGCCTTTGCCTTCTTTCTTGATTTCTTATTTGACTTGGAGGACTTGCGTTTCTTCAATGGTGATGAACTAGTGTCTTCAGATGCAGGTTGAGTATTTCTGGGCAGTGGTTCATCATCATCTAACGCATGCCAATTGTACATTGCATCACTCTCACTGTCCAATCGTTGGGCCAATGGTTCCCAGGGTTCTGCTAACATGTCAGCTAATGCACCATCAGTGTTCCAGCCCTTACGGTCAAGGAGCACTGAATCCGGTCTGACAATGGCACCTAGAATGCTCCTGTTTGGTCCCAAGCTTGTAATCAACTTAGCATCAGTGAGCACCGAGTAAGCCTTCGAAAATGCTGATTTCACCTGCACCGTGGGACAAGTTTATTCATCAGATGTTTGCTATGTAGAGGTTTTTACTGTGTTGCATCTTGCATCATGGTTAAAATGCAAATGTGTTTCAAACATCAATCCTAGTTCTAACTGTTCCAAATTCCAAATCATGGAAGTTGACTCATAAAGTGAACTGGAGCATTTGGCAAGAGGAGGTCAAAAGTACCAAACTGTCTGTTATCAAGACAAGTTGGCTGTCAAGTATTTATTTATGTACCCCTGGTGGGTACTTGATTAAGAAAGCTTCCCCAAACCAGACAACTAGCATATTCATTCCAACATTAAAGCTGCAAATCCTCAAATTTAACCACATAATATTTAATGCCCAAAGATAAGTTCAGATTGATGGTCCCAAGTTACAGAGATCTAATAATCATTCTGGCCCTCGTCACTGAAGAAAATGCTAGGCCCCTGGTCAGTAACTGATGATGTCAGACACTCATCGCCAAACTTGACAGGAACAACGAGGCAGATCAAACCCAGAGATAACCAGTAAAATAATCAGTGAGTTTAAGATAAAAAATCATCAATTGTTAATTTGTTATCCGTAAGAACATAGAGCATTATGAAAAAATAAATGAGCTAGCATCGAATTATTCAAGTATCCCATTTATAGCATATCATAGACAAAAAGGTGCACAGAGATGAGCGGGGAATTTAGAAAGCTACCTTGAAGTAGTTAAAGGAATTCTTCCCGATATCGTTATCTGGTACCTAGGACATGAAAGTAATTTCAATAGGTAAATACACTGCATCTGAAGATTATAAGTTCAACTAAAATGAACAAGGACAACAATCTTACCATGGGATCTTGAATGGCTATAAGATGTGGACGGTCAAGATTCACAAAGCTTAACAAAAACATTACAAATAGGATCAGTGAACTATCAGGACTGAATCACAGTTAGATGGTATTGAGGTGGGAGTAATAATAGAACTAGTAGCCTTACTCTTTATCACTCTTCAAGAAAAAGGTTCTTGGAGAATTGCAAGATATTCCAACATCCCAGTTGTTCAACTTGCGCCCATAAAAGTCAAAAAAATTGATCTAGCATGGACAAAACATAAAGCTTGTATAAAGAGCTGCAACCATGTTTTGTTTCTCCATCATAACAAAGATATTGTATGTTTCTCAAACATATAAAAAAGTAGCAAAAGGAAAATAAAACCCGCACTTCACATGTTTGCGCACATGAATATATTCTGGCACACATCAGGAGCCAATGACTATTAATTGCAACTTTGCATTAGATAAATACCTCAAAGCACATAAATGTAAAACATCTCATTACTACGAAACATTAAGAAGGTATTGCTTACCAAAAGAATTCCCAAATTGTGCTCCTTCGATTGTACATGGCCCATCATATCTTTCACTCCCCAGATCAACTATAAAAAGGATACTCAAGATGATAAATATGATATAGGTTAGAAAATCAGCCCCAGTCCTTATATCAGTGAGAAAAGCCGCACAGATAGCATAATGCAATTGAGATAACTAAATACATGAACCGCATTTTTCTGCTAGTATATTGGATGATGTTTTCTTTTACCATTAAAAATACATTGATGAAAAGCTTATCATACACTTCTAAAGCCTACAATTATCATGTGCAAAGTGCGGAAATTCACTTTAGAGAACAGGCTCACTGGAGCCTGTTTTTTAATTTTTCAAAAAGCATCAATTTTCGAAGAAATACCTACGTGTAGTCACTAATACAAAATACAAACCTGCAAATTTTCATTGGAAAATACTTTGTATTTCTGGCACAGTAAAAATGATAAATATGACAAATTTTGGGAAAATGGAGGCCCACTCAAATTTGCACTGCTCACACCCAGATCTGAACATTTCTCTTTTTTGCGGAGGCCAAATCGACGCTCTCGTGCAAAGTGTCCTTTCATGAAATGGTACATGCAGGTTAATAAACTTTCACCCTCACTAAAAAGATACCCATTCTAAACACCTCTTAGCAACTTATGACCAGATTATAAATATGCACTCTAATCAAGTTTACAAGGAGGCTACTAATTTAAAGGTGATGTGGCTTAGTAGTGATGCTGCATTAAGATTTAAGAGTCGATCTTAACATAAAGAAGGGGTGTTGTGAGTGTGTGGAGCTAAATAGCCCCAAGTTCGAATAGTTAAATGCCATAACTATTGTCTCGAAGAAACATAAACATATCATAAGGCAAATAACTAAAGCACGCCAAACTTTTATGGAAAACAAAGCCAATTTGTGGAAGGTCGAGGCACAGGTGTGGCAAGCCTAGCTTAAAAAATGAGTGCATGACACATGGACAATGAGGATAAGAAATTGTGACAAGGACTTGTAGATAAAACAGAGCTCAGTTCACCTGTAAATGTGTGATCAGCATAGTGAGAAGAGCATATGACCCAACCCCACCAGTATAGACCTACCAACAAAAGTAAAAAGATCATTAGAAATCTATGTCAACCCAACAATTCCAAGCAATCACTTTCTAATTATGGTGTGAAGAAATTACATATTTTGTTTTGTACCTCATTGAGCTCTCTCTGATGAAGGAAAATCTTCAGAATCATACACAAAGGTCTTAAAGCAGGCATCTTCTTGACGGCATCCTATGGTACAAAATGGAAAAGGTAAGAAAATTGTCTTGAGTATGACTGAAATATAGATGATCAGAAGTCTATATGATCATATGTCTGTCACAGATTAGCTACAACAGAGTATGTATGCCCTCCAATACTGTAGAAATTAGTCCTTTGTTGTGACAGGTACCTTGATAAAGTCCGCTGCTTGTGGTCCACCATCAATATCAAAGCTGTAAAAGGAAATGAAGATCATTACATTGTGTTAGGGCTTGCACAACATATTGAGGAGGAGACGAGAGCTTGTCGCTATAGCCATGTAAAACAAACTTAACCTGATGTCAAAAGGTATTTCACTAGTTCTTTCCACGAATTTCACAATTGGCACACGGGCCTTTGCTATTACCTGCCAAGAAACAAAAGAACATCAACACCAACAAATAACGAAATGGAACTGCAGAACAGGCGGTGATAGCTTCCAAAGCTTAACCAATGGCATTTGGTAACCTTCCAAAGTGAGTTATCCGGTATCATAATTGTCTTTTTTTCATGATAAAAGAAGTAATAGCAAATGTTTTCTTGCTTTAGAAGCTCTCGTTAAAAAAAAGTAATATGGAAAGGGTGAGAACTGAAACCTGTAGCTTTTTGGCAACACCTTTCTGAGACAATGCTTTCGCAAGAGCATATAGGCCAACTTGAGGAGTCTTAACCCTGGACTCAAATATTACAACCTGCAAAAGAAATAACACATATGAACTTCCAAAGACAAAGAAGACATTCACGTTCCTAATGAAAGTGTGTTTCCAGGTAAAAAAGGACGTGAATGCACATCGTTTGCAGCAGGCTGGTATATCCTGGTAATTTATTTTAGGGAAAATTTGCTCGAGGACACCGTTATTTTCTAGCGTTTGCCAAAACACGCCGCTTGATTTTGTCTTTGCCAGGTACCATTATAATTTTGTGGCACATATGCCAAAGTCTGGCACTTTTGCCTAGGATGACCATGCTATGGCCGGTTTTGAAAAAACTGTGCCAAACTTTCTGTTTATGGTCATGTAGTGTGTTCTGGCAAATGTGCCACCAAAATTGTAATGGTAACTGGCAAAGACATAATCGGGCGGTGTGTTTCAGAAAACACTAGAAAATAACGGTGTCCTCTAGCAAATTTTCCCTTTATTTTATCATAAAACAGCACAAGATAACCTCTCTGAACTTTCAAGGACAAAGAAGACATTACCAAAAGGAAATATGTTTTCCATGTGTTTCCAGGTAAAAGGTGGTGAAATCATTTGTAACAAGCTGATGTATCAAGGTAATTTATTTTATCATAAAACAGAACAAGATACCCTATCAGTTTCAATATGAACTGACAAGTGTAATTAATAGGTGAACTTTAGTCCAGAGAAACAGTGTGCTGTTAACCCAGACAAGTAGAGTTAAATATTGCTTGTGCTCAGTATACTCCATCCCACTTTCTCCTCCATTTTGCGGTTGTGCTGCTTTCTGCAGTTGGAAAACTGTGAATGAACTCCACCTGTACTATGTTGACTTTCTATTTTTTTCTCCTTTCTTGTTACTTCCATTGTGTAATCTTTCTTATGATCATATTCTAGCATTTTGGTTTGAAACTGTTTACCACGCTTGCTGCATGGTGATTCTAGCATTTTTATTGGAGTGAATTGCATTTCGGACCAGGTATTTTGTCACTAGTTGCACTGGACCAGGGGGGAGGGGCGCAATAAGTTTGCACTTCATACGAGGTCAGGTTGATTTAGGAAAAAAGCGAAGGGATAACCGGTCCACCTGTCTGTCAATCTGCCACACTGTACTCATCCACCATACCATACCACGCGGGAGGAGCACATGTACTAGTAGGATAAAAAGGGAAAAAGTTCTAGCTCTCTGGTATTGACGGCAAGCACAATTTAAGGAGCACAATTGATGAAAATAAGCTAAATAACTGAGAAGTGCGTAGAGATTGTAACTAAAATGCTATTTCAGCTGTACTCCAGCCCTTCATTACTTGCAGTTACAAAATACACATGTTAATAGCCCCAAAAGTTACAAAATACAGACAACGTGGCAAAGGAAGTGAAGTGCTGAAATTCAAGAGTAGGAGACAAAATACTCTTACATCAATATCACTTGTTGGTAGATAGAGCCCTGTTCTGAAAGATCCAAAGACTTCCACCTGCCATGCAAAATCAAAAATTAACAAAATGCTCCATGGCTATCTCAGAGAGAGGGAGAGGGAGAGTGCTACAATGCCTTGCAATGAGGCCATATATGCTTGACAACATCAGAGACAGCTTGCAGAGCAGCTGTCCGTGAAGATTGCTCTTCGGCAGAAGGTGAGACAAAATCACAGAAGTCAAGAATCTCTGCAACAGATAGGCAATACTTCAGTACCTCATCAGAAAAAAATTGCAGCAAAAACCATATGGTATAAGTTATTACTGAGCCCAAGTTATACTATCTAAGCCCTCAAAAACTAAGTAACATGGCTGCTTGCCAGAATCTTCTCAACATTTCCTCCATCAAAACATATGCAGCCCACTACAAGATAAGTTTTGATGAGCATTTGGACTTGTTTTAGGTGTAAATATAAGTGATATAATGTGCATTTATCGATTATGCAGACAATATTGCACCAACTGTAATTGCTATTTTCTGAAGGCGTCAAGTTGACATTCAGAGTTACTGACACATCACTCTCCAATCACTTGTTCGTCGGGGAAAATCCGAGAACTATGTGTATACATTAGAGAACACGTTTAAATGCAATTTCTAAGCATGCCAAAATCACAAATGCTTCATTTTCCTTATCACCAACGGCAGTAAGTTCTAAGCAGTGATAATGCCAAAGTTCCTAACCTTTGTGTAGCTGCAGCATGGGGCTCCTAAACCGCCTCCGGCCTCGGAACCACGCGCGCTCCGACCCCTGCGCCGGCTGCTCCGTCTTAGAGAGGGAGCTCGAAGGCGTCGCCCGTGCCGCCGCCGACGACGGGGAGGCCCGCTCGGCCTTAACAGCCGCCGAGACGTCGAGGGAGAAGAAATCGGCGGCGGGTATGTCAACGAGGGCGTCCCCAGCCGCAGTAATCTCGTTGCGGAAGACGGCATAGGTCGTGGTCGCGTTCTCCTCAGCGGCGGCGGCGGGGTAGGAGGACGACTGGGGCTCCTCCGGAAAGAAGTCCAGGGTTAGACCCGGGAGGGTATCGTAGACGCAGGCCTCGGCGCTCGCTGCGGCGGCCTCCATGACGGCGGCGGCTGTGGTGGCGGCGGCCGCTTGGGTCGGCGCTTCAGACGGATGAACCTTTTTGCCCTCGGACCGCGGGGTAGGCTTCGCGGCTTTCGCTTTGCGAGGCATTGGTCGGATCGATCAGATGGGCTTCGGTTGGACTGGGGAGGCAGCCCGGCAGAAGTTCGTCGTTTGATTATACGAGTCCGCGGATATCGGAAATGAGTTGTTGTAGCCGTCCACGATTCGGGGCCCATATACAACACAGAAACTCTAAAAAAAACGCAGAAAGCCATTTTTATCACAGCTCTGACTTCCCTCTGCACCTCTCACTTTTATCGCGACTGTGCTATATTGTTTCATGTTCCTTTTTTTTATTGTTCCTTTTTTTTATTTGCATTAGCAGATGTACATTTGGCGCATTGCAGTGTGTACATTTCCTAAACAAAGATGATGACTTGTTTGATTCGTAGGAAACAGATGGCAGAAAAAACATAGAAACAAGGAAATCACATAGGGTGTGTTTGGTAGCCCGGGCCACTTCGAATTCACTCTCCCACTAGAGATATCTGACCTCATACAACCGGGTGGGTTAAGAAAATCTGCAGTGGTACTCTGTTTGGTAGCTCGTATGAGCTGAGATTGGCCAAAAAACTGAGAAAATACAGAACAGTCCAAACTTTTACACCCAGGCCCCTAAACAGAAACAAAAAAAAGCAATCGGGCCCTCGTCTCCACCACACCGTGTGCTGGGAGCCGTTCGTCGCCGGTGACGAGCGATGGGCCGCCGGGGTGGGTGCTGAGCGGTGGGGCGACGCGGTGGCAGGTGGTTGACACGGCGGTGGGCGGCAGCGCGACCTATGCTGCTCACGGCAGCGCGACCTGCTACTGATGCCTGTGCGGGCGGAGGGTGACGAGCGCGTCAGGGCGGAGAGCGGCGAGCGCGTCGGGGAGGAGGGCGGTCAGCGCGAAGGGTGCGAAGGGGCGGTCTGGACGTCGGGGCGGAGGGCGGAGGACGGCCAGCGCGTCCGGACGAAGGGCGGCCAACGCGGTCTGTGCGTCGCGTGAACGAGGGAATAAGGAGAGAAGAGGGGTTAGGGGTCGGGTGGGGTGGAGGCCACACGGGCGCTACAGTACTTTGCGGGACGTACTCGGCCTGGGCGAGTTGAGAAGCTCGATTTGAGCTTCTCTCCTCAACCCGGCTGGGAGCCCTTTTCGGGGTGAGGTGAGCACTGCTGAGATGACCCGACCCGGGCTAACAAACAACAAAAAGTCCTCTCAGCTTGGTTGAGGACAGAATATCTGGGTATACCCAGTCTACCAAACACACCCATAGAGGACAGGATACGCGTGGTAGATTATAGAACACCACGCAACTATAGTGTCGTGTAATGGCACTATATTTTACCATGTTTGGTACATCTTTTAGTGATATAAAAGTTAATGATAATTAATACATAAGTTTCTCAATTATAGTTGCATTATACTTAATATTTTATTAGGATATAAAATTATATTTCATTAACCCATCAAACTCATTACATTACATTACATGCAACTACTTCTAACTACTTCTAATGATATTCATTCGGTCCCATTAGCCCTTTCGTACACGCATGTTGAGCTCCTTTATATTCAGCACCCCACATATCTAACAAAAATAACTAGAAGTTGAAAAAACCTAACTAGAAGAAGACTCATTATGAGCCTTTTACGGATTGAGCGCCTCTCTACTTTCCATTGACTTTTCCATCGTGACTGGGTGTAGGATCTTCGAGCACCATCCTCTAGCGCCACACAGTGACCACATCACTGCGGATCAGACCGTTATTATCCGCGAGCCATACGTCGATGACACAGATCTAAAAGAACAATAAGAGTGATTAAAAAGTAAGAACGTATTTGGAAACACTAAAGAAAGAAGAACAAGTCTATAGAATCGTATGAGCAAGTTGAATCCTCTCAAAAAAAAAGCAAGTTGAAACACGATGTATCAAAGGGAGCACCATTGGGAGCGACGTCCTCGCGCATCCACCATGGCGCCTCGGGCTATAGGCTAAAGCGGGTCAACGTCCTGTGGGGCGTGATGGAGTAATGGGACGACACCGATGAGTAGGTCAGCGGCTAGGGCAGCGCCCGTCGGTGTGTGACAGGTCGGTGGCACTCCAACGAGCTAGGAAGCGCTAGAGAGAGCGGAAAGGAGAGAGGAGAATAGACAACATAGAAGGGAGAGACGAGTAATAATGTATGGGCCTAGCATGTGAAACCCATGTCCACCTGGACTAATGGCTCATAAGTTGTGCCAAGTCGGACTTGCGGGTGGGTCCAAAAAACGACTTCAATTTGAGCTTGGCATGCCAAAAGTTTAAAATTTTAGTATATATTTTGTGTCAAAATCGTTCCATTTGGTAAATTTAACGGCGGAGATACATACTGCCTAGGCCCGCCGCTCACAAGAACGTACGTAGACAGGATCTCACCAAAATCCGTAGTTTATTTTGTTATTTCTACTGTAAAAAATGGCTCAAATTTTAAATTAGAAATCACCAAACGAACTACAAGTATGATTTAAGCTGGATCCCACCTCACCCTTAATCGCCCACTTGCTGAACGTCGTTCGCATTTATTAGCACCGCAGCGTCCCATTGGACGTTGTCAGCTTAAGAACGCCGTCTTAAGCTGACAGCTTGAGAACGGCGTCGTGCCATCAACTTCTTCGTCGCAATTTGCAGGGAACTTCTCGGTCGCAATCGCAGGGATGTGCAGGTTAGCTAGCGTAAGCGTACGTCGTCAGTCAACGTCGTCAGATCTTAACCCCGAAGCTAACGATATACTAGTCAGTCAGTCAGTCAGTCATTGCAATTGGATCCGCGCAGCTCACGCGTTGGGCACGCATACATACCAAGGCAAGGCAGCTTCCCGCGAATCTGGACTGCGACTGCGACGGCCGGCTGGAAACGCAGACCTGGTGCAGTTCCAATCCTTCGACCGTACAAGCCCGAGTTCGTGCGGTGCGGCTATGGTTGTCAGGAGGCCGGTGATCACACGCACGCGCTGCTGGCTTCTTCGGGGACGGCGATGGATTGACTTTTCGTGTCTGCTGACGAATGGTGTTGATCCCGGCAGGTTGCTCCCGTTCAATTAATTTGCCTTTAGAGCACACAGGACTTGTCTCAGCTTTAGAAGGACCCAGTCCAGATCTGGCTACTTCCCTTTTCTTGGTACGTCTCGAGTGATCGTTCTGTCCGGCCTAGACCGACTTGCAGTTTACTAGTACTAGAGCTCTGATCACAATGGTGGCCAATGGCGACTCGCCTTTCCTGCCTAGAAGTTCAGATCACATCGGGCAAACTCTGTCGATCCCTTTTCTCGCCCCACATGCATGTCCCTTCTTTTCCGCAAAGCGTTAAGATAAAAAAGCAGCTGTACTTTTTTATACTATCGCTATCGACCTAGTGCCACACATATCCAACTATTGTGGGCAATTTTGGAGTAGTCCTATCCTACCTCATCTCGCCGTTCTCTCTGGTTCACGCGTCGCTGTGATTGTTAATTTTGGGACTACGGCCTTTTAACCCAGTACACCGAGCTTCTACGGCTCCATTATTTGTTGCGTACGAGATCGAGATGCAATGCATGCAGCATGACCCCTATCCCTCTCTCGTCACCAAATCAGCGTGTGCGCCTTTAGACGATGGCATAGATTCTCTACTTTTGCACACCCAGCAAATAGTACTCCCGAAAATGACGTACCCTACGTAAGCATTCCAGTAGTTTATACGCGAGTAGATCGGCTTAGACGACACTAATTCAATACTACACTGCCCTAATGCAAGTTGAGGAATACTCCAGCCATGTGCCGACTCTTATGAGAGCTTCCATAATCTTACTGCTGGTTCTCTGGACGAGGAACTGATATGGCAGTAAAAAATTCGTCTCATCGGGGTGTATGCACGCCCACCGGATTTTCTTCGACGCGTCCTTTGTCACAAGCGTCGTGCTCGCGCCCACTTCACAGAAAACTGATTACATACTTACAACAGAGGTACAAGTGATTTAATATTTTTTTAGAACAGCTTGTAGATTTGTGAGACTGGTCATAATGTGAAATAACTTAGACTAATAACTTGCACATGCTACTAGTTTATGTTATTACCTTTATAGTGGGCAATAACATGAATGTAGTGTCATGCAAGGTCTAATTAATTAGGTTCTAGATTCATATAATCTTGGCATGTCTGATGTTATAGTAACTAGGTTACTTCCTCCGATCCATATTACTTGTCACTCAAATAGATGTATTTTAGACATGTTTTAGTGTTAGATACATCTATTTCAACGACAAGTAATATGGATCGAAAGGAAGGAGTACCACCTTTCTTTTTTTTCAGTAATTATCATGTCATGGCATCTATTTACTTAGTTGGTATTGCATGAACATGCATGTTACTAGCTAACTTACTCCCACTATGACAAGCCCGAGGAGTACGGGTCTCCAAAGATCTGAGGATCTTTTTGACTCCGATCTCCGATGCTCCTTTTATTTTAAAAACTGAAAATTATATTTGCGTGTTAAAAAAAATGGAAAACATATCAGTATGTAGCCAATATTGAATTGATGTATAACCCAATTGATAGAAAAAGTTAGACTATTTATTTATATTCTTAACACTTCCTAACGTTTAGGCTATTTTAATACTTAATGTGGGTTCGATGCAGGCCGCATTTAAAAAAAAATGCGTGACTAGGGCCTTAAACTTGTATATGAATTGATGCACTAGCCAACTGAACCAAATGTCTGAAACGATGGAAAGTGCTAGCTATATATTTACATTTTTAAAATTCTCTCACGTTTAGGCTATTTTAGTTCTTAGCTCTTAGCGTGGGTTCGATGCATGCAAATCTTTTTTAAACCGCGCGCGAGCAGGATCTTAAACTTGAGACCTCCTGTCTCTAATACCATATTGAATTTATACATTAGCCAACTGAACTAAAAGTCTGAACTGTAAAAAGAGTTAGGGTATAAATTTATATTCTTAACAACCAACAATATATCTTACATAAGTACAAAATATCAATTTCAAATACCCCTCCATCCTAAAAAGGATGTTGCAAGGTTGTCAAAATCTGAATTATTCTATATACTAAATAGTGTTTATGTGCATTCGAATTTAGACAACTTGCGACGTCTGTTTACAATGGAGAGAGTATTTATTTTGAACTACACAAAAATGACAAAAGTGCAGATCTGTATGTGCATGTTTCAAATTTCTAAATAGTACTATCAGATTTTATCTTTTTTGTAGCCCAAAATACAAAGTGTATCATGTTGCGATTTTGTATGCTAATGCAGTTGAACATTGGCTATGTGTAGTATTATTTTAAAAAATATACAATTTTTAAAAATGGTGGAAGCACCACACTTCCCATCTGGAAAGGCCGGTGAAAATATTTACAGGCTCGCCGATTAGAGTATTCCTTGCTACTCCTCGTGTTCATCGGGCCGACACATCAGATCGTTCCAAACAATCCGTTTGTAATCGTTTGGATCAAGTCACGGTCGATATGTGGAGGGGATACCCATTTGGCCGGCCTGGACACGGCTTTTTTTCTGCAAATCACTACGGGAAGAAAGGACGCTGCCGTCGCCTCTGTCCTTTGCCGTGTGCCAAAAGTCCCGGAACATGGCAAAGAGAATCTTTGCCGTGTGTAAACCAACAAGAACACGGCAAAGGACAGGTGCACGGCAAACAGCAGAAACAGAACACGGCAAAGAAAGTAACACGGCAATGGACCGACTAGAACACACGGCAAAGAAAGGAATCACGGCAAAGTTAATAAAGAAACACGGCAAAGTTTTCCTCACGGCAAAGATGTGGGCCCCGTGGCCTCGCAGTGCCACCCGCCGACAGGGGCTGACGGCAGAATCTTTGCCGTGTGCCCTCGCCGTCTGGTACACGGCAAAGATCATCTTTGCCGTGTGCTTCCATCTGTACACACGGCAAAGAATTTTTTTCACCTTTTTCTTTTCTTTAATTAGCAAGGCTTTTATTACATATATGTTAGGTGATATTATTTCATAGGATCATGAGATCACACATATGATGATAGGTTATTGTGGTCTTGATCACTATATACATGCGCCCCCCTGATTCCGACGTTCTCGTGGACTTACTCCGGCGAAACCCTGATGATCTGCGGGCCTCGGATCGTCTACCCCCCTAGACATTCTTCTGACAGGGGTAGCCCGGCGTAGCTCTCTCTTGTTTTGTGTCTGACTAGGTCATAGGATGATGTGAAACCATGTTGGTTCACAAGTTGGGGCACTATACGGCCCGGTTTCACCGTAACGGGGAGATTGTTGGAGATATGCCCTAGAGGCAATAATAAATATAGTTATTATTATATCTTTGTGTTTATGATAAATGTTTATATTCATGCTATAATAGTATTAACAAGGAAACATTAATACTTGTGTGAATTGTAAACTTAAATTGAAGTCCCTAGTATAGCCTCTATACTTCACTAGCTTGTTGGTTAATAGATGATTGTGGTTTCCCTATCATGAACATTGAGATGTTATTAACAACAAGATCATATCGTTAGGAGAATGATATGGTGGACATACTCCTATAGTTAAGCGTAGCATAAAGATCAAGTCATTTTAATAGTTCAATTGCTATATGCTTTCTGATACATAGTTACCTAATTCCTTCGACCATGAGATCATGCATATCACCTTTACCGGATGGATGCTTTGATGTCATCAAACACCACACCGTAATAGGGTGGCTATAAAGGTGGTATTGAGTGTTCGGAAAGTATTGGTTGAAACACATGGATCAAGAGTGGGATTTGTCCATCCATATGACGGATAGATATACTCTGGGCCCTCTCGGTGAAATGTCATCCAATTAGCTTGCAAGCATGTGACTGGGTCACAAGGGATCACATATCACGGGAACGAGAAAAGAGTACTTATCAGTAACGAGGTTGAACTGGGTATGCAGAGATACCGACGATCATAACCTCGGATAAGTAACATATCGTGAGACAAAGGGAAATTGGTATCGTATGTAAGTGGTTCATTCGATCGCAATGTAATCGTAGAAATATGTGGGAGCCATATGAATTTCCAGATTCCTCTATTGGTTATTGTTCGGAGAAGTGTCTCGATCATGTCCGCATAATTCACGAACCGTAGGGAGACACACTTAAGGATTCGACGTTGTTTGAGTAGTTATGGTATTATGAGAAAGAGACCGAATGTTGTTCGGAGTCTCGGATGGGATCCGGGATATCACGAGGTGATCCGGAATGGTCCGGAGAATAAGATTCATATAAGGAAAGTACCGTTTCGGAGTTGGGGAATGGTTCCGGTGTTTTCATCGGGAACATTCTAGAAGGTCCCGGAATGTCCGGCACTCCGGAGGGGGAAGGGTACATAAATGTGTCATTATGAGTTGGAATGATTGCATCATGTACTATGTGTCTTCGCTGCCCAAAATAAAGGATTTATTTAAATCCTAAATTGAAAAGTCAAACGGCCAGTTTGAAAGTCAAACGGCAATTTTGGGAAGTGGGAGGAGAGGAGGAAACCGAGTTGGGGAGGGAGTCCTCCTCCCCAAGCCGGCGCCCCACCAAGCCGAGTTGGGGAGGGACTCCCCTCCCTCCCCTTGGCCGGCCAGCCCCTCCCACCTATATAAGGAGGGGCAGGGCTCCCTCCTAGTACACACAAGTTCCTATCCTCTAAACTAAACCCTAGCCCTAAACCCCGGTTTAGAGCTATTTCGGTTTAGAGCCTTCTAATTGGTTTAGAGCCTTCTAATTGGTGTGTCTAATTACTAGACCACTAATAGCCTCTCTCATACTCCACCATACTCGCACCGGCTTAAGGCGAAGCCCTGCGGGATTTCCCCTCTACTTCCGGTACCACGCCGTTGTGCTGCCGGAATCACGAGGAGAGTGCTACAACCTCCGCTGCCTGCTGGAACAAGGGAGAGGAAGGTCTTCGTCGAGTACCGAACGTGTGACCGACTGCGGGAGCGCTGCGGGAACGCGGCGCTGGAAGGATCGTCTACGCGATCTTGAGATCGGAAAGAGTACGACTACATCACCCACGAGAATCTGCTCTCGTTAACCGCTTTGGAATCTTCGAGGGTAAGTTATTCCATCGACTCGTTGCTACAATCTAGTAGATAGATCTTGGCTTGTTTGTTTGTATGCGGTAGAAAATTTTTGTTTTCCATGCTACGAACCCCTACAGTGGTATCAGAGCCGTGTCTATATGTAGATCTGTTGCACGAGTAGAACACAATGGTCATTGTGGGCGTTGATGCTTTTATTGTAGATTGCTTTTTGTGTACTTTGCATCTTGCGGTATGTTGGGATGAAGCGGCCCGGGCTAACCTTACATGACATCGTTCATGAGACTTGCTCCACGCTTGACATGCAACTCGTATTGCATAAGTGGCTTTGCGGGTGCCTGTTTCTCCTAGCATAGTAAAGATCCAATTTACAACGGGTAATCAACAATGCTAGTATCAATGTTGTGGTTCTTGTTCGTAGGTTAGAACGACACTTATGGAAAGCCCCAAACCACGTAAAATATGCAAAGAAAGTAGAAGCGTCTAACTTTGTTTTGCAGGGGTGTGCAGTGATGTGATATGGCCATGATTGTGATTATATTTGATGTATGCAATGTTCCTTATTGTAAGTTGGCAACCGGCAGGAGCCATATGGTTGTCTTTAATTTCTGTTAAGACCTGCGTGTCTATTCAAAATAGTTGTAATAGTTGAAGCCGGTGGACGACAACCATGGTGAAGCGTCATTGACCTTGATGCAATGCTGGTGATGATGGAGATCATGTTCGTGCTTGAAGATGGAGATCGGAAGCACAAAGAAGAAAGGCCATATCATATCACATATTATGAATTGCATGTGATGTTAATCCTTTATGCATCTTGTATTGCTTAGTAGACGACGGTAGCATTATAAGATGATCCCTCATGCACATAAATTTCAAGTTCTAAAGTGTTCACCCTTAGTATGCACCGTTGCCAAAGCTTGTTGCTTCGAAGCACCACGTGATGATCGGGTGTCTTTGATTCCGCGGGTGAATACAACGTAAGCAAGCCAGATTTGCTTATGCGGTAGCTAAGGTTTGATCTTGACGAGCCTAGCATGTACAGACATGGCCTCAGGAACACGGATTACCGAAAGGTAGAGCATGAGTCATATAGTAGATATGATGAACATGTTGATTGTTCGCCATTGAAGCCATATCAACTCTCGTGATGATCGGTTTTGATGTGGTGGATTTGGTTCGTGTGATCACTAAAACAATGTGAGGGATGTTGTTTTGAGTGGGAGTTCACCTAGATTAATTTAATTATTAATTAGAACTCAATTTATCATAAACTAAATCAAAGTGAATTTGCATAGTTGTTGTAGTCATTGGCATCCGTTTACCACCTTGCGCTTAGTTATAATTGAGATGATAGAACTATAGAATTCTGGTTAGTTACTTTACGAACTGGTATCGTATTGTTTTGAAGTGTTAATCTAAAGTTTAAAAGTCCTATTGCAAACTTTCAGTAAGTTCCGGTTACTCCATGAAGTTTAATAATTGGTATTAAATCAAGAGTAACAATTCCAAGTGTTAGTATATAAAGTATCATGTTTGTCTCCATGATTCTTGATATTCAAAGGATTGTCTTAATATCAAGGTTATCTAGGATCTGAAAGAGTTGTTTCAAAAACCATGATATGTGGAAGATATTGTGATATCTGAAACAAAGTTTTGGTTGCAACATGATAGAGTATAATATGGCAAAAGTCATGTTCTCATATTTGATGAGAATTTGCAAAAGGTTGGAGACACTAGTTATCCTAATCCTCCAAAAGGTTTTGGAGAGCAACATTATACTCGCGATTCACCGTTATAAGCTAAAAGTAGCTTGGTCATGGACGATTCCATGATAAAGGTGAATATTTGATGTAGGTAAAATGTTTACTACACCAATAGATTACTAAAGAAAGGAATTTGAAAGAACACCAAACATTTGATGATGGTGATCTACTTCAAAGTGCAAATCCAAAGACATTGGTATTTAATTATACACGCTTTGGACTATGTGTCATATGTATGACTCCACTATTAATGTTGATAGATTCTTTCAAACAGAAAAGGAAATACTGAAAGAGAATCTCAGAAATATATGGCAGAAAAGAAAAGACTAGAATTGTTCAGTTTAAGTATATAGATGATATACATGTTATGGCTATATTCTTTGCTCATTAAACAATGTGGTTCTTAAGTATTTTATACTGAATTTGTTGGTATGAATCGTCATACGAAACAACACAATTCATGAACTACAATGGCCTAAGTAACTAGCAAAAGAATATGTGATGATGTTCATCGAGAACAAATAAAGGGTTATTGTGTTGCTCGTTAAAACATCAAAGCTTGCCTTCAAGATTTGTTTTATCAGGTATTATGAGAACAAAAGGGTTGTTCAAATAATTGCCGTAATCCATAAAAGATGGATGATTCACAAATCTCGTTGGAGAAATCACATCCATAAAACTAGTGCTAAAAAAAATGTCGAAAGACAAATTGATTGAAAGATCACTTAGGAAGTGACATCGCAGTTTAAATTATATTGGAAAGAAAACATGAAGAAACTCCATGTGGATGGAATTTTGGAGTCTTTTGATTTTTGATCAAATGACGTTTGTGAAACTTTCCTAGAGAATAATTAAAACTTCGTTCATAGGCCAAAAGGGAACGAAAGACTAGCTTATTGGAACTTGTGCATATTGTTGTACGAACTCCATTATGTGTAGTCAAGAGCGATGGATTTCAACTTCATATGCTTTCTCCGAAAATTTGAGTGAATATATGAATATTTACTTAATAAGGATGAAGTATGAAATATTTGAAAAGTTCAAAGATTTCAAGATGAAGTACAAAATCATTGTAACAAGAATATAAATAGTTTATGATAAGATCATAAAGGAAGATATTTGAGTTACAAGTTTAGCATAATACCTAAGATTTAAGGAATCGTTCCGTGGATTTGCATTTCCTGAAACACCATAAGAGTATGGAGCGTTCGAGATATGTAATTAAAACCTTGTTTGACATGGTAAGATCAAAGGTGTAAAATATAGAACTGCCATTATATTTTAAAGATTAAAATCTTTAGAGACTACCGCTTTTCCACTAAAAAGAGCTCCATCATAATCCGCTGAAATGACACCATATAAAGTTATGGTTTGGGATAAAACCCAAGTAGTCCTTTCTTGAAACATTGGTATGCTATGCATAAGAAAGATGTGTGCAACCAAAGTCGGATAAACCTGTCTTTGTATAAATATTAAGTATTCCTCCACAAACACCGGAGACAAAAGTGTTTGTCGCTTAGAACGTCAAGTTTCTTTGAGAAGGAATTTTTCGTGAAAAGTTAAAGTGGGAGGACAATAGAACTTTGATAAGGTTAAAAGAACCTTAGCTATATGTGCAGAGTTGCGCAGCACCGAAAAGTGTTCCGGAGGCAGCAATAATGCTCATGGCTCACGTGCCTCAAAGGTTGTGGTCACAGGAGGTCTAAGTTTCTATTGAAACAAGTAGGTCGAGTAAACAATCAAATACTAAGATTTGAGGGTTGAATCATTATTTGAGAATAATGAACGGACTACATGCAAAGAAGCGATGATGGGCCCTGACTCCGTCAAATGGCTTGAAGCCATAAAATCCGTGATAATTCCATACACGAGAAATCAAGTTTTGAACTTGAAGGACCCTCGAGAAAGGTGTAAGACCTTACAGTTGTGTTTGGATCTATAAAGAAATAGACATGGATGTTTCACATCTATAGTCGACATGTTGGGAGAGAGTTCACAACAATGTTCAAGGATTGACTATGACAAGATTTGATCTTTCATAGCGATATTTAGTCTATACGGATTAATATAGCAACCACTACATATAATTTTGTTATGTGGTAGTTGAATAAACAAAACAAGTTCTTCTAATAGAATTGTTACCTAGGACGTGAGCATGACATGGTCCAAAGGGTTTTGTTAATTCAAAGGATGCTGAATGCATATGCAAACTTCAATGGTTGAAGTAAGCATAGCGGAGTTGGAATCTTCACTATGATGAAACTGTTAAAAGAGTTTAATTTCATCGGAGACAATGAAGATGCTTGCATTTGCAAGAAATTAAGTGGGAGCGCTAAAGACATATTTCTAATACATTATGTGGAGGACATATTGTTGATTAGAAATGATGTATCTTTTATTAACACATATTAAGAATTTCATCCTGATGAAAGACTTAGGCAAAACCCAAATATTTGGCATCAATAGATGCTAATATGGTTGTGCCAGAAGTACATAAAACGAGATATTGAATGAGTTCAATATAGAAACTACAAGAAAAGGTTCTTGTCGCACAGAAAGGATTGAAAGAGTTCAATGTTGATGATATATTCAAGTGTATTGACATTTGGTAAGTGAAACAAAGATTCAAGTATAGATTGATACTTGATGTATGAAATCACAAAGAGTGTTTATATCAATCATACTGTGGTATGTACAAATCCAGATATGTCCTATGCTCTAAAAGTTATGAGCATATACCAGAATGATTCATAAGATGATCATTGGACGATAGTAAGGATATTCTTATGATCTTTTGGAAGAACTAAGAGTATATTATTTGTAGAAGTGACAAATAGATGGTTAGTTCATTGTAAAAGTACTACATTGATACTAGTTTTGTCACAGAGTACAAATTAAGTTTATCTCAATCTAAATTAAGGGTGGCACAATATAATGGAAAGTGAGTTCCATAATGGATTTGGATGAGTTCCAAAGTTAAGACATTGTGACAGATACTTCAACAAAAGGCTAAGTATATGACTGCTATTATAGCAGCAAAAGAGGGCATTTGTGTCAAGTAGTTTGTTATCAAACTAGGTGTAGTTCACAACGGGATAATACTATGAAGATATATTGTGCGACAATATTATCAACATGTTTTAACCCCAAAGAACTAAAGGTCACACCGAAAGACCAAATTATACAAAGCCATCTCATTAGAGAATGAGTGATGCGTAGAGACGCAAAGACATGCAATTACACACGGACCTGGAAGTGTCAGATCCGGAGATCAGTTGACCACTAGCAATCGTGTACATGCAACACCGGAAAGCCATAGGTGTTGAATACACAAAGGTTTGAAACTAGATTATTGACTCTAGTGCAAGTGGGAGACTGTTGGAGATATGCCCTAGAGGCAATAATAAATATAGTTATTATTATATCTTTGTGTTTATGATAAATGTTTATATTCATGCTATAATAGTATTAACAAGGAAACATTAATACTTGTGTGAATTGTAAACTTAAATTGAAGTCCCTAGTATAGCCTCTATACTTCACTAGCTTGTTGGTTAATAGATGATTGTGGTTTCCCTATCATGAACATTGAGATGTTATTAACAACAAGATCATATCGTTAGGAGAATGATATGGTGGACATACTCCTATAGTTAAGCGTAGCATAAAGATCAAGTCATTTTAATAGTTCAATTGCTATATGCTTTCTGATACATAGTTACCTAATTCCTTCGACCATGAGATCATGCATATCACCTTTACCGGATGGATGCTTTGATGTCATCAAACACCACACCGTAATAGGGTGGCTATAAAGGTGGTATTGAGTGTTCGGAAAGTATTGGTTGAAACACATGGATCAAGAGTGGGATTTGTCCATCCATATGACGGATAGATATACTCTGGGCCCTCTCGGTGAAATGTCATCCAATTAGCTTGCAAGCATGTGACTGGGTCACAAGGGATCACATATCACGGGAACGAGAAAAGAGTACTTATCAGTAACGAGGTTGAACTGGGTATGCAGAGATACCGACGATCATAACCTCGGATAAGTAACATATCGTGAGACAAAGGGAAATTGGTATCGTATGTAAGTGGTTCATTCGATCGCAATGTAATCGTAGAAATATGTGGGAGCCATATGAATTTCCAGATTCCTCTATTGGTTATTGTTCGGAGAAGTGTCTCGATCATGTCCGCATAATTCACGAACCGTAGGGAGACACACTTAAGGATTCGACGTTGTTTGAGTAGTTATGGTATTATGAGAAAGAGACCGAATGTTGTTCGGAGTCTCGGATGGGATCCGGGATATCACGAGGTGATCCGGAATGGTCCGGAGAATAAGATTCATATAAGGAAAGTACCGTTTCGGAGTTGGGGAATGGTTCCGGTGTTTTCATCGGGAACATTCTAGAAGGTCCCGGAATGTCCGGCACTCCGGAGGGGGAAGGGTACATAAATGTGTCATTATGAGTTGGAATGATTGCATCATGTACTATGTGTCTTCGCTGCCCAAAATAAAGGATTTATTTAAATCCTAAATTGAAAAGTCAAACGGCCAGTTTGAAAGTCAAACGGCAATTTTGGGAAGTGGGAGGAGAGGAGGAAACCGAGTTGGGGAGGGAGTCCTCCTCCCCAAGCCGGCGCCCCACCAAGCCGAGTTGGGGAGGGACTCCCCTCCCTCCCCTTGGCCGGCCAGCCCCTCCCACCTATATAAGGAGGGGCAGGGCTCCCTCCTAGTACACACAAGTTCCTATCCTCTAAACTAAACCCTAGCCCTAAACCCCGGTTTAGAGCTATTTCGGTTTAGAGCCTTCTAATTGGTTTAGAGCCTTCTAATTGGTGTGTCTAATTACTAGACCACTAATAGCCTCTCTCATACTCCACCATACTCGCACCGGCTTAAGGCGAAGCCCTGCGGGATTTCCCCTCTACTTCCGGTACCACGCCGTTGTGCTGCCGGAATCACGAGGAGAGTGCTACAACCTCCGCTGCCTGCTGGAACAAGGGAGAGGAAGGTCTTCGTCGAGTACCGAACGTGTGACCGACTGCGGGAGCGCTGCGGGAACGCGGCGCTGGAAGGATCGTCTACGCGATCTTGAGATCGGAAAGAGTACGACTACATCACCCACGAGAATCTGCTCTCGTTAACCGCTTTGGAATCTTCGAGGGTAAGTTATTCCATCGACTCGTTGCTACAATCTAGTAGATAGATCTTGGCTTGTTTGTTTGTATGCGGTAGAAAATTTTTGTTTTCCATGCTACGAACCCCTACAGAGATTCCCCCTTATACAGGTCCATAACCTTTCTCTTCTAGGTTAGAGCGCATGCATGCGAGGGGGGGCACATGCAATCACCTATACCAACCTTGCACCACACTCACACACATATGCTAGGGACACATGCAAGTTTTCAGATGATTCCGACGTTCTCGTGGACTTCCTCCGGCGAAACCCTGATGATCTGCGGGCCTCGAATCGTCTACCCCCCTAGACATTCTTCTGACAGGGGTAGCCCGGCGTAGCTCTCTCTTGTTTTGTGTCTCACTAGGTCATAGGATGATGTGAAACCATGTTGGTTCACAAGTTGGGGCACTATACGGCCCGGTTTCACCGTAACGGGGAGATTCCCCCTTATACAGGTCCATAACCTTTCGCTTCTAGGTTAGAGCGCATGCATGCGAGGGGGGGCACATGCAATCACCTATACCAACCTTGCACCACACTCACACACATATGCTAGGGACACATACAAGTTTTCAGATGATTCCGACGTTCTCGTGGACTTACTCCGGCGAAACCCTGATGATCTGCGGGACTCGGATCGTCTACCCCCCTAGACATTCTTCTGACAGGGGTAGCCCGGCGTAGCTCTCTCTTGTTTTGTGTCTGACTAGGTCATAGGATGATGTGAAACCATGTTGGTTCACAAGTTGGGGCACTATACGGCCCGGTTTCACCGTAACGGGGAGATTCCCCCTTATACAGGTCCATAACCTTTCGCTTCTAGGTTAGAGCGCATGCATGCGAGGGGGGGCACATGCAATCACCTATACCAACCTTGCACCACACTCACACACAGGACACATGCAAGTTTTCAGATGATTCCGACGTTCTCGTGGACTTACTCCGGCGAAACCCTGATGATCTGCGGGCCTCGGATCGTCTACCCCCCTAGACATTCTTCTGACAGGGGTAGCCCGGCGTAGCTCTCTCTTGTTTTGTGTCTGACTAGGTCATAGCATGATGTGAAACCATGTTGGTTCACAAGTTGGGGCACTATACGGCCCGGTTTCACCGTAACAGGGAGATTCCCCCTTATACAGGTCCATAACCTTTCGCTTCTAGGTTAGAGCGCATGCATGCGAGGGGGGCACATGCAATCACCTATACCAACCTTGCACCACACTCACACACATATGCTAGGGACACATGCAAGTTTTCAGATGATTCCGACGTTCTCGTGGACTTCCTCCGGCGAAACCCTGATGATCTGCGGGCCTCGGATCGTCTACCCCCCTAGACATTCTTCTGACAGGGGTAGCCCGGCGTAGCTCTCTCTTGTTTTGTGTCTCACTAGGTCATGGGATGATGTGAAACCATGTTGGTTCACAAGTTGGGGCACTATGCGGCCCGGTTTCACCGTAACAGGGAGATTCCCCCTTATACAGGTCCATAACCTTTCGCTTCTAGGTTAGAGCGCATGCATGCGAGGGGGGCACATGCAATCACCTATACCAACCTTGCACCACACTCACACACATATGCTAGGGACACATGCAAGTTTTCAGATGATTCCGACGTTCTCGTGGACTTCCTCCGGCGAAACCCTGATGATCTGCGGGCCTCGGATCGTCTACCCCCCTAGACATTCTTCTGACAGGGGTAGCCCGGCGTAGCTCTCTCTTGTTTTGTGTCTCACTAGGTCATAGGATGATGTGAAACCATGTTGGTTCACAAGTTGGGGCACTATACGGCCCGGTTTCACCGTAACGGGGAGATTCCCCCTTATACAGGTCCATAACCTTTCGCTTCTAGGTTAGAGCGCATGCATGCGAGGGGGGGCACATGCAATCACCTATACCAACCTTGCACCACACTCACACACATATGCTAGGGACACATGCAAGTTTTCAGATGATTCCGACGTTCTCGTGGACTTCCTCCGGCGAAACCCTGATGATCTGCGGGCCTCGGATCGTCTACCCCCCTAGACATTCTTCTGACAGGGGTAGCCCGGCGTAGCTCTCTCTTGTTTTGTGTCTGACTAGGTCATAGGATGATGTGAAACCATGTTGGTTCACAAGTTGGGGCACTATACGGCCCGGTTTCACCGTAACGGGGAGATTCCCCCTTATACAGGTCCATAACCTTTCGCTTCTAGGTTAGAGCGCATGCATGCGAGGGGGGCACATGCAATCACCTATACCAACCTTGCACCACCCTCACACACATATGCTAGGGACACATGCAAGTTTTCAGATGATTCCGACGTTCTCGTGGACTTCCTCCGGCGAAACCCTGATGATCTGCGGGCCTCGGATCGTCTACCCCCCTAGACATTCTTCTGACAGGGGTAGCCCGGCGTAGCTCTCTCTTGTTTTGTGTCTCACTAGGTCATAGGATGATGTGAAACCATGTTGGTTCACAAGTTGGGGCACTATACGGCCCGGTTTCACCGTAACGGGGAGATTCCCCCTTATACAGGTCCATAACCTTTCGCTTCTAGGTTAGAGCGCATGCATGCGAGGGGGGGCACATGCAATCACCTATACCAACCTTGCACCACACTCACACACATATGCTAGGGATACATGCAAGTTTTCAGATGATTCCGACGTTCTCGTGGACTTACTCCGGCGAAACCCTGATGATCTGCGGGCCTCGGATCGTCTACCCCCCTAGACATTCTTCTAACAGGGGTAGCCCGGCGTAGCTCTCTCTTGTTTTGTGTCTCACTAGGTCATAGGATGATGTGAAACCATGTTGGTTCACAAGTTGGGGCACTATACGGCCCGGTTTCACCGTAACGGGGAGATTCCCCCTTATACAGGTCCATAACCTTTCGCTTCTAGGTTAGAGCGCATGCATGCGAGGGGGGGCACATGCAATCACCTATACCAACCTTGCACCACACTCACACACATATGCTAGGGACACATGCAAGTTTTCAGATGATTCCGACGTTCTCGTGGACTTACTCCGGCGAAACCCTGATGATCTGCGGGCCTCGGATCGTCTACCCCTCTAGACATTCTTCTGACAGAGGTAGCCCGGCGTAGCTCTCTCTTGTTTTGTGTCTCACTAGGTCATAGGATGATGTGAAACCATGTTGGTTCACAAGTTGGGGCACTATACGGCCCGGTTTCACCGTAACGGGGAGATTCCCCCTTATACAGGTCCATAACCTTTCGCTTCTAGGTTAGAGCGCATGGATGCGAGGGGGGACACATGCAATCACCTATACCAACCTTGCACCACACTCACACACATATGCTAGGGACACATGCAAGTTTTCAGATGATTCCGACGTTCTTGCGGACTTCAACCGGCGAAACCCTGATGATCTGCGGGCCTCGGATCGTCTACCTAATGGAAATGAAGTTCAGCATCCTCTAGAACCTTATGGTCTATTGCAAAGTTAGTGTTTCCATGGTCTGAATACTAACAAATAGGCAACAAAAAGTTAAATCATTTGAAAGAAAAAATAAAAAGAAAATTAGAAAAATGCATGAGACACACGGCAAAGGACAAAGCACACGGCAAAGATGTCCTTTGCCGTGTGCCTGTGGCCGTAAAACACACGGCAAAGGTCCTTTGCCGTGTGTCTCTATCCCACAGACACACGGCAAAGAATTTTTTTCACCTTTATCAAGGCTTTTATTACTTATATGTTAGGTGATATTATTTCATAGGATCATGAGATCACACATATGATGATAGGTTATTGTGGTCTTGATCACTATATACATGCACCCCCTGATTCCGACGTTCTCGTGGACTTACTCCGGCGAAACCCTGATGATCTGCGGGCCTCGGATCGTCTACCCCCTAGACATTCTTCTGACAGGGGTAGCCCGGCGTAGCTCTCTCTTGTTTTGTGTCTCACTAGGTCATAGGATGATGTGAAACCATGTTGGTTCACAAGTTGGGGCACTATACGGCCCGGTTTCACCGTAACGGGGAGATTCCCCCTTATACAGGTCCATAACCTTTCGCTTCTAGGTTAGAGCGCATGCATGCGAGGGGGGGCACATGCAATCACCTATACCAACCTTGCACCACACTCACACACATATGCTAGGGACAAATGCAAGTTTTCAGATGATTCCGACGTTCTCGTGGACTTACTCCGGCGAAACCCTGATGATCTGCGGGCCTCGGATCGTCTACCCCCCTAGACATTCTTCTGACAGGGGTAGCCCGGCGTAGCTCTCTCTTGTTTTGTGTCTCACTAGGTCATAGGATGATGTGAAACCATGTTGGTTCACAAGTTGGGGCACTATACGGCCCGGTTTCACCGTAACGGGGAGATTCCCCCTTATACAGGTCCATAACCTTTCGCTTCTAGGTTAGAGCGCATGGATGCGAGGGGGGGCACATGCAATCATCTATACCAACCTTGCACCACACTCACACACATATGCTAGGGACACATGCAAGTTTTCAGATGATTCCGACGTTCTTGCGGACTTCAACCGGCGAAACCCTGATGATCTGCGGGCCTCGGATCGTCTACCTAATGGAAATGAAGTTCAACATCCTCTAGAACCTTATGGTCTATTGCAAAGTTAGTGTTTCCATGGTCTGAATACTGACAAATAGCCAACAAAAAGTTAACTAAAAACTTTAAATAAATACAACTAAAAGAAAAAATAAAAATAAAATTAGAAAATACCTAAAGGCACACGGCAAAGGGCAAAACACACGGCAAAGAGGTCTTTTGCCGTGTGTCTCTGCAGGCACACGGCAAAGGTTCTTTGCCGTGTGTTTTTACAACCAGGTACATGGCAAAGATCTTTGCCGTGTTCCGCACGGTGTGGCACACGGCAAAGGGGTGACCATAATATCGGCCCGCGCGGGCCCGTGCCCTCCCCTGCCTTATCCCCTCCCCTGCCCGACTCGCCTCCCACCACACGCTCCTGCGCGCCGCCACGCTCCTGCGCCGCCGACGCCCCCTCTCCTGCGCCGCCACCGCCCCTGCCTCCTTCTCTGGCCGCCGCCGCCGGCACCTCTGCCTCCACCCGGCCCCGTCCCCGCCTGCACCGACCCCGGCCCCATCCGCCCCCGCCCAATCCGGACGCTTCCGCCGCCCAAGCCCCTGCCCCCGGCCATGGGAGCTCTCCGCTCCACTGGTAGGAGCTGGGCCGCCAGCCCGCCTCTGTTGCCCGCCTCTGCCGCCCCCACCGACAACTGCATCCACCATCGGTATGTGCCTAGTATTTTTTGTTAGTGTAGTGTAGTATAGTATATATATGTGTGTGTAGTGTAGTGTAGTATAGTAGTAATATTGTTAGATATATGTGTATGTGTATATTAGTAATTAAGCATTTATTTAGCAAAATGGACAAGTTACTAGTATGATGTATGATGTATGTAGTGGTAGTTCTAGTGTTGTACTAAGTTATTAGTAAAGTGTATTTAGTGATAGTTTTATTGTCATATATTACATTAGGGTAGTTTTAGTGGTAGATTTAGCAAAATGGACAAGTTACTAATATGTTGGATTTAGTGGTAGTATTTTCTAGTATGTTGTTTCATATATGCATGTGTATAGTAGTAATTTAGGAATTATATGTGTAAAATTTTGGCTTGTATTTTGGCATATATAAATACATGTGTATATTACTAATTTTTCTTCGTGTAGGATATTTGTCGAGTCTGAGGGTGGGGTTGTCGACGGCGTAGGTCATTTTGCGGGAGGGTCGAGCATCTTCTTCACCTCTCGATCACGCTTCAAGGGTAAAAATCTATTCTCCTATCTTGCAAATACCTAGGGTTATTTTCGTGTGTAGATCACCAAGTCTGTTGCGTTACCTAGGCGTCTCTTCCCGGCCGTAAGGGTTACGCGGATAAATATGCATTAGTGGTCTCGCATATTATGAAGCGTAACTCTTACGGCATTTATCGGGACAGCCGGCAGATGCGTAGTTGGGTATGTTTTCCTTGTTCTACTCCAGTCCGAGATAGGATTTCGGCTGCGCCTCCCTGTTGTTCTCCGGATGCACATCCCTCTTGGCTTTTTGCCGAGACGTGTATCGGGAGAGCAGCGGGGAGGTGCTGCCGAAATTCTGTGTCGGATCGGGGTAGAGCAGGGAGAACATACTCAATCTACGGATCCGGCAGTTGATAGTACCCTCTTTACCTATTAGAGAGATAGGTGGATATATTTATGGCGTAAAATATATGTTTGCTAAAATTAACCGAACTAATACCGGATTTATTTATATGGCATGATTAATTGAAAGCATTATATATGTCCTTTTTGGTACTGATTAGAGGATGGAGAATCGTGACTGGATGTATGATGGCTATGTCAGTAAGTGGGACTTTACCTTAGAATGGCAAGAAAAGGCCGAGGACTTTGTGAACCGGGCATTTGCCGTCCCCAGCAGACCCAGAAGAATTTTCTGCCCCTGTGCAAGATGCAAGAACCTAAATACACATTCGAAGGATGATGTGAGTACTCACCTGCTCAATTACGGGTTCACACCATCCTATAAGACTTGGACATTCCATGGTGAAAAGTTAGCGAAACGTGCTAGGAGGGAGTCACGGCAGGGTCAGCAGCAGAGTCAGCCAAGGGGAGAATTTGATGCTGGTTTTGATAGGTGCATAGAAAACTTTGTGAATGCTAATGCGCCTGAAAGCCCTCATGTAGAGGCGGAGACTCCTCAGGAGGCGGAGACAAGTGAGGAGCCGGAGGAAAACACGGCAAAGTACTACGAGACTTTGTTTGCCTCACAGAGACCCCTTCATGCACATACAGATGTTACCCAACTGGATGCCATAGCTCGCCTTTTGGCCTTCAAGAGCCACAGGAACTTGACCAGAGAGGACTTTGATGATATGCTTGCCGTCGTTGGCAGCATTCTGCCGAAAGGGCACCTCTTGCCGGAGAACTTCTACTATTCGACCAAACTCCTCCGTGACCTTAAGATGTCATATGAGCCGATACACGCTTGTCCGAAGGGATGCATGCTATTCACAAAGGAGCATGCTAAGACAAATTATTGTATCCGCTGCAAATCCTCTAGGTACTTTGAGGTCGATCCCGATGGTGATGGTCAGAAGAGGCAGACCGGGGTTGCCCAAAACATTCTTCGGTATCTTCCAATCATACCGAGGCTCCAGCGACTCTTCATGACCGAGGATACTGCCCAGCAGATGCAGTGGGCAGTAGAAGGGAACAGATACCTCGACAAGATGATACATCCGTCGGATGGTAGTGCATGGAAGAACTTTGTCAAGAAATATCCTGATAAAGCCGGTGACAAGAGGAGCGTAGCAGTTGCCATATCAACCGATGGGTTCAATCCATATGGCATGTCGGCTTCAGCATATAGTTGTTGGCCAGTGTTTGTTATTACCCTGAACCTCCCCCCTGGCGTCTGCATGAGATCAGAGAACATGTTTGTCTCGATGATAATCCCAGGGCCGAAATACCCGGGTAAGAACATGAATGTGTATCTAGAACCGCTGGTGGATGACTTGCTTCGTGGCTGGGAAGGTCGGGGGATCCGAACATTTGACGCTTCAAACAACGAGCACTTCGATATGTATGTCTGGTACCATACCTCTCTGCATGACCTACCAGCAGTGCGTTGTTCTGCGGCTGGTGTACACATGGGAAGTGGCCTTGCCCAGTGTGCATGCAATCTCTGACTTTCTTCTGGCTGTCGAAGGGAGGCAAGTATTCCTGCTTTGATGAACATCGACAGTGTCTTGAGCCGAATCATCCATATAGGAGTGACAAAAAGAGGTTCAAGAAAGGTCGTGTTGTCCATGATCCAAAGCCACGTCTAAAGACCGGAAAGGAAATCAAGGCTGAGTTGGAAGCTCTCCAGCCAAACTCCGATGGGAATGGTTTCGTGGGATACGGGGATACGCACCAGTGGACCCACATTCCGTGCTTATGGAATCTCCCTTACTTTGAGGATCTTGAGCTCCCGCATAACATTGATGTAATGCACACCGAAAAGAATATCGGTGAGGCCCTTTGGAGCACCATAATGCAAACCGAGAAGACGAAAGATAACATCAAGGCTCGAATTGATCAAGAAGCATTGTGCGATAGGCCAAAGTTGAACATGCAGCCACCCGGAGCCAAAGGCAGAAAAAGGTGGTCTAAGCCAAAGGCTCCTTTCTGCCCAACAAAGCCCCAAAGAAGGGAGATCTTCCAGTGGATCGCGCAAAGTTTGTTTTTCCCTGATGGTTATGCGGCCAACTGGATGAGGGGTGCGAACATGGAAACGTTGCGAGTACAAGGGCTCAAGAGTCATGACTACCACGTATGGCTTGAGCGGATAATGCCGGTGATGATTCGAGGCTATGTCGATGAGGAGACTTGGCGAGTGCTGTCGAGGTTGAGCTTTTTCTTCCCCAGATTTGTGCTAGGGAGTTAGACCGTAAAGTGCTTGAGAAGTTACATGAACAGGCACCCGAGTTGCTTTGCGATCTAGAGATGCTCCTTCCGCCAGGGTTCTTCAATCCGATGCAACATATGATCTTGCATCTTGCGGACGAGGCTTTAAAGGGGGGACCTGTGTGGGCCCGTTGGCAGTTTCCGCCCGAGAGAGAAACAAAGAAGCTTCGTAAGAAAACAGGCAATAAATGCAAGATCGAGGCATCCATAGCCGAGGCAGTCCTTAACGAGGAGGTTGCAAACTTCACCACAAAGCACTATGATGCCAACATTCCCACAAAGCACAACCCAGTGTTTCGTTACAATGCCGCCAACCCTGAAGATGTACCTAATCTTAGCATCTTCGTTGGGCTAGGTGGCAAATCAAGTGGCACAAAGAGGTTCGCAATGAAAAAACTTGAGCGGGAGTTGATCCACTCGTATGTCTTGAACACCATGGAAGAAGTGAAGCCGTACATCGAGTAAGTGATCACCATTTAGTTTTCCGCAAACATTCACTGCTATGTCCGTGCCTAACTCTCCTTTAAATTGTTATAGACGATTCAAGAGTGCACATTGGAAGAATCCAAATAGGGAGCCTAACCCTCAAGAGGAGCAGGATCTTTTCGATAAGGGTGGTGGTTTCGGTTTCGTCAGCTGGTTCTGTGGTTTGGTACTATTCGAGCCAACTTGTTGTGCTACACTTCTTGTGATAAACTTCTTATGCTAAACTTCTCGTTCTAACTTGTAGGCAAGAACTGACAAAGAGATGCAACCCGAGCTGAGAAATATTGCCAGGGGCTTTAACCATTCAGTCGACACGTTCAATGCTTATGACGTGAATGGGTATCGCTTCCATACCCATGAATACACAACTAGCCGGCCCAACCGGAAGACAACAAATAGCGGGGTCTTTTGTGAAGGCTCAGATGGCCTCCAGTACTATGGAAGAGTCGAGGGTATATATGAGCTGAATTACGGTTTTGGCAAAGGGCTAAATCCCGTTGTATTCAAATGTCATTGGTTTGACCCACATAAGGTGAAACGGGATCCTGAAATTGGACTGGTCGAAGTTAAGAGAAACTCCGTTTATGCGGGAGATGATGTTTACATTTTGGCTACTCAGGCCTTCCAAGTATTCTATCTTCCGTACCCATGCCAAAACCCGACAAAACGTCTACAGGACTGGGATGTTGTGATGACGGTACCGACACGCAATAGGCCGCCCTTGCCAAACAAGGATGATTACCGCCGCCTAGACCCCTCAACAAATGATGGCGAGTTTTATCAAGAAGAAGGGCTCCCCGGGCAATTCACTATCGACTTGTCCGCCGATGGTGACATGGTCGTAGACGATGAGCAAGAAGAAGCTGAGGAGGAAGACACTGCGCAAGATGAAGCTGAGGAGGTTCACAACCAACAAGATGTGAGTTTGCTCGAGGCGTTCCATGCAGGCCTTGACGTGAACGATCCACAGGGACCACCTCTAGGTTTCGTGGATGATTATTGGTGGCCGGAAAATGATAGCGATGACGAAACCTCTCGTCCAATTCATAATCCCGACTCAGGCTTCTGATCCATGCATGTAGTAGTAATAATCTTTGTAGTAGTGTTTGCTATGTAATCCCGCCGGGCTATGTAATAAAATTTCTTTCCTTTTGTCTTTGTATTTGTAAGAACTCTATTCTATGTAATAAAATTTCTTTCCTTTTGTCTTTGTATTTGTAAGAACTCGTATCCCCAAAGTCGAGAGAGGACAGGTATTTTCGAGATTCATATAGCATGGGGATGTGACGGTGGCAAGCCCAGTAAAGGATTCTCGATCCACGACAACGATTCCTTTCGAGGAGTCGTTGCCGTGGAGACCGAATCCTTTCCTTGGCTTGCCGCGTATTATACCCATGCTATATGGATCATGGAAGTATTTCTCTTCTTTCGTCTTTGCCGATACGAATATAGATTAGCTAGCGTGACTTAAATGGAATATATTAGATAGCCCTAAAGTCGAAAGGAAAGACATTACTTCACTATTCGTATAGCATGGGCGACATTGTTATATGAATCGTGAAATGGTTTCTTTCCTTTCGTCTTTGGAGAAACACAAGGAAGGCTTCATCTCGTATCCCCCAAGTCGAGAGAGGACAGGTATTTTCGAGATTCATATAGCATGGGGATGTGACGGTGGCAAGCCCAGGAAAGGATTCTCGATCCACGACAACGATTCCTTTCGAGGAGTCGTTGCCGTGGAGACCGAATCCTTTCCTTGGCTTGCCGCGTATCATACCCATGCTATATGGATCATGGAAGTATTTCTCTTCTTTCGTCTTTGCCGATACGAATATAGATTAGCTAGCGTGACTTAAATGGAATATATTAGATAGCCCTAAAGTCGAAAGGAAAGACATTACTTCACTATTCGTATAGCATGGGCGACATTGTTATATGAATCGTGAAATGGTTTCTTTCCTTTCGTCTTTGGATAAACACAAGGAAGGCTTCATCTCGTATCCCCCAAGTCGAGAGAGGACAGGTATTTTCGAGATTCATATAGCATGGGGATGTGACGGTGGCAAGCCCAGGAAAGGATTCTCGATCCACGACAACGATTCCTTTCGAGGAGTCGTTGCCGTGGAGACCGAATCCTTTCCTTGGCTTACCGCGTATCATACCCATGCTATATGGATCATGGAAGTATTTCTCTTCTTTCGTCTTTGCCGATACGAATATAGTGTGTGTTTAAAACTTGAGTATTATTGTACTGTTATGAATCTTGTGTCACTGATGTGTACTAATAAACTACTCTTTTCACTCTGTTTTGCAGGTGATTGAAAGATGCCGGGGGGAAAGGGAGTTACAAGAAAGCTGAAAAGCTTGGCAAAACTGGTGACTGGTGGTTCAAAAGATGTCAGGGGGAAGCAGCCTACTAGTGCTACTGCTAGTGCTCCACCGCGCACTTCACAGCGGCGAGGGCGTGGGAGGCGTGCGAGGACTCCTAGTCCCCCTCCGGTCTTCGAGGAGGACGAGCAGGAGCAGGAGCAGGAGCAGGAGCAGGAGCAGGAGAAGGAGGGGGAGGACGACGAGGAGGAGGAGGAGCCAGTTCGGCGTCAGGAGGATGAGGGGACGCACTCGGATTCTGACGAGGAGGAGCAGGAGCAGCAGGAGGATGAGGATGAGGGGTTGGGGTCTTTACCCTACGAGCTTGACACGTCCTTGAGGTGGGCGCCTCCGGAGGATGAGACGGAGTACCTTCAGGAGTACGCGGCCATGGACCCGAGCCTGGTGCCACGGGAGAAGGCTCCATATCGGCGTGGGGTTTCGAGACTCCCCGACCTACCTTATCCCTATGCGGACAAGGTACTCGTGCCCGCTGGGTCGAGGTACATGATTTGACCCTAAACCATACATTGTAATTTTTATCACATACTGACCTTGTCCTTTTCATTTTGCAGTGCCTTTCTATATGAGGATGGGATCAAGCCATATCGTGGCTACTCAAGCATCCTTGGAGCCTTGGTTAGAAAGTATTTTCCTGGGATTGTCACTCTCCCAAATGGTTCAAAGGATGTGGCTTGGACTTGGAAGCATTACCACTATGCCGAAGATCCCGAAAAAAAGTACACCACCATCGCGGAGAAGGTTCAGGTTTTGTTCTGGGTAAGTTTGTTTTGCTTGTCATAATTCAATGGCCTTGAGGATGAAATACACTTGAACTCGTGGCTTGTCATAATTCAATCGCCTTTGACCCCCCTTTTTTCCCTATGTGCATACTTGTAGAAGTTCTTCGACATGGACAGGACGCGCAAAAGGGAGTGTTTGATGATTGTTCACGAGCTTGCCAAGAGGAAGGTGCAAGACATGCACTACGAGGCACGCGTGAACTGCGTTCGCAACTGGTTCGGTGATCGCAAGATTTGGATGAACAAGAGCCAAGCCCGGGAGATGCTCTTCGAGCCGTGGCAGTACCTGCAGGTAGTTGCATTTTTGTTTTATTGATTTCTTGACCTTATTCTATTTTCTATTGTACTAATACGTGTGTCTTGTGGAAGTAGAACCCTCCTCAGTTCGTGGGTAATGACGAGCGGTGCTTCACGGTAATGGTAGCGTGGTGGACACACCCCAATTACCTCCAGAAACACGCCGATGCAAAGAAGCGGCGAGAGGAGATGGGGGTGGATCACACCGCCAAGGCAGCATCCCCCTCGCCCTTCTTAGGCAAAAAGAGGTGAGAAAATGCTTTATTTGTTCTTGCTTGTAATTTTATTCTTTACTTCGCCCTTTGGAGTCCCCCTTCACTTAACTTCGTGCTCTTTTGTGCAGAAAATAAAGACAGGTCAAGAGCCGTCCGTGTTTGCCGTTTGGAAGAAGACACGCACATTGGATGAGCCTAGGAACGGGAGCCTATGGATGAACGAGGGAGCCAGGCTCCGGGGTGAGAAGTACCCTGAGAAGTACAAGGAGGTGCATGGAGAAGATTCTAACCCTGAGACCGCCCCCTTCGACCCCGAGGTCGCCGTGCTGGCGGGAGAAGGCCAGAAGAATGGTCGCCTATGGATCGGTCACGGGTCCGTCGACCCTAAGACCATCCCATCTATGCGCCAGGTCCGGCGTGGTAGGACGAGCGACCAGCCTGCTATAGAGACCCGCCCACGGCCTTCGGTTGTAGCTCTCGAGCAGTTACGGGTATGTTCTTCCTCGGTCATCTATGTTTTACTACATGTTTTGTGTTGCAATGTTCACCTAATCGTGGCGACACGACGCAGGAGGAGATGGCCGCTGATAGGGCACGCAGAGAGGCGGCCGAGCAGCGGCAGCAGCAGCTGGAGCAGCAGATGGCCCATCAGCAGGGGTTGCTGGAGCAACAGGGGCAGATGATGCGGTGGATGACACAGCAAATGCTAATCAATTCTCAACCAGGGACTCTTCCCACTCCTCCTTTTGCCTTCTCGTGGGTAAGTGATCAAGTGTCTTATTGTCCAATGCTCGCAATTTTCAATCTTGCCTTATTGTCTAATGCTCACAATTTCCAATGCTGCAGATGGACGATGCGATGCCGCCGCCTGGTGGGTCCGCCGGTGGATCGAACAACCAGGCGCCGCCTTCTTTCACCGTCAACAATCCGTCGGTCGTCCGGAGGCTGAATCAGAGTCCTCCAGGTTTGTTTTCTTATACTTGTCAAATTTATCCATGCCATCGCATTTGTAGAAATTTTAGCCATGATATGACACTTGTAGAAATTTTAGCCTTGTCATGATACTTATAGAAAATTTAGAAATTCCATGACACTTGTAGGAAATTTAGCCTTGCCATGATACTTATAGCAAATTTAGCAATTCCATGACACTTGTAGATAATTCTATGCCATTGTCAAAATTTTAGCCATGCTATGACACTTGTAGAAATTCTAGCCTTACCATGACACTTATAGAAATTCTAGACTTGCCGTGGGACTTGTAGATATTCGTGATTTTACTTGTCATATTCATGTAATTTGCCATGAGACTCGTCAAAATCCCATGTTATTTCCATTTCCATCAACTTACCTAGAAACTTGTACATATTGATGATTTTACTTCTCATATTTATGTGCTTGTCTTGAACTTGTAGGATCTCACGATGGAGCATGAGCTTGTGGAGCACTCGGAGTTGATGATCTTGTAATATTTGTCTAGTTTAGGTCTTATAACTTGTTGGTTATGCACTTGGTAGTATTTGACACTTGTGGCATGACCTTGTGGCAAGAATAAACACTAGCATTTGACAATTGTAATATTTGTGAAATCTCTTGCTTTCGTGGTGATGATGTTTGCTAGTGTTGATGATGCATTTTGGTGTTGGTGATGATTATATTGTTGTTGTTGATGGGTATATTATTGTTGTTGATGAGTATATTATTGTTGTTGATGACCTGTAGATCATATATATATATATATTATGTTTTGAATTGCAGGAAATGACTGGAAACAGCACACGGCAAAGTGCCAAATGGTCACTTTGTCGTGTGTATACACACGGCAAAGAAGCCACGTGTGAGCCACCTGTGCACCCCTGGACAATGTCACAGGGTCTTTGCCGTGTGCAGTGCGCAGTAGACACACGGCAAAGGGGAGAACGTTGCCGTGTGTCCCACCCACGGGCACACGGCAAAGGAATGAACGTTGCCGTGTGTCACCCCTAACGAGCACACGGCAAAGAGCACACACACGGCAACAAGAAGGCACACGGCAACGATGACCAACACGGCAAAGGTTGAGGCACACGGCAAAGACATGGGACACGGCAAAGAGGAGGCACATGGCGAAGAATGAACACACAGCAAAGAGTCATCACACACGGCAAAGGAGGAACACGGCAAAGATGTGTCGGCTCCGTTAGACGGACGGAACCGTCAAGTACTTTACTTTGCCGTGTCGATGCAGTAAACACACGGCAAAGGCTATGCCGTGTTCCGGGCGCAGAGACACACGGCAAAGAGCCTTTGCCGTGGCTGCCGTTGCCGTGTGGCTTTTGCCGTGTGCATGCACACGGCAAAGGCTTTGCCGAGTTCCGCGGGGGCTTTGCCGTGTCTTTTTCCCACACGGCAAAGAGCCTGTGTGCCGTAGTGAATTCAAACACAAATAGTCCGCGGCAAAAACTGGCAAAATTCATACTTAATTTACATTCAAAATATAAAACGGGATTTAAACTACTAACCCTAGCTACCAATCTTCGCACGCCGACGCCGCCTTGTCCATCTACGGGTTGAGGTCGATGTACTCCGGTGGCGTATAGAGGTTGGGCAGCGGCAGGTCCGGAGCGGGAGCGGCGCGGATGGATTGATCACCTGCCCAGGCCATGACGCCCAACCGTGTTGTAGGTGCGCTAGCTCCATCCCCACCTCCGGCGCGATCGGAGGCGCCCATCCCGGCAGCGGCGGCGGTGGAGGCAGCTCGGCGTTTGCCTGCGCCACCATGCCGGTGAGCTGGACGGCTTCCTCGAAGCCGACCCACTGGTCTTCCTCCTCCCGCGCGCTGGCCGCAATGGCCTGCTCGGTGAAGATGTCCTCGTCGTAGCCCCGTGCCAGCACCTCGTGGTACTCGGGGGCAGGTTCGCAGCGACGTCGTCCGCCGCCTCCTGCTTGACGACGACATCATTGTCATCCTCGTCGTTGTCGTCCTTGCTACCGAGGTCGGCGTTAGAGTGGTTGTGGGCGCCCTCGTCGTCCGACTCGATGTCGGGGATCTGGTAGACCTCCCCCGGCTACAGGTCGCGACGGATGGTGGTGGCGCGCCGCACCTTGTGCTCCCACTCAAGAAACTTGATCCAGTACGCCTCGGAGTGGTAGACCCTCTCCCATCATTGGGTCCGGGAGAGGTTGTTGATCCGGCGGCGGATCTCCTCCGCCAGGCCTCTGCCCGCCTTGGGCGGTGGCGGCACCGGGACACGGTCCCGGTTGAGGTGCCAGCCGGTGGGGAGGGAGACATCTGTGTGCTAGATGTCGCGACCCTCCCTCCATCGCGCTCGCACTCCCCTACGCGGTAGTATCGACGGGTGCGACGATCACGCGGTGGCTGGTAGTCCCCCACGGGCTGGCTTCAGAACTCCTCTGGCCACGGCGGAGGCGGCAAGGACGTCCCGCGGAGGAAAGCCGAGAGCGCTGGCTGCTAGAGCCAGACGCTTCATGGTCGTTCTTGCTCCTCTTCATCCACGACAGAGTCTTCATCGTTGGTGGTGGCGGCGGCTAGAGTTTGTGATGGCGAGAGGTGAGGAGGACGGCACCGACGGGCGCAGGGTTAAATAGCCCAGTCGCCCGTGAACGCGCGCACCTTCCCGCTCCTTCGCCATCAATGCCGGCGCGGGAGCACATGCGGCGCCCAGTGGGTCGGCGTCGTCTCGCCGCCATTGATGGAGCAGGCTGCCGCCGGTCAGCCTTCCGCGCAGCGCCTCTGAAATCGGTGTCGTGTTGCGTCTGAATCCGTGCCACAGAGCGCGTCTGAATCAATGCCGCCGGTAAGCTGTGGCTGACGGATGGCCAGTGGACCGGTCCGCGCGCGACCGGGCCGATGCAACCTTTGCCCAGTCGCACGGACGAATTCGGACAAGCTCGGACCGGATGCATCGGCACGGTGAAGATGCCCTAACTGACTTAGAGGTTTGTCTAGATTTTATGAGCTACATACACTTTTAGTCCCACATCTAGCAAAGTAAGCAAACACTAGTCCCACAACTTAGCATCTTGCGAGTATTTTAGTCCAATTTGATCGAACTTCATCGAGTTTGACTAATTTTGACCAAATTCGTCAACCTATAGCGTCACATTTTTAAAAAATTATGACTATGTAACTTTCTATGGCAGTTGTGTCGGGCCCACCTGTCAATAGACGTACAAAATAGATAAAACAATAGCAATAGAGGGAATTGAACTCATGACATTTGCATTTCTAATCACCTCATCAAGCCAATACGTCGAACCATGCCAATTGTTACTAAAAAGGACGGCACTCTTTTTATACAATATAAGCGTGCACACACGTAAAATTGCTCACATCCGTTGTTAGTACAATCTTGTGCATAATCGGTGGAGACCTTTATTTTGAAACTCAGGCTATGTGGAGATCTTTATTTAAACATTTAAAATATGCAATTTAAATTATCAAAAACACCTTAAAATTACGTACATGTGGACAATGATATAAGATTTTAGTGTGCAAAATTTCAGCCCCGATTGATTTGTATTGGGGTACACAAAAAAATTCTAACAAGATTTGAAGGTGACCGTTTACAAACCTGGATGTCTAATTTTATCTTTTCTATGGTGCCCAAAACACAAACTATTTTAGATTGAAAATTTGTACTTCTTTTATAAATTTTCCAATGTTAGAACATGTTTTTTTAATGTCCAAAATAAAGACTTACATGTATCCCAGATGCACACACTCAATGAATGCCAGTAGTTCCGCCTTTTCAAGTAACAATCAGCGTATGTGAGCATTTTTACATTTATATGCACTTATATTGTATAAAAGGAGTTCTGCGCTTTTCAATAACAATTAACATCGTTCAAGGTTGTGGTCTGAGGACGTGGTTAGGAATGCAAAGATTGATTAGTTCGATTCTCTTGTTTCCTACTATTTTATACGTCTACTAACTTGTGGGCCCACATGTTGGTCAACATCAAGAACACAACTGGCATAGAAAAATACACAGAGATCATTTAAAAAAATTGTGACGCTGAGTTTGGTCAAAATTAGTCAAACTCAATGAAGTTTGATTAAATTAAACTAAAATGTTCGTAGAAAGCAGATTGCGAGACTAGTGTTACTTATTTTACAAGATGTGGAACTAAAATGCTTCCAAACGGCAAAATGCATGACTAAGAGTGTATATAGCACAAATGATTTTATAGACGGGGTTCCACGACCAGTGAATTTGCTGATCGAGTCTGAGAGTCATTTTGCCGGGCACCCGGGGGCAAACGACAACAAGTAGCTCGTATACAGCTCAACGAACCGATGCGCGGCGGGTCCCGCACTGCAGTTCACATGGCACGGCGGTGGACGGTCCCGCCAGATCCGGACCTGCACTGGAGAAGATGCTTCTCATCCGAGGCGCCAGCACATAAAACAAAACAAACACTACTAAAACGAAACGGAGCCGTTCGTCGCCGTCGCCGCGGCGCACTGCGCGGGGCGTACTACTCCAGCGTTGCCCGGTCAGCCCTTCTCCTCCCCGTTGAACGGCTTTTTCCAGCTCCAGCCTTTTCGCGCGTTCGCCCTCCAGAATTTAAAGTTTCGCGTCCAAGCCCCGCGCCCCGGCAGCGGCGGCCGGTCAAAAAAGCGAACGGACCCCGGCGAGGCTGGCTGACCTTGCTGGCCTCGAGACCGCAATTCGCAGCCAGACACGGAGAAAGAGTGCCACGCTTTTCTTCGCTCCAACTGGAGCAAGTTTCAACCGTAGGTGAATTTCTGAACGACTACATGGCGTTTCTCCACAGGCCACCATTTATTGTGCCTTTCCTTTTTTTTTTTGGGATAGTAACTATTTTGCTCTCCATTTTAGAAGGCGATACGAAGTAGTACTAGTAGTAGCTTGACGCGTTACGGGTGAAGGCAAACGTTGGTTCCATATCATGCTTGTTACGCGGATCCAGTTGCCACGGTGCGAACTGTGGAACTATTTTCGATCCCGTTCATACGTTTTACTCGTGACTTTTGTTCGAAGTAACGCGTTGCTTTCTGTTTACACAATGTTTTCAAGCTTCCGTGGGTTATATGAAGCCTATCTTGGCCGTGTTCAGCTATTTTTTTTTCAAAATCTCATTTTTTTTTAAACCAAAGTATATCAATATCATAGCATTTAGGCTTAGTTTGGCAACAAAGTTTTTTCAAAATTAAAGTATATTAATACCATAGTATTCTTGTGCCTAGCAGAGCACAATTTTAGAAAAAAGAGAGTCTCACTTCTTCCTCAAATACTTCAAAAAAAACATAGTTTTGGAGAATACTTCAGTTTTGAAAACATATTATTTGGTGGATCCAAACACCTCAAAGTATTTAATACTTTAATTTTTTTAGAAACCAAAGTATTTTCTCAATACTTTGAAAATACTTTGATACCAAACGAGGCCTTAGTGATGACCGATTAAGCAATACTTCAGTTTTTCTTGGTTATCGGTTATACTAGAAAAAAAAGGGTCAGGTATATACATCTTTCTCCAATACTTCAAAACACACACACACAATTTTGGATAATACTTTTTTTAAACCATAATATTTATTAGATTCAAACACCTTAAAGTATTTAATACATGAGTATTTTTAGAAACCAAAGTATTGTCTGAATACTTTAAAAATACTTCCATGCCAAACGGGGTCATACTCGTATGCTTCCTCCCTCTATTCAGACCTAGATGACCATTATATGTGGACGATTTCTTCAATACGTACATTTGAATTTGAACATATATGTTAGTAAAAACTGTAACATTCTGTATGTACAAATAATTTATGTGGTAAATATGATAGCTATTGTTCCACCTTATTTTGTCTGGCAAATATGAGTCTATTGTAAGACATGCATCCGACTAAATTTTAATATCACATAATAAAAATAATGGCTCTCATTTTGTCTATGCAACAAAAAAATTGAATTATTATGAATGTCCTCTACAACTAAAAGATTCATCTAGAAGTTGGGTTATTCAAATCTTATCTCTATCAAAGAAAAGAGGGGGGCAAGCCCATACCTGAACCCACACGAAACGAGAGGCACCTTCCTCCCCTGTTTTGAGAGTCTGCTCTGTTCTGCGAGCTCCTCCCCTTCTCGTCTCCGGCGGCACCGTCGCTTGGGGATGGGAGGGTGAGGATGCTCGCCGTGTAGCTTCTAAGTTTAGTTGTTCCGGCCCTCTGCCAGTGTTTTGGAGTAGGCAGCTGTCGTCCTCTGGCCGGAGGACGAGGCACATCCAGAGCACCATCTCCTTCTTCGTTGAGCTTCCACGGTGAAAGCAACCGGCGGCAAGGTACGACTCCAAGATCTCCAGAAATAAGGTCAGATTGTTGCTCACCTTCCTCTTCTACATCGTGACTGCTCTTCTCGTTCTCTCGGTCGGTCATGGCGACAAAGGAGATAGGGAGAAGATCTGTGTCGCGCGTGGTCCTGAGGGTTACTAGGGATAGTTTCATGTGGTGATGCTTCGCGCAACATCACACATGCCTCGACGTCGATCTCCGTTCTGCTTCTGAGATAAAAGTGGATGGGATCCTTGCAGGGGCGTTGCTTCAATAAGCGCCTGGTTGGTGCTCTCATCGACAAGGTGGGAGGCTGCTCGGTGATGCTTTCTCTGGCCGGCCGTGGAGACGAGGGAAGGAAGCAAAGCAGACGTTTCTTCCCGGCTTCGTCGACGTGCTGCCACCAACGTCTGTTGCACCATCGAGCTCATCACATGGTCGACTTGAGCGTCGCCATGATATGTGGCCAAGGTGAAGATCATCCAAGTCGCCGCTAAGACAGTGCATCCTCAACTTCCAAGATGGAGGCCCTGTTTTGAGATCCTTGTTTGCGCTTCACACCTACCCGCAACCAAGTGGTTCGTCCCCGGCAGCTGGTTGTAGGCGGTAGGCATCAGAGTCTCATCGCCGGTGGAGAAGACACTGGACTTGATCGCTTTTCTTTTCTTTATCCAGGGTATTTTTTTTGACAATTTTCAGGACTACTTTTTAGTGTTACTTTTCTCGAGGTCCTATTTATAAAATGTTCCCACCGCTTCAGAATGAATGCAGCACTCGGGGTTCTTTCTAGACACCTTCTCCTTTTCAAAAAAATCAAAGCAAAGAGGGACTATGATGAACTTAAAACCCAACCCATGTAACTGGAAAAAAATACATGCATGGTTAACCATACTCATGTATTAGTATAAACTTTAGAAAATATCCCCAAACACAAAAGAACATAACGACCATAGCGGGACAAAGTCATGCATATTAGTTTGAATAGGGGAACATGGTCAAGCTAATTATGCATGATATCTCTAGCTTATTCTTTTATCTATCGTGCATTGAAGAAACATCGGCCCCCTTGATCGCAATGTATGCGCTAGTGATTATCAACCAAGTAACTATATAACCACTCTATTATTCATGTGTTAGGATGAGATATGGTGGACCATAATGATTCCCTGGCTCAACATAGATGAAACATACTCAATCACCTAAGAAATAGATCCGACCGGTTGAAACGATAGAGGAAACCATAGAGGGACCTACCTCCTCCCTAGCCCAAAAGGCAGAATGACTTATCCGAGATCCAATGTTGGATTAGGGAGGAAGAACATACTTGTGACTATTAAATTGATGCACTACCCATCTGAACCAAAAGTTCGAACTGATGAAAAGGGCTAAGGCTATTTATATTCTTAACACTCTCTCTCATGTTTAGGTTATATTAGTTCTTAGTGTGGATTCGGTGCATGCTACAAAATGTTTTTTAAACTGCGTGAGTAGGGTCTTGAACTTGAGACCTCTTAGCTCTGATACCATATTGAATTGATGCATTAGTCATCTGAACCAAAAGTTCAAATTGATGAAAATGGGTAGATTATATATTTATATTCTTAACAGTGACTACCGATCATTTCCTTTAAGCACACTATGGTGATCTTCATATCAATCTAGTATCCATGTCTGTATTTATCTTTCTTTAGTTAAACAGGAGGTGCCTTGACTCACTGTCGGGTGACATAGGACGGAATTGACCTAGTGTCCTCAGATAAATGAGCCATGTTTTTTTGTTTTAATTTGGATTTTTCGCAAACTACATATACATTCTACTGGGTGTTTTGTGACCCCTCTTTAGTCTACCTCGGTACATCTTTGGACCCACAGACAAGCAGCGGGCGAGCTCAGAAATGTATGGATAACAGTTAGGTGAAAAGGTCGCCCCTCACCCATGACCAACCTATATAGAAGAAATGAATGTCGAAAAACCTATGGCAGTTTCTACCTTGGGATGGCAGTTTCTACCTATGTCGAAAAATCTATATAGAAAGAAATGAATGGTGAAAAAGTATTGTCTGAATACTTTAAAAATACTTCCATGCCAAACGGGGTCATACTCGTATGCTTCCTCCCTCTATTCAGACCTAGATGACCATTATATGTGGACGATTTCTTCAATACATACATTTGAATTTGAACATATATGTTAGTAAAAACTGTAACATTTTGTATGTACAAATAATTTATGTGGCAAATATGATAGCTATTGTTCCACCTTATTTTGTCTGGCAAATATGAGTCTATTGTAAGACATGCATCCGACTAAATTTTAATATCACATAATAAAAATAATGGCTCTCATTTTGTCTATGCAACAAAAAATTGAATTATCATGAATGTCCTCTACAACTAAAAGATTCATCTAGAAGTTGGGTTATTCAAATCTTATCTCTATCAAAGAAAAGAGGGGGGCAAGCCTATACCTGAACCCACACGAAACTGTTTAATAAAGTGGTTATTATCATATCTTCACACTTATGATAAATGTTTACATACCATGCTATAATTGTATTAACCGGAAACATTAATACTTGTGTGATTTGTAAACTAAAATAAGAGTCCCTAGTAAAGCCTCTTGTTAAACTAGCTTGTTGGTTAATATATGATCATGGTTTCCTGATCATGAACATAGAGATGTTATTAACAACAGGATCATATCATTAGGAGAATGATGTGATGGACATACTCCTATAGATAAGCGTAGCATAAAGATCAAGTCATTTCAATAGTTCAATTGCTATATGCTTTCTGATACATAGTAACCTAATTCCTTCGACCATGAGATCATGCATATCACCTTTGCCGGATGGATGCTTTGATGACATCAAACACCACACCGTAACAGGGTGGCTATAAAAGTGGCATTGAGTGTTCGAAAAGTATTGGTTGAAACACATGGATCAAGAGTGGGATTTGTCCATCCATATGACGGATAGATATACTCTGGTCCCTCTCGGTGGAATGTCATCCAATTAGCTTGCAAGCATGTGACTGGGTCACAAGGGATCACATATCACGGGAACGAGAAAAGAGTACTTATCAGTAACGAGGTTGAACTAGGTATGCAGAGATACCGACGATCATAACCTCGGATAAGTAAACTATCGTGAGACAAAGGGAAATTGGTATCGTATGTAAGTGGTTCATTCGATCGCAAAGTAATCGTAGAACTATGTGGGAGCCATATGAATTTCCAGATTCCTCTATTGGTTATTGTTCGGAGAAGTGTCTCGATCATGTCCGCATAATTCACGAACCGTAGGGAGACACACTTAAGGATTCGACGTTGTTTGAGTAGTTATGGTATTATGAGAAAGATACCGAATGTTGTTCGGAGTCTCGGATGGGATCCGGGATATCACGAGGTGATCCGGAATGGTACGGAGAATAAGATTCATATAAGGAAAGTCCCGTTTCGGAGTTCGGGAATGATTCCTGTGTTTTCATCGGGAATGTTCTAGAAGGTTCCGGATTGTCCGGCACTCCGGGGGGGGGGGGGGGGAGGGTACATGAATGTGTCATTGGATGATTGCATCATGTACTAAGTGTTCTTGCTGTTCCAAAAACATGAAAGTCAAATTGCCAGTTTGAAAGTCAAACGGCTAAAACAGGAAACTGTGGAAAACAGGAAACTGTGGGAAACAGGAAACTGTGGGAAACAAGCAAGAGGAGGTTGAAACCAACTTGGAGGAGGAGTTACTCTCCTCCTTGGCCGGCGCCCAGCCCTAGGCCGAGTTGGGGAGGGACTCCCTCCCTCCCTGGCGCGCCTAGCCCCTCCACCTATAAAAGGAGGGGCAGGGCTCCTCCTTGATACACACAAGTTTCTACCTCTAATCTCAAGTTTAGAGCCGTTTGGTTTAGAGCTTCTAATTGCTTTAGCCTGCGGTTTAGAGCCCTCTAATTGGTGTGTCTAATCCCTATACCACTAATAGCTCTCTCTCATACTCCACCATACTCGCTCCGGCTTAAGGCGAAGCCCTGCGGGATCTCCCCTCTACTTCCGGTACCACGCCGTTGTGCTGCCGGAATCGCGAGGAGAGTGCTACAACCTCCGCTGCCTGCTGGAACAAGGGAGAGGAAGGTCTTCGTTGAGTACCGAACGTGTGACCGACTGCGGGAGCGCTGCCGGAACGTGGCGCCGGAAGGATCGTCTACACGATCTTGAGATCGGAAAGAATACGACTACATCACCCACGAGAATCTGCTCTCGTTAACCGCTTTGGAATCTTCGAGGGTAAGTTATTCCATCGACTCGTTGCTACAATCTAGTAGATAGATCTTGGCTTGTTTGTTTGTATGCGATAGAAAAATTTTGTTTTCCATGCTACGAACCCCTACAGTGGTATCAGAGCCGTGTCTATATGTAGATCTGTTGCACGAGTAGAACACAATGGTCATTGTGGGCGTTGATGCTTTTATTGTCGATTGCTTTTTGTGTACTTTGCATCTTGCGGTATGTTGGGATGAAGCGGCCCGGGCTAACCTTACATGACATCGTTCGTGAGACTTGCTCCACGCTTGACATGCAACTTGTATTGCATAAGTGGCTTTGCGGGTGCCTGTTTCTCCTAGCATAGTTAAGATTCAATTTACAATGGGTGATTGACAATACTAGTATCAATGTTGTGGTTCTTGTTCGTAAGTTAGAACGACACTTATTGAAAGCCCCAAACCACGTAAAACATGCAAAGAAAATTAGAGGCGTCTAACTTTGTTTTGCAGGGGTGTGCTGTGATGTGATATGGCCATGATTGTGATTATATATGATGTATGCAATGTTCCTTATTGTAAGTTGGCAACCGGCAGGAGCCATATGGTTGTCTTTAAATTCTGTTAAGACCCGCGTGTCTATTCAAAGTAGTTGTAATAGTTAAAGCCGGTGGACGATAACCATGGAGAAGCGTCATTGACCTTGATGCAATGCCGGTGATGATGGAGATCATGTTCGTGCTAGAAGATGGAGATCGGAAGCACAAAGAAGAAAGGCCATATCATATCACATATTATGAATTGCATGTGATGTTAATCCTTTATGCATCTTGTATTGCTTAGTAGACGACGGTAGCATTATAAGATGATCCCTCATGCACATGAATTTCAAGTTATAAAGTGTTCACCCTTAGTTAGCACCGTTGCTAAAGCTTGTTGTTTTGAAGCACCACGTGATGATCGGGTGTGTTAGATTCTGCAAGTGTATACAACGTGAGCAAGCCAGATTTGCTCATGCGGAAACTAAGGTTTGATCTTGACGAGCCTAGCATGTACAGACATGGCCTCAGGAACACGGATTACCGAAAGGTAGAGCATGAGTCATATAGTAGATATGATGAACATGTTGATTGTTCGCCATTGAAGCTATATCAACTCTCGTGATGATCGGTTTTGATGTGGTGGATTTGGTTCGTGTGATCACTAAAACAATGTGAGGGATATTGTTTTGAGTGGGAGTTCACCTAGATTAATTTAATTATTAATTAGAACTCAATTTATCATAAACTAAATCAAAGTGAATTTGCATAGTTATTGTAGTCATTGGCATCCGTTTACCACCGTGCGCTTAGTTATAATTGAGATGATAGAACTATAGAATTCTGGTTAGTTACTTTACGAACTGGTATCGTATTGTTTTGAAGTGTTAATCTAAAGTTTAAAAGTCCTATTGCAAACTTTCAGTAAGTTCCGGTTACTCCATGAAGTTTAATAATTAGTATTGAATCAAGAGTAACAATTCCAAGTGTTAGTATATAAGTATCATGTTTGTCTCCATGATTCTTGATATTCAAAGGATTCTCCTAATATCAAGGTTATCTAAGGATCTGAAAGAGTTGTTTCAGAAACCATGATTTGTGGAAGATATTGTGATATCTGAAACGAAGTTTTGGTTGCAACATGATAGAGTATAATATGGCTAAAGTCATGTTCTCATATTTGATGAGAATTTGCAAAAGGTTGGAGACACTAGTTGTCCTAAACCTCCAAAAAGTTTTTGGGAGAGCAACATTATACTCACGATTCACCGTTACAAGCTAATAGTAGCTTGATCATGGACGATTCCATGAAAAGGGTGAATATTTGATGTAGGTAAAATGTTTACTACACCAAGAGATTACTAAAGAAAGGAATTTGAAAGAACACCAAACACTTGATAATGGTGATCTACTTCAAAGTGCAAGTCCAAAGACATTGGTATTTAACTATACACGCTTGGACTATGTGTCATATGTATGACTCCACTATTGATGTTGATAGATTCTTTCAAACAGAAAAGAAAATACTGAAAGAGAATCTCATAAATATATGGCAGAAGAGAAAGGACTAGAATTGTTCAGTTTAAGTATATAGATGATATACATGTTATGGCTATATTCTTTGCTTATTAAACAATGTGGTTCTTAAGTATTTGATACTGAATTTGTTGGTATGAATCGTCATACGAAACAACAGAATTCATGAACTACAGTGGCCTAAGTAATTAGCAAAAGAATATGTGATGATGTTCATCGAGAACAAATAAAGTGTTATTGTGTTGCTCATTAAACATCAAAGTTTGCCTTCAAGATTTGTTTTATCAGGTATTATAAGAACAAAAGGGTTGTTCAAATAATTGCCGTAATCCATAAATGATGGATGATCCACAAATCTCGTTGGAGAAATCACATCCATAAAACTAGTGCTAAAAATGTCGAAAGACAAATTGATTGAAAGATCACTTAGGAAGTGACATCGCCGTTTAAATTATATTGGAAATAAAACATGAAGAAAATCCATATGGATGGAATTTTGGAGTCTATTTGATTTTGATCAAATGACGCTTGTGAAACTTTCCTAGAGATAATTAAAACTTCGTTCATAGGCTAAAAGGGAACGATAGACTAGCTTATTGGAACTTGTACATATTGTTGTATGCAGTCCATTATGTATAGTCAAGAGCGATGGATTTCAACTTCATGTGCTTTCTCCGAAAATTTGAGTGAATATATGAATATTTACTTAATAAGGATGAAGTGTGAAACATTTGAAAAGTTCAAAGACTTTCAAGATGAAGTGCAAAATCATTGTAACAAGAATATAAATAGTTTATGATAAGATCATAAAGGAAGATATTTTGAGTTACAAGTTTAGCATAATATCTAAGATTTAAGGAATCGTTCCGTGGATTTGCATTTCCCGAAACACCATAAGAGTATGGAGCGTTCGAGATATGTAATTAAACCTTGTTTGACATGGTAAGATCAAAGGTATAATTCATAAAACTGCCATTATATTTTAAAGATTAAAAGCTTTAGAGATTACCGTTTTTCCACTGAAAAGAGCTTCATCATAATCCGTTGAAATGACACCATATAAAGTTATGGTTTGGGATAAAACCCAAGTTGTCCTTTCTTAAACATTGGTATGCTATGCATAAGAAAGATGTGTGCAACCAAAGTCGGATGAACCTGTCTTTGTATAAACTGTTCCTCCATAAAACACCGGAGACAAAAGTGTTTGTTAGAACGTCAAGTTTCTTTGAGAAGGAATTTTTCGTGAAAAGTTAAGTGGGAGGACAATAGAACTTTGATAAGGTTAAAAGAACCTTAGCTATATGTGCAGAGTTGCGCAGCACCGAAAAGTGTTTCGGAGGCAGCAACAATGCTCATGGCTCACGTGCTTCAAGGGTTGTGGTCACGGAGATCTAAGTTCCTATTGAAACAAGTAGGTCAAGTAAACAATCAAATACCAAGATTTGAGGGTTGAATCATTATTTGAGAATAATGAACGGACTACATGCAAAGAAGTGATGATGGGCCCTGACTCCGTCAAATGGCTTGAAGCCATAAAATCCGTGATAGTTCCATACACGAGAAATCAAGTTTTGAACTTGAAGGACCCTCGAGAAAGGTGTAAGACCTTACAGTTGTGTTTGGATCTATAAATAAATAGACATGGATGTTGCACATCTATGAAATAGTCGACATGTTGGGAAAAGTTCACAACAATGTTCAAAGGTTGACTATGACAAGATCTGATCTTTCATAGCGATATTTAGTCTAGACGGATTAATGTAGCAACCACTACATATAATTTGTTATATGGTAGTTGAATAAACAAAACAAAGTTCTTCTAATAGAATCGTTACCTAGGACGTGTGCATGACACGGTCCATAGGGTTTTGTTAATTCAAAGGATGCTAAAAACATATGCAAACTTCAATGGTTGAAGTGAGCATCGCGGAGTTGGAATCTTCAATATGATGAAACTATTAAAAGAGTTTAATTTCATCAGAGACAATGAAGATGCTTGCGTTTGCAAGAAATTAAGTGGGAGCGCTAAGACATATTTCTAATACATTATGTGGAGGACATATTGTTGATTAGAAAAAATGTATCTTTTATTAACACATATTAAGAATTTCATCCCGATGAAAGACTTAGGCAAAACCCAAATATTTGGCATCAATAGACGCTAATATGGTTGTGCCAGAAGTACATAGACAAGATATTGAATGAGTTCAATATAGAAACTACAAGAGAGGTTCTTGTCGCAAAGAAAGGATTGAATGAGTTCAATGTTGATGATATATTCAAGTGTATTGACATTTGGTAAAGTGAAACAAATAATCAAGTATAGATTGATACTTGATGTATGAAATCACAAAGAGTATTTATATCAATCATACTGTGATATGTACAAATCCAGATATGTCCTATGCTCTAAATGTTGTGAGCATATACCAGAATGATTCGTAAGATGATCATTGGACAATAGTAAGGATATTCTTATGATCTTTTGGAAGAACTAAGAGTATATTATTTGTAGAAGTGACAAATAGATGGTTAGTTCATTGTAAAAGTACTACATTGATACTAGCTTTGTCACAAAGTACAAATTAAGTTTATCTCAATCTAAACTAAGGGTGGCACAATATAATGGAAAGTGAGTTCCATAATGGATTTGGATGAGTTCCAAAGTTAAGACATTGTGACAGATACTACAACAAAAGGCTAAGTATATGACTGCTGTTTTAGCAGCAAAAGAGGGCATTTGTGTCAAGTAGTTTGTTATCAAACTAGGTGTAGTTCACAGTGGGATAATACTATGAAGATATATTGTGCGACAATATTATCAACATGTTTTAACCCCATAGAGCTAAAGGTCACACCGAAAGACCAAATTTATACAAAGCCATCTCATTAGAGAATGAGTGATGCGTAGAGACGCAAAGACATGCAATTACACACGGACCTGGAAGTGTCAGATCCGGAGATCAGTTGACCACTAGCAATCGTGTACATACAACACCGGAAAGCCATAGGTGTTGAATACACAAAGGTTTGAAACTAGATTATTGACTCTAGTGCAAGTGGGAGACTATTGGAGGTATGCCCAAGAGGCAATAATAAAGTGGTTATTATCATATCTTCACACTTATGATAAATGTTTACATACCATGCTATAATTGTATTAACCGGAAACATTAATACTTGTGTGATTTGTAAACTAAAATAAGAGTCCCTAGTAAAGCCTCTTGTTAAACTAGCTTGTTGGTTAATATATGATCATGGTTTCCTGATCATGAACATAGAGATGTTATTAACAACAGGATCATATCATTAGGAGAATGATGTGATGGACATACTCCTATAGATAAGCGTAGCATAAAGATCAAGTCATTTCAATAGTTCAATTGCTATATGCTTTCTGATACATAGTAACCTAATTCCTTCGACCATGAGATCATGCATATCACCTTTGCCGGATGGATGCTTTGATGACATCAAACACCACACCGTAACAGGGTGGCTATAAAAGTGGCATTGAGTGTTCGGAAAGTATTGGTTGAAACACATGGATCAAGAGTGGGATTTGTCCATCCATATGACGGATAGATATACTCTGGGCCCTCTCGGTGGAATGTCATCCAATTAGCTTGCAAGCATGTGACTGGGTCACAAGGGATCACATATCACGGGAACGAGAAAAGAGTACTTATCATTAACGAGGTTGAACTAGGTATGCAGAGATACCGACGATCATAACCTCGGATAAGTAAACTATCGTGAGACAAAGGGAAATTGGTATCGTATGTAAGTGGTGTAGGGGTTCGTAGCATGGAAAACAAAAATTTTCTATCGCATACAAACAAACAAGCCAAGATCTATCTACTAGATTGTAGCAACGAGTCGATGGAATAACTTACCCTCGAAGATTCCAAAGTGTTTAACGAGAGCTGATTCTCGTGGGTGATGTAGTCGTACTCTTTCCGATCTCAAGATCGTGTAGACGATCCTTCCGGCGCTGCGTTCCGGCAGCGCTCCCGCAGTCGGTCACACGTTCGGTACTCGACGAAGACCTTCCTCTCCCTTGTTCCAGCAGGCAGCAGAGGTTGTAGCACTCTCCTCGCGATTCCGGCAGCACAACGGTGTGGTACCGGAAGTAGAGGGGAGATCCCGCAGGGCTTCGCCTTAAGCCGGAGCGAGTATGGTGGATTATGAGAGAGGGCTATTAGTGGTCTAGAGATTAGACTCACCAATTAGAAGGCTCTAAACCGCAGGCTAAAGCAATTAGAAGCTCTAAACCAAACGACTCTAAACCTGAGATTAGAGGTGGAAACTTGTGTGTCTCAAGGAGGAGCCCTGCCCCTCCTTTTATGGGTGGAGGGGCCTTGGCGCACCAGGGGAGGGAGGGAGTCCCTCCCCAACTCGGCCTAGGGCTGGGCGCCGGCTTGGAGGAGTGGGACTCCTCCTCCAAGTTGGTTCCAACTCCTCTTGCTTGTTTCCCACAGTTTCCTGTTTTAGCCGTTTGACTTTCAAACTGGCAATTTGACTTTCATCTTTTTGGAACAGCAAGAACACTTAGTACATGATGCAATCATTCAATGACACACTCATGTACCCTCCCCCCCGGAGTGCCGGACAATCCAGAACCTTCTAGAACATTCCCGATGAAAACACCGGAATCATTCCCGAACTCCGAAACGGGACTTTCCTTATATGAATCTTATTCTCCGGACCATTCCGGATCACCTCGTGATATCCCGGATCCCATCCGAGACTCCGAACAACATTCAGTCTCTTTCTCATAATACCATAACTACTCAAAACAACGTCGAATCCTTAAGTGTGTCTCCCTACGGTTCGTGAATTATGCGGACATGATCGAGACACTTCTCTGAACAATAACCAATAGAGGAATCTGGAAATTCATATGGCTCCCACATATTTCTACGATTACTTTGCGATCGAATGAACCACTTACATACGATACCAATTTCCCTTTGTCTCACGATAGTTTACTTATCCGAGGTTATGATCGTCGGTATCTCTGCATACCTAGTTCAACCTCGTTACCGATAAGTACTCTTTTCTCGTTCCCGTGATATGTGATCCCTTATGACCAAGTCACATGCTTGCAAGCCAATTGGATGACATTCCACCGAGAGGGCCCAGAGTATATCTATCCGTCATGTGGATGGACAAATCCCACTCTTGATCCATGTGTTTCAACCAATACTTTCCGAACACTCAATGCCACCTTTATAGCCACCCAGTTACGGTGTGGTGTTTGATGTCATCAAAGCATCCATCCGGTAAAGGTGATATGCATGATCTCATGGTCGAAGGAATTAGGTTACTATGTATAGAAAGCATATAGCAATTGAACTATTGAAATGACTTGATCTTTATGCTACGCTTATCAATAGGAGTATGTCCACCATATCATTCTCCTAACGATATGATCTTGTTGTTGATAACATCTCAATGTTCATGATATGGAAACCACAATCATTTAATCAACCAACAAGCTAGTGAAGTATAGAGGCTATACTAGGGACTTCAATTTAAGTTTACAATTCACACAAGTATTAATGTTTCCTTGTTAATACTATTATAGCATGAATATAAACATTTATCATAAACACAAAGATATAATAATAACTATATTTATTATTGCCTCTAGGGCATATCTCCAACAGTATCCCACTTGCACTAGAGTCATCTAATCTAGATTACATGGTAATATAACGAACACCCATGGCAGTTTGGTGTTGGTCATGTTTTGCCCTCGGGAGAGGTTTAGTCAACGGATCCGCCACATTCAGATCTGTGTGTACTTTGCAAATCTTTATATCCCCATCCTGGATATGTTCTCGAATAGCGTGAAAACGCAGTTTGATATGCTTCAGCTTCTTGTGTGACCTTGGTTCTTGCGCATTGGCTATGGCGCCCATGTTATCACAGTAGATAGACATTGGGTCCAGCGCACTTGGAACCACACCCAGCTCTGTAATGAACTCTTTCATCCATATCGCTTCTTGTGAAGCCTCCGAAGCAGCCATGTATTCCGATTCAGTTGAAGATCTCGCCACAACGCTTTGCTTTGCACTCCTCCAGCTAACTGCTGCACCATTCAAAATAAATACGTACCCAGATTGTGATTTAGAATCATCTGGATCGGTGTTCCAACTAGCATCGGTGTAACCATTAACAACGAGTTGTTCATCACCTCCATAAGAAAGAACCATATCCTTAGTTCTTCTCAAGTACTTAAGGATGTTTTTGACCGCTGTCCAATGATCCACTCCTGGATCACTTTGATATCTGCTAGTTAAACTAACAGCATATGCAATGTCGGGTCTAGTACATAGCATGGCATACATTAGAGATCCTATGGCTGAGGCATAGGGAGTCTTACTCATCCTTTCTCTATCTTCTGCCGATGTTGGACTTTGAGTTTTACTCAAGGTCGTATTGGGCAACATGGGCAAGAACCCTTTCTTGCTTTCTTCCATTCCAAACTTCTTTAGAACTTTGTCCAAATATGTACTCTGTGACAATGATATTTGGCGTTTCGATCTATCTCTATAAATCTTTATGCCTAATATGTAAGCTGCTTCGCCAAGATCCTTCAATGAAAAACTATTATTCAAATATTCCTTGACACTATTAAGAAGGTCTACATCATTCCCAATCAACAATATGTCATCCACATACAGTATTAAGAATGCTACAGAGCTCCCACTCACTTTCTTGTAAATACAAGCTTCTCCATAAGTTTGTATAAAACCAAAACTTTTGATTACCTTATCAAAACGTTGATTCCAACTTCGGGATGCTTGCTTCAATCCATAGATGGACCGTTGAAGCTTGCATACCTTGTTAGCATCTTTAGGATCGACAAAACCTTTGGGTTGCATCATATACAACTCTTCATCAATGTCTCCATTGAGGAATGCTGTTTTGACATCCATCTGCCATATCTCATAATCATAATATGCAGCGATTGCTAACATAATCCTCACAGACTTTAGCTTTGCTACCGGTGAGAAAGTCTCATCGTAGTCAACTCCTTGAATTTGTCGAAACCCTTTTGCGACAAGTCGAGCTTTATAGACAGTAACATTACCATCAGCATCTGTTTTCTTCTTGAAAATCCATTTGTTCTCGACAGCCTTCCGGCCATCCGGTAAGTCCACCAAAGTCCATACTTGGTTTTCGTACATGGATCCAATCTCGGATTTCATGGCTTCTTGCCATTTATTGGAATCTGGGCTCATCATCGCTTCCTCATATGTCTCGGGGTCATCGGTGTTGTCCACCAACATGACACTCATAACGGAATCATACCAATCTGGAGTGGTACGAGTTCTCGTTGACCTCCGAGGCTCTGTAGCAACTTCAACCGAAGTTTCATGATCACCATCATTAGCTCCCTCTCTAATTGGTGCAGGCACCACAGGAACTTCTTCCGGTGCTGCGCTACTCGCAATTTCGAGAGAAGGTTCGACAACCTCGTCGAGTTCTACTTTCCTTCCAGTCACTTCTTTCGAGAGAAATTCCTTCTCTAGAAAGGATCCATTTTTGGCAACGAAGATTTTGCCTTCAGATCTATGATAGAAGGTATACCCAATAGTTTCCTTCGGGTATCCTATGAAGACGCATTTTTCCGCTTTGGGTTCAAGCTTGTCCAGCTGTAACTTCTTTACATAGGCTTCGCATCCCCAAACTTTAAGGAACGACAATTTAGGTTTCTTCCCAAACCATAATTCATACGGTGTCGTTTCAACGGATTTAGACGGTGCCCTATTTAAAGTGAATGCGGCTGTTTCTAATGCATAACCCCAAAATGATAGCCGTAAATCTGTAAGTGACATCATAGAACGAACCATATCTAAGAGAGTTCGATTACGACGTTCGGACACACCATTATGCTGTGGTGTTCCCGGCGGTGTCAATTGTGAAAGTATTCCGCACTTCTTTAAATGCTCGCCAAACTCGTAACTTAGATATTCACCTCCACGATCAGAACGTAGAAACTTAATCTTCTTGTTACGTTGATTCTCTACCTCACTTTGAAACTCCTTAAACTTCTCGAAAGTTTCGGACTTATGTTTCATGAAATAGATATACCCATATCTACTCAAGTCATCTGTGAAGGTAAGAACATAACGATAACCACCGCGCGATGCTACACTCATTGGACCACATATATCGGTATGTATGATTTCCAATAAGTCCGTAGCTCGCTCCATTATACCAGAAAATGGAGTCTTAGTCATTTTGCCCATCAGACATGCTTCGCATCTATCAAGTGATTCAAAATCAAGTGATTCAAGAAGTCCATCGGAATGGAGTTTCTTCATACGCTTCACTCCAATGTGACCAAGACGACAGTGCCACATATAGGTCGAATTATCGCTTGATTTCAAACGTTTAGCTTCAATATTGTTGGTATGTGTATTTCCACTATCGAGATTCAATAAGAATAGACCATCTATCAAAGGTGCATGTGCGTAAAACATATTACTCATATAAATCGAACAACCATTATTCTCTGACTTAAACAAGTAACCGTCTCGCAATAAACAAGATCCTGATATAATGTTCATGCTCAACGCAGGCACTAAATAACAATTATTTAAGTATAAAACTAATCCCGATGGTAGATGAAGAGGTAGCGTGCCGACCGCGATCACATCAACCTTTGATCCGTTTCCCACGCGCATCGTCACCTCGTTCTTCGCTAGCTTCCGTTTATTCTGCAGCACCTGTTTCGAGTTACAAATATGAGCAACCGAACCAGTATCAAATACCCAGGCACTACTACGAATACTAGTGAGATACACATCAATAACATGTATATCAGATATACCTTTCTTCTTGATGTTGCCGTTCTTCAAATCCGCCAAGTACTTTGGGCAATTCCGCTTCCAGTGACCTTCTCCTTTGCAGTAAAAACACTCAGTTTCAGGCTTTGGTCCAGCCTTGGTTTTCTTCGTCGGCGTGGCAACTTTCTTACCACCCTTCTTGAAGTGTCCCTTTTGCTTAGACTTGCCTTTCTTGAATTTGGTGGTCTTATTGACCATCAACACTTGGTGCTCTTTCTTGATCTCCACTTCTGCAGATTTTAACATAGCAAATAGTTCTGGCAACTCTTTGTTCATGTTCTGCATGTTGTAGTTCATCACAAAGTTCCTGTAACTTGGTGGCAATGACCGGAGGACGCGGTAAACCCCCAAAGCATTAGGAATCACTATACCCAAGCTTTGAAGTTTGTTTGCGTGCCCAGACATCTTAAGCACATGCTCACTGACGGAGCTGCCCTCTTCCATCTTGCAGTTAAAGAACTTTTCAGAAGCCTCATAGCTTTCAATTGTCGCATGAGTCTCAAAAATCAATTTGAGATCCTCGACAATATCACATGGGTCTGACTCTTCAAATCTTTTCTGAAGCTCCGATTCTAAACCATACAAGATAGCACACTGAACTATGGAGTACTGATTCTTCCGAGCGAGGTAAACATTCTTTACTTCATCGGGAGCATCAGCTGCAGGTGGGTCACCCAGCGGTGCATCCAGCACATAGGTCAAATTACCAGCTGTGAGGACAATCCTCAAATTGCGTAACCAATCCGCGAAGTTGCTTCCATTGTTTTTCAACTTTTCTTTCTCTAGGAACGCATTAAAATTGATGGTAGGGGCTGCCATTGATCTACAACATATTTGCAATAGTTTAGACTAAGTTTATGACAAATTGAGTTCAAATTAATTAATGAAATTAAACTAGGTGAACTCCCACTCAAAACAATATCCCTCACATTGTTTTAGTGAACACACGAACCAAATCCACTACATCAACACCGATCATCACGAGAGTTGATATAGTTTCAATGGCGAACAATCATCATGTTCATCATATCTACTATATGATTCATGCTTTACCTTTCGGTAATCCGTGTTCCTGAGACCATGTCTGTACATGCTAGGCTCGTCAAGATCAAACCTTAGCCACCGCATAAGCAAATCTGGCTTGCTTACGTTGTATACACTTGCGGAATCTAACACACCCGATCATCACGTGGTGCTTCGAAACAACAAGCTTTAGCAACGGTGCTAACTAAGGGCGAACACTTTATGATTTTAAATTCATGTGCATGAGGGATCATCTTATAATGCTACCGTCGTCTACTAAGCAATACAAGATGCATAAAGGATTAACATCACATGCAATTCATAATATGTGATATGATATGGCCTTTCTTATTTGTGCTTCCGATCTCCATCTTCAAACACGAACATGATCTCCATCATCACCGGCATTGCATCAAGGTCAATGACGCTTCACCATGGTTGTCATCCACCGGCTTCAACTATTACAACTACTTTGAATAGACACGCGGGTCTTAACATAAATTAAAGACAACCATATGGCTCCTGCCGGTTGCCAACTTACAATAAGGAACATTGCATACATCAAATATAATCACAATCATGGCCATATCACATCACTGCACACCCCTGCAAAACAAAGTTAGACGCTTCTACTTTCTTTGCATATTTTACGTGGTTTGGGGCTTTCAATAAGTGTCGTTCTAACTTACGAACAAGAACCACAACATTGATACTAGCATTGTTGATTACCCGTTGTAAATTGGATCTTAACTATGCTAGGAGAAACAGGCACCCGCAAAGCCACTTTATGCAATACAAGTTGCATGTCAAGCGTGGAGCAAGTCTCATGAACGATGTCATGTAAGGTTAGACCGGGCCGCTTCATCCCAACATACCGCAAGATGCAAAGTACACAAAAAGCAATCTACAATAAAAGCATCAACGCCCACAATGACCATTGTGTTCTACTCGTGCAACAGATCTACATATAGACATGGCTCTGATACCACTGTAGGGGTTCGTAGCATGGAAAACAAAAATTTTCTATCGCATACAAACAAACAAGCCAAGATCTATCTACTAGATTGTAGCAACGAGTCGATGGAATAACTTACCCTCGAAGATTCCAAAGTGTTTAACGAGAGCGGATTCTCGTGGGTGATGTAGTCGTACTCTTTCCGATCTCAAGATCGTGTAGACGATCCTTCCGGCGTTGCGTTCCGGCAGCGCTCCCGCAGTCGGTCACACGTTCGGTACTCGACGAAGACCTTCCTCTCCCTTGTTCCAGCAGGCAGCGGAGGTTGTAGCACTCTCCTCGCGATTCCGGCAGCACAACGGCGTGGTACCGGAAGTAGAGGGGAGATCCCGCAGGGCTTTGCCTTAAGCCGGAGCGAGTATGGTGGATTATGAGAGAGGGCTATTAGTGGTCTAGAGATTAGACTCACCAATTAGAAGGCTCTAAACCGCAGGCTAAAGCAATTAGAAGCTCTAAACCAAACGGCTCTAAACCTGAGATTAGAGGTGGAAACTTGTGTGTCTCAAGGAGGAGCCCTGCCCCTCCTTTTATGGGTGGAGGGGCCTTGGCGCGCCAGGGGAGGGAGGGAGTCCCTCCCCAACTCGGCCTAGGGCTGGGCGCCGGCTTGGAGGAGTGGGACTCCTCCTCCAAGTTGGTTCCAACTCCTCTTGCTTGTTTCCCACAGTTTCCTGTTTCCCACAGTTTCCTGTTTTAGCCGTTTGACTTTCAAACTGGCAATTTGACTTTCATATTTTTGGAACAGCAAGAACACTTAGTACATGATGCAATCATTCAATGACACACTCATGTACCCTCCCCCTCCGGAGTGCCGGACAATCCGGAACCTTCTAGAACATTCCCGATGAAAACACCGGAATCATTCCCGAACTCCGAAACGGGACTTTCCTTATATGAATCTTATTCTCCGGACCATTCCGGATCACCTCGTGATATCCCGAATCCCATCCGAGACTCCGAACAACATTCGGTCTCTTTCTCATAATACCATAACTACTCAAAACAACGTCGAATCCTTAAGTGTGTCTCCCTACGGTTCGTGAATTATGCGGACATGATCGAGACACTTCTCTGAACAATAACCAATAGAGGAATCTGGAAATTCATATGGCTCCCACATATTTCTACGATTACTTTGCGATCGAATGAACCACTTACATACGATACCAATTTCCCTTTGTCTCACGATAGTTTACTTATCCGAGGTTATGATCGTCGGTATCTCTGCATACCTAGTTCAACCTCGTTACCGATAAGTACTCTTTTCTCGTTCCCGTGATATGTGATCCCTTGTGACCAAGTCACATGCTTGCAAGCCAATTGGATGACATTCCACCGAGAGGGCCCAGAGTATATCTATCCGTCATGTGGATGGACAAATCCCACTCTTGATCCATGTGTTTCAACCAATACTTTCCGAACACTCAATGCCACCTTTATAGCCACCCAGTTACGGTGTGGTGTTTGATGTCATCAAAGCATCCATCCGGTAAAGGTGATATGCATGATCTCATGGTCGAAGGAATTAGGTTACTATGTATAGAAAGCATATAGCAATTGAACTATTGAAATGACTTGATCTTTATGCTACGCTTATCAATAGGAGTATGTCCACCATATCATTCTCCTAACGATATGATCTTGTTGTTGATAACATCTCAATGTTCATGATATGGAAACCACAATCATTTAATCAACCAACAAGCTAGTGAAGTATAGAGGCTATACTAGGGACTTCAATTTAAGTTTACAATTCACACAAGTATTAATGTTTCCTTGTTAATACTATTATAGCATGAATATAAACATTTATCATAAACACAAAGATATAATAATAACTATATTTATTATTGCCTCTAGGGCATATCTCCAACAAGTGGTTCATTCGATCGCAAAGTAATCGTAGAACTATGTGGGAGCCATATGAATTTCCAGATTCCTCTATTGGTTATTGTTCGGAGAAGTGTCTCGATCATGTCCGCATAATTCACGAACCGTAGGGAGACACACTTAAGGATTCGACGTTGTTTGAGTAGTTATGGTATTATGAGAAAGAGACCGAATGTTGTTCGGAGTCTCGGATGGGATCCAGGATATCACGAGGTGATCCGGAATGGTCCGGAGAATAAGATTCATATAAGGAAAGTCCCGTTTCGGAGTTCGGGAATGATTCCGGTGTTTTCATCGGGAATGTTCTAGAAGGTTCCGGATTGTCCGGCACTCCGGGGGGGGAGGGTACATGAATGTGTCATTGGATGATTGCATCATGTACTAAGTGTTCTTGCTGTTCCAAAAACATGAAAGTCAAATTGCCAGTTTGAAAGTCAAACGGCTAAAACAGGAAACTATGGAAAACAGGAAACTGTGGGAAACAGGAAACTGTGGGAAACAGGAAACTGTGGGAAACAAGCAAGAGGAGGTTGAAACCAACTTGGAGGAGGAGTTCCTCTCCTCCTTGGCCGGCGCCCAGCCCTAGGCCGAGTTGGGGAGGGACTCCCTCCCTCCCTGGCGCGCCTAGCCCCTCCACCTATAAAAGGAGGGGCAGGGCTCCTCCTTGATACACACAAGTTTCGACCTCTAATCTCAAGTTTAGAGCCATTTGGTTTAGAGCTTCTAATTGCTTTAGCCTGCGGTTTAGAGCCTTCTAATTGGTGTGTCTAATCCCTAGACCACTAATAGCTCTCTCTCATACTCCACCATACTCGCTCCGGCTTAAGGCGAAGCCCTGCGGGATCTCCCCTCTACTTCCGGTACCACGCCGTTGTGCTGCCGGAATCGCGAGGAGAGTGCTACAACCTCCGCTGCCTGCTGGAACAAGGGAGAGGAAGGTCTTCGTCGAGTACCGAACGTGTGACCGACTGCGGGAGCGCTGCCGGAACGTGGCGCCGGAAGGATCGTCTACACGATCTTGAGATCGGAAAGAATACGACTACATCACCCACGAGAATCTGCTCTCGTTAACCGCTTTGGAATCTTCGAGGGTAAGTTATTCCATCGACTCGTTGCTACAATCTAGTAGATAGATATTGGCTTGTTTGTTTGTATGCGATAGAAAATTTTTGTTTTCCATGCTACGAACCCCTACAGAAACGAGAGGCACCTTCCTCCCCTGTTTTGAGAGTCTGCTCTGTTCTGCGAGCTCCTCCCCTTCTCGTCTCCGGCGGCACCGTCGCTTGGGGATGGGAGGGTGAGGATGCTCGCCGTGTAGCTTCTAAGTTTAGTTGTTCCGGCCCTCTGCCAGTGTTTTGGAGTAGGCAGCTGTCGTCCTCTGGCCGGAGGACGAGGCACATCCAGAGCACCATCTCCTTCTTCGTTGAGATTCCACGGTGAAAGCAACCGGCGGCAAGGTACGACTCCAAGATCTCCAGAAATAAGGTCAGATTGTTGCTCACCTTCCTCTTCTACATCGCGACTGCTCTTCTCGTTCTCTCGGTCGGTCATGGCGACAAAGGAGAGAGGGAGAAGATCTGTGTCGCGCGTGGTCCTGAGGGTTACTAGCGATAGTTTCATGTGGTGATGCTTCGTGCAACATCACACATGCCTCGACGTCGATCTCCGTTCTGCTTCTGAGATAAAAGTGGATGGGATCCTTGCAGGGGCGTTGCTTCAATAAGCGCCTGGTTGGTGCTCTCATCGACAAGGTGGGAGGCTGCTCGGTGATGCTTTCTCTGGCCGGCCGTGGAGGCGAGGGAAGGAAGCAAAGCAGACGTTTCTTCCCGGCTTCGTCGACGTGCTGCCACCAACGTCTGCTGCACCATCGAGCTCATCACATGGTCGACTTGAGCGTCGCCATGATATGTGGCCAAGGTGAAGATCATCCAAGTCGCCGCTAAGACAGTGCATCCTCAACTTCCAAGATGGAGGCTCTGTTTTGAGATCCTTGTTTGCGCTTCACACCTACCCGCAACCAAGTGGTTCGTCCCCGGCAGCTGGTTGTAGGCGGTAGGCATCAGAGTCTCATCGCCGGTGGAGAAGACACTGGACTTGATCGCTTTTCTTTTCTTTATCCGGGGTATTTTTTTTGACAATTTTCAGGACTACTTTTTAGTGTTACTTTTCTCGAGGTCCTATTTATAAAATGTTCCCACCGCTTCAGAATGAATGCAGCACTCGGGGTTCTTTCTAGACACCTTCTCCTTTTCAAAAAAATCAAAGCAAAGAGGGACTATGATGAACTTAAAACCCAACCCATGTAACTGGAAAAAAATACATGCATGTTTAACCATACTCATGTATTAGTATAAACTTTAGAAAATATCCCCAAACACAAAAGAACATAACGACCATAGCGGGACAAAGTCATGCATATTAGTTTGAATAGGGGAACATGGTCAAGCTAATTATGCATGATATCTCTAGCTTATTCTTTTATCTATCGTGCATTGAAGAAACATCGGCCCCCTTGATCGCAATGTATGCGCTAGTGATTATCAACCAAGTAACTATATAACCACTCTATTATTCATGTGTTAGGATGAGATATGGTGGACCATAATGATTCCCTGGCTCAACATAGATGAAACATACTCAATCACCTAAGAAATAGATCCGACCGGTTGAAACGATAGAGGAAACCATAGAGGGACCTACCTCCTCCCTAGCCCAAAAGGCAGAATGACTTATCCGAGATCCAATGTTGGATTAGGGAGGAAGAACATACTTGTGACTATTAAATTGATGCACTATCCATCTGAACCAAAAGTTCGAACTGATAAAAAGGGCTAAGGCTATTTATATTCTTAACACTCTCTCTCATGTTTAGGTTATATTAGTTCTTAGTGTGGGTTCGGTGCATGCTGCAAAATGTTTTTTAAACTGCGTGAGTAGGGTCTTGAACTTGAGACCTCTTGGCTCTGATACCATATTAAATTGATGCATTAGTCATCTGAACCAAAAGTTCAAATTGATGAAAATGGGTAGATTATATATTTATATTCTTAACAGTGACTACCGATCATTTCCTTTAAGCACACTATGGTGATCTTCATATCAATCTAGTATCCATGTCTGTATTTATCTTTCTTTAGTTAAACAGGAGGTGCCTTGACTCACTGTCGGGTGACATAGGACGGAATTGACCTAGTGTCCTCAGATAAATGAGCCATGTTTTTTTGTTTTAATTTGGATTTTTCGCAAACTACATATACATTCTACTGGGTGTTTTGTGACCCCTCTTTAGTCTACATCGGTACATCTTTGGACCCACAGACAAGCTGCGGGCGAGCTCAGAAATGTATGGATAACAGTTAGGTGAAAAGGTCGCCCCCCTCACCCATGACCAACCTATATAGAAGAAATGAATGTCGAAAAACCTATGGCAGTTTCTACCTTGGGATGGCAGTTTCTACCTATGTCGAAAAATCTATATAGAAAGAAATGAATGGTGAAAAAACCTAGTATGGCAATTTCTTCCTTGGGATGGCAAGATCGAGTAAAACTTAATATGCCTACTATGCATACTAGAGAACTCCCCAAAATGAAATATCGCATGGAATAGTGCTGATTTGGCAGTACAGGTACAAGGTACACCAGCTTGTTCGGGCTGTTTTCTCTTCATTGGAGTAGTCGCACTTGTCTTTAATTAACCACGGTTTGACAGCAGAGACGTGTAATGATGCATTTACAACTACTTGCATGGAGTACTACAGATATCGCTAGTGTTCTTTTTTTTTTGTCTGCCAAAATAGCAATCATCATTCGTTTTAGTTTCCATATATAAAGGGACGATAAGCGAACGTGGAAACCATTGAAAATCATGACGAGACAGGTACGCGCACACGATGTGCGACCGAGATAAAAACGGCAGCACTTCATTCGGAAGATTCTTCGCCCCGAATCAAACCGGAAAACCCCATTCCAATTACCAGATCAACACGAAACCGGAGGAAGGAAAGCAAATCTACTACTGCTCAGTTCAGTCAGCTTCCCGGGTGCCCCCCACCAGTTGTGCCAAATTACTCGCGCAAACCCCTTTCCCGTTTCCCACCCCGTCGCCATCGCCTCCGTCTCCACGGCCCACGACGCACGCGCGCGGCCGGCTCGCACGCGACGCGCCCACACCGTTTCAGTTCCTCCGCCTCCGCCCTCCCCTCCCCTCTCCTCCTCCAACGCCAGCGTCGCCCAAGTAGATTTTCAAACCATTCCCTTCTCAAAACCCAACCAGAGTCCCCGTCCTCCTCGCATCCCCCATCCCAGATCTAACCCTAAACCCAAATGCCGCTATGACGACGCAGCGCGCCACCGCCCCTCGCCGCGTGGGGTCGGCCGCCGCCGCCCCGGCGGCCGGCGAGCCCTACAACATCCTGCCCATCCACGACCTCCTCGCCGAGCACCCCTCGCTCCGCTTCCCCGAGGTGCGCGCCGCCGCCGCCGCGCTCCGGGCGGTGGGCGGCCTCCGCCCGCCGCCCTACTCGCACTGGCGCGCCGACCAGGACATCATGGACTGGCTCGGCGCCTTCTTCGGCTTCCAGCGGGACAACGTGCGGAACCAGCGCGAGCACCTCGTGCTCCTGCTCGCCAACGCGCAGATGCGCCTCTCCTCCGCCGACTTCTCCGACACCCTCGAGCCGCGCATCGCGCGCTCCCTCCGCAAGAAGCTCCTCCGCAACTACACCTCCTGGTGCGGCTTCCTCGGCCGCCGACCCAACGTCTACGTCCCAGACGACGACCCGCGCGCAGATTTGCTCTTCGCGGGCCTCCACCTCCTCGTCTGGGGCGAGGCCGCCAACCTCCGCTTCATGCCCGAGTGCATCTGCTACATCTACCACCACATGGCGCTCGAGCTGCACAGAATCCTCGAGGGGTACATCGACACCGCCACGGGACGGCCCGCCAACCCCGCCGTCAACGGCGAGAACGCCTTCCTCACCCGCGTCATCACCCCTGTCTACGGCGTCATCCGCGCTGAGGTCGAGTCTAGCCACAACGGCACCGTCCCCCATGCCGCCTGGAGGAACTACGACGACATCAACGAGTATTTCTGGCGACGCGACGTCTTCGATCGCCTTGGCTGGCCCATGGAGCAGTCACGGCAGTTCTTCCGGACACCACCAGACCGCAGCCGCGTTCGCAAGACAGGCTTCGTCGAGGTCCGCTCCTTCTGGAACATATACCGGAGCTTCGACAGGCTGTGGGTGATGCTGGTGCTCTACATGCAGGCCGCAGCCATCATTGCCTGGAATGGTGAGACTTGGCCCTGGCAGAATTTCCACCGTGAAGCCCAGGTGCATCTGCTCACCGTCTTCATCACCTGGGCCGCGCTCCGCTTCCTGCAGTCCCTGCTGGACATTGGAACACAGTTCCGCCGCGCCTTCAGGGACGGCCGCATGCTCGCAGTGCGTATGGTGCTCAAGGCCATTGTGGCAGCTGTCTGGGTCCTCGTATTTGCCATTCTTTACAAGAGAATCTTGAACCAGAGAGACAGTGACCGCGGCTGGTCGCGGGGGACAGATACACGAATCATGAGCTTCTTATATGCAGCTGCAGTGTTTGTGCTTCCTGAGGTCCTTGCCATCTTGCTCTTCATTATCCCCTGGGTGCGGAATGCATTGGAGAAGACTAATTGGAAGATCTGTTATGCTCTCACCTGGTGGTTCCAGAGCCGCAGCTTCGTTGGCCGTGGCCTTCGTGAGGGAACCTGGGACAATGTGAAATATTCTTTGTTCTGGGTGCTTCTGCTTGCTGTGAAGTTTACCTTTAGCTACTTCCTCCAGATCAGGCCGCTTGTAAAACCCACACAAGAGATATACAAGCTGGGCAAGATCACATATGCTTGGCATGAGTTCTTTGGGCAGAGCAACCGATTTGCTGTGCTTATACTGTGGTTACCGGTAGTTTTGATCTACCTCATGGACATACAGATTTGGTATGCTATCTTCTCTGCTCTGTCCGGAGCATTTGTGGGGCTGTTTGCACACCTCGGGGAGATCCGAGACATGAAACAACTGAGGCTTCGGTTCCAGTTCTTTGCAAGTGCTATGTCATTCAACATCATGCCAGAGGAGCAGCATGTCAATGAGCGCACCTTCTTGCCCAGCCGGCTGCGGAATTTCTGGCAGCGGCTGCAGCTGCGGTATGGGTTCAGTCGATCATTCCGTAAGATTGAGTCGAATCAGGTAGAGGCACGGCGGTTTGCTCTTATTTGGAACGAGATTATCACCAAGTTCCGAGAGGAGGACATTGTGAGTGATCTCGAGGTTGAGCTTCTTGAGCTACCACCGGAGCTGTGGAATGTGCGTGTGATCCGCTGGCCATGCTTCTTGCTTTGTAATGAGCTGTCACTTGCACTGGGTCAGGCAAAGGAGGTTCAAGGAAATGATCGCAGGCTCTGGAGGAAGATCTGCAAGAATGATTATCGTCGGTGTGCCATCATTGAGGTATATGATAGTGCAAAATACATGCTGCTAGAGATTATCAAGGAAAGGTCTGAGGAACATGGCATTGTGACCCAGTTGTTTCGTGAGTTTGATGAGTCAATGCATTTGGAGAAGTTCACTGTGGAGTATAAGATGTCTGTGATGCAAAATGTCCATGCAAAGCTTGCAGCACTATTAAGCCTACTTCTCAAGCCCAACAAGGATCTTACGAAAATCGTCAATGCTCTTCAGACTCTCTATGATGTTGTGGTTCGTGACTTCCAGGCTGAGAAAAGGAGCATGGAACAACTGCGAAACGAAGGCCTGGCACAGTCAAGGCCCACAAGCCTTCTTTTTGTGGACACTGTTGTGCTGCCTAACGAGCAGAATGCCACCTTCTATAAGCAGGTGCGGCGCATGCACACCATCCTGACCTCAAGGGACTCTATGGTCAATGTTCCAAAGAACCTTGAAGCTCGGCGGAGGATCGCTTTTTTCAGCAATTCATTATTCATGAACATACCACGGGCTACCCAGGTGGAGAAGATGATGGCCTTCAGTGTCTTGACACCATATTATAACGAAGAGGTGTTGTACAACAAGGACCAGCTATATAAGCAGAATGAAGACGGCATCTCAATCCTATACTATCTGAAAAAGATTTACCCGGATGAGTGGGAGTTCTTCATTGAGCGCATGAAGCGTGAGGGGATGTCTGATGAGGAGGAGCTGTACAGTGAGAAACAGAGGCTAAGAGATCTTAGGCACTGGGTCTCATACAGGGGGCAGACACTATCACGTACTGTGAGGGGGATGATGTACTACTATGATGCTCTCAAGATGCTGACTTTTCTGGATTCCGCCTCTGAACATGACTTAAGAACTGGATCAAGGGAGCTTGCTACAATGGGTTCCTCAAGATTCGGATCCTCGAGACGAGACGGAGGTGCTAGTGGGTCAGGGCCTTATAGCAGGGCATCTTCATCACGCACACTGAGCAGAGCAACCAGTGGTGTGAGCTCCTTGTTTAAAGGTAGTGAGTATGGGACTGTCCTTATGAAATACACATATGTGGTTGCATGCCAAATTTATGGTCAGCAGAAAGCCAAAAATGACCCCCATGCTTACGAGATATTGGAGCTAATGAAGAATTATGAAGCACTTCGTGTTGCCTATGTTGACGAAAAACACTCAAATGGTGGCGAAACAGAATACTTTTCTGTCCTTGTTAAATATGATCAGCAGTTGCAGCAAGAGGTTGAAATTTACCGTGTTAAGTTGCCTGGACCATTGAAGCTTGGTGAAGGCAAACCAGAGAACCAGAATCATGCACTCATCTTCACAAGGGGTGATGCGGTTCAAACCATTGATATGAACCAAGACAATTACTTTGAGGAGGCTCTTAAGATGAGAAATCTGCTAGAAGAGTTCAATCGCCATTATGGAATTCGCAAGCCCAAAATCCTTGGGGTTCGGGAACACGTGTTCACTGGCTCAGTGTCTTCTCTAGCTTGGTTTATGTCTGCCCAGGAAACAAGCTTTGTCACTCTGGGGCAGCGGGTTCTTGCTGATCCACTCAAGGTTAGAATGCATTATGGCCACCCAGATGTGTTTGATCGTCTTTGGTTCCTGGGCCGTGGCGGTATTAGTAAAGCATCAAGAGTAATCAACATCAGTGAGGATATCTTTGCTGGATTCAATTGTACCCTCCGTGGGGGCAATGTTACGCACCATGAATATATCCAGGTTGGTAAAGGAAGGGATGTGGGTCTCAACCAGGTTTCTATGTTTGAAGCCAAGGTTGCTAGTGGCAATGGTGAGCAAACTTTGAGCCGTGATGTTTACAGACTGGGCCACAGATTGGACTTCTTTCGGATGCTCTCTTTCTTTTATACAACTATTGGATTTTATTTCAACACAATGATGGTTGTGCTAACTGTCTATGCATTTGTATGGGGACGGTTTTATCTTGCACTTAGTGGGCTCGAGGATTACATCAGCAAGAACACTAGCTCTACTAATAATGCAGCCCTGGGAGCTGTCCTGAATCAGCAGTTCGTCATACAGCTGGGCTTGTTCACAGCATTGCCAATGATTATTGAAAATTCACTTGAGCATGGCTTCCTCAATGCTGTGTGGGATTTCTTAAAAATGCAATTGCAGTTTGCATCTGTTTTCTACACCTTCTCTATGGGAACCAAGACACACTATTATGGGCGGACGCTCCTTCATGGAGGTGCAAAGTATCGGGCTACTGGCCGTGGATTTGTTGTGGAGCACAAGAAATTCGCTGAGAACTACAGGCTATATGCCCGCAGCCATTTTCTCAAAGCAATAGAGCTCGGTGTGATATTGGTTCTTTATGCATCTTATAGCAGCGCTGCTGGGAATACATTAGTGTACATCCTGCTGACACTTTCAAGTTGGTTTTTAGTGTCCTCGTGGATTCTGGCCCCCTTCATTTTTAATCCATCAGGTTTTGACTGGCTCAAGAATTTCAATGATTTTGAAGATTTCCTAGATTGGATTTGGTTCCAAGGTGGAATCTCAGTGAAGTCAGATCAAAGCTGGGAAAAGTGGTGGGAAGAGGAAACTGATCATCTTCGGACCTCTGGTCTGTGGGGGAGCATCTTGGAAGTCATTATAGACCTCCGGTATTTCTTCTTTCAGTATGCAATTGTTTACCGACTTCACATTGCTGGTGGGAGTAGAAGCATCCTTGTCTATCTTCTGTCATGGACATGCATACTGCTGGCGTTTGTGGCTCTTGTCACAGTTGCTTACTTCCGGGACAGATATTCAGCAAAGAAGCACATACGCTATCGGTTTGTCCAAGCTGTTATTGTTGGTTTCACTGTGACTGCTATTGTCTTGTTGATAGAATTCACCCAGTTTCAGTTCATTGATGCCTTAACTAGTCTTTTGGCTTTGCTGCCGACTGGCTGGGGAATCATCTCTATTGCTCTGGTGTTCAAGCCATACCTGAGGAGGTCCGAGACAGTTTGGAAAACAATAGTTACCGTGGCACGCCTTTATGATATAATGTTTGGAGTGATTGTTATGACACCTGTAGCTGTGTTGTCTTGGTTGCCGGGGCTCCAGGAAATGCAAACAAGGATCCTATTCAATGAAGCATTCAGCAGGGGACTACATATTAATCAGATGCTTACTGGCGCAAAAAGACATGGAGTTTAAGGTACGTGTGTATGCCGGCTTATGCCTTCTCTTTGTTAATGAAAAGAATGTCAACTGTGCATATGTTAGCTTTATGGCTAAAAATGGCTTTTAAAGATCAAATTATGATTATTCTAAAACTGTCCTATCCATTTTGTTCTTTTTAGATCAAATCATGACTAGCTGAATTCACTTTTTGTTCTTTCAGCTGAATCCTTTTTCTATCTCTCAAAGTGACGTGCTTCATTATTCTGGGGGGTGCAGCTCTTCTCCGTGATGTATGGTACGTAGATAGAACATTATCAAATACTACACCTAAGTCAAGCTGTTCAAAGATACTAACATTGAGATTACTCCGCAGGTTCAGAGATTCTTCTGGTTTAGAGTAGGCGATGCTAGTTTCTGTACAGGCGACCACCTTGATTCTTCTTAACTTGGTGTAAACATGGATTTATGTGGTGATGATGCTATCAAACATATTTGTAGTTCAAGATTTTGTTAGTTTTGTAGTGAAACAGAGCTGTACAAACTCTCCTGAATACACCTCTATTCATGCCGAGATTTCTTCTGGTGCTGCCATTTTTGTTGTAAAGTTGGGAATCGCTATCCCATGCATTTTACCTGCACATATATCTACGTTGTGGGGGGAGATTGTAATTTTGTACACCATTTGTCATCAGGAATGTCATTGGCTGAAGTCTTTTTGGCAGCTCTGCTGGTTGAATCCAAATTGCACTATACTTATGTGTCAAATACTGTGCCTTCTTTTCTGGTTTATGCATTCGGTTGTCTGTATCTTGATTATTATATTCTTCAGCGCTTGTCAAATATAGTACTCCCTCTGTACATAAATAAGTGATTTGTATTTGTCTACATCCAAATGTATTTAGACACATTTTAGTGTATAGATACATGCGAATCTAGACAAACCAAGTCACTTATTTCTGAACCGAGGGAGTATGAATTTATTATGTGTGCACTGATGTGCCTCATCAGCTCATCTGCTATTGTTCTACTCCCTCAGTCTTAAAATAGATGTCTCAAATTCAAAATTTGGATCAATCTAGATACTAGTTAGTATTTAGTACTCCCATTCGACCCATATTATTTAGATTTGAATGAATCTAGGCACTATTGTATATAGGTTCATTCAAATTTTGACAAATCCAAGTCAATTAATATGGGTTGAAGAGAGTATATAGGTTCATCCAAATTTTAAAAAACCTAAGACATCTATTTTAAGATGGAGGGAGTATATATTGGCCTGACTGACTTTGCACCTCGACTCGCGCCATGCTCTCGGCTACGCCTGGTGCGTTTCCGGAATGAAAATCAACTTCTCGTTTTTGTTTCTTTTGCTTGTACATCCCAGTCGCAGTCGCAGTCCCAGTCCCAGTCCAGCCTAGCTCATATTGCACTAGAAACCATGATCATTCCCCTATTTCTGGAATCCTCCTCATCTCGTTCTTCTTTGTTTAGTTAACTATTTCTTACCTGATTATGTTGTCAAAGTTAGAAGCTTATTTATAATAGTATTACATTAATACATTTCCACGAAGTTATCATGATATATGTCAAATCTCTTCCAACCATTAGTGGACAGAACCGTAGAATCTTTACGTGCTTTTGTTAGGAACTAGGAAACATGCCCGTGCGTTGCTACGGTCTATTCAAATTTTTTATTAACACACATGTAAACATAAAATTCACATAAATATTTACATATGTATTGAAGTGTAGTGCGTCGCCATGGCCCTTTCATCTTGTTCACCATTTAAGCTCGATTTAATTGGAATGAGTAACCATATGACACATGCAAACATTGCAGACTTGCTCTTTTCTCCCCACCTCTACAGTAAAGGAAACCGAAGAAGTGACTCATTTTCTAGCATTGGTTTTGTTTTGTCCCCTCATGGGCTTTTAGCTTGTGGTTTGTGTGTAGGAGGGGAGGAGAGGGGGTCGACTGATCTGACGCTCGAAGTTGTTTAGTTGTATCTTTTCTAGGAATTGATAGCTTAGGGTTTCATCCATTCATCGACTCAAGTAAGGTGTTTCCGGTTTCATCCATGCTTCGATGGGCTCGAAGTTGTTTAGTTGTATCTTTTCTAGGAATTGATAGCTTAGGGTTTCATCCATTCATCGACTCAAGTAAGGTGTTTCCGGTTTCATCCATGCTTCGATGGGTCAAGGAGCAAATATTGCCATAGAGGGTGGTGTGACAGCAACAACATGCTCGATATGGAGTCTTACCCTCCATCTCACGATGAAAGGCGCGTGCTCTAGCACAAGAGTGGGGGACTGGGAGAGGTTGTATAGGAGTGTGTCCTGGTTGTCATCACCCGCGGCGGCAACATCAGTGGACACTGGGACATATTTAGTTTAGGGTTCTTTGTGCAAATGTGTTGAGACAAGTGTCTTTAGTGTCTTCTATAGATGGTACATGTATTTGCTCTAAGAAAAGCTACCATCATAGATTAATTATGAAAATATTCGCACTTACATCTCGTTACTTCCTCACTCCGTTTCGTCACTCGGACACACCGTCGGTCTCCTTATCACATAGCAGAGCCACATCACGCCTATGGCCGCGAAACCTACAGTAAGATGTAGAGCCGACCAACCATACCATGCTTCTCCGTCGAGTTTTGAGCGGACCCTACCTAGCCGACAGCAGCGACTCGCCTCACATCCTCCAGATGGCGGAGTTTGATCTCCTCGTGGAGATCTTGCCGCCATGCACGACCACGTCACATCCAAGCTAAGCCCCTCCCTGCACCTACTTCAAGGAGACCACCTAGGCGACGGGGATGATGGTGTTGTAGGTGGATGCGGTCGGGGCAGACGGGGCGAGTGCGTCAAATCAAGGGCTGGAGGAGGCAATTGACAATGCCATGGCCCAGATGTCTGAGCCCGAATGGGCACCGTTCCAGACCAAGACCTTCTACTTCTCGTCGCCCCAGCCCACCGTCATCACCCTAGGCATCATCCATCTCGTCATCTTCGTCGGCGCTATAGGGGTGCTATTGCCCCGTATGCTATCCGATGAGGAGGCACACGGTTGAATTCTCCTCCCGCAGGTACCTCTGCTCGGCCTACTTGTGTGAGTGTTCTGTTTGCAACCGTGTCTTCAATTTTTACTGGCAAGACATCCAACCGTTCCAGCTATTGTTAGTACTTATGAATCTGCAATGAAGTTCTCAATTCATTTTCAGATTTTGTTTCGTCAATCCTAAGTACCAGCCCAGTTCTTCAGCAAGCACACAACACATGAATATCCTGGCGATGAAAGCACTTGTACGCATAAGACCATTTTATGTTCACTTGATAAGTGGGACCTCCTAGGCTGATTGTGTTGTGCTTATCGACCCGTGAGCATGCTCTCCTTGCTTTCACTCTTCGTGCCAGGTAGATCATCTGCAGATGCAACAAGATATAATTTCAGAAGTGGTCATCTGTGGATTATTAATTTATACAACAAAGTCATGTTGGCTAAATATTTTACTGAATGATGTGCTTCTGCATTTATATATAGCAGTATATGATTCAGTACTGCCCACATGAATTGAACTTACCTTGATGCAATTAAACACCGGTGGCATCTCTGCTTGTTGAGAAGTTGAGAACAAACATTGCAGCATCACTTGCTATGCTGAATAATTGTTGTGCTGTGATGGTATGTGGTCCTTAGAATCCTGGTCAATTTCGGCTTCATACGGGAGGATTTGCGTGGAAGAAGAAAGGCGGAAGAAAGATCACATGGATGGATGTAAATCCCCAGACCTTACCATCTTAGTGTCCAGTGGCTTTAGCAAACATGTATTATTCCTCTACCATCCGAATTTCCGCTGACTTTAGTATCTCAATACACCCTGTGATTTCAAATTTGGGGTGACCCCATCTGCAAGGAAAAAATAAGGAGACTTGATCAAACGTTCCTGTTTAGATATTCAACGTGATTTTCCTGAGCTTAATACAGATAACACATTCATAGCATTAAATCCTCTTAGCTATGTAAAAGTCAATACTATAGATTACGTTGTGACATACATCATGGTGCTTGGTTGGACAAAGTTCAATGCTTATTGACATGTGTGATATTCATGTTTGCAGGAGCAACAACAGCATATGCATACATTTCACCTGTGATTGTTCAGAGAAGGCTCACACCAATTGCCTGGGGACAAAGAGCATATCAAACATGAATTTGATGGGAATTCCACATGGATGTTTCAGTACCTCCAATTTCATTTGGAGCATCTCTGCCCTAGAATTAAGGTAAGAGATTGATTAAGCATACTGTCAAGATGGTGTCGTAGCTCAAGAGTTTAACGTTGCAGATAATAGCTTGGTACAATCCCATGATTGTTTCTGTTTGTAAATTTGTTGGTATGTGTCATCAATCCCTGTTGCCTAAAATCCAAATTCATTGATTATCAAGCCAATAAAAAGTAGTATCTGGGTTATATGTTTCGAAATGCATCCGTTTCATGGAAAACTTTCTTTTAACAAGTGCTCTTCTTAGCTAGGTGATCACTGTAATATCAAGTTGTTTATCTAGGACATCTTCATCCTAATTAGTTCATGGATGACATGTGTGCTTAGTGAATTAGATAGATATATTATACATACAAACTCAGTTCATACAGACATCATATACCACTTTAACAAAGATAAGTAGGCAATGTAGTATACTGCAAATGAGCAAATCTAGATATAGAACCAAGATGGTACTAAATGGAGAGATGAGTTCAAAAAGACATACCGGAAATCTCAGTAGTAATAAAACTCTCATTTAGGAAATTTTGTAGCATCCCACTTGACCAGTCTAGAAAAGAACAATAATAGCTCATCTTTGGATCATTCAGATTCAGAATATCATGACTAAGTCTGAAAAAGAACATCAGATGGTCAGGGATTGGATATGAGCTGCCCATGTCATGACATGAATTCACGATAGCTTTCCTTTGGAACACGCAGAACTTTTTACATATGAAAAAAAATATTTTCTTTAAGTTCTGCAGTGATACCTCAAGTAACTTGCACTGGAGCAGATCAATTCTAGCCCCAACAATCCTTTTTTGTATTCATGCTCTTACTCTTGTCGATGCGTGTAATCCAAAAAAATACCAATGATGTGATATTTCTATTCATCCTGTAGTAAAAGGGGATCAATCAATTATATTGCATCCTCACAAATTAAACAACAGAAATAGATTAGCAATCTGAGGAAAAAATGACATCTAAAGGATAACCCAGTTGATATATTTATTGATAATTTCAGTCAATATAAAAACTCATTATCAGTTAACAAACATCAGTGGTTTTTGCTAGTGTTAATTCCTGTCCGAAGAAAAATATAAACCAAGATGAATAGTTAAAATCATGACAAGAACCATACTGGTGCATATATTATTTCTGAAAGAAATTATTGAAGTAGACCAGACAAAAACCGTGCGCTTCTCATCCCACATTATCTTCCCGGAGTTGGCGCAGTACTTCTCCAGCATCCCTGGCAACCTAAAAACAACATCCCTGGCAACCTAGAAATAGGCCATAGTTTGCATATTTGCAATTAGTTCTAAAGAAAACAGAACCAACACGATAATTATCAGCAACCAATTTACGATGGTTACTTTACCTGGCAAAGAAGAAGTCATTCTCAGAAATAAGATCCGCACCAGTATGGTTGCCCCAGATTATGTACTAATACTACTTCGTAATCTTGGGTACATGGACATAGTTCTTCCATCTAGCTTAGAACAATGTCCTAACTTCCGTACCTTACCTGCTCTCTCGTGAAACTCATGGTTCCATCCTGGAAGAGAAATCCAGTTAGCTTACACTACGATTCAAGAACATGTTGATCACTGCAGACAAAAAATAAAATAGCAGATGTGGGTACAAATTCATACAACAAATAGAATAACAGTGTAGAGGTCCATATTCAATGATCATACCTTCAAAATTGAGGTGTGAGGAGAATGGACGTACTGGAGGTGACCATGGGGCTCTGGTCGGCGTCAAATGGAGGCAGTAGCTCGGGTCAGCGTCGACGGCGAGACGGCTCCGGCAAGCAGCCACGTCAGGAGGCATCGAAGATCGCTCCGGGGAGAGGCAAAGGGGAGAAACAAATCATTCAGAGGGCCAACGTGGTTCCAGCCTAGAAGAGAAATCCAGTTAGCTTACACTACGATTCAAGAACATGTTAATCACTACAGAAAAAAAGGAAATAGCAAATGTGGGTACAAATTCATACGACAAATACAACAACAGTGCCGAGGTCCATATAAAGTGATCATACCTTCAAACTTGAGGTGAGGGGAATGGACGTACCGGAGGTGACCATGGGGCTCTGGTCGGCGTCAAATGGAGGCAGTAGAATGTGTCAGCGTCGACGGCGAGCAACCACGTTAGGAGGCATCGAAGTAGGGGGTCGCGGGAGATCTCCATGTAGCAGGGAGGCGACGAACGGCAGGGTCGCAGTGTGGGGGTAGGGATTCCGCAATGGGGCTCCATTCCTCCTACCGGAGGAGGGAGACGGCGACACGAGAGATCAACCTGGTGGCGGCTCGGTGGCTGGGAAGATGAACCCTAGGCGTGGCTTCGCTCTAGGAGAGGAAATGGGAAGAAACAAACGGTTCAGAGGGCCAACGTGGTTTTGCTGGGCTTGGGAGCTTGGCCCATTTGTGCGTGCGATCGCGTCGCGGGACGCAGCGACGGATTGACGAAAGGACAACGGAGTGGCAGAAAACGGAACATCAATTTTCTTTTTAGATGGTAGAGAAAAGACCATGAAAATGAGCTCAATTGCCAGGTTGTTCACAGCAACTCGAGTTAATATTATCTCTTGGCCGTTCAAATGTTCCCTTCCATTGGTTTTCTCATCACTATGGCTATGTGACACATTGGCACTATGCCCTGAATTGCCGTCCTCTCGTTTGAACTGCACCTTGACGATGAGACTCCTGCAAACTCACTGGACTTGACCAATTGGGATTGGTGTTATTTGGTGACATGAAATTTACGAATAATGTGAGGGTGCTTAGTTGGGACTAAAATGGAGTTTCTAGAATAGAAAATTATTTGCTTGTAAAAATTGTGCCATTTTCCTTAACAGAGGTTTTGTAGGGTTCGTATGAATAAAATACGGTATTTTCATAATATTTTTTCAGATGGTGCTTTCTAGAAGACCTAGAAAGAGAGCGACCCATTTCTAGCCCATGCAGAAAACAGGCGACCAAATATCATGTTCAGTCAGCGTGGAATTCCACAGCCGTGAGCGTTAACAAGCGACCAAATATGTTCAGTCAGCGTGGAATTCCACAGCAGACAGCGTTAACACAAATAGCACAATCATAACAATTACACGACCAACAAAGATCATGAAAGGAGACGGATCATGAAAAGGTAAAGAGTGAATCATTGTCCAAAGCAAAGCATTCGTGTGCCCTGAACTTGGTTTGACAAGGACTTGGTTCCTGCTTATTGTGTGGTGGAACTTCCGTATTTTCCATCGCATTGTATAACATGTAACATCTGTGTTATGTTGGTACAAACCAATGTCTCTTGATAATGAAGAGGATGGTACAACAAGTTAACAATCAAGGCAAATGTATTTTTGGCCTGATAATTCTGTAAAAATAACGATATGGGACAGCTACCATAAATTAAGGTGCATTTCAGGTCCAAATCACTGATGCGAAGAAACGAACGCACATCTCCCTGTCGCTAAAGCTGGATTCACAACCTCTGGTGCTGTGACTCTATATCCGAAATCAGCCTGAGGAAGCACCCATCTAACAAGGATGTATTAACTATTTGAGCAGTCAGTCGTCTCCAAATAAAGTGGAGAGCACCAGGTCTTGCACAAAGGTTGCTCTGCCAGTGGCTTGTTTCCGCTTTTTTTCCCTTTCCTCGCTGGTGAGGGACGAGTCAATACTGCCACCGAAAATAAAAATTAAGTTCACAGATCTCGTAAGGAAAATAAAAGTTGATAAAAAATAAATATGTTTAGTGGATTTCACAAAGCTTCTTTGGAGGTACATTACTTGCAAATATATAACTGAGAAGTGTAACTTATAGGTCGTCAAATCAATTTGCTTCAAATGGCCCAAATGCACTACCTCGAAACAGCAAGCAAAAATTACATGCTATGCATACTATTATGATTGTTACTCCTCTATGTTCTTTAACAATTTATTTTTAGGGAATAAGATATATAGTTAGTGAAGAGAAAGGTTTGGTCATCATGTCAAAACTATTAAACTCAGCTAAGTAACACTTAACTAAATAAACAAGGAGCAACTTGTTAGTCATGCAACTGAAAATAAGATAATTGATCACAAAGACGGTGAATTTTCCAATAGCAGGAGGGAGATTATTTCCAAATGCAAAGACGTGGAATCGTCATAACAAAAATATTTGGAACACAATAGGATGCAGTTTTGATTCTGAGAGTTTAAATTCTTTTGCCATAAAAAGAGTGTAAAGTTCTGCAAGGGGCAATAGATGTAAAATAATCCATAGAAGAATAAAACAAGTAGGACAATTGGCCTGATACCACTACCAGGATAATTATATACCTTGATTCCCAAGGTTGAGGCACCTCCTTAAGTTTTGAAGTATCAACTGGAACCGGAACTGGTGATTTTGATGGTCCCTCGGCATCTGATGTTGCAAACCCCAGCCCAAACGATGAAAGCAGCGGATCAGCATAAATATTTGTAGTGGTGGTCGCAGTGTTGCTTGACCTATGACTATGGCCGCCTCCTAGGAGCGCCTGCAAATGAGCATCACGTAGATCTCGGCTCAGTAAAGAAACTGCACGGCTCTCAGGAATAACGTATCTGTGCAACCGACTGCCATTCTGTAGATGCCAAGTAAGAATAAAAAGGGCATCAGAAACCTTGCTAATTTTTTTCTAGTCAAGTCATCCATGAGATGCTAGCATGTTCGTGCACAAGGAAAAGACGGAGAAAGAAACCTTGAACAAGTAACCGTGTTGCATGGTGATATGATTTAGCATATCTCTTGTAATCTTTTCAGAGCAGATGGGGCAGGGCTGAAATAAGAATGGAAAAAGGAGTTAGGAGAAGATATAAAACAATCTGCTTGAACATTCCAACTGTAAAGCAAAAAATGATAGCTGCTAAGAAGTTTGCAGTTAATCTCTGGAACATGAGATGAGGTTAACACTATCCTTGTGATGTGTACAACGCTACATAGGATCGATTATAGCATCTGAATCCACCATGTCATTTCTTTTCTCTCTAAACCAATAATGTCACATTATGCATCCTAAAAGGTAGAAAGTGCTGCCATGAACTTTCAAATGTTCATACATGCAAATTCTGGATTCATTTTGCCCCTGGCACAAGTAGCTCATATTGCTCTCTTAGCTCTTGGGAACTTATGTGTCAACTGAGCATAGCTCGAGTGATCATATCAATATTCTCAGAGTAGACGGGAGCAATTTTCCACGAAGGGTAAGGTGTGCACTAGGTAGTATTTTAGAATAACTATGATTAAAATGAAATACAAAGGGAACTACACCACATGGAAACCTTTAAGTTGACGTGGGACGCACAAGAATTTTCAGAACATGGAAGTCCAATATGTTAGCAATTGATCCTAAGCCTTAGCCAAGCTCCTACAAGCCCCTACTTCGAAATCTCTATTTTTCAGGAAGTCCCAATTTCCTCGCCCACAGCGCTCATTATTTTGTCCTGTCAGGTTCTGAATCCATAAGCCTGTGCTGGGAGGTTGGGTGACTGAATCCACAAGCTTGAGATCACAGATAGCTAAAATCCTGATTTTTTTTCCACAGTACAGTAGGTATCTAAAATTCCGGGTTCATCTGCAGGGTCGGTCAACCCTTATTAAGCTATAAGAAGAAGATGCGGAAAAGTTTTGCGCATAGCATCACACTACCAATCAAGGGTGTTGCAGAGAAGGGAGGAGGGATTGACTGACCGCTGGGTGTGGCTCGTATGGATGGTCTTCGTCGAGGTGAACGCAGAGCGAGCCGAGGTCGTAGTCGTCGTAGCAGTACGGGCATGCGACCTCCGGCCATCTCGCCTGCTCGAGCTGCATCTCCATCTCCATGTCCATCTCCCCGTCCTCCTCCATGTCCACTTCCACCTCCTCCATCCCCATCCCGGACATATCTGCGGTCAAAAAGAAACCAGAGATCAACGAATAATCACGAGAAGAGAAGGGCGACCCCGAAGGTGAGAGGAGAGAGGCGAGGAGATGGGCGCACCGTCGATGTGGCCGAGCTGCGCGGCGTAGAAGCGCTTGGCGGCGGCGAGGCGCGAGATCCAGTGCTCCGAGTCCATGGCTGAGAATCCCTCTTCCTGCCCTCGGTTCGCGCGGTGGACGCGGTTACTGAATCAGCCGGTTTCTCGTCTCCCTTCCTCGGCTACCTACCAGCACGGTCCGACCTTCCCTCCTCCGCAGCTGGTAGGAGTGCGACAGCGACCGGCGCGGGAGGTTTTCCTCTGAATCGTAGCGGAGATATCTTCTGCAGCTGGCGGGTCGCTTAGCGCAGCGGCAGCGGTCCTCTCGGTGATGGGTGGATGGATTTTCTTTGGGTTGACGGAGAAGAGGAGGAGGAGGAGACGAAGAGGAAGCTTCTTATTATCGGGGGAGGAAAGGGCAGGAAATGGGTGAGAAATCGGGGCCTTTTCCTGCAGTGTACTGTGCTACCGGTCGCCGTCCTGGTCAGCGGCTGGCCCCCTTCCGTGGCGCCCGCGACAGCTGCCCCGCCGCGGCGGGTAGCGCACAGTGCCAATGACGGGTGGGGTGGGTGCAGTGCACAGCCGGGTGTTGGCGTGTCAGGGCCAACGACGGGCGCCGGCGTGGCGAGTGAGCCGCGGGAGGGAAACCGCGTGCGTGGTGGGAGCGGTGTGTCTGGTCTGGCGGTGGGCGGTTCATCGCGGCACGGGAGGAGGTGTCGCGTTGCGTGGTTGGGGGGAGGGTGGAGCCAACGCGCGGCCGGACCCCGTCCGCGGGGAATGGATTTTTCATTTTATTTTCCGTTCTGGTGGATGAGGCCGGCGGCAGGCGGGCGGGATTGGGACGTAGGGCCGTCCGGGCCGGACCCGCAGCGCACCGTGTAGCTTGCTTTTGCGGTGCCGTGCGGGCGTCGGCCGTCGCTGTCGTCGACGCCGTGACGCGGAATGGGCACGGTTTCTAGAATACCCCGTTATGTCAGGCCGAATCTAAACACGAGATTGTATGTTTTCTCGGGCAGTAGTACTACAACTACACTTTTGAAAGTAGCGCTTTTAATTTCCGTGTTTCGTTTGTGTGTGGAGTCTGGCTGTGGCATCCCGCAAAACCACTACTAGAAAATCGCGTTGTTTTTGTGCATTGCATTATCATGACCGCATGCTCATGTCATCATGCCACATTGCATTTGAGCATCGTCATCATCTTGTATTTGTTTGCATAAAACTATTTGCGGAAAAACCTATTTTTTGTTTTCTAAATACCCCGTCTTTATTCAAACGCAAAACCCGGATCTCCGGATTATTTTGTTTTATGTGCTATCGGTTTGCAACAGCCCTGTTTAAAATGAATAAATTATTTAATTATTTTTAGTGGGGCAGACGAACGGGCCGATTCGACCCGGACGACCACCCCCAGAATAAACGGACCACCTAAAACCAGCCACCCCAAAATCCTAAAACTATCCAACCTAATCTACCCACACCCCCTCCACCTCACCCTGACCAATGCCCTCTCTCCACCTCACCTCTCCTCTCTTCCCCACCCAGTCCCACGCTGCCACCTCACCCACACCTCTTCCTCTCACCAATCCCACCACCACCTGGCCCACTCCCCCTCTCCCTTTCTCACACAAACACACGCCAACCACTCAGCCACCCTCTCCCTTACAGCCCGGCCCCACCTGACCCGCCCTCTCTCCCATGACCGACAGCCCCCCTGGCCGCTACCCCACCCCGTCCCCGCCTGGACCCGCGCCCCACGCGTCCCCCGGCCCCCCAGCACCGACGCGCTCCCTGTTCCTCTTCCCCACCTTCCTCTCCCCCGTCCGGCCACCTCCCTCCCCTTCTCTCGCCGCCGCTCGCCGGCCAAGCTCCCCACCGCGCGCGCCTCACCCTTCTCCCTCCTCTCCGGCGCCCCGCCACCGTCGCAGGCGAGCCGCCCCGCCTCTGCGCCCCTCCGCCCGCCAACCCGCGGCCGCCCCCTCCTCCTCTCGCCGCCCCGCGCGGCCCCGTTCTCCACCCCGCCTCGTCGCCGACCGCGGCCCCTCCGCCTCGCCGGACCGGCGTGCTCTGGCCGCGACCCCGCCCGAGCTCCTCCGGTGCCGTCGCCCGGCCCGGCCTCTGCCTCCCGCACGCGCCGGCCTCCACCGACCTCGCCTCCCCTTGGCGCCGCTCCCCGCGGCACGCCGCCTCGCCGCCTCCTCCCCGCCGGCGTCCCCTCCCGTCCGACGCCTCCGGCCCGCGTCCGCCGCCTCCGGCCCGCGTCCGCCGCCGCCGGCGCACCGTCCCCGCACCCGGCCGTCCGCCGCCGTCGTGCTCGCCCCGAGCCTCCTCTTCCGCGCCTCCTCGCCGCCGGCCACCCCTGCGAGCTCAGCCGCCGCCCTGTGTCTGCCTCCGCGCCGCGCGAGGCCAGGGTCGCCTCTCCTCTGTCTCCGGGCCCGGCCTCCTCTCTGGCCGCGCGTCGCCTGTGCCGTGCCTCCGCCACCACCCAGGGCCACCATGTTCTGCCATGTTTTGTAACAGGTACCTGATGGGTTCATGTGTCATCTGTTCTGGCTCGATACACGTACGTGCTTGTATGTGTGTTCCTGTAAACGCTTCAGCTAGGGCCTGGGTGTGACATCCTAACGGTGCCAGTTTCCATCCTCTTGGTTGTCGTCTTTAACGAAGAGCTCTCGTCAAGATCTTCATCGACCTGAGGAAAACCACACCGAGAAATTGTGGTACCCGAAGGCCGCCGACGCGGAACCCCAAGATCTTCTCATGGACACCGAAGGCCTTCGACAAGGACACCAAGAGCGCCTTCCCGGGTCCCAAGACCGAACCCGAACGCCAAGACCGTCGACATGGAACCAAAGGGCGCCGAGTACTTCACCCCGGACCCGAAGACCGCGGCGACGACAAGATCGACACCGACCCGGAAGAATCCGATGCGCCCCGACACCGACCCAAGTCCTGCTTCCCGGATGCGACAAGATCGACCTCACTTATCCGAGAACGATCCGTCGAACCCTGAACCCCGAGACCGACCCCGAACCCCGGAACCCCAAGTTCGTCGAGACCCCCTAATGTGTGAACCTTTTTCCCGAGCCCCTATTTTATAAATGCTAATTATAAAACCTGTTGCATATTAAATTGTCATACTCGCATGCATATTTGTGTGGTTTGGGGGCCTTAGGCCGATTAACCTAATTAAATATGGGGCCCATATGCGGGCAAATCTAGTCTAATATTGGCCTCATTTAAATTTGTGTAGCGAACCGGTGCTATATTTTGCCTTGTTAAAACAACATTTAAATTGCGGGGTATCTAAACAACTTGAACCGTTTAATTAATTGTCGGGACCCTGGTTCCGCTTAATATTGCTTAATTGCATCGCACCTTTACCATGCCATGCATCATCCATGCATCATGCCCGATCTTTTGCCGTAGTATTAAGTATTGCATCCGGTGTTCCTTCTAGTGTTTTGCTTCTTCGCGGATAAGGCCGTTGAGTTGATGTGAGCTTCGCCCCGATCTTCGGATGAACCCTTCGACAATGTTTTCAGGCGAGCATCTCCCCCTTTCTACCTATCTTACTTTTATAGTCTTTATTCCCTCCTGTTGATCTATTGCTATCTGTGTTGCGATGCTCTAGCTTTCGTACCCGTGATATCCCTTGCAGCCTTATATTGCCTTGGACACTTCCTATTACCTGTTGTGTGGTAGATAGCTGGACTTGCGCGTCGTAGTCGCTTGCTCAAGTGCTGTTGCGTGTCGTCAAGTACCACAGTTGTTGGAGCATTGCCGCATGTTTAATGTTGGAGATGAGCATGGCTTTAAATATTGTTCACTTTAATTACTGTTTAACAACTAAAATTGAAGTAGGTAAGCAGAGGCACAGGTGGGCAATAGATGTTATTTGGTTGTTAACCGTCCACTTGTGTCCCGTAGGACCCCGAGTGCTTGATACCTGTTCCTTGAATTATCGCGCTATCCACATACGGGGAATTATGGGCCCCCCTTAGCCAGAGCTTGATTCAGTCTTATTTCTTGGGGACACAAATAGTTTGAGGTTTTATTTACGATCCTGTACTTATGCCATGCTTTACTGCTTTATTTACGATTGTGCGAGGAGCACACTGTACTGTTTAGGTAAGCGGAGTGTTTTCGCGGTATCGACAAGCCCCGCTTGGGGTTCCCAGTCGTTTACAGCCATTGACGCAAACCTTGAGTCCGTCTCGGAGCTAGCTTACTTCGTTGCGGGTCTACTCAATGGGGTGGCCCCCTGAAATATTTCTGAGTCCTGTGATTGCTTTGTCGTGAAAGCCTCGTTGGGTTTTGATTTGGTTTTTCCGAGGTTGATCGTGTGTGTGTTGCTATTTGTGCACCCCGTCCGGGTTAAAACTTTCTGAAAGCCGTGTCCGCGGTTATGGACGACTTGGAGCACAGTATCTCGATCATAGACAACTATAACTAAAGTAGTGTTATAAATTTGACTTTATAATGACTAGTAATCAGCTTCACTATAATGGAATGGTTAAATAAAACTGCCCACAATTGCTTGCTTGGGTCGTCGCCAGCGACCATTGTATCTGACTAGTAAGTATTGCAACTACAACGGAATGGCTAAATAAAAGTACCAACCACTGCTGGGTTTTGGGGTTATCTCATGCTAATTGGATCTGACTAGTAAGTGTTGCCACCATAACGGAATGGTTAACTAAAAGTGCCTACTGCTTATTTTATCAGGACGATTATCTCTACCTGACTAGTAATTGTTGCAATGATAACTGAATAAATAAAACTGCCAACGGTGTGAGTTCCTCGGTTGACTTCCTCGTTTGGTCTCGAGGGGGAAATACCAGGATGGGTTTGTTTGGTGTTAGATTCAGGTTGGTTCCGCATAGGTCTTTCTTACCCCTCTCTGATTGTCGTTAGTTGTATCGAGTCTCTATAGGTTGTTTAGTGCATGCTGCCGCTGCCGCTTCAGTCCCCCATACCTATGTAGGCGAGGACCGCCGAATTCTAGTCTCGCCGTGTACTGGCCTCAGTACTGACGCTCCTCTTTTTCCTTTGCCCTTTGTCGGCACCCCTTTTGTTTAAGCAGGTTTTGTGATCGACGTCGTTAGCAGGGTTACCTTCCGGCTTGGCCTGGACAGGGTTATGGACGCCATTGGTTATTCTTCAGGGCTCTTAGCCCCATTTGCATCTTGTCCGTAGTCGGACGCTCTATCATTTTCAAGGTGATTTGGATATTTGTATATTATATCCGTATTCTTGACTCATGGAGTCGCTGTTATATATATCTGTTCTGTGGGTCCCATCGAGGACTGTTGTGTAATGTTATTACTTCGTTTTCCACCCGCACGAAAGTGCCTGGTGGGCACCTTTGAATCATTTCTATGCGGGTTTGGCGGGTTTCGCTAAAACTTGCATAGGTCCGATTCTGAGGGTGTTACAGAGTGGTATCAGAGCTCAGCAGTTGCGATACCCCACAAGTCCAGCCTGTAGGATAACCTAGCTAACGGCCGAAGTAGAGTGTCAAAACTATTTTTGAAAAATCGGTTGGATAGTTCTGATTAGGTCTGATTTTTATTCCTTACCCCTCTGCTATTCTCCTCTTACCTCTACGTGTTTTGAATCCGCTCTCGTCTTTTCTTCGAGTCCAGGATTTCTCGTGGTGGGGTTCCGTCGTACCTTCAGGGTTTCGCTTCCTCCTTTGGTAACGGTGTTGCTACATCTGGTCTTCATGCTATCAGAGGAATCCTTCATCTGTTGGATTTCTCTCTGCCCCTTGTTTGTGTTCTCCGGTGTTTTCCGACGCGACGACATCCTCTACGCCAGATCCGATGCAGAGTCTGCATCACTCCTTTGTTTCAGAACCTCGCTTGTCGAGATCTTCAGTCTAATTCCGAGAATGGTTGCACGTTTTTCCACTGATTGTGCAGAGTAATAGTTTGGGTGCGTGATGGATTGGCCCCCATGCCGACTACCCTTTCTATTCGCTCTCGTACATTGAAGTGGGATAGGCCGCATCTTTTCTCACCTTCTATCGAAGTTAGAGGTGGCTTTATTTGTGGATACCTCTACCTTCGCCCTTTGGTTCCCGGAGTGTTCTCTCGACGATCACGGACAACGACCTCTTGTTAGTGGTGTCGCGAGGATCTACACGAAGCGCGAAGATGCAGATCGCCGACTTTCCTTCCGGTACCATGAGGCGGATCTCGAGGGCGAGATCCATTGTTAGTGGTGTCGAATTGTGGCATCCCGCAAAACCACTACTAGAAAATCGCGTTGTTTTTGTGCATTGCATCATCATGACCGCATGCTCATGTCATCATGCCACATTGCATTTGAGCATCGTCATCATCTTGTATTTGTTTGCATAAAACTATTTGCGGAAAAACCTATTTTTTGTTTTCTAAACGCCCCGTCTTTATTCAAACGCAAAACCCGGATCTCCGGATTATTTTGTTTTATGTGCTATCGGTTTGCAACAGCCCTGTTTAAAATGAATAAATTATTTAATTATTTTTAGTGGGGCAGTCAAACGGGCCGATTCGACCCGGACGACCACCCCCAGAATAAACGGACCACCTAAAACCAGCCACCCCAAAATCCTAAAACTACCCAACCTAATCTACCCACACCCCCTCCACCTCACCCTGACCAATGCCCTCTCTCCACCTCACCTCTCCTCTCTTCCCCACCCAGTCCCACGCTGCCACCTCACCCACACCTCTTCCTCTCACCAATCCCACCGCCACCTGGCCCACTCCCCCTCTCCATTTCTCACACAAACACACGCCAACCACTCAGCCACCCTCTCCCTTACAGCCCGGCCCCACCTGACCCGCCCTCTCTCCCATGACCGACAGCCCCCCTGGCCGCTACCCCACCTCGTCCCCGCCTGGACCCGCGCCCCACGCGTCCCCCGCCCCCCCAGCACCGACGCGCTCCCTGTTCCTCTTCCCCACCTTCCTCTCCCCCGTCCGGCCACCTCCCTCCCCTTCTCTCGCCGCCGCTCGCCGGCCAAGCTCCCCACCGCGCGCGCCTCACCCTTCTCCCACCTCTCCGGCGCCCCGCCACCATCGCAGGCGAGCCGCCCCGCCTATGCGCCCCTCCGCCCGCCAACCCGCGGCCGCCCCCTCCTCCTCTCGCCGCCCCACGCGGCCCCGTTCTCCATCCCGCCTCGTCGCCGACCGCGGCCCCTCCGCCTCGCCGGACCGGCGCGCTCTGGCCGCGACCCCGCCCGAGCTCCTCCGGTGCCGTCGCCCGGCCCGGCCTCTGCCTCCCGCACGCGTCGGCCTCCACCGACCTCGCCTCCCCTTGGTGCCGCTCCCCGCGGCACGCCGCCTCCTCCCCGCCGGCGTCCCCTCCCGTCCGACGCCTCCGGCCCGCGTCCGCCGCCTTCGGCACGCATCCGCCGCCGCCGGCGCACCGTCCCCGCACCCAGCCGTCCGCCGCCGTCGTGCTCGCCCCGAGCCTCCTCTTCCGCGCCTCCTCGCCGCCGGCCACCCCTGCGAGCTCAGCCGCCGCCCTGTGTCTGCCTCCGAGCCGCGCGAGGCCAGGGCCGCCTCTCCTCTGTCTCCGGGCCCGGCCTCCTCTCTGGCCGCACGTCGCCTGTGCCGTGCCTCCGCCACCACCCAGGGCCACCATGTTCTGCCATGTTTGGTAACAGGTACCTGATGGGTTCATGTGTCATCTGTTCTGGCTCGATACACGTACGTGCTTGTATGTGTGTTCCTGTAAACGCTTCAGCTAGGGCCTGGGTGTGACATCCTAACGGTGCCAGTTTCCATCCTCTTGGTTGTCGTCTTTAACGAAGAGCTCTCGTCAAGATCTTCATCGACCTGAGGAAAACCACACCGAGAAATTGTGGTACCCGAAGGCCGCCGACGCGGAACCCCAAGATCTTCTCATGGACACCGAAGGCCTTCGACAAGGACACCAAGAGCGCCTTCCCAGGTCCCAAGACCGAACCCGAACGCCAAGACCATCGACATGGAACCAAAGGGCGCCGAGTACTTCACCCCGGACCCAAAGACCGCGGCGACGACAAGATCGGCACCGACCCGGAAGAATCCGATGCGCCCCGACACCGACCCAAGTCCTGCTTCCCGGATGCGACAAGATCGACCTCAGTTATCCGAGAACGATCCGTCGAACCCTGAACCCCGAGACCGACCCCGAACCCCGGAACCCCAAGTTCGTCGAGACCCCCTAATGTGTGAACCTTTTTCCCGAGCCCCTATTTTATAAATGCTAATTATAAAACCTGTTGCATATTAAATTGTCATACTCGCATGCATATTTGTGTGGTTTGGGGGCCTTAGGCCGATTAACCTAATTAAATATGGGGCCCATATGCGGGCAAATCTAGTCTAATATTGGCCTCATTTAAATTTGTGTAGCGAACCGGTGCTATATTTTGCCTTGTTAAAACAACATTTAAATTGCGGGGTATCTAAACAACTTGAACCGTTTAATTAATTGTCGGGACCCTGGTTCCGCTTAATATTGCTTAATTGCATCGCACCTTTACCATGCCATGCATCATCCATGCATCATGCCCGATCTTTTGCCGTAGTATTAAGTATTGCATCCGGTGTTCCTTCTAGTGTTTTGCTTCTTCGCGGATAAGGCCGTTGAGTTGATGTGAGCTTCGCCCCGATCTTCGGATGAACCCTTCGACAATGTTTTCAGGCGAGCATCTCCCCCTTTCTACCTATCTTACTTTTATAGTCTTTATTCCCTCCTGTTGATCTATTGCTATCTGTGTTGCGATGCTCTAGCTTTCGTACCCGTGATATCCCTTGCAGCCTTATATTGCCTTGGACACTTCCTATTACCTGTTGTGTGGTAGATAGCTGGACTTGCGCGTCGTAGTCGCTTGCTCAAGTGCTGTTGCGTGTCGTCAAGTACCACAGTTGTTGGAGCATTGCCGCATGTTTAATGTTGGAGATGAGCATGGCTTTAAATATTGTTCACTTTAATTACTGTTTAACAACTAAAATTGAAGTAGGTAAGCAGAGGCACAGGTGGGCAATAGATGTTATTTGGTTGTTAACCGTCCACTTGTGTCCCGTAGGACCCCGAGTGTTTGATACCTGTTCCTTGAATTATCGCGCTATCCACATACGGGGAATTATGGGCCCCCCTTAGCCAGAGCTTGATTCAGTCTTATTTCTTGGGGCCACAAACTAGTTTGAGGTTTTATTTACGATCCTGTACTTATGCCATGCTTTACTGCTTTATTTACGATTGTGCGAGGAGCACACTGTACTGTTTAGGTAAGCGGAGTGTTTTCGCGGTATCGACAAGCCCCGTTTGGGGTTCCCAGTCGTTTACAGCCAATGACGCAAACCTTGAGTCCGTCTCGGAGCTAGCTTACTTTGTTGCGGGTCTACTCAATGGGGTGGCCCCCTGAAATATTTCTGAATCCTGTGATTGCTTTATCGTGAAAGCCTCGTTGGGTTTTGATTTGGTTTTTCCGAGGTTGATCGTGTGTGTGTTGCTATTTGTGCACGCCGGCCGGGTTAAAACTTTCTGAAAGCCGTGTCCGCGGTTATGGATGACTTGGAGCACAGTATCTCAATCATAGACAACTATAACTAAAGTAGTGTTATAAATTTGACTTTATAATGACTAGTAATCAGCTTCACTATAATGGAATGGTTAAATAAAACTGCCCACAATTGCTTGCTTGGGTCGTCGCCAGCGACCATTGTATCTGACTAGTAAGTATTGCAACTACAACGGAATGGCTAAATAAAAGTACCAACCACTGCTGGGTTTTGGGGTTATCTCATGCTAATTGGATCTGACTAGTAAGTGTTGCCACCATAACGGAATGGTTAACTAAAAGTGCCCACTGCTTATTTTATCAGGACGATTATCTCTACCTGACTAGTAATTGTTGCAACGATAACTGAATAAATAAAACTGCCAACGGTGTGAGTTCCTCGGTTGACTTCCTCGTTTGGTCTCGAGGGGGAAATACCAGGATGGGTTTGTTTGGTGTTAGATTCAGGTTGGTTCCGCATAGGTCTTTCTTACCCCTCTCTGATTGTCGTTAGTTGTATCGAGTCTCTATAGGTTGTTTAGTGCATGCTGCCGCTGCCGCTTCAGTCCCCCATACCTATGTAGGCGAGGACCGCCGAATTCTAGTCTCGCCGTGTACTGGCCTCAGTACTGACGCTCCTCTTTTTCCTTTGCCCTTTGTCGGCACCCCTTTTGTTTAAGCAGGTTTTGTGATCGACGTCGTTAGCAGGGTTACCTTCCGGCTTGGCCTGGGCAGGGTTATGGACGCCATTGGTTATTCTTCAGGGCTCTTAGCCCCATTTGCATCTTGTCCGTAGTCGGACGCTCTATCATTTTCAAGGTGATTTGGATCTTTGTATATTATATCCGTATTCTTGACTCATGGAGTCGCTGTTATATATATCTGTTCTGTGGGTCCCATCGAGGACTGTTGTGTAATGTTATTACTTCGTTTTCCACCCGCACGAAAGTGCCTGGTGGGCACCTTTGAATCGTTTCTATGCGGGTTTGGCGGGTTTCGCTAAAACTTGCATAGGTCCGATTCTGAGGGTGTTACACTGGCCTAGCCTGGCCTGATTGGGTCTGGGGCCGTGAACGGCGTCTTTTTCGCTGGAGCGTGTTAAACGCGACAGGTGAGACCCGAGGAGCGAAAGGTCGGCATCGTCATGAATGTGAACCTAGTCACCATTTGTTACTAACTCAAAGCTGCCACAATTCTTGCTGCCCCTGCTCAATCATGGACCGATTCCCGGACTCTCTGACACTTGTTGGCGACTGATTATGGCATGGCCTTCTTCCCGGTAGTACTACAATTATGTTATTGCACAAGCCGTGTCAATGATAGAGATGCTCAAAATGTCAAATAATCGTATGATCATGTCTGGTCGGCGGTGGCTCGGGAGGCATATCCAAACTGCCAGCGTTTAGCAAGTTGTGCCTATACATGCAACCTCGTACAATTAACCCTTCAAATCATTTTTTTACTAGTTCACATATTTCACCAATATCACATATATCAAGCACATAAAATCACAATTTTATTAAACAAATCAAGACAATGAAATAAAATAGTTAACATAATAATTTAAAGTTCAAATGGATCAAGCCGGGGGCGGGGCATTTACTTTGAGCACCACAAATGCTCCGCGAGAACTTCTTTTAGCTATGCGTGCACTTGTTCGTCACGAATTTGTTGATGCATGGTGAGGCAAGCACCAAACTCAGCTGGCACCTCGTGATCGACATCCGCAAGAGGGCTCATCCCTCAAACGGATGAACATTAATCATTCGAGCATCGCACTCACTCTCGATTATCATATTATGCATGATCACGTATGTATTTATCATCTCTCATATCTGAGATGTTGATCAGGTAAGAGTAGGGTACGTGATGATAGCAAAACGAGTTTGAAGTACACCAAATGCTCGCTCAACATCCTTCGTGCAAGCCTCTTGGCAATTCAAAAAAATCAAACTCTTGCATCAATACGAGGGTCGGAGATATACTTTCAGGGTATATCCACAGGACTCGCTGACCAGGTTGGACCACCGACGGGTTAGAGCTTTGCTTTACGGGCGGCCTAGTCAGAGAAATAGGAGGAGTCAATTTCGGCTACAACAAGACCCAGAAGACTTACCGACTTAGGCATGTAGATTACTTGTAGTCCAAGATGTACTTAGTTACCGAATCTGTAAACATAGCCGGATAGGTCTCTCCTGTAACCCTAGGTCCTGGTGACTATATAAACCGGACATGTGGAAGCCTTTAAAGCATAACCACAATCACAACTTGCACAGGCGAACCTCTCTTGTAATCCGCTGTAACATCTGGCTCTCGCCGATATATTACTGGGTTGCTAGCAGGAGTAGGATCCGATCACCGCAGTTGGATCTGAATCTGGGTAAACTTGTGCTCACCGCTCCAGGAACACCGTACGACTCAGATCCCATCTTCTCAACGCCTTCAGGACCCCCTATGACGTACTTGCCATCAATCTGACGACATAAATACCTTAGCTAGGTGGTAGCCTTTGGTGTATTCCTCGACATTGACCACATAGTTCATTGCCGGTAATGTTATTCAGTAAGTCTACCAAACACCGGAGATCGCCGTAGCACGTTGATATCATTATGAGATCTAGCTATGGAAAAGAAAGCATGCCAAATCCACAATTCATAATTTGCCACAACCTCAAGTACCACACTACATTTAGTATGGCCTTTATACATGAATTGCCAAGCAAATGGGAAATTCTTCCATCCCTAATGCATGTCGTCGATCCTCCCAAGCATACCAGGAAATCCCCTAGCTTAGTTCTTTGATAATATCAGAGTTGTGTCTTGTTCATTTGGTGCTCCCGGATATGATGGCCCAAAGTATCCCACAATAGCATGGCAAAACATGTACACACACTCAAATGATGTGGACTCGACACTATGCAGATAGTCATCTTTTGTATCTGGAGGTGCTCCATACACAAGATATATCTCAAGGTAGCCGTGCATTTTTGTGCTATGGTGAAACCAATCAATCTGGTGCATTACTTCTTGCAAATGAATAGGGATCAAACTCCTGCACTCCATGCACGATCTTCATGAACAAATCCTTGTTCATCCTAAAGCGCCACGAAAGACAAGAGGCCCATGTGTTGGGTTGTCTCTAAAATAGTCGGGCACTAGCATTGGAGTACCAAACATCCGCTTCCAGTCTCTGTTCATCTTTTTCCTGGATCAGAGCCACCTCGTCGAGGAGCTTGCTAGAGCGCATGTTGGTGAAGAAGACCGCTGATGATCATGATGTGCTCCACTTCATCTTCTTGCGCGATGTCCTTCTATTGCATCATTTTTACCATCATCATCTCATCATTTCTATCCATAATGTACACATGCATCATTAAACGATTCAAACTACGAAACATGCAATAATTCACTAGTGGAGAAATTTGAAATAAAATTTACCTATCCAATTGGTCGAACACCTTATGTGCGCGGCGATCTCGACACGGTTTAGGGATGAGCAACACACCTCTATCCCTTTATGAAAGGGCATGTATGCCCTCATGTGTGGTTTCGGTAATTAATGACAATCTCTATGGACTAATGTGTAAATTGAGTTTCACTTGTAGGTTTGTCCATTGGCATCGCTTGGGCCATGTGTTGGTCTCAAAGTTGAAAGATGAAGATGTTTGAAGGTTGATCAAGACAAGTGCAAAGAGTTGCATCAAGATGGATCAAACTTAAGAAGGAATGAAGAAGGGAAAGCTCAAGACACGCCATCTCTAGAAGATATCATGCTTGAACTCCAAAGAAGATGTTTCCCCATCGAGTATGGGGGAGCAATTTGCAAGTCTTTATCAAGCACGAGCGAGCAAGAGTAATCAAGAAAGGTGTGCTGTCTTGAGAAGGACAAGACGGTCTATATCAAGGTCAAATGGATTGCTCAAGGCAAAGGTATGGTATTGATAGGGTTTCTATTTTTTTGGTCTCGTGTTGTTAGTTGGGAGACCGGGTTTAGGATAGATAGTCGTACTATCAAGAGGGGTTCTCAAGCGGGTGACTCGATCACATCTTTCGGACAGAGCTCAAACCTTTGCATATATAGCATCATATTTCTTGGTTGTTATTTGGATCCTGTCCATGATAGGATTTAGATCTTGTTGTTATCATCATATCAAGCTCTAGATTATAAAAAACGGATTTCCACTGCATATCTTATTGTGTTCTTGATCGTGCTTATTTTTCCGGCTCCACATCTTGGGAGATATCTCACATATATATACTTGATATTGTCTCCCTTGGTGGTATCCAATATTTCACCTTTTTTTGGATTCTTCTTTGTAGGGGTTCGTAGCATGGAAAACAAAAAATTTCTACCGCATACAAACAAACAAGCCAAGATCTATCTACTAGATTGTAGCAACGAGTCGATAGAACTCACCCTCGAAGATTCCGAAGTGTTTAACGAGAGCAGATTCTCGAGGGTGATGTAGTCGTACTCTTGCCGATCTCAAGATCGCGTAGACGATCCTTCCGGCGCTGCGTTCCAGCAGCGCTTCCGAAGTCGGTCACACGTTCGGTACTCGACGAAGACCATCCTCTCCCTTGTTCCAGCAGGCAGCGGAGGTTGTAGCACTCTCCTCGCGATTTCGGCAGCACGACGGCGTGGTACCAGAAGTAGAGGGGAGATCTCGCAGGGCTTCGCCTTAAGCCGGAGCGAGTATGGTGGACTATGAGAGAGCCTCGATGATCTAGGGTTTAGACACACCAAGTAGAAGGGGCTAGGCCGGCGGCTAGGGCAACTAGAAGCCCCAATTCGTCGGCTTGGGAGAAACCCTAGGGCGGCGGCTATGGTGGGCGGCGGCGGCTAGGGTTAGGGTTTAGAGGGGCAAGGTGTAGGTCTTGGAGGGGCATCCCTGCCCCTCCTTATATAGGTGGAGGGGGCGCGCCAAGGGGAGGGGAGTCCCTCCCCAACTCGGCTTCCAAGGCCGGCGGTGGAGGGAGAGGGACTTCCTCCCCAAGTAGGTTTCCTACTCTCCCTCCACCAAACAAAATAGTTGTTTGACTTTTCAAATTGGCGTTTGACTTTTCAAACTAGGACTTCATTTAACCCTTTATTTTGTTCAGCGATGACACCTAGTACATGATGCAACCATTCCAACTTGTTATGACACATTCATGTACCCTTCCTCTCCGGAGTGCCAGACATTCTGGAACCTTCTAGAACATTCCGGATGAAAACACCGGAACCATTCTCCAACCCCGAAACAGGACTTTCCTTATATGAATCTTATTCTTCGGACCATTCCGGATCTCCTCATGATATCCCAGATCCCATCCGAGACTCCGAACAACATTCAGTATCTTACTCATCATTCCATAACTACTCAACAACGTCGAATCCTTAAGTGTGTCTCCCTATGGTTCGTGAATTATGTGGACATGATCGAGACACTTCTCCGAACAATAACCAATAGAGGAATCTGGAAATTCATATGGCTCCCACATATTTCTACGATTACTTTGTGATCGAATGAACCACTTACATACGATACCAATTTCCCTTTGTCTCACGATAGTTTACTTATCCGAGGTTTTGATCGTCGGTATCTCTGCATACCTAGTTCAACCTCGTTACTGATAAGTACTCTTTTCTTGTTCCCGTGATATGTGATCCCTTGTGAGCCAGTCACATGCTTGCAAGCCAATTGGATGACATTCCACCGAGAGGTCCCAGAGTATATCTATCCGTCATATGGATGGACAAATCCCAATCTTGATCCATGTGTCTCAACCAATACTTTCCGAACACTCAATGCCACCTTTATAGCCACCTAGTTACGGTGTGGTGTTTGATGTCATCAAAGAATCCTTCCGGTGATGGTGATAAGCATGATATCATGGTCGAAGGAATTAGGTTACTATGTATCAGAAAGCATATAGCAATTGAACTATTAAAATGACTTGATCTTTATGCTACGCTTATCTCTAGGAGTATGTCCATCATATCATTCTCCTAACGATATGATCTTGTTGTTAATAACATCTCAATGTTCATGATAGGGAAACCACAATCATTTATTAACCAACAAGCTAGTATTATGAAGAGGCTTTACTGAAGGGTTTCGCGGCATAGTAAATCAAAATTTTCTACGGATGCGAACAAAGGGAAAGCCAAGATCTAATCTAGGAGATGCAAACAACGAGAGAGATTGGATTAGATATTCATACCCTTGAAGATTCGCATAGCGGAACGTTCGTCGGAAAGTGGGTGATGTAGTCGTACTCGCTTCTCCTCCTCGCGATCCGATCCGATCTAGCACCATAAGTGGCGGTGCCTCCGTGAGATGCACACGTGCGGCACCTCGACGTCTCCTCCTTCCTCGGACCAGCAAGTATGGTGGAGAGACGGATTGGATCTACAACACGACGGCGTGGTGTATATGGTGGAGAATTTCTGCAGCAGGGCTTCGCCTACAAACAGTCGGGGGGGAGAGATGAAGGGCAGCAAGGCGGCTAGGGTTGGAGGGGAAGGTGTGGGGGGTTGGTACGCCCCCACCCCTCCTTATATAGAAGGGGGGGGCGCGGCCCTAGCCCCTCCCCCAAGCCCAAACCGGCGGCCCCAAAGGATAAGGAGTGGGGGGCAAGGAACCCCCCCTTCTAGAAGGTCTATCTCGAGTTTAAAACCCCCTTGGCCGGCTGGGCCCTATGGGGCCTTGTGCCCCTGGCCCAATGCGGCCAGGGCACTCCCTCATAGGCCCATGCCCCTCCCGGAAGGTGGGGCCACGTTGGTCCCCTTCCGGAAGGTTCTAGAAGCTTCCGGTACAATACCGATTAACCCGGAACAATTCCGAACTCCAAAAACTGCACTGCCTTATATGAATCTTATTCTCCGGACCACTCCAGAACCTCTCGTGATGTCCCGGATCCCATCCGAGACTCCGAACAAAAACTCATAAACCAATTATCCAATCTATCCTAGCATCGAGACACGTTAAGTTTGTGACCCTGCGGGTTCGAGAATATGCAGACATGATCTTCTATCAATAATCAACAGCGGGGTCTGGACACCCATATTGACTCCCACACATTCATCGATGATCATATCGGATGAACCACGATGCCAGGATTCAATCAATCCCATATATATATTCCCTTCGTCTCGTGATATTTTACTTGCCCGAGATTCGATCGTCGGTACCGTCATACCTAGTTCAATCTCGTTCACAACAAGTACTTTACTCGTTCTGTAATCCGATATCACTTTGTGATTAACTCCTTAACCACATGCTTGCAAGCGGTGTTGATATTGATTACCGAGTGGGCCCGAAGTATATCTCTCCGACTTGGGAGGGACAAATCCCATCTCGATACATACAACCCAACAGATACTTTCCGATCACCTGAGAGACACCTTTATGATCACCCTCTCATAGGATGACGTTTGATGACCTCAAAGCTTTCTTCCGATACCAGGGAGTTGTATTATCTCATGGTCTAAGGAATACAATATTTGACATAAGAAAAGCTTCGCAAAGACGAACACGATGACACGATCTAATTGCTTCGCTTAGTTTGGGTCTGTCCATCATATCATTCTCCCAATGATATGATCTCATTATCAATTGACAACTCATGTCTATGGTTAGGAAACCTTAACCATCATTGATCAATGAGCTAGTCCATAGAGGCGTACTAGGGACACGGTGTTGTTCACAAACCACACAAGTATTAAAGTTTCCGCTTAGTACAATTCTAGCATGGAATATAAACTTTATCATGAACAAGAATTATAATAATAACATCTTTATTATTGCCTCTAGGGCATAATTCCAACAGTCTCCCACTTGCACTAGAGTCAATAATCTAGTTTACATTTGGCAACAATCTCACACCCATGGCACTGAGGTGCTGATCATGTTTTACACGTGGAAGAGGTTTAGTCAATGGATCTGCGACATTCAGATCTGTATGTACTTTGCTAATCTTCAGATCTCCATCTGCTATATAATCTCGGATTATATGAAACTTGCGGTTGATATGCTTGGTCTTTGGATGATATATTGGTTCCTTAGTGAGTGCTATGGCGCCAGTGTTGTCACACAATATCTCCAGTGGGTCCAATGCACTTGGAACCACGCCAAGCTCAGTGATGAAGTTCCTGATCCAAACTCCTTCACTTGATGCTTCTGCAGCAGCCATGTATTCTGCTTCTACTGTAGATCCCGCGATCACGCTTTGCTTGCAGCTTCTCCAGCTCACAGCTCCTCCATTCAAAATATAAACGTATCCTGTCTGAGATTTAGAATCATCCTTGTCGGTGTCGAAACTAGCGTCGACGTAACCTTTTACGACGAGCTGTTCATCACCCCCATATACTAAGAACATTTGTTTAGTTCTATTTAGGTACTTTAGGATGTTCTTCACGGCTGTCCAGTGTTCCACTCCTGGATCACTTTGATATCTGCTCGTCAAACTAAGAGCATTGGACACATCCGGTCTAGTACACAGCATGGCATACATGATGGAACCTATGGCTGAGGCATAAGGCACTTTGCTCACAGCTTCCCTATCATTTACCGTAGCTGGACACTGAGCCTTGCTCAATATCTTACCTGACAACATAGGCACTGAACCTTTCTTTGCCTTATCCATTCTGAACCTTTTCAGAACTTTGTCTAGGTATGTACTCTAGCTTAAAGCTATCAGGCGTCTTTGTCTATCTATATAGATTTTGATGCCCAATATATAAGCAGCTTCACCTAGGTCTTTCATTGAAAAACACTTGTTCAAATAACTCTTCACATCGTTAAGCATGTTGATGTCATTTCCAATAATGAATATGTCATCCACATATAGTACCAGAAACGTCACCGAGCTCCCACTCACTTTCTTGTAGATGCAAGCTTCGTAGCAATTTGGAACAAATCCAAAGCTCTTGATCACTTGATCAAAACGAAGGTTCCAACTCCGAGATGCTTGCTTCAGTCCATAAATGGAACGCTGAAGTTTGCATACTTTATCAGCATCCTTAGGATCGACAAAACCTTCGGGTTGCATCATATACAACTCTTCATCAATGTTGCCATTGAGGAAAGCAGTCTTGACATCCATCTTCCATATTTCATAATCATGAAACGCATCAATTGCTAATAAAATCCGAATGGACTTAAACATCGCTACGGGAGAGAAAGTCTCATCGTAGTCCACACCTTGAACTTGTCGAAAACCTTTCGCGACAAGCCGTGCTTTATAGACGGTAACATTACCATCCGCGTCTGTTTTCTTCTTGAAGATCCATTTGCACTCAACGGCCTTTCGGTCGCTAGGAGGGTCCACCAAAGTCCATACTTGGTTTTCGCCCATGGATCCCAATTCGGATTTCATGGCTTCTAGCCATTTCTCAGAGTCTGGGCTCATCATCGCTTCCTCATAGTTCGTAGGTTCACTGTCTTCTACTAACAAGACAGTCAAGACAGGGTTGCCGTACCACTCAGGAGGGGCACGCGACCTTGTCGACCTGCGACGTTCAGTAGCAGCATCGTCCAAAGCTTCATGATCCTTGTCATTAGCTTCCTCTATTGTTGGTGCAGGCGGCACTGGAACAATTTCAGGTGCTGCGCTACTCTCCAATTCAAGAGAAGGTTCAATAACCTCGTCTAGCTCTACTTTCCTCCCACTCACTTCTTTCGAGAGAAACTCCTTCTCAAGAAAGGAACCGTTCTTTGCGACAAACACTTTGCCTTCGGTTCTGTGATAGAAGGTATACCCAATAGTTTCCTTAGGGTATCCTATGAAGACGCATTTCTCCGCTTTGGGTTCGAGCTTGTCCGGCATCAACTTCTTGATGTAAGCTTCACATCCCCAAACTTTAAGAAACGACAACTTAGGTTTAGCACCAAACCATAGTTCATACGGTGTCGTCTCAACGGATTTAGATGGTGCCCTATTTAAAGTGAATGCAGCGGTTTCTAATGCATAACCCCAAAAAGATAACGGCAAATCAGTAAGAGACATCATCGATCGGACCATATCTAATAGGGTTCGGTTCCGGCGTTCAGACACACCATTGCGCTGTGGTGTTCCGGGGGGCGTGAGTTGCGAAACAATTCCGCTTGCTTTAAGATGCGTGAGAAAATCATAACTTAAATACTCGCCCCCACGATCGGATCGTAGAAACTTGATCTTTCTGTTACGATGGTTCTCCACTTCATTCTGAAATTCCTTGAACTTTTCAAATGTTTCAGATTTATGTTTCATTAAATAGATATACCCATATCTACTTAAGTCATCGGTAAAAGTGAGAAAATAGCGATATCCACCGCGCGTCGAAACACTCATCGGTCTGCATACATCGGTATGTATGATTTCCAACAAGTCCGTTGCTCGCTCCATCATACCGGAGAACGGTGTTTTGATCATCTTGCCCATGAGGCATGGTTCGCATGTGTCAAATGATTCAAAAACAAGAGACTCCAAAAGTCCATCAGAATGGAGTTTCTTCATGCGCTTTACACCAATATGACCTAGACGACAGTGCCACAAATAAGTAGTATTATCACTATCTACTTTGCATCTCTTAGCCTCAATGTTATGGATGTGTGTTTCATCCCTTTCGAGATTTAGAAGAAATAAACCATTCACAATAGGTGCATGACCATAAAAGATGTTACTCATATAAATAGAACAACCATTATTCTCCGATTTAAATGAATAGCCGTCTTGCAATAAACACGATCCAGAAATAATGTTCATGCTCAACGCAGGCACATAATAACATTTATTAAGGTTTAAAACTAATCCCGAAGGTAAAACTAAGGAGAGCGTGCCGACGGCCATCACATCAACTCTTGATCCGTTGCCAACGCACATCGTCACCTCATCCCTCGCAAGCCGCCGTCTATTCCGTAGCTCCTTTTAGAGTTACAAATATTAGCAACTGAACCGGTATCAAATACCCAGGCACTACAACGAGGGCTAGTAAGGAAAACATCAATAACATGTATATCAAATATACCTTTGATGGTGCCAGCCTTCTTGTCCGCTAAGTACTTCGGACAGTTGCGCTTCCAGTGACCCTTGTCCTTGCAATAGAAGCACTCAGTGTCCGGCTTAGGACCAGACCTGAGCTTCTTCTCAGCAGGGGCAACGGGCTTGCCGCCGCCTTTCTTGAAGGGCTTCTTTGCACCCTTACCTTTCTTGAAGGTGGGATTGTTGACCATCAACACATGATTATCCTTTTTGATGTCCACTTCCGCGGCCTTCAGCTTTGCGAAGAGCTCGGTGATCGTATCAGTGGAACCAATCTGATTGTGAGTCACTACAAAACTTTTGTAGCTGGGAGGGAGTGATTGCAGAACCCTGTCAATCTTGAGACCCTCTGGAATCGTGCATTCCAGTTGCTCAAGGCGTTGAGTGTAGCCCGTCATCTTAATGGCGTGCTCACTAACGGAACTCCCTTCCTCCATCTTGCAGTTAAAGAACTTCTCAGAGATCTCATATCTCTCAGAACGGGCCTGAGTCTGAAACATGGTTTTCAGCTCTTCGAGAATCTCAAAGGGCCCGGGATAGTCTTCAAAACGATTTTGAAGTTCCGATTCCATAGCAAACAACATGGTGCTCTTAATCACACCATAATCATCTTTGCGCGACTGATAGACAGCTTTCTCATCAGCCGGCGCAGTTGCAGCAGGGGGGTCACCTAACGCTTTCCCAAGGACATAGTCCTTTTGACCGCCAGAGAGAATGATTCTTAGATTGCAGAACCAATTGGTGAAGTTAGACCCATTGTTTCTAAGCTTTTCCTTCTCAGCAAAAACATTGAAGTTGAAGTTGGACTTGGCCATGTGATCTACAGTATTTGCAAGTACAACTTAGACTATGTTCATCATAAATAGTTCAACTTAATCAAATTACTAGATGAACTCCCACTAAATTCAACATCCCTCAAGTTGTTTAGTGAACACGATCCAAATTCACCACACCTAATCCGATCTTCACGAGAAGAGATGTGGTTTCAATGGTGGACAACGAAGTGTCGATCATATCATTCATATGACTCATGCTTAACCTTTCGGTTCATGTGTTCCGAGGCCATGTCTGTACATGCTAGGCTCGTCAAGTTAGACCCAAGTATTTCCGCGTGTGCAAAACTGGCTTGCACCCGTTGTATGTGAGCGTAGAGTCTATAGCACCCGATCATCACGTGATGCTTGGACACGACGAACTTTCGCAACGGTGCATACTCGGGGAGAACACAGTTTTTATCTTGATCTTTAAGTGAGGAATCATCTTATAATGCTACCGTCGCGATCTAAGCATAATAAGATACATAAAAGGGTAAACATCACATGCATATAACTTTAATGTGACATGGTATAGCCAATCTTCGCGCAATGATCTCCATCTTGTGCGTGCCGGCATGATCTCCATCACTCCACCATGATTGCCTCACCACGAATAGCAACTACAACTATTGCTAACTACTTAGCGATAAAGTGAAACTATTACATGGCGTATAAGAAGTTGACACACAGGTCATACACAATTATAAAGACAACCATATGGCTCCTGCCGGTTGTGTACTCATCGATATGCAAGTCGTGAAACATTACAAAACATGATCATATCATACATTATACACATCACATCTTGGGCCATACCATATCACAGAAAACACTCCCTACAAAAACAAGTTAGACGCCTCTACTTTGTTGTTGCATGTTTTACGTGGCTTATGGGAGTAGATGCTAAGAACAATTCTTACCTACGGAAAGCCACAACGGTGATATTATGGTTTCCAAACTCCGGTGTTAATCCCATGACAACTATAGTGAGAGAAACTGACATCCACCAGCTGCATGTGTGGAACAAGCCACACGTCAAGTGCGGAGCCGGTCTCGCGAACGACGTCGCGTAAGGTTGGCCTGGACCGCTTCAATCTCACTGTCCCGCGTCATAAGAAGAACACAAACAAGAGGCTTGCAACAGAAAACATCAACGCCCGCAACAACCATGTTGTGTTCTACTCGTGAAACACATCTACGCATAGATCTAGCTCTGATACCACTGAAGGGTTTCGCGACATAGTAAATCAAAATTTTCTACGGATGCGAACAGAGGGAAAGCCAAGATCTAATCTAGGAGATGCAAACAACGAGAGAGATTGGATTAGATCTTCATACCCTTGAAGATTCGCACAGCGGAACATTCGTCGGAACGTGGGTGATGTAGTCGTACTCGCTTCTCCTCCTCGCGATCTGATCCGATCTAGCACCACAAGTGGCGGTGCCTCCGTGAGATGCACACGTGCGGCACCTCGACGTATCCTCCTTCCTCGGACCAGCAAGTATGGTGGAGAGACGGATTGGATCTACAACACGACGGCGTGGTGTATATGGTGGAGAATTTCTGCAGCAGGGCTTCGCCTACAAACAGTCGGGGGGAGAGAGGAAGGGCAGCATGGCGGCTAGGGTTGGAGGGGAAGGTGTGGGGGGTTGGTGCGCCCCCACCCCTCCTTATATAGAAGGGGGGCGCAGCCCTAGACCCTCCCCCAAGCCCAAACCGGCGGCCCCAAAGGATAAGGAGTGGCGGGCAAGGAAACCCCCTCTTCTAGAAGGTCTATCTCGAGTTTAAAACCCCCTTGGCCGGCTGCGCCCTATGGGGCCTTGCGCCCCTGGACCAATGCGGCCAGGGCACTCCCTCATAGGCCCATGTCCCCTACCGGAATGTGGGGCCACGTTGGTCCCCTTCTAGAAGGTTCTAGAAGCTTCTGGTACAATACCGATTAACCCGGAACAATTCCGAACTCCAAAAACTGCACTGCCTTATATGAATCTTATTCTCCGGACCACTCCGGAACCTCTCGTGATGTCCTGGATCCCATCCAAGACTCCGAACAAAAACTCATAAACCAATTATCCAATCTATCCTAGCGTCGAGACACGTTAAGTGTGTGACCCTGCGGGTTCGAGAATATGCAGACATGATCTTCTATCAATAATCAACAGCGGGGTCTGGACACCCATATTGACTCCCACACATTCATCGATGATCATATCGGATGAACCACGATGCCAGGATTCAATCAATCCCATATATATATTCCCTTCGTCTCGCGATATTTTACTTGCCCGAGATTCGATCGTCGGTACCGTCATACCTAGTTCAATCTCGTTCACAACAAGTACTTTACTCGTTCCGTAATCCGATATCACTTTGTGATTAACTCCTTAACCACATGCTTGCAAGCGGTGTTGATATCGATTACCGAGTGGGCCCGAAGTATATCTCTCCGACTTGGGAGGGACAAATCCCATCTCGATACATACAACCCAACAGATACTTTCCGATCACCTGAGAGACACCTTTATGATCACCCTATCATAGGATGACGTTTGATGACCTCAAAGCTTTCTTCCGATACCAGGGAGTTATATTATCTCATGGTCTAAGGAATACAATATTTGACATAAGAAAAGCTTCGCAAAGACGAACACGATGACACGATCTAATTGCTTCGCTTAGTTTGGGTCTGTCCATCATATCATTCTCCCAATGATATGATCTCATTATCAATTGACAACTCATGTCTATGGTTAGGAAACCTTAACCATCATTGATCAATGAGCTAGTCCATAGAGGCGTACTAGGGACACAGTGTTGTTCACAAACCACACAAGTATTAAAGTTTCCGCTTAATACAATTCTAGCATGGAATATAAACTTTATCATGAACAAGAATTATAATAATAACTTCTTTATTATTGCCTCTAGGGCATAATTCCAACATTTACTAGGGACTTCAATTTAAGTTAATGTTTCCTTGTGAATACTGTTATAGCATGAATGTAAACATTTATCATAAAAACAAAGATATAATAATAACTATATTTATTATTGCCTCTAGGGCATATCTCCAACAGTCTCCCACTTGCACTAGAGTCAACTAATCTATATTACATGGTAATATACCGAACACCCATGGCAGTTTGGTGTTGGTCATGTTTTGCCCTCGGGAGAGGTTTAGTCAATGGATCCGCCACATTCAGATCTGTGTGTACTTTGCAAATCTTTATGTCACCATCTTGGACATGTTCTCGAATAGCGTGAAAATGCAGCTTGATATGCTTCAGCTTCTTGTGAGACCTTGGTTCTTGCGCATTGGCTATGGCGCCCATGTTATCACAGTAGATAGACATTGGGTCCAGCGCACTTGGAACCACACCCAGCTCTGTAATGAACTCTTTCATCCATATCGCTTCTTGTGAAGCCTCCAAAGCAACAATGTATTCCAATTCAGTTGAAGATCTCGCCACAACGCTTTGCTTTGCACTCCTCCAGCTAACTGCTGCACCATTCAAAATAAATACGTATCCGGATTATGATTTAGAATCATCCGGATCGGTGTTCCAACTAGCATCGGTGTAACCATTAACAACGAGCTGTTCATCACCTCCATAAGAAAGAACCATATCCTTAGTTCTTCTCAAGTACTTAAGGATGCTTTTGACCGCTGTCCAATGATCCACTCCTAGATCACTTTGATATCTGCTAGTCAAACTAACAGCATATGCAATGTCGGGTCTAGTACATAGCATGGCATACATTAGAGATCCTATGGCTGAGGCATAGGGAGTTTTACTCATCCTTTCTCTATCTTCTGTCGTTGTCGGACTTTGAGTTTTACTCAACGTCGTATTGGGCAACATGGGCCAGAACCCTTTCTTGCTATCTTCCATTCCAAACCTCTTTAGAACTGTCACATCCCAAGATTTTCCAAATCTTGTAATGTGTAAAATAAATGAATAAAATAAAACTTTGTTGATTTTTAGGATGAGAAGAAACTTTTTGATTCCAATTGGAAACCTTCAAACCTTTTGATCAAACAAATCCTAAAGGGATTTGAAAAGATAAACAATTATTAAAGGAAATATTAAATTTATGAAATTACTATTTTGGATCTTTTAATAAAAGATTTGGTTTTCAAAAGAAAAGGTAGATTTATAAATAAGGATTATTTATAAAGCCAAATTAAACCTTGGCCAATATTTTGAAATAAAATGTTTTGTTTTGATTAAAAATAGTAAAGGTTTATTTAAATAAAATAATAAGGATTTAATATCCAATTTTATTTAAATAAAAGGTTTTACCATTTTAATTAAAACATCAAAACTTATTAAATTATTTTAAATAAGTTTTCCAAGTGTATATTATTTTCAAATAAAACCTACTGAATGGTTTTGGTACTATTTTGAATTTCAAATAGAGTTTTGAAAATAAATAAAACAAACCCTATTTGATTTAATAATTAAGGTCCATTTTATTTAATTATTAATGGACCCTAAAATAAAAATGTTATTATATTTTAAACAAGTTTTCCAAGTATTCTTTATTTTCAAATAAAACCTACTGATTTGGTTTTGAAAATATTTAGATTTCAAATGGAGATTTTATTAAATAAATCAAACCCTATTTGATTAAATAACTAAGGTCCATTTTATTTAATTAATGAATGGATCTTAAAAAGATTAAAAATATTATTTTATTTTGGACTTTGGTTTATGTTGTTAAACAGAACCAAAACTCATTACAAGTGTGGTGAATGTTTGAATTGTTGTTTGAATTTCCAAAACAGAAAATAGAATTGGAAAAAAGAAAAGATTTCAGAACAGAAAAAAAATATGAAACGGCCCAGCCCAACTATCCTAGCCCACTAAGCCCAACCAGCCCACTCCCTCTCACCCCGCAGAAAAACGCTTTGCACCCAGCAACTCACCCACTCAGCGACTGACTACTGGACCCCGCTTCCCCTCTCTCTCCTTCGCTGACGAGGCGGACCCACGCAGCCAGCTCACCATCTTCAACCTCGCGGTGACCACGCCTCCAACGCCTCCTCGCTGTTTCTGGCTGTTGAAGCCGGTGTAAATTCGCGTTATTGCCTCCATTAATCCCTCACTCGACCACGCCCATTTAAACGCCAACGTCTCCCTTCCATTTCCCCTCTGTCTCCTCCCCCAAGTGCGCCCCCAGGCTGCCGAATTTCACTCGACACCGCCCACTGTCCGACGACGCTCCGGCGAGGATTCCGGCAGCACCACGCCACCCCTTACCTCCTCGAGAACGCAGCTATGATCCCCATATCCTGGCGGACCTTTCCGCATCGCCAGCTCGCGCGCGCGCGACCCTGAGCCTCGACAGCGACGACTCCAAGCGCCACCACCGTCTGGTTTAACTCCGGCGAGTGCCCCAGGTAGTTTTCGTCCGCCCCTTCCCCTCTCGTTCACGCACGCAAGTTCTACTCACCCTCCCGCGTTTAACCATGTACTTATTTTTGCTTCGGCACGAATCGCAGCCTCGCCCCCAACGTCGACCAGAGCGTGCCCGACGTCGAGCGAACTCCGGTGAGCAATCCAGGGCAACCACGAGCGCCCCTCGACCCAAGAAGACCACGTTGAGCTTCCCCACGACGTTGCGAACACGGTGAGCATTCCCTTTCCCTCTCACATTTCCTGTATCGCCGGCAACACCACCGCCAGGCCGCTCCGCCAGCGCCGCCAGTTCTTGGCAGGAAGCTGTGAGCCGTCTGATTTTGATCCGAGCGCTGCGATAGTTTCATTTAGCAAATCGGTATGGAGCGTTCTGTGCCTCTCGATCTGTTTTAATCCAACGCTCCACAGATCTCAATCCTCGCGAAACGTTTTCGGCCAATCAAAATATTCCACGTGGCCTCTGTTTGATTTAAAAGCCAGAAAACTTTCTATTAGATGTCCATTTTGTAAATTCCATAACTTTTGTTCCACACGTCCAAAATTTACAAACTTTATACCATTGGAATCAGTGGAACAAGCCCTAGCCAACCATGCCATTTGTTTAGTAAAAAGATTCTGGAAAAATGTTTGTTTTTGCAGAAACATTTGTATGCTTGTTTAGATTATAACAATTGTTCAAAAATGTTTTTGGGGATAAAATCTTTGGCAAATGGTGTGATTTGAACCTACTAACCATAGGAAACACTTTGTGGATTCAAAAATGTATTTGGTGAAACAAAAGAATGATTCTTTGATTTAAAACCATTTCTAGTCAAATAAAATATAGTTTATTTATTAAAAATGGTTTTGGAAGAAAACTTTTGGGAAATGTTTTGTTTCAAACTCTCTGACCCTAAACACAAAGTTTTATGGTTTGAGAATGTATTTGGTGAACCCTATAGATTAATGCCTTAGTAAAAATATTTCTACACCACATAAAATGATACTTTGTTTTGAAAATGGTTTAGGAAATGAAATCCTTTGCAAATGACTTTGCCCCTTTATAAAATGACCATTAGGTGCTTTCAAATGTTTATGACCCATTAGGAACCACTTTTTCAAATAAAACAATCCTTGGCATGCTTGCATGCATTATCTTGGTTCTATGATTTTATGTGATGTTTTGCTTGATTGGTAGATTGAGTTTGTGCCTTGCTTGATTGAATTGTAGTGACTTGAAGAGTGTGATTGTTGCAAGGACAAGGAGTGAACTTATACCCTCTACCAAAAAGGCAAGTGATGCTTCATACTTTTTGTCCCATTACTTTCACTATGCATTAGTGATTTTTCTAAGTAAAACTTGCATGGAATTTTGCTAAGTATAAACCTTGCTATAGGAAAACCTAGTAGATGAAACCTTTGTAGAAATTTTTCTAAGTTAAGATTCCTACTACTATCAAGCTTAGCTTAGCTAATAGAAAACAAGGGTGGAATATATATCCATACTATGGAAAAATTTCTAAGTCTGAGGACTTGTGTTTTTGTTTAATAAAACAACTAAGTTAATGAATCACCTGGGTGGAATGGGACTTGCTTGGTGGTTTTTTGTTGAGTGGTTCACAAGGCCCATGTTTATGGTTTTCCTTGTGTATCTCACTTGTGGATGGCCACCCAGGAACAAAGAGATTTGAGATGTCAAATGTTGAGAAGCTTCAAGTGCAGCCACTTGGCATTATGGGCTCTGCCTGGATCATATAGGTTGCAAGAACTTAGCCATATGGACAGTTGGTGGTAGAGTTTGATAGGTTGGAACGCGTCCATTTTGGTCTAAGGGAAGGCTTCTGAAAGATCTTGTCTTGGTGAAACCAAGTCTTGTGGGGAAAGTGCACCACCTCTGCAGAGTGTAAAATCTAAGTACTTAGCCATGTCCCTAGTAAAGGACAATTTGAGCATCAAGACATGGAAGCAATCAAGAATCTCATCATTCAAATTTCAAAGTTAAAAACTTGTGGTTGAACAAGGGTTAAAGGATCTTCAATCCTTTGATTGGAAGAAATGATTTTGTCAAGCAAAAACTTAGTGTTTTCAAATGTTAAGGAAAAATCTATTTTGAGCAATGCAAGCCTCAACTCCACTTTGCCAAATGCATATAGATGATAGACTCCACTATACTACCATAGTATCACTTGCCAATACAATTCAAATGTATTAACCCTTGTGGCTGTAACTTGTTATGTTGCAGGTTTGATTGATTTAGTGAAGTGTGTTGATTAGGATTACAAAGTCTACAACCAACATGTCTGCCTGTGGCACTTTGAAGATGAAGGACCCCATGCTTATAGATATTCTGCTGCAATAAATGTAATAGCCAAATGAGCTATGTAAGATGTAATAAAACTATGTTATTCCTGGTTATAAAGTTGCATTATGACCTTTGTTTCTTGATATTACATCTTAACTGTGGATGCTAGCTATTGATCCAGGGACTAGCATTGTAAACACAGGGGACTCTACCTTATTAAAGGTTGGGAACCTTACAGATGGTATCAGAGCATTGTGTTGCCTGTAGGATTTGTAAACCCTAGGATTGGACAAAAACCCTTAGAAAAATAGGAGTTGTATTTGTTCCAAAACTTATTTACAAAACAATCTTGTAAACTCTTTCCTCAACCATTTTGGTTTTGATTCTACATCTCTTCTATTTCAACTTGATGGAAAAACCTACCCCATGGCCAAAGACTTCACCATGTGCAAAGGACTTCATCAACTCTAATGACTTCAACTTCTTCAACTCTAATGACTTCAACATCTTCAGCATATTCACCGACTTCAACCATGGTTATCACTAAGGACAATTGAGACAAGAAACCTTGCTAAAGATTTGGAGACTAAGGAAACACAACTTAGAAGGAGCCATCCTCACCTTTGAAGTTTTTGTGACCAAGAGTTTTCCCAAGGAAACCATGATCTCATGCAAGAAGAATCAGCCAAGAAGGATGGAAAGATCTCAAGTGAACTATATAGATGGACCACCATATTTAGTTAAGTCAAACACACCAACTTATGTGGTGTAACAAAAATATTTTTGGTTGCCTAAAAATATGCTTAAAACTTGTTGTTTGAGTGGAATGTTTGTTTGTGATTGCTTGCACATTGCTTGTGTGAATTGTGATGTGTGTGATTAGAATTATTCCCTTAGAAATATCTTGCCTATTCTAATCCCAATTCAACCCAAACAAATGACTTCTCCAAGAGACTCCAACATCAAGGATGGTGACACCAACAACAACCAAGAGGACAACATGAGAGAAATTATAGCAACCCAAAGCCAGTTGAGCCAAGAAACAACTCAGCTTTTAGCCAACAACAATGGACTAGACCCAGCCATACAAAGGATTTTGAAACTTCAATCCCAATTGCTGCAAGGATTGGTTACTCAAATGATCAACAAGGGAGAAAACTTTTCCCAAAGAGCTAATGACAACAAGGATGACAAAGATGTTATTTTAGAAGGAACCAAAGCTTACAATATTTGTGGAGACAAGGATCATGCATCCAAGGAGCATGAAGACCAATGCCCCAAGAAGAGAGAAAGATTTCCCACCTTTGAGGAGCATGAACTAAAATAACTCCTAACTTTGGAAAGACCCAAAAAGAAGAAGAAAGACAAAAGCCAGTTGCAATGTTACAACAAAGAGATGGGACACTATGCCAGTGATTGCCCAGAAAAGAAGAAGAACCAAGGAAATAAACAAGAAGAATTGTTACCCAAGGAAAAAGAATGATATTAGCCAAGTGTGGTGCAACAACTGCAAAGAGCTAGGAAATTATGCAAGCAACTGTCCAGAAAATATGAAACACAAGATAAACAAGCCTATAAGGTATCTCAGCCTTGTCACATGTTTCAAATGCAAGGAGCTAGGCCACTATGCAAACTTCTGTCCAGAGAAGTTTTCCCAGGATCCCAAGAAGTGCAACATGTAATTTAGTTTAATTTTTTTTAAGGGTGGTAGTACCCTAGATGCTTTTGAGCCAACTTGTAACCCCTAGCCTCCCCAAATCTCGGGACGAGATTTATTTTAAGGGTGGTAGCCTGTCACATCCCAAGATTTTCCAAATCTTGTAATGTGAAAAATAAATGAATAAAATAAAACTTTGTTGATTTTCAGGATGAGAAGAAACTTTTTGATTCCAATTGGAAACCTTCAAACCTTTTGATCAAACAAATCCTAAAGGGATTTGAAAAGATAAACAATTATTAAAGGAAATATTAAATTTATGAAATTACTATTTTGGATCTTTTAATAAAAGATTTGGTTTTCAAAAGAAAAGGTAGATTTATAAATAAGGATTATTTATAAAGCCAAATTAAACCTTGGCCAATATCTAGAAAGGATCCATTCTTGGCAACGAAGATTTTGCCTTCGGGTCTATGATAGAAGGTATACCCAATAGTTTCCTTTGGGTATCCTATGAAGACGCATTTTTCCGCTTTGGGTTCAAGCTTGTCCGGCTGTAACTTCTTTACATAGGCTTCACAACCCCAAACTTTAAGGAACGAAAATTTAGGTTTCTTCCCAAACCATAATTCATACGGTGTCGTTTCAACGGATTTAGATGGTGCCCTATTTAAAGTGAATGCGGCTGTTTCTAATGCATAACCCCAAAATGATAGCGGTAAATCTGTAAGTTACATCATAGAACGAACCATATCTAAGATAGTTCGATTACGACGTTCGGACACACCATTACGCTGTGGTGTTCCCGGCGGTGTCAATTGTGAAAGTATTCCGCATTTCTTCAAATGCTCGCCAAACTCGTAACTTAGATATTCACCTCCACGATCAGAACATAGAAATTTAATCTTCTTGTTACGTTGATTCTCAACCTCACTTTGAAATTCCTTAAACTTCTCGAAAGTTTCAGACTTATGTTTCATGAAATATATATACCCATATCTACTCAAGTCATCCGTGAAGGTAAGAACATAACGATAACCACCGCTCGATGCTACACTCATTGGACCACACACATCGGTATGTATGATTTCCAATAAGTCCGTAGCTCGCTCCATCATACCAGAAAATGGAGTCTTAGTCATTTTACCCATCAGACATGCTTCGCATCTTTCAAGTGATTCGAAATCAAGTGATTCAAGAAGTCCATCGGAATGGAGTTTCTTCATACGCTTCACTCCAATGTGACCAAGACGACTGTGCCACATATAGGTCGAGTTATCGCTCGATTTCAAACGTTTAGCTTCAATGTTATTAATATGTGTATTTCCATTATCGAGATTCAATAAGAATAGACCATCTATCAAAGGTGCATGTGCATAAAACATATTACTCATATAAATCGAACAACCATTATTCTCGGACTTAAACAAGTAACCATCTCGCAATAAACAAGATCCCGATATAATGTTCATGCTTAACGCAGACACCAAATAACAATTATTTAAGTATAAAACTAATCCCGATGGTAGATGAAGAGGTAGCGTGCCGACCGCGATCACATCAACCTTTGATCCGTTTCCCACGCGCATCGTCACCTCGTTCTTCGCTAGCTTCCGTTTATTCTGCAGCACCTGTTTCGAGTTACAAATATGAGCAACCGAACCAGTATCAAATACCCAGGCACTACTACGAGTACTAGTGAGATACACATCAATAACATGTATATCGGATATACCTTTCTTCTTGATGTTGCCGTTCTTCAAATCGGCCAAGTACTTTGGGCAATTCCGCTTCCAATGACCTTCTCCCTTGCAGTAAAAACACTCAGTATCAGGATTAGGTCCAGACTTGGTCTTCTTCATCGGTGCGGTAACTTTCTTACCACCCTTGTTGAAGTGTCCCTTTTGCTTAGACTTGCCTTTCTTGAATTTGGTGGTCTTATTGACCATCAACACTTGGTGCTCTTTCTTGATCTCCACTTCTGCAGATTTTAACATGGAGAAGAGTTCTGGCAACTGCTTGTTCATGCTTTGCATATTGTAGTTCATCACAAAGTTCTCGTAACTTGGTGGTAGTGATTAGAGGACACGGTAAATCCCCAAAGCATTAGGAATCACTATACCCAAGCTTTGAAGTTTGTTTGCGTGCCCAGACATCTTAAGCACATGCTCACTAACGGAGTTGCCCTCTTCCATCTTGCAGTTAAAGAACTTTTCAGAAGCCTCATAGCTCTCAACTGTCGCGTGAGTCTCAAAGATCAATTTGAGTTCACGGACAATATCATGTGGGTCTGAATTCTCAAACCTTTTCTAAAGCTCCGATTCTAAACCATACAAGATAGCACACTGAACTATGGAGTACTGATTCTTCCGAGCGAGGTAAACGTTCTTTACTTCATCGGTAGCATCAGCTGCAGGCGGGTCACCCAGCAGTGCATCCAGCACATAGGTCAAATTACCAGCATTGAGGACAATCCTCAAATTGCGGAACCAATCCGCGAAGTTGCTTCCATTGTTTTTCAACATTTCTTTCTCTAGGAACACATTAAAATTGATGGTAGGGGCCGCCATTGATCTACAACATATTTGCAATAGTTTAGACTAAGTTTATGACAAATTGAGTTCTTATTAATAGTTAACTTAATCTAGGTGAACTCCCACTCAAAACAATATCCCTCACATTGTTTTAGTGATCACACGAACCAAATCCACCACATCAACACCGATCATCACGAGAGTTGATGTAGCTTCAATGGCGAACAATCGACATGTTTATCATATCTACTATATGATTCATGCTTTACCTTTCGGTGATCCGTGTTCCGAGACCATGTCTGTACATGCTAGGCTCGTCAAGATCAAACCTTAGCTTCCGCATGAGCAAATCTGGCTTGCTCACGTTGTATGCACTTGCGGAATGTAACACACCCGATCATCACGTGGTGCTTCGAAACAACAAGCTTTAGCAACGGTGCTTACTAAGGATGAACACTTTAGAACTTGAAATTCATGTGCATGAGGGATCATCTTATAATGCTACCGTCGTTAACTAAGCAATACAAGATGCATAAAGGATTAACATCACATGCAATTCATAATATGTGATATGATATGGCCTTTCTTCTTTGTGCTTCCGATCTCCATCTTCAAGCACGAACATGATCTCCATCATCACCGGCATTGCATCAAGGTCAATGATGCTACTCCATGGTTGTCGTCCACCGGCTTCAACTATTACAACTACTTTGAATAGACACGCGGGTCTTAACATAAATTAAAGACAACCATATGGCTCCTGCCGGTTGCCAACTTACAATAAGGAACATTGCATACATCAAATATAATCACAATCATGGCCATATCACATCGCATCACACCCCTGCAAAACAAAGTTAGACGCCTCTAATTTCTTTGCATATTTTACGTGGTTTGGGTCTTTCAATAAGTGTCGTTCTAACTTACGAACAAGAACCACAACATTGATGTTTGAACTATCAAGTGCCTGTTGTAAATTGGATCTATACTATAATGGGAGAGACAGACACCCGCGAAGCCAATTATGCAATACAAGTTGCATGTTGAGCGTGGAGCAAGTCTCATGAACGATGTCATGTAAGGTTAGCCCGGACCGCTTCATCCCATCATACCGCAAGATGCAAAGTACACAAGAAGCAATTGATAATAAAAGCACCACCACCCACAATGACCATTGTGTTCTACTCGTGCAACAGATCTATATATAGACACGGCTCTGATACCACTGTAGGGGTTCGTAGCATGGAAAACAAAAAAAATTTACCGCATACAAACAAACAAGCCAAGATCTATCTACTACATTGTAGCAACGAGTCGATAGAATAACTCACCCTCGAAGATTCCAAAGTGTTTAACGAGAGCGGATTCTCGTGGGTGATGTAGTCGTACTCTTGCCGATCTCAAGATCGCGTAGACGATCCTTCCGGCGCTGCGTTCCAGCAGCGCTTCCGCAGTCGGTCACACGTTCGGTACTCGACGAAGACCTTCATATCCCTTGTTCCAGCAGGCAGCGGAGGTTGTAGCACTCTCCTCGCGATTCCGGTAGCACGACGGCATGGTACCGGAAGTAGAGGGGAGATCTCGCAGGGCTTCCCCTTAAGCCGGAGCGAGTATGGTGGACTATGAGAGAGCCTCGGTGATCTAGGGTTTAGACACACCAAGTATAAGGGGCTAGGCCGGCGGCTAGGGCAACTAGAAGCCCCAACTCGGCGGCTTGGGAGAAACCCTAGGGCGGCGGCTATGGTGGGCGGCGGCGGCTAGGGTTAGGGTTTAGAGGGGCAAGGTGTAGGTCTTGGAGGGGCAGCCCTGCCCCTCCTTATATAGGTGGAGGGGGCGCGCCAAGGGGAGGGGAGTCCCTCCCTAACTCGGCTTCCAAGGCCGGCGGTGGAGGGAGAGGGACTTCCTCCCCAAGTAGGTTTCCTACTCTCCCTCCACCAAACAAAATAGCCGTTTGACTTTTCAAATTGGCGTTTGACTTTTCAAACTAGGATTTGATTTAACCCTTTATTTTGTTCAGCGATGACACCTAGTACATGATTCAACCATTCCAACTTGTTATGACACATTCATGTACCCTTCCTCTCCGGAGTGCCGGACATTCCAGAACCTTCTAGAACATTCCCGATGAAAACACCGGAACCATTCTCCAACCCCGAAACATGACTTTCCTTATATGAATCTTATTCTCCGGACCATTCTGGATCTCCTCGTGATATCCCGGATCCCATCCGAGACTCCGAACAACATTCGGTCTCTTACTCATCATTCCATAACTACCCAACAACGTCGAATCCTTAAGTGTGTCTCCCTACGGTTCGTGAATTATGCGGACATGATCGAGACACTTCTCCGAACAATAACCAATAGAGGAATCTGGAAATTCATATGGCTCCCACATATTTCTACGATTACTTTGCGATCGAATGAACCACTTACATACGATACCAATTTCCCTTTGTCTCACGATAGTTTACTTATCCGAGGTTTTGATCGTCGGTATCTCTGCATACCTAGTTCAACCTCGTTACTGATAAGTACTCTTTTCTCGTTCCCGTGATATGTGATCCCTTGTGAGCCAATCACATGCTTGCAAGCCAATTGGATGACATTCCACCGAGAGGGCCCAGAGTATATCTATCTGTCATATGGATGGACAAATGCCACTCTTGATCCATGTGTCTCAACCAATACTTTCCGAACACTCAATGCCACCTTTATAGCCACCCAGTTACGGTGTGGTGTTTGATATCATCAAAGCATCCTTCCGGTGATGGTGATAAGCATGATCTCATGGTCGAAGGAATTAGGTTACTATGTATCAGAAAGCATATAGCAATTGAACTATTAAAATGACTTGATCATTATGCTACGCTTATCTGTAGGAGTATGTCCATCATATCATCCTCCTAACGATATGATCTTGTTGTTAATAACATCTCAATGTTCATGATAGGGAAACCACAATCATTTATTAACCAACAAGCTAGTATTATGAAGAGGCTTTACTAGGGACTTCAATTTAAGTTTACAAATCACACAAGTATTAATGTTTCCTTGTGAATACTGTTATAACATGAATGTAAACATTTATCATAAACACAAAGATATAATAATAACTATATTTATTATTGCCACTAGGGCATATCTCCAACATTCTTGGTTTTATATTTCCAATAAAATTGGTTTCATCCCAATCGGAGTTTCCAAACTTAACTTCTTGTGTTTTGGGTTTTGGAGGTTTTACCGGTTCATTGCTTCTAGAGAGGTCATATATTTATCCATTTGGTTTTATCCTTCCATGTTATACTATGATGTTTCTTTGAATAATCTTGTAGATCTTATCGTTCTCTTCAAAATGATCCCAAGATCATAAAAAAACGGAGTCCAGAATCAAAAGTTATTGAAGTTTTCGTGCAATCATGTCCAGCGTTTTTGCTTGAGCGAAAGATTTGGCCCAAATTCCGGTCCAAGTTCCGGTGAATGTATGTTTTCTTTTGTATCTTGTGTTTATATTTACCGGTAGTTCCAATGGAGCACCGGAAGTTTTGGTGGTGCGCGAATCTTACCCAAACGGGCAAATTTCTCTTGCCCTATTTAAAGGCCCCATCTTCCTTAATGTTTCCCCAACTTTTGAGGCTATTTTGCTAGCTCTTCCACTCTCTCTTCCATTGTTGATCTTCAAAAGCTTGACCTCTCCCCTTCTCCCTCCCATGATTCTTGCATATATTTGAGGGATTTGAGAGAGGAGATCTAGATCTGCAACCCCACCTAACCAAATCCCTTCTTTGTGAAGGAATCCTTGGGATCTAGATCTTGGAGAGTTTTATGTTCTTCCTCCATTATTCCTCCAATAGCTTTTGTAGCTTTGTTGGAATTTGGGAGTGAAGGACTTGCCCTTGCATTTTTTTGCATAGATTTGAGTTCTCTATAGAGATTCAGCGAGTTCAAGCTTGTGGGCTTGTTACTCTTGGGTTCTTGGAACCCTAGACGGTTGTGTGGTTGGTGTGTTGACTTCTTGAGGCCTCCAATTGAGTTATGGAGTGGCCTCAATCTTGTGGCCTTTTGTGGCTTTGTAGCCTTTTTTTGTCTTTGTTCTTGGGAGCCTCCAATTGAGTTGTGGAGATAGCCCCAATCTTGTACAGGTTCGGTGATCGCCCTCACGTGTCCCATAGTGGAGCGAGTGCCCGTATTTCGTGGTGCGCACTCGGGAGAATAGGATGAGCCTGGTGTGGCCTCGGTGAGTTGCGTGCCTTCGCATCCAGGGTGAGGCCTTGTGTGGCATTGGGTGAGCATCAAGCCACCACACCTTGAGGTGAGCCATTTGTGGCGTTCGGAGAGCATTGCACCATCACACCTCTTTGGAAGTGAACTTCGGGATAAAAATCTTTGTCTCTACGTCCATCGGTTATCTCTCAACCGAGCCCTTTACTTATGCATTTTACATTGTGATAGCTATCATGCTTGAAGTATTTTATCTTGCTATGACCTTGTTGCTTGTTTTTCTTAGCATAGATTGTTGGCGCACTTAGGTGAACCTAGTGGTTAGGTTTTGTGCTCAATAAATTAAACATTAGTTTTTATTCCGCATTTATTAGATCCTAAACCATAATATTTTTAAAATAATATTCACCCCCTCTAGGCGACGTCCATTGCACTTTCACTTGAGACAACCCAATAGACAACTACGCCGATGTTGGGGCACATCAATGTCGAATGGACACTCAGGGGGGCGGTGGATGATCGTCGACCGTTCCTAGTAGGTGTGTAAGCTCGCACTACCGATTGCGTTGAAACGACTGCCAGTGAGTCTCTTGTTACAGATGGATCTACATGGGCCATGTGCGACAAGATGTTGAATCTGAGCGGATATCACCAACAGGACATCGGGGTTGGGTGGCAGCAGCGATTCATGGGGTAGTAGAAAAGAGAGAACGGGGCTAGTGATGATGGGTTGGCGATTGATTTGGTCACTGCCAAGGGGGACCAGCACGGTCGATCCAACATGGCATGAGTTGTTGGCATCCCTTACCACCGCCTGCGAAATGAGAGTACCAAACAGTTTCTTGGACCGCCCAAGTTGCTAGCACTAGTTGGGGGCTACCGGTGCGGGTCGTTTTTCGGTCGCAACCCCTGAAGGACATTAGGGGTCATGTTTCACCCCACCCCAAAGCCCCCACAAAGGGCCTATAGAGTGACATCACTAAAAGCGTCGCCAAGTTGTCCCCCAACAGCTCGTTTTCATCTGGCACCGAGTCATTTTTCCATCATGTGCCCTAGGCCGAACCTAACCCATGGGAGGCGAGTGATAGTGCCGGATGTAGCAAAAAGGCACGCATGCCAATTCTGTCGGCGAGGTAAACCACTTTCCCTCTCCAATTTCATTTTCCCCCCTTTTCCCATATCCCCTAATCCCCTGTCCTACCACCCTTGTCCTACCATTTCCCTCCCACACCGCGCCTTTTCCATAGCCATTCCACCCAAGGAGTTCATGGGTCCTTGTTCGACAAACAACGCGGCACCGACCAAGGTGAAGAAGCCGAGACTTTCGAAGCAGAATCCAGATGAATGGACCAACACCAAGTGGGCAAGGGACGTCGCACACTGGGTGGTGCTCCCTACCAACTGTATGACGAGGGAGGCCAATGCGGAGATTGCGACGAAGTTGGTTGTGGAGAGGCCCCCGCCTCACACTAGCCAGTACTGTCCGTGCGTTTGGGGAAGCCAAGGGAGCATCTCATCACCAGCAAGCTGCTCGCTATCTTCTCCAACAATGCTCCATGAGGGCCACACGCATGCAACGTCACTGTCGAGGTTCTCATTCTCGCTCGAGTACGCTGATGAGGATCCACTCGATGGATTAAACCCCAAACTTGACTTCCTCCACGAGCGCATCTCCAACCACCCTCCTCACGCCACCTGGTTCAACACCGACCTCAACCTCGTCTACGCTAGCTCGCAGTCCTTGTGGTGTGGGAATCTCCCATTCGCCCTGGCCGTAGGAACTCAAGGAGTCGGCTTATCACAAAAAATTATGAAGGGGTTCGTACCATGGAAAACAAAAAATTTCTATCGCATGAAAACACACAATCCAAGATCTATCTACTAGATTGTAGCAACGAGTCGATAGAGTACTAACTCTTGAAGATTCCAAAGCGGTTAACGAGATCGGATTCTCGTGGGTGATGTAGTCGTTCACTTGCCGATCTCAACATCGTGTAGACGATCCTTATGGCGCCGTATTCCGGCAGCACTCCCGCAGTCGGTCACACGTTCGATACTCGATGAAGACCTTCCTCTCCCTTGTTCTAGCAGGCAGTGGAGGTTGTAGATCTCTCCTCGCGATTCCGGCAGCAGAACGGCGTGGTGTCGAAAGTAGAGGGGAAATCCCGCAGGGCTTCGCCTAAGCCGGAGTGGGTATGGTGGAGTAGAAGAGAGGCCTTGGAGATCTAGGGTTTAGAGGGCCGAGTGGTAGGTCGGTTTCGTTGTTGATGTCGCCGCCGTGGATGACAGCGCATAGGTAGCGCTCACGGAGTGGGTCGCTGCTTCCGCGACTCTCAAATCTAGAACCATAGGTTCCTTCATCCGTAGGGGGGTCGCACAGATCGGAGTTACAGCTGCTGCTGTCATCCGAATCGTCCATCAGCGTCGTTGTGCGCAGGGCATGACCCACGAGGCGGGCCTGATTGATGGAAGTGGCACCCGCTCAGGGAGGTGGACAGTGCCGGTCTGCCCCACCTGGAAGCAGAAGCTGTTGGAATTATGCCCTAGAGGCAATAATAAAGCTGTTATTATTATAATTCTTGTTCATGATAATGTTTATATTCCATGCTAGAATTGTATTAAGCGGAAACTTTAATACTTGTGTGGTTTGTGAACAACACCGTGTCCCTAGTACACCTCTATGGACTAGCTCATTGATTAATGATGGTTAAGGTTTCCTAACCATGGACATGAGTTGTCGATTAATAATGAGATCATATCATTGGGAGAATGATATGGTGGACAGACCCAAACTAAGCGAAGCAATTAGATCGTGTCATCGTGTTCGTCTTTGCGAAGCATTTCTTATGTCAAATATTGTATTCCTTAGACCATGAGATAATACAACTCCCTGGTATCAGAAGAAAGCTTTGAGGTCATCAAACGTCATCCTATGAGAGGGTGATCATAAAGGTGTCTCTCAGGTGATCGGAAAGTATCTGTTGGGTTGTATGTATCGAGATGGGATTTGTCCCTCCCAAGTCGGAGAGATATACTTCGGGCCCACTCGGTAATCGATATCAACACCGCTTGCAAGCATGTGGTTAAGGAGTTAATCACAAAGTGATATCGGATTACGGAACGAGTAAAGTACTTGCTGTGAACGAGATTGAACTAGGTATGACGGTACCGACGATCGAATCTCGGGCAAGTAAAATATCGCGAGACGAAGGGAATATATATATGGGATTGATTGAATCCTGGCATCGTGGTTCATCCGATATGATCATCAATGAATGTGTGGGATTCAATATGGGTTTCCAGACCCCGCTGTTGATTATTGATAGAAGATCATGTCTGCATATTCTCGAACCCGCAGGGTCACACACTTAATGTGTCTCGACGCTAGGATATATTGGATAATTGGTTTATGAGTTTTTGTTTGGAGTCTCGGATGGGATCCGGGACATCACGAGAGGTTCCGGAGTGGTCCGGAGAATAAGATTCATATAAGGCAGTGCAGTTTTTGGAGTTCGGAATTGTTCCGGGTTAATCGGTATTGTACCGGAAGCTTCTAGAACCTTCCGGAAGGGGACCAACATGGCCACACCTTCCGGGAGGGGGCATGGGCCTATGAGGGAGTGCCCTGGCCGCATTGGGCTAGGGGCACAAGGCCCCATAGGGCCCAGCCGGCCAAGAGAGGTTTAAACTCGAGATAGACCTTCTAGAAGGGGGGGTTTCCTTGCCCCCCACTCCTTATCCTTTGGGGCCGCCGGTTTGGGCTTGGGGGAGGGGCTAGGGCTGCGCCCCCCTCTATATAAAGAGGGGTGGGGGCGCACCAACCCCACACACCTTCCCCTCCAACCCTAGCCGCCCTGCTGCCCTCCTCTCTCCCTCCCGACTGCTTGTAGGCGAAGCCCTGCTGCAGAAATTCTCCACCAATTACATCGCGCCGTCGCGTTGTAGATCCAACCCATCTCTCCACCATACTTGCTGGACCAAGGAAGGAGGAGACGTCGAGGTGCTGCACGTGTGCATCTCATGGAGGCACCGCCACTTGTGGTGCTAGATCGGATCGAATTGCGAGGAGGAGAAGCGAGTACGACTACATCACCCACGTTCCGACGAATGTTCCGCTGTGCGAATCTTCAAGGGTATGAAGATCTAATACAATCTCTCTCGTTGTTTGCATCTCCTAGATTATATCTTGGCTTTCCCTCTGTTCGCATTCGTATAAAATTTTGATTTACTATGCCGTGAAACCCTTCAGTGGTATCAGAGCTAGATCTATGCGTAGATGTGTTTCACGAGTAGAACGCAACATGGTTGTTGCTGGCGTTGATGTTTTCTGTTGCAAGCCTCTTGTTTGTGTTCTTTTTATGACACGGGATAGTGAGATTGAAGCGGTCCAGGCCAACCTTACGCGACGTCGTTCGCGAGACCGGCTCCGCACTTGACGTGTGGCTTGTTCCACACATGCGGCTGGTGGATGTCAGCTTCTCTCACTATAGTTGTCATGGGATTAACACAGGAGTTTGGTAACCATAATATCACCGTTGTGGCTTTCCGTAGGTAAGAATCGTTCTTAGCATCTACTCCCATAAGCCACGTAAAACATGCAACAACAAAGTAGAGGCGTCTAACTTGTTTTTGCAGGGAGTGTTTTCTGTGATATGGTATGGCCCAAGATGTGATGTGTATAATGTATGCGATGATCATGTTTTGTAATGTTTCACGACTTGCATGTCAATGAGTACACAACCGGCAGGAGCCATATGGTTGTCTTTATAATTGTGTATGACATGTGTGTCAACTTCTTATACGTCATGTAATAGTTTCACTTTATCGCTAAGTAGTTAGCAATAGTTGTAGTTGCTATTCGTGGTGGAGGCAATCATGGTGGAGTGATGGAGATCATGCCGGCACGCACAGGATGGAGATCATTGCGCGAAGATTGGCTATACCATGTCACATAAAGTTATATGCATGTGATGTTTATCCTTTTATGTATCTTATTATGCTTAGATCGCGATGGTAGCATTATAAGATGATTCCTCACTTAAAGCTCAAGATAAAACTGTGTTCTCCCCAAGTATGCACCGTTGCGAAAGTTCGTCGTGTCCAAGCATCACGTGATGATCGGGTGCTATAGAATCTACGCTCACATACAACGGGTGCAAGCCAGTTTTGCACACGCGGAAATACTTGGGTTTTACTTGACGAGCCTAGCATGTACAGACATGGCCTCGGAACACAGAACCGAAAGGTTAAGCATGAGTCATATGAATGATATGATCGACACTTCGTTGTCCACCATTGAAACCACATCTCTTCTCGTGATGATCGGATTAGGTGTGGTGAATTTGGATCGTGTTCACTAAACAACTTGAGGGATGTTGAATTTAGTGGGAGTTCATCTAGTAATTTGATTAAGTTGAACTATTTATCATGAACATAGTCTAAGTTGTACTTGCAAATACTGTAGATCACATGGCCAAGTCCAACTTCAACTTCAACGTTTTTGCTGAGAAGGAAAAGCTTAGAAACAATGGGTCTAACTTCACCAATTGGTTCCGCAATCTAAGAATCATTCTCTCTGGCGGTCAAAAGGACTATGTCCTTGGGAAAGCGTTAGGTGACCCCCCTGCTGCAACTGCGCCGGCTGATGAGAAAACTGTCTATCAGTCGCGCAAAGATGATTATGGTGTGATTAAGAGCACCATGTTGTTTGCTATGGACCGGAACTTCAAAATCGTTTTGAAGACTATCCCGGGCCCTTTGAGATTCTCGAAGAGCTGAAAACCTTGTTTCAGACTCAGGCCCGTTCTGAGAGATATGAGATCTCTGAGAAGTTCTTTAACTGCAAGATGGAGGAAGGGAGTTCCGTTAGTGAGCACGCCATTAAGATGACGGGCTACACTCAACGCCTTGAGCAACTGGAATGCACGATTCCAGAGGAGCTCAAGATTGACAGGGTTCTGCAATCACTCCCTCCCAGCTACAAAAGTTTTGTAGTGACTCACAATCAGATTGGTTCCACTGATACGATCACCGAGCTCTTCGCAAAGTTGAAGGCCGCGGAAGTGGACATCAAAAAGGATAATCATGTGTTGATGGTCAACAAGCCCACCTTTAAGAAAGGTAAGGGTGCAAAGAAGCCCTTCAAGAAGGGCGGCGGCAAGCGCAATGCCCCTGCTGAGAAGTAGCTCAGGTCTTGTCCCAAGCCGGACACTGAGTGCTTCTATTGCAAGGACAAGGGTCACTGGAAGCGCAACTGTCCGAAGTACTTAGCGGACAAGAAGGCTGGCACCATCAAAGGTATATTTGATATACATGTTATTGATGTTTTCCTTACTAGCCCTTGTTGTAGTGCCTGGGTATTTGATACCGGTTCAGTTGCTAATATTTGTAACTCGAAACAGGAGCTACGGAATAGACGGCGGCTTGAGAGGGATGAGGTGACGATGCGCGTTGGCAACAGATCAAGAGTTGATGTGATGGCCGTCGGCACACTCTCCTTAGTTTTACCTTCGAGATTAGTTTTAAACCTTAATAAATGTTATTATGTGCCTGCGTTGAGCATGAACATTATTTCTGGATCGTGTTTATTGCAAGACGGTTATTCATTTAAATCGGAGAATAATTGTTGTTCTATTTATATGAGTAACATCTTTTATGGTCACGCACCTCTTGTGAATGGTTTATTTCTTATAAATCTCGAAAGGGATGAAACACACATCCATAACATTGAGGCTAAGAGATGCAAAGTAGATAGTGATAATACTACTTATTTGTGGCACTGTCGTCTAGGTCATATTGGTGTAAAGCGCATGAAGAAACTCCATTCTGATGGACTTTTGGAGTCTCTTGATTTTGAATCATTTGACACATGCGAACCATGCCTCATGGGCAAGATGATCAAAACCCCGTTCTCCGGTATGATGGAGCGAGCAACGGACTTGTTGGAAATCATACATACTGATGTATGCGGACCGATGAGTGTTTCGACGCGCGGTGGATATCGCTATTTTCTCACTTTTACCGATGACTTAAGTAGATATGGGTATATCTATTTAATGAAACATAAATCTGAAACGTTTGAAAAGTTCAAAGAATTTCAGAATGAAGTGGAGAACCATCATAACAGAAAGATTAAGTTTCTACGATTCGATCGTGGAGGTGAATATTTGAGTTATGATTTTCTCACGCATCTTAAAGCAAGTGGAATCGTTTCACAACTCACGCCACCCGGAACACCACAGCGCAATGGTGTGTCTGAACGCCGGAACCGAACCCTATTAGATATGGTCCGATCGATGATGTCTCTTACTGATTTGCCATTATCATTTTGGGGTTATGCTTTAGAAACCGCGGAATTCACTTTAAATAGGGCAACATCTAAATCCGTTGAGACGACACCGTATGAACTGTGGTTTGGTGCTAAACCTAAGTTGTCGTTTCTTAAAGTTTGGGGATGCAAAGGTTACGCCAAGAAGTTGATGCCGGACAAGATCGAACCCAAAGCGGAGAAATGCGTCTTCATAGGATACCCTAAGGAAACTATTGGGTATACCTTCTATCATAGAACCGAAGGCAAAGTGTTTGTCACAAAGAACGGTTCCTTTCTAGAGAAGGAGTTTCTCTCGAAAGAAGTGAGTGGGAGGAAAGTAGAGCTAGACGAGGTTATTGAACCTTCTCTTGAATTGGAGAGTAGCGCAGCACCTGAAATTGTTCCAGTGCCGCCTGCACCAACAATAGAGGAAGCTAATGACAAGGATCATGAAGCTTCGGACGATGCTGCTACTGAACGTCGCAGGTCGACAAGGTCGCGTGCCCCTCCTGAGTGGTACGGCAACCCTGTCTTGACTGTCTTGTTAGTAGAAGACAGTGAACCTACGAACTATGAGGAAGCGATGATGAGCCCAGACTCTGAGAAATGGCTAGAAGCCATGAAATTCGAATTGGGATCAATGAGCGAAAACCAAGTATGGACTTTGGTGGACCCTCCTAGCGACCAAAAGGCCGTTGAGTGCAAATGGATCTTCAAGAAGAAAACGGACGCGGATGGTAATGTTACCGTCTATAAAGCACGGCTTGTCGCGAAAGGTTTTCGACAAGTTCAAGGTGTTGATTACGATGAGACTTTATCTCCCGTAGCGATGTTTAAGTCCATTCGGATTTTATTAGCAATTGCTGCGTTTCATGATTATGAAATATGGCAGATGGATGTCAAGACTGCTTTCCTCAATGGCAACATTGATGAAGAGTTGTATATGATGCAACCTGAAGGTTTTGTCGATCCTAAGGATGCTAGTAAAGTATGCAAACTTCAGCGTTCCATTTATGGACTGAAGCAAGCATCTCGGAGTTGGAACCTTCGTTTTCATCAAGTGATCAAGAGCTTTGGATTTGTTCCAAATTGCTACGAAGCTTGTATCTACAAGAAAGTGAGTGGGAGCTCGGTAACGTTTCTGGTACTATATGTGGATGACATATTGATTATTGGAAATGACATCAACATGCTTAACGATGTGAAGAGTTATTTGAACAAGTGTTTTTCAATGAAAGACCTAGGTGAAGCTGCTTATATATTGGGCATCAAAATCTATAGAGATAGACAAAGACGCCTGATAGCTTTAAGCTAGAGTACATACCTAGACAAAGTTCTGAAAAGGTTCAGAATGGATAAGGCAAAGAAAGGTTCAGTGCCTATGTTGTCAGGTAAGACATTGAGCAAGGCTCAGTGTCCAGCTACGGTAAATGATAGGGAAGCTATGAGCAAAGTGCCTTATGCTTCGGCCATAGGTTCGATCATGTATGCCATGCTGTGTACTAGACCGGATGTGTTCAATGCTCTTAGTTTGACGAGCAGGTATCAAAGTGATCCAGGAGTGGAACACTGGACAGCCGTGAAGAACATCCTAAAGTACCTAAATAGAACTAAAGAAATGTTCTTAGTCTATGGGGGTGATGAACAGGTCGTCGTAAAAGGTTACGTCGACGCTAGTTTCGACACCGACAAGGATGATTCTAAATCTCAGACAGGATACGTTTATATTTTGAATGGAGGAGCTGTGAGCTGGAGAAGCTGCAAGCAAAGCGTGATCGCGGGATCTACAGTAGAAGCAGAATACATGGCTGCTGCAGAAGCATCAAGTGAAGGAGTTTGGATCAGGAACTTCATCACTGAGCTTGGCGTGGTTCCAAGTGCATTGGACCCACTGGAGATATTGTGTGACAACACTGGCGCCATAGCACTCACTAAGGAACCAAGATATCATCCAAAGACCAAGCATATCAACCACAAGTTTCATATAATCCGAGATTATATAGCAAATGGAGATCTGAAGATTAGCAAAGTACATACAGATCTGAATGTCGCAGATCCATTGACTAAACCTCTTCCACGTGTAAAACATGATCAGCACCTTAGTGCCATGGGTGTGAGATTGTTGCCAGATGTAAACTAGATTATTGACTCTAGTGCAAGTGGGAGACTATTGGAATTATGCCCTAGAGGCAATAATAAAGCTGTTATTATTATAATTCTTGTTCATGATAATGTTTATATTCCATGCTAGAATTGTATTAAGCGAAAACTTTAATACTTGTGTGCTTTGTGAACAACACCGTGTCCCTAGTACGCCTCTATGGACTAGCTCATTGATTAATGATGGTTAAGGTTTCCTAACCATGGACATGAGTTGTCGATTAATAATGAGATCATATCATTGGGAGAATGATATGGTGGACAGACCCAAACTAAGCGAAGCAATTAGATCGTGTCATCGTGTTCGTCTTTGCGAAGCTTTTCTTATGTCAAATATTGTATTCCTTAGACCATGATATAATACAACTCCCTGGTATCGGAAGAAAGCTTTGAGGTGATCAAACGTCATCCTATGAGAGGGTGATCATAAAGGTGTCTCTCAGGTGATCGGAAAGTATCTGTTGGGTTGTATGTATCGAGATGGGATTTGTCCCTCCCAAGTCGGAGAGGTATACTTTGGGCCCACTCGGTAATCGATATCAACACCGCTTGCAAGCATGTGGTTAAGGAGTTAATCACAAAGTGATATCGGATTACGGAACGAGTAAAGTACTTGCTGTGAACGAGATTGAACTAGGTATGACGGTACCGACGATCGAATCTCGGGCAAGTAAAATATCGCGAGACGAAGGGAATATATATATGGGATTGATTGAATCCTGGCATCGTGGTTCATCCGATATGATCATCTATGAATGTGTGGGAGTCAATATGGGTTTCCAGACCCCGCTGTTGATTATTGATAGAAGATCATGTCTGCATATTCTCGAACCCGCAGGGTCACACACTTAACGTGTCTCGACGCTAGGATAGATTGGATAATTGGTTTATGAGTTTTTGTTCGGAGTCTCGGATGGGATCCGGGACATCACGAGAGGTTCCGGACTGGTCCGGAGAATAAGATTCATATAAGGCAGTGCAGTTTTTGGAGTTCGGAATTGTTCCGGGTTAATCGGTATTGTACCGGAAGCTTCTAGAACCTTCCGGAAGGGGACCAACGTGGCCACACCTTCCGGGAGGGGGCATGGGCCTATGAGGGAGTGCCCTGGCCGCATTGGGACAGGGGCACAAGGCCCCATAGGGCCCAGCCGGCCAAGAGAGGTTTAAACTCGAGATAGACCTTCTAGAAGGGGGGGTTTCCTTGCCCCCCACTCCTTATCCTTTGGGGCCGCCGGTTTGGGCTTGGGGGAGGGGCTAGGGCTGCGCCCCCCCTCTATATAAAGAGGGGTGGGGGCGCACCAACCCCACACACCTTCCCCTCCAACCCTAGCCGCCCTGCTGCCCTCCTCTCTCCCTCCCGACTGCTTGTAGGCGAAGCCCTGCTGCAGAAATTCTCCACCAATTACATCGCGCCGTCGCGTTGTAGATCCAACCCATCTCTCCACCATACTTGCTGGACCAAGGAAGGAGGAGACGTTGAGGTGCTGCACGTGTGCATCTCACGGAGGCACCGCCACTTGTGGTGCTAGATCGGATCGGATCGCGAGGAGGAGAAGCGAGTACGACTACATCACCCACGTTCCGACGAACGTTCCGCTGTGCGAATCTTCAAGGGTATGAAGATCTAATCCAATCTCTCTCGTTGTTTGCATCTCCTAGATTAGATCTTGGCTTTCCCTCTGTTTGCATCCGTAGAAAATTTTGATTTACTATGCCGTGAAACCCTTCAGAAGCTCCCGAAAAGCATCTCAATTCCGTCGCCTACGGACTCGAAATCCTTGCGGGTGTCCGACGTGTGGGGGTGAAGTCTAAAGCACCAAATAGAAGGTGATTCTCCATCACCGTTGAATCGTAGATAGCTTTGGATGGGACCATCACGACCGCACGATCAACGTCCCCAGTTCCCACAGACGACGCCAATTGACGAGGGTTCTGCTCGTCAATGCCCATTGTTATGGACTTGGGTTTTGGAGAAGATGGGGATGCTGGAGATCGCGAGATGGTTAAAAAACACACAACAAGGGGATACGAGGTTTACCCAGGTTCAGGCCCCCAGAGGGAAAACCCTACTCCTGCTTGTCTCTTCTTGATTACGGTGGAACCAAAGGTTAGAGGGGGTGCGCAGATGCAATCTGGCGTGAGGTGGTGTATGAGGTGTTCAAATCCTTCTTGTCGTGCCCTCCTGGCGTGAGGTGGTGTATGAGGTGGTGTATGAGGTGTTCAAATTCTATCAACATCTAGACTTGTCCTTCAAGGAGTTGAATTCTCCATGGGCTTTGGGCCACCCGAAATATTCCTGGGCTGCAATTTTCCGCATGGGCCTTCATTGGGATGGACCAGGTATACCAATGTTATGCACCCGTAGGGTATATCCTTGTCAAGGGGAGGTGGTGGCCGATGGCTAAGGGCTAGGGCTTAGCCCTAGTCAGCGACTTGGAGGAGATCCCCTAGGCGGCAACGACTTGAGAGGTGGTGGCGCCAAGCTAGGGTTTTTGGAGAGGGGTAGGGGGCGCCCTACCCCTCCTTTTATAGGTGGTAAAGGAGGTTGGGGGGAGGGGAGTCCTCGCCCAACTCCTCCTTGTGGCCGATGGCAAGGGAGATGGAGGAATCCTCCCTTAGGTGGGATTCCTTCCCTCCCTCCACTAGGCAACCAATGTTGGGATTTGACTTTCCAAATTGGCGTTTGACTTTTCAAACTAGAGTTTGATTTTTATATTCCCATTGCCCATACAAGTGACCTAGGACATGATGCAACCATTCCACTTTGTCATGACACATCCATGTACCCTTCCCACTCTGGATCGGTGGACCTTCTAGACCCTTGTAGAAAATTCCGGTGAAAACACCGAAACCATTCCCAAACTCCGGAATTGGACTTTCCTTATATGAAACTTATTTTCCGAACCATTTCGGATCTCTTTGTGATATCCCGGATCCAATCCGAGACTCCGAACAACATTCGGTCTCTTACTCGAATTCCATGTCTACTAAACAACATTGAATCCTTAAGTGTGGCTCCCTACGGTTCGTGAATTATGCAGACATGATCGAGACTCTTCTCCGATCAATAACCAATAGAGGAATCTGGAAATTCATATGGATCCCACATATTTCTACGATTACTTCATGATCAAATGAACCATTTACATACGATACCAATTTCCCTTTGTCTCGTGATACTTTACTTATCCGAGGTTTGATCGTTGGTATCTCTACATACCTAGTTCAACCTCGATACCGATAATTACTCTTTACTCGTTCCTGTGATATGTGATCCCTTGTGAGCCATTCACATGCTTGCAAGCTAATTGGATGACATTTCACCGACAGGGCCCAGAGTATATCTATCTGTCATATGGATGGACAAATCCCACTCTTGATCCATGTGCCTCAACACATACTTTCCGAACACTCAATGCCACCTTTATATCCACCCAGTTACGAAGTAGTGTTTGATGTCATCAAATCATCCATCCGGTGATGGTGATTAACATGATATCACGGTCGAAGGATTTATGTTACTATGTATCTAAAATCTTATAGCAAACAAACTATTGAAATGACTTGATCTTTATGATATGCTTAACTATAGGAGTATGTCCATCACATCATTCTCCTAATGATATGATCTTGTTGTTAATAACATCTCAATGTTCATTATTAGGAAACCATGATCATCTATTAAGCAACAAGCTAGTTTAACATAGAGGGTTTACTAGGGACTCTTACAAGTTTACAAATCACACAAGTATTAATGTTTCCGGTTAATACAATTATAGCATGAATTTAAACATTTATCATAAACACAAAGATATAATAGTAACTACTTTTATTATTGCATCTTGGGCATATCTCCAACAGTCTCCCACTTGCACTAGAGTCAATAATCTAGATTACATGGTAATATACCTAACACCCATGGAGGTTTGGTGCTGGTCATGTTTTGCCCTCAGGAGAGGTTTAGTCAACGGATCTGCCACATTCAGATCTTTGTGTACTTTGCAAATCTTTATGTCACCATCTTGGACATGCTCTCGAATAGCGTGAAAACTTCGCTTGATATGCTTTACCTTCTTGTGTGACCTTGACTCCTGCGCATTGGCCATGTCACCCATGTTATCACAGTAGATAGCCATTGGGTCCGACGCACTAGGAACCTCACCAAGCTCCATAAAGATCTCCTTCATCCATATCGCCTCTTGTGAAGCTCCGAAGCAGCTATGTATTCCGATTCATTTGAAGATCTCGCCACAACGCTTTGCTTTGCACTCCTCCATCTTACTGTTGCACCCAATGTAAATAGGTATCTAGATTGAGATTTAGAATCATCTGGATCGGTGTTCCAACTAGCATCGGTGTAACCATTAACAACGAGTTGTTCATCACCTCCATAAGAAAGAACCATATCCTTAGTTCTTCTCAAGTACTTAAGGATGTTTTTTACTGCTGTCCAATGATCCACTCCTAGATCACTCTGATATCCGCTAGTCAAACTAACAACATATGCAATGTACGGTTTAGTACATAGCATGGCATACATGATAGATACTATGGCTGATGCACAGGGAGTCTTACTCATCCTCTCTCTATCTTCTGTCATAGCAGGACTTTGAGTTTTACTCAAGGTCGTATTGGGCAACATGGGCAAGAACCCTTTCTTGCTATCTTCCATTCCAAACATCTTTAGAACTTTGTCCAAATATGTACTTTGTGAAACCGCTATTAGGTGTCTCGATCCATCTCTATAAATCTTTATGCCTAATATGTAAGCATCTTCGCCAAGATCCTTCATTGAAATACTATTATTCAAATAATCTTTGACACTTTTAAGAAGGTCTATATCATTCCCAATCAACAATATGTCATCCACATATAGTACTAGGAATGCTACAGAGCTCCCGCTCACTTTCTTGTAAATACAAGCTTCTCCATAAGTTTGTATAAAACCAAAACTTTTGATCACCTTATCAAAACGTTGATTCCAACTTCGGGATGCTTGCTTCAATCCATAAATGGATCATTGAAGTTTGCATACCTTGTTAGCATCTTTAGGATCAACAAAACCTTTGGGTTGTACCATATACAACTCTTCATCAATGTCTTCATTGAGGAACGCCGTTTTGACATCCATCTGCCATATCTCATAATCATAATATACAACGATTGCTAACAAAATCCTCACAGACTTTAGCTTCGCTATCGGTGAGAAAGTCTCATCGTAGTCAACTCCTTGAATTTGTCGGAACACTTTCGTGAAAAGTCGAGCTTTATAGGCAGTTACATTACCATCAGCATCTGTTTTCTTCTTGAAAATCCATCTGTTCTCGAGACTCTTCTGGTCATAAGTCCACCAAAGTCTATACTTGGTTTTCGTATATGGATCCAATCTCGGATTTCATGGCTTCTTGCCATTTATTGGAATCTAGGCTCATCATCTCTTCCTCATATGTCATAGGGTCATCGGTGTTGTCCACCAACATGACACTCATAACGAGATCATACCAATCGGGAGTGGTACAAGTCCTCGTCGACCCGCGAGGTTCCCTAGTAACTTAGACCGAAGTTTCATGATCTCCATCATTAGCTTCCTCTCCTATTGGTGTAGGCGCCACCGGAACTTCTTCTGGTGCTGCGCTACTCTCAAATCCGAGAGAAGATTCGACAACTTCATCGAGTTCTACTTTCCTTCCAGTCACTTCTTTCGAGAGAAACTCCTTCTCTAGAAAGGATCCATTCTTGGCAACGAAGATTTTGCCTTCGGATCTATGATAGAAGGTATACCCAATAGTTTCCTTCGGGTATCCTATGAAGATGCATTTTTCCACTTTGGGTTCAAGCTTGTCGGGCTGTAACTTCTTTACTTAAGCTTCGCAACCCCAAACTTTAGGGAACGACAATTTAGGTTTCTTTCCAAACCATAATTCATACGGTCTCATTTCAACGGATTTAGATGGTGCCCTATTTAAAGTGAATGCGGTTGTTTCTTATACATAACCCCAAAACGATAATGCTGAATCTGTAAGTGACATCATAGAACGAACCATATCTAAGAGAGTTCGATTACGACATTCGGACACACCATTACATTGTGGTATTCCCAGCGATGTCAATTGTGAAAGTATTCCGTATTTCTTCAAATGCTCGCCAAACTCGTAACTTCGATATTCACCGGAAATTTAATCTTCTTGTTTGTTGATTCTCTACTTCACTTTTAAATTCCTTAAACTTCTTGAAAATTTCGGACTTATGTTTCATGAAATAGATATACCCATATCTACTCAAGTCATCTATGAAAGTAAGAACATAACCATAACCACCGCGCGATGTGGTGCGGCTCGGTTACTGTAGAGACTGTTGGGAAACCCCAAGAGGAAGGTATGATGAGAACAAGTTTTCCCTAAGTTGTGAAACCAAGGTTATCGAACCAGTAGGAGAAAGGAAACAACTCCCAAGGTGTTGCTAGCAACATGGAACCTGCACAACACAACCACAATACTTTGCCCCAACTTACAATGAGGTTGTCAAGCTCACCGGTTTGCTGAAAACAAAGGATTAAACGTATAGTGTGGAAGAAAGTAATTGCTTGTAGTAATTGTAGAAATTAAACAGTAGATTGTAGATTGAATATCAGTGGGAAGGAATGGACCAGTGACATGGTTATACCCTACGGGTACACGACATTAGTATACCTGGTCCAGCCCAAGGAAGGCCCACGAAGACATACACGGCCTGCGGATACTTTCGAGTGGCCCAAGCCCATGACGCCTTCAGATCCTTGGAGAACAAGACTAGAATAGATAGAATTTCAAAGGGGCAAACCCTAACCTGTAACCGACTCGACCTGATGCCCGAGACCTGCCTATCTATATAAAGTCTAGGAGGGCACGGAGAGGAGGGACCTCAACTCACCTCATACGCACCTCACGCCAGATTGCATCTGCGCACCCCTGTAACTTTCGGTTCCGCCGTAATCAAGAGCAGACAAGCAGGAGTAGGGTTTTCCCTCCGGGGGCCTGAACCTGGGTAAACTTCGTGTCCCCGTGTTACTTGTTTGCTAACCGTTCCGCGATCTTGAGCATCCCCATATTATCCAAAACCCAAGTCCATAACAATGGGCATTGACGAGATCGAACCTCGTCAATTGGTGTCGTCTGTGGGAATTGGGGGTGCTGATTGTGCGATCGTGACGGTCCCATCCGAAGCGATCTACAACTCATCGGCCACGGAGAGCCACCTCCTCTTCGGCGCTTTCGACTTCACCGCCCACTCGCCAGCCGCCATGAAGGATTTCGAGCCCGTTGGCGACGGGATCGAAATTCTGTCCGGGAGCTTTTGCTTCCAGGTGGGGCAGACTGGCACCCTCCGCCTCCCAGAGCGGGTGCCGCCACCATCCATCAAGCCTACTTCGTGGGTCCCACCCATCGGCGTGTTACGCACGTCGACGCTAACAGGTGAGTCATACGATAGCAGCAGCTGCAACTCAGATCTATGCAGCCCTCCATCAGACGAAGGAACCTATGATTCCGGATCCGAAAGTTGTGGCAGCAGCGACCCAATCCGCGGGCGTTACCAATGCGCCGTGGTCATCCAGGGTGAATCGGAACTGCCACCAGGTTCGAGTGCCCACGTACCGCCACCTAATCCACCGCCCAACCCACAGTATGGGAACGGAGGAAACGGAGGACACCAGCCCCTCCAGCCCAATGAAGGCGATGCTAACGCCTACCAGAAGATCAACCTCAACGAGGACGGATGGTGCCAGGCATGCGAAGCCGTGGTGGGCAATAGGATCCTAACTGTGAATGCTTCACGGGATCTGCTGATGGCATACCACCTGCTCCTCATCGACGAGTATAACCGACAGGTAAAGATGCAGGAGGAACCGGAAAAACGCAAGCAGGCGGCCTCGGTGTCTAGCGCACGGCGAGCTGCGCTCTCCGCCGCTGGTGGCTCCAGCTCGCACGGCAACCATGCCAACAATCATCGCTCTCGCACAGAGCACCTGGACCCCGCCGCACATCACGAGGTCACCAGAACCCTCAACACGCGATGGACGCCAACGACACCGTTACGCCAAAAATGCCACAAGCTGCAATCATGGCACCCAACATCTATATCGCGTCCCATCCGCCTCCGGCGGACGACCCGAAGATAGCCATGCACAAGTCCGCATTAGCCGGGCTTGGACTCGTCGGAGCTGCGCTCCATGATGAAGCTCTCGCGGAGCCAAAAAAGAAAGCCGCGGTCAGATTCAACCGTAGCCCCACATCCTCATCCGACGAGGACGAGCACGATCTGCCTCGACGTTGCAAGAGCCCAAGGCCTCACAGCAGCGACTACGACACTCGAAATGACCTCACCCAACGCAAGATCGACAAGGCATGCGCCAAGCGCGCGTGTTCGACCAAATCCGAGGAGGAAGAAGATGGAGAACTATGCGGAGCCAGATGCTTCAACAGATCCGTTCGGCAAACGCGGATGCCGAAAAATTTCAAGCTCCCTTCGGAAACACCGAAGTTCGATGGCACACAGGACACGAAAGCTGGCTCAGCGACCACCTCTCACACGATGGCACAACTCGAATCTGGCTCAGCAGCCTCTCCTCAGGCTCCATCCAAAGCTGGGAAGAGCTAGCCTATAGTTTCATCCGAAACTTCAAGGGCACCAGCAAGAGGCCAGCCTCGATCGAGGAACTACGAGCCTACACCCAACGGACGGGCGAATCCATTTGCCCGTACATACTACGCTGGTCCAATATCAAGAACTCCTCCGCGCACATCTCCGAGGAGAGGATGATCGATGCCTTCAAGGACGGTGTCAAGCACCCGGATTTCAAGGAAGAACTTGGGTGCATCAAGCCCAAGACACTCGACCACCTCATGGACATCGCCAATAGCTGAAAAAATGACGAGGATTCCCTCCACCGAACACATTCGGATGACGAGGATGACTATGGCCATAGGTGCGAACGCCGCAGCAAACAAAGACCGCACGTCTACGACGATCGCGACGGATTCAACATGGTTGCGATCGGCTAAGCCATCGCCGCAACGACAACAACCGCAGCAGCGAATACCGCGGAGGCAACTTCCACGATAGAGGATGACCCACACAGACGTGGCAACGTCGCAACCGTGACAACGAACCCTCAGCATACGACAAGTTGTTTGGCCCCTGCACCATCCACTTCTACATCGACAAGCAGGATGGCAAAAAGAAGGCCGGCCACATGCTAAAGGACTGCCGCGAGTTCTAGAAACTCAGCGAGAGCCTCACCCAAATGCGACGCCAGATCGTGAACCCTGGGTTTGGACCCGCACCTACACCAGGTGATATCGCCCACAGAGCTCCTCCACCACCACCCGTTGGACTTTCGAACCCAGCAATCGCACCCAGGCAAAACAATGGCGTAGGAGGGTACCCACCACCAAAGGGAGCCCTGATGATCCAGAAGGGGCGCCGAACAAACAGGGTGCAAAAGAAGATCACCCGCCAAGTTAGCCTGGCCGTGACAGCCCCACCTACCATCCTTGAGTACCTCAGTGGCTCGGAGTCCTGCATCATGTTTGATCGTTCGGATCACCCCCACCTAGGTCATGCTGCCCTGGTGCTCGAGGCGCAGATCGGAGGGTTGGAGATGAGCCACGTCTTCATGGACAGAGGCAGCGGCATCAACTTGATGTTCGCCAGCACCCTAGCAGCAATGCGGATCCCGCTGTGCAGCCTGGAACAATCCGACACAATGTTCCACGGCATAGTCCCAGGGAAGGGTATATACCCCCTGGGAAATATATGGCTCGACATCATCTTCGGCCAACCTGAAAACTTCAGGCGCGAGCGATTGGAATTAGAAGTGGTGTACTAGCCATCATAGTACCCCGCCATCCTCGGGCGCGTGGCATTCGCAAGATTCCTGGCAGTACCGCACTATGCGTACCTGCTAATCAAGATGCCAGGACCCAGGGGCGTCATTACCGTCCAAGGCAGCTTCACCCGATCCGACCATCACGATAGAGACTTCAACAGAATCTCCCAGTCGTTCGGTATGCAGGAGGAGCTTACGAAGCTCCGAGAGGTGACAGACAATGGGGAACCCCCAGTCTCCAGGAAAAACACACCTGACATGTCGTTCGACTCTATAGTCAACACGAAAAAGGTGCAGGTCCTCCCAACGGATGCCTCCAAGATGGCGCCGATCGCCAACGACCTTAGCCCCGCATAGGAAAGAGCGCTCGTCGAATTCATCCGTGAGCGCTGGGAAATCTTCGCTTGGTGTCCTGCGGACATGCCAGGAGTTCCCAGGGAATTCGCCGAGCACGCACTCAATGTGTTCCCCGACGCAAAGCCCGTCAAGCAGTCGATCCGACGACTGTCCGAACCAAGAGCTGAAGCAGTTGGAATCGAAGTCAACAGATTACTCAATGCCAACTTCATCCGAGAAATCAAGGAGAGCGAGTGGCTGACCAACACCGTACTGGTCCCCAAGAAGGACACGGACATCCTGCGGATGTGCGTGGACTTCACATTGCTCAACAAGTATTGCCCCAAGGACCACTTCCCTCTACCATGGATCAATCAGATCATCGATTCGACTGCAGGGTGCGAGAATCTCTCCTTCCTCGACGCCTACTCAGGCTACAACCAGATTCGGCTAAAGGTCGAAGATCAGGAGAAAACAACATTCATCACGCTGTTTAGAGTGTTCTTCTACAACACCATGCCCTTCGGGCTGAAGAACACATGCGCCACGTACCAAAGGTGCATGCAAGTGTGCCTAAAAAACCAGATCGGTCGCAACATCCAAGTCTATGTCAACGACATAGTCATCAAGAGCAGAAAAGCCAAGACACTAATCGATGATCTCCACGAGACATTTGATAACCTTGATCACTATAAGATAAAGCTGAACCCAGAAAAGTCTGCCTTTGGCGTCCCATCTGGCTAATTACTCGGCTATTTCATATCCCAGCGAGGGATCGAGGCGAATCCAAAGAAAATCTGGGCCATACTGACCATGGAGAAGCCGAAGAACCTCAAGGGTGTCCAACAACTCGTCGGGCGCATCGCGGCACTGAGCAGGTTCATCATTTGCATGGGTGAGAAGGCACTGCCTTTCTACCAGCTGATGCGCAAAGAAGACAAATTCGAGTGGACACCCGAAGCAGACGACGCATTCGAAGACCTCAAGCGGCTGCTCTCTACCTCACATGTCCTGGTCAGGCGAAAGGAACGTGAGCCTCTGCTGCTATACATCGCAGGCATGCATCAAGTGGTCAGCACTGTGCTCGTGGTCGAACGAACCGAAGATGGCAAGACCCATGGGGTACAGCGCCCAATTTACTACCTCAGCAAGGTCCTAACACCAACAAAGCAGAGGTACCCTCACTACCAGAAACACGCCTACGACGTATTCATGAAGGCTCGTCGGCTGAGCCACTACTTCCAAGAGCACCAGATAATGGTTGTTAACGAGGCACCATTGTCCAACATCCTGAACAACCTCTAAGCCACGGGACGCGTAGCACTGTGGGATATCGAGCTATCCCTTCTACACATAGTCTACGAGCGGCGCAAGGCCATCAAATCTCAGGTCCTCCCTGACTTCCTCGTCCACTGGATGGAGCTCCAGCTGCCAGACGCTCTAGACATGACGCAGTCGTGGACGATGCACTTCGATGGCTCCAAGCGCGAGGCCGGAGCAGGAGCTGGCGTCATACTGACGTCCCCGCAAGGCGATAAGATGAAATACGTCCTTCGGATGAAATTTCGCGCTTCCAACAACGAGGCCGAATACGAGGCCCTCATCCACGGCATGATAATGGCCAAGATGTGCGCCGCAACGCACCTAGTCATCTACGGTGACTCGAACCTTGTCGTCTAGCAGACCATGAACGAGTGTGACGCTCACAACGCCAACATGGTCGCGTACCGCGCGCTCTACAACTCACTCGAATGAGACTTTGATGCCTGCGAGCTTTGGCATGTTGGAAGGGAAAGGAACGAGGAAGCCGATAGAATCGCCAACATTGGCTCCACCTACGCACGGGTTCCACCAGGTGTGTTCCTCGAACAAATCTGTGTACCCTCTATCAAAAGAAAATTCCCCAAGGGATCACCCGAAGAAGCGGAGCACTCGGGGGTTGCGCCACCCGAAGGACATGAAGGACCCAAAAAAGCTTGACACCGGGGCCGAGCTGGTCAGCTTGGTACATGTCATGGCAATCGAAGAAACATGGACGCAGCCGTACCTTCGATACCTAATAAACAGAGAGCTGACCAACGACCCGACAGATGCCCGACGCATATCTCGTCGGTCCAAGGCCTTCACCATTATTAGTGGCGAATTGTACAAGCGTAGAATTTCGGGTGTACTCCAATGGTGCGTCACCATCGGTGATGGCAAAACCATCCTTGAAGACATCCACGAGGGCATCTACGGCCATCACGCAGGCAACCATGCTCTAGTCGCCAAACCTCTGCGAGCTGTATTTTACTGGCCAACAGCCATGAACGATGCCAAGGACCTCGTCCAAAGGGCAACGCCTGCCAGAGGTACACGGACAAGCCACACGCACTAGGATCCGAGCTAAGGTTCATACGGCTGGCCTGGACCTTCGCCCAATGGGGCCTCGACATGATCGGCAAACTGCCCAAATCATCGAAGGGAAGCCACGTCTACCTCCTGGTCGCAGTCGACAAGTTCACAAAGTGGATCGAGGCCATGCCCATCACCAACCAAAGCGGCAAAACCGCCGTCAAATTCTTTGAATCCATAGTGTATAGGTTCGGCGTTCCCCACGACATCATCATGGATAATGGCTCGAACTTCATCTCGAAGGAATTCCAGGACTTCTGCGAAGGCCTCAGCATCAACATAGCATACGCCTCCGTGGCACACCCGTAGACCAATGGACAAGTCGAAAAGGCCAACAACCTCATAGGCAGCGGCATTAAGAAACGCCTTCTATCCCCACTCGAAAGGCTCGCGTAAGCTTGGGTGGAAGATCTACGCTCCGTACTTTGGAGCCTGCATACAACGCCAAACAGTTCAACTGGCTACATGCCATTTTTCATGGTGCACGGAGCCGAAGCCGTGCTACCTGCAGAAGTACGCCACAAGGTCCCGCGAGTTGTTGCCTATAGTTAAGCCGAATCATCGGCCGCACTCGAAGAGGCCGTCAACACACTCGATGAAGCACGTGACATATCCGCCGCTCGCTCAGCGGTCTACCAGCAGAGCCTCCGCAACTACCATTGTTGTCGGTTGCGCCCAAGGTCCTTCGTCAAAGGAGACCTCGTCCTACGACTCAAGCAAGAGCGGTCGAAGAAGCTCGAGTCACCCTGGGAAGGACCCTACATCGTCACCGAAGTCATCCCAGGTGGCGCCTACCGCCTCATGGACGTCAAGTCAGGAGTCGAATACTCCAACCCATGGAACGTCGCACAACTGTGAAACATCTACCCCTAAGCACCTCTTTACTTTCAATAAGGCTACTGAGCCGAATAATGTACCTCCTCATTACGATATGAATAAAAGCTAAGTTCCCCGTTCAAAATTTTCTCTTACCCTGCATTACGTTTTGCTATAACACGCTCGGGGGCTATGCCTCACCTCACGACTCCATCGACTGAGAACAAAGCATACAACCTGAGTAGCTGACCACGTCAGGCCAACGAAAAGAGCATGCATACAACAAAGCACAACATGCAAACACAACTAAACTTTACACACGGCACAATAAGACCACTCGAATACATACAAGTTTTACATAAGTCTATTTTCTTTACAGGGTACGCCTATTCTGAAGAATCACGCTTGCCCGTTGCTCGAAAAGATCGACGATCTCTTCGGCATACTGCCTAACAGCCGCATAATGCAGACGCATATCCTAGAGACTACCATCAGGTCGAAGAGGTGGCCCAGTCGCCACCGCCGCGAGATAAACATCACGGCGATGTTGCCGAACAAGCGAAAGAGCGGCCTTCACCCTAGCGACTAGTTGACACCGCACCAATTCCTTGACATGGCCCACATCTCGAAACTTTGCTAGCAGACCCCAAAGGTTGGAAGGTGCCTCATCCAGGGGAAACATTACGGCCCAAATGGATGCCAGGGAAATCCTCGCTTGCCTCAGCACACAAGAAACCTAATGCGCGCGATCTTGCATCGTCGTAAGAACAACATCTCGATCGCGGTCCATCCAGAAGAAGTTGCCAACCTCTAAGTCATGTTGGGTCAGGCAATTCATCTGAACTGCAACACGCTCCTTCTCTTCCTGTGGAACGAGACTGACGCCTGCACCAAGGATAGAATAAGAAGACATGCAAGCCAGGCCCACCCGAAAAGAACAACGATTCTATAAGACTTATATTGCAGTTGCTCGCTCATCTGTTGCAGCTCCCCATCAAAAACTCCTCCCTGGCAGTGGCCCGCTCCGCCTTCGACTTCCATACGTATGAATGGTCGCGAATGCTAAGGGCATCCTTATCTAGGTCGCGGACACGGTCGCGAAGGAACACAAGCTGTGACGCATCGTCCAACGATGGTCGCAGATCTGGAGCAGTCGAAGTACCAACGGGTGCCCCTCCTGAAGGACCCTAAAGACAAACAAGTAAGGAAGATGAACATCACATACATCTCTGGTGATAGCTCAAAAAATAATTTATATACATTAAAGGCCACCGCGTGGCACAAGGAAAGATTGTTCACCAACAAAAGCGTACATTACAAAAGATAGAGGATAAACTATCCTAAACTACAACATCAAAGCTTAGGCACCAGCATATGGAGTGGCCTTAGAGCCAGACTGCCTGCTCTTGGCCTCCTCCTGTTGCTTCGCCGCGTACTCCTCCAGCAGGTCAATGAGCTTCGGCCCATAACGCTTATAACGGGAAGCGAAGAGAGCGAAGGCTACCTCTGAGCCGTCTGGAGCCGTTGTCATATGGGAGGTGATGTGCGGCAGGTCCATCTCCGCTCCGGATGCCATGGCCATGGCCAACCCCATGGAGGCGTTGATGCCCTTCTGCTTGCGCTTGTAGGCCACAAGAGCGTCCTCCGACAGAGGATCCGCCAGAGCATTGACATCCTCAAGAGAAGTGCCCTTGGGGATGACCTCCTTGTAGAAGAGTCGAAGAACTTCCTTGGCCTTCGCCAAGGAGCCAGCAGCAGTACTGCAGTGATCTTCGACCGCTGTGGTGGCATCACCCAGAGCATTTCCGTGCTCCATCACACCGCAATCAAACGCGATGCCTGCAGCATCTGAGACAAAGAAAGAAGAAAAGGTCCCGAATAAGAACGAGACAAGGAGCAGCTGAAAGAACAAGGACAAACCAAGTGGAGTAAACTCACCGGAGAAAGCCTTGGGCGCAGCCATCAGCCTGTCGGCCATATCCTTCTCGCGAGCGGCAGCCACAAAAGCAAGCTGCTTCTCACGATCCACAGACTCCTTCCGCAGGCACTCCTGAGCTTCGGTAGCGACAGCCACCTCCTTCTCCAGGCGCTCTTTCGCCTCAGCAGCATCTGCAGCTTTCTTCTCCGCCCGACCAAGGCTCTTCTTCAGAGCATCTGACCGACGGAGAGCTGCATTATTATCATCTGCAAACACCAAGAACAAAGAAGATTGACAGAAGCAAAGATGAAACGGACAACTGAGCAACAAAAAGATGATCAAACTGTGTACCTTGCAGCTGCTGCATGTTAGCCTCCAACGCCAAATGCTTCTAAACAAGGAGATTCATGCCACGCACGAAGGGCTGTGAAAAAAAAAACACAAACAAGCATTAGAAAGGGCTCGGGGGCTACGCCCCACAAGAGCAAAAGTTGACCAGCAGGTCATCCGAAAAAGGGCTCGGGGCCTCCCCCCTACAAGACCAAGGAAAAGAAACTTACGTGCTCAGACGGAGACTCCGAGGTTTCGCGTGCAGTCTTCTGAGTAACGACCACTCGATCTTCCTACGGAGAGGGGTTCGAAGCATCGTCCCTAGAGTTCGCCACCGTCTGAGAGGGAGGAGCCGTCGGCTTCGACTCCCCTACGGCCTCCTGAGCGCCCTCACTAAGAGAACCCTCCGAGGAGTGGCTGCAAGTAAAATGTTGATCAAGACAAGAAGAAACATTGCACACGCAAATTACAGAACAAAACAGATCCGAAACTACTTACAAGTCAATGTCTGACAAATTGAAGACCGACACGGCCTTCTCCTTCTTCTTCTTCTTGGCCGGCGGCTGTGGCGCCATCGCCCAACGTGGCATAACAGGAAAAGGTGCAGAGGAGACACCTTCATCCTCACCATGCCGCTCTAGGAAGCAAGGGCCCCGAGGAGTAGGCGGCGTCAACGCATCCGAGGAATCACTCTGAGAACGCTTTTGGACCTGCCTCTCACTCGGCTCGGGGGCTTCCTGGGTTGGAGATTGCGCCGGCGGAAGCTCGGACTCAGAGTCCACAACCTCGTTGTCCAGCGCAACCGGAAAATTCGCAAGCAGCGGAGGCATCATGCCAGCTACCTTCAGCTCCTGCGCACAAATACAAAAGTCGTGATTAGCAACAATATTACAGCATTCGAAAATAAAAAGGCGCAATGCGCATGACGCAATTATACACCTGAGGAACTGGATTTGAAGCACTGAAGGGGCGATCAAGGACTTCTTCGGGAGGTCCTCCTCGGCCTTGAACTTCAGCAGTGGCCGAAGAACTCTATCAAGGTCGCCCCTGGATAGCTCTTCAGCCGAGACCCTCGTCGGGTCGTGGCGGCCAGTGTAAAGAAACATCAGATGCGCCCTCACTTGGAGCGGCTGCACCCAACATTTGAGGAAGGTGCGGATAATTTCCACACCATTGACCTCCTTCTCAGCAACCATCTGGAGCGCCTCCACCCGACGGTAGAGCTCCTCCACCTCCGCTACCTCGCCCTCCAGGACGTGGTTCTTCTAGGACCTCTTCGAAACGATTTCCTGGGAGGAGTCGAAGGGAGCGAGGCCAAAATCTTGCCCGTCCACAGTGGAGTCACGGATATAAAACCACTTCTTCCGCCAGTATTGGACGGACTTGCACATACAAAAGGAAAAGAAGAGAACAGAAGATCGGATGGAAATGATGCAGCCGCCGAGCGGATAGACTCCGCCGGTGCTGGACTGCCTTTTCACGGAATAGAGCTTTCGGAAGAGGCCGAAGTGCAGTACGATACCGAGCCAGCACTCGTAGCCAGTGATAAAACAAGCAATATGGAGGAGAGAATTGGGAGAAAGATGATGAAGTTGGATGCCATAGAAGAAAAGAAGTCCTCGAAGAAAATCGTGGACATGGAGCGAAAGGCCGCGAAGAATAAAAGCAACGAACATCACCCGAAACCCTACAGGTGGACGGGGGATTACCTCATCGCCTGGAAGTTTCACGACCTCCTTGTCCTGCGAAATCAGCCCCGCATCGCACAGTTTGTGCAGGTCAGCCTCGCGCGCCTCCGTGCGCCTCCAGTTGCCGTCCGTGATGCGCGTGGCACCGACAACCTTCTTGCCACCGGCGGCGTTGCTCGAGCCCGATCCGGTAGACGTATTCTTCGATTTGCCCATGGCGCGACTGTGAGTGCGGCGATGAGCACGGAGGAAAGAGGAAGGAAATGATCTGAGAACGTCCAATGCGCGCAAGAAAGCAAGTGCTCGCGAAAATGGCGGCAGTGGTGGAAAGCAAATGGCAAGGGGTGAAAACAAAATCATTGTTTTCCCCACGGTTATAAGGACGAGGACGACGAACAGGAACCGTTCATCCAGAAGCCCTAACGCTCAAGACAGATCCAACTGTACACGTGTCAGCACAACAACGAATCGTCGCCAGCACGCCGTCCACTATGCACGGAAACTGAGGGACGCCGTAATTTTCGCCACGCCACGCATGACTAGTCAAGTCCAAGTCAGAAAGTGGATCCACGCTCGTCCTGTCACGTCATCTCTAGCGCCGCAGACGGTTGAGATCACTGATCATCAGAACTGACGTCATCAAGACCAACCTAGCAATGACTGAAAATCTTTGGCTGATGAATCAAGTACTTACTCGAATCTATGATTCGAACAACTACTCGGGGGCTAATCCTATCAGGAGCGCTGGCCGCGCACCTAAGACACAATTAAGGTATTGCACCTTTAAACTATCTTTGAGTCCCACGTCGAGTCTACGACTCCACTAAGGACTCGGGGGCTACTCCCATAGGGAAGATTGATTAAGCATCCGAAAAAATTGTGTCCTTCAGATCGGAATTAAAACAATTGAACTAAAGTCAACTGAGATCCTTCGGATCAAAATACAAAACTTTTTCTGGCAACTTTAACCAAACAAACGCTAAGTGAGAAACATTTTCCTTGGCCACCCGAAACACCTCCGAGGTGATAACATTTCGGATGTTGTGTCTACCACACAAAGATAAGACCTAAAGATATCATCTGATAGCCTGGTAACGCAAGTGACTACGCTCTGCCAGTAAAATACCGTGTCAACAGACACGATGAAAAATGCTGACGGACCCGTTGGGTACATCACTCGAAAACTACTAGGATTCAACTCCTGTAAGACCTCAGCGGTCTGAGTCGAATTGCACCAGCATTCGTTCCAGATTCGAGTCTGGGAACTCAAGTCTGAAGAAGATCGTGTTGTCTTGTCCTATGATAGTTAACTGACCCTGATCCATCAGGAGAGTCAGGCACACGCATCAACAATCCCCACGAACTAAATCATTTTCTCTTATGAACAGGACCAACATACCCGAAAGATTAAAAAGTCCTCAGCCGAATCTACGATTCAACTGAACACTCGGGGGCTACTGACATGGTTATACCCTACGGGTACACGACATTAGTATACCTAGTCCATCCCAAGGAAGGCCCACAAAGACATATGCGGCCTGCAGAGACTTTCGAGTGGCCCAAGCCCATGATGCCTTCGGATCCTTGGAGAACAAGACTAGAATAGATAGAATTTCAAAGGGGCAAACCCTAACCTGTAACCGACTCGACCTGATGCCTGAGACCTGCCTATCTATATAAAGGCTAGGAGGGCACGACGAGGAGGGCACCTCAACTCACCTCATACGCACCTCACGCTAGATTGCATCTGCACGCCCCAGTAACTTTCCGTTCTGCTGTAATCAAGAGCAGACAAGCAGGCGTAGGGTTTTCCCTTCGGGGGCCTGAACCTGGGTAAACTTCATGTCCCTATGTTGCTTGTTTGCTAACCGTTCCACGATCTCTAGTATCCCCATATTCTCCAAAACCCAAGTCCATAATAATGGGCATTGACGAGATCAAACCTCGTCAACCGGGTCCATAGTTCACTAGAGGTGTTTCTCCATAAGATAGATAACATGTTGGGTGAACAAATTACAGTTGGGCAATTAACACATAGAGAATGCATAACAATGCATGTACATGGCATGATGATTTCTATGAGATTCCTTTGGGAATTACAACATAATACATAGACCGTAATCCAACTGCATCTATGACTAATAATCCACCTCCAGGATATCATCCGAACAACCCTCGGGTATTAAGTTGCAAGCAACAGATAATTGCATTAAGCAAAGTGTGTAAAGTAAACAATACAATTGCCCTTGAACAAAGGATTGTTGTTTTCTCCCTAGTAGAAACAACACATCTACAACCTTAGAGGTTTCTGGCACTCCCCCAGATTACTAGAGGCATGGACCTACTATCGAGCATAAATACTCCCTCTTGGAGCCACAAGCAAATACTTGGCCAGAGTAACTACTAGAAACGGAGAGCATGCAAGATCATGAATAACATAGACATGATAGAATCAATAATCAATCTTGACGTAGTACTCAATATCCATCGGATCCCAATAAACACAACATGTAAGATTACAAATAGATGACCTTGATCATGATAGGTAGATCACAAGATCTAAACATGATAGCACAAAGGAGGAGAAAAAACCATCTAGCTACTGCTATGGACCCATATTCCAAGGATGAACTACTCAAGCATCACTCCAGAGGCTGGCATGGTGATGAAGAAGGCCTCTAGGATGATCTCCCCTCTCCGGCAGGGTGCCGGGAAGAGCTTCAGATCCCTCCCGGTCTAGGGATGATGGTGGCGGCGGCTACAGACTTTTTCGTGGATTTCTGATATACCTAGGGTTTTCTCCTCGGGGGGTTTATATAGGCAAAGCGGCAAGGTTAGTGGACGCCCGAGGGGCCCACACCATAGGGCGGCGCATCCTAGGGTGGACCCGCGCGGCCCCCTAGTGTGGCTGCCTCATGGTGCTTCTTCGTCTATCCTTCGTACTTCGTGTAGTGTCTGGAAAAATAGGAACTCTGGCTTTGGTTTCATCCAATTCTGAGAATATTTCTTTACTAACTTTTCTAAAACCAAAAATAGCAGAAAACATGAACTAGCATTGTGGCATCTTGTTAATAGGTTAGTTCCAAAAAATGCATAAAATGCCTCAAAGTGTAGACAAAACATAAGATAGTTGGTACAAAACAAGCATGGAGCATAAAAAATTATAGATACATTTACGACGTATCATGATGCCACACTCATCGGGCCACACACATCGGCATGTATGATTTCCAATAAGTCCTTAGCTCGTTCCATCGTACCAGAAAATGGAGTTTAGTCATTTTTTCCATCGGACATGCTTCGCATCTTTCAAGTGATTCGAAATCAAGTGATTCAAGAAGTCCATCGGAATGGAGTTTCTTCATATGCTTCACTCCAATGTGACCAAGATGACAGTGCCACATGTATGTAGAATTATCATTCAATTTCAAACGTTTAGCATCTATATTATGAACATGTGTATCACTACTATCGAGATTCAACAAGAATAGACCATCTATCAAAGGTGCATGACCATAAAAGATATTACTCATATAAATCGAACAACCATTATTCTCGGATTTAAACAAGTAACCGTCTCGCAATAAACAAGATCCTAATACAATGTCCATGCTCAACGCATGCACCAAATAACTATTATTTAAGTATAAAACTAATCCTGATGGTAGATAAAGAGGGAGCGTGCCGACCGCGATCACATCAACCTTTGATTCGTTTCCAACGTGCATCGTCACCTCATCTTTTGCTAGTCTCCATTTATTCTACAGCACTTGTTTCAAGTTAAATATATGAACAACCGAACCAGTATCAAATACCCAGGCACTACTACGATTACTAGTAAGGTACACATCAATAAAATGTATATCAGATATACCTTTCTTCTTGATGTTTCCGTTCTTTAGATCTGCCAGGTACTTGGGGCAATTCCGCTTCTAGTGACCACACTCTTTGCAACAAAAGCATTTTGCATCATGGCTAGGGCCAGCTCGGGTCTTATTCTCAAGTGTAGCAACATTTTTGTCGTCCTTCTTGAAGTTACTCTTGGGCTCACCCTTTGCCTTTATGTCTACTTTTGCAACCAACAAAGTGGCAGCAAGTTCAGTGAGCGATCTAATCACACCACTTATAGTGTAATTCAGCACAAACTCTTTGTAACTGGGTGGGAGCGACTGCACAACTCTATCCATCACAAGACCAACTGGGATAACATATCCAAGTGTCTTGAGACGTTGAACATCGTTCATCATCATCATGACGTGATCTTTCATAGAGCCGTGTTCCTTCATCTTCACACTAAAGAACTCGCTAGAGATCATATATCTCTCAGCACGGATTTGGCCCTCAAACATGGCTTTGAGTTCCTTCACCATGGCAGCAGCGCTGCTAAGTTCAAAGTGTTCTTGGAGCGGAGGCTCCATCGACATAAGGGTCGCATATTTCACTAGGTGAACTCCCATTCAAAACAATATCCCTCACATTGTTTTAGTGATCACACGAACCAAATCCACTACATCAAGTCTGATCATCACGAGAGATGATGTAGTTTTAAAGGCGGACAATTAACATGTTCATTATATCTACTATATGATTCATGCTTTACCTTTCGGTATTCCGTGTTCCGAGACCATGTCTGTACATGCTAGGCTCGTCAAGGTTAACCTTAGTTTCTGCATGAGCAAATCTAGGTTGCTCCCGTTGTATGCACACGTAGAATCTATCACACCCGATCATCACGTGGTGCCTCGAAATGATGAGTCTTAGCAACGGTGCTTACTAAGGACGAACACTTTATTACCTGATATTTTGTGAGAGGGATCATCTTATAATGCTACCGTCATGATCTAATCAATACAAGATGCATGAAAAGGAAACATCACATGCAATTCATAATATGTGATATGATATGGCCTTTCTTTTTGTGCTTCTGATCTCCATCTTCAAGCACGAATATGATCTCCATCATCATTGGCATGGTGTCAAGGTCAATGGCATCGCTCCATGGTTGTCGTCCACCAGCATCAACTATTACAACTACTTTGAATAATAGACACGTAGGTCTTAGTAAAATTAAAATATAACCATAAGGCTCCTGCCGGCAGCCAACTTACAATAAGGATAATTGCATAAATCATATATAATCACAATCATGGCCATATCACATCATACCCCTGCAAAACAAAGTTAGACGCTTCTAATTTTCTTTGCATGTTTTACGTGGTTTGGGGCTTTTGAATAAGAACTGTTCTAACTTACCACTATAAGAAATATGCTAATTTTTGACCCTCCATATTGGTCACTGAATCGTCATTGTATCCATTTTATGACCTTCTTGTGACCAAAAACACATGGTCAAAAGATAAGAGTCACTGACGGACTATAAAGACCTTTTTTTTGTAAATTGGTCATAGACTGTTATGACCAATATAAATGGTTGGTCATCGGCTATCTAGCCTGTCCACATAAGACAATCCTATGTGGCATAGCCTATCCACGTAAGCCAATCCTACGTGGCAATGCTTTTTCATCGAATTCAGCCCAGTCCAACAATCTACATGGGCTGAGTTCAATGAGTTCAAGCCTTTTTATTTTACAAGTTTGGCATTTACAGCCAAATTCTTTAGTAGGCCAAGCCCAACAATTCTATCCACATGTTTTTCTATTGTGGGTTTACTTTGGCCCAATATATTTCGTAAATGGCTTTTCTTTGACTCAACATTTTTATGTCATGGCATTCCACTTGTTCTCACATTTTAACAACACAAATTAGAAATATTTGAAATGGTGAAGTTTTCATAACACAGATGGCAAAAATTTGAAATGGACAGAAAAATAATATACAAAATACTTGAAATAGTAGGCAAACTTATTCTATTACAGTCTTACGTAGTGTTCATACAACTACATGCTGACTGTACATGCTGACTAACAGTACAGTATATAACTACAACTAAATTATAACGAGCTTTGTAGGCCTTCAGGCTTCTTCAGATTTTTCAATCTTCAGGCCTCTATAAATTTCAGTAGTCTGGAACTGCTGTAGAAAAGAAAAGCCACTTTTATTAGAATTAATATCAAAATAGAATTGCTACTCTACAAGCAGAAAATTATTCGTTTGGTTAGGCTATGAAAATCATGCTGCAAAAACCTAGTAGAACTATTATTTTCTAGTCATATATCCATATAATAAGAAAACCTGGATGTTCTACTAACATGTATAAATCTAGAGCTACTATGCACATAGTGAGAGTAAATATGGAGCTAATATGGAAACAATAATTTGGAGCTAATATGCAAATAGTAATCTGAAGCTAACATATAGAAGTTTCACCAGATATTTGTGTTCCAAGATCTGATTTGCTGATGAACATTACAAGTTACGACATGTAACTTCAGAATTATATATGTAGTTTTAATTGGGAAGTAACATTACAAATTATATGGCATACTACATAAGTAGAAAATTGATTTCATATCACATATATTAATTAGAGTACATACGTATATATATGTTCAAAGGTGAATGGAACAGCTCAAATGGATTAAGCTCCACTGACCCATCTTGATTTCTGAATATATCGAGATATTAATTCCAGAGCTTAGAAAATAACCACTGTTATTAACTACCTTTGAAAAAAAGATCTTCAAAAATGCATGAGAAGCACATACAGCAAGACACAACTACCAACAGCACACCCATCGAGGTTTGAAATAATCAGTTCACACGCGAAGATAGCTTGAGGATAAAATCCTATCAAATCCAAAAACAAAAAGAAGTGAAATAACAAGTTTTGTACGACCCAACCGCTAGACGAGGACGGTCACCCCCGCCATTTTGATCCTGCTCTGATAGATTCACTTTATTTTCTGATGTAAGTACTAAAATTATAGTGCAGAATGGCACTAGTATAATTTACACTCAAACTAGACAACATTTGATTGACAATTGATTTTGGGGTTATCTCGATCCGAAGTCATATGCAAAATTGAGAGTAAAATTACATTTCTATAATTTTTGAAAAAGAAATTGAGTTCTCTCTATTTAAGTGGGCTGAAACTTATAAAACCCACGAATTCATACTAGAAAATAACCTTATAATGGCTCATGGGCCGCCCAGCCGGTGGAAAATTTCAGCAAAAAAAAAGATTCGGGCCTCCGCGCACCGATGCCCAGCAAATGAATACTGGTAAATAGACTTCGCGCAGCTAGTTTTACACGAAACTTGTTGTATCCTGGTGGTTGTGTTTATTCTGTGTAAGGGGAAGGTCGCGGGTTCGATCCCAGGTGCCAATAACGTGGCATTATTGTAGTGGTTTGGTCTATAGCGCGAATCGAAGGAGTTCAGGGTTCAAATCACAAGCGCTGCTTTTTTTTTAATTATGCAAATGCACATGCTGCTTTTTTACATGAAACTTGTTGTATCCTGGTGGTTGTGTTTATTCTGTGTAAGGGGAAGGTCGCGGGTTCGATCCCAGGTGCCAATAACGTGGCATTATTGTAGTGGTTTGGTCTGTAGCGCGAATCGAAGGAGTTCAGGGTTCAAATCACAAGCGCTGCTTTTTTTTTTAATTATGCAAATGCACATGCTGCTTTTTTACATGAAACTTGTTGTATCCTGGTGGTTGTGTTTATTCTGTGTAAGGGGAAGGTCGCGGGTTCGATCCCAGGTGCCAATAACGTGGCATTATTGTAGTGGTTTGGTCTGTAGCGTGAATCGAAGGAGTTCAGGGTTCAAATCACAAGGGCTTCTTTTTTTTAATTATGCAAATGCACATGCTGCTTTTTTACAAGAAACTTGTTGTATCCTGGTGGTTGTGTTTATTCTGTGTAAGGGGAAGGTCGCGGGTTCGATCCCAGGTGCCAATAACGTGGCATTATTGTAGTGGTTTGGTCCGTAGCGCGAATCGAAGGAGTTTAGGGTTCAAATCACAAGCGCTGCTTTTTTTAATTATGCAAATGCACATGCCACACGACACGTAGACAAATTGCTTAGGTGGCGGTCCAGTCACCCAATTTGTACTTGAACCTTACATGATATGACCATCTAAATTGGTCATAGTCGACCAGATACAAGGCTCTGAACCCGTTTTATCCATCTATGACCATTTCATGTTAGGATATTATGGCCTTCTTGCCTAAATTGGTCGTTATTTTTAAAGGTTTGGACCCTCCTAAATTCTCTATGACCAGATGGTTTAGAATGGTCATAGATCTATGACCAAAAAATCCATTGTCGTTAAGAAAAGGTCACTAGTCACCAGATTTGAACAAGAACCACAATATTGATACAAGTATTGTCAAGTGCCCGTTGTAAATTGAATCTTCACTATGGTGGGAGAGATAGACACCCGTAAATCCACTTATGCAATACAAGTTGCATATTGAGCGTGGAGCAAGTCTCATGAATGATGCCATGTAAGGTTAGCCCGGACCGCTTCATTCCACCATCCCGCAAGATGCAAAGTACACAAGAAGCAACCAACAACAAAAGCATCAACACCCATAATAACCATTGTGTTCTACTCATGCAACAGAACTACTCATAGACACGGCTCTGATACCACTAAAGGGGTTCGTAGCATGAAAAAAAAATTATATCGCATGAACACACACAAGCCAAGATCTATCTATTAGATTGTAGCAACGAGTCGATAGAGTACCAACCCTCGAAGATTCCAAAGCGGTTAACGAGATCGGATTATCGTGGGTGATGTAGTCTTTCACTTGCCGATCTCAAGATCGCGTAGACGGTCCTTCCGACGACGCATTCCAGCAGCGCTCCCGTAGTCGATCACACGTTCGGTACTCGACGAAGACCTTCCTCTCCCTTGTTCTAGCAAGCAGTAGAGGTTGTAGATCTCTCCTCGCGATTCCGGCAGCATGATGGCGTGGTGTCGGAAGTAGAGGGGAAATCCCGTAGGGCTTCGCCTAAGCCAGAGCGGGTATGGTGGAGTAGAAGAGAGGCCTTGGCGATCTAGGTTTTAGAGGGCTGAGAGGAGGTGGTGGCCGGCGGTTAGGGGCTAGGACTTAGCCCTAGTCGGCGACTTGGAGTAGATCCCCTAGGCGGCGGGACTTGAGAGGTGGTTGCGCCAAGCTAGGGTTTTTGGTGAGGGTTAGGGGGCGCCCTACCCCTCCTTTTATAGGTGGGAGAGGCGGTTGGGGGAAGGGGATCCCTCCCCCAACTCCTCCTTATGGCTAGCGGCAAGGTAGAGGGAGGAATCCTCTCTTAGTTAGGATTCCTTCCCTCCCTCCACTAGGCAACCAATGTTGGGATTTGACTTTTCAAATTGGCGTTTGACTTTTCAAACTAGAGTTTGATTTCTCTCTTCCCATTGCCCAGCCAAGTGACCTAGGACATGATGCAACCATTCCACTTTGTCATGACATATCCATGTACCCTTCCCACTCCGGATCGGTGGACCTTCTAGACCCTTCTAGAACATTCCGGTAAAAACACCGAAACCATTCCCTAACTCCGGAATTGGACTTCCCTTATATGAATATTATTCTCCGGACCATTCCGGATCTCCTCGTGATATCCAGGATCCAATCCGAGACTCCGAACAACATTCAGTTTCTTACTCACATTCCATATCTACTAAACAACATCGAATCCTTAAGTGTGTCTCCCTACGGTTTATGAATTATGCAAACATGATCGAAACTCTTCTCCGATCAATAACCAATATAGGAATCTGGAAATTCATATGGCTCCCACATATTTCTACGATTACTTCGTGATCGAACGAACCATTTACATATGATACCAATTTCCCTTTGTCTTGTGATACTTTACTTATCTGAGGTTTGATCGTCGGTATCTCTGCATACCTAGTTCAACCTCGTTACCGATAAGTACTATTTACTCATTCCTGTGGTATGTGATCCCTTGTGAGCCAGTCACATGCTTGCAAGCTAATTGGACGACATTTCACCGAGAGGGCCTAGAGTATTATCTATCTGTCATATGGATGGACAAATCCCACTCTTGATCCATGTGCCTCAACACATACATTCCGAACACTCAATTTATAACCACCCAGTTACGAAGTGGTGTTTGATGTCATCAAAGCATCCATTCGGTGATGGTGATTAACATGATTTCATGGTCGAAGGATTTAGGTTACTATGTATCTGAAAGCTTATAGCAAACAAACTATTGAAATGACTTGATCTTTATGCTACACTTAACTATAGGAGTATGTCCATCACATCATTCTCCTAATGATATGATCTTGTTGTTAATAACATCTCAATGTTCATGATCAGGAAACCATGATCATCTATTAACCAACAAGCTAGCTTAAAATAGAGGCTTTACTAGGGACTCTTACAAGCACTAGCGGACCCAGAATTCCACCAAACCTAGGGCCAAGATCATATTATATGCTGAAATTAGGCTATTTTTTTAAAAAAAATAGTGCATTTCTACTAATATATAGCTGAAATTTTTGTCTACACCCCGGGCCATGTCCCGGGTTGCCCGGGGTGTAGATCCCCCTGCTTACAAGTTTACAAATCACACAAGTATTAATGTTTCCGGTTAATACAATTATAGCATGAATGTAAACATTTATCATAAACACAAAGATATAATAATAACTACTTTTATTATTGCCTCTTGGGCATATCTCCAACAGATTAGTGGTAGCAACCAGGACGTCCACAACATGTTCGGTGAAATGACACAAGGCGACTCCTTCATGCACCACCTCATCCAACCTGGTTCCATGGCCGTCGCCGGGTTCTTCACACAAGAGGAAGACGAGGCCTATGTCGAGGACAAATAAGAGGAGGAATGGGAAGAGAATGATAAAGTGTAGGAGGAGACACCCCTAGCCGTCATGGCCAACGGAAAGAAGAAGGCAACGAAACCACGTAAAAACGGTGGTGGAAGATGAGGCCTCAAGTGTCGGTCCAAGGAAGACGAGTGCATCACCGGAGATTGGAAGGGGTAAGTATGGATCCTCTCACCAGCGCGAATCAAAATTCTAACCACTATTGGGCGAGGGTGAAGTTGGTGTTTGATGAGCGCAAGCTTATGAACCCCAGGTTCAACATGTTGCACATGGAATGCAACGAGTTAGCTATGTCACACCATTGAGACATTCTCTCCTACATGCTAACTATTAGAATGGTGCCTTAGAGCGCTACTTTTTGACTTGTGTTTGTAAACCAGTAATACAATTTAGAACTGTCTGTACATGACACTGTAATTGTTGCGGGTATAAGGCCATGTACTAATACTAAGTTCTATCCAGTTTGTCTTTAGTCGATTGTGGTTGGGCTAGATACACGTAGTCGAGACTAATTTAAGAGTAAGGTAGCACGTGTCATGTGCATGGAGATGAATTTAAGAGTAAGTAGCATGTGTCATGTGGATAGAGATGCTGTAACATCCCAGTATTTAGGAATTGACGAAGGGTAGATTTAGGAAATTGGAATGTTGCATGCATTTATGTGTGAAAATGTGGGTAAAATTTTCGCCAAATAAAAACATAAAGTGATCAAGGTTTATTTCATACTTTGAGATTAGGTTTAGTCTTAAAGGATGATTGCTATAGACTTTGATGTGATCTTTGAGGAATTATGTGATTTGGGAAATAAATTTGAATTTTTAACTTGAGTCTTTGAATTATAATTCAAATGAATAAGGAATAAGGTTTGAATCTTGATTTAATTAGGATTTAATTATTATAACTCAAATTTTATCTAAAGAAAACAATTAAGAATATGAAAACTTATTTCATATTTTTGTTTTATAAATAAGTTACAAAATTGTAACTTATTGAAATCATCCACACACTTCACAAAAGCAAATAAATAAGAATAAGAATATTCTTTATTGATAATAGTATAATATTTATTACAAAATAATAAAATGAAAATTACAAAAGTATAAAGAAGATTACATTAGAGTGTTCTATAACTAAACTTAAACTAAAATCTTCACTTTAGATCTGTACCTGCAAAACAAACAAAAACTAAATAGAAAAAGGAAAGTTAGGGTTAGTATTGTTTTTCTCTCAGACATGTCAGTGAAGTGCACTGAAAAGGTTCATCATTGAGAAATTATAGAAGGGGCAAGTTTCACCAGCCAGGTAAAAGTAACCAGATAACAATCAATTTCAAAATTCTGAATATATCCACAAGTGCACAGCAAGCACACAAGCAGGACACACAACTAAATGCATGTGTTGTGTTGTCAGCTTCACAACACAGCTCCAACACACCAAAACCAGCAGCACAGCCATGGAGAGGCACTAGTGCATCTCTTCACTGCACACACACACAAGAACAACCAACTTAGACAGCAGCTAAACCAAGCACAAGAGCCAGTAACCAAACCAACCAAATCCCCAGATCTCATCACCAGGATGGTAACATAAGGAGGGGGAAGGATCAGGTGGACAGCAAGATCAAGTCCAGGAGCTAGGAGGATCACGCTAGCTCAAGGTCAAGCACAGGAGCTCAGCAACATAAGATCAACATCACCACCTTACTCCACAATCATCAGATTTTGTGGTGAGCATCATAAAACCCTCACATGATCTAATCATATTATCTAGATAGAAGCATGTGCTGTTTTATGAAACAAACTCTCAGAAAGCACCCAAGTGGGGTGAATCCATCATAGAGATTTTAAACACTAAAAGCAAACAGCAAAGTACAAGGATCCAACCAGAGCTCAGAACAACATCATTGCTTTGGTTGTCAAGCTATATATTACAGTTCAAGCATAAATATAGCTAATATCTAATTTCTAGGCACATCCCTAAAGTAAGGGTAGCACCTTAGAAACTAATCTTTTGGATCTAGATAATGATCAAGCTTTCTATCATTTCTACCAAGCTTTGATTCAAAAACAATAGTTGGTACCACTACCAGGACTATCTATATGAATCAATTAGATACGGCCTAAAACCCCTAAGCCTCAGACCAACATCATTGGCCTTAGGGATTTCAGAAAATAACATTTCCATTTATCTTTTAAAGCTAAGCTTGTCTTAAGCTTAAACCAACCCAATCAATGGATTAGAATCAATCTTGTGTGCCATACCAAGATGGTGTCACAAGAACAATTCTATATGAATCAGGATAAACATCTAATCATCACAGGTTCAACAAATCAATCTACTAATCATTTTCCTGTCAGGAATCATAATTAAAACATTCCAATATTTATCCGTACTGTTTGAGATCATTGTGATCTCAAACCATATATTAATTTCTAAGCCAACAGCACTAAGACAATGATTTCATCACACCATAACCATGATCCTAAACAATGAAATGACAATGGTAGGTTATCAAGTCACTGACTTTACCAAGCATTGGTTCCAAAGCAACTATACCATCTGAATCATATGCAATCCAAGCATAAAAGCATTTGATAAGCCATCAGAACCATTATAGTTCACCTCAAGCAACAAGCCTCAGGTTAATAACCATTTAGCATCCTTACAGACCATCCACACATGATCTAATTCATCCAGTACATGATCAATCACATGATAAGAACCCTAAATGAAAAAAACTATCCTAATTAGGACAAGACAGTCACCAGGGAGGTCATTGCCAACATCCAGCATGGGATGAGCGAGCACAGAGAGCACAAGGGGAGAGGAAAAGAACTCACCAAAGGTCCTCGCTGGAGACTAGAAGAGGAAGCAGAGGGGACGACGACCATGGCGGCACGGAGAGCACCCCAGAGGGGGCGCAGCAACCCATACGACGCCACGGCAGCGACCCTGACCATGCCTAGAGGCGAGACAAATCACCACAACGCACGACGGCAGCGGTGACGCTAAGATACACGCCAACCCCAAACCCTAGGGTTCGGGACGGCATCGATCCGTCCCAGGAGATCCCCATACCCAAATCCAGTTGGATAGAAAGGACGGGCGTCGTCGATAACCTCCTGTTGCACCACGGCGGCGACCAGAACGATCCACGACGGCAGAAATCGCCGGCGGCGACATCACCGACCACGGGGTCGAGGTTAGAGGAGGAGAGGATGAGCTCGAGGGAGAGAGGCAGCGAGGGAATGGGCTGAGTTGGGCCAGACCCTTCGGGGTGGTTATTTTTGACTATGACTAATGGGCCACCAGGGCCCAATAAGATTAAGCTAGCCCAGAAATCTTTTAAGGCCTGTTTTAATAAATAGGAAAAGACCAAAATACCCCTAACTTAATTAAATTTTAGAAAATAAAATAAAAGTCCAAAAATTATAAATAAAATATTTTTGGATTCACAATAAATTTTTGGATTCACAATAAAAGTCCAAACACTATCCAAATAAATTAAGATGTAAAATTTTAGACAATAAATTTTATTAAGAGTTTTGTAATTTATATATTCCTTAAGGGATTTTACAAAATTATTGAAAGATGATAAAAATCACTTTCATTATATATTACTATTGTAGTATTTTTGAAAAATACTAAATAAATATTTAATAACAATTTTTTATGTTTAAAGTGATAATTCCTAAAAGAATTATTAAATCAATAAAAGTCAAATAAAAGGGAAATACAATAAAATAATTCAATATATGTTATAAATATTAAAAAGTAATATTTATAAATCCTTTATTATTAAAAGGAACTTTTTATAATAATGGGGTGAATGCATATCAAGTTAAATGATGCATTACATTATTGCATAATCATTTTGCTTCTTTAAATATTGTCCTTACCGGGCAATAATGATGTTTTTGTAGACATAGAAGCTCAAGGTCCAGTGCAAGCATCAGACTTCACTACCTTGCCATCACAAGGCAAGTACATCACTTGCTCATGTCCTTTGAAGAGTGTTTATCAAAGTATTTGCAAATTGTGTGTTATCATATATGCTATAAAAGAAAGAAAATATTATTTTTACAAATAAAGAAATTATAGATATCATCCTAAGTGGTGATATAATGAAGAAATAGAACTCAGGGTTCTATTTGCAACAATAATGATCAAGTAGGGACTTAATAACCCCTGACATCAATGATTCTAGCGCCGTATATTACGCGTTAGCCATGAGATTTGGAATGGGACAGAGAAGTCAGCTGTATCTTCTTCCTCTCGCATGAAGCCGGATGTGCAGGTCGTGGCTGTTATCCTCGTAGTGTGCATATTAATTGGTAATTCGTAGAGGATATGCAGCATATGGGTGGGAACCCTCATCGTCCCACGATAGTTCTAGCATCTAACTGTTTGTACAAACCATTGCCGTAATTCATTATATGGGTATGGTGTACAGAAGGAGGCATGCGAGGTTGCGAAGGGGGCAGTGATTGGCTTGGACCAACTACTAGGCCCCACATCATGGAATTGTGGACGGGAAAGTACGCCCGGTTGTGCAACAAGGAGTTGATCTCTCATGGGTAAAGTAACGCACCTCTGCAGAGTGTAAGAATTGTAACTTGTTACTCCCTGTTCCGGAAAGGAGCTGCGAACGCGGCAGGAAAGGAACTCCACAAAAGTTCTGGTCAACCTGTGAAGGCTGATTGTCATAGTTTTTTAGAATAAAATCAATCTTTAAAGAAAGATTTACAAAAATTGCATAGTGCCAAGGATTTATAATCCGAGGTGGTAGTTAGAGCATCAAACTTCCCACCTTGCATATAATGAACTTGTTGGGTAACGCTGTTACTCATTCTTTCCTTTGATCCCTTGCTTAGACTCCGAGGATCCCGAAGACGTGCCAATATATGCAGTCGAATGTCAAGAAGATGTGTTCTACGAGGAACCTGATCTGTCCGGAGGTGTTGAAGGAGTGGATTACGAAATCCGCTATGGTGTCGATGATAACGAGTCCAACTAAGTATCCCTAGTTAATAGTAACCCACGGAGCCGAGCAGCATGAACTCTATAGAATAAGCTGCTGAGCTCAACTCCTAGTTGGAGTTGCTACTTTAAATTCCGCTGAAACACTTTATATTTTGGTTTGTAAGTTGAATCTTTAGGAAGTCTTGAACTTCCGGTATAATAATAATAATAATGTGTGTATTATTGTAATATGGACCCGCAATGTTTCTGTTGTACCACTCTGAGGGATATGATATTTACGGAACGGTGTTCTATGGATGTCATGTCAACGACTATAGTGTACTACACATGCAGTTGTATGCTGGGTCACCGCGGATGCTATCTATGTTATATTGGCTAGTCGGAAAAGGTACAATAGCTAGACTGATCCAAACGTTAGTCAGCTTGAGAAACCATACACTACGACTATAACACAATAGTATCCTTATATCTAACGAGATGCACGATTCAAGTTATGAAAAAAACGGCTTTGATTTTGTCTCTCGCTTAGTGTAATTAGGAACCATAGGGGTGACCTTTTGGGCTGACTAGGAATCAAATCAAGATGGAATTTTTCCATCCATCACGAAGATAAATTCTTTGAACTCACGCGAGTGATATGATTCGGAAAACATGGTCATGCGATTACTTGATCAAGTGTTGATCAAGTTAGTACAACCAGACACAAAAAGAGCAGAGATCCGGCTTACGTTAAAAGAAAGAAATCAGTTATCACTGCAACAAGAAGGGAGTTAAGCTGGCGCCGAGATGACGGATTACTCTCCTACAGCTTACCAACAATATGACGAGGCAAAGAGACTTGAGCAGCTCGTTACATTGAGAGCAATTGCGCATAATCGGGAGCTGCCACGACTCGCTAGAGCAGCTACTCAAAGACGTTCGTCCTAAGTAACCACCAAAGTCACGTCGTCACTGATTAAGCTCTCTTGTACCTGTATGATTATAAGCTACGAATCGATCTGTTTCCAATAAAGATATTACTCTCCCAGACTGTACTGTATACTAACATGCAAATACCTAATTTACCTATCCTAGGAGTAGTATTAGTACGTGTCGTCAACATAAAACCCTGGATCCTAGTCCTCGCTCGCTATTCATCGCGGAACTCAACTGCGGACAGCACCACGGGCGCCACCTCCGGCCGGTCCCTGATGCCGTCCAGCCACTCTGGCCGCCCCTCCACCCACTTCTTCAGGAACGCCACCATGGCCCCACCGACGAACCGCCTCATGGGCGCCCTGGACTCGCCGTTCTTGCACACGGCGCGCGTTGCCAGGCCCTTGGCGCCCCTCGTGACGTCGTCCATCATGTCCGTGTGCCCGTAGTCCCTGGCCACTAGGTGGCACGCCGGCGCCGGGCACTCGTCGTAGAACGCCGCGTGGCTCACGCCCAGCGGCGCGCACGGCGGGAACAGGGCGTTGCGGGGCACCTCGCCGAGGCCCGTGCCGATGACCATGACCGGCGCCTGGACGCGCAGTGGGGTTTCTTTGTAGGTGAGGATGGGCGGGGCCGTCTGCTGGCCGAGGCCCGTGCCGTCCACGGGGTCGACGGCGACGAGCGCCGCGAGAGGCAGGGAGGTCTTGGCGTGACCCAGCGCGAGCGCGAATGCCACCTTGCCGCCGCGGCTGTGCCCGGCGATGGACACCTGATGATGCGATTGTCAGTGTATCCCCAATGATCGTGCTGCTAATTAGTACAAACAAAACGATCGACGGTAAGTAAGGTTAACTGACCGCGGTAAGGATCGGGCGGACGTTGGGTGGGAGCGTGGAGGAGAGGCCATCGGCGGCGAGCCAGTCGACGACGGCGGCCGCCGAGTTTATCTCCGCGGTGGTGTCGGGCCCGGATAACGTGTACATCTGTAATCGTGCTCGCGAGTTAATAGATTTTCGTTTCCACGCTGAAGCTAGTTATTACCTGATGACCTGGTTACCTGAGGAGCGATGACGATGAAGCCATGGGAGGCGACATGTTGGAGCAGCTGGGAGTAGAAGTAGTTGTTGGCGAGGTAGCCGTGCAAGAACACCACCACCGGGTACTCCCCTGCGTCGCACGGCGCGGCTATTAGGAGCGGTTTCGGCGGGCCGACAGCAGTGACACTGGCTGGAGAGCACCTCCTGGTCTTGGCCTCGTCGACCTGGGCAAGGCTCGTGCCATGGCGTCCATGGTCGAACACGTCTCCTGCAGACGCCATGGTGTGAAGCAGCAGTAGTATGCTAAGACTACGCTTCTTGCAGAGGCGGTCATGTTAGGACTTAGGAGTGCTTGTGGCTACTTAACGGCCGTGTGTTCCTTGTGGTCCTTATCTGCGCAATTTTGGCAAAAATATCTGACACAATTGCTTGCTGGCTGGCCAGTCATTCCTCTGGTCGCGAGTGTCTGTCTTGTCCTTTCACATGCACCTTGCTCTTACATAGGACGGCAGATCGGGACATCCCGTTGTTTCCATCTTCGACTTCTAACATTTCTATATCACAAGATGCTCAGTTGTTGACTTTCTTACAGTTTTGATCTGATCTTGTATGTGTGAAGTATAAAGTACAAACCATGCCAGGCCAACAGGAGCCGAGACCTCGAGATTCGAGAACGCGCCTAGGCCAACTGCGTGGCCTCGAGGTCAGGTTTCACTGCCAACGAATCTTGATAACAAAACCCAGACCCAGCACCCAACGCGCTGAAGAAAATCACGTAAATTGTAAGAGACACTTGTTGCAGCACATGTAATGTAAGTCAACTATGCTGATAAAATTATACTATGCCTTGGGCACATTGTACACATGAGGGAATCGGTCCAACCAATTCAATTCAAACTAAGACATAAGCTTTTTGTTTTACACAGGTTGATCCATCGTCCACGCAGCTATGCTGAACAAGAACAACCAATACAATCCTGTTGTACTGCTACATCGAGACCAGCCCCACCATCTAGCACTAGCAGTTTCTCCCTTCCACATCTAGCAGGCAGTTTTGCCCAAAAGGGGCAAAGGCTTTATTGTCAATGCACTTTTACTTCCCTAACTGTCACACCGCCGGTGATTTTGAGACAATACTCCCAACCTTCCTGGCGCTCTTATTCACTGTACTCGGATGAGTATGAGGTTGCATCTTCATCTGCATTCACCTCAGCTCCGTCACCACCATCGTCTCCATCATCGCCCATATCATCATCCTCATCCATCTCATCGTCAACATCAGCGGCGGCATGGTTCATGTCATCTTCTTCCCCGTCGTCCTCATCACTCTCTGCGTCCCCTTCAGCCTCTTCGTCGTCCTCCTCCGTCTCATCATCCATCATGCCATGGGCTCTGGACCCACCGGCATAGGCTCTAGAGTAATCCGCTGGAGCCTGCTCGTCGTATTCCTCGTCCATGGGCTGTCCATTTTCCTCATTGTCTTCTGATTGATCTGATTCGGGTCCGGAGCTGCTGTTCTCATCGCCATCGATATATGGTCTTCTGTTCTCCAAGCCCCACTCTTCCGCACCTGAGCTTCGTGGGGACTCCTCAACAGCCGAAGGCTTTGCATGGCTAAGCATGCTAAAGCTTCCCAACAGATTAGCCTTTGGAATTGATCTACCTCTGCCATCAGATGATGGCTGCCGAGGCCTAACCGTTCGACGTCCTCGCCTGCGGCCACGGCCACGTCCACGCCCGCGTACACGTTTTGGGGCTTTCTCATATGCACCATCGTCATCTGTATATTCAACCCTAGATGAGCTGCTAGTACCTCTTGGGATCCTTCCACCTCGACTTCGACCTCTTCCTCCCCTGCTACCTCCTCTGCTTCCTCTTCCACGACCCCTGCGACCACTACTGGGAGGCCACCTTGCCTCATACTGGTCAAAACCAGCTGGTAACACCGGCTCTATATCCTGTGGCTTCTTAACACTATACCTTGATGATGGAAGCTTCTGCAGGACCGAAAAGATAATTACACTTAAAATGGTAGCATTATACATGAAAAACAATGTGGACATTGTCAAAACAAATCATCAGCTTGAACATTTGACAACAATTCATGGTTTAATTGCATATATATGGATAGTACAGCAAGGTCGAGCGCGACCAAAATACTAACTAGAAAATCTTCTGCATGTGAATACTTTTGCAAACATACTAAAATAATTGTATATTACTACTTAAAAAGTTCAAACAACAAAAGGAGGTATTTCTTGCACTTTAACTTACCACAGAATCTGCACCATCTCTCTCCTTTTCATTTTTTATGTATGAAACTGCATAATCAAGGTCTAACATTCTTAATGTGACGGCTGCAGTAGTGTCAGGAACCCATGGAAGTACAGAAGTTCCAGATAGCCCGAAAGGATTCTGGGATGGCATATCTTGTGTCTTTGAGTTAAGTAATTCATTTGAGGTTTCAAAATCAGAAGACAGGTAGTCTCGCTTTATTGCACCTTCCAGCAGAGTCAACATCTGAGAAGTGAAAAACATAAGCACAGACATTATGTACAAAGGTAGAGAAATAAAATAAGTACGGACCCATCAGCATGCAAGTAATTCATGCATCAGATGTAAGGATAATTATGCAAGTGTCAAGACTTGAATCATGCAATAATACTCTGGAAACAGCTGTTGCTTAGCTATGCCAGTTTCCAGAAGAGGGTAACAGAATTGAGTATGTAAGAAGCTATGAGCCATCGAAACAATCTAATTCTTAAAGGTAATTATTCATGTCTGTCACATTAGCATTGCTCTTGGTATTTCAACTCACGTCTGCTAAGGCCGGAGCTAGTAAAGTGATGGCTATTGCTAGTGAACTAGTCAGAATCACATGGTTCAAGCTATCATGGCCCTAGAGCTTGTTTGGTTGGCGACCTGGCCTGGAACTTCCCTTGAACCAGCCTGGAGGTTGTTTGGTTGGCATACTGAAGAATCATACACTGCCCTGGCCTGGAGCTTCTCTTAGCCTGGCTACTAAAGGAGATGCGACGGTTAGCCTGGCCCAGGCGCTGGGAATTGGTCTCCTGGCGTTCCGACAGTCATGCCTGAACTTTCTTTATTCTATCTTTTCTTGTCTGCTAGCAGGTGGAGTTGCGTGCCAACAATAGCTTATGGACTAACGGAGTAAACGATAGTTGGTAATACTCAGGACACAAACCAAACACATCAACTTCAGGCTAGCCTGGCCAGGCATTTTTCTTGTACTTTTCAGGCACACGCCAGGCTCCTTTTTTCCCAGGCATGGAGCCCAGGTCACCAACAAACTAGCCCCTAGACTCATAGTCAGCTTGATGATAAATCCTGGTTACAATCAGTTATATAAATCAACGCCTGATTAATTACAACTACACGGTATTTCATTCAGCAATTTAACAGTTACCCAAATTCACTGACACTGAATAGCAGCTCTGTTTTCATGATTGTTTGAGATGGTTTTCTAATAAGGCCTTAACCATCTATCACAAATGTTTCAAGCAAACGTATTCAGAGATCAATTAACATAAAGGCAATAGACGTGCGCCAAACAGGTAAATATCTGATCGTGTTGCCAGAGTAATGGAGAAACAAATAAAGAACCTGAAATATTTCCTCAACAGATGTGGTAGAGTGCAACTTCACAGCCCAAGATTTCCGATATCCATCACTCCAAAATGGTTGAAGTGCTTCTGATGGAACTGAAGCCTGTAAAACAGATCACCGATATATTGTCAAACAGCTAATGGCAAAGCACGCTAAATTGAGAAGCACACAACAAACATAAACTTGACCTCAATAGTAGCTAACTGCAACTTGAGCAATCTCATTCCAATTGGAACAGAATAATCCGCAATTTGCATCTTCCAGTTAGGGTCAGTTCTCCGCCTCTCTTCACATTGTGATGTGTGCTCGGAAAAATTGTGAATGGATTTGAAGGTCTTATGGCAGGAAGAGCAGTGCCTTTCGTCTGTTAAGTAAATCTGATAGCAGTAATCACAAGAACACATCAATGGAGAACATCTTTTCTTCCCATACTTCATGGCACATGTCTGTTGGCGATTGAAGCATTCCCTCCACATCCATTTTAAAAAACCATCTGCCCTTTTTGAGATAGCAATCTTCTCCACATCATTACGCCCAAGTTCTATTTTGAAAGAATCAGAATATGCTGTAGCATTATCAGCAGAAACACTAGAAAGAGTGCTGCTTGGGCTTCCAAATTCGCTACGATAATTTGCACGCACCATATCAGTAGCTCCATTCTTTAGGTGCCTTCCATTTGATTGTTCTATAGCTGCACTTCTTTTCCTCTTAATACCTTCTTTAAAGGTTGATTCAACCCTTTGTAGCATTGAATGCAACTGTGCCTCCCGGCTACCACGTGTATCAAGGGAAGCTACTAAAGAATCGAACACCTGCATTGTTATTATTAAAGAATCCAAAGATTAGAGACAACGTGATTGATGTAGAATAATATATTTCTGCTACAGAATGTGCTGGAACAGATTTCAGATTTCCACATGGTGTTTGCATCTGTGGACAGAAATCAGCAAAAGGTTATATTCAGAAAGTAGGCACGAACTGCATGCAGTTAAGACCAGATATAATTTATATAGTTCATCCAAAAGGGGGTCTCAGAGTCGACTTCAAACTTATTCAAACTAGTTAGGTGCAAGTTAAAGCAACATCTGTGAACCTATTAGGAAAAGGTAGTTCTTGCGATTCCTGTGGGAATCAACTGTTTCCTGTAACAATCTTCCAGCATTCCAAACACGACATAAGTGGTTTAATGATATCATGAGATCTGAAAGTTAGCGTGCACTTTCTCACATAGCCCACTTGATTTCACAACTGGGAGACGCTACGTTGGTACAACACAGTACAAAGATAGGACAAAATAAGAACAAGACTAACACTGACACCAGCAAATTTTGTTAGCTTTCAGCAGAACTCCAACAGTTCTGAGTTTTGGCTGCAAATCAAGTAGGAGCTCATGAAATGAGTAAAATGTATACCAGGACCAGACATAAAATCAATCTTCAAAAGTGGACCAGTGCATCATTTTAGAATATTGTGACACACGGAAAAAGGATGAAACAATATTGCTTACATGTTCCCTAGAAATGTGTTCCAATAAATTATCACAGTTTTAAGTATTGTGTATAACATCCAGGTTTTGTTACCAACAAGGACTCTGGAAAAAGTATGCTCATACTGATAAGTTATACAACACAGAAAAATAGAACACAATATTAGTTAAGATATTCTCCAGTGTGTTCTGATAACTAAATTGCAGTTTGAGTATTGTGTATTAATAGTCAGGTTAGATCTAATATGTGCAAACAAAATAAATACCTCCTCGGAGTCTATAACCCTCCAATGTCCATCTTTTGATTCGAAAAAGATTCTTCCTGAACCAGGGTCATTTGGTGATGCAGAGGTGGAGAACTGCCAATACCGGTTTCGTCTCCGATCCTGCCCCAGGGGCAGCGATCTGTAAACATACAGTTGCTCTGCTCTATGACCAATGTATGACTTCAACTGAGTCCGTGTTTTATCAGCATATGCATACTGCTGAGCAGATAAAACATCTGCTGTTGCACCGATGTCTTGCCCTACACCATTTCGCTCATAAGAAAGATTCCCAGCATTACTCTGATTATGTTGATTAACGATGTCACTGTTGTTTATAGCCCCCACATTTCCATCATTGTCCATATCAAGATTACGGACTGGAGTGGGAGTAGTCTCTGTAGCATTATGTTCTGGAGCAACATCAGTCTTCAAACTTGTGTAAGAATTATACTGCATTTTGCTAGCAAACTCTTCCTTGGAACGCCTCTTATCAAGTTGTGCATCCGCCCACATTTGTTTCTTTATGGCATTTGCTGCTTCCAAACGTTCCTGCAAGACTCTTATAATTAAGTGCTGTCTGATCAGGAAGTAACAACTGAAAGGATAGTTTAGAACATTTACCTCAAGAACAGCTCGAATAGAGTTCCCTTCAGTGGCAACACCAACAAGTGCGACCAGTGCATTAAGCCTTTCTTCCACACTAAGATCGCAATAGTCACCTTCTGCTAGTCCCTGTACCCAAGACTCACCTTGGTTGCTTTCATCAATCTCTGTATCTTCAGCATCGCCAGTAATTACCTCGTGATGATCTGAGGAAGCTCTGAGAGGCGAGACACTTGAAGTACCTGCTGCATTGGAGTTGCCTAAAGAAAGCATGGCCACACCTTTTCCTGGTGCAGTAAAACTAATTGGTCGGGTTAGTGCAGTATCCAAACTATCTGTCTTCCCCTTTATGTCACCAACTTCAGTCGCGGTTGCTACTACATCTTGTGCTTTAACAGTAAGAAGGGGATCCTTCTCATCTCCTACATCAACGTTCACATCATCACCATCAGGATCATCATCACATTCAGAGTCGTCGTCCCTATCAACATCATCCACCTCTTTTTCAGCTTCAGAGTCAGAAAGGACATTCTGAAAAGCCCTAATTTTTTCACGTGCTGCTGACAACACAGCCTCAGAATCAGCTGGATCTTTTCTGTAAGGGGATTTGACACAATATGTTGAAGGAGCAGTTCGCTCGAAAAGTTTTGTATCCCTTGACAAGGCAGCAGCTATAGATGCCTCAGGTGTCTTGCTTGTGGTAAGATCTCTCAGTCCAGATTTCTGAAGAGAGAAAGGGCCAATCTATTAAATTAGAGATAGAGCAGTAGAAGGCAGTGACAAGTCTAGCAGATTTTTATGCTGCATACCTGGATTTTTTCTGCAACTTCCAATATTGTGAGACCACTGCTTTCTTCAAGAGAAAGCACATGGAAAGCAGCAAATTTTACTGTTCCAGGAGTGAGGCGGTGCCGAGATCGGCGATGGGTGTAGCCTCTTTCTTTCATCAGAGCAGCAGCACGCACAGCTGCTGAACCATTTCGGAGAGTGCATATGACAGTCTCACTGTCCCGGCCCTATATACAAATTTGTATACCAACCTTGTGAAAATTCTTCCAGAAGTTCCGTTTTGCATGCACTATGGCAGAAATACTAGAATATCAACTAAAAGGATCATGCTTTCAAGAGCTAATCCATAAGAACTTACAACAGAGGCACATGTGGTTATATCCCAGCTACAGTTTTGAGTTTTGACCTTGCAACAGAGGCACATTTGACTATATCCCAACAAGCTTAATAGTTCATAAGTAAAACATAGATACTGATACATGGAATAACCCACTCAATAAGCAGATACTTTAAAAGAAAGATCCAGAAAAAGGCAAACCATATTTTCAATTTGTGATTACCCAAGACAGCTTTACAACTGGAATGATCTTATAGTTGTACATAGTATCAGGAAGCACAAACCTCATTTTCATCACGATAAAAAACATCTTCAGCATTCCTTTTCTTCAACTGGGGTCCAAAACCGGCAGATAAAGCAAACTGCCGTAATATTTCAGGCCAAGTAAGAAGATTGAGATGGCGCTGCCAGTTACGTATATTGAACCCCCAAGAATATGCCTGTAAAAAGGATCAAGTATTAAATAGCATGCAAACAACAAATAAGCTTAAGGAACAATCAGAGCTTTCAAGATTTCTGCACACGCACCCCTTCCACAATTTGTGGATGACCACCTCCTGGATTTACTCCCAGTGCAACCGACGGAGTTCGGGAAACATCCTCGATATCCTTTATGATGGATTTCAGCAGAGCAATATGCAACTCCCCCAACAACCTTGAATCCTACAAAACAAATCCAGTAAGATAACACATGGCGTCATACACACCTATTAGGCTATTACTGCCTTCACCCAACAGTGACAAAACAGTGAGATGATAATATACTCCCTTCGTTCACTAATGTAAGATCTTTTAGATATTTCAAAGTGGACTAGATACACTCCAAAATGAATGAACCTACACACTAAAACACGTGTACATACATGTGTTTTACAAACAGGCTATAATGTCTTACATTAGTGAACGGAGGGAGTAGTAACGAAGTCAGGAGAGATGACATCGAATATCTTATGGATTTAAACAGAGTGAAGTCATATAGCATATGAAGTTGATGGAATAATAGAGTAGAACTCTACTGAGATCAACTAAACAAACACAAAGCAATACATGAAAAATATCAGCACCAGAAAAGTTAACATCTTTTGTTTTGCAAGGTCATATGCTGGTAAATTTACCGTGATCTTTTTACAGCAAATATGCCCATACAACTTTCTTGTGCCCAATCAAGATGCAGCAGTCAGATCAGGGATATTGAATTTGACACAATAAATTAGAGATGCGAGTGGGTCATGATTAGGGTACCCTCTGATCTTACTTAGTTCAACCAAATGACCTAAAATTTCAAAGCCACACCACTTTTAGTTCATTTGATTGAACTAAAGAGGATCAGAGGGTATCCTAATGATGATCCACTTGCATCTCTACAATAAATAATATATAAGAAATTGCACAAACTAATCCAACAAATAGAAGAGCTTGTGCTTTCTCATATTTTTGTCAAGAGTGTACACTTATTCCCCAGCGGACATTAATTTATCTTTGTACCTAGATCTTGTCAATATAAGTAAACAACATATTATACTCTGCCCGTTTTCCCTTTTTACCATAACAGACAATGACAGATAATTACCCTCTCCAAAGAAACCAACTTACATAATCATGAAGAGACTGAACAAACTCATCAAGTGTAACTGCAGAAAGCCCAAGAACATCAGCAAAAGTAATCAAGAATTTCCACACCTGCAATTCAGGTAGCAACAGTTTCACTACAAATATTGTCAAATACACACAACTGAACTATGTAACTCAAAATATGAAATGGCATGTGCATTCGCTTATAAAGTAACAGCAGTTCTATCAGATGGAATGCTATCTGTCAAAGGTGTACTGAGCTAAGCACATGACAGGTTAATGTAAACTTGCTACAGGTCCAGTAATAAAACTAAGTGTTTCAATTATCTGTCAACACTACAAGACCTATAGAAAATATCTATAACAAGACCAGAACAAATAACTTTTCAATAAAACAATAAGTTAGTTAAATGCTTCTTCTCTAATATCTCTGGGAAAATGGATGACTAGAATATGGTATAGGTACTCTGAAAGTGAAGTGAACATGGTGCATTAGTTTATATCCACGGATTTGACTCGAATGTACCGGAAGGAGTATTTATTTATCCACGTGCATTCGACAAACACAGGTAACTTATACAAGCAACATAACACATGTGTTATTTCTTGATCAAATAAAAGCAACACTTTTCAGTACATGTAATATAACATCTATTTGAAAATGGATTGTGCATCTGCATATATGAGGCATTTTTTGGAGCAGAGCTAACTGCAAAACTTTTGGCAAAACTAGTAGCCCAAATAAGCTATAAGAATGCAACAGGAATATATCAGCAACACCTACCATCAAAAGCTTTCCAACACTATCCTCAGATCCTGTCCAAGGCTTTATCGAAAATGGTTCCTTAAGTCTCACCATTTCAGGGGGAAATTGGCTCAACATGCCTGGAAGAAGGTGAGGTACGGGTAGAGGGATAAAAAATGCACACAGTTAGACTTCACATGTTGGAACAAGAATGTATTAAACAGAAGTATACTGGTTAGGCCACAATGTTGAACATCTATTTTCTTCCATGCTGCCATGTCTCAAAAGTAACAAGGTATCTTTTACAACCAAACAAATACTAACTAAATATATGACTCACTCAGTCTTCAAATCACTAGAGACACCATCCAAGCTTCAGCAAACGAAACGAGTGCGGCATTTTAGCGCTCAGGCCACAGGGAGCAATTTTTTTGGAAGATTCAAAAATTGCATTTCCAAGTTTCAAAAAAATATGAAAAAAATCCTGGATGTAGTCAAATGATCTATTCTACCAGCGTGCAAAAAATCAATGAGAATATGGATTTATTTCCTAGAAAACCATTGAAATGAGCTGTTACTGACTTACTGTTGGTAGAGTGCAGTGTTAAGAAGCATAGAGCTAAACTTAATTAGTATACCTCGAAATGAATCAAGCTGCTGCAATGTGTCACTATCAAGAGAAAGCATTGAGTGTAACCCTTTGCTTTGTGCAGCCAATTCCATTAGCTCCAAGCGCTCATCTTCAACGAGCTCCATATACTCCCGGGCAATTCTTCGCGCTGTGGCCCTTTCATTGGCAGCTTTTTGCCTCGCCACCTCTTTCTCTTTTCTGAGTTCCTCCTTTTGTCTTTGTTTCTCTGCCTGCACATATATAGACCGATCTTAATGCTAAACAGAGGAAGTGGTACATATACTACAGTACTATAGCGAAATACAGTTTAATTTCAAAGGAACCACAAGACTAACTCGTCTAGATTGCTTCTGTAGAAACTTCTCCATGCGCTCATTTTCCCGCCTTTGCTCCCTTTGGAACCTCTCTTCCTCTCTTTGCCTTTCACGCATCAATCTCTCCTCTTCCTTTTTCCTCTCACGGTCATTTCTCTCCATTTCCTTGCGCATTTGTTCCTCTCTCTGGAAAGACATCAAACTGTACATGACTCTCGAGCCAAAGTATTTATATCTGCTGATGTCCAGCAATTGAAAAGAGCAGATACCTTTCTCCTCAAAATATCTTGTTTCTCAAGCTCTTTCCTAATTCGTCTTTCATGAGCTTCAACTTCCTTTGCAATTTTTGCTTCCTCGTTATGCTGAAGCACATACCAGACAAATTTAATGTCTCCAGTCAGTGTGCATCAGTGTATGGTTGAGGAACAATATTCATATATGAAGTCAGATAAAAACATACCTTCCGCTTTCTATCCACTCGAGAAGCATCTTCATCCTGATAAGCCATTGTTTCCGATGATATAAGTGGGTCCTCAAAACTAGAAACTTGAGAAATACCAAACTGACCATCGATTGGCACAGAACTAAGGTTGCTATTAGACTGATTCGTGTCATAATCTGTTGGTACTGAAGAAAACACCTGAGGCCTGACAGATTGAGGCAAAAGACCTTGGCCTTCAAAAGCATAACCAGGCGCCATCTCCTCAGGTCCATGGAGAAGGTGCGATGCTGGAGTGAGAGATGATACCCTCGAATTTGAAGCTTCAATTGGAGTGTCATAGTAATGAGACCTACTTCCTCTGTCGTATGTATCACTTGGCTGCTCAGGAAGAAATTGATACTCATGAACTGCCCGCGATCCACCATGAGGGTGAACTTGAGGTGGATTAGCGACAGTTGATTTTCTCTTCCCAGCAAATGAATTCGGAACAAAAGGGTGTTCCATGCTGGGCAGGAATGACGATACCTAGGGGGATTGAGAAGAGGATCAACAAACAATTAAAGGTGGGTACGAGAAAGAAATTGGATGTGTGTTGGGAGGGGGGATTCAAGCCTTATAATTTAAATATTGCACTAAAAGTTTCTCGCTTTGATCCTCAAAATAAGGCACAAGATGATAAGAACAAACAATATAGCAGCATAGAGACTCGTTGAGACAACTGTTATAAATAAGCATGAAAACTACATAAAGGGGAAGTTCAGTGGAAAGGGCACAGATGGGAACACGTGTATCCATGGGGTAACACGTGTAAAGACAACCAGGTTCCCATTAAAATAGGCCCATAGAAGACCTGGAAAATATCCAAGTTTTGCGACTTAAGCAGTTGAGCATAAACAATGATGCCTAGTCCAGATCGTGAAATCTCCACACGAGGTGTCAAGTAAAATAGATGGACTCATTTCAATGGGACAGTGCATCTTGGTTTGGAGCTAATAGGTTAGCATGGTTACCATGATATTTGTAATTGCCCGTACTAAAAGGTAATATGAACCAACAATGTAAAAATGGACTACAATGTCAACTCACGACTACTATATATGATAATATTAATGCTGAAGCAACGGTACTACAGAACATAAGCGAACACAAGATAAAAAACAATTTGTGCAGTGACAAAAAATCCACTACACACATATAAGAGACAAAAACTTACTTCCCAAATATTTACCTTCAAGAGATTTGAATCGTGCCTAGAAAATATCTTTGCATCATAAGAGCGGACAGGCTGTTTTTGTTGCTCCGGAACTGCATGAGAAAAGGTATGTCGGCAATTAGAAAGATACAATTATAAATAAGTAGAACAATGTACATGCTATCAGTATATTCCGTGATAAGAACTTATATTCACCAAATACAGAAGCTCAACAGTACAGGCCTTAGATATATGTCTGCTTATCTTTTCTTTTACTTGTATACCGCTAAAGGGGAGAGTCTTACGAAATGCCCACTCTAGGTGCTATCATGCAAAATAAATTTTGGCGATTGGACAATATTTGCATCGATCGAATTTATAGAGACTTCAGGTGGTGGGCGGCAAAACCACGCGCATGCCCGTAGCTCATTCCTGCACAGTACAAAACACAGACACTCGCTGGACCAAGCGAATCGTATCGGATACCGTATCCGATACAGATTCATCACTAATTCCCTGATACGTATCGTGTGAGTGTCCCTGATTAAACGGTTAAAACAAATGAGTGTGACACCAATATGTGACTGATAATTCCCTGGTACACTGCCGATACGTCCCAGACCAGTAAGAGGCATATGTATAGCATCACTCCCTCCTTGATGCCCATGTCTGACTCCATTCCTCTCCCTCCCGCCCTTCCGAGTGGCGGTGGCTGGCTCCTGCTCCTCCTTCCTCACCTCCTCCTGGCCGTGTATGTCCAAACAGCACTAGCATCAATCCGTCCCCGATACCCCTGTCTGACTTGATCCTCCCCATCCCGAGCGGCGGTGACGAGCCAACGGTGGGCTCCTGCTCCTCCTTGCCTCCCCACTCATTCAACAGCTCGCCAGCAGCAGCTCACTGAATCACCAGTAGGGGCAGCTCCTGGCTCGAACAGCAAGTATGATCATTGTCCAGCTCTAGTGCTCCTGCTCCTCTTCCTCCTCATCCCCCATCCCCTCGGCCTCTCTGTAGTCTCTGATGGTACCAACTGAAGATTGGAGAGCATCAGGCCATCAGCCAATTAGCTAGCTTTCAAGACTTGGAGCTGCTTAGGAAAAAGATAATCTGCTATTCCACTGTTCCTAGTGACTATGTATATTATTTTTATTCCTAGTGACTACTTGTTCCTAGAAATAAGATAATCTGTTATTCTACTGTTCTTAGGAGAAGACAAAAAATGCCTTCTTCTCAACCCTGAACTTCGGCAAAAGTTAACTTTTCAACCTTAAACTATAATACCATTTGACTTGCGACCTTGAACTATTGAAACGATCCATTTTCACTTTTGAGTGGTTCACAAGTGGTTTTAGGTGAGTGAGTATCACGTCAGTGCCATGAAGTAATAAACACTAAAACAACAAAGAATCTAAAAACAAACTTCACCATTCAGATAAAAAATTTACAGAAAAGCTAAAACAGTAGAAACATATCAATAAACGGAACTTGGTGGCATAGCAGCAACATTGATATGGTGGACACATGGCATCCACATCACACAAAACTGAATCTGAAGCTGTAAATCAAGGCAGTACACAAAATGTGAAAACAGGGCAGTGAACCGTGCACTAACAAGACGCGACGCAGGACATCTAAAGGCAGTGACATGTAGAAGTTAGTGCAACTAAAGGCTGTATAAACATGTAGTCAAGGCAGTGCACTTACGAGTTACAAGATGCAATGCATTACATCTAAAAGCAGTGCACTTACGAGATGAAGGCAGTAGATATGAAGACATTGCCACTAAATGCAGTACATCTAGCGGCAGTGCAACTGAAGGGAGTACAAAACATGAATTTGGTATTGCGTTGTATGTATGCACCAACCAGTTCGCCCAACAGTACAAACTAGCGGGCAATATATTTTAACATTCTCCCTAGCGTCAGGCTCCATCAGGCCTTAGATGTGGAACCGATAAAGGCCACAACTATTTTTATTAATAGCGTGCTGGCCGGGTCTTGAATTTGAGATCTCTTCACTCTAATACCATATTGAATTGTATGCACAGACCAGTTCACCCAGAGGGCAATATATTTCAACATTTAGGGTAGTGCACTTATGCGACAAATGGCATTGCATATTAAGGGCAGAACAGAACGAACAGTTAGGGCAGTGCACTTAGAGCATCTCCAACAGATGATGTAAAATAGGGCACTCAAAAACAGTTTTAGGGCATCTGTTTTGACTTTTAGGGCCCCAAATTCAATTTTGCCATAGTAGATGATGTATAATAGGGCAGGGCACCGAACATGAGATCCAACGGTGGGGAGCGGCAGGATGGAGTTCCAGCTTGCGGTTGGGCGATCTATCGTGGCCATTTTATGTGATAGGGCACCGGTTTGGTGCCCAAAAATTTGCATCACCAACTGCAAAATTTTAGGGCATGATGTGTTGGAGCACCATTTAGCCTCTCGTGCCCTATAAATTTGTTTTGCCCTACTATACATCATCTGTTGGAGATGCTCTTATGAAAAGCAAAAAGGCGGTACAGAAAAACTAGAGGCAAACTTCTTGAAAAAACGTACTTCAATTAACGCATTGTGTATAATGGACGAAAGGCAATGCATGTGTTGGTCAGTGCAAAGTGACAGAAAAAATTCATCGAAACATTTCAACATGGAAACTAGTTTTGAAGAGCTCGAAACAAGTTTTTAACACGATCATGAAAACGGATCGTAATTTCAACAGTTGGTAAAAATATATTTCACATTTAATATTAACACCCCTAGCCTCCCACCGGAGTGCGACAAGTAGCATGTGGGGAGGCATTCATGTGGGGGGACTCACTCACAGCATACTAGTCGCGTGTGGACACTCTTGAAAAGTGACCTCACTAGAAGGGTGTCTTCTTTTCTAGCCAATCAGACAAATAATTGAGTAAAATAAATTCTAACTCTTCACCGTACTAGAGAAAACTGTACGTAAGATTGCGGGATTCATCAGTAGTATACATAAGAAACTTGAATGCAAAATCATACCAAGGCCTGAAAGTTTCCACTATGTTCAGCAACAGGTCAGCTTGGGTATTCTTAAAACTTGAAGAGTTTAGGAAGAAGTACCGATGGGTGCACCAAAGGCGCCTGGAGGAAGCGGATCAAACTCGCTGCCGAGCACTGGTCCATCCTCCCTCATGGGCCCGCCGAGCTGCGACTCCACAGAAGTGACTATCCTGTGCTCATCTTCCCTGAACTGCATCGCCACCATCGGTGGTGGCAGCATAACCGGCAGCGGCTCATAATACCTCCTCCCAATGTCAGGTGCCGAAATTCTGGGCACTGCAGAAGATCGCCCTGCTCCCCTACGCGAGTGAGCGGTGTGAAGCGGCTCGTCGTATGGACTGCCAGCGCTCATCATGAGGTCAGTGCTCGCCAGCGGCATCGCCTGTAGTGGCAACACCTGTGGCGGCGGTGGTGGCAGCGGTGCTGCCGGGACATCTTCCTCCCGCCGTTGCCTCTTGGCGGGCGGCTTGCGGTCCTTGAGCCGCCGGTGGCAGAACCACATTTGCAGCTGCCTGTCAGACAGACCTATCTTGACCGACAGCTCGGCGCGCATAGCCTCCGACGGGTACTGCTCCGCTGCACCGAAACCAAAACCAAGATCAAAATCCTCACGAAGAACTCAAACAAAAACAACTCCGATAAATTAAAAAAGGAACACTTGGAAGCATGGAAATCGGCGCACCTTGATACGTCTGTTCGAGAACATCCAGCTGGTAGGGGGTCTTCATCATGCGCTTGGCCGTCTTCTCCCCCGAGGCAGAGGGAGCACCCCCTGAGGCCGAGGCCGAGGCCGAAGCCGAAGCCGAAGCCGGGGCTGCCACGGTTGGCGGCGCTGGAGGCGGGGGCGTCCTCTCCTCCGGCGGCGGCCCATCTCCATCACCGGCGGCGGCGTTCATGGCGGCGGCGGCGGCGGCCGGAAACCGGCAAACCTAGATCCGAACTCCTCCACAGGAACCTTTCCCCTCCCGTAGGGTTTCCCCGCACCAAACAAAAACAGCAACAAATGCCGTGCTTTTCCAGTGTATATACCCCCAGGCGAGGAAAAGCCGAATCGATGTGCGGCCGGATCTTCTTCGCCGCGAAACGGAGCGGGATAATTAATACAGTACTACTAATGATGGTGGCTTGAACACTACGAACCGCGACAGAGGGATGGGGCGCGGGGGCAGCGGCGGTGGAGTGGAGATAGATAGGGATGTGGGGAGGAGATTTTGGGGGAAAACAGGAACAGCAAGGCCGAAGCAGCAGCAGCAGCAGGGAGGGCTACTGCTGGTGGATTATTCATGCGCCTTTGGGATTGGGTTCCGATTTGGATCGCTTCCATCCTAGTAGTACTATGCTGCTGCTGGTACTACTACTGCTAATACTAAAAACCAAACCTTTTTTCTCTCTCTTTCTTTTTCGTCAGGGTTCAGACTTCAGCCCCCCTTTTATTTCTTTTCTTTTCTAGCTGCTGCCTCTGCGTTGTTGTTTGCGTATTGTGATGATGGAATAATTAGCGAACGAGTGGGGTGCCTGGATTTCTTGGGGTTTGATCTTGGGTGTTGCTTTTGTGCTCTTTTGACTAGTAGTAGTCGTCGTCGTTGTTGGTGGGGGTCGCTGGTGCGTGTGCTGTGTTCATGGGATTGCTCCTCATGTACGAGCGGAGGATCATTGGACGAAGCGCGCGGGAGGATACAAGAACTGGACGGGATCTTCTGCGGCCCGCGGGCTGCGGCTGCCAGACGACTTTGCGACATCGGTCGTGCACGTGATGGTGACCAGTGGGACCGAGGATCTCAGGAGACAATTGTGGTACCACTTGACACGGACTTGGAAAATCTAGTTTTTAAAAGACTTGTTATGTCCCGTTTAATCCCTTTCGTTTTCTGCCCTTACTTTTCCTAGGGGTGGGTCGTTCTGAACACGAGAATTCTGTAGGAATTTCAAGAATGTGATTTTTTTCAGAAAAACTTTTCGTTGTACCGTTTGGAACGCAGAAATGGGAAAAGAAATTTTACAGGAATAGTTTCTTATGATTCACATTTCACAGAAAAATAGACATCAGATCAAACCTCTTGGAATTTTTCCTATGGCGAAGCGCTCGTTTTGTGCCTGTTTGTTGCCGTCTTTGGCTTGCTCGCGCTCTAAAATAGCCGGCTCGTCAAGCTTTTTAAAAGAAGCATAACGGTATCTCCACCTGGCCGACTCATCCGGTCGTCTTGTTTTTGTTCGTTTGGATCGGGTCGTGGACAGGTCTGTCTGGCCGATCGCGCCTAGCGGCTCGACCCATATGTCCGCCTCCCTCCCGCTGTCATTGATTAACACCTTCGTGATGAAACGTTAATAATGACGCGACATCGGCTATCAACGTCGGCGGCTTCCGGCCATCGTTTTCTACGCGCGTCTCGCTTTCTGTGGCGAGAAAACTTCCCGCGCATCTCAGTTCGTTTCCCGCCTCTGCAGCGGTCTATAAAAGACGGTCGCCGGCGCAACAGAGATAACAAGCCCCAAAGTCAGAGCAAACCAGCAGCCAAAAAGCGTCAGCCACCAGCAGCCATGCCTCGCCACAAGATCGCCAATGGACGAAGAACCGGGAGATGTGCCGCACCCACTACCCGGACATGGAGGTCGACGAGGTCCACCTCGAGGCCACATTGCTGGCCCTGCGCATGGGCGAGGCGCAGGTGCTGGCCTTCGAGAAGGAAGGCGATATTGCCGAGATGGCACTGCAGCGCGTGGTGGAGGCGGCGACAACTGTGGCCACCCAATGGGCGGTGACCGACATACACCACGTCGCCTCCAAGGAGGTGATGCAGGTGGTGGCCTTGGAGGCCGCATCTGCGGCTCTTCGCGAGATCCGCCACGAGGCGGCCATGACCATGCTGGAGGAGGTGGCCAAGGAGGCCGCCAAGGTCGCCATTCGCGAGCTCCGCCACGTCGCCAAAGCGCGCAGCAACAAGGAAGAGGGGCGCGATCACGTCGCCGACTCGGCGGTAGAGGAGGAGCGCGTGGCTCTGGCCACTGAGGCGGCGGTCACGTGGGGTCTCGTCGACACCGACGACACGGAGGAGGCGAAGGACGACGAGGAGGAGGGGGAGGAGGTGGACCCGCTGGAGGCGCCGATCGCTGTCCCCGTGCAGATAGCACAGGCGCTGGGCTTCGGTCCCAATGGTGCTCCGATCCCGGCTCCGGCTCCAGCTCCAGCTCCTTGTCCGGCGGAGGTGCTCGCGGCTGCTGACATGGTTATACCCCGCGGGTACATGATCTCAGCATACCTGGTCCAGCCCAAGGAAGGCCCACGGCAAATATACGCCGGCCCATGAAGACTTTCGGGTGGCCTATGCCCATGACGCCTTCGGATCCTTGGAGAGCAAGACTAGAGTAGATAGGAAATTCAAAGGGGTAAACCCTAAAACCTGTAACCGACTAGGTCTGTGCCTGGGACCTGCCTAAGTCTATATAAAGGCTAGGAGGTCACGACCTAGATCTCTCACCTCATACTTTCGCATAGACACCTCCACGCCAGATTGCATCTGCGCACCCCTGTAATCACCGGTTCCGTCGTAATCAAGAGCAGACAAGCAGGAGTAGGGTTTTCCCTCCGGGGGCCTGAACCTGGTTAAACCTCGTGTCCCGTGTTGCTTGTTTGCTAACCGTTCCGCGATCTCCAGCATCCCCATCTTCTCCAAAACCCAAGTCCATAACAATGGGCATTGACGAGATTAACCTCGTCAATTGGCGCCGTCTGTGGGAACTGGGGACGCTGATTGTGCGATCGTGACGGTCCCAACCCGAGCGATCTACAACTCCGCGGCGACGGAGAGTCACCTCCTCTTCGGCGCTTTCGACTTCACCGCCCACTCATCGGCTACCATGAAGGACTTCGAGCCCGTAGGCGACGGACTCGAGATCCTATTCAGGAGCTTCTGCTTCCAGGTGGGGCAAACCGGCACCCTTCGCCTCCCAGAGCGGGTGCCCCTGCCATCGATCAGGCCCGCTTCATGGGCCCCACACCTCGTGCTACGCACATCGCCATCAACAGATGAATCCTATGACAGCAGCAGCTGCAAATCCGATTTGTGTGATCCGCCATCGGATGAAGGGACCTACGGTTCCGGATCCGAAAGTTGCGGCAGCAGCGGACCAATCTACGAGCGCTACCAATGCGCCGTAGTCATCCAGAGCGACGTGGATCAGCGAGCACCCAACCCGCCGCCCAACTCGCCACCTAACCCGCAGGACCGAAACGGCGGGAACAGAAGAAGCCAGTCCCTCCCCCACCCGAAGGGGACGACGCTGGTCAGGTCATCCGCCTCAGCAAAGAAGGATGGGCCCAGGCACGCGACGCCGTGGCGGGTAACACGATCCTGCCCGCAGACGCCTCACGAGACCTGCTGATGGCATACCACTTGCTCCTGATCGAGGAGCACAAGAAGCAGGTCAAGATGCAGGAGGTGCTTGACAAACGCAAGCAAGCAGCCTCAGAGTCCAGTGCGCGACGAGCTGCGCTCTCCGCCATGGGCATCGGCTCCAGCTCGAACGGCAACCACGGCAACAAGCACCGTTCCCGGACGGAGAACATGGACCCCAAGGAGCGCCGTGAGGTGACCCGAACCCTCCACGCATCCTTCATGGAGATGTATGCCGACAGCAACATCATCCCGAAATCGCCGCAAGCTGCAATCATGGCAGCCACCGCGTACCTCGCGTCCCACCCACCTCCGGAGGGGGGGCCTAAAAGAGCCATGCACAAGTCCACACTTACCGGACTCGGACTCGTCGGAGCTGCGCTCCACCAAGAAGCTCCTACGGAGCCGAAGAAGAAAGCTACGGTCAAGTTCGACCGCAACCCCACTCCTTCATCTGAAGAAGAGGACCATGACCTTCCTCTAAGGCACAAGAGCTCGCGCCATCGCAGCCGCGATTACGACGCCAGAGACGCGCTCACACAGCGCAAAATCGGCAAAGCGCAAGCCAAGCGCGCATGCTCGTCTGAATCCGAGATGGACGAAGATGAAGGAGAACTCTGCGGGGCCCGGTGCTTCAGCAGATCTGTTCGACGAACACGGATGCCGCGAAATTTCAAGCTTCCTTCGGATACTCCGAAGTTCGACGGCACACAATACCCCAAGGCGTGGCTCAGCAACCACCTGTCGTCCGTCAAGCTACACGGTGGAAACAAGGAAACCGCCATGAAATGCCTTCAGCTGCAGCTGACAGGCGTAGCTCGGATCTGGCTTAGTAGCCTATCTTCAGGATCCATCCGAAGTTGGGAGGAGCTGGCTTACAGTTTCATCCGAAACTTCAAAGGCACCAGAAAGAGGCCCGCCTCGATCGAGGAGTTGCGAGCGTGCACTCAACGAACGGGCGAATCCATTCGCTCATACATATTGCGCTGGTCCAACACCAAGAACTCCGCGACGCACATCTCCGAAGAAAGGGCCATCAACGCCTTCAAGGACGGCGTCAAGCGCCAGGACTTCAAGGAGGAACTTGGGCGTGTCAAGCCCAAGACACTCGACCACCTCATGGACATCACCAACAGGTGGGCCGACGGCGAGGATTCCGTCCACCAGGCGCACTCAGAGGAAGAGGACGACTACGGCCGACGACGAGAGCGCCGTAGCAAGAGGAGATCGCGCGTCTACGACGATCGCGATGGACCCGACATGGTCGCGGCCGGCTACGCCGATCGCCGCAACGACGCCAACCGCAATAGCGGCGGATACCGCGGAGGGAACTTCCGCGATAGAGGACGCCCAGCACAGTCGTGGCAGCGCCGCGGTCGCGACGACGGACCCTCAGCATACAAAAAACTGTCGGGTCCATGCACCATCCACTTCTACATCGACAAGCAGGATGGTAAGAAGAAGGCAAGCCACATGCTCAAGGACTGCCGCGAGTTCCAGAAGCTCAGCGAAAGCATGGTTCAGATGAGGCAGCAAGCTCCACCCCCTGGATTTGGGAACACACCCGCACCAGGAGAGATAGCGCATGGAGCTCCTCCACCGCCACCTATAGGAGGCTCAAACCACCCAGTCGCACCAGCACAGAACAATGGTGGGCACGGGTACCCCCCGCCGAAAGGAGCACCGATGATCCATAAGGGGTGCCCAACGAATAAGGTGCAGAAGAAAATCACCCGTCAGATCAACCTGGCCGTGACAGCTCCACTCGCCATCCCTGAGTACCTCAGTGGATCGGAGTCCTGTATCACGTTCAGCCGTTCGGATCACCCTTGCCAGGTCCCTCGCCCAGGTCATGTTGCCCTGGTGCTTGAGGCGTAGATCGGAGGTTTCGAGATGAGCCGTGTCTTCATGGACGGCGGTAGCGGCATCAACCTGATGTTCGCAAGCACTCTAGCAGCAATGCGGATCCCGCTGTGCAGCCTGGAACAGTTAGGCACAACGTTCCACGACATTGTTCCAGGAAAGGGCATATTCCCCCTGGGAAAGATATGGCTCGACGTCATCTTCGGCAAGCCGGACAACATCCGATGCGAGCGGCTTGAGTTCGAAGTGGTGGACTGGCCATGACAATACCACGCCATCCTCGGGCGTGTAGCATTCGCAAGGTTCCTGGCTGTACCACACTACGTGTACCTGCTACTTAAGATGCCAGGACCCAGAGGCGTCATCATAGTCCACGGGAGCTTCACCCGATCGGACCACTGCGACAGGGACTTCAACAGAATCTGCCAGTCATTCGGCATACAAGAGGAGCTCGTAAGGCTCCGCGAGGTGACGGATAATGGGGCACCCCCAGTCGCACGACAAAACGCACCTGATATGTCTTTCAACTCCACCGTCAACACAAAGAAGGTGCAGGTCCACCCGACGGATGCCTCAAGACGGCGCTGATCGCCAACGATCTCAGCCCCACATAGGAAAGCGCGCTCGTCGAATTCCTCCGTGAGCGCTGGGAAATCTTCGCTTGGTGTCCTGCGGACATGCCAGGAGTTCCCAGGGAATTCGCCGAGCACGCACTCAACGTCTTTCCAGACACCAAGCCCGTCAAGCAGTCCATCCGGAGACTGTCCGAGCCGCGGGCCGAAGCCATAGGGATTGAAATAAACAGACTACTCACTACAAACTTCATCAGGGAGATTAAAGAAAGCGAGTGGCTCGCCAATACAGTGATGGTCCCCAAAAAGGACACGGACATCCTGCGGATGTGCGTGGACTTCACGTCGCTGAACAAGCACTGCCCAAAGGACCATTTCCCTCTCCCTCGGATCGATCAGATCACCGATTCGACTGCAAGATGCGAGAAACTCTCCTTCCTCGATGCCTACTCAGGATACAACCAGATTCGACTCAAGGTCGAATATCAAGAGAAAACGGCGTTCATCACGCCATTCGGAGTGTTCTGCTATAACACAATGCCCTTCGGGCTAAAGAACGCAGGTGCCACGTACCAGCGGTGCATGCAGGCATGCCTGAAGGACCAGATCGGTCGCAACGTCCAAGTCTATGTCGACGACATAGTCATCAAAACCAGGGAGGCGAGAACGCTCATCGACGATCTCCGCGAGACGTTCGATAATCTCGACCGCTACAGGATCAAGCTCAACCCCGAAAAGTGCGCCTTCGGAGTCCCATCGGGTCAGCTGCTTGGCTACTTCATCTCCCAGCGAGGGATCGAGGCGAACCCGAAGAAAATCCGGGCCATAATGGTCATGGAGAAGCCGAAGAATCTCAAGGGTGTCCAGCAGCTCGCAGGGCGAATAACGGCATTGAGCAGGTTCATCAGCCACATGGACGAGAAAGCCCTGCCATTCTACCAGCTGCTACGCAAGGCAGACAAATTCGAGTGGACGCCCGAGGCGGACGACACATTCGAAGATCTAAAGTGTCTGCTCTCCACCTCGCCCGTCTTGGTTACGCCAAAGGAGCGCGAGCCCCTACTGCTGTACATAGCAGCCACACACCAGGTGGTAAGCACCGTGTTGGTGGTCGAGCAACCAGAAGAAGGCAAGACCCATGGGGGGCAACACCCAATCTACTACCTCCGCGAGGTATTGACGCCAACAAAGCAGAGGTACCCTCACTACCAAAAACTCGCCTACGGCGTGTTCATGACGGCTCGTCGGTTGAGCCACTACTTCCTGGAGCACCAGGTGATGGTCGTAAATGAGGCACCCCTGAACAGCATCCTGAACAACCCAGAAGCCACAAGACGCGTGGCCCTGTGGGGCATCGAGCTGTCACTTCTTGACATCATCTACGAGAAACGCCACTCGATCAAGTCTCAAGTCCTCCCGGACTTCCTTGTACACTGGATGGAGCTGCAGCTACCAGACACCCTAGACATGACGCAGTCCTGGACGATGCACTTCGACGGCTCCAAGCGTGAAGCCGGAGCAGGAGCCGGGGTCATACTGACCTCCCCGCAGGGCGATAAGATGAAGTACGTCCTCCGGATGAAGTTTCGAGCCTCCAACAACGAGGCAGAATACGAGGCCCTCATACACGGCATGAGGATGGCAAAAATCTGCGGCGCAACGCTCCTGGTCATCTACGGTGACTCCAACCTCGTCGTCCGGCAGACGATGAATGAGTGCGACGCACACGCCGCCAACATGATTGCGTACTGCGCACTCTACAACGCACTCGAAGGAGGCTTCGACGGCTGCGAGCTTCGGCACGTTGGAAGAGAAAGCAACAAGGAGTCCGATAGACTCGCCAACATCGGCTCCACCTGCGCAAGGGTGCCACCAGGTGTGTTCCTCGAACAGATCTCCGTGCCATCCATCAAGCGGAAATTCCCCAAGGGATCACCCGAAGAAGTAGAACACTCGGGGGCTACGCTACCCGAAGGTCATGAAGGATCCGAAAAACTGGACACATAGGTCGCCGTGGTCAACCTGATGCAGGTCATGGCAGTCGAAGAAACTTGGACCCGACCGTACCTCCAGTACTTGATAGACGGAGAATTGCCTGATAGCCCGACGGATGCCCGGCGCATATCTCGCCGATCAAAAGCCTTCACCATCATCAATGGCGAGCTGTATAAGCGCAGCATTACGGGTGTACTACAAAGGTGCGTCACCATCGGTGACAGGAAAACCATACTCCAAGACATCCACGAGGGCATCTGCGGCCATCACGCAGGCAACCGCTCCCTTGTCTCCAAAGCTCTACGAGCCGGATTCTATTGGCCAACGGCCATGAACGACGCAAAGGACATCGTTCGAAGATGCAAAGGGTGCCAAAGGTTCGCCGACAAACCACACGCACCTGGGTCAGAGCTCAGGCCCATACCTTTCGCCTGGCCTTTCGCCCAATGGGGCCTCGACATGATCGGCAAACTGCCAAGGTCCTCGAAAGGGGGGCACGTCTACCTCCTGGTCGCAGTCAACAAATTCACCAAGTGGATCGAAGTCATGTCGGTCACTAACCAAAAGGGCAAGACTGTCGTCAAGTTCTTTGAATCCATTGTCTACAGGTTCGGCGTACCGCATAGCATCATCACCGACAATGGATCGAACTTCATCTCCAAAGAATTCCAAGACTTCTGCGAAAGCCTCAGAATCAATATCACATACGCCTCTGTGGCGCAACCGCAAACGAACGGGCAGGTGGAAAAGGCCAACGGCCTAATCGGTGCTGGCATCAAGAAGCGCCTCATGAGCCCGCTCGAGCGACTCGCCGGAGCCTGGACGAAAGAGCTACCCTCCGTCCTATGGAGCCTGCGTACCACGCCAAACAGCTCAACCGGCTACACACCGTTCTTCATGGTGCACGGAGCCGAAGCCGTGCTACCAGCCGAAGTACGCCACCAGGCCCCTTGGGTCGTCGCTTATAGCGAAGCCGAATCCACGACTGTACTCGAAGACGTCGTCGATACACTCGACGAGGCACGAGACATAGCAACAACTCGATCAGCGGTGTACCAGCAGAGTCTTCGCAACTACCACAGCCGACGGCTGCACCCAAGGTCCTTCGTCGAAGGAGACCTAGTCTTGCGACTCAAGCAAGAGCGATCGAAGAAATTCGAGTCTCCATGGGAAGGACCCTACATCGTCATCGAAGTCATCCCAGGTGGCGCCTATCGCCTCAAGCACGTGGAGTCTGGAGTCGCATACTCCAACCCATGGAACGTCGCACAGCTGCGACGGTTCTACCCCTAGCTACCTACCTCTTTACTTTCAATAAGGCTATACAGCCAAGGCTACTCAGCCGAACAATGTACCTCCTCCATTACGATATGAATAAAGCTAAGTGTCTCGCCCCAAAATTTTGTTTACTATCCGCACTTTTACTCCATGCTACAAACGCACTCGGGGGATCCCCCACCTCACGATTTCGTCGACTGAGGATAACACGTGTATACCTGAGTAGCTGACTACGTCAGGCTAATGAAAAGGACACTTACACGAACAAAGCACTACGTGCTCAAACAACAACCAAACCTTTATAACAAAGGGCAAAACACGCCCAGTCAAATATATACAAATTTTACATTTGTCCTTTTTGCAGGTACTACCTATTCTGAAGAATAACTTGAGCACGCTGCTCAAACAGATCTACGATCTGTTCGGCATACCGCCTTACAGCCACATAATGCGGACGCATATCCCACTCGCCACCATCCGGCCGAAGAGGCGGCCCAGCCGCCACAACAGATAGATATAATCAGGGCGATGCAGCCTCACAAGGGACAGCGCAGCCTTCACCCCTGCGACGAGATGATGCCGCACCAATTCCTTGACATGATGCATGTTCCGAAACTTCGACAGAAGACCAGAGAGGGTTGACGGTGTATCATCCAGCGGAAACATCACATGCAGAACCGACGAGTGAAGTCTTCACCTGACGAAGCACCCACGATACTTGGTGAACGCGATCTTGCACCGTCGCAAGGACCATGGCACGGTCACGGTCCATCCAGAAGAACCCGCCGGCTTCCATGTCCTGCTAAGTCAGGCAGTTGATACACGCTCCTTCTCCTCCCTTGGAGCAATGTTAGCACCTGCAGTACTCGCAAAAGAGTAAGATGAAATGCCAACAGGCGCATCCGAAGTAACGGGCAACAGCTCGAAAAACTCACACTGAAGCTGCTCGGACAAGCGAAGCAACTCCGCCATCAAGTACTCCTCTCTGGCAGCGCCTCGATCCGCCTTGGATTTCCAAACGTCAGCATGGCCACGCACAGCTAGCAACTCTTTCTCGAGGCTACGGATACGGTCTCGAAGAAACACAAGCTGCGATGCATCATCCAAGGATGGTCGCAGCTGCACCGCAGACGAAGTGTCAACGGGATCATCACCCGAAGGACCCTAGAATAGCAGAAAGACAAGGACGTGAACACGCAGATAAAGGAGCACAGAACTCAACAAATTCATTAAGTGCAGCAAAAGCCACTACGTGGCACAAAGATTGTTCATCAAAATAATTACAACAAAAGAAGATACGACTATCCTACAGCTACAACGCCTACAAAGCGGCACCCTGAGTCGCCTCGGAGCCGGACTGCCTCGCCTTGGCTTCCCCCTGCTGCCTTAGCGCGTACTCGGCCAGTAGATCAATCAGCTTCGGCCCGTAACGCTTACAACGAGCAGCATAGGTGGCGAAGGCTACCTCGGATCCGTCAGCAGTCGTCGGTATCCGGGAAGTGACCTGATGAAGGTCCAGCTCCGCTCCAGCCGCCAAGGCCATCGCCAGCCCGACGGAAGCACTGATGCCCTTCTGCTTGCGCTTGTACACCACAGGTGCTTCGGCTGACAGCGCCTCCGCCAGGGCATCAACATCATCAAGGGCCACACCCTTGGGGATAAGCTCCTTGTCGAAGCGCCCAAGGACCTCCTTAGCCTTGGCAAGGGAGTTGACGACAGTGCTGCAGCGATCTTCGACCGCCGTAGTAGAATCATCCAGAGCACTCCCGTGCTCCAGAGCACCGCGATCAAACTCGATGCCCGCGGCATCTGAGACAATAAGGAAGCAGAATGAATGAAAGCACTGCAAAAGAAAGATAAGGAAATCAAAAAGATGAAGGTGAAGATACTCACCCGAAACAGCCTTGGCAGCCGCCATAAGCTTGCCGGCCACCTCTCTTTCGTGCGCAGCCGCGGCGGTGGCAAGCTGCTCCTCGCGGTCCGTAGCCTCTTGCTGCAGGCGCTCTTTCGCCTCGGCCGCATTGGCCAACTCCAGCTCGAGGCACTCCCTTGCACCAACAGCGACCTCGGCCTTCTTCTCCGCTTGACCGAGGCTCTTTTTGAGAGCATTAATCTCACGAAGGGAGGTGTTGTGATCCTCTACAATAAAACAATACAAATGTCAGATAAGCAGAACAGGAATGCAAGAAGAAGCAAAGACCAAGGCATAAAAGTACCTTGAAGCCGTTGGAGGCTGGCTTCCAGTGCTAGGTGCTGCTGCACCAGTCGATTGGCATCCCGCGCAAAAGGCTGCAGAAAAAGACCTACTAGTCAAAAGCTGGGCTCGGGGGCTACGCCCAAAAGAACGAGCAGAAGCAAGTTACACACACGAAAGTGCTCGGGGGCTCCCCCCAAGACTCGAAGGAAGAACGAACAGCAAACTACCCTATAGATGCCCGGGGGCTTCCCCCCCCCCCCCCCCCCCCCGAGGTAGGAAGAAAGGAGATAATCAATGGATCATCCAAAAAAGGCTCGGGGGCTCCCCCCGTGGCAGGAAGCAGAGTTACTTACATGATTCGACGGTGACTCCGAAGGTCCGCTGGCAGCCTTCTGAGGCGTAACCACCCGAACCTCCTGCGGATAAGGGTCTGGAGCAGCGCCTTCAGAGGTGGCCACCATCTGAGGAGGAGGAAGCACTACTTTCGACTCCCCCATCATCTCCCGAGCACCATCACTGGAGGAATCGTTGGAGGAGTGGCTGCACAAAGACAAATTAGCACAAGTACAAAGGAAACACGCAAGAAAGGCAATATAGGACTAAGGAAACTTACGAGTCAAGCTCGCTCAAGTCGAAGATGGGAGGAGTCCTCCGGACCTTCTTCTCCTCTTTCTTCTCTTCCTTCTTTTCTTCCTTCTTCCGCTTCGCCGGCGGGTGCGGTGCCACAGCCCGCACAGGAACGGCAGGAATCAGAGAGGAAGAGACCCCATGCCCATCACTGTGACGGTCAAGGCACAGTGGGTTCCTAGGAGTCGGAGGAGTCGAGGCATCCGAAGACTCGCTGGAGCTCTGTGTCCTCTTGCGAGTGTGGTCCTCGCTCGACTCGTTGGCCTCTTCAGCCGGAGATCGCGCCGATGGCAGCTCGGACATGGAATCCACCACCTAATTGTCCGGTGCAGCCGGAAACAATTCGGGAAGCGGTGGCGACATGCCCGGCACGTTGAACTCCTGCACAAAAGAAGAAAATTTGTTAGCAACCAAATACAAGAACAATGCAGTCGAAAAATAGCGCTACGCGCACGTCCCGAATCTACACCTATGGAATAGGACGCGAAGCAGAGAACGGAGAAGTCAGCGACTTCCTCGGGATATCCTCTCCAGCCTTGAACTTCAGCAACGGGCGAAGGACACCGTCGATATCTCCCCTGGAGAATTCTTCAGCCGAAACCCTCGTCGGGTCACGATGACCAGCATAAAGGAACATCGGGTACGCCCTAGCCTGGAGCGGTTGCACCCGACGTTTGAGGAAGGTGCGGATAATATCCACACCGTTCACCTCCTTATCAGGAATCAGCTGGATATCCTCCACCCGATGATAGAGAGACTCTATCTCCGCTACCTCGCCATCCAAGATCTGGTTCTTCCAGGACCTCTTCGGCTCGATCTTTTGGGAGGGGTCGAAAGGAACAAGACCAAAATCTTGCCCAGCCACCGTGGAGTCGCGGATGTAAAACCATCGCCTCCGCCAGTACTGGACAGATTCAGACATGGAAAAAGAGAAGAAAAGAAGATTGGGTTTGAGAGAGATGATGCAACCCCCAATGGGATAAACACCTGTTGGAATTATGCCCTAGAGGCAATAATAAAGATGTTATTATTATAATTCTTGTTCATGATAAAGTTTATATTCCATGCTAGAATTGTATTAAGCGGAAACATTAATACTTGTGTGGTTTGTGAACAACACCGTGTCCCTGGTACGCCTCTAAGGACTAGCTCATTGATCAATGATGGTTAAGGTTTCCTAACCATAGACATGAGTTGTCAATTGATAATGAGATCATATCATTGGGAGAATGATATGATGGACAGACCCAAACTAAGCGAAGCAATTAGATCGTTTCATCGTGTTCATCTTTGCGAAGCTTTTCCTATGTCAAATATTGTATTCCTTAGACCATGATATAATGCAACTCCCTGGTACCGGAAGAAAGCTTTGAGGTCATCAAACGTCATCCTATGAGAGGGTGATCATAAAGGTGTCTCTCAGGTGATCGGAAAGTATCTGTTGGGTTGTATGTATCGAGATGGAATTTGTCCCTCCCAAGTCGGAGAGATATACTTCGGGCCCACTCGGTAATCGATATCAACACCGCTTGCAAGCATGTGGTTAAGGAGTTAATCAAAAAGTGATATCGGATTACGGAACGAGTAAAGTACTTGCTGTGAACGAGATTGAACTAGGTATGACGGTACCGACGATCGAATCTCGGGCAAGTAAAATATCGCGAGACGAAGGGAATATATATATGGGATTGATTGAATCCTGGCATAGTGGTTCATCCGATATGATCATCGATGAATGTGTGGGAGTCAATATGGGTGCCCAGACCCCGTTGTTGATTATTGATAGAAGATCATGTCTGCATATTCTCGAACCCGCAGGGTCACACACTTAACGTATCTCGACGCTAGGATAGATTGGATAATTGGTTTATGAATTTTTGTTCGGAGTCTCAGATGGGATCCGGGACATCACGAGAGGTTCCGGAATGGTCCGGAGAATAAGATTCATATAAGGCAGTGCAGTTTTTGGAGTTCGGAATTGTTCCGGGTTAATCGGTATTGTACCGGAAGCTTCTAGAACCTTCCGGAAGGGGACCAAAGTGGCCCCACCTTCCGGGAGGGGGCATGGGCCTATGAGGGAGTGTCCTGGCCGCATTGCACCAGGGGCACAAGGCCCCATAGGGCCCAGCTGATCCTAGAGAGTTTAAATCGTTTAAACTAGAGATAGGGTTTCTAGAAGAGGGGAGAGTCCATGCCCCCACTCCTTATCCTTTGGGCTTGGGGGAGGAGCTAGGGCTGTGCCCCCCCTCTATATAAAGAGGGGTGGGGGCGCACCAACCCCCCACACCTCTCCTCCAAACCCTAGCCGCCTTGCTAGCTTTCCTCTCTCCCTCCCGACTGTTTGTAGGCGAAGCCCTGCTGCAGAAATTCTCCACCATATACACCACGCCGTCGTGTTGTAGATCCAATCTATCTCTCCACCATACTTGCTGGTCCGAGGAAGGAGGAGACGTCGAGGTGCTGCACGTGTGCATCTCACGGAGGCACCGCCATTTGTGGTGCTAGATCGGATCGGATCGCGAGGAGGAGAAGCGAGTACGACTACATCACCCACGTTCCGACGAACGTTCCGCTGTGCGAATCTTCAAGGGTATGAAGATCTAATCCAATCTCTCTCGTTGATTGCATCTCCTAGATTAGATCTTGGCTTTCCCTCTGTTTGCATCCGTAGAAAATTTTGATTTACTATGCCGCGAAACCCTTCAGTGGTATCAGAGCTAGATCTATGCGTAGATGTGTTTCACGAGTAGAACGCAACATGGTTGTTGCGGGTGTTGATGTTTTCTGTTGCAAGCCTCTTGTTTGTGTTCTTCTTATGACGCGGGATAGTGAGATTGAAGCGGTCCAGGCCAACCTTACGCGACGTCGTTCGCGAGACCGGCTCCGCACTTGACGTGTGGCTTTTTCCACACATGTGGCTGGTGGATGTCAGTTTCTCTCACTATAGTTGTCATGGGATTAACACCTGAGTTTGGCAACCATAATATCACCGTTGTGGCTTTCCGTAGGTAAGAATTGTTCTTAGCATCTACTCCCATAAGCCACGTAAAACATGCAACAACAAAGTAGAGGCGTCTAACTTGTTTTTGCAGGGAGTGTTTTCTGTGATATGGTATGGCCCAAGATGTGATGTGTATATTGTATGCGATGATCATGTTTTGTAATGTTTCACGACTTGCATGTCGATGAGGTCACAACCGGCAGGAGCCATATGGTTGTCTTTATAATTGTGTATGACCTGCGAGTCAACTTCTTATACGCCATGTAATAGCTTTACTTTATCGCTAAGTAGTTAGCAATAGTTGTAGTTGCTATTCGTGGTGGAGGCAATCATGGTGGAGTGATGGATATCATGCCGGAACGCACAAGATGGAGATCATTGCGCGAGGATTGGCTATACCATGTCACACAAAGTTATATGCATGTGATGTTTATCCCTTTATGTATCTTATTATGCTTAGATCGCGACGGTAGCATTATAAGATGATTCCTCACTTAAAGATCAAGATAAAAACTGTGTTCTCCCCAAGTATGCACCGTTGCGAAAGTTCATCGTGTCCAAGCATCACGTGATGATCGGGTGCTATAGACTCTACGCTCACATACAACGGGCGCAAGCCAGTTTTGCACACGCAGAAATACTTGGGTCTAGCTTGACGAGCCTAGCATGTACAGACATGGACTCGGAACACAAGAACCGAAAGGTTAAGAATGAGTCATATGAGTGATATGATCGACACTTTGTTGTCCACCATTGAAACCACATCTCTTCTCGTGATGATCGGATTAGGTGTGGTGAATTTGGATCGTGTTCACTAAACAACTTGAGGGATGTTGAATTTAGTGGGAGTTCATCTAGTAATTTGATTAAGTTGAACTATTTATCATGAACATAGTCTAAATTGTACTTGCAAATACTGTAGATCACATGGCCAAATCCAACTTCAACTTCAACGTTTTTGCTGAGAAGGAAAAGCTTAGAAACAATGGGTCTGACTTCACCAATTGGTTCCGCAATCTAAGAATCATTCTGTCTGGCGGACAAAAGGACTATGTCCTTGGGAAAGCGTTAGGTGACCCCCCTGCTGCAACTGCGCCGGCTGATGAGAAAGCTGTCTATCAGTCGCGCAAAGATGATTATGGTGTGATTAAGAGCACCATGTTGTTTGCTATGGAACCGGAGCTTCAAAATCGTTTTGAAGAGTATCCCGGGCCCTTCGAGATTCTCGAGGAGCTGAAAACCATGTTTCAGACTCAGGCCCATTCTGAGAGATATGAGATCTCCGAGAAGTTCTTTAACTGCAAGATGGAGGAAGGGAGTTCCGTTAGTGAGCACGCCATAAAGATGTCGGGCTACACTCAACGTCTTGAGCAACTGGAATGCACGATTCCAGAGGAGCTCAAGATTGACAGGGTTCTGCAATCACTCCCTCCCAGCTACAAAAGTTTTGTAGTGACTCATAATCAGATTGGTTCCACTGATACGATCACCGAGCTCTTCGCAAAGCTGAAGGCTGCAGAGGTGGACATCAAGAAGGATAATCATGTGTTGATGGTCAACAAGCCCTCCTTTAAGAAAGGTAAGGGAGCAAAGAAACCCTTCAAGAAGGGCGGCGGCAAGCGCAATGCCCCTGCTGAGAAGAAGCTCAAGTCTGGTCCTAAGCCCGACACTGAGTGCTTCTATTGCAAGGACAAGGGTCACTGGAAGCGCAACTGTCCGAAGTACTTAGCGGACAAGAAGGCTGGCACCATCAAAGGTATATTTGATATACATGTTATTGATGTTTTCCTTACTAGCCCTCGTTGTAGTGCCTGGGTATTTGATACCGGTTCAGTTGCTAATATTTGTAACTCGAAACAGGAGCTACGGAATAGACGGCGGCTTGCGAGGGATGAGGTGACGATGCGCGTTGGCAACGGATCAAGAGTTGATGTGATGGCCGTCGGCACGCTCTCCTTAGTTTTACCTTCGGGATTAGTTTTAAACCTTAATAAGTGTTATTATGTGCCTACGTTGAGCATGAACATTATTTCTGGATCGTGTTTATTGCAAGACGGTTATTCATTTGAATCGGAGAATAATGGTTGTTCTATTTATATGAGTAACATCTTTTATGGTCATGCACCTCTTTTGAATGGTTTATTTCTTCTAAATCTCGAAAGGGATGAAACACACATCCATAACATTGAGGCTAAGAGATGCAAAGTAGATAGTGATAATACTACTTATTTGTGGCACTGTCGTCTAGGTCATATTATTGTAAAGTGCATGAAGAAACTCCATTCTGATGGACTTTTGGAGTCTCTTGATTTTGAATCATTTGACACATGCGAACCATGCCTCATGGGCAAGATGATCAAAACCCCGTTCTCCGGTATGATGGAGCGAGCAACGGACTTGTTGGAAATCATACATACCGATGTATGCGGACCGATGAGTGTTTCGACGCGCGGTGGATATCGCTATTTCCTCACTTTTACCGATGACTTAAGTAGATATGGGTATATCTATTTAATGAAACATAAATCTGAAACATTTGAAAAGTTCAAGGAATTTCAGAATGAAGTGGAGAACCATCGTAACAGAAAGATTAAGTTTCTACGATCCGATCGTGGAGGTGAATATTTGAGTTATGATTTTCTCACGCATCTTAAAGCAAGTGGAATCGTTTCACAACTCACGCCACCCGGAACACCACAGCGCAATGGTGTGTCTGAACGCCGGAATCGAACCCTATTAGATATGGTCCGATCAATGATGTCTCTTACTGATTTGCCGTTATCATTTTGGGGTTATGCATTAGAAACCGTTGCATTCACTTTAAATAGGGCTCCATCTAAATCCGTTGAGACGACACCGTATGAACTGTGGTTTGGTGCTAAACCTAAGTTGTCGTTTCTTAAAGTTTGGGGATGCGAAGCTTACGTCAAGAAGTTGATGCCGGACAAGCTCGAACCCAAAGCGGAGAAATGCGTCTTCATAGGATACCCTAAGGAAACTATTGGGTATACCTTCTATCACAGAACCGAAGGCAAAGTGTTTGTCGCAAAGAATGGTTCCTTTCTTGAGAAGGAGTTTCTCTCGAAAGAAGTGAGTGGGAGGAAAGTAGAGCTAGACGAGGTTATTGAACCTTCTCTTGAATTGGAGAGTAGCGCAGCACCTGAAATTGTTCCAGTGCCGCCTGCACCAACAATAGAGTAAGCTAATGACAAGGATCATGAAGCTTCGGACGATGCTGCTACTGAACGTCGCAGGTCGAAAAGGTCGCGTGCCCCTCCTGAGTTGTACGGCAACCCTGTCTTGACTGTCTTGTTGGTAGAAGACAGTGAACCTACGAACTATGAGGAAGCGATGATGAGCCTAGACTCTGAGAAATGGCTAGAAGCCATGAAATCCGAATTGGGATCCATGAGCGAAAACCAAGTATGGACTTTGGTGGATCCTCCTAGCGACCGAAAGGCCGTTGAGTGCAAATGGATATTCAAGAAGAAAACGGACGCAGATGGTAATGTTACCGTCTATAAAGCACGGCTTGTCGCAAAAGGTTTTCGACAATTTCAAGGTGTTGACTACGATGAGACTTTCTCTCCCGTAGCGATGTTTAAGTCCATTCGGATTTTATTAGCAATTGCTGCGTTTCATGATTATGAAATATGGCAGATGGATGTCAAGACTGCTTTCCTCAATGGGAACATTGATGAAGAGTTGTATATGATGCAACCCGAAGGTTTTGTCGATCCTAAGGATGCTAGTAAAGTATGCAAACTTCAGCGTTCCATTTATGGACTGAAGCAAGCATCTCGGAGTTGGAACCTTCGTTTTGATCAAGTGATCAAGAGTTTTGGATTTGTTCCAAATTGCTACGAAGCTTGCATCTACAAGAAAGTGAGTGGGAGCTCGGTGACGTTTCTGGTACTGTATGTGGATGACATATTGATTATAGGAAATGACATCAACATGCTTAACGATGTGAAGAGTTATTTGAACAAGTGTTTTTCAATGAAAGACCTAGGTGAAGCTGCTTATATATTGGGCATCAAAATCTATAGAGATAGACAAAGACGCCTGATAGCTTTAAGCCAGAGTACATACCTAGACAAAGTTCTGAAAAGGTTCAGAATGGATAAGGCAAAGAAAGGTTCAGTGCCTATGTTGTCAGGTAAGATATTGAGCAAGGCTCAGTGTCCAGCTACGGTAAATGATAGGGAAGCTATGAGCAAAGTGCCTTATGCCTCGGCCATAGGTTCCATCATGTATGCCATGCTGTGTACTAGACCGGATGTGTCCAATGCTCTTAGTTTGACGAGCAGATATCAAAGTGATCCAGGAGTGGAACACTGGACAGCCGTGAAGAACATCCTAAAGTACCTAAATAGAACTAAAGAAATGTTCTTAGTCTATGGGGGTGATGAACAGCTTGTCGTAAAAGGTTACGTCGATGCTAGTTTCGACACCGACAAGGATGATTCCAAATCTCAGACAGGATACATTTATATTTTGAATGGAGGAGCTGTGAGCTGGAGAAGCTGCAAGCAAAGCGTGATCGCGGGATCTACAGTGGAAGCGGAATACATGGCTGCTGCAGAAGCGTCAAGTGAAGGAGTTTGGATCAGAAACTTCATCACTGAGCTTGGCGTGGTTCCAAGTGCATTGGACCCACTGGAGATATTGTGTGACAACACTGGCGCCATAGCACTCGCTAAGGAACCAAGATATCATCCAAAGACCAAGCATATCAACCGCAAGTTTCATATAATCCGAGATTATATAGCAGATGGAGATCTGAAGATTAGCAAAGTACATACGGATCTGAATGTCGCAGATCCATTGACTAAACCTCTTCCACGTGTAAAACATGATCAACACCTCAGTGCCATGGGTGTGAGATTGTTGCCAGATGTAAACTAGATTATTGACTCTAGTGCAAGTGGGAGACTGTTGGAATTATGCCCTAGAGGCAATAATAAAGATGTTATTATTATAATTCTTGTTCATGATAAAGTTTATATTCCATGCTAGAATTGTATTAAGCGGAAACATTAATACTTGTGTGGTTTGTGAACAACACCGTGTCCCTGGTACGCCTCTAAGGACTAGCTCATTGATCAATGATGGTTAAGGTTTCCTAACCATAGACATGAGTTGTCAATTGATAATGAGATCATATCATTGGGAGAATGATATGATGGACAGACCCAAACTAAGCGAAGCAATTAGATCGTTTCATCGGGTTCATCTTTGCGAAGCTTTTCCTATGTCAAATATTGTATTCCTTAGACCATGAGATAATGCAACTCCCTGGTACCGGAAGAAAGCTTTGAGGTCATCAAACGTCATCCTATGAGAGGGTGATCATAAAGGTGTCTCTCAGGTGATCGGAAAGTATCTGTTGGGTTGTATGTATCGAGATGGAATTTTTCCCTCCCAAGTCGGAGAGATATACTTCGGGCCCACTCGGTAATCGATATCAACACCGCTTGCAAGCATGTGGTTAAGGAGTTAATCACAAAGTGATATCGGATTACGGAACGAGTAAAGTACTTGCTGTGAACGAGATTGAACTAGGTATGACGGTACCGACGATCGAATCTCGGGCAAGTAAAATATCGCGAGACGAAGGGAATATATATATGGGATTGATTGAATCCTGGCATCGTGGTTCATCCGATATGATCATCGATGAATGTGTGGAAGTCAATATGGGTGCCCAGACCCCGCTGTTGATTATTGATAGAAGATCATGTCTGCATATTCTCGAACCCGCAGGGTCACACACTTAACGTATCTTGACGCTAGGATAGATTGGATAATTGGTTTATGGATTTTTGTTCGGAGTCTCGGATGGGATCCGGGACATCACGAGAGGTTCCGGAATGGTCCGGAGAATAAGATTCATATAAGGCAGTGCAGTTTTTGGAGTTCGGAATTGTTCCGGGTTAATCGGTATTGTACCGGAAGCTTCTAGAACCTTCCGGAAGGGGACCAACGTGGCCCCACCTTCCGGGAGGGGGCATGGGCCTATGAGGGAGTGTCCTGGCCGCATTGGGCCAGGGGCACAAGGCCCCATAGGGCCCAGCCGATCCTAGAGAGTTTAAATCGTTTAAACTAGAGATAGGGTTTCTAGAAGAGGGGAGAGTCCATGCCTCCCACTCCTTATCCTTTGGGCTTGGGGGAGGAGCTAGGGCTGCGCCCCCCTCTATATAAAGAGGGGTGGGGGCGCACCAACCCCCCACACCTCTCCTCCAAACCCTAGCCGCCTTGCTAGCTTTCCTCTCTCCCTCCCGACTGTTTGTAGGCGAAGCCCTGCTGCAGAAATTCTCCACCATATACACCACGCCGTCGTGTTGTAGATCCAATCTATCTCTCCACCATACTTGCTGGTCCGAGGAAGGAGGAGACGTCGAGGTGCTGCACGTGTGCATCTCACGGAGGCACCGCCATTTGTGGTGCTAGATCGGATCGGATCGCGAGGAGGAGAAGCGAGTACGACTACATCACCCACGTTCCGACGAACGTTCCGCTGTGCGAATCTTCAAGGGTATGAAGATCTAATCCAATCTCTCTCGTTGATTGCATCTCCTAGATTAGATCTTGGCTTTCCCTCTGTTCGCATCCGTAGAAAATTTTGATTTACTATGCCGCGAAACCCTTCAACACCATCAGAAGCAGACAACCTCTTCACGGAATAGAGTTTCCGGAAGAGGCCAAAGTGCGGCTCGATACCGAGCCAACACTCATAGAAAGTGATGAAGCGGGCGATGTGCAGAAGAGAATTGGGGGAAAGATGATGCAGCTGGATGCCATAAAGAAAAAGCAGTCCACGAAGGAAGTCGTGGACTGGGAAGGAAAAGCCCCGAAGAACAAAAGCAAGGAACATAACCCAAAACCCAGCGGGGGGACAGGGAATTACCTCGTCGCCTGGGAGTTGGACGGCCTCCCTATCTTGCGGGATTAAGCCCCGTTCACGAAGCTTGCGGAGATCACTCTCCCGCGTCTCCGATCGCCGCCAGCCACCGTCGGTGACACGGTTGGCGGCAGCACTCTTCTTGCCTCCAGCAACGCTGGTACCAACTGCAGAAGAAGACTTCTTGGGCTTCCCTATTGCGGTGTGGCGGCGCCGGAGGTGAGAGCGTAGGATTGAGGATGTAAATGCCCGAGGATATTCCAGCGCGCAGCAAGAAAATCTTAGAGAACAACGGAGCAGTGAAACGAGAATGGCTGCGGTGAAAACGATTAAGTTTTTCCCCAACGATTATAAGGACGAAGAAGATGCACGATAACCGTCCATCAAGAAGACCTAACGCCAACGGCAAGATCTGACCATAAACGTGTCAGCATCGTAACGAACCGTCGCTCACACGCCGTCCACTACGCGCGGAAATCGAGGAGACGCCGTAATTATCTCCACACCGCGCGTGACTGGTCAATTCAAGGTCAGAAGGTGGGACCCATGTTCGCCCGGTCACGTCATCTCTGGCGCAGCGGACGCTTGAGGTCACTGATCGTCAGCAATGACGTCATCAATAGCTATACTAGCAACAGTCACAATTTCTTCGGCTTCAAAGCTAAAAGTATTCACTCGAATCTACGATTTGACTAACTACTCGGGGGCTACTCCTATCAGGAGAGCTGGACGCGCACCCGAAAAATGAACAACACATTACAGCACTGAACTATTTTTTCGAGTCCTATGTCGAGTCTGCGACTCCACTACGGACTCGGGGGCTACTCCCATAGGGAGGATGGATTCAAGCATCCGAAAAACTTGTGTCCTACGAATCTGACGCTGAACAACGACTGAATAAAAGTCTCTGCTCGAGTCTACGACTCGAACAGACACTCGGGGGCTACTCCCATAGGGAGCGCTGGTCGCGCACCCTATGAATTTTTGACTGCGATCCTTCAGATCAGCATGCAACATTTTTTCGGCAACTTTGCCCCAATTAAACGCTAGGTGAGCAACATTCTCCTTGGCCACCCGAAACACCTCCGCGGTGATACAAATTCGGATGTTGTGTTTGCGACGCAAAGATAAGACCTACAAATATCATCTGATGTCCTGGTAATGCACATGACTACGCTCTGCTAGTATAAACCCGTGCCAACAGGCGCGATGAAAAATCCCGACGGACGCGTTGGGTACATCAATTAAATTCACTGGAATTCCACTCCTGTAAGTCCTCCGCGGCCTGAATATGTTCCGGGTTCGAGTCGAGGGACTCGAATCTGAAGAAGATCGTGTTGTTTTGTCCTAAGACAGTTAACTGACCCTGATCCGTCGGGTGAGTCAGGCACACACATCAACAATCCCTACACATTTCTCTTGAAAGACAGAGTTGCACCCGAAGGATTGAAGAGTCCTCAGCCGAATCTACGATTCGACTGATCACCCGGGGGCTACTGACATGGTTATATCCCGCGGGTACATGATCTCAGCATACATGGTTCAGCCCAAGGAAGGCTCACGGCAAATATACGCCGGCCCATGAAGACTTTCGGGTGGCCAAGGCCCATGACGCCTTCGGATCCTTGGAGAGCAAGACTAGAGTAGATAGGAAATTCAAAGGGGTAAACCCTAAAACCTGTAACCGACTAGGTCTGTGCCTGGGACCTGCCTAAGTCTATATAAAGGCTAGGAGGGCACGACCTAGATCCCTCACCTCATACTTTCGCATAGACACCTCCACGCCAGATTGCATCTGCGCACCCCTGTAATCATCGGTTCCGCCGTAATCAAAAGCAGACAAGCAGGAGTAGGGTTTTCCCTCCGGGGGCCTGAACCTGGGTAAACCTCGTGTCCCGTGTTGCTTGTTTGCTAACCGTTCCGCGATCTCCAGCATCCCCATCTTCTCCAAAACCCAAGCCCATAACAATGGGCATTGGCGAGATTAAACCTCGTCAGCTGCGGCGAAGGAGCTCGCCGGCCAGGATGCGAAGGACAACTGGGCCGCCGAGATAGACAAGGCCTTAGCAAACCGGGCGGTGGAGGACTGGAGGATGGCGTCGGGCAAGGCGATGAGTCGTGACCATGCGCGTGAAAGTCATCGCGAACGCGTCCAGCAGCGGGTCATCTGGTCCGCTAGGGCGGTGATCGACGGAGCCGGCGGCAGCGGCCACGGTGGCCGTGGCAACGACGGCGAGTAGCCGCCGCGCCGTCCTCCTTCATCACTAGCCGTAGCCGTAGCCACGGGAGCAGGAGCAGCAGTAGCACCTCCCCTAATTAGTTTGAATGGACTTTTTATAACTGGCAGGGCTCAAAATCTAATGAAAAGCAAGTTTAGTATTAATGTCTCACTTATGGGCCTGGGTGGCCAATGGACAGGACACCCGCGCTGTTTGTACGTGTTCGAACCGACGCAGCCGTTATCCAGATTAGATATACGAATGAATCGAGCCGGACGTATTTATTCGTATAGGTCAGCCCAACGAGACGCCGCGTATATCGCGCGTCAGAACGGACTGGTTCGGATATGCTTAGACGGGATGTGTGGACGGCCCGGTGCAGATATCCTAACCTTCATACCTATTGGAGCTACGAAGAGTTCGTCCGGGACGACGCGGGACGGCCGAGCAGGGTGCAAGCCTCGGTAGACAGTGGACAGCCGGTATGATAGCACCACTAGGCTGTTAGGTGGGATCCTACTTAATAACACCCTAAACAGCAGATATGGCTAGCACTACGAGGTGAAGCTCGCAGCGCGTAGCTGCCAACGAGCACCGGCATGCATGCTGCAACGGCAACGGTGGCTACGATCTCCAACTGTTAGCAAGTTCAACAAATTGCTACTTCCGTCGTTATGTCAGTGCATGGCTACTAGTCCGACCGAGTTACTACTCATGCGCATCATGATTGTGTCACTCTGTTTTTCAACTCATATTTGAACCACCGTTTTCTTAAAAAAAATTTATTCCGCTTCCTTGTGGTTAGCACAATTTTTCGTATGGTCCAATTTTTTTTATTTCACGTGTTTCGGTCGATCATGACATTTCAATTCGTGTGATTTTTCTATCCATGTGTTTTTCCTATCTTCACTTCTAAACAGGCCCTAATATATATTTGCCTGCTAGTACAGTATATCAAAATAAAAATGATTTGGATATATTGAACCTCTCTGCACATGACAAAACTATCAATGGAGCACATCAAATTATACCAAGTGTTTGGGTACGCGCTAGAAAACAATAAAAAGTGTCTACATAAACAAGTCCATATGCAAGGAGAGAGGCGACAGACAATAGATCATACGGATTATACTCTGAAACCATTCCATATACGGATTATACTCAAAAACATCTTGGTACCTTCCTGAATCTTTTAGTGCTTAAAAAACCTTCCATCTCTACTATCTAAAAAGAACCTTGTGTTTCGTAGTCATCCGATACGTCAAAATCTTCGTCCCTCTCCCTCCTACACCCCGCGCTTCGTCCAGCTTACATCGTCCCAAGAAAAAAACTGCAGCAGTTAAAAGCTCCCATGAATTCCTCCGCATACCGCCTTCACCTGACTGGACGAACCGCTGCGGCCATGATTCGCGCGCCTCTAACCACGCGGCCGTTATCAGACCACCTCCTCTGCCTCCATTCCCGCCGTCACGTCGCCCCATCGAGCACTCCAGCGGCCGGCTACGGTCCTCCCAGGCGGCAGTCGCGTGCCTACCGCGGCACCCTGCACTTCTTTCCGGCCACCGCTGGTGTGACTCACTGGCGCAACCAAAGCTCCTCCACTACCTCCCCGGATCTAGCTCGGTCTTCACCCTAGATTCGCGTGGAGCGAATCGCTGCTGCCACTAAGCTACTACCACATAGAATCCAATCTGTGCTCTTCCCCACCACCGCAGGCTAGAAGGCGACCGGATGGAGAAGGCTCCCCTCGCCGACGCACATTGTGGGGGCACGCATCAGGTGGCGGCGTTGCCAGGAGGGCGATTTGTGTGGCAGCAGCACAACAACATCGAGCACACCTAGGCGGCTGTCACAAATCCTGGACGAGACCGATTGGTGGGCAGCGGTGAGTAAATTACTACCAGATCTGGCCGTCAACCAATAGGTCCAGCCAAGATGAGTCCCCCGGAGTTCGTCAGGCTGCACCAGCGGCCTCACCAACTTCACCCCATCGACAGGTAATGTATGTCTATCCTCACCCTCAGCCACCTTGATTGGCCGACGACTGTTGTGCGGTGCTCATCAGGTTCTCGACGAACTTCTCGCTTGTCCAGATTAGTCAACGATTGTCGTTTGGCGCTTCTTGTTTCATCGTCCAGATTAGGCCGAATATCCTTAATTGCGTGAATGCCTGACAGGAAAAAAATCTGTCATGGTGGTTTGGTGCTCTACGTCAATGCAGTTATTTTTTTTTGGAAAGGAACGTCAATGCAGTTCTATTCTATCCATAGTTTAAATCGATCCTCGTGTTGTGGCAAAGGGATAAGCACAGGTGATGATCGAGTAACTCTTCATCTTGATTGCTGACGAAATTTTGCAATGAAATTCAGAAGCAGCCAATTCCTGTTATTCATAACATAACCCCTATCTCTGATAAACATCTACTACTTCATTTACTGGCAGAATGCTTCGCGCTGAAGTGAAATGCTTAGTTCCTCAGTTTTACAATTTCAAGATCCTTGCTCTTGCATCAATGTTTTGAGCCTGATTTCCCATATAATCTTGAGGAACCCAATACATATGCAATAGAGCTATTAGAGTACTGCTGCCACAAAGCTCTTCACGCAGTAACTACGCGTCCAGACTATTTGTCTGATAAGAGCCTTTGCCGTTGAATGTTTTTTTTTAGGTTAGCCGTTGAATGTTTGATATGATGCTTGCATGGGAAAATCCACCTAGAAAACGTGAGAGATCTCATTGCCGTAGTTAGTCACGATATGCCATTTTTCTTCTTTTCTATCAAATGGTTGCCTTTTTATAACCAATAAATAAATAGATGCCCCCGCGTCTGTATTTTCTAGAGAAATTTCAGCATAGTAATTTAGTTTATGAATGTCACTCTTTCTAATTTTATCTTAATGGCCAGGGTTCAACTTTGTGTAATGCAATGGAGATTGAAGATGACAAGGGATCAAATTTATATGCAAATTCACAAGTTTGGCGGTTGCAAGATGTATATGGCTGGAACAAAATGTTAGTTCTCTTCGAGAATGAATTATGCTGATTGTTTCGGGATGCTAATGAGATACAAGCATGTGTGTACGATCATGGTTAAAGCCAAGTCATAATATTCATCTCTTAGGCCAAGGAGAAAATATTATGATTTGGTTTTATACTTTATTTAATCATAAACTTGGATAGTTCTAGGGCTTTAATTGCTAACACAATCATGACTCCTGTGTCTTATGAGCCATATTTGGTTGGTAAAAAGCTATACATGTATGCGGCTTTACTAACTATTTTCACATTCATGACTCATGTATCATAGAAAGGGGAATACCTTATAAATATTGACACCTAAAAATAAGTAATTTTTATTTGCGTAAGCAACCGAGAGAAACTAATGTATGTATTCTTTTAACATAAAGTATAGTATAGTTTGTCACGAATGAGCTAAAAGATCTGTTCAATATTGTTCCAAGTTGATATTTCTACAAAAGAAAAAACAATAGAGATATCTTTTCTTCAAATGTACACTGATGACACACAATCTTTGCTATTCTATAAGATTCTCTATGTTTCCAAATACTTGACACTGATTTTTTGCATGTATCTACACGCCGAAGCACGTCTAAATACATACATATCTAGAAAACCCCATGTCGCTTAGTTTAGAATGAAGGTATACATTCAATAGTTAGTAATAGAACATAAACCCACATCATTGTGGAGTTATTACAATTACATTTTTAGTCAACTTACCAGACGGGACTTAATTGTGAGACAGGTATACATTCAACTTTGGAGACGGTCATATAATGTTTTTCTTGGTTGTGCATAAGCAAGGAACCGATTACTGCATTTTATTTTAATAAAATAATTGGTCGTGTATGTGATGTAGTCTGCATGATAATTACCTTGACAAGAAGTTGACTACACCAATGTATGTTAATAATTGAATGGTTTTCTTATACCACACAATCAGTCCTCGGTCTATAAGCTCTTCCTTAGATATTCAGTTTTTTTTGCAGGGAGAAGGAGCACCCAGAACTAACTATTGTTGTGCATACATTTTCCACCACTGGAGTAATGTAGTGCTTCTTTTCTTAAGGACAAAAATATTAGCAACCCATCAAGATTAAAAACTAGGATTAGCTTATTTAGACTATAACTTGCAATCTGTCGATAATTGCAATTCCATTTTTGGTACTTGTGAATGCTATCAAATATAGTGAAAAACTTTATTAAATTTTATATATTAGTAATTTATAGATCGATATAAATGTGTTCTAGAGAAACTATAGAGAACCTTCATATATCATTATTTTCTGAATTTGGTAATTCTCCTTGACTACTGGTTAATGCTTTCCCGCAACTGTTCTAATCTAATTTTCTTGGGTGTATGCAGGATAGAGAAAATATAGAAAGACTATAAATTATGATCCATCTGGATGTGATGCAGCCCGAGAGGTACGTACCATCAAGCCTAATGATTTAGCAATACAATACTTTCATGTGGGTATGTCTAAAAAAACATCGACTTGTTTTGACAGAAATTTTGGCTTGGTTTAATAAGAACAAAAATGCATCTACAACATCAAGGATGAGTCAGAAAAAGGGTCTCACTGGTATATTCTCATTTAATGTTAACTTAATGTGCAATATTTCTCATATGGTGCATTTGTTTGTTTTTCTTGTTGGTAGGAATAATCCATGCCTTTCTATCGGCTTGGTTTGAGCCCTTCCGCTGTATTGGGCATCTTATTGCTCTTAGTGTGTATGTATTCTGATAGCGGTGTTTCATATTTTCTGTTTTTTATACATATAGGATAGGTTTCAAATCAAAGGTTTCTATCTGTTTACAACCCTTTTTTGAATTCTAAATATGGTTGATTTCTACATTTCATAGAACATTTCATGCATGATAGTGTTCTATATAAATCGCAGTATGAATAACTAGATATGGTTGATTTCTATGTTTCATAGTATGCAACAATATGGTTGATTTCTACGTTTCATAGTATGCAAAAATAACTAGGTGTTACATTTGTACTTGAGCTTGGAACCACAACACTAACTAGACGTTGTGATTAGACATGTTGTTTTTCTTTCTTTCTTTTTGATGTGGTAGTGTGACGCATGTATTTATAGTTGTTTTTCTTTCTAACTTTTGACGTGATCTTGCCTTACAGTGCCTTATAGAGATGTATAATTTCTAACCTTCTTGCCATGTACTTCCTCCGTCGAAAATAATTGACTCGGATTTGTCTATATTCGTATGTATCTAGACGTGTTTTAGTATCTGCTACATTATTGGAACACAATACTACATTTGTATTTAGTATCTGCTACATTATGCGGAGATGTAAGCATAAGTTTCATAATTGATATGTTAACAAACGACTGTTATTAGGATTGCACTATGGACATCTTAACTGAGATGTTTACAAATGTACAGACCAATTATTGTAGAGTTTTGTACTTAGGTGAGTTCTTTGAGTGTTCCTAGGGATATGTTAGTTTTAAATTATAAATTATTTCGTAAAGCATTCTGACCATCTTTATGAAACCATTTTTAGAAGAATTGGGAGGGAACATATAGGAGCGTTCACCTTGCCAAATTCCTGATTTGTTTTGCTTGATTATAATAGATCAATTTATAATCCACATATGTAGATTTAAATTTGCTTGACCGTAGCAACGCACGGGCATTTTTCCTAGTATATACCTAAAACCATTTCAGACACTCCCAAGACCATTTCGGAAATCCGGTACATCTCGGAAACATTCTGAGATCATCTAAGACAATCTTGTTGTGGGAACGGCCATGGCAGATGCTGTGAGTGGCAGCGAGTAGTAGAACGAGGGGCAAGGACGGCCAGCCATCTGCGGTGCAAGATGAGGGCGGAGATACAAGGTTTTACCCAGGTTCGGTCTCCCGGAGGATAAATACCTACTCCTGCTAGATTGTATTATCGGGAGATTACAATGGGCGAGCTCGGCGGCTAGGCAGCGAGTCAATGGGGTATATGATGGAACGTAAGTGCTATTCGTGCCCTAGGGAATATAGGGTCACCTCGCTAGGGTTATAGATCTACAACCGAGATGGATAAAGACTCGGAGGGTTTTGACCTAATCCGACTGGGCCTAGCTACGCTTCTGGGCCTTCAGATTACAGTCGTCTGACTTCCTCTTGGGTCTCGGTCCAGTCGCCATCCTTCAGGTCCACTCGCTGAGAGTATGATCTAGTAGGGAACATCCCGCTGGGTATACCCCACTCGGCATATCCCCATCGGTAGTCCCCGAGACCATCGTTGATTCGTCGCAGGTGTTCTTTGGCAGTCAGATTATTCGGGTCCAATTTGGACGTCCAGTCGAATCGGCGGTGGACTCCTTTAATGAAAGAAGGAATCCTTAGCATGTACCTTTAGTCGCAATATCGGCGACCAGTCGAATCGCCAATTTGGCAAATAGTCGAATCGCAGCTTTGGCGAATGGGTCGGCGAGTCGAGTAGACGAAGTTGGACCGTTTTTTTTTGTCAAACTAGCCGTTGGGTAATACAACGGTAATATCAGCGTAATCACCGCGCGGTAACGGCTCCTCCGAAATTGGCGGAAGACAACCGCTATATTAGGAGAGTGACGGGTGAGATGCGAGTATTCCTCACATTTCCTCCGATTCTGCACGCCCTTCAGTCTCCCATTTCCTCTCGATCCAAAATCTCCAGAGCGAGTTAGCGAGCCCAGATCCTCGATCCAATGGCGCCCCCGAAGGAACTGTGGGGGAAATTCAAGTGCACTAGGGCGACGCTGAAATCTTTCGAGGACGCAAGGATCCTATGCGTCGGAAGATGGCGAATCCCTTCGGCCGGAGAGGTGGAACCAGATCCACGCGTCGGTGAGTTCATTTTCTTCACCAGCCACCTCGAGAGAGGGCTCGGGTTCCCCACCTCGATCTTCTTTCGTTGATTCTGCGCCTATTACAACATCCAACCTTCAGGTCTGGGGCCTCACAACATGGATAAGCTCGCCATTTTCGTGGTGTTCTGCGAATGCTACTTGGGTTGCCGCCCGTACTTCCCCTTTTGGCGTTCTGCGAATGCTACTTGGGTTGCTGCCCGTACTTCCCCTATGGCAGCCTCACCTTTCAACTGAAGATCAAGGCCTCCTTCCTCGACCTCATGCTGCCGAAGAAGGCGGCCAGCGAGTGGAAGAAGCACTGGTTCTATGTCTGTGAGTCAACCCCGGTTGGAGAGGTGCCGCTCGAACCATACACCACCGAGAGAAGCGAGTCGCGCCGATTGCAGGTGGCCAAGCTTCCGCACGACCAGAGGATGGTCGTGGATGAGATGTTGATGACGATTCGTCAGCTGAAGAAGGATGGGCTCGAGACCATCAATTTGTACAATTGCTGGCTCGGGCGACGATTGGTGCCACTGGCCAGTCGTTCCAACTGGATGTACGAATACACCGACAGGAACGATGGAACTAAGGCCTACACCGCCGAGTGGAAGGGCGAGGGTTACTCCGCCGCGTTGAAGAAGATCACCGACACGGAGTACAGCGATCCGAAGGCCGGGATCTCCCCATACACCGAAGCGCAAGTCGCCGACGGTGAGTCTGTTTTACCTTGTCCGTTTTCACAGTCACAGAAATGCAGTCGCGGTTTGCTAACATGCGCCGTTATTTCAGCTGTTCCAAGTCGTGGAGGGTTGGCTCCCTCCCGTCGACGACAATAGCTCAGAAGAGGTCGAGGAGGACCAGAGCGATTCCTCTAACGATGATGATGACGACGAGACGGTGGAGGTCGCCGCACCCACAGCTCAGAAGACTCGCGGGAAGCGGCAACGCGAGCTCGAGGCTAGCAGGAGCCTCGAGGGACATGAAGGGGGCGAGGGCGACGCCCAAGAACATAGTTCATGGCGCGTGGCATCGTCGTCGAAGAAGAAATCGCCGAAGAAGAAGAAGGCGCCTAGAGCGGTGTCTCCATCCCGGTCGGCGACTAGCTCCGAGGCGACCAGCGCAGCCAACGACGCAGAGGCTGAGGCGTCGACGAAGGCACCAGAGACGGCGGATCCGGCCGTGGTGGAGAACGAGATGCCTCTGGCATCGATTCCCCCGCCGTTCTCGACAGTCGTGGGGCTCGAGGCTGCTTCGGTCGCAGAGGCCTCCCTGTCAAGGGAGGCACCAGCGTCAACCGTAGCGGAACTTCCTGCTACCGCGGCCTCATCAACAAAGAAGGCTTTAGTGTCATGGGCTCCTGCCATGTTCGAGATGGGCATCAGCCGCAAGTTGGGCCCAGAGTTGGAGAAGCCGGCGCACATCCGCACCGGCCTACGTTATATCCCAGTCGCTAGGTAAGTCCTTGTTGCATTGACTCGGAATAATAATTTGTAGCTGATGTTTGAATTGCTGATCGCTCCTTTTGCAGGACTGGATGAAAAAAATTGGTCACCCATCGGTGGCCAAGGTACGAGCAGTCACCTCAGGGGAGGAGGCATATCCCTCGAAGAAGAGGAAGGGCAACGACGTTTAGGCGCCCGTTAAGGGCGCGAAGAAGAAGAAAGGCGACAACACCGTCATAATTTTGGACAAACCTGCTGATGCGCCAAGTGAAGCTCCGACTAGAGTGGACATAACCGCGAAGGCCGACGTGGTCGCGGGGTCGCGGGGTCGCAGCAGGTTGAACCAGCGGTGCTGGTCGGGGCGTTAGAGCCCACGACTAGCACTTTGGGAGCGGTGGCGGCGAGCTTTCCTCGCTTCATGGCGAAGGCTGCCGCTGCGAGTGCCACGACGCAATCGCCTCAAGTGCCTAAGATATTGGGCGCGAACATCGAGAGACATCGTGGACGCACGCCCTTCATGATGTCGTTAGTGGACACGGTCGAACTGCACAATATGCTGGGTGCAGCTATCCAGGTATGTCCAGTCCCTGAGGATCTGCTCGCTGGATTTCAGCGGGTAGATTCTTATTACTTTTGATGTCCAGTACCCGAGTGGTTAGTCTCTGAATTTCACCGGCTGGGCACTTAAGAATTTTTTATGTCCAGTCCCCGATTGGCTAGTCGCTGAATTGCAGCGGCTAGGCACTTAGGAATTTTGCGTTGTCTTCTCATGTTTCTTTCATTATTTGCAGGGCCTTCAACATGAATCGGTAGAGCGACTGGCGGCCAAGGAGCGTCTAGAGCGCGACCTCCGATCCATGCAGGAGGTGAATCAGCGTTTGCAGATGACCGCGGGTAGGTGTTCGGTCTACCTTTCCAATTGCTTGATTGGAGTCTTACTCTCATTTTGTTGCAGAGGAGCATTCCGCCGCGGTTGCGAAGGCCCGCGAGGGTATTGTCCCGGACAGCGAGTTGGAGGCTGCCCAGTCGTCATTGACCGCCGCGGAGAGGTGGGTTGCCGAGATGGAGAGGGTGAAAGGGCATGTATGCCCCCATGTGTGGTTTTGGTAATTAATGACAATCTCTATGGACTAATGTGTAAATTGAGTTTCACTTGTAGGTTTGTCCATTGGCATCGCTTGAGCCATGTGTTGGTATCAAGGTTGGAAGATGAAGAAATGTCCAAGGGGTTTGTGCCCATTGGAATCATGAAGAAAGAAGGAGCTTGAAGGTCGATCAAGGCATGTGCAAAGAGTTGCATCAAGATGGATCAACCTCAAGTAGGGATGAAGAAGGGAGAGCTCAAGATGCGCCATCTCTAGAATATCTCATGCTTGAAGCTTGCCATCCTCGTGCTCATGGAATGATGAAGACAAGTTCAAAGAAGAGGTTTCCCCATGGAGTATGGGGGAGCAATTTGCAGGTCTTCATCTTCATCAAGCAAGAGCATCCAAGAAAGGTGTTCCCACTATAGAAGAACAAGACGGTCTACATCAAGTTCAAGTGGGATGCTCAAGGCAAAGGTATGTTCTTGATAGGGCTTTTATTTTGCCGGTCTCGTATTGTTAGTTGGGAGACCGGGTTTAGGATAGATAGTCGTGCTATCAAGAGGGGATCTCAAGCGGGTGTCTCGTCTGCATCGTTCGGAGAGAGCTCAAACCTTTGCATTCATAGCATCATCTTTATTGGTTGTTATTTGGTTCTTGTCCATGAGAGGATCTAGAGCTTGTGGTCACCATCATAACAAGCTCTAGTTCATCATCTAAGGATTTCACTTGCATATCTTATTGCGGTTTTTGATCTTGCGAGTTTTCTGGCTCCACACCTTGGGGGATACTTCACATATATATTCATGATATTTTCTCCCAAGGTGATACCCAATATTTCATGGGGAAACCTAGTGGAGTTCGGATTCTATTCGTTGTTATCTTTCCAACAAAATTGGTTGGATTCTATTTGTTGTTATCTTTCCAACAAAATTGGTTTCATCCCGTTTGGAGTTCGGATGCAAAAGTTATTGCGTTTCTGGTTTTCTGGATTCTGGAATTTCCCTGACTGGAAGTTCCGCTAGGGCATCTTTGCCGCCGAAAGTTCATGTGGAAGTTCCTGGTCTTGTTCCGCTCACGTTCAGTAACCTTCTGTTTTGAATATGTCTATTTGACGGAACTTCTGTCAGAACTTCCACCGGAAGTTTCGCTCCCACCGGAAGTTCCGGTGAACCGGCGGAAGTTCCGACCAGGATTCGCTTTTTCAGTTTCTCGCTCCGCAATTTTTGACCGTTGGCTGTGTGCCACCGGAACTTCCGGCCTCCCACCGGAAGTTCCGGCCAGGAGTCGCGAATGCCCATAACAGGCAGATCTGGGAGCCCTTTAAAAGGGGCTCCTCTTCCCCTTCATGGGTACCAGCTTTTCTTCTTGGTTCTTGGCTTTCTCTCTCTCCTCCATTGTCAACCTTGAAGAAGCTTTCCCTCTCCCTTTCCCCTCCTATGATTCTTGCATCTTTTTGAGGGATTTGAGAGAGGAGATCTAGATCTACAATCCCCCAAGCTAAATCCCTTCTTTGTGAAGGAATCATTGGGATCTAGATCTTGGAGAGTTTTGTGTTCTCCTTTTGTGTTCTTCCTCCCTTATTCCCCCAATAGCTTTTGTAGCTTTGTTGGAATTTGGGAGAGAAGGACTTGCCCTTGCATTTGGTGCATAGGTTTGAGTTCTCCTCGGAGATTCGGTGAGTACAAGCTTGTGAGCTTGTTTCTCTTGGGTTCCTTGGAACCCTAGACGGTTGTGTGGTTGAATTGTTGACCTTTTGTGGTCTTGTTGACCTTTTGTGGTCTTGTAGCCTTTTGTGGCGTTGTTGGACTTTTGTGGCATTGTTGGCCTTTTGTGGCTTTGTTGTTGGGATCCTCCAATTGAGTTGTGGAGTTAGCCCCAATCTTGTACGGGTTCGGTGACCGCCCTCAAGCGTCCCATAGTGGAGCAAGTGCCCGCCTTTTGTGGTGCGCACTTGGGAGAATAGGGTGAGCCTTTTGTGGCGTCGGTGAGTTGCGTGCTTCTACATCCGAGGTGAGGCCTTGTGTGGCGTTGGGTGAGCATCGAGCCACCACACCTCGAGGTGAGCCATTTGTGGCGTTTGGAGAGCATTGCGCCATCGCACCTCTCCAACGGAGACGTAGCTTTTTTGGAAGTGAACTTCGGGAAACAAATCTTCGTCTCCGCGTCCATCGGTTATCTCTCAACCGAACCCTTTACTTATGCACTTTACATTGTCATAGCCATCGTGCTTGAAGTATTTATACCTTGGTATCACCTTGTTGCTTGTATTTCTTAGCATAGGTTGTTGGTGCACCTAGGTGAACTTAGTGGCTAGGTTTTGTGCTCAATAAATTAAACGTTAGTTTTATTCCGCATTTACTTGAGCCTAAACCGTAATAATTTTAAAAGCCTATTCACCCCCCCTCTAGGCGACTTCCTTTGTACTTTCAAAGGGAGCTCAAGGCCGCGAGGGCGGAAGAGAGCTCATCGGAGGAGAGGGCCAAAGTTGTTGTCGCTGCAGCGGCAGACGAGCGGAAGGTTTCCGACGCTCTTGTCGCCGGATTGCAAGACGAGTTGTCAGGTCTGCAGGACTTCACTACTAGGCTCTGCCGTCCTCTCCTTGGTGAGTTTCTTTGATTGGTTGTTCTATCAACGAGTCCCCGAGCGGGTGGGTCGCTTATGTCGGCGAGTCCCCGAGTGGGTGAGCCCGGAGGTGTACATCCTTCTGATACTGAATTGGTGTTGATTGTAGGGAAACTACTCGACGATGAGTCTAAGGCGCATACGTATGACGCTAGGCAGTGCATCACGATGCTGGTGGACTCTGCCATCCTCTTAGCGACATGCATCCGCGCATATCTCCAGGAGATCTCGCCCACGGAAGTGATTTCCAGCGAGCTCACGGAGGTTTGGCGCTATCTTGAAAGGGCACCAGCGGTGGTTGACTATATGTTGTGGTCGGCTTTTTGCTGTGGGGCCGCGACTGCGCTGAGCCTTGGGCTCGCGCACTTCCCTGATGACTTCTGATACGTCGGAAACGTATCTATAATTTTTATGTCCCATGCTTGTTTAGTATCTACTTTGCTTTGCTTTGTCTACACTTTGAGGTGTTTTTATATCTTTTCTGGAACTAACCTATTAATAAGTTGCCACAGTGTCAGTTGCCTGTTTTCTTCTGTTTTTGGTTCCAGAAAGGAAGAAAATCAATATTCTCGGAATTGGACAGGACAAAAGCCAAAGTCAATATTTTACCGTGAGGGACATGAATCCAGAAGACGAGACGGAGACGCGAACCAGGGCGGCCAAACCCCCTAGGCGCGACCAGGGGTGGGCCCGCGCCTAGGCAGGGTGTGGCCCCCTTGGTCGCCTCCCTGCCTCGCCTCTTCGCCTATAAGAAGCCCCTGATGCAGAAACCCTAAGTAACCGATCAATATTCCACGAAACCTTCTGTAGCTGCCGCCGCCATCGTCCCTAGATCGGGGGGATCTGAAGTTCTTCCCGGCACCCTGCCGGTGGGGAGATCATCCCGGAGGCCTTCTCTACGGTATGATGCGTGAGTAGTTCCACCTTGGACTATGGGTCCATGTAGTAGCTAGATGGTTGTATCCCCTCCTTGTGCTTTCATATACAGATCTTGTGAGCTCCGTTCATGATCAAGATCTAATCTATTTGTAATCATGCATGTTGTGTTTGAGGGGATCCAATGGATATTGAGATTATTATGCCAGTTTGGTTAATGGTTTTGTCTTTATGATTTTATCATGTCTGTGTTGTTTGTGATCTTGTATAATCTCCATTGTTAGTAGCTATCTTGGCTGAGTAGTTGCTAGTGACTCCAAGAGGGGGTATTTATGCTCGATAGTGGGTTCATGCCTCTAGTTTTCAAGGGAAGTGACATAAATCTCTTTGGTTGTAGATGTGTTTTTGCTAATAGGGAGAAAACAACGGTCTCTTGTTCATGGAACAAGTGGATTGTTTACCTTACACGCTTTGCTTAAAGCAGTTGTCTATTGCTTGCAACTTAATACTGGAGGGGGTTCGGATGATAACCTGAAGGTGGACTTCTAGTCATAGATGCAGGTTGATTGCGGTCTATGTATCTTGTTGTATTGCCCAATTGAATCTCATAGGATCTTTCTAACTAGTATTGCATTGTTATGCCTTGCTCAGTTCCTGTCAATTGTCCTGTTGTAATTTGTTTACCCTTCATGCCATGTTGTTTATCTAAGGAGAGCACCTCTAGTGAACTATGGACCCCGGTCCAATCTTTACCATTGATACATCTTCCACTGTTAATTGTTTACTTGCTGCAAACCATTACCTTCCACACCATACGTTTAATCCTTTGTTACAGCAAACCGGTGAGCTTGACAACCTCGCTGTTCGTTGGGACAAAGTCTTGAGTTTGTGTTGTGCAGGTCTCCGCGTTGCTTGCAACACCTGTGTGACGTTTCATTCCTCCTTCTGTTTCGATAACCTCGATCTCTACTGAGGGAAGACTTGTTGTTGTGCTCATCACACCTTGCTCTTGGGGTTTCCAACAAAGTGCTCTACGTCAAGCACCAACAAGTTTTCTGGCACCGTTGCCGGGGAGGCTAAGGACTTCATCACAAGGGGAGTCTGATGTAGCCCGACCTACGGTCGTTACCACATCTTGGTCTCCAACTTACGCCAAGTCGTCATGGACTCCTAAGGTGAACTCGCTCCTCTCCTTGTATGACTTCGACACACCCTTGGATGGCTTGCTACTTCATGCGCATACACTGTGCATCATCAGGTACGAAGAGAAGGATCCAAGGAACGGAGGGAAAGCAACCAGTCGCTGCCTGACGCCAGCGGTACTACCGGTTGAGTCGACCGGTACTACCGCTCCAAGCGGTACTACCGGCCCCAGCTACCGGACGCGCCAGGAAGCACCACTCCACGCCCCAGACGCAAGCGGTACTACCGGCCCAGCGACCGGTACTACCGGACAGCGGTACTACCGCACCCTCCTACCGCTCGCCACAGGCGCCTCCGACAGAAGCTCCAGGCCCTCAAGCGGTACTACCGCTCCCGGAGCGGTACTACCGGTGACGACCGGTACTACCGGTTGCCGAACCGGTACTACCGGCCTTGACTGATCTTGAATGCCTGAGTTCGGCCCTGTGCCTTGTAACCCTTCCCATAATTTACCTTTTCGTTCCGAAACTACCTTGTTTAGTGGCTGGCCTATAAATAGAGCCCCCACCCCTCATATATCCCTTAGGCATAGATGATAGACTAAAGACAACCCCCATTGTGGAATCTCTAGTTTTGCCTCATCCCCTTTACCAAGGGGACCGACCATCGTCACCAACCTCGATTGGACTTTGCATCACGCATCCATCGTTGAACAAGGCCTTGGAGTTCGATGTCTCGTCTCCAAGTTGTCAAGACCCTCCCCAAGGTGTTCTTCCCTCTCCGATGTGGATTTGAGGGAGCACGTTGACCGATCTTTCCTTGCGAGGATTCTATCGGACCGGTGGCCGCCGTTCGGGAGCAATCGGCCTTGTATCGTGTGAGTTTTGCGTGTGTTCATCGTGTTCTTCGCGAGGTGTGTGTTCACTTCCGCTACTTTCTTCCTTTCCCCTCGCTTTCCCATCGATTTGACCACGAGATCCGTGAAGATCAGGCACCCAAGAGGTTAACCCCTCCATCATCTGGTATCAGCAGCTTTTGGTTGCCACGGATTTCTCATCGATTTGGTCTTTTCCCCATAAATTCGAAAATTCCACCAAAAACAGCCCCAATTCGTGTTTTGGATCGATCTGTTATTTGAGTGCATTTTGGTAGGTTTTGATCCGTGGATTACTTGCTAAACTTGTTGATCTACCTTCCTTTGCGTTCCCATAGCCTAATTCCTTGATTTCCCCCTTCGATTTGGTGTTTTTCTTGAAGATTTTCCGCCCAAATCACCCCAAAATCGCGAAAACGCGTCAAATCTGGGCGTCCCAGGTCCAAGCGGTACTACCGGGTCCAAAATCCGGTACTACCGCACTTAACCGGTACTACCGGGCCCAAAAGACCGGTACTACCGCCCCATACAGATCAAAAACAGCAAGTTCCAGATTTCAGCCTCTCACCGTTTTGAGCATAACTTTTGCATACGAACTCGGATTTTGGTGTTCTTTAGCTCGTTTCGAAGAGGAGAAGGAGATCTACATCATCAGCCACGTGGTTCATGCTATCTACTCCATCCAAATTCCGTGAGCAAGGCGGAATCCAACAATAAAGGGTGAAGATCGTCGACGAAAGGTATAAACATTCCGCGACTTCTCCCCACTTGCATTCCTTTGTGAACCCCACTATCTTTGCGAGCAACAAACACCTATTGAGACTAGTTCCTCTTATGATTGCTTGGGCTATGCACATTTGATACCTTGTAGATTCCGAGCAAACATTGTGAGCGCTATCTCATATAGTTATCTTGTATAATTGTTGGCACAAGGAAGAGGCAAGTGAAAAGAAAAAGAAAAGAGAGAAAAGAAGAAAAAAAAATATATAAAAATAAAAATAAAAAGAAAAAGAAAGAGATACATATGTGCCTCATAGAATAGGAAGCGCAAGCTCGATGAACATCATATAGGTGGTACTTATTGTGCATATCTTGTAGCCCACCAATTTTGTGCAATCAAACTAGCGTCTCTCCTTATACTTGTGTGACACGAGCTTATAGTCTTCGCTAGGTAATCATTTGGTTCTTAGCTCACTTTCTCCATCGCACAAGTCCCATTTATCCCACCGTGTGTGTTTCCTTGTACATATTTCCTATCTTGTGGATTGACTTGTTTGCTTGGTGATCATTGTGGTTCTTTACTTGCCATTACAACATCTTGATTTCGGATTGGTTCTTGACATGCCATTTTCCATACCTATCCACCATAGGCCTTGTGTGTGTGTGTTTTTTTGTTGGTAGTTGGTTTTGGTGTTCCGCGTGAACTTCACTTTGCTTGGTTTATTGCTCTCAAGTGTGGCCACTTGCACGATACGATCTTCCAAGGTAAAGTAAGGTTTGACGTTGTATCCCTAACACCCTCTACCACTTCCATATACAACACTTGGTCTTGTGAAGCATGTCTAGGGACTCCGGGACCGAGGATAATTTCTATGAAGAATCCACGATTAGCCACCATGCCTATGTTTCCACAAGCATGGATAACATGATGGAGCACTACACCAACAATGGCTCCACATGCTTGGGTGACATGGAGTGCTACAACAACAACAACTCCCCAAGCATGGGCGACTTCAAGAACGACAACGACAAGCTCCTCAAGTCGCACCGGCCAAGACGGAGCCTACGCCTCGAGTGCGCCAAGGTCCACCATGAAATGGACAAGTTCGAGAGCGACCTCCACAACTTCAAGAAGGACATGGACAATGACTTCGACAAAAACATGAGCATGGTCGCCAAGACTAATGATGCCTTGTGCTCATTAGAAGAACTTATAAGGAAGCGTGCCAAGGACAATGGTCATCTTCGCGAGCGTCATGTGGATGACCAAGTGCGCCACCTACACCAACCATCGGCAAGGCACGCTAATGACCTCCGTCGACACCGTCACAAGGCACCTTCAACTACTAGTGCCACCACCAAAATGGCACCAAGAGCAAGCCTTCGTCCATGCCATCAAGCTTCAACGACTACTCTTGCATTCGAAGACCTCATGAACGAGGAAAATGAAGACCTCTACTTCGCCAAGTTGGATAGCATGAGCCTACCTCCACCACTACTACGAGATGGCCACAAGACGGTCGAGCATGGGATTTTCCCTTTGACCATGGAGGAGAGCAATGATGCCCATCTTATGGCATCCAACCTTGGAGGCGACAAGGTCAAGAATGGTGAGCATGGGATTTTCCCTTCACCAAAGGAGGCGCATGGAGTTGAGGAACCCGAGCCTACCCCCATATGATTGAGTGATGATGTGGTACCAATCCCATGTGACTATGAGAGCCACTTAGCCCACTTGAGTGAGAACAAGAGTGACATGAGTGACTCCACCTTATGTGAGATTGAGTGCTTCCACTTGGAGGGCATGAGCTATACTCCTAGTGAGTTGAGAGTGGTAGTTGATAGGTCAAGTGAGACCATGTCGAATCCTAACAACTCACCCTCTACCTCTAGTGTGTTCTCTTGTGTTGTGCTAGGTTCCATGGATGAAGACGCCCCAAGCCATGAAGCAATGATGCCTCAATTGGAGAAGATGTACATGGTGCACGAAGATGATGCTACGCCATGGCTACATGAAGAAGACGAAGTCGTCCACAAGGAGGCCACTACTTCCACAACACCCACTTCATATGAGAGGTATGACCAAGGTAACAATAAGGGTGTTGATGATGCCATGATCCCACTAGTGGACATGATGAATTGTGAGGATATGCATGCTATGGATGATACTTGTGACATTACATATGCTTCACTCATATTCCCATGTGATGATTTGCCTTTGCATCATATTGATCATGTGGAATTGTTTGATTGCGAACTCATTGCCATAAACATGCCATTCTATGCATCTTGTGTGTATCCTCCAATTGCTTCGGACTTGTCTTGTCATGCTAGTCATTCAATTTCTCCCGTTGCTTGCGATAAGATGAATGCTTGCTATTTCACTTGTTTTGCTTGCAACAATATTGATCATATGCGTTATAATGAGATGGCCCCCATAGCTTTCTCAATTTTTGGAGATTTTGATGATGACCATGATAAGCATGTCCCCCACTTGCATACTCACCATGCATCTATTTCATACTTGATTGAAATTAATAGTGATGTGCACAAAAAGAGATACGTCATTATGGATGATGTGTATCTCTACCATTCACACACGTTCTTCCTTTTACATATGATGTGTGTAGGTACCCGCACGAGAATGTCAACCTCGGTTGAGCACGAGTTGACAAAAAGAGCTCTAGAGAGCATCCCACAAGTGAGTTCAAGATCGAACCCAGCTCTGATACCTTTTGCATGCTTTGCATCTTTCATGTTGACAAATTGTTCTATCCTATGGTTTGCTTGCAAGCATGTTAATGGTATTATCTTCCCTTGTGACATGCATGTTTCTTCGCCTTTAGATAATGATGCTTTGTGTGTTGCAACAAAAATGTTGAACAATTTACCTTTCCGATGTTTTGTGTGCAACCACAATTCCTTTAAGAACATGTATTGTCATGAGAGCTTCCAAGAATCTCGTCTTGTTGTTGCAACAAACATAAGGACCACTTGCTCTTTCATTTGGTTTGTTTGCAAACATAATACTTTTGTTTTGGATATTCTTCCTTTTGTGTTTTTGCCAAATTCTCCTAACTTTGCATCAAAGATGTTGATCAAATTTCTATTCGATTGCTTTGAGTGCCACACTAACACATTGTATGGAGTTTTTGAGTTCCCACATTTGGATGATGTTCAAACGATTTCCTTGCACTTGACCTTGCATATGCATTCCATTTGCTATACATGCATTGTACTAATAGTGTTGTGAACAAGAATGGACATGCCACATTTGACATGCTCCTCTATCACGCACGAAAATATTTTGCTTGGTCTTTGTTGTGTGAAGGTACAAGTGCATACACGTCAACCTCTATGGACTATATGTTGACAAGAAGAACCGAAGAGAGTTACCTATGGCTACCCTTCATCGAGCTATCTCTACAAGCTAAGGTGACTTCCTTCTACTTGAGGACTCATGCTATAATCTTCATGAATTGGCTACGCTTTGAGTGTTGCTTTGCTTTTGTTGTGAGCTTTGTAGGCTTCAAGGAAGGTGAAGGAACATTGAAGTGTTGTCAAGTCAATCTTCCCGAGGACGACTATATGGTGAACCCCAGGATCAAGAAGGTCTCTCGACCGCTTCTACTTGGTGATGAGCATGTAGAGTCGAGGACGACTCTTTTTGAAGGGGGGGAGCTGATGTAGCCCGACCTACGGTCGTTACCACATCTTGGTCTCCAACTTACGCCAAGTCGTCATGGACTCCTAAGGTGAACTCGCTCCTCTCCTTGTATGACTTCGACACACCCTTGGATGGCTTGCTACTTCATACGCATACACTGTGCATCATCAGGTACGAAGAGAAGGATCCAAGGAACGGAGGGAAAGCAACCAGTCGCTGCCTGACGCCAGCGGTACTACCGGTTGAGTCGACCGGTACTACCGCTCCAAGCGGTACTACCGGCCCCAGCTACCGGACGCGCCAAGAAGCACCACTCCACGCCCGAGACGCAAGCGGTACTACCGGCCCAGCGACCGGTACTACCGGACAGCGGTACTACCGCACCCTCCTACCGCTCGCCACAGGCGCCTCCGACAGAAGCTCCAGGCCCTCAAGCGGTACTAACGCTCCCGAAGCGGTACTACCGGTGACGACCGGTACTACCGGTTGCCGGACCGGTACTACCGGCCCTGACTGATCTTGAATGCCTGAGTTCGGCCCTGTGCCTTGTAACCCTTCCCATAATTTACCTTTTCATTCCGAAACTACCCTTGTTTAGTGGCTGGCCTATAAATAGAGCCCCCACCCCTCATGTATCCCTTAGGCATAGATGATAGACTAAAGACAACCCCCATTGTGGAATCTCTAGTTTTGCCTCATCCCCTTTACCAAGGGGACCGACTATCGTCACCAACCTCGATTGGACTTTGCATCACGCATCCATCGTTGAACAAGGCCTTGGAGTTCGATGTCTCGTCTCCAAGTTGTCAAGACCCTCCCCAAGGTGTTCTTCCCTCTCCGATGTGGATTTGAGGGAGCACGTTGACCGATCTTTCCTTGCGAGGATTCTATCGGACCGGTGGCCGCCGTTCGGGAGCAATCGGCCTTGTATCGTGTGAGTTTTGCATGTGTTCATCGTGTTCTTCGCGAGGTGTGTGTTCGCTTCCGCTACTTTCTCCCTTTCCCCTCGCTTTCCCATCGATTTGACCACGAGATCCGTGAAGATCGGGCACCCAAGAGGTTAACCCCTCCATCAGAGTCCTTCACTTCTTTTCTCTTTACTTTGTTTTTAGTTTGCTTTGTTTCTTTTGCTTGGTTTTGTTTGCCTCTTTTCAAAAACACAAAAAAATTAGTTCCTGCTCTAGCTGCTACTGTTGTTGTTTTTGTCTTGCCCACCTTTTCCAAAAAGAACTCTGCTAAGAACACCAAGTTGTGTGACTTCACTAGCACCAACAACAATGATTTCCTAAGCACTCCTATTGCTCCGCCTACTCCTGATTCCACCTTTTATGAAATTAAGCCTGCTTTGTTGAATCTTGTGATGAGAGAGCAATTTTTTGGTGCTAGTTCTGATGATGATGCTGCCCATCTCAATAACTTTGTTGAACTTTGTGAGATGCAGAAGTATAAGGATGTAGATGGAGATATTATTAAGATCAAGATTTTTTCCTTTATCCTTGAGAGGAAAAGCTAAAGAATGGTTGCTATCTTTGCCTAAAAATAGTATTGATTCTTGGACTAAGTGCAAAGATGCTTTTATTGGAAAGTACTACCCTCCTGCTAAGATTATATCTATGAGAAGTGACATTATGAAATTTAAACAACTTGATAATGAACATGTTGCTCAAGCTTGGGAAAGAATGAAATCTTTGGTTAAGGACTGTCCCACTCATGGACTCACTGCTTGGATGATTATCCAGACTTTTTATGCAGGTTTAAACTTCTCCTCAAGAAACCTGTTGGATTCAGCTGCTGGAGGTACCTTTATGAGCATCACTTTGGGTGCTGCAACTAGACTCCTTGATAATATGACGGTTAACTACTTTGAATGGCACACTGAGAGAGCTCCACATGGTAATAAGGTAAATTCTGTTGAGGAAACTTCCTCTTTGAGTGATAAGATTGATGTTATTATGGCTATGCTTGTTAATGGGAAAGCTCCTTTAGATCCTAATAGTGTTCCCTTAGCCTCTTTGGTTGCTCAAGAAGAGCAAGTTGATGTGAACTTCATTAGAAACAACAATTTCAATAACAATACTTATGATAATTATAGGCCTTATCCTCCTAGTGGAAGTGCTTATCATGGTAGATCTGGAATGCCTAGTGAAGAAAGGATTCTAGAAGTAGAGAGATCCACTAAGAATTTTATGCAGATGCAATATGAGCAAAATAAGATTTTCACTAAAACTATGGAAGAACAGGCTATTATCTTGAAAAATATTAGTCATCAGCTTGAGAATCTAAATAGATAAATTCCTAGTTTACAGTCAAAAATTTTGAGTGCTGAGAAGAATATATCCTCTTTGTCTGAAGCTCAGTCCTCCTTGATTAATAAAATGGCTGCTAAACCTGAAACCATGGAAAGTACCTTTGCTGCTACTCATGCCATGTAACACCCTCAGAATTGTCCCTATGCAAGTTTTAGCGAAACCCGCCAAACCCGCATAGAAACGATTCAAAGGTGCCCACCAGGCACTTTCGTGCGGGTGGAAACGAAGTAATATCATTACACAATAGTCCACGATGGAACCCACAGAACAGATATATACAACAACGACTCAAAGAGTCAAGAATACAGATATACAATACAAAGATCCAAATCACCTTTAAAACGATATAGCGTCCGAGTATGGACAAGATGCAAATTGAGCTAAGAGCCCTGAAGAATAACCAATGGCGTCCATAACCCTGCCCAGGCCAAGCCGGAAGGGTAACCCTGCTAACGACATCGATCTCAAAACCTGCTTAAACAAAAGGGGTGCCGACAAAGGGCAAAGGAAAAAGAGAGAGCGGTCAGTACTGAGGCCAGTACACGGCGAGGCTAGAATTCGGCGGTCCTCGCCTACATAGGTATGGTGGACTGAAGCGGCAGCGCAACATGCACTAAACAACCTATAGAGACTCGAGATAACTACCGGCTATCAGAGAGGGATAAGAAAGACCTATTCGGGACTATCCTGATACTACCACCAAACATACCCATCCTGGTGTTTCCCCTCGAGACCAAACGAGGAAGTCAACCGAGGAACTCACACAGTTGGCAGTTTTATTTATTCAGTTATCGTTGCAGCAATTACTAGTCAGGTGTAGATAATCATCCTGATAAAATAAGCAGTGGGCCGTTTTAGTTAACTATTCCGTTGTAGTTGCAACACTTACTAGTCAGATACAATTAGCATGAGATATCCCAAAACCCAGCAGTTGTTGGTACTTTTATTTAGCCATTCCGTTATAGTTGCAATACTTACTAGTCAGATACAAAGGTAGCAAGCGTCAACCCAAACAAGCAATTGTTGGCAATTTTATTTAGTCATTCCATTATAGTGAAGCTGATTACTAGTCATTATAAAGTCAAATTTATAGCACTACTTTAGTTATAGTTGACTATGATCGAGATACTATGCTCCAAGTCGTCCATAACCGCGGACACGGCTTTCAGAAAGTTTTACCCTGCAGGGGTGCACAAATAGCAACACACACTCGATCAACCTCGGAAAAACCAAATCAAAACCCAACGAGGCCTTCACGACAAAGCAATCACAGGATTCAGAAATATTTCAGGGGGCCACCCCATTGAGTACACCCGCAACGAAGTTAGCTGACTCCGAGACGGACTCAAGGTTTGCGTCAATGGCTGTAAACGACTGGGAACCCGAAAATGTGACTGGGCTTGTCGATACCGCGAAAACACTCCGCTTACCTAAACAGTACAGGTGCTCCTCGCACAATCGTAAATAAAGCAGTAAAGCATGGCATAAGTACAGGATAGTAAATAAAACCTCAAACTAGTTTGTGGCCCCAAGAAATAAGAATGAATCAAGCTCTGGCTCAGGGGGGTCCCATAAGCCTCCCGGATGTGGATAGCGCGAATATTCAAGGAACAGGTATCAAGTACTCGGGGTCCTACGGGACACAAGTGGACGGTTAACAACCAAATAACATCTATTGCCCACCTGTGCCTCTGCTTACTTACTTCAATTTTAGTTGTTAAACAGGAATTAAAGTGAACGATAAGTAAAACCATGATCATCGCCAACATCAAACATGCGGCAATACACCAACAACTGTGGCACTTGACGACACGCAACAACACTTGAGCAAGCGACTACGACGCGCAAGTCCAACTATCTACCAAACAACAGGTAATAGGATGTGTCCAAGGCAATATAAGGCTGCAAGGGATATCACGGGTACGAAAACTAGAGCAACGCAACACAGATAGCAATAGATCAACAGGAGGGAATAAATACTATAAAAGTAAGATAGGTAGAAAGGGGGAGATGCTCGCCTGAAAACATTGCCGAAGTTTCATCCGAAGATCGGGTCGGCACTCGCATCAACTCAACGGCCTTATCCGCGAAGAAGCAAAACACTAGAATAAACACCGGATGCAATATTTAATACTACGGCAAAAGATCGGGCATGATGCATGTATGATGTATGACATGGCAAAGCTGCGATGCAATTAGGTCATATTAAGCGGAACCGGGGTCCCGATAATTAGTTACTAGGTTCATGTTGTTTAGATACCCGCCATTTAATTGTTGTCTTAACAGGACAAAACATGGCATCGGTTCGCTACACCAATTTAAATGAAGTCCGGAATAAGACAAAGATATCCCGCATATAGACTCCATATTTATCTTAGGTGAATCGGCATAACGCCCCCAAACCCACATGAATATGCATGCAAGCATGAACAAATTAATATGCAACAATTTGGTATTACATTTTTAAAATAGGGCTCGAGAAAAGGGGTCACACATTAGGGTTCGGAAGATCTTGGTTCCGGGGGTTCGGGGTTCGGTCTCAGGGTTCAGGGTTCGACGGGATCGGTCTTCGAAGGTCGGTTGCAGGGTGAAGAGCTTGGCGTTCCGGGAAGAAGGACTTGGTGTGGCGTCGTCGGCATCGGTGCGGGAAGGAGGTCTTGCCGTTCCGTGTCGGTGATCTTGGCGTCTGGGTTCTCGGCGACTTGGCGTCCGGGAAGGGGTACTTGTGGTTTGGCTTCGAGGGTCCGTGATCGATCTTCGGTTTTCCATGAAGAAGTCCTTGACATCCGGCTTCGGTCTTTGGACGGCGCAGAATCTCAGTGTCACCCGGTCTCAGAACATATTACCGAGGAGTGGTAGCCGGAAAGATGTTGTCGTCAACATAGGCTTGGCTCGCGAGGAGAAGCACTTGAACAGCGTCGCGGTGGAGAGGTCACGCCGGCACACATGTCCAACTAGGACACATATGGGTTGGGGAAGACCCGATTTACACCTTGGCTTCATCGATCTCCTCAAAAGGACAGGCCCGACGACCGACGTGGGCGGCACCAGGGGAGAGCACTGGGTTGCCGGAGAGGAGGCCCAAGGCAGCGAGGTACAGGGTGGCCGGCGCAAGGGGCGAGGGCGACGGCGGGTGGAGACGAGGAGGGGCCTCGCGGTCGGGGATGGTCGTGGCGGCGACTCTGCGGCGAGGCAGAGAGGATGCGAGGGGCGGTGTCTCTCCTGACGGCAGAGGAACGAGGGCGCCGTGGGCGGCCAGAGGTTGTAGGGGTGGTCGGCGACGACGGCGGTTGCCGGGGAGGTCGGGGGTGACGAGCTCGCAGCGGGGAGGGCGGCGCTGGTCTTGCAGAGGTGTGCTCGATGGGGGGAACGACGGGCCACGACCAAGGGGTGGCGGTCGCCGGCGGATGCTGGGCTCGACAGGGAAACAGGGAGGGCCGGCTAGAGGAGGAGGGTGGCGGCGAGTGCCGGGCGCGGCTGCTGCTGCCGGGGTGTGGTGGCGGCGTTGGGAGGAAGGACAGGGTGGAGGCGGCGACCCCCGGCGGCGGGGTCACGCGACCGTGGGGCAGGGTCGGTCGGTGTGGGACCAGGAGAGGGGCGCCAGGGGTGTAGCGTGCGTGCAGTGTGGTGTTCGGGGTGGATCGGGTGGTGGCGGCGTGAGCGTGCGATGTGTGGGTGGGTCGGTCCAAGGGTGATGTGGCGTGCACCGATTGGTGCAGGTGAGGTGGAGGGGGGCTGGGTAGATTAGGTTGGGGTAGGAAAAGGGTTTAGGGTTTTCTTTAGATGGGCCGGGTGGTAGATGGTCTGGTCCGGTTGGGCCTCTGGCCTGACCGGCCGGACTGTCTCCCCGGACAAAAACGTTTTATTTATTTTGTTTAGTTTTAAATATTCTTTTGGTAAAATAGTTTAGGCAAACAAAAGATCCAGGCGGACCGAGGGTTTGATTTGAAATAAAAGACGGGGATATTTATAAAACAAATAGAGACTTTTAGAGAAATAGTTTTAGGTTGAAAGATGCATGATGATGACGATGCTCAAATGCAATGTGGCATGATGACATGAGCATGCGGTCATGATGATGCAATGCACAAAAACAACGCGATTTTCTAGTAGTGGTTTTGCGGGATGCCACAATTCGACACCACTAACAATGGATCTCGCCCTCGAGATCCGCCTCATGGTACCGGGAAGAAGGGCGGCGATCTGCGTCTTCTCGCTTCGTGTAGATCCTCGCGACACCACTAACAAGAGGTCGTTGTCCGTGATCGTCGAGAGAACACTCTGGGAACAAAAGGTCGAAGGTGGAGGTATCAACAAATAAAGCCACCCCTAGCTTCGATAGAAAGAGGGAACCGATGCATTCTCCTCCACTTCAATGTACACAAGCGAATAGAGTGAGTAGTCGGCATGGGGGCCAATCCATCACGCACCCAAACTATTACTCTGCACAATCAGTAGAAAAGGGTGCAACCATTCTCGGAATCAGACTGAAGATCTCGACAATCGAGGTTCAGAAACAAAGGAGTGATGCAGACTCTGCATCGGATCTGGCATAGATGATGTCGTCGCATCGGAAACCACCGGAAGGCACGAGAAGGAACAAAGAGAAGTCCACCAGACGAAGGATTCCTCGGATAGCATGAAGACCAGATGTAGCAACACCGTTACCAAAGGAGGAAGCGAAACCCTGAAGGTACGATGGAACCCAACCACGAGAAATCCTGGACTCGAAGAGAGAGAAGAGAGCGGATTAAAAACACACAGAGGTGAGAGGAGAGCAGCAGAGGGGTAAGGAGTAAAATCAGACCTAATCAGAACTATCCAACCGATTTTGCAAAAATAGTTTTGACACTCTACTTCGGCCGTTAGCTAGGTTATCCTACAGGCTGGACTTGTGGGGTATCGCAACTGCTGAGCTCTGATACCACTCTGTAACACCCTCAGAATCGGCCCTATGCAAGTTTTAGCGAAACCCGCCAAACCCGCATAGAAACGATTCAAAGGTGCCCACCAGGCACTTTCGTGCGGGTGGAAACGAAGTAATATCATTACACAATAGTCCACGATGGAACCCACAGAACAGATATATACAACAACGACTCAAAGAGTCTAGAATACAGATATACAATACAAAGATCCAAATCACCTTTAAAACGATATAGCGTCCGAGTACGGACAAGATGCAAATTGAGCTAAGAGCCCTGAAGAATAACCAATGGCGTCCATAACCCTGCCCAGGCCAAGCCGGAAGGGTAACCCTGCTAACGACGTCGATCTCAAAACCTGCTTAAACAAAAGGGGTGCCGACAAAGGGCAAAGGAAAAAGAGAGAGCGGTCAGTACTGAGGCCAGTACACGGCGAGGCTAGAATTCGGCGGTCCTCGCCTACATAGGTATGGTGGACTGAAGCGGCAGCGCAGCATGCACTAAACAACCTATAGAGACTCGAGATAACTGTCGGCTATCAGAGAGGGCTAAGAAAGACCTATTCGGGACTATCCTGATACTACCACCAAACATACCCATCCTGGTGTTTCCCCTCGAGACCAAACGAGGAAGTCAACCGAGGAACTCACACAGTTGGCAGTTTTATTTATTCAGTTATCGTTGCAGCAATTACTAGTCAGGTGTAGATAATCATCCTGATAAAATAAGCAGTGGGCCGTTTTAGTTAACTATTCCGTTGTAGTTGCAACACTTACTAGTCAGATACAATTAGCATGAGATATCCCAAAACCCAGCAGTTGTTGGTACTTTTATTTAGCCATTCCGTTATAGTTGCAATACTTACTAGTCAGATACAAAGGTAGCAAGCGTCAACCCAAACAAGCAATTGTTGGCAATTTTATTTAGTCATTCCATTATAGTGAAGCTGATTACTAGTCATTATAAAGTCAAATTTATAGCACTACTTTAGTTATAGTTGTCTATGATCGAGATACTGTGCTCCAAGTCGTCCATAACCGCGGACACGGCTTTCAGAAAGTTTTACCCTGCAGGGGTGCACAAATAGCAACACACACTCGATCAACCTCGGAAAAACCAAATCAAAACCCAACGAGGCCTTCACGACAAAGCAATCACAGGATTCAGAAATATTTCAGGGGGCCACCCCATTGAGTACACCCGCAACGAAGTTAGCTGACTCCGAGACGGACTCAAGGTTTGCGTCAATGGCTGTAAACGACTGGGAACCCGAAAATGTGACTGGGCTTGTCGATACCGCGAAAACACTCCGCTTACCTAAACAGTACAGGTGCTCCTCGCACAATCGTAAATAAAGCAGTAAAGCATGGCATAAGTACAGGATAGTAAATAAAACCTCAAACTAGTTTGTGGCCCCAAGAAATAAGAATGAATCAAGCTCTGGCTCAGGGGGGTCCCATAAGCCTCCCGGATGTGGATAGCGCGAATATTCAAGGAACAGGTATCAAGTACTCGGGGTCCTACGGGACACAAGTGGACGGTTAACAACCAAATAACATCTATTGCCCACCTGTGCCTCTGCTTACTTACTTCAATTTTAGTTGTTAAACAGGAATTAAAGTGAACGATAAGTAAAACCATGATCATCGCCAACATCAAACATGCGGCAATACACCAACAACTGTGGCACTTGACGACACGCAACAGCACTTGAGCAAGCGACTACGACGCGCAAGTCCAGCTATCTACCAAACAACAGGTAATAGGATGTGTCCAAGGCAATATAAGGCTGCAAGGGATATCACGGGTACGAAAAATAGAGCAACGCAACACAGATAGCAATAGATCAACAGGAGGGAATAAATACTATAAAAGTAAGATAGGTAGAAAGGGGGAGATGCTCGCCTGAAAACATTGCCGAAGTTTCATCCGAAGATCGGGTCGGCACTCGCATCAACTCAACGGCCTTATCCGCGAAGAAGCAAAACACTAGAATAAACACCGGATGCAATATTTAATACTACGGCAAAAGATCGGGCATGATGCATGTATGATGTATGACATGGCAAAGCTGCGATGCAATTAGGTCATATTAAGCGGAACCGGGGTCCCGATAATTAGTTACTAGGTTCATGTTGTTTAGATACCCGCCATTTAATTGTTGTCTTAACAGGACAAAACATGGCATCGATTCGCTACACCAATTTAAATGAAGTCCGGAATAAGACAAAGATATCCCGCATATAGACTCCATATTTATCTTAGGTGAATCGGCATAACGCCCCCAAACCCACATGAATATGCATGCAAGCATGAACAAATTAATATGCAACAATTTGGTATTACATTTTTAAAATAGGGCTCGAGAAAAGGGGTCACACATTAGGGTTCAGAAGATCTTGGTTCCGGGGGTTCGGGGTTCGGTCTCAGGGTTCAGGGTTCGACGGGATCGGTCTTCGAAGGTCGGTTGCAGGGTGAAGAGCTTGGCGTTCCGGGAAGAAGAACTTGGTGTGGCGTCGTCGGCATCGGTGCGGGAAGGAGGTCTTGCCGTTCCGTGTCGGTGATCTTGGCGTCTGGGTTCTCGGCGACTTGGCGTCCGGGAAGGGGTACTTGTGGTTTGGCTTCGAGGGTCCGTGATCGATCTTCGGTTTTCCATGAAGAAGTCCTTGACATCCGGCTTCGGTCTTCGGACGGCGCAGAATCTCAGTGTCACCCGGTCTCAGAACATATTACCGAGGAGTGGTAGCCGGAAAGATCTTGTCGTCAACATAGGCTTGGCTCGCGAGGAGAAGCACTTGAACAGCGTCGCGGTGGAGAGGTCACGCCGGCACACATGTCCAACTAGGACACACATGGGTTGGGGAAGACCCGATTTACACCTTGGCTTCATCGATCTCCTCAAAAGGACAGGCCCGACGACCGACGTGGGCGGCACCAGGGGAGAGCACTGGGTTGCCGGAGAGGAGGCCCAAGGCAGCGAGGTACAGGGTGGCTGGCGCAAGGGGCGAGGGCGACGGCGGGTGGAGACGAGGAGGGGCCTCGCGGTCAGGGATGGTCGTGGCGGCGACTCTGCGGCGAGGCAGAGAGGATGCGAGGGGCGGTGTCTCTCCTGACGGCAGAGGAACGAGGGCGCCGTGGGCGGCCAGAGGTTGCAGGGGTGGTCGGCGACGACGGCGGTTGTCGGGGAGGTCGGGGGTGACGAGCTCGCAGCGGGGAGGGCGGCGCTGGTCCTGCAGAGGTGTGCTCGATGGGGGGAACGACGGGCCACGACCAAGGGGTGGCGGTCGCCGGCGGATGCTGGGCTCGACAGGGAAATAGGGAGGGCTGGCTAGAGGAGGAGGGTGGCGGCGAGTGCCAGGCGCGGCTGCTGCTGCCGGGGTGTGGTGGCAGCGTTGGGAGGAAGGACAGGGTGGAGGCGGCGACCCCCGGCGGCGGGGTCACGCGACCGTGGGGCAGGGTCGGTCGGTGTGGGACCAGGAGAGGGGCGCCAGGGGTGTAGCGTGCGTGCAGTGTGGTGTTCGGGGTGGATCGGGTGGTGGCGGCGTGAGCGTGCGATGTGTGGGTGGGTCGGTCCAAGGGTGATGTGGCGTGCACCGATTGGTGCAGGTGAGGTGGAGGGGGGCTGGGTAGATTAGGTTGGGGTAGGAAAAGGGTTTAGGGTTTTCTTTAGATGGGCCGGGTGGTAGATGGTCTGGTCCGGTTGGGCCTCTGGCCTGACCGGCCGGACTGTCTCCCCGGACAAAAACGTTTTATTTATTTTGTTTAGTTTTAAATATTCTTTTGGTAAAATAGTTTAGGCAAACAAAAGATCCAGGCGGACCGAGGGTTTGATTTGAAATAAAAGACGGGGATATTTATAAAACAAATAGAGACTTTTAGAGAAATAGTTTTAGGTTGAAAGATGCATGATGATGACGATGCTCAAATGCAATGTGGCATGATGACATGAGCATGCGGTCATGATGATGCAATGCACAAAAACAACGCGATTTTCTAGTAGTGGTTTTGCGGGATGCCACATGCCATACAAGTTACTATTGATGGAAATGTTAGGCTGTTAGCTCAACTTCATGCTAAGTGGGAAAGGGAAGCTGAAATTGATAGAAACAATAGTGTGTGCACCATCACCACTAAACCACAAGTAGTCCATGTTCCTCCTCCTACTATGCCTAAGCCTATTGAGCCTAATACTAGTGATGCTAAGTTTAATTTTGATATTGATGGTTGCAATATTTCTGAAGTGATTATGTTCCTACAAAAGCTTGCTAAAAGTCCTGATGCTAGTGATATGCATGTTTCTTTCACCAAACACATTACAGATGCTCTTGTTAAGATTAAGGAAGAAAAGCTAAAACACAAAGCTTCTATTCCTAGGAAAGTAGAAGATAGTTGGGAACCCATTATTAATATACAAGTGAATGACTTTGATCTCAAAGCTTCATGTGATCTTGGTTCTAGTGTCTCTATTATGCCTAGGAAGATTTATGAAATGCTTGATTTGCCACCTTTGGAAGATTGTTATTTGGATGTCCCACTCAATAATAATGCTTAGAATAAACTCATGGGGAGTATTAATGATGTTCTCATTATGGTTAACAATGCTAATGTCTATGTTGATTTCTATGTTTTGGATGTTGAATACAATGCTTCTTGTCCTATTACTTTGGGAAGACCTTTTCTTAGAACTGTTTGTGACATCATTGATATGAAAGAAGGCACCATTAAATATCATTTTCCATTTAATAAAGGTATTGAACACTTCCCTATGAGGAGAGAGAAGTTGCTTTTTGCTCCTCATTGAAAGCAAGGTTTGATGTTAATGCTTCTTCATTTGAAAATACTTGATTCTTCTTGCTTCTTGTGCCTAACTTAAAGGTGTTAAAGAAAAGTACTTGTTGGGAGATAACCCAAGAGTTTTCTTGAGTCTTAGAAGTTATTACTTCAGTAATGACCTCTCCTTATCCTTTTTGTTTGCTTTTTGTGCCAAGAATGACCTCTAATAAGAGGGAAGTAAGATTTGGGAGTTGCTGTCCCGAAAAAGATTTATGTACTCCACCATAAAAATCCATGAGGAGTCTCTGTAACTCGGATTGAGATCAAAATTTATGAATAAATCTGTAGGGTTCGCAGCATAGAAAACAAAAAATTTCCTACGATGTGAACTATATACCAAGATCTGTCTACTAGATACAAACAACGGGCGGATGTATATCCGTAGAGAACATACCCTTGAAGACCGACAAAGCTTAACGAGTTCAACTCGTGGTTGATGTAGACGATCTCTTGCCGATCTCAATATCGAGAGGAAGTCCTAGCGCCGCAAATCAGAGCGCATCCGTGCTCGCACACACGTTCGAGGCACCGAGCAACCTCCGCCTCCTCGCTCCAGCGATGCAGCAGAAGCACAACTCTTTCTTGCCGAATAGCCACCGGGAACATGTATCTCGCTAGTCCGAGACCATGGGGATAAATTCTAGAGGGGGAGAGAGATCCTTCACGAGGAGGTGTGAGAGACAAGTGAGGAGGGGGGCTCCTTTTATAGGAGGAGGGGGGGCACCCAAGGGGGTGGCCGCCGGCCATGGGGGCTGCCCCCTCCCCTCCTTCATTCATGTGGGTGGACACTCCACTCACACAATGCCCTTTAAAATCCCTCCACTCAAAAGTCCACTCAAATTCCCATTAAATTTCCACCAAATTTAATGCAAACTCTCATTAAATAAAACTCTTTTATTTTATTCAGAATTTTGTCAATTACTTTAATGACAAACATTCACAAATAACCCCTTGCTAGAATTCTATTTCACATGCATAACCACTTTATGCAATTTCACCTGAAAACCTGTTTCGGTATCTAGTGAAATAAATTCCTGCGCTTGTTCATTCTTTCGGCATGAAACATTTGCTCCAATTGGATGTCGGTGTCTCTTAAGTGTGTCACCCTACGGTTCGTGAATAATGCGGACATGATCGAGACCCCTCTCGGATCAATAATCAGAAGCGGGATCTGGAGACCCATACTGACTCCCACACATTCAACGATGACTTTCTTGTGATCGTCGGAACCTTTTACGCTAGTATCTTAATCCCTTTGTTTCACGATATATTACATGTCCGAGATTCGATCATCGGTATCTCCATACCCAGTTTGATCTCGTTACCGACATGCACTCTTTTCTCGTTCCTGTGATATAACATTCTAGTGATCAAATCACTTGCTTGCAAGCTAATCAATGTGATATCACCGAGAGGGCCCAGAGTATATCTATCCGTCATCGGGATGAACAAATTCCACTCTCGATCCATGAGCCTCAACATAACACTTTATTAGTTCTGAATCCATCTTTATAATCACCCTGTTACGGTGTGACGTTTGATGTTATCAAGAAACTCTTCCGGTGTTAGTGATTGACATGATCTCATGGTCTAAGGATTAGGATCACTTCGTAAGTTGTTATAGAAATATAAACTCAATGACTTTGATCGTAATGCTATACTTCGGATGAATGTTCATCACACCATTACACTAATGTTGTGATCCCGTTATTAACAACATCCAATGTCCATAATCAGGAAACCTTGATCATCTTGTTAATCAACGAGCTAGTTTATGAGAGAGGCATAACTAGGAACTTTCTGTTTGTTTATTAAACACACATGTATTAACGTTTCCGTATTAATACAATTATAGCATGCAAAATAAACATCTATCATATACTTGGAATACACATAATAAACACTTTATTATTGCCTCTCAGGGCATATTCCCTTCAGTCTCCCACTTGCACTAGAGACAATAATCTAGTTACATAGTGATAAATCTAACACCCATTGAGTTCTGGTGTTGATCATGTTTTGCTCTAGGGAGAGTTTTAGTCAACGGATCTGCTACATTGAGATCCGTATGTACTTTACAAATCTTTATATCTTCATTCTTGACATGCTCGCGGATGGAGTGAAACCGGCGCTTAATATGCTTGGAATGCTTGTGAGACCTTGGCTCTTTGGCATTGGCAATGGCACCATTGTTGTCACAATAGATCACCATTGGGTCCAACACGTTTGCCACCACTCCTAGTTCGGATATGAACTCCTTCATCCAAACTGCTTCCTGAGCCGCTTCTGAAGCAGCAACATATTCAGCCTCCGTTGTTGATCTCGCTACCACAGGTTGTTTGGAGCTCCTCCAACTAACCGCTCCGCCATTCATGAGAAATACGTATCCGGATTGAGACTTAGAGTCATCCGATCGGTGTCAAAGCTAGCGTCGACATAACACTTAGCTACGAGCTCTTCTTCACCTCCGTATACAAGAAACATATCCTTAGTTCTTCGTAAGTACTTAAGGATATTCTTGACCGCTATCCAGTGTTCCGAACCTGGATCCGATTGGTACCTACTAGTCAAACTAATAGCATGTGCCACATCCGGTCTTGTACATAGCATGGCGTACATTATAGAGCCTATGGCTGAAGCATAGGGGACTTTGTCCATTATCTCTCTTTCTTCCGCCGAAGCCGGACTTTGAGTCTCACTCAATGTCTTGCCTTGCAACATAGGTAAGAACCCCTTCTTACTTCCGTCCATTTTAAACTTCTTTAAAATCTTATCAAGGTATGTACTTTGTGATAGCCCTATTAGGCGCCTAGATCTATCTCTATAGATCTTTATGCCTAATATGTATGATGCTTCACCTAGGTCCTTCATTGAAAATTTGCTGTTTAGATAACTTTTAACACTGTTTAAAAGATCTATATCATTTCCGATCAATAATATGTCATCCACATATAATATCAAAAATGCCACATTGCTCCCACTCACTTTCTTGTAAATACAAGCTTCTCCATAAGTTTGGACAAATCCAAACTCTTTGATCACCTCATCAAAGCGGAGATTCCAACTTCGTGATGCTTGCTTCAATCCATAGATGGATCGCCGAAGCTTGCACACCTTGTTAGCATCCTTAGGATCGAAAAAACCCTTTGGTTGTATCATATACAACTCTTCTTCAATATTACCATTGAGAAACGCGGTTTTGACATCCATCTGCCATATCTCATAATCGAAATATGCAGCAATTGCTAACATAATCCTAACTGACTTTAGCATCGCTACGGGAGAGAAAGTCTCATCGTAGTCAACTCCTTGAATTTGTCGAAACCCCTTTGCGACAAGTCGAGCTTTATAGACGGTCACATTACCATCAGCATCAGTTTTCCTTTTGAAAATCCATTTGTTCTCCACGGCCTTTCGGTCGTGAGGTAATTCCACCAAGTTCCAAACTTGATTTTCATACATGGATTCCATCTCGGATTTCATGGCTTCTAACCATTTGTTGGAATCCAGGCTCATCATCGCTTCTTCATACGTCGAAGGGTCATCATTTTCATCAACCATGAAATTCATGACAGGATTTCCATATAGCTCGGGAGCTGCACGCGTCCTGTTTGACCTGCGAGGTTCGGTAGTACTCTCTTTTGGAGTTTCATGATCATTATCATTAGTTCCCTCTTCAACAGGTGGAGCCAACTTCGGAACAACTTCCGGCGCTGTGCTACTCGCCATACTTTGAAGAGAAGGTTCCACAACCTCTTCGAGTTCTACCTTCCGACTACTCACACCTTTCGCGAGAAACTCTTTCTCTAGAAAGGATCCATTCTTGGCAACAAAAACCTTGCCCTCGGATCTGTGATAGAAGGAATACCCAATAGTTTCTTTAGGGTATCCTATGAAGACGCATTTTTCCGCTTTGGGTTCGAGTTTATCCGGTTGAAGTTTATTCACATAAACATCGCATCCCCAAACTTTAAGAAATGACAGCTTAGGTTTGTTTCCAAACCACAATTCATACGGTGTCTTTTCAACGGATTTAGATGGTGCCCGATTTAAAGTGAATGCAGCAGTTTCTAGTGCATAACCCCAAAATGACAACGGCAAGTCCGTCAGAGACATCATAGATCAAACCATATCTAATAAAGTACGATTACGACGTTTCGACACACCATTTCGCTGTGGTGTTCCGGCAGGTGTGAGTTGTGAAACAATTCCACACTCTTTCATGTGAGTGCTAAACTCGTAACTTAGATACTCACCTCCACGGTCGGACCGTAGAAATTTGATCTTTCTATTACGATGATTTTCCACTTCATTCTGAAATTCCTTGAACTTTTCAAAGGTTTCAGACTTGTGTTTCATCAAGTAGATATAACCGTATCTACTCAAATCATCCGTGAAAGTAACAAAATAACGATATCCACCTCGCGCCGACACACTCATTGGACCACATACATCATAATGTATGATTTCCAATAAATATGTCGCCCGTTCCATTGAACCGGAAAACGGCGTTCTAGTCATATTGCCCATAAGGCATGGCTCACATGTATCAAATGATTCATAATCAAGTGATTCAAAAAGTCCATCCGAATGGAGCTTCTTCATGCGTTTAACGCCAATATGACCTAGACGGCAGTGCCACATATATGCGGATATATCATCATTAAGTTTAATCCTTTTAGCATCAACATTATGAATATGTGTAACATTATCATCGAGATCTAATAGAAATAAACTATTCATCATCGGTGCATGACCATAAAAGATTTCATTCATATAAATGGAACAACCATTGTTCTCGGATTTAAATGAATAACTTCTTCGCATCAAACATGATCCAGATACAATGTTCATGCTCAGTGCAGGCACCAGATAACATTTATTCAAGTTTATAACTAATCCCGACGGCAAGTGGAGAGGCAGCGTTCCGACGGCGATCACATCAACGCTTGATCCATTGCCGACACGCATCTTGACCTCACCCCTTGCTATCGGTCGCTTGTTCCGCAGCCCCTGATTCGAGTTACAAATATTAGCAACTGAACCGGTATCAAATACCCAGGTGCTACTGTGAGCACTAGTCAAGTACACATCAATAACATGTATATCATATATACCTTTGTTTTCCTTGCCTGCCTTCTTGTCTGCCAGATACTTGGGGCAGTTGCGCTTCCAGTGGCCAGTCCCCTTACAATAGTAGCACTCAGAATCAGACTTAGGTCCAACTCGGGGTTTCTTTTCAGGCGCGGCAACAGGCTTGCCGCCCTTACTTCCCTTCCGTTTTCCCTTCTTGTCTTTCTTGAAACCAGTGTTCCTATTTATCATCAACACTTGATGTTCCTTTTTGATCTCCACTTCTGTAGTTTTAAGCATTGACAGAAGCTCGGGGAGAGACTTCTTCATGCCTTGCATATTATAGTTCATCACGAAGCTCTTATAGCTAGGTGGCAGAGACTGTACAACACGATGGATGCCTAAGTCAATGGGAATCGATATTCCCAAGGACACAAGCTTATCGGCGTAACCCGACATCTTGAGTACATGCTCACTAACGGAGCTGTGCTCTTCCATCATGCAGCTAAAGAACTTTTCTGAAGCGTTGTAGCTCTCTACAGCAGCATGTGTGTCGAAAATCATTTTCAACTCACCCATTGTATCAAATGCATTGCCGTTTTCGAAACGCTTTCGAAGTTCCGGCTCTAGCCCATACAATATGCCGCAATGAACTAAGTTGTGGTCCTCCTGACGAGTCTGATAGACATTCTTCTCCTCGTCAGGGGCATCATCAAAAGGTGGGGGGCATAACGGTGCTTCTAGCACATATTGCTTTTGTGCAGCAGAGAGGAGAATCCTCAAATTCATGGCCCATTCGGTAAAGTTTCTACCGTTCGTTGCTAGTTTCTCTTTCTCCATGAACACATTGAAATTAAAAGCAGGTGGTGCCATCTACAACAGAATTTGTAAAGTTTAGACTAAGTGTATGATAGATTGAGTTCAACTAATCTATATTACGAATGAACTCCCACTCAAAAACGACATCCCTCGTGCCTTTTTGGTGATTACATGAACCAAATCCACTACACCAAGTCCGATCATCACGTGAGTTGGTATAGCTTCAAAGGCGAGCATCAAATGGGCATCATATCAACTATATGACTCATGCTTAACCTTTCGGTCCGTGTTCCGAGGCCATGTCCGTACATGCTAGGCTCGCCAAGTTAGAACCATAGTATTCGCGTGTGTAACTGTTTTACACCCGAAATATGGTCGTGGATCCAAGAACACCCGATCATCACGTGATGTCTTGGAGCGACGAAAACATAATCGGTGCATACTAAAGGAAGAACACATTCTTATCTTGATATTTAAATGAGGGATCATCTTATTATGCTAACAAAGCGCTAAACAAGCAATATAAGATGCTATCAAACATCATATGTTTATTAGTGAAATTATATGGTTCCCGCATATGATCTCTATCATGTGCATCGTGGTATGATCACTATCATACCTATATGTGTAAATCCAAGGTCTATGGATTTTACACGCTATGTGTGTTGTAAGAGTATCATCTCATACTTCTACTGTCACATCCCAAGATTTTCCAAATCTTGAAATGTGAAAATAAATGAATAAAATAAAACTTTGTTTGATTTTCAAGGCCAGAAGAAACTTTTTGAATTTAAATGGAACTTCAAATCTATCTGGATTAAATAAAATCCTAAAGGGATTCATAAAGATAAACATTTATTAAAGGAAATTAAAATGTTATGGGAATTACTATTTTTGGATTCTTTTAATAACAGATTTGGTTTTCAAAAGAAAAGGTGGATTTATAAAGATTATTTTATAAAGCCAAAATAAACCTTGGCCAAGCTTTGGGAATTAAAACATTTTATTTTAAATAAAATTAGCAAAGGTTTATTTAAATAAATTAATAAGGATTTAATATCCAACTTTATTTAAATAAAAGGTTTTACCAATTTAATTGAAACATTAAAACTTATTAAATTATTTAAAATAAGTTTTCCAAATATTTTATATTCTCAAATAAAAACCTACTGAAGTGTTTCGATTTTATTTTAGATTTTCAAAATAAAGATTTCAATAAAACAAATCCTATTTGAATTAAAAGAATAAGGTCTATTCATTTAATTATTAATGGACTCTAAAATAAAATATTATTTTTATTTTAAACAAGCTTTCCAAATATTCCTTATTTTCAACTACAACCTACTGAATGGTTTAAAATTATTTAGTTCTCAAGAGGAGCTTTGAATTAAATCAAAACCTATGGATTTAATAATTGATTCATCCATTTAATTAAATAATAATAGCCCCTATTATTAAAATTATTAATTTGAATTTGGATTTTGATTCATGTTACTAAACAGAACTAATTTCAATATTACAAAGTTTGGTGTTGTTTGAATTGTTTTGGTTGATGTTTGAAAGTTTGGGAATTCAAAACAGGAAATAGAATTAGAAAAAGGAAAAAGATTCAGAATAAGAAAAAAATAAAGATTAGACCGACCCAACCCAGCAGCCCACTAAGGCCCAGCGCCAGCCCAGCTCCTCTATCCACAGCGAAACGTTTTCCTACCTAAACACTAACCCGAACAGACGCTGACCGGTGGACCCTTCTTCCCTCACTCACTCCGCTGACCAACCGACCCCACGCAGCCAGCTCACCCTTCTTCCTCCTCGCGCTAACGACGCCTGCCGTTGCTGCCTTCAATCCGCGCGATCAATTCGTCTTAATGCCGCGTCTTTACCTCGCCTTGACCATGCAGGATAAATCGCCAGTGTCCCTTCTTCATTTCCCCTCTGACTCCTTCCCCAATCACGCCCCCAGGCCGTCCCGATTTCTCCCCGAGCACCCTCTGTTCCGACGAAGTCCAGAGGCGATTCCGGCGACTCGACACCACCTCCTGCCTCCCCGAGCACACGAGCACGCTCACCACACCCTGGCACATCTTTCTGTGCCATTCATTCATCCGCGGGTACCCTACAGCGTTGGCAACGTCGACGACCTGCAGCACCGCCGTCTGCCCTCTTCTCCGACGACGTCCCCAGGTAGTACCTGACCTCCCCTCCTTTCCCCGTGGACACTATGATGATCTCAAGGCTCGTGCGAACCTAACAGCATCTTCCATTTGTCCTAGGACGCCCCCTATCCTCGCCCTCGACGACCTCCTGAACCGCCCGAGGCCCAGCTCGTCTCCGGCGAGCAATCGCAGCTGCCCCCTAGCGCCCCTCGACGGACAAGTACCACGCTGAGCACCAGCGAGCGTCAGCGATTCCGGTGAGCATCTCCCCACCCTCCTTTGCTTCCTGTACCGCCGGCGCCGTCATCGACTGGCCGCTCCGCCGCTAGCCACCGTCGTCGCGCCGCCAACTTCTGGCAAGCCAGTAGGAGCCGTTCGATCTAGATCGGGCGGGCACGATAGAGTCACTTAAACCGCGAAAGGGTATGCCCTCAGTACCGCACGATCTAATTAGATCCAAGGGCTATCACGCGTGATCCAGCCGAACCGGTATCGCCCAGTTAGAAAGCGCCGCGTGTCACTGTTCTGTTTAAAAACTGATTTGAAAACAGAATGTTTTGTGAATTTCAAACCCTTATAACTTTGGATCCACATGTCCAAAAATTACAAATTTTATGTCGTTGGATTCAGGAGAGCAAGCCCTAGCCAACTGTGGAATTGGTTTAGCCAATAGTATTTGTTAGTTTGCTTGTTTTTGCAGATTCTTTTGTGAGCTTGTTTAGAGTATAAAAATTGTTTAAAATTGATTTTAGGGTTAAAACTTTTGCAAAATGGTTTGTTTTGACCTTACTGACCCTAGGAACCAACCCTTGGTGTTAAAAATGATTTTGGTAAAATTTAGGTTGAATTATTTGACATTAGCCATTTTCTAGCCAAATAAAATTATTGATTTTATTATGAAAATGTTTTTGCAAAGAAAACTTTGGGAAAATGGTTTAGACCAAACCTACTGACCCAAAACACCAAGTTTTGCAATAGCAACTCATTTGGTGAGAAACATAAAGTTTTACTTTGATAAAAATAATTTTCACCACATAAAATAATGATTAGATTTAAAAATGGTTTATGGACCAAAACCCTTTTGCAATTGACTTTGCCATTTTGGTGAATGACCAGTTTGGAACTTACAAAGTTTAGAAGCCTAGTGGAAACCACCTTTACAATTAGAACCATCTTTTACATGCTTGCATGCATTACTTTGACTTTATCATTTTATGTGTTGTTTTGCTTGATTGGTAGATTGAGTTTGTGCCTTGTTTGATTGAATTGTAGTGACTTGAAGAGTGTGTTTGTTGCAAGGACAAGGAGTGAACCCAAACTCTACCAAAAAGGCAAGTGATGCTTCATACTTTCTATCCCATTACTTTCACTATGCATTAGTGATTTTACTAAGTAAAACTTGCATGGATTTTGCTAAGTATAAACCTTACTATAGGAAAACTAGTAGATGAAACCTTAGTGGAAATTTTCCTAAGTTAAGATTCCTACTACTATCAAGCTTAGCCTAGCTAATAGAAAACATGGGTGGAATATATATTCACACTATGGAAAAATATTCTAAGTCTGAGGACTTGTGATTTTGTCTAATAAAATAACTAAGTTAATGAATCACCTGGGTGGAATGGGAAGGCTTGGTGGTGTTTGGTTGAGTGGTTACACAAGGCCAGGGGACTGGTGAACCTTGTGTATCTCACTTGTGGATTGCCACCTAGGAACAAAGAGATTTGAGATGTCAAATGTTGAGAAGCTTCAAGTGCAACCACTTGGCAATATGGGCTCTGCCATGATCATATAGGTTGCAAGAACTTAGCCATATGGACAGTGGGTGGTAGTGTTTGATAGGTTGGAGCGCGTCCATTTTGGTCTAAGGGAAGGCTTCTGAAAGATCTTGTCTTGGGAAACCAAGTCTTGTGGGGAAAGTGCACCACCTCTGCAGAGTGTAAAACCTAAGTACTTAGCCATGTCCCTGGTAAAGGACAATTTGAGCATCAAGACATGGAAGCAATCAAGAATCTCATCATTCAAATTTCTAAAGTTAAAATCTTGTGGATTGAACAAGGGTTGTTTGAAATCTTCAATCTTTGATTGGGAGATGCCTTGCAAAGGATCTTCAATCTTTGATTGAGAAAAATGATTTTGTCAAAGCAAAAACTTAGTATTTTCAAATGACAAGGAAAAATCTATTTTGAGCAATGCAAGCCTCAACTCCACTTAGCCAAATGCATATAGATGATGGACTCCACTATACTACCATAGTATCACTTTCCAATACAATTCAAATGTATTGACCCTTTGTGGCTGTAACTTGTATGTTGCAGGTTTGATTTATTTTAGTGAAGATTGATTGATTAGGATTACAAAGTGTACAACCAACATCTGCCTGTGGCACTTTGAAGATGAAGGACCCCATGACTATAGTTATTCCGCTGCAATGTAATGTAATAGCCAAATGAGCTATGTTTGATGTAATAAAATTATGTTATTCCTGGTTATAAAGTTATATTATGACCTTTGTTTCTTGATATTACATCTTAACTGTGGATGCTAGCTATTGATCCAGGGACTAGCATTGTAAAACATAGGAGGAATCTACCCTATTAGGTTGAAACCACTACAGATGGTATCAGAGCATTGTGTTGCCTGTAGGATTTGTAAACCTAGGATTGGACAAAAACCCTTAGAAAAATAGGAGTTGTACTTGTTCCAAAAACTTATTTACAAAAACACTTGTAAACTCTTTCCTCAACCATTTTGGTTTCAACTCTACTTCTCTTCTATTTCAACTTGATGGAAAAACCTAGCCATGGCCAAAGATTACACCATGTGCAAAGGATGACTTCAACTTCTTCAACTCTAATGACTTCAACACCTTCAGCATATTCACCAAGGACTTCCAACTTGGAAACTACTAAGGACCGCAAGTGGAACAAGGAAATCTTGCTCAAGAATTAGAGACTGAGGGAATGCAAAAGTTAGAAGGAGCTTGCATCACTTGAAGTTTTGTGACCAAGGAGTTTTTCTCAAGGAAAACTTGATCTCATGTAGAAAGAAGAATCAACCAAGAAAGATGGAAAGATCACAAGTGAACCATATAGATGGACCACCATAATTTAGTTAAGTCAAACACACCAACTTATGTGGTGTAACAAAATATTTTTGTTGCCTAAGTATGTGCTTGAACTTGTATTTGAGTGAAATGTTTTTTTGTTTGTGATTGCTTGCACATTGCTTGTGTGAATTGTGGTGTGTGTGTGGTTAGAATTGATTCCTTAGAAATATTTTGCCAATTCTAATCCCTACCCAACCCAAACAGATGACTACTCCAAGAAACCCCAACATCAAGGTTGATGACACCAACAACAACCAAGAGAAAAGCATGAAAGAGCTCATAGCAACCCAGAACCAGTTAAACCAACTGACAGCTCAGTTCATAGCCAACAACAGTGATAAAGATCCAGCACTGCAAAAGTTTTTGGAGGAACAATCCCAACTGATGCTTAAGGTGACTAATCAAATGATCAGCATGGAAGAAAACTATTCCAAAAGAGTGTATGATAACAAGGATGACAAGAATGTTATTCTAGATGGAGCCCCAGCTTGCATTACTTGTGGAGACAAGGATCATACTTCCAAGGAGCATGAAGGACAATGCCCCAATTGTGAAGAAGAACATCCTATTGGACAATGTCCTACCTCTCAAGCTACTTGCTACCTCTGTGAAGGAAGTGAACATATTCCTATCCAATGCCCCATTTACTCCATGGTGGAACAAAGGAAACAAGAAGGATCAAAATCTACCAAAGGAAAAGGACCACTTATACCCCCAAACAAGACAATCTACTTCAAAGGATCAAAGAAACCCAAGAAACCAAGACAAGACATGCACCTTGTGCAATGCCGTAAATGTAAGGAAATGGGACACTATTCCAGTGAGTGCCCAGAGAACAAGAAAAGTAAGGGAATTGACCAAGTGGTGTGCAACAACTGCAAAGAACCAGGCCATTATGTAGCAACTTGTCCACAAGAACAACGCAAAGAACTCCAAGATATCCACTGTTTCAACTGCAAGAATCCAGGACATTATGCAAGCAACTGTCCAGAAAAGATGAAGAACAAGTTGAACAAGCCTATGGAGAAACTCAACCTTGGCCCATGAGTCAAGCATGGAAATTAAGGACATAAATGCAACTGTTTGCTTAGAGAAAGTATTTCTCATGATCCCAAGAAGGACAATATGTAATTTTTGTTTGAAAATTTTAAGGGTGGTAGTACCCTAGTTGTTTTGAGCCAACTTGTAACCCTAGCCTCCCCAAATCTCGGGACGAGATTTATTTTAAGGGTGGTAGCCTGTCACATCCCAAATCTCGCGTGTGTAACTGTTTTACACCCGAAATATGGTCGTGGATCCAAGAACACCCGATCATCACGTGATGTCTTGGAGCGACGAAAACATAATCGGTGCATACTAAAAGAAGAACACATTCTTATCTTGATATTTAAATGAGGGATCATCTTATTATGCTAACAAAGCGCTAAACAAGCAATATAAGATGCTATCAAACATCATATGTTTATTAGTGAAATTATATGGTTCCCGCATATGATCTCTATCATGTGCATCGTGGTATGATCACTATCATACCTATATGTGTAAATCCAAGGTCTATGGATTTTACACGCTATGTGTGTTGTAAGAGTATCATCTCATACTTCTACTGTCACATCCCAAGATTTTCCAAATCTTGAAATGTGAAAATAAATGAATAAAATAAAACTTTGTTTGATTTTCAAGGCCAGAAGAAACTTTTTGAATTTAAATGGAACTTCAAATCTATCTGGATTAAATAAAATCCTAAAGGGATTCATAAAGATAAACATTTATTAAAGGAAATTAAAATGTTATGGGAATTACTATTTTTTGATTCTTTTAATAACAGATTTGGTTTTCAAAAGAAAAGGTGGATTTATAAAGATTATTTTATAAAGCCAAAATAAACCTTGGCCAAGCTTTGGGAATTAAAACATTTTATTTTAAATAAAATTAGCAAATGTTTATTTAAATAAATTAATAAGGATTTAATATCCAACTTTATTTAAATAAAAGGTTTTACCAATTTAATTGAAACATCAAAACTTATTAAATTATTTAAAATAAGTTTTCCAAATATTTTATATTCTCAAATAAAAACCTACTGAAGTGTTTCGATTTTATTTTAGATTTTCAAAATAAAGATTTCAATAAAACAAATCCTATTTGAATTAAAAGAATAAGGTCTATTCATTTAATTATTAATGGACTCTAAAATAAAATATTATTTTTATTTTAAACAAGCTTTCCAAATATTCCTTATTTTCAACTACAACCTACTGAATGGTTTAAAATTATTTAGTTCTCAAGAGGAGCCTTGAATTAAATCAAAACCTATGGATTTAATAATTGATACATCCATTTAATTAAATAATAATAGCCCCTATTATTAAAATTATTAATTTGAATTTGGATTTTGATTCATGTTACTAAACAGAACTAATTTCAATATTACAAAGTTTGGTGTTGTTTGAATTGTTTTGGTTGATGTTTGAAAGTTTGGGAATTCAAAACAGGAAATAGAATTAGAAAAAGGAAAAAGATTCAGAATAAGAAAAAAATAAAGATTAGACCGACCCAACCCAGCAGCCCACTAAGGCCCAGCGCCAGCCCAGCTCCTCTATCCACAGCGAAACGTTTTCCTACCTAAACACTAACCCGAACAGACGCTGACCGGTGGACCCTTCTTCCCTCACTCACTTCGCTGACCAACCGACCCCACGCAGCCAGCTCACCCTTCTTCCTCCTCGCGCTAACGACGCCTGCCGTTGCTGGCTTCAATCCGCGCGATCAATTCGTCTTAATGCCGCGTCTTTACCTCGCCTTGACCATGCAGGATAAATCGCCAGCGTCCCTTCTTCATTTCCCCTCTGACTCCTTCCCCAATCACGCCCCCAGTCCGTCCCAATTTCTCCCCGAGCACCCTCTGTTCCGACGAAGTCCAGAGCCGATTCCGGCGACTCGACACCACCTCCTGCCTCCCCGAGCACACGAGCACGCTCACCACACCCTGGAGCATCTTTCTGTGCCGTTCATTCATCCGCGGGTACCCTACAGCATCGGCAACGTCGACGACCTGCAGCACCGCCGTCTGCCCTCTTCTCCGACGACGTCCCCAGGTAGTACCTGACATCCCCTCCTTTCCCCGTGGACACGATGATGATCTCCAGGCTGGTGCGAACCTAACAGCATCTTCCATTTGTCCTAGGACGCCCCCTATCCTTGCCCTCGACGACCTCCTGAACCGCCCGATGCCCAGCTCGTCTCCGGCGAGCAATCGCAGCTGCCCCCTAGCGCCCCTCGACGGACAAGTACCACGTTGAGCACCAGCGAGCGTCAGCGATTCCGGTGAGCATCTCCCCACCCTCCTTTGCTTCCTGTACCGCCGACGCCATCATCGACTGGCCGCTCCGCCGCTAGCCACCGTCGTCGCGCCGCCAACTTCTGGCAAGCCAGTAGGAGCCGTTCGATCTAGATCGGGCGGGCACGATAGAGTCACTTAAACCGCGAAAGGATATGCGCTCAGTACCGCACGATATAATTAGATCCAAGGGATATCACGCGTGATCCAGCCGAACCGGTATCGCCCAGTTAGAAAGCGCCGCGTGTCACTGTTCTGTTTAAAAACTGATTTGAAAACAGAATGTTTTGTGAATTTCAAACCCTTATAACTTTGGATCCACACGTCCAAAAATTACAAATTTTATGTCTTTGGATTCAGGAGAGCAAGCCCTAGCCAACTGTGGAATTGGTTTAGCCAATAGTATTTGTTAGTTTGCTTGTTTTTGCAGATTCTTTTGTGAGCTTGTTTAGAGTATAAAAATTGTTTAAAATTGATTTTAGGGTTAAAACTTTTGCAAAATGGTTTGTTGTGACCTTACTGACCCTAGGAACCAACCCTTGGTGTTAAAAATGATTTTGGTAAAATTTAGGATGAATTATTTGACATTAGCCATTTTCTAGCCAAATAAAATTATTGATTTTATTATGAAAATGTTTTTGCAAAGAAAACTTTGGGAAAATGGTTTAGACCAAACCTACTGACCCAAAACACCAAGTTTTGCAATAGCAACTCATTTGGTGAGAAACATAAAGTTTTACTTTGATAAAAATAATTTTCACCACATAAAATAATGATTAGATTTAAAAATGGTTTATGGACCAAAACCCTTTTGCAATTGACTTTGCCATTTTGGTGAATGACCAATTTGGAACTTACAAAGTTTAGAAGCCTAGTGGAAACCACTTTTACAATTAGAACCATCTTTTGCATGCTTGCATGCATTACTTTGACTTTATCATTTTATGTGTTGTTTTGCTTGATTGGTAGATTGAGTTTGTGCCTTGTTTGATTGAATTGTAGTGACTTGAAGAGTGTGTTTGTTGCAAGGACAAGGAGTGAACCCAAACTCTACCAAAAAGGCAAGTGATGCTTCATACTTTCTATCCCATTACTTTCACTATGCATTAGTGATTTTACTAAGTAAAACTTGCATGGATTTTGCTAAGTATAAACCTTACTATAGGAAAACTAGTAGATGAAACCTTAGTGGAAATCTTCCTAAGTTAAGATTCCTACTACTATCAAGCTTAGCCTAGCTAATAGAAAACATGGGTGGAATATATATTCACACTATGGAAAAATATTCTAAGTCTGAGGACTTGTGATTTTGTCTAATAAAACAACTAAGTTAATGAATCACCTGGGTGGAATGGGAAGGCTTGGTGGTGTTTGGTTGAGTGGTTACACAAGGCCAGGGGACTGGTGAACCTTGTGTATCTCACTTGTGGATTGCCACCCAGGAACAAAGAGATTTGAGATGTCAAATGTTGAGAAGCTTCAAGTGCAACCACTTGGCAATATGGGCTCTGCCATGATCATATAGGTTGCAAGAACTTAGCCATATGGACAGTGGGTGGTAGTGTTTGATAGGTTGGAGCGCGTCCATTTTGGTCTAAGGGAAGGCTTCTGAAAGATCTTGTCTTGGGAAACCAAGTCTTGTGGGGAAAGTGCACCACCTCTGCAGAGTGTAAAACCTAAGTACTTAGCCATGTCCCTGGTAAAGGACAATTTGAGCATCAAGACATGGAAGCAATCAAGAATCTCATCATTCAAATTTCTAAAGTTAAAATCTCGTGGATTGAACAAGGGTTGTTTGAAATCTTCAATCTTTGATTGGGAGATGCCTTGCAAAGGATCTTCAATCTTTGATTGAGAAAAATGATTTTGTCAAAGCAAAAACTTAGTATTTTCAAATGACAAGGAAAAATCTATTTTGAGCAATGCAAGCCTCAACTCCACTTAGCCAAATGCATATAGATGATAGACTCCACTATACTACCATAGTATCACTTGCCAATACAATTCAAATGTATTGACCCTTTGTGGCTGTAACTTGTATGTTGCAGGTTTGATTTATTTTAGTGAAGATTGATTGATTAGGATTACAAAGTCTACAACCAACATCTGCCTGTGGCACTTTGAAGATGAAGGACCCCATGACTATAGTTATTCCGCTGCAATGTAATGTAATAGCCAAATGAGCTATGTTTGATGTAATAAACTTATGTTATTCCTGGTTATAAAGTTATATTATGACCTTTGTTTCTTGATATTACATCTTAACTGTGGATGCTAGCTATTGATCCAGGGACTAGCATTGTAAAACACAGGAGGAATCTACCCTATTAGGTTGAAACCACTACATCTACTTACAACACTACCATATCATAACACTAGCCCAGCAATAATCTAAACTAGACGCCTCTAATTTATCCATTGCAAGTTTTACGTGGCTTAGGGCTTTCGAGATAGAACCGTTCTTATCTACGAACATGAACCACAACGAGGATAATCAAATTGTTGACAACTCGCTTGCAAAATAGATATTGACTATAGTAGGAGAGACAAACACCCGATAGCCACTTATGCAAACTAGTTGCATGTCAAGCGTGGAACAGGTCTCATGTGCGAGGACATGTAAAGTTTGTCCGGGCCGCTTCATCCCACTATGCCACCAATATCCAAAATTACAACAAAGGAGCAACAACATGATCATCATCGCCCACATACTCATATGTGTACTACCCGTGTAAAGTATCTACGCATAGATCCGGCTCTGATACCACTGTAGGGTTCACAGCATAGAAAACAAAAAATTTTCCTACGATGTGAACTATATACCAAGATCTATCTACTAGATACAAACAACGGGTGGATGTATATCCGTAGAGAACATACCCTTGAAGACCGACAAAGCTTAACGGGTTCAACTCGTGGTTGATGTAGACGATCTCTTGCCGATCTCAAGATCGAGAGGAAGTCCTAGCGCCGCAAATCAGCAGCGCATCCGTGCTCGCACACACGTTCGAGGCACCGAGCAACCTCCGCCTCCTCGCTCCAGCGATGCAGCGGAAGCACAACTCTTTCTTGCCGAATAGCCACCGGGAACATGTATCTCGCTAGTCCGAGACCATGGGGATAAATTCTAGAGGGGGAGAGAGATTCTTCACGAGGAGGTGTGAGAGACAAGTGAGGAGGGGGGCTCCTTTTATAGGAGGAGGGGGGCACCCAAGGGGGTGGCCGCCGGCCATGGGGGCTGCCCCCTCCCCTCCTTCATTCATGTGGGTGGACACTCCACTCACAAAATGCCCTTTAAAATCCCTCCACTCAAAAGTCCACTCAAATTCCCATTAAATTTCCACCAAATTTAATGCAAACTCTCATTAAATAAAACTCTTTTATTTTATTCAGAATTTTGTCAATTACTTTAATGACAAACATTCACAAATAACCCCTTGCTAGAATTCTATTTCACATGCATAACCACTTTATGCAATTTCACCCGAAAACCTGTTTCGGTATCTAGTGAAGTAAATTCCTGCGCTTGTTCATTCTTTCGGCATGAAACATTTGCTCCAATTGGATGTCGGTGTCTCTTAAGTGTGTCACCCTACGGTTCGTGAATAATGCGGACATGATCGAGACCCCTCTCGGATCAATAATCAGAAGCGGGATCTGGAGACCCATACTGACTCCCACACATTCAACGATGACTTTCTTGTGATCGTCGAAACCTTTTACGCTAGTATCTTAATCCCTTTGTTTCACGATATATTACATGTCCGAGATTCGATCATCGGTATCTCCATACCTAGTTTGATCTTGTTACCGACATGCACTCTTTTCTCATTCCTGTGATATAACAGTCTAGTGATCAAATCACTTGCTTGCAAGCTAATCAATGTGATATCACCGAGAGGGCCCAGAGTATATCTATCCGTCATCGGGATGAACAAATTCCACTCTCGATCCATGAGCCTCAACATAACACTTTATTAGTTCTGAATCCATCTTTATAATCACCCTGTTACGGTGTGACGTTTGATGTTATCAAGAAACTCTTCCGGTGTTAGTGATTGACATGATCTCATGGTCTAAGGATTAGGATCACTTCGTAAGTTGTTATAGCAATATAAACTCAATGACTTTGATCGTAATGCTATACTTCGGATGAATGTTCATCACACCATTACACTAATGTTGTGATCCCGTTATTAACAACATCCAATGTCCATGATCAGGAAACCTTGATCATCTTGTTAATCAACGAGCTAGTTTATGAGAGAGGCATAACTAGGAACTTTCTGTTTGTTTATTAAACACACATGTATTAACGTTTCCGTATTAATAAAATTATAGCATGCAAAATAAACATCTATCATATACTTGGAATACACATAATAAACACTTTATTATTGCCTCTCAGGGCATATTCCCTTCAAAATCCCCCAGTATGTTAGATAACTTTCGTTAGTTCAACACTTTTTGATTTGAGCAACAGAAGATGTTCGAAAAAATCGGTTTCTACATGCTGGTCTCTTTTGATAGATTTGTGCCATTATTTGCATTTCCTTTTTATTGATTACTTTTTGAGTTCTCTTTTGGGGAATTGAGCTTTTTGAAGGAGTTGCTACAGTAGCTTGTGTTTTTAGTGAAAAGTCTTGCTGTTCCAAAGCTTTGCCTAAGGTCTAATATCTTTTGAATACACTAATGTTGCTAATGAAGAATTGTGTGAAGTTTTGTATGAAGGAAAATTTTCAGGTGTAAAGGAAGAATGATGTAATGAGAAGAAGAATGGACAAAATCTCAAGCTTGGGGATGCCACCCCGTGTCACCCCAAGAAGTATTCAAGAGGTACAAGCGTCAAAGCTTGGGGATACCTAAGGCATACCCTTCTTCATCAATAAAAAGCCCAGGTTTGTCTAGACACTTCGTTTTTATTGTTTCATGCACTGTTGTGTTGTTTTTGGAGCGTCTTAGTTTTCGTTTGCTTTGCTTAGCTTTGTTTAGTTTAATTGAATAAAGTAGGAAGTTTGCTTTGCTTAGTTTTCATCAACTTCGACCTCGATGATGTTACTAGCGGGTACCCATCAGCGATCGGCTCGATGGAAATCGTCGAAGTCCTGAGGTTGACCGCGAAGACGGATGTGTACTCTGAGCTGGTGCTGGCGATGGGCGACCTTCTGTCGTACCAGGAGACGATCGCGGCTCCAAATGACTCTGATACGGCGCACTGTGACTTCAAGATGGAGCTACCGTTCCGTTCGGTGATGGTGGGCAGCTTGACGACGTACCCCTCGAACCCACGGGTGCTCTTCATCTGCGTTCGTGGTGGTGGCAGCGCATCATCCTCGAAGCCTATGAATTAGACAGTTTGCCGACTGGCTTTTGTATTAGTAGAAGTAGAAATGTTTGTGCCCTTGTAAGCGAACAATATTTTGTTGCCGTAAGGAATGGAAGTATGTTGAGTCAGTTCGATTTGAGTTCGGATTGTTTTGTTGTGAGAGTCCCCGAGCGTGTCCGCCCTTTAATGGGGTTTACCTTGTGTTTATATATGTGTGTTTGTGGTTTGTTTAGTTAGTTGAGGTCGACTCGTCGTGGCTTGGAAAGCCAGTCGTTTGGCGACCCCAAGGGGTGCTCTGTATTAAGCCATTTTCCCAGACGCGAACGGGGTCGGTTGGGCGATTCCCCGAGCGTGGTACTTAGCCGTTCTAGTTGCATGCCCAAGGTAGGTGAGGAAGAATCGCGTTGTACATGGTGCGTCACTCCACCTGACTCGAGGAGCTAGACACGTGGCGAGTCCAGGGCGCGCTCTCATACTTGGTGTGTTCCCGAGCCACACAATATTAGACTGAAGCGAGTCCCCGAGTGTGGTACTTAACCGTTTGAGTCACTGCACCGAGGATGCGGAGGACCAGGTCGATGTATGAAGCGTGTGCAGTTGTCTTGGCCCGGTGGGCCAGTCGAGTGGGGCGACTTCGACGGGGGCTCCGGGTTGGTGTTTTTCGTGGACGAGGCAAGGCCCGAATTTCTTTGATGCCCTTGCATCGCACTACTTAGTTGTGCCGGTCGCGCTGCCAAGGATTGAGTTCCGTGAGTAGCATGTTGCTGTGATTACGAGTGCGATTGGAACAAGATTTGGAGATTAGGCACAATTTGTGCGAGTCGAATGTATTTTATTACATGGAAGGGGGAATACATGTCGGAGTTCTAGGTGTAGAACTTCCTTAGGAGATTTACATTCCACGGCCGGTTGACGTCGAGCTGTCCGTCACCTCGAACGTCGATGAGGTAGTAGGCGTCGTTGCCGAGGACTCGCCCTATAGCGAATGGTCCCTCCAATGGGGGAGAGAGCTTGTGCATTCCCTTTGAAAGGATACATATGTCGCCTAGAGGGGGTGAATAGGCGATTAAAACTTTTCCGGGAGTGGCTCAACAAAGGTGGAATAAAACTAATGTTTACTTTGTTAAGCACAAAACCTAGAACAATCTAGGTTTCACCTATGTGCACCAACAACTTATGCTAAGCAAGACAAACAACTATGTGATAGCAAGATATATACTTCAAGCACGAAGGCTATCACAAAGTAAAGTGCATAAGTAAGAGCTCAGGTATAGAGATAACCGAGGCACGCGGGGACGACGATATTTTACCGAGTTCCTCCCAACATGGAGTACGTCTCGTTTGGAGAGGGGGTGGTATCTAACCACCTACGCCACAAAAGGCCTCCCTTATTCTCCGGTGAATCTCACCCCAACGAGATCGACCCACACATCCACTATCGGTGCACTTGTCGATGGTAAACCGGAAACTCTCAAAGGTTGGGGAACTTCTCCACAACTTAATTGGAGGCTCCCAACAAACGCCACCAAGGCCACAACCTACAACACCAACAAACCGTCTAGGGTTCCAAGAACCCAAGAGTAAAAAGCTTCTCAACTTTCACTCACCAAATCCTCCGAGGAGAACTCAAACCGATGCACCAAATGCAAGACACATGAACACCACAAAGATGCTCTAATCCCTCACTCTCAAGTTCCAACAAAGCTACTAAAGCTATTGGGGGAACAAGAGAGGAGGAATCAAAGAGGGACACAAAATCCCCCAAAATCTAGATCCCCAAAGATACACTCACAAAGAGATGTTTTGGTTTGGTCAAAACGTGGATCTAGATCTCCTCTCTCTTCCACTCAAATATGGGCAAGAATCATCAGAGGGGAAGAGATTAATCAAGCTTTTAGAAGTGGGGCAAATGGGGGCAAAGATTAGACAAATAGAGGAGGAAGAAGCGGTCCAAATGCTAAAAGGGGAAAGCTATTTAAAGGACGGGGCAAATTCTGCCCGTTGGGGCGTTTTCAAGAACGGACCGGTAGTACCAGCACAACAACGCATGCGAGAAAGGGCAGGATGACATCATGTGCCAGAGCAGATTGAGCGGGGCCAGCAGGCGTTGCGCGCGCGAGCGGACACAGCGAGCCCAACGAGGTGCGCGGTACAGGGCGAGGCAGCATGCGTGTGCGGGTTAACGGGCGAGCCAGCGCGCAAGGCTCGCGCGAGCCAGAGCGGCTACACGCGCGAGGCGTGCGGGTGGCAGTTGCGGGCCCAGCGAGCGAGGCGTGCGCGAGCCATGTAGACGCGGGAGGCAGGGCGGGTGAGTGCTGCGCGCACGAGCGGTGGCGGCAGGTCAACGCATGCGGGAGATCGAAGTGGGGCGCGACGCAGGCGCAAGGCAGCTGGGCCGGGATGCAGGCACGGCAGGCTATACGGGGTGCTCCTAGGCCGGCCGGTAGTACCAGCCCACCCGGGCGATACTACCGGGCCTGACCGGTAGAGCCGGACCAAACTGCTGGACGAGGCAGTAGCCAGCGCGCGCGCACAGGGCTGGTACAGACGCATTCGGTACTGGGCCTTGTAGTAGCAGACGACCCAGAAAACATCTTTTCCTTTTTCTTTCATAAATCAAATAGGTAGATATTCAAATGGCTATAACTTTTGATTGGTAACTCCGATCGACCCGATTCCAAGTGCGTTGGAAAGAGGACGACATGAGCTACCCTATACTGGTTATCACCAAGTGATGAAGTATCAAGTATAATAATGTAAGATACCGCACTTGGTGAGAAACCGGAAAGCCGCCAAGATCAAAATCGCAACAAGATACAAACGGAAGATCCGATTTTGATGAACAAGAGCTTGTTATGGAGATTACCACAAGATCTAAATCCTCACATGGATAATACCAAATATGATGATGCAAGTATGCAAAGGTTTGAGCTCTCTTCGAACGATATGATCGAGTTACTCATTCGAGAGCCCCTCTTGATAGTACGGTTATCTATCCTAAACCCGGTCTCCCACACACAACATGAGACCGGCAAAAGGAAAAACCTATCAAGATTATACCTTTGCCTTGAGCATTCCACTTGAGCTCGATGTAGACGAACTTGACCTTCCCAAGATGGAACACCTTTCTTGATTCCTCATCATCGATCCATGATCATCGAGGATGACAAGCATCAAACATGATATCTTCTATAGATGGCACATTTTGATCTTGCACAACACATCTTCTTCTCATTTCATCTATCTTAAAGCCAACACATGATCCAAGCAATGCCGATGGACAATTCCTACAAGTACAACTTAAGAGCAAGTATAATAAGGCTTAGTCAGCAGGCTATAAGCATTAAAATACTATACATTTGCTTAGTTGGATGAGAGAGGGAAGGAGAGAGAAGAGAAGCGGGCTCTTAGTTAAGAGCCGGCTGCAGCACGTGCTCCTAGGTACTACGTGAGACTGCAAAGTGGGTCATATATAGATAAAGTAGTATATTTATGTATCTATCTATTGTACTTGTTGGCTATACGATTGACTACAGGTGACATGGACATGACTTATAGCCGGCTGTTGGCTATACTATTGTGCTTGCTCTAATACACACATTAGTCCATAAAGATCGTCATTAATTACCAAAACCACACATGGGCCCCCACATGTTCTTTCACCCTTCTTGTCCTGGATCAGTCGCACGACCAGGTCGCCTTCCTGGAAGGTGCGAGTCCGGACTTGGCGGCTGTGGTAGCGGTGGAGTCCCTACTGGTAGATGGCGGTGCGGGAGCGAGCCAGGTCGCGTGCTTCGTCGAGCTGGTCGACCCCGTCTTGGTGTGCAATATCGTTGTCGGCCTCCGCGTAGTTGACAACCCTGGGTGAGTCGTGCTCCAGGTCAGTCAGCATCACGGCCTCGGCGCCGTATACCATGAAGAAGGGCGTGAACCCTGTTGACCGATTGATGGAGGTGCGGATGCCCCATATGACAGAGGGGAGATCTTCGACCTAGCATCCCGGAGTTCGCTCGAGGGTAACTTGCAGTCACGACTTGAGGCCATGGAGGATGCTCTATTTGGCGCGTTCCGCCTGGCTGTTGGATTCTGGGTGGGCAACTAAGGCGAAGTCGAGCCGTATGTTGTGCTCCTCACAATATTTGGCCATGGCACCCTTGGCGAAGTTGGTGCCATTGTCCATGATGATGCTATGCGGGAATCCATAGTGGTAGATGAGTTCACGGAGGAATTTGGTCACGGTCGTCCCGTCGCACTTCCGGACTGGCTTGGCCTCCACCCACTTGGTGAATTTGTCGACTGTGACTAGGAGGTGGGTGTAGCGGAGGGGGCCTTTTTGAAGGGTCCCACCATGTCTATGCCCCATATGGCGAATGGCCAGGTGATGGGGATGGTCTTGAGCACCGGGCTGGGTACGTGCATCTGGTTGGCGTACTTCTGGCACCCGACACAGCGTTGGACGATGTCGACCGCGTCGACGTGCGCGGTAAGCCAATAGAAGCCGTGTCACATGGCCTTGGTGACCAGGGACCGGGCGCCGGCGTGGTGGCCGCAGTCGCTGGAGTGGATGTCTTGGAGGATCTTGCATCCTTCCCAAGGTTGCACGCACCGTTGGAACACGCCTGTTACGCTCCGCTTGTGGAGCTTGTTGTTGATGATGAAAAAGGACTTGCAACGACGTGTGATCATGCGTGCCTCCGTCTCGTCTGTTGGCAGGGTCCCGCCTTCGAGGTAGGCGATGTATGGCGTGGTCCAGTCGATGGGTTCTGCGACCATGGCAACCAGGGCGGGCTCTGGTTGCAGCGGGGTCCCAAGGTCGATCTCCTTTAGAGGAGATACGGAGGGCTTGTGGATGGTGTCTAGGAAGACGTCGGCGGGTGGAGTTTGACGAGCCGACCCGATACGAGAGAGGGCATCGACCTCCTTGTTCTTGCGCCGGTCGATCCACTCGACAGAGTAGCCGACGAAGTGGCCCCCAGCTGGTCCACTGCTTGGCGGCGACGAGGTCAGAGTCTCCATAGCACCGTAGGCGATTCATCTCCTTGGTGGCCCGCATGCAGTGAAGGAGGGCCTCGTACTCGGCCATGTTGTTGGTGTAGGGGTGAAGTCGAGGTACAGGATGTAGCGGAGCTTGTCGCCCTTGGGTGAGGTGAGTATGATTCCTGCCCCTGTGCCGTCCGCGTTCTTGGACCCGTCGAAGTGAAGCGACCAGTAGTGGAGGTATGACACCTTCTCTGGCTACTGCGCCTCTTCCCAGTTGGCGTGGAAGTCCGCCAAGGCTTGCGACTTGATCGCTTTGCGTGGCTCGTACTTGATGTTGTGGATGCCGATTTCAATGGCCCACTTGGCGACTCTCCCAGTCACCTAGTGGTTGCGGATGATGTCCTGCAATGGCGCGAAGGAGACGATCGTGATTGAGTGCTCCTGGAAGTAGTGCGGTATCCGTCGTTGGGCTTGGAAGACCGCGTACACCAATTTCTGGTATTGCGGGTAGAATTGTCGCGAGTTGGTGAGGACCTCGATGATGTAGTAGACTAGGCGCTATACGGGGTGCTCATTGCCCTCCTTTGGTCTCTCGACGACCATGACGACGCTGACGACTCGCTCGGACGCCGCGACGTAGACGAGCATCGGCTCCTTGTCGACGGGGCGGCGAGTAGCGGTGCCGCGAGTAGCACTTCTTTGAGTAAGTGGAGCGTGTCGTCTGCCTCCTTGTCCCATTGGAACCTGGGATTCTTGCGCATCAGGCGGTAGAGAGGCATTGCCTTCTCGCCTTGCCGTGGGATGAAGCGACTGAGAGACGCGACTCGCCCGGCCCACTTCTGAATGTCGCGGAGGCACTCGGGTTTGCCGAGCCAGGCGATCGTGTCGATCTTGGTGGGGTTCTCCTCGATGCCTCGCTTGGAGACTACGTACCCCAGTAGCTGTCCAGTGGGTACACCGAAGGTGCACTTCCCTGGGTTGAGCTTGATCTTGTATCTCCACAGGTTTGCGAAGGTTACGGCCAGGTCGGCGAGTAGATCGCTCTGGCAATTGGATTTGACCACCACGTCGTAGATGTAGACATGCATGTTGCGGCCAATTTGGCTCGCAAGGCACTCCTGCATGCACCGCTGGTAGGTCGCTCTGGCGTTCTTGAGGCCGAACGTCATGGCGGTGTAGCAGAAGGCACCAGATGGCGTGATGAACGCCGTCTTCTCCTCGTCCTCGACCGCCATCTTGATCTGGTTGTAACCAGAGTACGCGTCAAGGAAGCACAGTGACTCCGATACAGCTGTCGAATCGATGATCTTATCGATGTGCGGGAGGACAAACTGCTCCTTTGGGCATGCACTGTTGAGGTTAGTGTAGTCGATACGCATTCTCCAGGTCTTGTTCTTCTTTTCGAACAAGACTGGGTTTGCCAGCCACTTGGAGTATTTGATGGGCTGAATGAAGCCTGCAGCGAGTAGACGCTGCACCTCCTCGGCGATTGCTCGGCGGCGCTCTTCATTGAAGGGCCGCAACGACTGCTTGACAGGTCGCGCTTTGGGGTCGGCGTTGAGTTTGTGCTCAACGAGTTCCCTCAGGACACCTAGCATGTCGGATGGTTTCCATGCGAAGATGTCACGATTCTCACATAGGAACTCGATGAGCGCACTTTCCTATGCGGGGCTCATGCCTGTACCGATCGTGATCGTCTGGCTAGAGTCGCCTGGGACTAGCTCGACGGTGCGGGTGTGCGTGGTGGCCTCGAACGCGGTCGACCCGGCGTATCTGGCGAGCTCTTCTGTGTGGTTGGCCTCTGCGGTGATGACGGTGTCCGTGAGCTCTGCGCCTTTTCCTCGCAGTCGATGGCCATGTCGAGGTCGCCGTGGATGGAGATGATGCCGCATGGTCCTAGGAGCTTCATCATGTTGTACGCGTAGTGAGGTGCCGCCATGAGCTTTTCTAATGCTTGTCGCCCCAGGACGCAGTGGTAGGGGCTGGTGATGTTCACCAGCTCGAAGACAAAACACTCGATGCGGAAGTTGGATGGTGTGCCGAAGATGACTGGCAGCGTCACCTTTCCGATCAAGTACGCCTTTCGTCCGGGGACGATGCTGTGGAAGGTGGTGAGAGTTGTCTCGACCATCGACTACGGGAGCCGCAATCGCCTGAACGTGTCTAGGTAGAGGATGTTGGTGGAGCTCCCGCCGTCCATCAGTGTCTTCAGGAGCCAATAGTCGCCTACTTTGGGCTTAACTACCAGGGCGACTCGCCCGGGGTACTTGATCCGTGGCAAGTGGTCCTCGTGGCTCCACATGATGCGTTGATCGGACCAGTTGACGAAGCGGGGGACATCGACCTGGGACACCACATTGACAGCAACGACACGGGCAAGGACCTTCTTTTCTCGCATGGTGCCGAGCCCGGTGAAGGTGTGGAGCGAGCCGGCCTCATTGCCTAATGCCCCACCATTTGGCGGGTTGTTGTTGGGGTATTCCCTCGAACGCCGTGCCTTCTCGATCTCCTTTAGAGAGTGGAAGTCGGTAGTTGTGTGTGTGGAGGGCTTCCCCTCCCTGCTGTGGAACACACAGGGTTGGTTGAGGAGAGCTACGGGGTCGAATTTTGGCCTCGCTCGGTAGTTGCCGCCATCACGGTGTTGGCCTCCGTCGCGGCGGAATCTCTTGGGGTCGCATGGCGCGTAGCCTGTGTTGGCGACGAAGTCGACTCGCCCATCACCATGGCGCTTGCCGGTGAGGCGAGTGTTGCTGTAGCGCAGCTCGTGCTGCCTGCCGTTGTCGTGGCAGCTTGGACGATGACTGCCACCCGACTCATCGTTGGTTTCCTGGTTCGGATCATCCTTCGCGTATCATTTGGCGATCTCAAGGAGGTCTGGATGTTGTCGAGCGTCTTGCACCTGCTTGATCTTGGCAACCAGGGGATCGTACCGGCACGAATTCTTGAAGTAGTGGATCACTATGTCTGGGTGGATGCTGGCAGCGTTGATCCACAGGTACTGCCACCGCTAAACCCAGTTGCGGGTCGATTCACGGGGTCCCTAGACGCATCGCTCCAGGTCCTCGATGGTGGTGGCCCAGGGGTAGGAGCCCTTGAAGTGCCTGACGAAGGCCTTGCGCATCTCCTCCCAGGAGTCGATACTGACTGCGGGGAGGGTGTTGATCCACTGCCGCGTCGCTCCCTCCATCATCGGGGAGAGGTAGCGAGCGGTGAGGAGGTCGGTGTGGCCGACGATTCCCATCGCCATGAGGTATGTGTCCAGCCACATGGCTGGATCATACGCGGGATCGTACTTTTCGATCTCCTTCGGCGCTTTTAAGTTCGTCAGGTATTTCTCGCCTCGGATGATCGGTCTGAAACACTATGGGCCGACTCAATTGAGCGAGCCCCTTGGCTCGCCATTGTTGCTGTTGGTGAGGGTGTGCCTCAGGTCGTTGGGCTGGTGAGCGCGCCAACTCTGGTTGTTGATGATGTGGGTGCACGCGTCGACTAGGTGCCCGTTGGCGGACGTGTTGTTCGGTGGTCGCGGCTCGTTGGTGGAGAGTTCTGGGTGCGTGACCTGTGGTTGGTGCTGCAGGGGCTCGGGGGGCGGGCAGTTTAGGGTGTTGCCATCGATGGGCGGCCGCGCGAGGATGCCCTGCTTCTGGAGGAGCGGGAGTACATGCTCCCCCGCGAGTCGTCTCCTGTGACCTGCTGCTCGACGGCCTTGGCGAGTAGAGCCTTGGCATACTGGATCTGTAGTGCGCCCTCCCCTGTGACGTTGAGGTTGGCGACCGCTACCTGTCCCGCGATGACGTTGTCCATCGTGGTAGGATATAGCGGGAGACCGTTTGCATCCCGCTCTTGCGGAGAGACGAGTACTCTCGGCTGGTTGGGAGGGGGCGTGCAGCCGAGAGGCAGTGGGGGAGCTCCACTCGCTGGTGCTCCTGGTGGCGGGCGGCCACTGAAGCCTGGAGGCGTGTTATCGCGGATCACCTGCTCGGTCACGTGGGCGGGATCGTTGTCTTTGTCGAAATTCAGGGCGTGCCCCTGAACGGTGGGGTGCAGGCGCGTCCTGATGCGGCACTGGTGGTAGAGCGATAGCTCCTGCACCATGGCCTGCTTGAGGCGAATTTTTTTGCGCTCGGCTTGTTCCTTGCACACCGCCTCCTCTAGGCACAGGCGGGCTTCCCCGACTTCTCCTGCTGTCGCGGTTGGCGGGATCGGCGTGGAGAAGGGGTCCGGCGGGGCACTTGCGCCGCTCGCCATGTAGGTCGCGACAAAGCGACCAGGTCCGGCGTAGAGGTTATCGAAGTTCTCCGACCCGGAGTCGGAATCGAAGATCCCGAGGATGGATGTGATACGTCGGAAACGTATCTATAATTTTTGATGTTCCATGCTTGTTTAGTATCCGCTTAGCTATGTTTTGTCTACACTTTGAGGTATTTTTATACACTTTCTGGAACTAACCTATTGAAAAGATGACACAGTGCCAGTTGCCTGTTTTCTTCTGTTTTTGGTTCCAGAAAGGCAGAAAATCCATATTCTCGGAATTGGATGGGACAAAATCCAAAGTCATTATTTTCTCGGAGCAACACGGAACCAGGAAGCAGAGCCGAAGGGGGGCATAGGATGGCCACACCCCTAGGCGCGGGCAAGCCCTGGAGGCACCCACAGGGTGTGTGGGCCCCCTGGACCCCCACCGACCTTGATTCCTGCGCCTATAAGAAGCCTTCGACCCAAAAACCCTAGGGAATCCAGAAGAAATCCACGAAAACCTATGTAGCGCCACCGCCACCGAAAGGGAGATTCGGGGGACACTGTCGTGGTATTGCCGATGAGTACGCCATGGAGGGGTCCTCACAGTGCGTTTTTAGAGACCTGGGGGAAGGCGAACGGTTGACGGGTACGAGGTGACACAGCTTACCTAGGTTCAGATCCCACAACGGTGGCGGAATCCTACTCCTGCTATAAATCAATATAATGGCAATACGCCGAGTTACAGAGATAGGTTCACTGTGCAAGGTGTGACTAGAAAGTCTAAGTTATCGTGCCCTAAAGGCTCCCATAGGCCCGTCTTATATAGTAGCCAGGTCCTAGAGTTACAGGGAAAAGTCCTAGCTGGACAGGTTACAGAGTCCTACACCGTCTATCACTAGTCTAGCGTGTTTTGTACTCCAAGGATCCGGGTACGCTGGTGACTCCACCGTAGCCTTCCTTTATCCGGCATGGGCCTCCCTTCTGGATCCATCTAACTAGGCCGCCCAGCAGGCCATGGGCCATGCTACCGACTATGGGCCACCCGGGTTATCCGGATAGAGGACATGCTATGAGGATACCCATATAGCATATCCCCAACAGTAGCCCCCAGAGAACTCCGAGATCTTGCATCGTCTTGCCTCTTCACGTTGAATGCTCCGTCTAGATGGATGTCGGCAAATCGTCAAGCAACATCTTGTAGTCCTCCCAAAGAACCCTGCAAGGTTTTCTCCATCTTCAGTTTGTAAGTCGGAGAAATGCCGAATCTTCCATCGTACTCTTCCGTAGCCGGACTGGATCCATCCATGCTGGAATCTTCCGATGTGATGGTTCATCTGCCTATGACAGCTAGGGTGACGCAGACATAGGTCAGCGACGCCTCGTAAATCACTCGTGCAGAGAACGCAATCATGTACGTTTTTCCCGCGCGAGCGATATGAACCGTTGGCGGCGACGGTTGGTACGTGGCGAAATTTATGCGCACGCCCCTGCACACGTCGTCTACGCGACAACCATTCGATCAAGCTGCATGAATCTTGATGTCGAATACCATAAATAGTAACTGCGGTGGAAAATTTACTTTTTCACCTCATTCTCCCCTGCATCGTCTTCTTCCTCCAGCGAGCGCCTCCTCGAGCTCTCTAAGCGACGTGCGAAAAAACCTAGCTTTCCAATCTTTCTCAGCCACCATCGAACACACCAAAGTCCAGCAGCAGTTCCTCCCCTTCGATGGCGGCGTCGGGCGAAGCCACGGCAAAGCCAGCAAGCTCCGTCGTCATGCCCCCAGAGGGCCTGGTCATCCCCAAGTCTGCGGTGGTCGAAACCACCGGCGGTGACCATAATCCAGCGACGCTGGAGCTGCTGGAGGAGGAGTACAACTCGCACAAGGGCGACTGGCGCGGTTCGGACATCATAGACCGTGACATAAGAGAGCTGATCAACGAGGGATATCTCCCTGCGACGGAGGGGCTCGCCTAGCGGGCGGCACCGGCCGGCGAGGTCACACCTTCTCCCCAAGTCGGAGAAAAGGTGTACCTCAAAGCACAGATGGTATGCGACGTCTCCCTACCCATCTCCAACTTCTTCCTTGCTATCCTCAATCACTACCGAGTACAGCCTCATAACCTCTCCCCCAATAGCATCCTAGCGCTTAGAAACTACGCGACGCTTTTCGAGGGATACCTAGGGATTAGGCCTAGGCTAGACCTCTTCATATACTTCTTTACCGTCAAGCGTGAAGCCGGAACCGGCAAGGACAAGCTTAGGAATTGTGGAACCATTAGTTTCAAGATCCGGCCTGGCCGGTGCTTCCCCAACATCGTCGGCCACGAGTCCTGCAAGAATTGGCAGCGTACTTACTTCTACAGTCCAGATATCCCTCTGGTTAACCAAGAAGTAACGTACCTGGTTTTCATTGATGGAGCCACCGCCGAAGCCCCGACATGGAGATCCCAGGCCTCCCTTCCCTATGACATCGACACTTCCCGCGCTATAAGGCGGATAGAGTTGTTTGTAGATACGGATTTGACCGGATTGGACCTAGCCACGTGCTGGTTCATCAAGCGGATCCAGCCTCTGCAGCACCGCTCGAAGCTGATGCACGAGTATTCCAATGATAGAAGGGATAGCCTCCACATCTCCGAGGATAATTTCTCGAGCGACTCCGTCAAGCTTCGCCTCAAGGACATCGTCAAGGTAAAGGACAAGATACGTGGCTTCAACATCACCTACGACATGTTCGTAGAGAGCAAGTGCCCAAAGGTATATGTTTATTTTCCATGTATGACATATACTCCAGTTCTTCCGTCTTAACCTTTTCCATCTCATCATCTAACACGGTGACCTTTCACTTAACAGCTTAGCGATCTAGAGGAGGATAGCATGGCTGTCCAAATCTATGATCCGAAGATGAAGGAAGTCACGGTCGTGTCCGACGATGATGTTCCATTGGCGCGAAAGCGGAAGAGCTCGACCTCTGATGCTGCCAACGGAGGTAAGAAGAAGAAGATGGAGGGTGGAGCCTCCAAGAAGACTGCCGCTGCCCTGGAGGCAGAGAAAAGAAAGGTTACAAGGATCCCTTTTGCCAAAGCACCCCCACTTGTGTAAGCTTCTTTCTCTCCGACATTGTCCATTTGTTTGTCTTATTCCCGTAGTTATGCATTTTGCACGTTTCAGGAAGAAAGCCACGACCAGCTTGAAGAAGACCTCCAAAACTTCGGGGGATTCTAGAACCATCAAGGATATGCTGCATCGTGACGCATCTCCCGCCATCGCCCCTGTCACTCCCATCGTCAAGCCTTCATCCGCTCCGACAAGCTCTCAAGCCAAGGAAGCAGCTGGCCCTTCCGCCATGGAAGTGGACTCAGGTGCCTCTACCGAGCTTGCTGTTGTCGGCGAACAGGCGACGCAGGAGAGTGCCACACACCAAATGGGTGAAACTCCGGCTAAGGATGCCATGGATATCGGTAAGGCGGTGGTGGTAGGTGGTACCTCTACCGAAGGAGGCGTCCTCGCCCCCAGAAATCCATAGAGTTCTCGAAGATAGTCTATCTGGCACTTACGCCGGGTAGCACTTCTCTAGTTCCTGGTGCGGCGCCGACATCTCCAACGTGCGGTCTCGAGGAACTCCTCCAACAAGTAGAGATCTTGCAAGGAAACAGTGTGTCCTTTGGTAAGCTACTGGCCGAGAGCGCTACCAACCTCAAGATCATTGCGCTTGTAAGTTTTATTTGCCTTTTGCATTTCATATGAGTATCCCCTGTAGCCCCCGAGTATTTAGACGGAAAACCATAGGTCTTTGCGCCTGAATGCTCTAAGAGTGACTAAGCTAGAAAACTTCTCACTGTATCCCCCAAGCATGTAGTTTGAATGAATTATTCTGACTAGATGCTTTAAGAGTAGCATACGCAGTGTTTATAAATTTTGATACGGTAGCGCCCAAGCTTCTAGTTGTAACTGAATTAGTTCCGACTAGATGCTTAAAGAGAAAATAAGCATACATCTGAGTTAAAACTTTATACTATAGCCCCCAAGCTTCTAATCGAAAACTGAATTAGTTCCGACTATATGCTTAAAGAAAGAGTAAGCATATTGCTAAGTTAAAAACTCTCGCTGTAGCCCCCGAGCGTCTAGGTGGAAATTTTCCGGCTAGATGCTCCAAGTAGACCAAACAACGATTAATTTTCTTCTTTCCAGAGAATGAGAATGCTCGGAGGGGCATGGCCAACGACAAGTACCAGAAGATGCGCGCGGACTTGCAAGGTGAAAAGGGTAAAACTGCCTTCTTGAAGGAACATATCACCAAGAGAAAGCGTCTGTTTTCCTTTCTTTTTCGCATTCCGACTTGGTTTTGCGCCCACATTCTCCGAGTACTCACCGTGTACTGTTATTTCTCCGACTTGTAGAAACCATTGCCAAGGCTAAGGATATTGTCAAGCAATCCAAGCATATTCAGCATCTGGATAGCGAGAACAAGATCCTTAAGCAGGAGAGGAAGGACATGCTGAAGATGCATGAAGAATCAATGAAAGCCTTGCAGGACTCCGCCACCGAGGAGATGAACCGCTTGAAGGAGTAAATTGCTATCCTGAAAGAGCAGAAGAAAGCTGTCGATGAGAAAAATCACCACCATCATGAAGCGTACAAGATCCTCCAACAAGAACGAGACTCCATGGCGGATACCCTCTGGCAAGGATAGGCCAGCATCTTCAGTAAGTGATTCTCCGTCTTGGATTTCTATAAGCTGGATACTTTGAATTTTTGAACTCATGTGCTCCTTTGTCGGAATTTGCAGCTCCTATGGGTTTAACCCGGTCGCCTCCTCTAGCAAAGGAATGCATGGTCCTTGCCGGCAACTTTATCAACACCGCCATCGTGCAGGCCAAAGAGATTGCCAAGCCCCTCTAGATCAACATCAAGGCATCGGACTTTGTGACGAAGTTCTCGGAGATCCTGCACCAAGCCCCCAAGCGTATTACAACCTGGAAAGCTTCATGTGCACGGGCCGGTGCAAGGATGGCGATGTCCATGGTCAAGGCACACTACGAGGATGCGGACATCGACATGATAACCTCTGGTATTCCCGACGTGGATGACGAAGGCAAAAAGATAGACCACGAATCTATCTGGTATTCCCGCGGGTTATGATACCAGAGTCGCCGAGTTGGTCGACGTCAATGTATTCGTGCCAATGAACACCATTGATGGCGGCGACCAAAGCTCCTCCGAGTCCCTCAACACTGCCGACTTCGAGGGTGACTCTCCTGCTGCTGGTGATGTTGCTTCCAAGTCGCCTGCGCCAGAGGAATAAAAACAATTTGTAATGTTCGTTTCCTCTGTAACATGTTATGCGGAAAAACTATGTGTTAACTTAAGGCGGAAAACAATGGTGTATGTCCTGCTACTTAAGAATTATTTCCAGCATGTATATATTTTTTAAGCAAGTTCTGGCTTATCCATTACTTTGGTTTTTATGCTTGACTTTTCGTGAGTCAGAAGACTCGTTGTCAGAACCATGCGCTCAGGTGATGATGCCCAATGGAACCTTCAATAACTTAAGCACAAAATCGCCGATAATAAGTGCCAAAAATCACTACTCCAGGATCCACATAGAAACAACAAAAAACGTGTAGGCTAGAAAACTTAAGCTAACGCCCATAGGCGGAATTTTCACAAGTGCAATCGCAAAGCTTGTGCATAAAGGTTTTATATGATCCAAAAATGAACACTAAAGGAGGTAAAATACTCCGCAATATGAGTGAACCAGAGAGCTTTATTTCATTGATCATATAAGAGGTACACAATAGATAAAAAATGCTAAGTGTAGAAAGGACGTAGTTGTGCTATGTTCCATGGCCGATCAAGCTCCGGGTAGTCATCATCCCGGTCACGTCGCTTACGCTTATGATCCTCGTTGGGTCTATCCTTCAGTTCACGATTGTCAACAAGGTAGTAAGACCCATTGAGCAGCACCTTGCTTATGATGAACGATTGTCAACACCCGGATTTTTCAATCCTAGATGCCTGTTATGCCATACATCGCAATCCCAGGATTACCATTTTTGCGAGACATAACAGAATTGGATACCATAGTACTTCATCCATTACAAACGATACATAAGTTCTTACACAAATGGGGATCTCATGATCCAGTTCTTAATACAACATCAAGCAGCGGAATACGTAATAATAACGGTAGCGTGGGCGAAGCTCCATCTTCGGGGTCATAGGCAATGCTGACGATGGGAGATGATCCTAGTTGTCGTAACCTTCCTGGGGTCCATCTTCCAGGTACTCCTCTTCATAGTCTGGCCATGGGAATAGCCAGGGACAAAGCCATGAGTACTCTTTAAGTACTCGCAAACTAATACTAACAGGTAAGGGGTTTTTGGATAATAGGACACTAGGCTCTAGGGTTGTTTTGCAAAAAGCCAGGTTTATCTCTACTAAGTTCCAAAGCTAGTCACAATTTTATAAATCCTAAGTGGGGACTTGTATTTCCAGTCACAACTCTGTTGTGGTCAAGTCAAAGTCTCAATTCATTTCACAAGTCATTTTGAAAAGTCTGACGGGGGAACAGTATGGCCACTCCAACTGTCCATAACCGCGGACGCGGCTATTCGAATAGTTTGACACTCTGCAGAGCTTGTACACTTTCACCACAACATTCGATACATCCGTCAGGAACAAATCCTGAATTCACCATACTCAGTATGCGGATAATCAATCCTAACCTTTCAATTACATGCCCTAGTATAAGCACCTCTCCTGTGAGTTTGGCCTCCCAACCATGACCACTGTCATCTTGGGTACTGCACAGGTGGACAATCTTCACAAGGTAGCCTCAGCTCAGACCTTGGCCGGGAGGGAACTAATACTAAGGTATATAAGTTTCCAGTCAAGCCCTACCCAATATTCAGGTATTGTGGTTGTATGCTAAAATTGGAATGGTATCGCATCCAGACAACCATCAGTTTTATAAAGGGCTAAGGCTCATGCCTCAACATTTTCATCACCAAAATCATCAAGTGTTTGGAAACACATGTCCAAAACATTTCAATAGAATGATCCATCATTCCAAGGTTTTCATAACCATTTTTCCACCAAGTATTCCCATCTAAAAGTTGATCAAGTTTTATGCTTAGCACTAGCATCTACAGGTGGGGGTAGTACAAATGAGGGGTGGTAACTAGTGGAGTTTCACTAAGTCCAACCTTATATCTTAGGCTGATATCAAGGTTTCTAGCTTAGGCCAAATTTTATGCTCTTTATGCAACCTTCAGCACAACTGTCTAGTATCTACCAAACTCTTAGGTAGACTCTAAGTAACCTTTGATAAAGAAATAAAATAAGAAGCTTGCACATAAAACTAGGATTTGGTTTATCAAGTGGGTATGATCACATATGCTTAAGGCATATAGTAGTCATATCACAAGTATGGGTTTGTGGCATCAGTAGGGTATCTGGCAAGGGTTAGCTTGCATCAATGTCAGTATAAGCTTGCATAGGTATAGTATCTTGCAAGTGTTAGCTTGCACATTCACTAGTAGTATTAGGCTTGCCTTGTGCAGAGCAGTGGTTGAAGTTCTCCTCGGCTTCCTCTTCGTAGTATCCTCCTTCCTCCTCGTATCCTTGGTCGGTACTAGCGTCTATGAATAAATACGAGGTACACAATCACCAAACAATACTTAACTACTTGCAATCATCACACACAAGGGTCCTATAGATGATCTAGCATCATCTCTAACATTACAAGGTTAAGGCTTGGTTTAAATCTTTTTATTTTTAGAAAAGTAATTTCTACTCATTGAAAAAATTACTTAAGATTTAATATTCTCCAAACTAAACATGGGATCATGTTGACACATGTCATCACCACATATTGTAATCCATGGGAATGTGATTTAAAGTGGTGTCACAATTTAATAAGGTTTTACCCTTTTATTTTAATTAGTTAAAGTGGCTAGAAATGCTTATGTAGCATTCTTTTATTACTTGAACATTATTTCTGCAAGTAAACCTATATATTTTTATATATTCTGAAAGGTATGGTTAAATGTGATTTTTGAGAGTTGGAATCAACTCAAAAGCTTTTATGGTTTAAATTTGAAAAATGTTTGAATGCAAAAAAGCTTCTGCCTTGTTATTTTTACTATGGGTGATCTACAGATCCAAATGACTTGAATCCAGCGGGCTTGGATTAAGCATTCACAAACCTTTCCAACAAAATTGGTTTCATTCAAATTGGTGCACTGAATCGATCTGGGTTTATTTTTGAATTTGGGTGCTGAAGTTTGTTTGAATTGAAATAGAAAAAGATTTAATTTGAATTGCTGGGCTGCGCGGGAAAAGTTACTGGGCCGGCCTGCTAAGCGCAGTGCTCCCGCGGGCTGCTTAAGTGGGTGTCCCCACTCGTCAGTGACACGGGGCTGGGCGAAGCGGTATGGGGCAACGTGGATCGTTCGATCTAGTTCTAATCCAACGGCTGGGGGTCATCGTCGACGCGAGACAACTCCGGTGAGAACGAAACCTAGCGCGGCCAGTGAGGGGTGCTGGGGGCTCACCGGGGTACGGGCGAGGGTCGGCAAGGCGGGCGAACGACGAAGTCGACGGCGGCGAACCTCCTGGTACCGGTGGCTTCTCCTAGGGCGGCTCCAATCGCTGGCTCCTTTCTTCTCTAGAGGCGGCGGGCTCCGGTGAAATTCCGGCGAGGTGGTGCTCGCCTTGCGCTGAGAACGGTGTGGCACGGTCAGTGAGGAGAGGGGAGTGAGATGGTGTGAAGAAATCGTGCGGGGGTGGCCTCTATTTATAGTCGAGCGAGGGGACCGTCGGGGCGCACGGTGAGCTAGTCGGGGGCGACGTTACAGGCGGCTAATGGCATGGGCAAGGGTAGGGGACGGTGCTGTGTCTCCTGGCGATGCTCAACGACATGGTCGCGAGGCATGGGGCGGTGTGGTTTGGTCTGGAACGGCCGGTGCTCTGCGCGGCAGAGGCGGCGTCTTCGACGGCGGGCGGTGGCTGTATAGCACGGGGCGACAAACGGGGATGTCTGGCGGTCTCCTGGGTCGGTGGTGATCGTGTGTGCACGCGGTGAGGGCGGCGCGCGGTCTGTAGACGCTGGTCGAGGGTGGCGCTCTGGCGCACGCTCGGCATGGTCTGGGCGCGGCTTGTGCGCGTGGTCCAGGGCTTGGCATCGCTCGTGGCTGGGACAGGGAGTGGCGGTGGACGGTGGGCTGCCTCCTAGACAAGGTTGGCACGGCTAGTTCTTCCTCTAGCCTGCTGTCCACAATGGGGTGACATGGGGGTGCTCGGCTGTTCACCATTGATGGCAATGGCAAGCTCACAGGGGTGCTAGTGTTGGGCTAATCTTTCTAGATGATCTACTGAGTTGTGTGTGAGCTAACTAGGGAACAAGTTAGGCAAGAATCACTGCACACTATAGTGTTTGATGTTTTGTTTGATTTGTGTCTGCAACCTGTTTGATGAAATGGCCGCATGAAATCAAGTTTTGAATTTTGAAATGAATTTTGGTGGGTTTGCTAGATTGGTGCTGGCGAGTCTGCAGATGCTTGGGTTTTGAAAGTTGAGCTTGTTTGAGTGGGTTTTGGAAAAGTGGGATCTTCCCATATGAATAAGATTCAATTTTGAATTGTCATTTAAACTATGCATTTGAAAGTTTCTGGATGATCACAAAGTGGGCCTTGATACCTTGTTATGAGTACATTCAAGGGGTGCAAAGATCTAGAAAAGTTTCTGTTAGGTTTTGAAAGTTTGAGACAGCCAAAGTAGGCATGGGAGTTAAATTGGTCAAAATGACCATTCACTTAATATATTTGTTTTGATTTACTTATCTTTAGGAAAAGTGTGGGAAATGTTTTAGATGATGTTCATTTCACCTAAGAAACATTTTACAAGCAATGGATCACACAAACAAGGTGTTTTTTAAAGAAATTCAAAATCCATGCATACACATATACATGCATTCATGAGTTTATTTTAGAAAAGTTTTTGTTTACCCTAATCTTGATGATTAGTGTTTGATGATATAAGTTTGGTATTTTTGGGATGTTACAAACCTTCCCCCCTTAAACAAAATCTCGTTCCGAGATTTGAAAAAGGACGAAAAGATTACCTAGGATTTGAAGAGATCGGGAAACTCCGTCCTGATGTGATCTTCGCGTTCCCAGGTAGCTTCCTCTTCTGTGTGGTTGCTCCACTGAATCTTGAGAAACTTGATGCTTCGGGTTCTGGTAGTTCGAAAAGCTTCTTCAAAATGCGGATGGGCACTTCGGGATAGGTTAGGTCATCGTTGATCTCTATGGTCCGGTGATCGATATCTTTGAACACTTCGGTCTTTTTGGGGACTTCGAGACACTTGCGAAGTAACAAGATATGGAACACATTGTGCACAGCTGACATCTCTTCAGGTAGTTCCAATTGATAAGATACCTCTCCTCGACGGTTCTAAATTTTGAAAGGTCCGATATATCTGGGTCTAACTTTCCTTTGAGTTGGAAACGCTGCATTCCCTTCAATGGCGACACTTTCAGATAAACAAAATATCCGATGTTGAAGGCAAGGTCTCGACGTCTCTTGTCGGCGTAACTCTTCTGTCGGGATTGGGCTGTCTTGAGGTGCTCACGGATCTTGTGAACCTTCTCTTCTGCTTCTAGTAGGATGTCGGGTCCGAAGATCTGACTCTCTCCTACTTCCGACCAGTTCAAAGGGGTGCGGCACTTTCTTCCGTACATGAACTCGAATGGGGCCATTTGCAAACTGGCTTGGTAACTGTTGTTGTATGAAAATTCTGCAAACGGCAGATAGTCTTCCCACTTGGATCCATATTCTAGCACACATGCTCTAAGCATATCTTCGAGTATTTGGTTTACTCGTTCCGTTTGTCCATCGGTCTGAGGGTGATACGCGGTACTGAAATCTAGGCGGGTTCCTAAACCTTCTTGGACTTTCTTCCAGGATCTCGAGGTAAACTGAGTTCCTCGATCCGATACTATGTTCTTGGGGACTCCATGCAAACTAACGATTCTAGCGATGTACAACTCTGCTAGCTTCGAACTCTGATAGGTGGTTTTGACGGGCAAGAAATGGGCGACTTTGGACAATCTGTCCACTATGACCCAAATAGAGTCATTTCCCCTACTAGAAGTAGGTAGTCCAGTGATAAAGTCCATTCCTACAGAATCCCATTTCCATTCCGGAATTTGCAAAGGTTGCAACAATCTAGCGGGTTTTTGATGTCCGGCCTTGACTCGCTGACATATATCACACTTGGCGATATAGCTTCCGATTTCTCTCTTCATCTTATGCCACCAAAATTGCTCTTTCAAATCTTGATACATCTTAGTTCCTCCGGGATGGATAGAATAAAGAGTATCATGAGCCTCCTTCAAGATAACTTCTTTCAACTCCGAATCTGCTGGTACACAAAGGCGTCCTTTGTACCACAACACTCCTTCTTCGTCCTCGGTGAATCCGGGTACTTTGCCTGTACCGATACGACGCTTGATTCCGTCGATACTGGCATTTCCCTTCCGCGCCTCTTTAATCTGACTGATCAAAGTGGGCTAAAGTTCTATGCTAGCCAAAAATCCTTCACTTACTAATTCTATTCGAAAATCTTCAATCTCCTTGTGCAAACTTGATTGCTCCTTTAAAATCATGGAGTTTAAGCGGCACGGCAATCTGCTAAGGGCATCGGCTACCACATTGGCTTTACCAGGGTGATAGTGAATGTCCAGGTCGTAATCCTTGATTAGATCAATCCATCTTCTCTGCCTCATATTCAGCTCCTTCTGAGTGAATATATACTTTAGGCTCTTGTGATCCGAATAAATCTCACAACGGTTTCCCATCAGGGAATGTCTCCATGTCTTCAGGGCTAGAACTACGGCTGCGAGTTCGAGGTCATGGGTTGGGTAATTTTGTTCATGTTGATTCAATTGTCGCGATAGATAAGATATAACTTTGCCTTCTTGCATTAGCACACATCCGAGACCAATCTTGGATGCGTCACAATACACATCGAAGGGCTTCGTGATATCCGGCATGATCAAGATTGGGGCTGAAATCAATATCCTTTTGAGTTCTTGAAAACTCGCTTCACACTTGTCTGTCCATTCAAACTTCCTGTCCTTCTTCAGCAATTGGGTCATGGGTCTGGCGATACTAGAGAATCCTTCTACAAATTTGCGGTAATATCCCGCCAATCCGAGAAAAGCACGAACTTGGGTTTGAGTGGTTGGGGCTTGCCAATCTTCTACATCTTTCACTTTGGCAGGGTCAACGGCAATTCCTCCGGCTGATACAATGTGACAGAGGAATCCCACTTCCTGTAACCAGAATTCACATTTGCTAAATTTTGCATACAGCTGATGCTCTCTAAGGGTTCCAAGAATGGTCCTTAGGTGTAGCTCATGTTCTTCTTCTGATTTGGAATAAATCAGAATGTCATCAATGAAAACAACGACAAACTTTTCCAGGAAGTCCATAAAAATCTTATTCATGAGGTTCATGAAATAAGCGGGGGCATTGGTTAATCCAAAAGACATGACTGTATATTCATACAATCCATATCTGGTGGTAAAGGCAGTCTTTGGAATATCCTCTGCACGAATTTTGAGTTGATGATAGCCAGTCCTAAGATCAATCTTAGAAAATACTTTGGCACCAGTCAACTGATCAAACAAATCTTCTATCTTAGGCAAGGGGTACTTGTTTTTGATGGTGACATCATTCAACTTTCGATAATCCGTACACAAACGGTTACCTCCATCCTTATTGTCCACAAACAAGACAGGTGATCTCCATGGGGACGCACTTGGTTGAATCAATCCAATTTCCAACATGGAATCCAGTTGCTTCTTTAGTTCTTCTAGTTCTGACGGGTTCATACTATAGGGTCTCTGGGCTATGGGTCCTGTTCCGGGGATTAGTTCGATGATAAACTCGATATCCCGATCTGGGGGCATACCGGGCAAAACATCTGGAAATACATCGGGGTATTCACAGACTATCCGAACTTGGTCAATGGTAGGTTGGGCTATACTCTTGTTACACTTGAATTGGCGAGGTAAGGTTTCAGATATATGCTCTACTGATATTCCGGTGGTACTGGTCATGGTGATGGCTTTCTTGGCACAGTCAATCAATCATTTATGTTTGGACATCCAATCCATTCCTAGTACTACTTCCAAACCTTTAGTTCCGAGTACTATTAGATTAGCATAAAAAATCTATGCCATGGATTCGGATAGGGACGGTTTTGCAAATTTGCCTAGCCTTGGTGGTTGATCCGGGAATTTGTACAATCATCACATGCTTCAGTTTGGTTGGTTGAATTTTACTAGTGCAGGCAAATTCTTCGGTGACAAATGAATGCGATGCACCAGAATCAAACAACACTCTTGCAAGTACTGAATTAACAGAAAACATACCCAACACGACGTCTGGCGCTTCCTGAGCTTCTTCAGCATGCATGAGAAAAAGACGGCCATTACGGTTGAGTGAATTCCCTGGGGCAAATCTTCTCCCTGGCTGGACACGACGCTGCTGATGAGCTGGGACATTGGCGTTGGGGGCTGTAGCATTCTTCTTGTTGGGGCACTCGTTGGAATAGTGGCCTTTATTTCCACAGTCATAACAGGTCACTTGTGATTTGTCCTTGGCTGCGACAGGCACAGCATTGCTTCCAGTCCTTGGGGCAGTGTTGGGGTTGGCGGTAGCATTGTTGGTGTTGAACTTGGGTGGGGCATGGGTGAAATTGCTAGAGTTGCCGGGGTTGTTGTGATTTCCTACGGGTCTAGGGTTTCCACGGTTGGGATAGGTTGGACGGGTCATAGGGGGTCTGTTGGTTCTTGGGGAAAATCCTGGAGATGGGTTGGGGCGATACTTTGGGGTCTGATGGGTTCCTGGTTGATGCATCATACGACGCTTGCGGTTCTCATTGGCCTGGTTGATCTTTCCTTCCATCTGGATAGCAGAGTTGACAAGGGCTTCAATATCAACAAAGCGGATATTGACTAACACTGTCTGCATCTCGTCATGCAGACCATTCAGGAATCTTTCTTTCTTCTTGGCTTCGGTGTCTATCTCGTCCGGGGCATACCTAGCTAATGACAAATATTTGTCACGGTATTCCACTACAGTCATCCTCCCTTGCTTCAGCTCTCTGAACTCGTCTCTCATTCTCTTGATCAAACCTGGTGGCACATGGGTTCTGCTAAACTTGACCTTGAATTCCTCCCAGGTCATCATTTGGCCTCCGGTCATTGCACGAACACTGTTCCACCATGCCCTGGCATCTCCGGCTAGATAGTGGGTGGCAAATAGAACTTTCTCGTTGGCTTCGACTCCTGCTACATCTAAGTTATTTTCCATGGTTTGCAGCCAATCATCGGCGTCTAGGGGTTCTTCTGACTTGGTGAAAACGGGTGGGTTGGTATTCTGGAAATTCTTGAGCTTAGATCCGTGGTTGTCCTGATTTCCGTGGCCTTGGTTATTGTGGGCTAGCTGGGCTATCTGTTGCAGAGTGGCTAGGTTGGCTTGACATTCCGCTCTTTCAGCTTCGCGGTCAGAAGTCAACATTTGCAGGATCTGCAACATCGGGTCCGGGGCTGAACCACTTCCTCCGCGTGGCATCTGAAGATTGATATGGATCATGAGAAAAGAGGGAAATTTCTAAGGTTTTGGGTTTTTGAAAAGTTGTTAGAGTTTGACTCAGGTTTTTCTAGCAACTTGCTTTTTCATTCATTCATTCACTCGATACAACGCACACCACAGCAAGGAAAAACAGATGGTTTTAAGAACCATTCTGGACACTACGATACAGTGGGACCGACTACTACTCACTACGCTAGTGCTCAGTGCTACTACTCCTCGGAGTCTGTGGCTTCATCATCTTCAGCATCATCGATGAAGGCGAAATCATCCTCATCGGTGAAGAAGTCCATGGCCTGATCCTCCAGAAAATCATCGTCATCGCTGAGGTAGGAGTAAGGGTCTCCACGAAGATCCTCTCCAGCATTCTCCCTTTCCTCCAACTGCATGTCCCTCTCGTGGATGGTCTCTTCCAGAGATGAGATGCGATGGTGAAGACGGGCAATAATGCGCTCCTTATTGTCGAGCTGACAGCGGCGAGACTTGCGATCCTTTGCTAGCATGGCGATGGTCTGATCCTTTGTCTTGATGATGGCAGACTTGTGGTTGCAATAGTCACGACAGTTGTCCAATTCCTGCTGACGATCATACATCATGAAGCTAAGGTGGTCCAATTGAGTCTTCAGCTCGGGGTGGTATGGGGCTTCCAGTGGTTGGCCATTGGCATCACGCCTTGGGCAAAACTCAAAGCGAGTACCCTTGATCTGATTGATGCTCTGCCCACACAGACGGGAAAGAGCTTCCTGCATTGCTCTGGCAAGTCCATCGAGCCAGTTGTTTTCCCTCAAGGTAAACTGAATTCCCTCCGCAGTGGGAGGTTCAATCTTTCCTCGGAGACTTGCAACAATTAGCCACTGCAGATCTTCTCCTCCTTGATCATTGAGCTGAGCTCCGAAGAACTCGGGGTGTGGACGCTCCAGAAGTTCTGAAAGCTGATCCAGATCCCTCTCAAAGATAAGGTCTCCTCCATTCCCCAACTCATAAAACTTGTTGTACTTCACGTCCATCTATAAAAATAGAGGATGAGTAGATTAGCAGAGTGATCAAGTGTGTCAAAATTTTATATATTTTGCAAGAGTTTTTGAGAAACATGAAGTTTTATTAAAGAATTAAAGAGATAAGAATGAGAATAAGTTTTCGTAAATATTTTTGTTCTTTGGTTTAGAAACTAAGTTTTTGGTTCAACGTCCAATCTAACTAGGGTCTCCTATGGTCAGGATGGCTCTGATACCAACTTGTCAACACCCGGATTTTTCAATCCTAGATGCCTGTTATGCCATACATCGCAATCCCAGGATAACCATTTTTGCGAGACATAACAGAATTGGATACCATAGTACTTCATCCATTACAAACGATACATAAGTTCTTACACAAATGGGGATCTCATGATCCAGTTCTTAATACAACATCAAGCAGCGGAATACGTAATAATAACGATAGCGTAGGCGAAGCTCCATCTTCGGGGTCACAGGCAATGCTGACGATGGGAGATGATCCTAGTTGTCGTAACCTTCCTGGGGTCCATCTTCCAGGTACTCCTCTTCATAGTCTGGCCATGGGAATAGCCAGGGACAAAGCCATGAGTACTCTTTAAGTACTCGCAAACTAATACTAACAGGTAAGGGGTTTTTGGATAATAGGACACTAGGCTCTAGGGTTGTTTTGCAAAAAGCCAGGTTTATCTCTACTAAGTTCCAAAGCTAGTCACAATTTTATAAATCCTAAGTGGGGACTTGTATTTCCAGTCACAACTCTGTTTTGGTCAAGTCAAAGTCTCAATTCATTTTGAAAAGTCTGACGGGGGAACAGTATGGCCACTCCAATTGTCCATAACCGCGGACGCGGCTATTCGAATAGTTTGACACTCTGCAGAGCTTGTACACTTTCACCACAACATTCGATACATCCATCAGGAACAAATCCTGAATTCACCATACTCAGTATGCGGATAATCAATCCTAACCTTTCAATTACACGCCCTAGTATAAGCACCTCTCCTGTGAGTTTGGCCTCCCAACCATGACCACTGTCATCTTGGGTACTACACAGGTGGACAATCTTCACAAGGTAGCCTCAGCTCAGACCTTGGCCGGGAGGGAACTAATACTAAGGTATATAAGTTTCCAGTCAAGCCCTACCCAATATTCGGGTATTGTGGTTGTACGCTAAAATTGGAATTGTATCGCATCCAGACAACCATCAGTTTTATAAAGGGCTAAGGCTCATGCCTCAACATTTTCATCACCAAAATCATCAAGTGTTTGGAAACACATGTCCAAAACATTTCAATAGAATGATCCATCATTCCAAGGTTTTCATAACCATTTTTCCACCAAGTATTCCCATCTAAAAGTTGATCAAGTTTTATGCTTAGCACTAGCATCTACAGGTGGGGGTAGTACAAATGAGGGGTGGTAACTAGTGGATTTTCACTAAGTCCAACCTTATATCTTAGGCTGATATCAAGGTTTCTAGCTTAGGCCAAATTTTCTCTTTATGCAACCTTCAGCACAACTGTCTAGTATCCATCAAACTCTTAGGTAGACTCTAAGTAAGCTTTGATAAAGAAATAAAATAAGAAGCTTGCACATAAAACTAGGATTTGGTTTATCAAGTGGGTATGATCACATATGCTTAAGGCATATAGTAGTCATATCACAAGTATGGGTTTGTGGCATCAGTAGGGTACCTGGCAAGGGTTAGCTTGCATCAATGTCGGTATAAGCTTGCATAGGTATAGTATCTTGCAAGTGTTAGCTTGCACATTCACTAGTAGTATTAGGCTTGCCTTGTGCAGAGCAGTGGTTGAAGTTCTCCTCGACTTCCTCTTCGTAGTATCCTCCTTCCTCCTCGTATCCTTGGTCGGTACTAGCGTCTATGAATAAATACGAGGTACACAATCACCAAACAATACTTAACTACTTGCAATCATCACACACAAGGGTCCTATAGATGATCTAGCATCATCTCTAACATTACAAGGTTAAGGCTTGGTTTAAATCTTTTTATTTTTAGATAAGTAATTTCTACTCATTGAAAAAATTACTTAAGATTTAATATTCTCCAAACTAAACATGGGATCATGTTGACACATGTCATCACCACATATTGTAGTCCATGGGAATGTGATTTAAAGTGGTGTCACAATTTAATAAGGTTTTACCCTTTTATTTTAATTAGTTAAAGTGGCTAGAAATGCTTATGTAGCATTCTTTTATTACTTGAACATTATTTCTGCAAGTAAACCTATATATTTTTATATATTCTGAAAGGTATGGTTAAATGTGATTTTTGAGAGTTGGAATCAACTCAAAAGCTTTTATGGTTTAAATTTGAAAAATGTTTGAATTCAGAAAAGCTTCTGCCTTGTTATTTTTACTATGGGTGATCTACAGATCCAAATGACTTGAATCCAACGGGCTTGGATTAAGCATTCACAAACCTTTCCAACAAAATTGGTTTCATTCAAATTGGTGCACTGAATCGATCTGGGTTTATTTTTGAATTTGGGTGCTGAAGTGTGTTTGAATTGAAATAGAAAAAGATTTAATTTGAATTGCTGGGCTGCGCGGGAAAAGTTACTGGGCCGGCCTGCTAAGCGCAGTGCTCCCGCGGGCTGCTTAAGTGGGTGTCCCCACTCGTCAGTGACACGGGGCTGGGCGAAGCGGTATGGGGCAACGTGGATCGTTCGATCTAGTTCTAATCCAACGGCTGGGGGTCATCGTCGACGCGAGACAACTCCGGCGAGAACGAAACCTAGCGCGGCCAGTGAGGGGTGCTGGGGGCTCACCGGGGTACGGGCGAGGGTCGGCGAGGCGGGCGAACGACGAAGTCGACGACGGCGAACCTCCTGGTACCGGTGGCTTCTCCTGGGGCGGCTCCAATCGCTGGCTCCTTTCTTCTCCAGAGGCGGCGGGCTCCGGTGAAATTCCGGCGAGGTGGTGCTCGCCTTGCTCTGAGAACGGTGTGGCAAGGTCAGTGAGGAGAGGGGAGTGAGATGGTGTGAAGAAATCGTGCGGGGGTGGCCTCTATTTATAGTCGAGCGAGGGGACCGTCGGGGCGCACGGTGAGCTTGTCGGGGGCGACGTTACAGGCGGCTAATGGCATGGGAAAGGGTAGGGGACGGTGCTGTGTCTCCTGGCGATGCTCAACGACATGGTCGCGAGGCATGGGGCGGTGTGGTTTGGTCTTGAACGGCCGGTGCTCTGCGCGGCAGAGGCGGCGTCTTCGACGGCAGGCGGTGGCTGTATAGCACGGGGCGGCAAACGGGGATGTCTGGCGGTCTCCTGGGTCGGTGGTGATCGTGTGTGCACGCGGTGAGGGCTGCGCGCGGTCTGTGGACGCTGGTCGAGGGTGGCGCTCTGGCGCACGCTCGGCATGGTCTGGGCACGGCTTGTGCGCGTGGTCCAGGGCTTGGCAACGCTCGTGGCTGGGACAGGGAGTGGCGGTGGACGGTGGGCTGCCTCCTAGACAAGGTTGGCACGGCTAGTTCTTCCTCTAGCCTGCTGTCCACAATGGGGTGACATGGGGGTGCTCGGCTGTTCACCATTGATGGCAATGGCAAGCTCATAGGGGTGCTAGTGTTGGGCTAATCTTTCTAGATGATCTACTGAGTTGTGTGTGAGCTAACTAGGGAACAAGTTAGGCAAGAATCACTGCACACTATAGTGTTTGATGTTTTGTTGGCTCGCTCAACCTGACCATTGGATTGTGGATGTGCCACAGATGCAAGGTCAAGTCGGATGCCCTTCTCCCAACAATAAGCCTCCATTTCTCCGAGTGGTAAGTTGCTACCGTTGTCGGTGATAATGCTATGTGGGAGACCAAATCTCACCACTAGATCCCGGACAAACCTGAGGGCAGTTGCCCCATCAAGCTTTCTAATGGGTTTAGCTTCTATCCATTTAGTGAATTTATCAACTTCTACTAACAGATGCGTAAACCCACATGGTGCCATCTGTAACGGTCCCACCATGTCTAGCCCCCAGACTACAAACGGCCAAGTTATTGGTATTGTTCGCAGTTCTTCAGCAGGAACATGTGGTTGTCAGGCATAATACTGGCATCCCATGCATATCTCAACCATCTTGTCGACGTCCGCCTTCACGGTCAGCCAGTAGAATCCTTGCCAGAAGGCTTCCGCGACCAACGATCGAGGAGCAGCGTGATGCCTGCAATCTCCGAGATGGATTTCGCGCAGGATTTCAATACCTTATAGCTGGGAAACACACCTAAGGTATACACCAGTAGTGCTCCTTTTGTAGAGTTGTCCATTAATTATGGTATAGCCCTTTGCTCGTCGTACTATTTGCCGTCTTTCGACCTCGTCGTCGGGCAAAGTTCCGTGTTCGAGATATTCCATGAACGGATTTGTCCAAGCCGGGGGGATCTTTGACACCATGTGGACGAAAGAGTCAACTCTATCCGGGTTGTCGATGTATGCTCCCTTCACGGATGGTGTCCGTAGATGCTCTAGGAAAACTCCTGGCGGAATTCGCTTGTGCCCTAATCCAAGTTTAGATAGTAGATCAGCCACCTTGTTTTGCTCCCTAGGTACATACTTGACCTCGTAGCCCAAGAAGAACTTGGATATCTTGTCCACTTTTCGTCTCGATATGCCGCCATCATAGGGTTCCGCGCATTCCAGGTGCCAGCCACCTGCTGGGCAACCAAGTCGGAATCTCCATAGCAAACTATGCGCTTGATGCCAATATCCTTGGCTACGCGTAATCCGTGAATGAGTGCTTCGTACTCCGCCATGTTGTTCGTAGCCTTGAAGTGGAACTACAGAACGTAGTGTAGCTTGTCCCCAGTTGGTGATTGTAGCAGTACACCAGCCCCCGAGCCATTGAGCAGCTTTGATCCATCAAAGTGCATCACCTAGTTTTCTGGTTCCAACAACGGAGTAGCATTTGGCATCTCCGTCCAATCTGCAATAAAATCCGCCAAGGCTTGTGACTTGATGGCGTCGCGTCTCTTGTAGGTGATCTCAAAGGCAGCAAGTTCAATGCCCCACTTCGCGACCCTTCCCGTAGCGTCGCTGTTGTTGATGATGTCGGACAATGGAGTCTTGCTCACCACTATGATTGGGTGCTCCTGAAAGTAATGCCTCAGCTTCCGAGAAGCAAGGACTACTCCAAAAGCTATCTTTTGGTAGTGCGGGTAACGCTGCTTGGACTCCGTCAAGACCTCGCTTAAACTGGTCATTGAACTCCGTGCTCATAGTATGGTTCCTTCCGCTCTACCACGACGACGATGCTGATTACCCGGTTGGTTGCCGCCATGTAAAGTAACATGGGCTCTCCAGGCTCGGGTGTTGCAAGGATGGGCGCTGAGGAAAGAATCTCCTTGAGCTGCTTCAATGCTGCATCTGCCTCGTCCGTCCACGTGAATTTGTCCGCCTTCTTCAGCAACTTGTACAGCGGCAGAGCCTTCTCTCCAAGTCGTCCGACAAACCGACTAACTGCTGCAACACAACCTGTTAGTCGTTGAATGTCCTTTAGGCATGTCAGACGGTTTATGTTTAAGATGGCCTTGATTTTATCCGGGTTGACCTCGATTCCACGCTGGGAAATGATGAAGCCCAACAATTTGCCGGTTGGGACCCCGAAGACGCACTTCTTAGGGTTAAGCATCATGTTGTATTTCCGAAGATTATCAAAGGTTTCTTTTAAGTCAAAGATTAATTCGTTTGACTTTTTAGACATCACCACATAGGCATGAATGTTCCGACCAATTTGATCGTGTAGGCAATGTTGCATTGTCCGCTGGTACATAGCACCTGCGTTTTTCAGCCCAAAGGGCATCGTAACATAGCAAAACGTGTCGTATGGAGTAGTGAACGAAGTGGCCAATTGGTCCGACTTCCTCATCTTGATCTGGTGGTATCCTGAGTATGCATCGAGAAAACACAAAAGTTCCGAGCCAGCCGTCGAGTCAATGACTTGGTCAATGCGAGGCAAAGCAAATGGATCTTTGGGACATGCTTTGTTCAAGCCGGTGTAATCAACGCACATTCTTAATTCATTGGTTCCCTTTTTGGGGACAAGTAAAGGATTGTCCACCCATTGGTTGTGAAGGAATTCTCGTATAAAACTAGCCTTAAGTAACCTAGCTATCTCTTTGCCAATGGCGCGTCTCTTCTCATCTCCAAAGCGTCATAGAGGTTGCTTCACTAGTTTTCATTTTGGATCAATGTTTAAGCTGTGCTCGGCAAGTTCCCTAGGTACACCTTTCATGTCGGCAGGTTGCCAGGCAAAGATGTCCCTATTCTCACTGAGGAACTCGACGAGCGCGCTTTCCTATTTGGGATCCAGGTTCGTCCCAATGGCGGTGGTCTTGGAGGCATCGCCTACCACAAGTTCCACCAGCTTGGTCTCGATGGCGGCCTTGAATGCTGGAGCGGAGTCGGAGATCTGTTTCTTAGACGCGGGCATCTCTGAGTCATCGAGATTACTCTGGATCTCCTTGAATTCTTCGCTGTAGAGGACAGCTTCCGTGTAGGCTGCTTCATTAATCTCATAGTCCCTAGCTTTGGTAAAGCTTCCGGATACGGTGATGACACCGTTTGGTCCGGGTATCTTCAGTTTGTTGTAGACGAAGCATGGCTTGGCCATGAAGTTGTGGAATATGTCGCGGCCGAATATGACGTGGTACACGCTCTTGAAGGGGACCACCTCAAAGGTCATGCACTCTTGACGGTAATTATTAACATCGCCAAAGGCTACCTGAAGTGTGATACACCCAAGGGACCGAGACTCCCGACCAGGAACTACGCCGTGGAAGATGGTGTTGGTCCACCTTAGGTTTGCCTCCGTCAAGTTCATCTTCTGTAGTGTATCTAGGTACATGATGTTGATGCTGCTTCCACTATCCACCATACACTTGGTGAACTCATTGCCGTCAATCAGGGGGTTGATGACCATGGCGTATTGGTTCTCTGTAGGAATGAGGTCTGGGAGATCCTTCCTGTCCCAAGTAATTGGAACCTCCGACCAGCGCAGGTACTGGGGAACTGGGGGTAGAGTAGCCATCAGGATCCTCATAGAGGTCTTCTGTTGTCGTGCAGAGGGGATGCCAAGGGAAGTGTGGTAAACTGGCGCCTTCTTCACGAAGGGGTTCTTGCCTTTGTCGTCGCTCTTGGCGGCGTGCTTGGGGTCAACATCCTCATCCATGTCACTTGAATCCTTGGACTCCTCCTCCTTCTTCTTCCCCTTGCCCTTGCCTCGCGATCTATTCTTCCGACTTCGCTTGTAGCCGAACTCCGAGTCCTCCTTGAGGTTGTTGACGAACTTGCAGTGTCGATTGGTGTGAGTGGCTTTGCCGTTGACATTGAGGTGTACGAGGCACGGCATATCGCGGTACTCCTTGTAGGTTTGGGGAATGCAGAGCGCTGCTGAGGTAATTTCACTTCCTCGCTGCTGCCCACGACGAGCTCCCCATCCTCGGCCATGTTGTCCGCCATCACCTCGTCCTGCAAAGGCCATGGCAACCATGTCGGGAGTTTGCTTTTCTTCTAGAGCGGTTTTCCGCTTTATGCTGCTGTTCCTCCTTGCCTGAGTTGGAACGGCCGTTGCCGGCAGAGAGCCGCGAGCATCGTCGTCGGCAGCTGTGAACTCACTAGCCAACTGAATCATCTTGTTCAAGTCAAGCTGGTGATTGTCCTACAAGCGCTTCAGATTATGTTGGAGCAACGTGCCCCTTTCCAACCCATCGATGAAGGCGGCCATGGCGGTTTGAGCATGCACTCCTGCGCAGTAATTCTTCATATCCAGCCAGCAGGAGAGGTAGGCGCGAGATGTCTCGTCTTTCTCTTGCATGCACCGCTGTAGATCGCCGACAGTGCAGATACGTTTATACGTAACCTCGAAGTTCTTGGTGAACGCTTCTTGCATGTGCAACCAATTGCAGATGGATTTCTCCGGCAAGTCACCAATCCATTGACGGGCCGTGCCCACCAACATCAGTGGGAGGTACTTGACGGCGACATTAGGGTTACCTTTAGCAATATCCATCGTGTTGCCATAATCCTGCAACCATGTGGCTGGCTTGGCGGTGCCGTCATAGGGCTTGATGGTCTTGTCAATTCGGAAACCTTTGGGTAAGTTGCAGACCGTATCGTAGGTCCAAAGCAACGTGGTCCCAAGTATGGTCCTTCCCGGGACTCATGGATCTTGTCTATCCGCGAACGTGCGTCGTATGGCTCCGGGTCTCTCTTCTTCTTGTCAATAGGGGATGGGCTACGTGAACGACACGGTCCCCGTCTGTCATGGTGACTGCTAGGTGGCGACGGAGGAGGAGGTGGCGGTGGGTTAGCTTTCTTGCTGTTACCCTCCTGCGACGCCCCACGCTTGTCGCGGTTGCTTGTCGGACGTGGAGGGTCATGGCGCAACCTGCTCTTGTGTCCCTGGTTGCACTCTCCATCATGACGGGTCTGCTCCGCATTGTCGCGGATGACGATGCCGCCCTGCCTTGATGGGGGCATATCTGTACGATGGTGAGGCTTGGGGTCGTCGCGATGTCGGGGGGAACGGGGCGGTGGCGATGGGCGATGAGGTTGGACCTTTTCTCCGTGGTCGGAGGATATGGGGATAACATCCTTCCTGTTGCGCGCATCCCTCCGTCTTCGTTCTGATGAACCCGTCTGGGACCCGACATCAAGAGGAGATCTGTCCCTTGGCGGCTTGTGCTGGCTAGACCGGCAAAACGCTGGGTCAGACTCAAGCCTCTGAGAGGTGGCTTTTTCCTGTTGTTTCACCGCCTTGGACACTAGGTCATAGACCTGTTTCACCGCCTCAGGCGATCGATCATGCTCCAGAAGGGTCTTGGCAACGACGAGGTTGAGGAGAGGAGTGGGCATCACCTGTCTGCCTTCACTGTTAATGTATGGCTTGGCCTGTGTCGGCTTCGAGGGAGCCCATCCTAGGTTTCGCCGTACACCAGGATCATTGATGACGCGAGATGGAGCTTTCTTGGCCTTCTACTGCAGCAGTAGAGTCTTGTACTCGACCTCCATTGCTCTAGCTTTCTCTATGGATTTCTACGCGTTGACCAGATCTCGATCTAATTTAGCGCCTTGCTCCGTGATGGCCCGTGCTTCCTCCAGAAGCTGCTGGCGCTTCTCGTCAAGCTGGGTCACGTTACGGATATGAGCTAAGGTTAGTGGCTCAACAAGAAGGTTGTCGTACATCACTCTATCAGCTGGAGTAACTTGGGCAGCAGCAGACGTAGATGCCGGAGGTGCAAGTTTGCAGTGTTGTTGTTGCACGGATCGGTGCCGAGTTCCTGCGGCTGTTGCACTGGGTTAGGCGGAGGGGGCATGACCTTTGCGCGATCATCGTCAGCAGCAATACGTGGTCCTTTCCCCTTGTCCAGCGCTATAGGCGGAGCTCGTCCGGGTTGATCTTCATCCATCGTCGTCCCAATGGTGACGAACACCTCTCAAGACGCGACGACATTGTTGGCCTGCTCGTCGCGCGTGTACTCCTCTTCCATCTCCTGCATGGCGGAGTCTAGTTCCTCTGGACTGAAATCTATCTCCTCTGAATCTGCACTGAAGTCGGCGTAAAGCGCGTCAATCACAGAGTCAGAGGGCGCCAGGACTTCCTTGATGGGGGGTGGAGGTGCAATAGCAGCGACGATGACTGGAGGTGGTGGCGCAGCTGCGGCAATGGCGGCCGTAGGCGGTGGTGGCGGTGGCTGAATCGGAGGGGCTCCGTCAATGAGCGCAAGCGTTGTCTGAGCTGCTGCTTTGGCCTCCGCGTAGTTGTTGACGGTGTTTACCATGCTTTTGAAGGTAAGACGTCCCGACGCCTGCTGCCGTCTTAGAGAATGTCGGAGAAGCGTGCCATGGTCCAGTCCTTCCACAAAGTGATACATAGCATCATCATTGGGGTAGTGGGCCAGATCGGCTCGTATACGGAGCCACCTGGCAAGGTAATCGCGGGGGTTTTTGCCCTCTCTCTGAACGCAACGCGCCAGATCAAAGATGGTAACCACACCGACGAACTTGGATCTCTACTATCCAGACGCACGGGCGAAGCCGGTGGACTTGAAGTGATCTTCCACCTTTATATCCTGCACAGGGGCGGTTTGGGTGGGCCTTGAATTTTTCTGATCTTTGCCGGCAAACTCCAAAGAGAGATCCGACATCGATCCTTATGCGAACGTATCCTGCCCGTAGGCGGTCCGTGCGGGTCTTGATGCTCCTCCGACTCCCAGGGAACTAGTGCCCGAGTCGGTTTCGCCGATGAAGAGGTGGATATCTCCGATAGGAACGATCGAACACCGCGTAGGGTTCGTCTTCGCCGGGATCCAGAACTTGTCGGGAGGGATGATCGGAACATTGCCGGAGAAGAGAACGCGACCGATGGCTACGGTTTCGCCGATTCCCGTGAAGATCTTGGTCCTCGCCCGCTAAAGAGCCTGAAGCACCTCTTACCCCACGGTGGGCGCCAACTGTCGTGGTACTGCCGACGAGTACTCCATGGAGGGGTCCTCACAGTGCGTGTTTAGAGACGTGGGGGAAGGCGTACGATTGACGGGTACGAGGTGACACAGCTTACCCAGGTTCAGATCCCACAACGGTGGCGGAATCCTACTCCTGCTATAAATCACTATAATGGCAATATGCCGAGTTACAGAGATAGGTTTGCTGTGCGAGGTGTGACTAGAAAGTCTAAGTTATTGTGCCCTAAAGGCTCCCATAGGCCCGACTTATATAGTCGCCAAGTCCTAGGGTTACAGGGAAAAGTCCTAGCCGGACAGGTTACAGAGTCCTACACCGTCTATCACTAGTCTAGCGTGTTTTGTACTCCAAGGCTCCGGGTATGCTAGTGACTCCACCGTAGCCTTCCTTTATCCGGCATGGGCATACATTCTGGATCCATCTAACTGGGCCGCCCAGCAGGCCATGGGCCATGCTATCGACTATGGGCCACCCGAGTTATCCGGATAGAGGACATGCTATGAGGATACCCATATAGCATATCCCCAACAGATAGAAAGTCTCTGTTCTGGCACCCTGCCAGGACGAGGAAGTGCCCCCGGAGCCATCTCCATCGATCTCCACCACCATCTCCATCACTGTTGCTGCTTCCCATGATGAGGAGGGAGTAGTTCTTCCTTGATGCTAAGGGCTCTAACGGTAGCTAAGTGTTCATCTCTCTCTATGCATGATCTTGTGGTCATGAGCATTGTAATCAAGTAGATCTACCTTGCTACTCAAGTGCTTCATTAGATCTCTGCTCTCCCCATGTGTGTGAAAGTGACAGCGTGCATTCCATGGTGGCGCTTAGGCTTGAGTCTACATAAATACTCTTTGTGCTTTAATAGATCTATGCTTTTCCCCACGTGTGTGAAAGTGACAGCGGGCATACCGTGTGTGTGGCACTTTGGATAGATTGAATATTTGTTATGAGTTATATTTGGAGTTGGATGTCTCTATGAAATTGTGGTGTTTGTTGGAACCATCTAGTGCTCAAGGTGACAGTGTGGGGTTATCTAGATTGGGGAAGGCGGACTTTGAGGTGTGCTGTTATAGCCCTACCTTGGATTAGAGTGTCCAATCGGAGAGTAGTTAAGAGTAGTATCATGAAGAGAGGATATTTATATGAGAGAGTGTTCACTAGTGAAAGTATGATCCTAGGCCTTGTTTCTAAGCATTGAAACACCGTTTTCTACTAGATCTGTTGCATGTTTGCTTGCTTCCTTCTTGTTGCCTTTAGTCTTTGCCTCACTGTCAAGCTATTTTCTGGCACCGTTACCACTTGTATTTCACTATCTCTTTGTTGAACTAGTGAACCTATACACCTGACAAGTGTATTGGGGACACAAGAGACTTCTTGTATCTTGATTGCAGGATTGCTTAAGAGGAAATACCTTTGACCACGTCCTCCCTGAGTTTGATAAACCTTGGGTAATCCACTTAAGGGAAACTTGCTACTGTTCTACAAACCTCTGCACTTGGAGGCCCAACAACTGTCTACAAGAATAGAAGTGCGTAGACATCAGGATGGATCATCGAAATCCCCAATGTTGGATACTTGGGTGATGGAGCCTTCTGGTGACGCGGCGACAATGGATCTGGCGACTGAAGCCAGGGTCGCCGAGTTGGTGTCATTGTGGAGGTACGCGTCGTCCATGGCCGCGTTGGTCTCAGCCACGTTGCTTTTGTCCGAGTCATACTCGGAGGCATGGCGATGGATGGTGCGTACCTGGCTTTTAGAGAGACGATTGCGTGGTGGCGACTCGCCGATAAGCGCCGAGTCCTCCGAGACGATGACGTCGGTGAAGCCGACGAAGAGGCTGATGTGTCGTCCGGCATGATGACGCTGTGCGTGACCGGGCGCGATGCTAGGACATAGCTGCTGGGCAAGATCTGGAGGATCTCGCCGATGGCAATCATGTGGTCGGTGGAGATCGTCCGATTGATGGGCAAGTAGGGTCTCACCATAGAACACATGCCTGACCAGCCAGGCCCCACGGTGCTAGTGGCAGCGAGTAGTAGAACGAGGGGCAAGGGCAGGCAGCCATCTGCGGTGTGAGATGAGGGAAAGACCTACTCCTACTAGATTGTATTATCGGGAGATTACAATGGGCGAGCTCGACGGCTAGGCTGTGAGTCGATGGGGTGTATGATGGAACGTAAGTGCTATGCGTGCCCTAGGGAGATTTATATAGGGTCACCTCGCTAGGGTTTACAGATCAACAACCGAGTTGGATAAGGACTCGGAGGGTTTTGACCTAATCCGACTGGGCCTAGCTACGCTTCTGGGCCTTCAGCTTCCAGTCGCCTGGCTTCCTCTTGGGTTGCGGTCTAGTCGCCGTCCTGCATGCCCACTCGCTGAGAGTATGATCCAGTAGGGAACGTCCCGCTGGGTATACCCCACTCGGCATATCCCCATCAACTCTCGAAAATGCTTCTATCTTATCTTCATATAGCAATTGCATTCCTAAATGTCACTAGGCTTTAAGTGTGTGACCCTACGGGTTCGGATATATGTGGACATGTCCATAACACCTTCTATAACAATGATCAATGTTGCGTGTGCTTGAATCATCACATTGACCCCATACACAGTACGGAGATCTTCATCATGCGAACCTTCTATATTACTTATTGATACATGTCGTATTGCTTCTCGATACTTTACATAACCCGAGGTGAAAATATTATGTTATAATCGTTACATGACATGTAGTCTTTTACTTATTCCATATCATCATTTTCACATGACATAATGATGACTGCAAGTGCATAGTTCATTTTAGCTAGTTTCAAAATAAGAGTATCGAACCAGAGAGAGTTACTAGTTAAGGTCTTAATGACCATTTTTAGTATTCACCAAGAGAGTGCTTGGGAGTTATCTTCGGTTTCAAGCAAGTGTTTTAGAAAGGTCATGTGCCTGAATAAAGCAATATTAATGTAAAGCGAGTAAATAGAGAGAACGATCGCGATGTAGATAGTATGAAACTGCAGTAAGGGTAAAGTGTTCTCCGGGAGTGTAGTTCCACCACTAGCAATTGGGTTATTCATGATTAGGATAAATATATGTCCTCCTTGATGAGTATGTACGAGAGGACCTCTAAATTAGATTATCATAGACCAAACATCTTATTTTTCATCTCTGATAACCACAGCGGTGATCAAAGGCCAGCCACCCTAATCTTGCACAATTAAGGGTTAACCCCATGGTCATGGACTAGGCTTTGTGAGACCCCTCTTATCCTCTTCGGGCACATGAGTAATGATCCAATGCAATATGTGTTTAGTTCCGTAGTAGAAAAGAATTTTTTTTACTAACAACGAGAATGATAAAGCCAAGGTTTATACTATGCAAATGTAAGTTAACAGATGAATTCGGTGTTCATACCTTTGAAGAATGAAAAGCATTTTATATTCCAATGAACGTTAATGATGTAGTCGTACAACGCCGCCGACCTCAAAGTCGTGCATATGTACAAGCGATGAGTGCTACAACCGCCAGCACCTCCTAAGTTCTACACGTGTCTGGTGTAGACGGCGTCCTCCGGGCTCCAGTCTAGCTAAACAGCAAAAGAAGAAAAATCTAGACTGAGGATCCAGCAGCACGACGGTGTGCGTATGGTGGAGATCTTAAACCCGTATGCATTCTCCAATATTCTGGAACCACACATGAGGGAGAACGAGGGAGAGAAGGAAAAAGCAAAGGGGATGAATGAAGGGGAGTATCCACCCCTATATCGGGACCCCGTTGTTCCATACCTCCCCTTGCACCATCTAGTTGCCCATGAGATCCGCCTCTCCTCCTTGTGCATCCTTGTCTACAGAATCGATGTCACACGCCCCTAATTATCGCCTTTGTCTGCATCTTGCCCGACTCCGGCCACCGTTGATTCATGATCGTCTGACCTTCGACCTCCCCTTGCCACGCTGTCACCTTCTTCATGTTCATGGTGAGCCTCCGGTCCTCCAAGACTACTGCTCCATCACCCTCTCATTGTATATCACGCTACCGTCGTGCACTGCTATACGCCGCTACTGGCCGTCATCGTATTGATCGCTTCGGTGACCATTTTTTGTCGGTGCCACCACCACACGGTCTGCCTCAGCCTCTTCTCTCAAATGCTTAACTCCTTGCCAGCTCGCATGCTTGCAATAAGCAGATCGATCAACGTTCTGGGCTAGATCAACCTTGACTAACATTAGCATGACATCATGCTTAGGTCATAATTCAGTTTTCTTTTCTTTTTACTAGTTTCTATGATATTTTAGTAAATGTTAAATCCTTGGCACGTGGGCCCTTTTTTTAAGTGAGATAAACATTTCATAGTTGTTTCTATTAAATAAATTTATAATGTGTAATTCATTTTATATTTTTCAAAATGATTTAAAATTAATTTAAATTGGGAAAATCTTAAATAATTCATTGCAAGTCAGGAAAATGTGAGTAACGTATCAAATTTTTTAGAAAAATAAGATCTACAATTTAAGTCTATTATCATACATTGTCAATCAATTTAATAAAATAATTTACTATTTATCAAATATTCCTAAAGTAATAAAAGCCTAAAAATTCACATGTTATTAATTTAAAATATGAAAAATATATATAATATACCGAAATGGTCACAAAAATAAAATATACATGTTAAAAATATAATATACTAGTTTTTAAATAAATAAAAATATAATGATCTAATAAACCTTATTTACACCTTTTTCTTTTATTATTAATTCATAAAAGATCACATAAAAATTGTTTGTAATCTTTATTATTATTTACTTAAGTTTTGGTTGGTAATAATAATTTCAATTATTGTTTACCTTAAGTAAAACCAATTTGCATTATTTTAGACTTATTTCCTAAAACTACCATTATAAATAATCGTATATGAGTCTCTAAAAGTTTTATAAAGTATAAAATTATCATATATGTTGATTATAAATTATTAATCATTTCACTTGCTATTTATTTTCACAAATAAATGAACTCAACTAAAATTTAAAGGGAACTCTTCAATAATTAAAGTAATGCCTTTTCCATAATAATAAAATATGATCATCAGTTACTATGTTGAAAAATATTCCATTAGATTAGAATGATAATAAAACAAAATTACAATAGAAATAATACAACTTCTATTTCACCTTTGGGGTATAATGTCCAATGAATAAAGTTTAATGTCATGCTTTATGAAAGGTTTTCAAGTCTTTAATTAAGATATTTACTCATCAATGTTGATAGTTCTACCTCATAATAGTTTAGAATAAGATAAACCCTAAAAGTAACTAGCTATAAGTTGGGGTACTTTTGTTTGTTAAGTAGGTTTTCTACAAAAGTTATTCTTTTTAAAGAACATAATAAGCAAACTTTCATCACCTATTTAAGTTCTAGCATGAGTAACAGACTTGTATTAATGAATTTTTTAACCATTTGTCATCACTTGAGTGCTATTTTTTATATACTTTCTAGTTACACTTGCAAGTAATTTGACAAAGTCTCGTAATTCTAATCTAAAGCACAAGTGTGAAACTAATCTAAAAGAATAACACATCCTAAAGAAATCATCCCAAGTTCACAAACCCTAGATCATCAAAGTTTGTTCTGGAGATTTTGGGTTTAGTACGATTGCATCGCATTCCTTATACATAATAGCATCTTGCTTCTTTAAACATTAGTCATCCCCGGACCAACGATGTTGTTTTCAGATATTGGAGTTTATATTATCTCGAAGACCTTGGCTGCATAATCTTGCAGTAAAAAAGGCAAGTTCATACTTGCTCATGTCCTTTGATTATTTCCTATCAAGTACTTGCAATCTACTAATGTTATCACCTGTATTTCGAAAAGGATGACAGAAAACACTATTTTCATAATAACATGACTTATCGATTATTGGCCCGAGTGGTGGTAACCTAATATGGCAGAAAAATGGAACCATGGTATGGTATATGTGGTTGGTGGAGGTTCCATTTGCACAGAAAAGTATCATCTAGGATTTATTAACAACAAATGTCGATCGCTAGTAATTCTTGCATCGTATATTACGCGTTAACCATGAGATCTATATGGCTCTAGGAAAGTCAGCTGAATCTTCTTCCTTTTAGATATCAACGGACATTGGTCTGGGCATGTTGTATGTTGCAAGTCGTGGGTAAAGCCGTATATTTCGGGAGAATTCTATCTGGACTTGGGCATTCCAATGTTTGCTGTTCTTGGGTAAATCTGTATATTTCGGGAGAAGTCTACCCTGAAATCACAACAACTGGATTTCTAATGTCTATGATAGATGTTGGGAATATTCCCTAGAGGCAATCATGTATGATGATATTTCCCATTGTATTCATAAAGATATTAAGTAGTCCTTGTATAAACATCTGATGTGTATCATTGAATATGTGATTCGGTTGTGGAACTATGCATTCATGTTGTTTGTACTAAATATCCTTGGTCATTGAAGTTATGCTGGACACACAACTTAGACCAATGTGAAAGTTGGCTTGATGACTCGGTTCCACTTGTCATGGGCATGGAGATGCTATTCCAACTTACACAGATTCGGCTAAAGAGTTTAGCGAGTCGGATTGACCCATATTAAGGTACAACGAACAAGTTGTCATTTGTATATCTCAATCAATGTAATCCTTAGACCTGAGGTTATTGCATAGTCCGAGTTGAGGATCACAGACTTAGGTTCTATCAAACGTTGATCCGTAACTGGGCAGTTATAAAGGCAGAGTTCGGGTCGACTGAGAATCAAGCTGCGTGATGTGAATAACCAAGATGGGATTTTGCCCCTTCACTTGGAGAGATACTCTCTGGGCCCTCTCGTGAGATATGATTCGGAAAGCATGGCCATGCACGACTCGGTTAAGTGTTAACCGAGGCGATCGACTAAGAGTTAGTCGGGCGAATCACTTATCTTGGATCGAGAAGAGAGTCGGACTATTTAAGGGATGACAATTATTCGCCTATAGTCTAACAAGGTATATCGTGAGGCAAAAGGGACTCGGACGCAAGTCACATTGGAAAGGCAAGTCGTCATGACTCTTTGGTACTTGGGAGTCGGCACGTTCTGCTAGGAGCCGCTACCGACTGATCGATTGAGAGTCGGACTCCAATCATGTCCAAGTAGCCATGAGCCTGCGGGGTCACACACTTAAGAGCGGGAGCAAGTTCGGATTGGATCTGAACCTGTAATCTGGTTGGGTTGGACCTAAACCGGATTAGGACTGAGTTAGTGAGTTGGACTCACGGTGACTAGTGTTATATGGGCTTTAGTGAATGGGTCGCACGAGCAGAGCCCATGTTCACTCCCTATATATAGTGGAGCACCGTAACCCAGAAAGGTTAATTGTTGTTCGGTTAGGTCATTCCATGTGTTGGAAACCCTAGCTCCACAATAGTCCAGCCGTCGTACCGAACCTAGCAGTTCGCCGCCGGTGCTCCTCTTTGTACGTGTGGATACCAGCAGAGGTGTTGTACGATCAGCACCAAGACGATCGGATCGTGAGGACTGCACTGCATCAACTGACGCGCTTCATCAGTAATCCGCAACCGCGCGTCTAGTGGTAAACCTCGTGGCCTTCTACCTCAGCTAGATCTTGGGATCACCACGTTAGAGGAATTTTTTTGTTTTATCTCTGCGTGGCCCAACAATAGATTGTATGTGTAAACCCGAGGTAAAGCCATATTACCGGGAGAAGCCTACCTTCGGGATCTAGGCATACAAAATGGTAGGTATGCGAGGTCGTGGAGAAGGGCACCGATTGGCTTGGTTCCTTACACCGAGCCTCGTACCAAGGAGGTATGAACAGGAATGTGTGCCCGGTTGTGCAACATGGATAAAGATCTCTCATGGGCAAAACAACGAACATCTGCAAAGTATATAAAAGTGTGATATGTTACCCTCTATTTTGTGAAGGATCTATGAACACGGCGGGAAAGAAACTCCATGAAGTTCTAATCAACATGTGAAGACTGACAAACATAGATCTTTAGAATAAAAGCAACCTCTGAAGAAATGTTTATGAAACCTACACAGCCTACGACCTATGGTCTGTGGCTATAGATAGTACATCAAACAATCCTATTTAATAAACTTGCTGAGTACGCTCGTACTCAACCGTACCTTTTTAACTCTTGCTAGATTCTAAAACCGTTGAAGACATCATCAACACCAACCTATGTTTAGGAGGATCTCTTCAAGAAGCCAGAGTTATTCAATCAAGCCCATGGAGTCAACGTCTACATCAAGCAAAGTGGAGACAAAGTTCTAGAATAGATAGAAAAACATATTTCTAGCTCATAGAACCTATCTTTATAGAGCATTGCAGTAGCAGCAATCGCAAGCCAAATAGTATTATACGTAGTATAGTTCTCGAGTTGTTATTTCTGGTTTTTTGGTTTGTAAGAATATTTCTTCCTCTTTGTACTTAAGAGGTTTTATGGATCTTTTGTACTCCCTCCGGCCCATATTAATTTGATTTGTCAAATTTTAGATGAACCTATATACTAAATAGTGTCTAGATTTATCTAAATTTTGACAATCCAAGTCAATTAATATGGGTCGGAGGGAGTAAGATTTTGAGTGGTAATCAATAGTCATCCCTTGCATCTGCAATGTTTCTGTTATACCAATCTGAGGGATCTCATACTGGTGAAACTGTGTTTTATTAGTGTTCAACAACTGGCATACTACACCATGCAGTTGTATACTGGGTAACCGCATGACATCACAAAATTTAGTAATACACGATCTATTGATATTGTTGTTACTCTTGTCTCTTGCTTTGCTAATTTGATTGAAGTCTCCGAGAGCAAGCCATTTTGTTCCAACAATTGGGTTGCCTGGTGCGGAGACAAGGAAAGTTTTCTCATACTGTATATTATTGAATACAATTACACACCTCTGAGGTCGTACGAATTATTTGGGCTGAGACAGATAGTCCGTGTTTATGGACAGATCGCTCAAACGCAGCAGCATGGAATTGAACTGAGTCACAACGCAAGGAGCGCCCAACTTTTACATCCACTCAATGCACATTATCATTTAGTAGATGTCCGTCTGAAGTCGAGCAGCCACTTGTGACTTGTTTTAGTTTCAGCTACCGCTCTTGTGCACCTGAAACAACTTAGTAAAAGGAAGTCCTTGTCAGCCAGCGATCAAATGCAGAAAACAGAAGAAAACGAGGAGCATCTTTGTTTTTGGTCGCGCACCAGGAATCCGACAAGCTAGCGGCAGTAGGCCACGGTGGTGGCCGCGGTGAGGACGGAGCTCGTCGACCCGCACTCGCTGTCCTTGAGCGACGCGCTGGACCGGTCCAGCTTAAGTGACCACGGGTAGTACAGTTGCTGGTACTGCGCGTAGGCGGTGGCCGCCGAGGACGGCACGCCGACGTGTGAGGACGAACGCTGCATCTTGACGCTCCTCGGCACGGGCGCCGCGCCACCGCGCCTCCGGCTTGGTTGCCGCTCGAGCGGCGACGGCGACGGCGAGTCCGGCCTCTGCCTCGGCGCGCTCTGGGACCGGGCCTTGGCGCGCGACGACTGGGTGTTGGCCATGTAGTTCGGGAAGAACTCGGACACCGACTCGCCGTCGTCGGCGTAGGACGGCACGTACGGGCTGACGCGCGCCGTCGCCGGCTCGAAGTCTTCGAAGTGCCCGCTGTAGGCGTATGGGCTCATGAGCTCGGTGAATGCCGCCGACGGCGCCGGCGAGCACTGGCCGGCCCCGTAGTACTCCGCTCGCCGCCGTTCCCTCGACTCGGTCGCCGCGACCGAGCAGCTGCTCCGCCCCCGCCGAGGCGGCTCCCCCATGTCCATCTCGACGATCTTGGCGTGCTCCTCGCCGGACCTGTCCAAGTCCATCTCCTGCATGCACCAATCACACATTCACTGACTCACACCGTGCTGGCCTGCACGATCTCATGGAACTAGCGCGCGCGGGGGGACAGGCTTACGTAAGAGCGGCGGCGCCTTGGGTGCTGCGGCGTCCGGCAGTCCGCCGCAGCGACGGCGGCGGCATGGTCTTCATCCTCGAGCATGCGCATGCGCTGCGCGCGCAGGCGCGCCTGCGCCATGAGGAGGGCCTGCATGCGGCGGAGCGTGGCGCGTGCCTGCTTCCTCACCAGGTGGCCCCTGATCAGCGCCTGCAGCTTCACCAGCCCCCTCAGCGCGCACAGAGCCTTCCTTGCCTGCAGCAGGTAACACGTTTAAATCAGGAAGAAATGCTGCCGAATTTGTTCCAACTGCATTGCATCGGCATTTGATCAGATCGGCCGGGTACTTGCATTGCTAAATCAGGGGAAGGTATTACTTTCAATTGCATGGGACAGTTCAGATTTTTGTCTTATCTACCAACGGTTACAAAAGAGTAAATTCAGTGGCGTGACATGGAAGGTACTCCACTGTGCAGATCAGAACTGTGTAAAATCGTGCATCAATCAAAAGAATCACCCAATTTTTTGGTAGTAGTACTAGTTTGATCATTGCCATGTTACCGCAACTTAATTGAACTAATCACATTGAGCTGGATAGACTACAAAATTAGCGAACTTGTTCGCGTCATCAGGCTTACCAGGTAGCCTCTGAAGGTGGCCTGGATCCTTGCGGCTGCGGCCTCCTCGATGGGGCATGCATACAAGTCGTCCTCCGCCTCGGGGGCCGTCAGGCGTATCACCGCGGCATCGGCAGCCGCCGCGGTTGCCAAGGCCACCGCGACGGCGTGCTTGCTCTGCTCAAGCTCGCGCTCTGACACCGACACGGACACAGAGAGACCGCCGGCAGCGAGAGACACGCTCGGCTCCGGGGTCGACGGGGACAGCGTTGTGGCCTTCCCCGGCGTCGCGGGTCTCCGGAAGCTCCACCGCTTCTTATCCCCCGGGCTCGCCGCTGCCGGCAGCACGGCCAATGGCGTGGCGTCACACTGCCCCTGCTTGTCCCCCCTCCTCCTGCCGCCGTCCTTCCTCCCCGCCAAGATGCTTCTCAGCCATCTCCCCGCCTTCCCCATTGCTAGCGCCTTCGATCCATGGATGGGCTCACACGACAACAGAACTGATAAGTGTATATAGACCCGGGCGCCGAAGAAGCCTATGCAATGCAATCACGGTCACCAAACAGCCAGCCAACCACCCCTGCCGCGCGCGCGCGCAGTTGCAGCTCGAGACAGGACAGCGTGTCAGCAGTCAACCGAGGCGAGCTGCCGAGCAACATCGCGCGGTCCGGCCGGCGCATGTGCGCGCGGGACGGCACGAACGTGGAGTGCATCCCTACAAGGCTGGCTGTCAGAATCTTGCGCCTTTAAACTAACACATCAAGTGTGTGTACTGTACTATGAGGCCTCAGCTCGCCTCAGCTAGAGATGGGCTGGGTGACTGGTCCATGTCAATCATAGATCATTGTCTCATCTCTCGTGCATCATGAGAACGATGCGCCAGGGGTTAGTTAGCTGTAGTAGCTCCCTCTGATATGGCAATGAAGTTGCAGGGCAGTCTGCAGCCTGCAGGGCCTGTGAATTCTTCTTGGAACACTACTCACCATCCACCGGGTCAGTTCATCGTCATCCTATATGTTGAAACTACTCGATTTAAGACTGGAATAACAAGAATCAAGGTAGAAGGATTCTGGGAGAGAGGAACTTTGGAGTCAGAGATATGGAACCTACTGTTAACAACATTAAAGGTTTAATATTTATTATTTCTTATATTCTGTTCGGTATTGATCTGGGAATAGTACTCCAACCGGACTCTGCCTCCCCTTATACTCACATGTCGATGGGCTTTGTTCTCGACTATATTAACACGAAACCGACACTGATGTCAAGGTATTGTTCCAGCCTAGTATTTGATATGGTATCAGAGCAGTTCTCTTTCTAACCTTGCTGCTTAGGAAATCGTCGCCGCCGCCGCACCTTGTTGTGCCGCCAATACAACAATCAACAACAATAGCCTTGACGCTGCTGCAGATTCCTTGTGCCGTCGCCAAACCCCAATACACATAAGGCAAAACAAAAACCCTAGACACACAAAGCCTAAAATCTCTGCATCGCCGCGCTACAACACAAACACAAAACAAAACGAAAAATCTTCGCCGCCGCATCCTTTTTGTCACCACCGCAAATGTCTTCCTCGTCATCATCTGTCACCGTGTCGTCCGCTGCCCCTGGAGCGTCACAAGCCCAACTCCTCATGCGGGAGAACTCACTCGCCTGGAAGGCCCTCGTCATCTTCTGATGGGGATATGCCGAATTGGGTATACCCAGCAGGACGTTTCCGTTGGAACCAGTCCCTTGCCAGTGGGCCTACAGGATGGCGATTGGAATGCGATTGGAGACAAAGCCTGGCGATTGGAAGCTAGAGGCCCAGAAGCTTAGATAGGCCTAGTCGGATCAAGTCAAATCCTCTAAGTCCTCTTATGACTCGGTTGTATATCTGTAAACCCTAGCGATGCACCCCCTATACAAACCTCCCTAGGGTCTCCATGTACTCACGTTCCATCATACATCCCATCGACTCACTGCCTAGCCGCCGAGCTCACCATCATTGTACTCAAGCAATAATACAATCTAGCAGGAGTAGGTCTTTACACTCCGGGGCCCGAACCTGGGTAAATCTCCGTGTCTTTGCCCTCATCTCGCTCCGCAGATGGCTGGCCGCTCTTGCCCCAAATCCTACTACTCGCACCCCTGGTAGCATCTACCGTGGCCATTTCCACGACAGTGGCGCCCACCGTGGGGTATGGCCGGTCCAGCATGAGTTCTGCGGCGAGACCCTATTCGCCAATCAACCGGTCGATCGCCATCGGCCGCATGATCACATGCGGTGAGATCCTTCAGATCTTGCCCAACAACTATGTCCCGGCGTCGCGCCCCATCACGCACAGCGCCATAATGCCGGTCGGCACCATCAATCTATTCGTCGGCTTCACGGACACCATCGCCTCTGCGGAGATGACGATCATCGGCGGATCGCCGCCATGCGATCTGCTCTCGGAAGGCCAGATCCGCACCATTTCCCGCCTCGCCTCCGAGTATGACTCGACCACCAGCAACGCGGCCAAAACTGACGCGGCCTTCCACGACGATGCCGACTCGGCGACCCGTGCCTCGGTCGCCGGATCCATCACCTCCGTGTCGCCTGAGGGCTCCATCACGCGAGTTTCCAACGCCGGGGATTTCGAGGATTCGTCCATCCTCAAGATCTTTGAATCCGACTCCGGGTCGGAATCCTCCTGCGACCTCCGCGCCAGATTGATGGCTCAGATATGTAGAGCTCGTTGGGAACCCCAAGAGGAAGGTATGATGATCACAGCAACAAGTTTCCCTCAGTTATGAAACCAAGGTTATCGAACCAGTAGGAGTAAGGAAACAACTCCAAGGTGTTGCTAGCAACTTGGAACCTCCACAACACAACCACAGTACTTTTCTCCAACTTACAGTGAGGTTGTCAATCTCACCGGTTTGCTAAAACCAAAGGATTAAACGTATAGTGTGGAAGATAGTGATTGCTTGTAGAAAATTAAACAGTAAACGGTAAACAATAGATGGTATATTAATGGTAAGGAATGGGCCGGGGTCCACAGTTCACTAGAGGTGTTCTCCATAAGATAAATAACATGCTGGGTGAACAAATTACAGCGGGGCAATTGACAGATTGAAAATGCATAACAATGCATATACTAGACATCTTGATCTCTACGAGATTTGTTTGGGCATTACTACATGATACATAGACCGTAATACAACTACATCTATGACTAATAATCCACCTTCAGGTTATCATCCGAACCCCTTCCAGTATTAAGTTGCAAGCAACAGATAATTGCATTAAACAAAGTGTGTAAAGTAAACAATACAATTGCCCTTGGACAAAGGATTGTTGTTTTCTCCCTAGTAGCAACATCACATCTACAACCTTAGAGATTTCTGTCACTTCCCCAGATTACTAGAGGCATGAACCTACTATCGAGCATAAATACTCCCTCTTGGAGTTACAAGCATCTACATGGCCAAAGTATCTACTAGCAACAGAGAGCATACAAGATCACAAATAACATAGACATGATAGAATCAATAATCAGTCTGACATAGTACTCAATATCCATCGGATCCCTGCAAACACAACATGTAGCATTACAAATAGATGATCTTGATCATGAATGGAGCTCACAAGATCTAAATATGATAGCACAAAAGAGGAGAAACAACCATCTAGCTACTGTATGGACCCATAGTCCAAGGGTGAACTACTCACGCATCACTCCGGAGGCTGGCATGGTGATGAAGAAAGCCTCCGGGATGATCTCTCCCCTCTGGCAGGGTGCCGGGAAGAGCTTCAGATCCCCCCGATCTAGGGACGATGGTGTCGGCGGCTATGGACTCTTTTGTGGATTTCTAATCGGGTGCTTAGGGTTTCTGTGTTGGGGTGTTTATATAGGCGAAGGGGCAAGGTTGGTGGACGCCCTAGGGGCCCACACCATGGGGCGGCGCGCCCTAGGGAGCGGGCGCCAGTCCTAGGTGTGGTTGCCTCATGGCTCCTCTTCGTCTCCCCTCTCGACTCCGTCTTCTCTCCGGTAAAATGTTGACTTTGGATTTTGTTCCATCCAATTCCGAGAATATTTCATTACTATCTTTTCTAAAACCAAAAACAGCAGAAAACAGGCAACTAACACCACGACATCTTGTCAATAGGTTAGTTCCAGATAATGTATAAAAATGCCTCAAAGTGTAGACAAAACATAAGATAATTGATACAAGACAAGCATGGAGCATCAAAATTATAGATATGTTTACGACGTATTAAGCATCCCCAAGATTAACTCCTGCTCGTCCTCGAGTAGGTAAGTGATAAAAATAATAATTTTTGAGGTGACATGCACCATCACAATCTTGATTAAAATATTGTAAAGCATTGATAACTGGGATCATAGTACTCTAAACATGAGCATGAAAGATGTAGTTCTAACAATAAGACAAAGCAACTAAGTTGTAACATGAAAAGGTATAAACAAAAGATCATGAATAACAATGCATTGAAAGACATGTGTTTGTTTCACATATAGAAACCATAGCATGAGTGGTATCCAGATTGTCCTTCATGGAATAGCAAAACATAAATGCCTAGGACACCTTCAAAGTTCATAAGGGTGACTAGATACAAATAATTTAAGAACAAGTAATACCATGATTGGACAATGCACATTGAATTAAGAATGACAACTATGCTCTCTTAATTGGTGCATAAAGATAGAAAGTGGAGACTCAACATAAAAGTAAAAAAAGAAAGTCCCTTCACAGAGGGAAGCAGGGATTTCAAGTTTCATAAAGAGCTTCCAACAATTATGGTACTTATTAGCTTTCAGCTCTCATTGCCCCTTTCATTGGCATCTTGAAATTATTAAGGTTAAAGTGACACAAATATGAAGTATATGCTTGACAAATCATAAGTTGAAAATCTCATGTCCCTTGAGTACGAGGGTCGTTCCTCATGCTACTCAACTTTAGTCACAAACAAGTCCTTGTCATTGTAAGTATATGTGTATCATAGAGAACCGCCAACGAGGTACCCCTTGCCCCATGACACAGGAGCTATCCCATATCAAAATGACAAGGCAACAAACAGTGAACATCTCGGCAATCTTACCATGAGCATGGTACTTTTTTTTCTTTTTCTATATTTTTTTCTGAAGATGCTTCATAGATTTCTCACTATGATTATGCTGCGAGTTTCCACCATGATTAGGCATGGCTTAGGCTAGCCGCTCAGGATTTTCTCTAACACATATATAATAATCCATGGACTTACAAGCTCCCCTTTTATTTCACACCGCCGACATCCATAAACAAAATATCATGATATCAACTGGATAAATATGTACAAGTGTTGAAAGCGTTCCCCATGATAGCATGGTTCTGCTAACTCCCAACTTATAATTTGCAAGCATATAAGCAACATTGATGGGCACAATGGTTCAAGTTTATTAAGTGCAAGAAAGTAAAGTGTACCAACAAGTTTGTGAGAGCTTTAGTCACTAATTTTCACATAAAAAGTTTAATTTGGAAGATAGATAAACACATGAATATACTTGGGATGGTGTAACACACCATGCATAGGAATTTATAGTGGACTCTTTGGAATAACTTGGTTTCTTGGGAGTTGGATGCACAAGTAGAGCTCATACTCAGTACAGGTGGAGGCTAGCAAAAGACTAGGAGCGACTAACTAAGAGAGCAATAATGGTCATAATCATGCAAAGTGACAAAACATTATTAATTAAAGCATAAAGTGATATCACAAGTCAAAAACTAAATGATCATAGAGGCTAAGGTGACTGGTTCATAGTCTTAACATGGTGTAAGCATGTGCCAAGTCAACCCAAATAAAGCATCAAAGGAGAATACCATAATATTATGCTTTTGTATGCTAAAACAACGCATGATTCTTTCAAGGAACATTAACCAATCTCAATTGTTTGGAACAAGTCATGATACAACAATAATCCCTAAGCATAAGTTCAAAGCAACATCTAACATGACATGATAAAGCCTAAGCCACAGTCAAACCAAGCTTCCTTTTGTACGACTATAAGCATGAAACTTTCTACTCTTTTCCAACACCAATCAACTTATTTGAAACAACATAAGAATGCGGGGGTAGAACTAATTTATTGCATAAAAACAAACAAAATAAAACTAAAAACAAAAACAAAAACGCTCCAAGAACAACACAATAGTGCATGAAGCAATAAAAGTAGTGTCTAGAAAGAAAACCTGAGTTTTTTATTGATGAAGAAGGGGATGCCTTGGGCATACCCAAGATTTGACGCTTGTACCTCTTGAAGATTTCTTGGGGTGACATGAGTGACATCCCCGAGCTTGAGCTTTTGTCCATACTTCATCTCATCACATTATTCTTCCCCTACACTTGAGAATTTCCTTCATACAAAACTTCACACAATTCTTCATTAGCAACATTAGTGTATTCAAGATAATAAGCCCTTGGGTTTAGTTTCAACACAATTAAAACTTCCATTAACACACAAGGTACTATAGCAATTACTTTTAAAAGCTAAAGTGATCAAGAGAACTCAAAAGAAACAAATTAAGAGGCAAATGCAAATAATGGCATAAATCTGTCAAAATAGACCAACAGGTAAAGACCGATTTTTTCGAAGAACTTATGTTGCTCAAATCAAAAAGTGCTAAACTAATGAAAGTTAGACAATAACCTGAGGCATATTCATAGAAAATTAAAGCTCAATACGACATACTGGTATTTTTTACGATTGTTTATAGTAAAGCATAAAAATCTGTTTCAGGACAGCAACTTCCCCAAATCTTACTTCTATCTCATTAGAGGTTATTCTTGGCACAAAAACCACACAAAAAGGATAAGGGGAGGTTATTTCATAGGAAATAACTTCCAAGACTCAACAAAAGAAAAGCTTACTGAAATAAAAATAATTTGAGTTATCTCCCAATAGTGCTTTTCTTTAACGCCTTTTAGCTAGGCATAGGAAGCAAGAATCAAGTATTTTCGAATGAAGAAGCATTAACATCAAATTTTGTTTTAATAAGAGAGTCAAATAGTTTTTCTCTTTTTCTAGGAAAGTGTTCTATACCTTTCTTGAGTGGGAATTGATATTTAATGGTGCCTTCCTTCATATCAATAATGGCACCAACAGTTCTAAGAAAAGGTCTTCCCAAAATAATAGGACAAGAAGCATTGCATTCAACATCCAAAACACAGAAATCAACAGGGACAAAGGTATTGTTAACCATTATAAGAACATCATTAATGCTCCCCATGAGTTTCTTCTTAGCATTATCATCAAGATGGACATCCAAATAACAATCTTCCAATGGTGTCAAATCAAGCATTTCATAAATGTTTCTAGGCATAATAGAGACACTAGCACCAAGGTCACATAAAGCTTTAAGATCAAAATCATTCACTTTCATATCAATGATGCATTCCCAACCATCTTCTAATTTCCTAGGAATAGAAGCTTTATGTTTCAGTTTTTCTTCCTTAATTTTCATGAGAGCATCTGTAATGTGTTTTGTAAAAGCCATATTCATAGCACTGGCATTAGGACTTCTAGCAAGCTTTTGTAAGAACATAATTACTTCAGAAATATTGCAACCATCAAGATCAAAATCAAAATTATCATCCAAGGTAGTAGAATTATTGTTTTCCATATTTTGAAGAATTTCAGCATTTTTATTGGAAAAAGGAATGGGGACTTTAGGTGGTTTGCTAGCATCAACATTGGTGGTGGTAATAGTACAAATACTACTATTTCTAGCAATTTCATCTTCTCTTTCCCACCTAGCATGCAATGCAACTAACATTCTAACATTTTCATCAATTCTAACTTGTATGGCATTAGTAGCAGCAAAGGGATTTTCCATAGTTTCAGGTTTAGCATCCATTTTATTAATCAAAGAAGATTGTTCTTCATACAAAGATGTAATATTTTTTTAGCATTTGAAATTTTGGATTGCAAACCATGAATTTCCCTATTTAAATTCTCAAGTTGAAGACTAATATTTTTCAAAATAGTAGATTGTTCCTCCATGGTTTTAGTGAATAATTTATTCTGCTCATATTGCATTTGCACGAAGTTTTTAGTGGATCTTTCAACTTACAAATTCCTTTCTTCACTAGGCATTCCAGATTTACCATGATAATTATTGCTATTATTAGGAGGATATGGCCTATAATTATTATTACCATAAGCATTGTTGCCAAAATTATTATTTCTAATGAATTTCTCATCAACTTGCTCTTCTTGAGCAAAAAAAGAGGCTAAAGGAACATTGTTTGGATCAAAATGAGCTTTTCCATTAACAAGCATAGACATAATAACATCAATTTTATCACTCAAGGAGGAGGTTTCTTCAACAAAATTTACCTTCTTACCTTGTGGAGCTCTCTCAGTGTGCCATTCAGAATATTTAACCATCATATTATCAAGGAGCTTTGTTGCATCACCCAGAGTAATGGTCATAAAGGTACCTCCAGCAGTAGAATCCAATAGATTTCTTGAAGAAAAATTTAGTCCTTGCAAGAATCTTCTTTCTCCCTAAAAAGTGATTGACGGGGAGGAAGAGATTGAAGCCGTCCTTATCTCCCCCGCAACAGCGCCAGAAAAGTGCTTGATGGCTCAAATATGTAGAGGTCGTTGGGAACCCCAAGAGGAAGGTATGATGATCACAGCAGCAAGTTTCCCTCAGTTATGAAACCAAGGTTTTCGAACCAGTAGGAGTAAGGAAACAACTCCAAGGCATTGCTAGCAACTTGGAACCTGCACAACACAACCATAGTACTTTGCCCCAACTTATAGTGAGGTTGTCAATCTCACCGGTTTGCTGAAAACAAAGGATTAAATGTATAGTGTGGAAGATAGTGATTGCTTGTAGAAAGTAAACAGTAAACAGTAAATAGTAGATGGTATATCAATGGTAAGGAATGGGCCGGGGTCCACAGTTCACTAGAGGTGTTCTCCATAAGATAAATAACATGCTGGGTGAGCAAATTACAGCGGGGCAATTGACAGATTGAAAATGCATAACAATTCATATACTATACATCTTAATCTCTACGAGATTTGTTGGGGAATTACAACATGATAAATAGACCGTAATCCAACTACATCTATGACTAATAATCCACCTTCAGGTTATCATCCAATTGCTCTTCCAGTATTAAATTGCAAGCAACAGATAATTGCATTAATCAAAGTGTGCCAAGTAAACAATACAATTACCCTTGGACAATGGATTGTTGTTTTATACATAGTAGCAACATCACATCTACAACCTTAGAGATTTCTGTCACTTCCCCAGATTACTAGAGGCATGAACCTACTATCGAGCATAAATACTCCCTCTTGGAGTTACAAGCATCTACATGGCCAAAGTATCTACTAGCAACAGAGAGCATACAAGATCACAAATAACATAGACATGATAGAATCAATAATCAGTCTGACATAGTACTCAATATCCATCGGATCCCCGCAAACACAACATGTAGCATTACAAATAGATGATCTTGATCATGAACGGAGCTCATAAGATCTAAACATGATAGCACAAATGCGGTGACCCAGCATACCACTGCATGATGTAGTACACTATAGTCGTTGACATAATACCAATGAAACACCGTTCACTAGTATTATATCCCTTAGAGTGGTACAACAGAAACACAACAGGTCCAAGACATGACTATAGGTTATAACCCGAAGAGGGAGAAATAAACTTCTTACAAAGAAGAATCAGGAATAATCAACTCATAACTATCATACTAATAGACTAGTATTTCAACTATTGGGCTTGCATTGTTGCTATAGCAATACTCTACAGAAGTAGGTTCTATGGCTAGAGATTATATTCCTATCAAATCAGCAACTTCATCTTCACTTTAATTGATATATTTGTTGACTTCATTGACTTTATCGAAGAACTTGAGCTGTTGATGACGATTCCCTTGAGCATAAGTTGATGTAGACGTCGTCTATATTGGCTTCAGAATCTAGCAAGGGTTAAGAAGATACGTTGAGTACGAGCGTACCTAGCAAGCTCACTAGAAAGGAGAGTCTGGCGCACTAGCTACAGCCATAGATCATAGGTCATAGGAAATGCAGGTTTTCGAAAACATTTGTTCAAAGGTTGCTTTTATTTGAAAAGCTATGTATGTCAGCCTTCACAGGTTTACCAGAACTTTCGTGGAGTTCCTTTCCTGCTATGTTCGTAGCTCCTTCCCGGAACAGGGAGTAACAAGTTACAGTTCTTAAACTCTGCAGAGGTGTGTTACTTTACCCATGAGAGATCTTAGCTTTGTTGCACATCCGAGTTGCATGCTCGTTCACACTTCCTTGGTGTAAGGCCCAGACTAAGATCCAAGCCAGTCACTACCCTTCTCCGCGACCCCACATAGAACATGACCCCCCAAGCAGAACGACCTCTCTTATTCCGCATAGCGGATATAACTATGGTTGAATCCTTGAGGACTCCAGTGAGCAGACAGGAACCTGGTCGCCCCCATCAAAATGAGGACATACCTACGACGGTCTCTCAGGGATAATCTAGACACCAATATCGCGGAAAAACTAAGGGGTCCCACCCATGCTGAGCCTTGTAAGGTACAACAGCATCATGAGATGGTCATCCGTTCATGTGAAAGGAAGAAGATCCAGCTGACTTCTCCGTCCCATTCCAAATCTGATGGTTAACACGTAATATACGGTGCAAGAATCACTGGCGAAATTGGTTGTTATGTCCTAGATAATATGTTCCTTTACCACCGGAACTTTCATAGTAGGTTATTACCTCATGGTAAATAACCTACAATTATATTATTATGAAAATAGTGTTTTCTGACCTTGTTGAAATGCAGTTGATGACAACACTGGATTTGCAAAATACTTTACAGAAAATAATTAAAGGACATGAGCAAGTATGAACTTGCCTTTTGTGATTGCAAGATTATGCACTCACGGTCTTCGAGGCAATATAGAAGATCCAATATCTAAAAATAGCATCATTGGTCTGGTAAGGACTAATGTTTAAAGAAGCAAGATGCTATTATGCATAAGCAATGTAATGCAATTTTATAAAACTCGAATCCCCGGAATAAGCGTTGATCTAGGGTTTGGATACTGGAAATGGTTTCTTTGTAATGTGTTGCTCTTTTAGATAAGTTTAACGCTTGTGCTTCTTATTAAGGCTTGTGAGTGTGTGTTAAATGACATGTAATTATAATATCATACAACAATAATATACACAAATGTGGAATGCTACTCAAAGACTTCTTATATAAGAATCGTCTTATCTTCAAATTTTACTTTACAAGTAATGGCATTTATAAGGAACTGAAGTGTCAACAATCCTAAATATACAAGTAAAGTATAAAGTAATATGATTATGATTAATTGTCATCTGTTGACTATGATAAAAGTCCTTGAGTTTAGTTTTCTAGAGTTAGAGATATTATTACAAAATTTGTTGTTTGAAGTGGCAAAAAGGATAACCTTCGAAGAAAAGGTTTCTTTCCTAAGGTTTAAACAATATTTATGGTTAATAGAATGTGGTCGATGTCTTTTGGTGTTTACTCGGATAGTTTGGTCTTGAGATGCACTAGGTCTTAATTGAAACAAACTAAAGTAAACTATAAAATTCATAATGAAGCCTTAAACATGGTGTTTACAATCTTGTAAACTAAAGTTTAACTTTAAGGACATAGATGGACTTAACATGTAATTCTTATGATATTTATACTTTGTTTACTTCATAATGTTTTCTTAAAGTTACTTAAGAGTGGTAATATTTCTATATGAGTAGTTGTTTCTTAATATTATAATGGAATTGAATCATTTATCTCCTTATAAAGGTGTGTTTATGGTTTGTAAATAAGTAAACAATATTATTTACTACTTATAGATGAATGACAATTCTTCAAAAATTGTAATTAAGATGTTTTGGATTATATGAATTTCATACTATCAATATTTAAGTCAAATACTATTATTAGGCCTTAGATGTATACTTTTTTTAGAATTACTAGAATTTTTTATTTATTCTTATATGAATTATCAATTAAGGAAATAGGTTTAAATTCAAGTTATTAGAGTATTAAACTTTTACTTACTTCAAAAGTGGGATGTTATATTTTTAACATGTAGATATTGTTTTTGTGATCATTTTGGTATATTACATTTATTTTTGTATTTTATAAACAATAATATAGGATTTTTATAAGATTAATTACTTTATAAACACTTAATAAATAATAGATATTTAATTAAGTGAATTAATAATACATGATTATAGTATTAAATTTTAGATCTTGTTTTTCTAAGATTTTTGGTATATTATTTATATTTTTTAACATTTACCAATATTAAAATATGAATTATCAAAGTTGTAACATCCCAAAAATATTAAACTAGAATCATCAAACTCTAATCACCAAATTTAGGGTTAACAAAAACTTGTCGAATTAAAATATGAAAGCATTCATATGTGTGTGCATTAAAATTTGGATTCTTTTGAATTGCCATGATTATGTGTTTCTTTGCTTGTAAAATGATTCTTAGGTGAAATAAACATCATCTAAACAATCCCCAACCTTTTCCCAAAGACAAACAAATCAAAACAAACAAATTAAGTGAATGGTCACTTTGGCCAATTTAACTCCCATGCCTACTTTGGCTATCTTTAACTTTTAGAACTTAACAGAAACATGTATGGATATTTGCACCCCTTGATAGTACTCATAACAAGGTACCAAGGCCCACTTTGTGATCATGCAAAAACATTTCAATGCATAGTTTAAATGACAGTTTAAAATTGAATCTATTTCATATGGGAAGATCCCACTATTTCAAAAACCACTCAAACAAGCTCAATTTTCAAAACCCAAGCATCCACAGTATCACCAGCACATGCCTAGCACACCCACCAAAAATCTTTTTAAAATTCAAAACTTAAGTTCATGCGGCCATTTCATCAAACAGGTTGTAGATTCAAATCAACAAAATCACAAACACTATTTTCAGCAGTGTTTTGAGCCAACCTTGTTCCCTCTCTGGTTACACTAGCCTCAGTAGATCATCTAGCAACCTTAACTAAGCTCTAGCACCACTGTAAACTCGCCAATTTCATCAATGGTGAACAAGCCGAGAGCACCCATGTCACCCTAGTGTGGACAACAAGCTAGGAGAGGAACTAGCCATGCCAACCTTCTCTGGAAGGTAGCCCATGCCTCACCGCCCCCTCTCGACCAGCCCTAGATCACAGACAACGACCAGAGCCGCCAGGAATGCCGCGCCCGCGCCGCTGTCGACCATGCCGACGCGCACCGCAGAGCACGCGCCGTTCCCACGCAACCCGACCACCTCGAGCCCTTGCCGCCCGCCAGCATGCACCCCACCATCCCAGGAGACCACCAGACATGCCCATTTCACCACCCGTCCCCGTAGCCACCGCTTGCCGCAGAGTTCGCCGCCTCTGCCTCCCAGAGCATCGCGCGTTCCCGACCGTTTGCCACCGCCCCTACACGCGCATTTAAGCTCTAGAGCATCGCCAAGAGACCGCCCGTCGATCGCCAACCGCAGCCATGCCTCTAGCCGCCCGTAGCCGTGTCGCCACCATTGTCTACCCATCCCTATAGGTCTCGCCGTCGAGGCTATAAAAGGAGACGCCCCCCCGCTCGATTTCTTCACACCATCTCACTCCCCTCACCTCACTGATCGTTCCACCCCTTATCCGGAGCAAGGCGAGCAGCGCATCACCGGAATTTGGCCGGAGCTCGCCGCTGCAGAGGAGAAGAGGAGCCGTTGATTTTGACCACCCCAGAAGCTGTCGCGACCACCCGCGAGTTCGTTGTCGTCGACTTTGTCGTTTGCCCGCCTCGCCATCGTCACTGGAGCCCTGGTATGCCCCCTATGCACCCCCACTGAGCCGCTAGGGTTCGAGCTCGCCGGTGACCTGTTCATCATCGACGACGACCCTCAGCCTTCGATCTTCATTCTAATCGAACGCACCACATTGCCCCGTACCGCTTCGCATTTAATGAGCCACTGACCAGTAGACCCCCCTGTCAGTTGCGCCCCGCGCTGCGGAGTGACACTGGGTCGGCCCATTACCCCTTCCCGCGCAGCCCAAGCGTTTGAATTTAGCTTTTTCTTTTTAAGTTTAAACATAGTTCTGTACCTAGTTTGAAAAATCAACCCAGCTCGATTCAGTGCACCAAATTGAATGAAACCAATTTTGTTAGCAAGGTATTGAAATGCTTAATCCAAGCCCGTTGGATTCAAATCATTTGGATCTGTAGATCAACCTTGGTAAAAATAACAAGGCAGAAGCTTTTCTGCATTCAAACATTTTTCAAATTTAAACCATAATAGCTTTTGAGTTGATTCCAACTCTCAAAAATCATAATTGATCATACCTTTCAGAATATATAAAAATATATGGGTTTACTTACAGAAATAATATTCAAGTAATAAAATAATGCCACATAGGCATTTCTAGCCACTTTAATGATTTAAAATAAAAAGGTTAAACCTTATTAAATTGTGACCCCACTTTAAATCACTTTCCCATGTACTGAAATATGTGGTGATGACATGTGTCAACATGATCCCATGTTTGAGTTGGAGAATATTAAATCTTAAGTAGTTTTTCAATGAGTAGAAATTACTTTTCTAAAAATAAAACAATAAGACAAATGCTTTAATCTTGTAATATTAGTGATGATGCTAGATCATCTATAGAACCCTTTTGTGTGATGATTGAAAGTAGTTAAGTATTGTTTGGTGATTGTGTACCTCGTATTTATTTATAGACGCTAGTACCGACCAAGGATATGAGGAGGAAGGAGGATACTACGAAGAAGAAGCCGAGGAGAACTTCAACCACTGCTCTGCACAAGGCAAGCTAACACTTGCAAGATACTCTACTTATGCAAGCCTAATACTACTAGTTGAATGTGCAAGCTAACACTTGCAAGATACTCTACTTATGCAAGCCTATACTGATACTGATGCAAGCTAATACATGCTTGTTACCATGACCACTAGATGCCTTAAGCATATGTGATCATACCCACTTGATACCCTCTCCTAGTTTTACTTGCAAGCTTTATACTTTATTTCTTTATCAAAACTATTACTTAGAGTCTACTTAAGTGATTTGTAGATTCTAGGAGAATAATTGAAGGTTGCATAAAGAGCATTAAATTTGGCCTAAGCTAGATAATCTTGATGTCATCCTAAGACATGAGATTGAACCTAGTTAAACTACATTTGTTTACCACCCCTCATTAGTACTCACCCCACCTATAGATGCTAGTGCTAAGCATAAAAACTTGATCAACTTTAGATGGGAATACTTGGTGGAAAATGGTTATGAAAACCTTGGAATGATGGATCATTCTATTGAGATGTTTTGACATGTGTTTCCGAACACCAGATGATTTGGATGATGAAAATGTTAAGGCATGAGCCTTAGCCCTTTATAAAACTGATGGTTGTCTGGATGCGATACCATTCCAATTTTACCGTACAACCACAATACCTGAAATTTGGGTAGGGCTTGACTGGAAATTTATATACCTTAGTATGGGTTCCCTCACGGCCAAGGTCTGAGCTGAGGCTACCTTGTGAAGATTGTCCACCTGTGCAGTACCCAAGATGACAACTGGTCATGGTTGGGAGGCCAAACTTACAGGAGAGGTGCCTATACTAGGGTGTGTAATTGAAAGGTTAGGATTGATTATCCGCATACTGAGTATGGTGAATTCAGGATTTGTTCCTGACGGATGTATCGAATGTTGTGGTGAAAGTGTACAATCTCTGCAGAGTGTCAAACTATTCGAATAGCCGCGTCCACGGTTATGGATAGTTGGAGTGGCCATACTGTTCCCCCGTCAGATGTTTTCAAAATGACTTGTGAAATGGATTGAGAATTTGACTTGACCACAACAGAGTTGTGATATGAAAATACAAGTTCCCACTTAGGTGTTATAAAACTTCAACTAGCATTCCTTGCTTCTGAACTTAGTAGAGGTAAATCTGGCTTTTTGCAAAACAACCCTAGAGCTTAGTGTCCTACTACAAAAACCCACTTCACTTGTTAGTATTAGTTTGCGAGTACTTAAAGAGTACTCATGGCTTTATCCCTGGCTATTCCCGTGGCCAGACTATGAAGAGGAGTACCAGGATGATGGACCCCAGAAAGGTTACGACAACTAGGATCAATCTCCCATCGCCAGCATTGCCTGTGACCCCGAAGATGGATCTTTGCCTACGCTACCGTTATTATTACGTATTTCCGCTGCTTGAGTTGTATTAAGAACTGGATCATGAGATCCTTATTTGTGTAAGACCTTATGTATGGTTTGTAATGGATGATGTACTGTGGTATCCAATTCTATTATGTCTCACAAAAATGGTAATCCTGGGATTGCGATGTATGGCATAACAGGCATCTGGGATTAAAAATCCGGGTGTTGACAATTTGGTATCAGAGCCATCCTGACCATAGGAGACCCTAGTTAGACTGGACGTTTGAATCAAAAACTTGGTTTCAAAACCAAAGGAAGCAAATATTTACAAAAACTTATTCCCATTCTTATCACCTTGATTCTTACATAAAAATTCATGTTCCTCAAAAACTCTTGCAAAATACATAAAATTTGACACACTTGATCACTCTACTAACTTACTCATCCTATATTCTTTTAGATGGACGTGAAGTACAACAAGTTTTATTAGTTGGGGAATGGAGGAGACCTTATCTTTGAGCGGGACTTGGACCAGCTTTCAGAACTTCTGGAGCGGCCGCACCCCGAGTTCTTTGGAGCTCAGCTCAATGATCAAGGAGGAGAAGATATGCAGTGGCTAATTGTTGCAAGTCTCCGAGGAAAGATTGAACCTCCCACTGCCGAGGGAATTCAGTTCACCTTGCAAGAAAACAACTGGCTCGATGGACTTGCCAGGGCCATGCAGGAAGCTCTTGCCCATCTGTGTGGGTAGAGTATCAACCAGATCAAGGGTACCCGCTTTGAGTTTTGTCCAAGGCGTGATTCTATGGGACAGCTGAAGGGAATATGCCCGAGAGGCAATAATAAAGTGGTTATTATCGTATTCCTTATTTATGATAAATGTTTATTTTACATGCTATAATTGTATTAATACGGAAACGTTAATACATGTGTGTTTAATAAACAAAAAGGAAGTTCCTAGTTGTGCCTCTCTTATAAACTAGCTCGTTGATTAACATGATGATCAAAGTTTCCTGATCATGGACATTGGATGTTGTTAATAACGAGGTCACAACATTAGTGTAATGATGTGATGAACATTCATCCGAAGTATAGCATTACGATCAAAGTCATTGAGTTTATATTGCTATAACAACTTACGAAGTGATCCTAATCCTTAGACCATGAGATCATGTCAATCACTAACACCGGAAGAGTTTCTTGATAACATCAAACGTCACACCGTAACAGGGTGATTATAAAGATGGATTCAGAACTAATAAAGTGTTATGTTGAGACCCATGGATCGAGAGTGGAATTTGTTCATCCCGATGACGGATAGATATGCTCTAGGCCCTCTCGGTGATATCATATTGATTAGCTTGCAAGCAAGTGATTTGATCACTAGAATGTTATATCACAGGAACGAGAAAAGAGTGCATGTCGGTAACGAGATCAAACTAGGTATGGAGATACCGATGATCGAATCTCGGACATGTAATATATCGTGAAACAAAGGGATTAAGATGTTGGAGATATGCCCTAGAGGCAATAATAAATGTAGTTATTATTATATCTTTGTGTTTATGATAAATGTTTACATTCATGCTATAATAGTATTAACGAGGAAACATTGATACTTGTGTGATTTGTAAACTTAAATTGAAGTCCCTAGTAAAGCCTCTATACATCACTAGCTTGTTGGTTGATAAATGATTGTGGTTTCCCTATCATGAACATTGAGATGTTATCAACAACAAGATCATATCGTTAGGAGAATGATATGGTGGACATACTCCTATAGATAAGCGTAGCATAAAGATCAAGTCATTTCAATAGTTCAATTGCTATATGCTTTCTGATACATAGTAACCTAATTCCTTCGACCATGAGATCATGCATATCACCTTTACCGGATGGATGCTTTGATGACATCAAACACCACACCGTAACTGGGTGGCTATAAAGGTGGCATTGAGTGTTCGGAAAGTATTGGTTGAAACACATGGATCAAGAGTGGGAGTTGTCCATCCATATGACGGATAGATATACTCTGGGCCCTCTTGGTGGAATGTCATCCAATTAGCTTGCAAGCATGTGACTGGCTCACAAGGGATCACATATCACGGGAACGAGAAAAGAGTACTTATCGGTAACGAGGTTGAACTAGGTATGCAGAGATACCGACGATCATAACCTCGGATAAGTAAACTATCGTGAGACAAAGGGAAATTGGTATCGTATGTAAGTGGTTCATTCGATCGCAAAGTAATCGTAGAAATATGTGGGAGCCATATGAATTTCCAGATTCCTCTATTGGTTATTGTTCGGAGAAGTGTCTCGATCATGTCCGCATAATTCACGAACCGTAGGGAGACACACTTAAGGATTCGACGTTGTTTGAGTAGTTATGGTATGATGAGAAAGAGACCGAATGTTGTTCGGAGTCCCGGATGGGATCCGGGATATCACGAGGAGATCCGGAATGGTCCGGAGAATAAGATTCATATAAGGAAAGTCCCGTTTCGGAGTTCGGGAATGATTCCGGTGTTTTCATCGGGAATGTTCTAGAAGGTTCCGGAATGTCCGGCACTCCGGAGGGGAAGGGGTACATGAATGTGTCATTGCAAGTTGGAATGATTGCATCATGTACTAAGTGTCATCGCTGTTCCAAATAAAGGATTAATTCAAATCCTAGTTTGAAAAGTCAAATAGCTAAATTGAAAAGTCAAACGGCTAAATTTGGAAAGAGGAAAAGAGGAGGAAGGTGAAACCGAGTTGGGGAGGGAGTCCCTCCTCCCCAAGCCGGCGCACCACCCAAGCCGAGTTGGGGAGGGACTCCACTCCCTCCCCTTGGCCGCCGGCCCCTCCACCTATATAAGGAGGGGCAGGGCTCCCTCCTAGAACACACAAGTCCCTCACCTCAAACCCTAGAAGCTGCAGCCCACCATAGCCGCCGCCGCCCCCCTAGGGTTTTGCCCTAGCCGCCGACTTGGGGTGTTCCGGAACCCTAGACGCCGGCTCTAGCACCTACTCCTTGGTGTATCTAAAACCTAGATCGCCGAGGAGCTCTCTCATACTCCACCATACTCGCTCCGGCTTAAGGCGAAGCCCTGCGAGATCTCCCCTCTACTTCCGGTACCACGCCGTTGTGCTGCCGGAATCGCGAGGAGAGTGCTACAACCTCCGCTGCCTGCTGGAACAAGGGATAGGAAGGTCTTCGTCGAGTACCGAACGTGTGACCGACTGCGGGAGCGCTGCCGGAACGCAGCGCCGGAAGGATCGTCTACGCGATCTTGAGATCGGGAAGAGTACGACTACATCACCCACGAGAATCTGCTCTCGTTAAACACTTTGGAATCTTCGAGGGTGAGTTATTCCATTGACTCGTTGCTACAATCTAGTAGATAGATCTTGGCTTGTTTGTTTGTATGCGATAGAATTTTTTTTGTTTTCCATGCTACGAAACCCTACAGTGGTATCAGAGCCGTGTCTATATGTAGATCTGTTGCACAAGTAGAACACAATGGTCATTGTGGGCATTGATGCTTTTATTGTCGATTGCTTCTTGTGTACTTTGCATCTTGCGGTATGTTGGGATGAAGCGGCCCGGGCTAACCTTACATGACATCGTTCATGAGACTTGCTCCACGCTTGACATGCAACTTGTATTGCATAAGTGGCTTTTTGGGTGCCTGTTTCTCCTAGCATAGTTAAGATCCAATTTACAACGGGTGATTAACAATACTAGTATCAATGTTGTGGTTCCTGTTCGTAAGTTAGAACGACACTTATTGAAAGCCCCAAACCACGTAAAATATGCAAAGAAAGTAGAGGCGTCTAACTTTGTTTTGCAGGGGTGTGCTGTGATGTGATATGGCCATGATTGTGATTATATTTGATGTATGCAATGTTCCTTATTGTAAGTTGGCAACCGGCAGGAGCCATATGGTTGTCTTTAATTTATGTTAAGACCCGCGTGTCTATTCAAAGTAGTTGTAATAGTTGAAGCCGGTGGACGACAACCATGGAGAAGCGCCATTGACCTTGATGCAATGCCGATGATGATGGAGATCATGTTCGTGCTAGAAGATGGAGATCGGAAGCACAAAGAAGAAAGGCCATATCATATCACATATTATGAATTGCATGTGATGTTAATCCTTTATGCATCTTGTATTGCTTAGTAGACGACGGTAGCATTATAAGATGATCCCTCATGCACATGAATTTCAAGTCATAAAGTGTTCACCCTTAGTTAGCACCGTTGCTAAAGCTTTTTGTTTCGAAGCACCACATGATGATCGGGTGTGTTAGATTCCGCAAGTGTATACAACGTGAGCAAGCCAGATTTGCTCATGCGGAAACTAAGGTTTGATCTTGACGAGCCTAGCATGTACAGACATGGTCTTGGAACACGGATCACCGAAAGGTAAAGCATGAATCATATAGTAGATATGATGAACATGTCGATTGTTCGCCATTGAAACTATATCAACTCTCGTGATGATCAGTGTTGATGTGGTGGATTTGGTTCGTGTGATCACTAAAACAATGTGAGGGATATTGTTTTGAGTGGGAGTTCACCTAGATTAATTTTATTATTAATTTGAACTCAATTTGTCATAAACTTAGTCTAAACTATTGCAAATATGTTGTAGATCAATGGCAGCCCCTACCATCAATTTTAATGCGTTCCTAGAGAAAGAAAAGTTGAAAAACAATGGAAGCAACTTCGCGGATTGGTTCCGCAATTTGAGGATTGTCCTCACAGCTGGTAATTTGACCTATGTGCTGGATGCACCGCTGGGTGACCCACCTGCAGCTGATGCTGCCGATGAAGTAAAGAACGTTTACCTCACTCGGAAGACTCAGTACTCCACAGTTCAGTGTGATATCTTGTATGGTTTAGAATCGGAGCTTCAGAAAAGGTTTGAGAATTCAGACCCATATGATATTATCGAGGATCTCAAATTGATCTTTGAGACTCATGCGGCAATTGAAAGCTATGAGGCTTCTGAAAAGTTCTTTAACTGCAAGATGGAAGAGGGCAGCTCCGTCAGTGAGCATGTGCTTAAGATGTCTGGGCACGCAAACAAACTTCAAAGCTTGGGTATAGTGATTCCTAATGCTTTGGGGATTTACCGTGTCCTCCAATCACTACCACCAAGTTACAAGAACTTTGTGATGAACTACAACATGCAAAACATGAACAAGACGTTGCCAGAACTCTTTGCCATGTTGAAATCTGCAGAAGTGGAGATCAAGAAAGAGCACCAAGTGTTGTTGGTCAATAAGACCACCAAATTCAAGAAAGGCAAGTCTAAGCAGAAGGGACACTTCAAGAAGGGTGGTAAGAAAGTTACCACGCCGACGAAGAAGACCAAGGCTGGACCTAAGCCTGATACTGAGTGCTTTTACTGCAAGGGAGAAGGTCACTGGAAGCGGAATTGCCCAAAGTACTTGGCGGATTTGAAGAACGGCAACATCAAGAAGAAAGGTATATCTGATATACGTGTTATTGACGTGTATCTCACTAGTACTCGTAGTAGTGCCTGGGTATTTGATACTGGTTCGGTTGCTAATATTTGTAACTCGAAACAGGTGCTGCAGAATAAACGGAAGCTAGCGAAGAACGAGGTGACGATGCGCGTGGGAAACGGATCAAAGGTTGATGTGATCGCGGTCGGCACGCTACCCCTTCATCTACCATCGGGATTAGTTTTATACTTAAATAATTGTTATTTGGTGCCTGCGTTGATGTAGAGGTCCCAATCTTTAATAAGATAGAGCCCCCTGTGTTTACAATGCTAGTCCCTGGATCAATAGCTAGCATCCACAGTATAGATGTAATATCAAGAAACAAAGGTCATAATACAACTTTATAACTAGGAATAACATAATTTTATTACATCTTACATAGCTCATTTGGCTATTACAATACATTGCAGCGGAATAACTATAGTCATGGGTCCTTCATCTTCAAAGTGCCACAGGCAAATGTTGGTTGTAGACTTTGTAATCCTAATCAATCAATCTTCACTAAAAAAACAATCAAACCTGCAACATTACAAGTTACAGCCACAAGGGTCAATACATTTGAATTATATTGGCAAGTGATACTATGATAATATAGTGCAGTCTATCATCTATATGCATTTGGCTAAGTGGAGTTGAGGCTTGCATTGCTCAAAATAGATTTTTCCTTAACATTTGAAAATACTAAGTTTTCCTTGGCAAAATCATTTTTCTCAATCAAAGATTTGAAGATCCTTTAACCAAGGCATCTCTCCATGAAAGATTGAAGATTTCAAACAACCCTTGTTCAATCCACAAGTTTTAACTTAGAAATTTGAATGATGAGATTCCTGATTGCTTCCATGTCTTGATGCTCAAATTGTCCTTTACCAGGGACATGGCTAAGTACTTAGATTTTACACTCTGCAGAGGTGGTGCACTTTCCCCACAAGACTTGGTTTCCCAAGACAAGATCTTTCAGAAGCCTTCCCTTAGACCAAAATGGACGCGCTCCAACCTATCAAACACTACCACCCTCTATCCATATGGCTAAGTTCTTGCAACCTATATGATCATGGCAGAGCCCATATTGCCAAGTGGTTGCACTTGAAGCTTCTCAACATTTGACATCTCAAATCTCTTTGTTCCTGGGTGGCCATCCACAAGTGAGATACACAAGGTAAACCATAAACATGGGCCTTGTGAACCACTCAACCAAAAACTATCAAGCAATTACCATTCCACCTAGGTGATTCATTAACTTAGTTGTTTTATTAAACAAAACATAAGTCCTCAGACTTAGAATATTTTTCCATAGTGTGAATATATATTCCACCCATGTTTTCTATTAGCTAGGCTAAGCTTGATAGTAGTAGGTGTCTTAACTTAGGAAAAATCCTACTAAGGATTCATCTACTAGGTTTTCTTATAGCAAGGTTTATACTTAGCAAAATCCATGCAAGTTTTACTTAGCAAAATCACTAATGCATAGTGAAAGTAATGGGACAAAAAGTATGAAGCATCACTTGCCTTTTTGGTAGAGGGTATAGGTTCACTCCTTGTCCTTGCAACAATCACACTCTTCAAGTCACTACAATTCAATCAAGCAAGGCACAAACTTAATCTACCAATCAAGCAAAACATCACATAAAATAACAAAGTCAAAGTAATGCATGCAAGCATGCAAAAGATGGTTCTAATTGCAAAGGTGGTCTCCACTAGGCTTCTAAACTTTGTAAAGTCAAAAGTGGTTATTTTCCAAAGTGGCAAAGTCATTTGCAAAAGGGTTTTGGTCTATAAACCATTTTTAAAACTAATCATTATTTTATGTGGTGAAAATTATTTTTTATCAAAGCAAAACTTTATGTTTTTCACCAAATGAGTTGCTATTGCAAAACTTGGTGTTTTGGGTCAGTAGGTTTGGTCTAACCCATTTTCCCAAAGTTTTTACTCAAAATCATTTTCATAACAAAAATCATTATTTTCTTTTGGCTAGAAATGACTAAATCAAGTTTTCCATCCTAAACTTTACCAAATCCATTTTCCAAACTATGGGTTGGTTCCTAGGGTCAGTGAGTTTACAACAAACCAATTTGCAAAGGTTTTAACCTTAAAAACATTTTTAAACAATTTTTCTAATCTAAATAAGCATACAAATGAATCTGCAAAAACAAGCAAACTAACAGATACTATTTTCTAATCCAAGGGCATGGTTGGCTAGGTCTTGCTCTCCTGAATCCAACGACATAAAATTTGTAATTTTTGGACGTGTGGATCCAAAGATACAGGGGTTTGAAATTTACAATTCAATCAGATTTCAAATCTGTTTTTAAACTGCACTCGTGACACGCGGCATGATTTCATTCGACGGTACCGCTTCACGCGGATCGCGCTCCGTGGGGCGTTGGATCTAATTAGATCGCACGGTTCTGGAAACATACCCCTTCGGGGTTTAAGTGACCTAATCCTGCTCGCCCGATCTAGATCTAACGGACCTAAACAAATGGCCATTAACTGGCGGCGCTGCGCGGCTGTGCGCGGCGGCGACGGGCAGACGGCGGCGGCGCTGGTGAAATAGGAAGCAAGGAAAGAGGGGGAAGTGCTCACCGAGATCGCAGGAGACTGGGGAAACTCGACATGATGTTCTTGGGTCAAGGGGTGCTCGGGGTCTGCTGCAATTCCTCGCCGGAGCTTGCTACAGCGACAGACGGCTCTGGACGTGGTCAGGGATGGTGCTGTGGTCCACGAGAAGACAAACGGAGGACTGGGTTAGCTGCGCAAGGCCGTGGCAAAGATGTTTGCGTGATCGAGGAGACACGGGGCTGTCTGGTTTACCTGGGAGACATCGTCGGAGAGGAACCAGTAGCGGCGGCGTTTAGAAGCTGGTCGTTGCCGACGCTCTGGGGCGCCCGTGGTCGAATGGGTGGTACGGGGAGATGCGTCTGGGAGTGGGGAAGCTGCCAGGGTGCTCGGGATGCAAGGGGCGGTGATACTTGGCTGGAATCGACGCCGAACCTCGTCGGAGCAGAGGATGGTCTCTAGCAAAATTCAGCAGCCTGAGGGCGAGTCGAGGTGTGGTGACAGAGGGGAAAGGAGGAGAAGGCGCTGGCGTTTTATCGAGCATGGTAAAAGCGAGGTAAAGGCCCGGCATTATGGCGAATTGAAGCCGCGGGATTTCTGCAGGAAACGGCGACGAGGGGGGAAAAGAACTGGTCGCGCGGTGAGGAGGAAGAACAGTGGAAAGTGGGCCTACCGGTCAGTGGGAAAAGAAAGGAGGGTAGGGTCCACTGGTCATACTCTGTGTGGGTCAGAATCTGGGTGCTAAACGTTTTCTTTCGGGGTGAGGGAAAGCTGCGCTGCTGGGCTTAGTTGGGCTTGGCCAGTTGGGTCAGGTCCATTTCATATTTTTTCCTTCTGAATTCTTTTTCCTTTTCTAATTCTATTTTTCTGTTTTGAATTTGAATCAATTATTCATTCACTCAAACCATTCAAACAATTCAAACTTATAATGAGTTTTTGGTTCTGTTTTTCAACCTAAACCAAATCCCAAAAAATAAAATAATATTTTTATTCTTTTTAGGACCATTCATTAATTAAATAAAATGGTTCATTAGTTATTTAATAAAATAGGGTTTGATTTAATTAATAAAATCTCCATTTGAAATCCAAATACTTTCAAAACCAAACCAGTAGGTTTCATTTGGAAATAAAGATATTTGGAAAACATGTTTAAAACAAAATAACATTTTTATTTATGGTCCATTAACAATTAAATAAATGGGCCTTAGTTATTAAATCAAATAGGATTTGTTTTATTTAAATATTTATTTTGAAATCTAAAATAAAACCAAAACACTTCAGTAGGTTTTATTTGAGAATATAAATTACTTGGAAAACTTATTTTAAATAATTTAATAAGTTTTGATGTTTTTAATTAAAATGGTAAAACCTTTTATTTGAATAAAATTTGGATATTAATTCCTTATTATTTTATTTAAATAAACCTTTACTAATTTTATTCAAAATAAAATGTATTAATTCAAAAGCTTGGCCAAAGTTTTAATTTGGCTTTATAAAATAATCTTTATTTATAAAACCACTTTTTCTTTTGAAAACCAAATCCTTTTAGTTAAAATATCCAAAATAGTATCTCCAAAATATTTTATTTTCCTTTATTTAAAATGTTTATCTTTTTAAATCCCTTTAGGATTTATTTGATTCAAATAGGTTTGAAGTTCCAATTGAATTCAAAAAGTTTCTTCTGGCCCTGAAAATCAACAAAGTTTTATTTTATTCATTTATTTTTCACATTACAAGATTTGGAAAAATCTTGGGATGTGACAGGCTACCACCCTTAAAATAAATCTCGTCCCGAGATTTGGGGAGGCTAGGGTTACAAGCAGGTCCAAAACAACTAGGGTACTACCACCCTTAAAAAAATTTCAAACAAAAATTACATATTGTCCTTCTTGGAATCTTGGGGAAACTTCTCTGGGCAAACATCTGCATAGTGTCCTTTATTTCCATACTTGACTCATGGGCCAAGGTTGAGTTTCTCCATAGGCTTGTTCAACTTGTTCTTCATCTTTTCTGGACAGTTGCTTGCATAATGTCCTGGATTCTTGCAGTTGAAACAATGGATGTCCTTGAGTTCTTTACGTGGCTCTTGTGGACAAGTTGCTACATAGTGGCCTAACTCTTTGCAGTTGTTGCACCACACTTGGTCAATCTCTTTATTCTTCTTGTTCTCTGGGCACTCACTGGAGTAGTGTCCCATTTCCTTACATTTACGACATTGTACAAGGTTCATGTCTGGTCTTGGTTTCTTGGGTTTCTTTGATCCTTTGAATTGGGTTGTCTTGTTTGGAGGTATAAGTGGTCATTTTCCTTTGCCATCAACACTCTTGGCATACTTGGATCCTTCTTGTTTCCTTTGTTCAACAATGGCATAGATGGGGCATTGGATAGGGGCATGGTCGTTTCCTTCACAAAGGTAACAAGTAGCTTGTGAGGTGGGACATTGTCCAACAGGATGATTTTCTTCACAGCTAGGGCATTGACCTTCATGCTCCTTGGAAGTATGATCCTTGTCTCCACAAATAATGCAAGCTGGTGCTCCATCTAGAACAATATTTCTATCATTCTTGTTGTCATAGACTCTTTTGTAATAGCTTTCTTCCATGTTGATCATTTGATTAGTCACCTTAAGCATCAGTTGGGATTGTTCCTCCAAAAACTTTTGCAGTACTGGATCTTCATCACTATTGTTGGCTATGAACTGAGCTGTCAGTTGGTTCAATTGGTTCTGGGTTGCTATAAGTTCTCTCATGTTGTCCTCTTGGTTGTTGTTGTTGTCATCAACCTTGATGTTGGAGTCTCTTGAAGTAGTCATCTCTTTGGGTTGGATTGGGATTAGAATAGGCAACAAAATTTCTAAGGGAATAATTCTATTCACACACATCACAAATCACACAAGCAATGTGCAAGCAATCACAAACAAACATTCCACTCAAACAACAAAGTTCAAGCACATTTTTAGGCAACAAAATATTTTTGTTACACCACATAAGTTGGTGTGTTAGACTTAACTATAATATGGTGGTCCATCTATATGGTTCACTTGTGATGTTTCCTTCCTTCTTGGTTGATTCTTCTTGCATGAGATCTTGGTTTCCTTGGAAAAACTTTTGGTCACAATACTTCAAATGATGTAGGCTCCTTCTAACTTTTGCATTCCCTCAGTCTCTAAATCTTGAGCAAGATTTCCTTGTCTCACTTGTAGTCCTTAGTGATATCCAAGTTGGAAGTCCTTGGTGAATATGCTGAATATGTTGAAGTCATTAGAGTTGAAGAAGTTGAAGTCATTAGAGTTGAAGAAGTTGAAGTCATTAGAGTTGAAGTAGTCCTTTGCACATGGTGTAGTCTTTGGCCATGGGGTTGGTTTTTCCATCAAGTTGAAATAGAAGAGAAGTAGAGTTGAAATCAAAAATGGTTGAGGAAAGAGTTTACAAGTGTTTTTGTAAATAAGTTTTTGGAATAAGACAACTCCTATTTTCTAAGGGTTTTTGGCCAATCCTAGGGTTACAAATCCTACAGGCAACACAATGCTCTGATACCATCTGTAGAGGTCTCATCTTTAATAAGATAGAGCCCCCTGTGTTTACAATGCTAGTCCCTGGATCAATAGCTAGCATCCACAGTATAGATGTAATATCAAGAAACAAAGGTCATAATACAACTTTATAACCAGGAATAACATAATTTTATTACATCTTACATAGCTCATTTGGCTATTACAATACATTGCAGCGGAATAACTATAGTCATGGGTCCTTCATCTTCAAACTGCCACAGGCAAATGTTGGTTGTAGACTTTGTAATCCTAATCAATCAATCTTCACTAAAAAAACAATCAAACCTGCAACATTACAAGTTACAGCCACAAGGTTCAATACATTTGAATTGTATTGGCAAGTGATACTATGATAATATAGTGCAGTCTATCATCTATATGCATTTGGCTAAGTGGAGTTGAGGCTTGCATTGCTCAAAATAGATTTTTCCTTAACATTTGAAAATACTAAGTTTTGCGTGGCAAAATCATTTTTCTCAATCAAAGATTTGAAGATCCTTTAACCAAGGCATCTCTCCATCAAAGATTGAAGATTTCAAACAACCCTTGTTCAATCCACAAGTTTTAACTTAGAAATTTGAATGATGGAATTCTTGATTGCTTCCATGTCTTGATGCTCAAATTGTCCTTTACCAGGGACATGGCTAAGTACTTAGATTTTACACTCTGCAGAGGTGGTGCACTTTCCCCACAAGACTTGGTTTCCCAAGACAAGATCTTTCAGAAGCCTTCCCTTAGACCAAAATGGACGCGCTCCAACCTATCAAACACTACCACCCTCTATCCATATGGCTAAGTTCTTGCAACCTATATGATCATGGCAGAGCCCATATTGCCAAGTGGTTGCACTTGAAGCTTCTCAACATTTGACATCTCAAATCTCTTTGTTCCTGGGTGGCCATCCACAAGTGAGATACACAAGGTAAACCATAAACATGGGCCTTGTGAACCACTCAACCAAAAACCACCAAGCAATTACCATTCCACCCAGGTGATTCATTAACTTAGTTGTTTTATTAAACAAAACATAAGTCCTCAGACTTAGAATATTTTTCCATAGTGTGAATATATATTCCACCCATGTTTTCTATTAGCTAGGCTAAGCTTGATAGTAGTAGGTGTCTTAACTTAGGAAAAATCCTACTAAGGATTCATCTACTAGGTTTTCTTATAGCAAGGTTTATACTTAGCAAAATCCATGCAAGTTTTACTTAGCAAAATCACTAATGCATAGTGAAAGTAATGGGACAAAAAGTATGAAGCATCACTTGCCTTTTTGGTAGAGGGTATAGGTTCACTCCTTGTCCTTGCAACAATCACACTCTTCAAGTCACTACAATTCAATCAAGCAAGGCACAAACTTAATCTACCAATCAAGCAAAACATCACATAAAATAACAAAGTCAAAGTAATGCATGCAAGCATGCAAAAGATGGTTCTAATTGCAAAGGTGGTCTCCACTAGGCTTCTAAACTTTGTAAAGTCAAAAGTGGTTATTTTCCAAAGTGGCAAAGTCATTTGCAAAAGGGTTTTGGTCTATAAACCATTTTTAAAACTAATCATTATTTTATGTGGTGAAAATTATTTTTTATCAAAGCAAAACTTTATGTTTTTCACCAAATGAGTTGCTATTGCAAAACTTGGTGTTTTGGGTCAGTAGGTTTGGTCTAACCCATTTTCCCAAAGTTTTTACTCAAAATCATTTTCATAACAAAAATCATTATTTTCTTTTGGCTAGAAATGACTAAATCAAGTTTTCCATCCTAAACTTTACCAAATCCATTTTCCAAACTATGGGTTGGTTCCTAGGGTCAGTGAGTTTACAACAAACCAATTTGCAAAGGTTTTAACCTTAAAAACATTTTTAAACAATTTTTCTAATCTAAATAAGCATACAAATGAATATGCAAAAACAAGAAAACTAACAGATACTATTTTCTAATCCAAGGGCATGGTTGGCTAGGTATTGCTCTCCTGAATCCAACGACGTAAAATTTGTAATTTTTGGACGTGTGGATCCAAAGATACAGGGGTTTGAAATTTACAATTCATTCAGATTTCAAATCTGTTTTTAAACTGCACTCGTGACACGCGGCATGATTTCATTCGACGGTACCGCTTCGCGCGGATCGCGCTCCGTGGGGCGTTGGATCTAATTAGATCACACGGTTCTGGAAACATACCCCTTCGGCGTTTAAGTGACCTAATCCTGCTCGCCCGATCTAGATCTAACGGACCTAAACAAATGGCCATTAACTGGCGGTGCTGCGCGGCTGTGCGCGGCGGCGACGGGCAGACGGCGGCGGTGCTGGTGAAATAGGAAGCAAGGAAAGAGGGGGAAGTGCTCACCGAGATCGCAGGAGACTGGGGAAACTCGACATGATGTTCTTGGGTCAAGGGGTGCTCGGGGTCTGCTGCAATTCCTCGCCGGAGCTTGCTACAGCGACAGACGGCTCTGGACGTGGTCGGGGACGGTGCTGTGGTCCACGAGAAGACAAACGGAGGACTGGGTTAGCTGCGCAAGGCCGTGGCAAAGATGTTTGCGTGATCGAGGAGACACGGGGCTGTCTGGTTTACCTGGGAGACGTCGTCGGAGAGGAACCAGTAGCGGCGGCGTTTAGAAGCTGGTCGTTGCCGACGCTCTGGGGCGCCCGTGGTCGAATGGGTGGTACGGGGAGATGCGTCTGGGAGTGGGGAAGCTGCCAGGGTGCTCGGGATGCAAGTGGCGGTGATACTTGGCTGGAATCGACGCCGAACCTCGTCGGAGCAGAGGATGGTCTCTGGCAAAATTCAGCAGCCTGAGGGCGAGTCGAGGTGTGGTGATAGAGGGGAAAGGAGGAGAAGGCGCTGGCATTTTATCGAGCATGGTAAAAGCGAGGTAAAGGCCAGGCATTATGGCGAATTGAAGCCGCGGGATTTCTGCAGGAAACGGCGACGAGGGGGGAAAAGAACTGGTCGCGCGGTGAGGAGGAAGAACAGTGGAAAGTGGGCCTACCGGTCAGTGGGAAAAGAAAGGAGGGTAGGGTCCACTGGTCATACTCTGTGTGGGTCAGAATCTGGGTGCTAAACGTTTTCTTTCGGGGTGAGGGAAAGCTGCGCTGCTGGGCTTAGTTGGGCTTGGCCAGTTGGGTCAGGTCCATTTCATATTTTTTCCTTCTGAATTCTTTTTCCTTTTCTAATTCTATTTTTCTGTTTTGAATTTGAATCAATTATTCATTCACTCAAACCATTCAAACAATTCAAACTTATAATGAGTTTTTGGTTCTGTTTTTCAACCTAAACCAAATCCCAAAAAATAAAATAATATTTTTATTCTTTTTAGGACCATTCATTAATTAAATAAAATGGTTCATTAGTTATTTAATAAAATAGGGTTTGATTTAATTAATAAAATCTCCATTTGAAATCCAAATACTTTCAAAACCAAACCAGTAGGTTTCATTTGGAAATAAAGATATTTGGAAAACATGTTTAAAACAAAATAACATTTTTATTTATGGTCCATTAACAATTAAATAAATGGGCCTTAGTTATTAAATCAAATAGGATTTGTTTTATTTAAATATTTATTTTGAAATCTAAAATAAAACCAAAACACTTCAGTAGGTTTTATTTGAGAATATAAATTACTTGGAAAACTTATTTTAAATAATTTAATAAGTTTTGATGTTTTTAATTAAAATGGTAAAACCTTTTATTTGAATAAAATTTGGATATTAATTCCTTATTATTTTATTTAAATAAACCTTTACTAATTTTATTCAAAATAAAATGTATTAATTCAAAAGCTTGGCCAAAGTTTTAATTTGGCTTTATAAAATAATCTTTATTTATAAAACCACTTTTTCTTTTGAAAACCAAATCCTTTTATTTAAAATATCCAAAATAGTATCTCCAAAATATTTTATTTTCCTTTATTTAAAATGTTTATCTTTTTAAATCCCTTTAGGATTTATTTGATTCAAATAGGTTTGAAGTTCCAATTGAATTCAAAAAGTTTCTTCTGGCCCTGAAAATCAACAAAGTTTTATTTTATTCATTTATTTTTCACATTACAAGATTTGGAAAAATCTTGGGATGTGACAGGCTACCACCCTTAAAATAAATCTCGTCCCGAGATTTGGGGAGGCTAGGGTTACAAGCAGGTCCAAATTAACTAGGGTACTACCACCCTTAAAAAAATTTCAAACAAAAATTACATATTGTCCTTCTTGGAATCTTGGGGAAACTTCTCTGGGCAAACATCCGCATAGTGTCCTTTATTTCCATACTTGACTCATGGGCCAAGGTTGAGTTTCTCCATAGGCTTGTTCAACTTGTTCTTCATCTTTTCTGGACAGTTGCTTGCATAATGTCCTAGATTCTTGCAGTTGAAACAATGGATGTCCTTGAGTTCTTTACGTGGCTCTTGTGGACAAGTTGCTACATAGTGGCCTAACTCTTTGCAGTTGTTGCACCACACTTGGTCAATCTCTTTATTCTTCTTGTTCTCTGGGCACTCACTGGAGTAGTGTCCCATTTCCTTACATTTACGACATTGTACAAGGTTCATGTCTGGTCTTGGTTTCTTGGGTTTCTTTGATCTTTTGAATTGGGTTGTCTTGTTTGGAGGTATAAGTGGTCATTTTCCTTTGACATCAACACTCTTGGAATACTTGGATCCTTCTTGTTTCCTTTGTTCAACAATGGCATAGATGGGGCATTGGATAGGGGCATGGTCGTTTCCTTCACAAAGGTAACAAGTAGCTTGTGAGGTGGGACATTGTCCAACAGGATGATTTTCTTCACAGTTAGGGCATTGACCTTCATGCTCCTTGGAAGTATGATCCTTGTCTCCACAAATAATGCAAGCTGGTGCTCCATCTAGAACAATATTTCTGGCATTCTTGTTGTCATAGACTCTTTTGGGATAGCTTTCTTCCATGTTGATCATTTGATTAGTCACCTTAAGCATCAGTTGGGATTGTTCCTCCAAAAACTTTTGCAGTACTGGATCTTCATCACTATTGTTGGCTATGAACTGAGCTGTCAGTTGGTTCAATTGGTTCTGGGTTGCTATAAGTTCTCTCATGTTGTCCTCTTGGTTGTTGTTGTTGTCATCAACCTTGATGTTGGAGTCTCTTGAAGTAGTCATCTGTTTGGGTTGGATTGGGATTAGAATAGGCAACAAATTTCTAAGGGAATAATTCTATTCACACACATCACAAATCACACAAGCAATGTGCAAGCAATCACAAACAAACATTCCACTCAAACAACAAAGTTCAAGCACATTTTTAGGCAACAAAATATTTTTGTTACACCACATAAGTTGGTGTGTTAGACTTAACTATAATATGGTGGTCCATCTATATGGTTCACTTGTGATGTTTCCTTCCTTCTTGGTTGATTCTTCTTGCATGAGATCTTGGTTTCCTTGGAAAAACTTTTGGTCACAATACTTCAAATGATGTAGGCTCCTTCTAACTTTTGCATTCCCTCAGTCTCTAAATCTTGAGCAAGATTTCCTTGTCTCACTTGTAGTCCTTAGTGATATCCAAGTTGGAAGTCCTTGGTGAATATGCTGAATATGTTGAAGTCATTAGAGTTGAAGAAGTTGAAGTCATTAGAGTTGAAGAAGTTGAAGTCATTAGAGTTGAAGTAGTCCTTTGCACATGGTGTAGTCTTTGGCCATGGGGTTGGTTTTTCCATCAAGTTGAAATAGAAGAGAAGTAGAGTTGAAATCAAAAATGGTTGAGGAAAGAGTTTACAAGTGTTTTTGTAAATAAGTTTTTGGAATAAGACAACTCCTATTTTCTAAGAGTTTTTGGCTAATCCTAGGGTTACAAATCCTACAGGCAACACAATGCTCTGATACCATCTGTAGAGGTCTCATCTTTAATAAGATAGAGCCCCCTGTGTTTACAATGCTAGTCCTGGATCAATAGCTAGCATCCACAGTATAGATGTAATATCAAGAAACAAAGGTCATAATACAACTTTATAACCAGGAATAACATAATTTTATTACATCTTACATAGCTCATTTGGCTATTACAATACATTGCAGCGGAATAACTATAGTCATGGGTCCTTCATCTTCAAAGTGCCACAGGCAAATATTGGTTGTAGACTTTGTAATCCTAATCAATCAATCTTCACTAAAAAAACAATCAAACCTGCAACATTACAAGTTACAGCCACAAGGTTCAATACATTTGAATTGTATTGGCAAGTGATACTATGATAATATAGTGCAGTCTATCATCTATATGCATTTGGCTAAGTGGAGTTGAGGCTTGCATTGCTCAAAATAGATTTTTCCTTAACATTTGAAAATACTAAGTTTTGCTTGGCAAAATCATTTTTCTCAATCAAAGATTTGAAGATCCTTTAACCAAGGCATCTCTCCATCAAAGATTGAAGATTTCAAACAACCCTTGTTCAATCCACAAGTTTTAACTTAGAAATTTGAATGATGAGATTCTTGATTGCTTCCATGTCTTGATGCTCAAATTGTCCTTTACCAGGGACATGGCTAAGTACTTAGATTTTACACTCTGCAGAGGTGGTGCACTTTCCCCACAAGACTTGGTTTCCCAAGACAAGATCTTTCAGAAGCCTTCCCTTAGACCAAAATGGACGCGCTCCAACCTATCAAACACTACCACCCTCTATCCATATGGCTAAGTTCTTGCAACCTATATGATCATGGCAGAGCCCATATTGCCAAGTGGTTGCACTTGAAGCTTCTCAACATTTGACATCTCAAATCTCTTTGTTCCTGGGTGGCCATCCACAAGTGAGATACACAAGGTAAACCATAAACATGGGCCTTGTGAACCACTCAACCAAAAACCACCAAGAAATTACCATTCCACCCAGGTGATTCATTAACTTAGTTGTTTTATTAAACAAAACATAAGTCCTCAGACTTAGAATATTTCTCCATAGTGTGAATATATATTCCACCCATGTTTTCTATTATCTAGGCTAAGCTTGATAGTAGTAGGTGTCTTAACTTAGGAAAAATCCTACTAAGGATTCATCTACTAGGTTTTCTTATAGCAAGGTTTATACTTAGCAAAATCCATGCAAGTTTTACTTAGCAAAATCACTAATGCATAGTGAAAGTAATGGGACAAAAAGTATGAAGCATCACTTGCCTTTTTGGTAGAGGGTATAGGTTCACTCCTTGTCCTTGCAACAATCACACTCTTCAAGTCACTACAATTCAATTAAGAAAGGCACAAACTTAATCTACCAATCAAGCAAAACATCACATAAAATAACAAAGTCAAAGTAATGCATGCAAGCATGCAAAACATGGTTCTAATTGCAAAGGTGGTCTCCACTAGGCTTCTAAACTTTGTAAAGTCAAAAGTGGTTATTTTCCAAAGTGGCAAAGTCATTTGCAAAAGGGTTTTGGTCTATAAACCATTTTTAAAACTAATCATTATTTTATGTGGTGAAAATTATTTTTTATCAAAGCAAAACTTTATGTTTTTCACCAAATGAGTTGCTATTGCAAAACTTGGTGTTTTGGGTCAGTAGGTTTGATCTAACCAATTTTCCCAAAGTTTTTACTCAAAATCATTTTCATAACAAAAATCATTATTTTCTTTTGGCTAGAAATGACTAAATCAAGTTTTCCATCCTAAACTTTACCAAATCCATTTTCCAAACTATGGGTTGGTTCCTAGGGTTAGTGAGTTTACAACAAACCAATTTGCAAAGGTTTTAACCTTAAAAACATTTTTAAACAATTTTTCTAATCTAAATAAGCATACAAATGAATCTGCAAAAACAAGCAAACTAACAGATACTATTTTCTAATCCAAGGGCATGGTTGGCTAGGTCTTGCTCTCCTGAATCCAACGACATAAAATATGTAATTTTTGGACGTGTGGATCCAAAGATACAGGGGTTTGAAATTTACAATTCAATCAGATTTCAAATCTGTTTTTAAACTGCACTCGTGACACGCAGCATGATTTCATTCGACGGTACCGCTTCGCGCGGATCGCGCTCCATGGGGCGTTGGATCTAATTAGATCGCACGGTTCTGGAAGCATACCCCTTCGGCGTTTAAGTGACCTAATCCTGCTCGCCCGATCTAGATCTAACGGACCTAAACAAATGGCCATTAACTGGCGGCGCTGCGCGGCTGTGCGCGGCGGCGACGGGCAGACGGCGGCGGCGCTGGTGAAATAGGAAGCGAGGAAAGAGGGGGAAGTGCTCACCGAGATCGCAGGAGACTGGGGAAACTCGACGTGATGTTCTTGGGTCAAGGGGTGCTCGGGGTCTGATGCAATTCCTTGCCGGAGCTTGCTACAGCGACAGACGGCTCTGGACGTGGTCGGGGACAGTGCTGTGGTCCACGAGAAGACAAACGGAGGACTGGGTTAGCTGCGCAAGGCCATGGCAAAGATGTTTGCATGATCGAGGAGACACGGGGCTGTCTGGTTTACCTGGGAGACGTCGTCGGAGAGGAACCAGTCGCGGCGGCGTTTAGAAGCTGGTCGTTGCCGACGCTCTGGGGCGCCCGTGGTCGAATGGGTGGTACGGGGAGATGCGTCTGGGAGTGGGGAAGCTGCCAGGGTGCTCGGGATGCAAGGGGCGGTGATACTTGGCTGGAATCGACGCCGAACCTCGTCGGAGCAGAGGATGGTCTCTGGCAAAATTCAGCAGCCTGAGGGCGAGTCGAGGTGTGGTGACAGAGGGGAAAGGAGGAGAAGGCGCTGGCGTTTTATCGAGCATGGTAAAAGCGAGGTAAAGGCCTGGCATTATGGCGAATTGAAGCCGCGGGATTTCTGCAGGAAACGGCGATGAGGGGGGAAAAGAACTGGTCGCGCGGTGAGGAGGAAGAACAGTGGAAAGTGGGCCTACCGGTCAGTGGGAAAAGAAAGGAGGGTAGGGTCCACTGGTCATACTCTGTGTGGGTCAGAATCTGGGTGCTAAACGTTTTCTTTCGGGGTGAGGGAAAGCTGGGCTGCTGGGCTTAGTTGGGCTTGGCCAGTTGGGTTAGGTCCATTTCATATTTTTTCCTTCTGAATTCTTTTTCCTTTTCTAATTCTATTTTTCTGTTTTGAATTTGAATCAATTATTCATTCACTCAAACCATTCAAACAATTCAAACTTATAATGAGTTTTTGGTTCTGTTTTTCAACCTAAACCAAATCCCAAAAAATAAAATAATATTTTTATTCTTTTTAGGACCATTCATTAATTAAATAAAATGGTTCATTAGTTATTTAATAAAATAGGGTTTGATTTAATTAATAAAATCTCCATTTGAAATCCAAATACTTTCAAAATCAAACCAGTAGGTTTCATTTGGAAATAAAGATATTTGGAAAACATGTTTAAAACAAAATAACATTTTTATTTATGGTCCATTAACAATTAAATAAATGGGCCTTAGTTATTAAATCAAATAGGATTTGTTTTGTTTAAATATTTATTTTGAAATCTAAAATAAAACCAAAACACTTCAGTAGGTTTTATTTGAGAATATAAAATACTTGGAAAACTTATTTTAAATAATTTAATAAGTTTTGATGTTTTTAATTAAAATGGTAAAACCTTTTATTTGAATAAAATTTGGATATTAATTCCTTATTATTTTATTTAAATAAACCTTTACTAATTTTATTCAAAATAAAATGTATTAATTCAAAAGCTTGGCCAAAGTTTTAATTTGGCTTTATAAAATAATCTTTATTTATAAAACCACCTTTTCTTTTGAAAACCAAATCCTTTTATTTAAAATATCCAAAATAGTATGTCCAAAATATTTTATTTTCCTTTATTTAAAATGTTTATCTTTTTAAATCCCTTTAGGATTTATTTGATTCAAATAGGTTTGAAGTTCCAATTGAATTCAAAAAGTTTCTTCTGGCCCTGAAAATCAACAAAGTTTTATTTTATTCATTTATTTTTCACATTACAAGATTTGGAAAAATCTTGGGATGTGACAGTTGAGCATGAACATTATATCGGGATCTTGTTTATTGCGAGACGGTTACTTGTTTAAGTCCGAGAATAATGGTTGTTCGATTTATATGAGTAATATGTTTTATGCACATGCACCTTTGATAGATGGTCTATTCTTGTTGAATCTCGATAGTGGAAATACACATATCAATAACATTGAGGCTAAACGTTTGAAATCGAGCGATAACTCGACCTATATGTGGCACTGTCGTCTTGGTCACATTGGAGTGAAGCGTATGAAGAAACTCCATTCCGATGGACTTCTTGAATCACTTGATTTCGAATCACTTGATAGATGCGAAGCATGTCTGATGGGTAAAATGACTAAGACTCCATTTTCTGGTATGATGGAGCGAGCTACGGACTTATTGGAAATCATACATACCGATGTGTGTGGTCCAATGAGTGTAGCATCGCGCGGTGGTTATCGTTATGTTCTTACCTTCACGGATGACTTGAGTAGATATGGGTATATCTATTTCATGAAACATAAGTCCGAAACTTTCGAGAAGTTTAAGGAATTTCAAAAGTGAGGTAGAGAATCAACGTAACAAGAAGATTAAATTTCTACGTTCTGATCGTGGAGGTGAATATCTAAGTTACGAGTTTGTCGAGCATTTGAAGAAATGCGGAATACTTTCACAATTGACACCGCCGGGAACACCACAGCGTAATGGTGTGTCCGAACGTCGTAATCGAACTCTCTTAGATATGGTTCGTTCTATGATGTCACTTACAGATTTACCGCTATCATTTTGGGGTTATGCATTAGAAACAACCGCATTCACTTTAAATAGGGCACCATCTAAATCCGTTGAAACGACACCGTATGAATTATGGTTTGGGAAGAAACCTAGATTGTCGTTTCTTAAAGTTTGGGGTTGCGAAGCCTATGTAAAGAAGTTACAGCCGGACAAGCTTGAACCCAAAGCGAAAAAATGCGTCTTCATAGGATACCCGAAGGAAACTATTGGGTATACTTTCTATCATAGATCCAAAGGCAAAATCTTCGTTGCCAAGAATGGATCCTTTCTAGAGAAGGAATTTCTCTCGAAAGAAGTGACTGGAAGGAAAGTAGAACTCGACGAGGTTGTCGAACCTTCTCTCGAAATTGCGAGTAGCGCAGCACCGGAAGAAGTTCCAGTGGTACCTGCACCAATTAGAGAGGAAGCTAATGATGATGATCATGAAACTTCGGTTGAAGATGCTACAGAGCCTCGCAGGTCAACGAGAACTCGTACCACTCCAGATTGGTATGATCCCGTTATGAGTGTCATGTTGGTGGATAACACCGATGACCCCGAGACATATGAAGAAGCGATGATGAGCCCAGATTCCAATAAATGGCAAGAATCCATGAAATCCGAGATTGGATCCATCTACGAAAACCAAGTGTGGACTTTGGTGGACTTACCGGATGGCCGAAAGGTGTCGATAACAAATGGATTTTCAAGAAGAAAACAAATGCTGATGGTAATGTTACTGTCTATAAAGCTCGACTTGTCGCAAAAGGGTTTCGACAAATTCAAGGAGTTGACTACGATGAGACTTTCTCACCAGTAGCGAAGCTAAAGTCTGTGAGGATTATGTTAGCAATCGCTGCATATTATGATTATGAGATATGGCAGATAGATGTCAAAACAGCATTCCTCAATGGAGACATTGATGAAGAGTATTATATGATGCAACCCAAAGGTTTTGTCGATCCTAAAGATGCTAACAAGATATGCAAACTTCAACGGTCCATCTATGGATTGAAGCAAGCATCCCGAAGTTGGAATCAACGTTTTGATAAGGTGATCAAAAGTTTTGGTTTTATACAAACTTATGGAGAAGCTTGTATTTACAAGAAAGTGAGTGGGAGCTCTGTAGCATTCTTAATACTATATGTGGATGACATATTGTTGATTGGGAATGATGTAGACCTTCTTAATAATGTCAAGGAATATTTGAATAATAGTTTTTCAATGAAGGATCTTGGCAAAGCAGCTTACATATTAGGCATAAAGATTTATAGAGATAGATCAAAACGCCAAATATCATTGTCACAAAGTACATATTTGGACAAAGTTCTAAAGAGGTTTGGAATGGAAGATAGCAAGAAAGGGTTCTTGCCCATGTTGCCCAATACGACCTTGAGTAAAACTCAAAGTCCGACATCGGAACAAGATAGAGAAAGGATGAGTAAGACTCCCTATGCCTCAGCCATAGGATCTCTAATGTATGCCATGCTATGTACTAGACCCGATATTGCATATGCTGTTAGTTTAACTAGCAGATATCAAAGTGATCCAGGAGTGGATCATTGGACAGCGGTCAAAAACATCCTTAAGTACTTGAGAAGAACTAAGGATATGGTTCTTTCTTATGGAGGTGATGAACAGCTCGTTGTTAATGGTTACACCGATGCTAGTTGGAACACCGATCCGGATGATTCTAAATCACAATCTGGATACGTATTTATTTTGAATGGAGCAGCAATTAGCTGGAGGAGTGGAAAGAAAGCATTGTGGCGAGATCTTCAACTGAATCGGAATACATGGCTGCTTCGGAAGCTTCACAAGAAGCAATATGGATGAAAGAGTTCATTACAGAGCTGGGTGTGGTTCCTAGTGCGCTGGACCCAATGTCTATCTACTATGATAACATGGGCGCCATAGCCAATGCGCAAGAACCAAGGTCACACAAGAAGCTGAAGCACATCAAGCTACGTTTTCACGCTATTCGAGAACATATCCAAGATGGGGATATAAAGATTTGCAAAGTACACACAGATCTGAATGTGGCGGATCCGTTGACTAAACCTCTCCCGAGGGCAAAACATGACCAGCACCAAACTGCCATGGGTGTTCGGTATATTACCATGTAATCTAGATTAGATGACTCTAGTGCAAGTGGGAGACTGTTGGAGATATGCCCTAGAGGCAATAATAAATGTAGTTATTATTATATCTTTGTGTTTATGATAAATGTTTACATTCATGCTATAATAGTATTAACGAGGAAACATTGATACTTGTGTGATTTGTAAACTTAAATTGAAGTCCCTAGTAAAGCCTCTATACATCACTAGCTTGTTGGTTGATAAATGATTGTGGTTTCCCTATCATGAACATTGAGATGTTATCAACAACAAGATCATATCGTTAGGAGAATGATATGGTGGACATACTCCTATAGATAAGCGTAGCATAAAGATCAAGTCATTTCAATAGTTCAATTGCTATATGCTTTCTGATACATAGTAACCTAATTCCTTCGACCATGAGATCATGCATATCACCTTTACCGGATGGATGCTTTGATGACATCAAACACCACACCGTAACTGGGTGGCTATAAAGGTGGCATTGAGTGTTCGGAAAGTATTGGTTGAAACACATGGATCAAGAGTGGGATTTGTCCATCCATATGACAGATAGATATACTCTGGGCCCTCTCGGTGGAATGTCATCCAATTAGCTTGCAAGCATGTGACTGGCTCACAAGGGATCACATATCACGGGAACGAGAAAATAGTACTTATCGGTAACGAGGTTGAACTAGGTATGCAGAGATACCGATGATCATAACCTCGGATAAGTAAACTATCGTGAGACAAAGGGAAATTGGTATCGTATGTAAGTGGTTCATTCGATCGCAAAGTAATCGTAGAAATATGTGGGAGCCATATGAATTTCCAGATTCCTCTATTGGTTATTGTTCGGAGAAGTGTCTCGATCATGTCCGCATAATTCACGAACCGTAGGGAGACACACTTAAGGATTCGACGTTGTTTGAGTAGTTATGGTATGATGAGAAAGAGACCGAATGTTGTTCGGAGTCCCGGATGGGATCCGGGATATCACGAGGAGATCCGGAATGGTCCGGAGAATAAGATTCATATAAGGAAAGTCCCGTTTCGGAGTTCGGGAATGATTCCGGTGTTTTCATCGGGAATGTTCTAGAAGGTTCCGGAATGTCCGGCACTCCGGAGGGGAAGGGGTACATGAATGTGTCATTGCAAGTTGGAATGATTGCATCATGTACTAAGTGTCATCGCTGTTCCAAATAAAGGATTAATTCAAATCCTAGTATGAAAATTCAAATAGCTAAATTGAAAAGTCAAACGACTAAATTTGGAAAGAGGAAAAGAGGAGGAAGGTGAAACCGAGTTGGGGAGGGAGTCCCTCCTCCCCAAGCCGGCGCACCACCAAGCCGAGTTGGGGAGGGACTCCACTCCCTCCCCTTGGCCGTCGGCCCCTCCACCTATATAAGGAGGGGCGGGGCTCCCTCCTAGAACACACAAGTCCCTCACCTCAAACCCTAGAAGCTGCAGCCCACCATAGCCGCCGCCGCCCCCCTAGGGTTTTGCCCTAGCCGCCGACTTGGGGTGTCCCGGAACCCTAGCCGCCGGCTCTAGCACCTCCTCCTTGGTGTATCTAAAACCTAGATCGCCGAGGATCTCTCTCATACTCCACCATACTCGCTCCGGCTTAAGGCGGAGCCCTGCGAGATCTCCCCTCTACTTCCGGTACCACGCCGTTGTGCTGCCGGAATCGCGAGGAGAGTGCTACAACCTCCGCTGCCTGCTGGAACAAGGGAGAGGAAGGTCTTCGTCGAGTACCGAACGTGTGACCGACTGCGGGAGCGCTGCCGGAACGCAGCGCCGGAAGGATCGTCTACGTGATCTTGAGATCGGGAAGAGTACGACTACATCACCCACGAGAATCTGCTCTCGTTAAACACTTTGGAATCTTCGAGGGTGAGTTATTCCATCGACTCGTCGCTACAATCTAGTAGATAGATCTTGGCTTGTTTGTTTGTATGCGATAGAAATTTTTTTGTTTTCCATGCTACGAAACCCTACATAAGATACTAGCGTAAAAGGTTCACACGATCACAGAAGTCATCGTTGAATGTGTGGGAGTCAGTATGGATCTCCAGGTCCCGCTACTGATTATTGATCGGAGAAGGGTCTCGATCATGTCCGCATTATTCGCGAACCGTAGGGTGACACACTTAAGGGATGCCGACACCATTCGGAGCAAATGATATGTCAGAAAAAGAAAAGGAAAGCGCAGGAATTTATTTCACTAGACACCGGAACTGTTTCGGTTGAAATTGCTGAAACTGGTTCTGCATGTGAAATTGAAATGTTGTAAGGGGTTTTATGTGAATGTTTGTTAATTAAAGTAATTAACAAAATTCTTAATAAATAAATAAAAGAGTTTTATTTAAATGATAGCTTGCATTAAATTTGGGGGAAATTTAATGCATGTGAGTGGATTTTTGAGTGGAGGCTTTTTAATGGGAGTGGAGGCTTTTCATTTTGAGTGGGAGCTCCACCCACATGAATGTGGAAGAGGTGGGGGCATCCCCCATGGCTGTGCGCCATGCCCCTTGGGTGCCCCCCCTCTCCCCTATAAAAGGCCCCCCTCTCCTCCTCTCAAAGCACACCTCCTCGCGAAGGATCTCTCTCCCCCCTTTAGAATTTCCCCATGGTCTCGGATCAGCGAGATACATGTTCCCGGTGGCTTTTTCTGGAAGGATTTGTTGCTTCCGCTGCTTCGCTGGAGCGAGGGCGCGGAGGTTGTCGGGGTACCCGTACGTGTGTGCGATCACGGATGCACCACTGCTTTGAGGTGCTGGACTTGATCGTGCTGGATCGGCTGGACCAGACGGACTTCATCACGATCATGAGATCGGCAAGCGTTCGTCTACATCATCCACAAGTACAACCTCGTTAACGCTATTTGGTCTTCGAGGGTATGTATTCTATGGATGTATATCCACCCGTTGCTTATATCTAGTAGATAGATCTTGGTACTTAGATGTTCCCATCGTAGGAAAATTTTGGTTTTCTATGCTGCGAACCCTACAGTGGTGTCAGAGCCGGATCTATGGGTAGATACTTTGCACGGGTAGTACACATATGAGTATGTGGGCGATGATGATCATTTTATTGCTTCTTAGTTGTACTTTGGATATTGGTGGCATAGTGGGATGAAGCGGCCCGGACAAACTTTACATGTCCTCGCACATGAGACCTGTTCCACGCTTGACATGCAACTAGTTTTGCATAAGTGGCTAGCGGGTGTCTGTCTCTCCTACTATAGTCAATATATAATTTGCAACGAGTTGTCAAAAATTTGGTTATCCTCGTTGTGGTTCATGTTCGTAGGTAAGAACGGTTCTATCTTCGAAAGCCCTAAGCCACGTAAAATTTGTAATGGATAAATTAGAGGCGTCTAGTTTAGATTGTTGCTGGGCTAGTGTTATGATATGGTGATGTTGTAAGTAGAAGTATGAGACGATACTCTTACAACACACATAACGTGTAATCTCCATAGACCTTGGACTTACACATATAGGTATGATAGTGATCATACCATGGTGCACATGATAGAGATCATATGCGGGAACCATATCATTCCACTAATAAACATGTGATGTTTGATAGCATATTATATTGCTTGTTTGGCGTTTTATTAGCATAATAAGATGATCCCTCATTTAGATATCAAGATAAAAATGTGTTCTTCCTTAAGTATGCACTGACAATGTTTCGTCGCTTCAAGACATCATGTGATGATCGGGTGTACTTGAATCCATGAGCATATCTCGGGTGTAAGACAGTTACACACGCGAATACTAATAAGGTTCTTACTTGGCGAGCCTAGCATGTACAGACATGGCCTCGGAACACGGACCGAAAGGTTAAGCATGAGTCATATAGTAGATATGATGCCCATTTGATGCTCGCCTTTGAAGCTACACCGACTCACGTGATGATCGGACTTGGTGTAGTGGATTTGGTTCATGTAATCACCAAAAAGACACGAGGGATGTCGTTTTTGAGTGGGAGTTCATTTCTAATTTGGATTAGTAGAACTCAATTTATCATAAATTAAATCAAAGTGAATTTGCATAATTTGTTGTAGTCATTGGCATTCGTTCACCACCTTATGCATAGTTGTAATTGAGATAATAGAACTATAGAATTCTGGATATATACTTTACGAACTGGTATCGTATTGTGTTGAGTGTCAATCTAAAGTTTAAAGTCCTATTGCAAACTTTCAGCAAACTCTATTTGCTCCGTGAGATTTAATAATTGGTATTAAATCAAGAGTAACAATTCCAGTGTTAGTATCTTAAGTATCATGTTTGCCTCCATGATTCTTGATTGTTTTAATATCAAGTTTATATAGGAGCTGAAAGAATTGTTTCAGAAACCATCATGTGTGACAGATATAACGATATCTGAAACAATGTTTTGGTTGCAATATGATAGAGTATAATATATGTTCTCATATTGGATGAGAATTTACAAAGGTTGGAGATGCTAGACATCCTAATCATCCAAAAGGATTTTGGAAAGTAATATTATACTCATGATTTGCCTTTATAAGCTACAGTAGCTTGATCATGAAAGTCGTCATGATAAGGGTGAATAGAATATGTATGTAAAGTCTTTACTACACTAAAATATTACTAAAAAATGGATTTTGAAAGAATACCGATCATTTTGATGATGGTGATCTACTTCAAAGTGCAAGTCCAAAGGTATTATTATTTGAATATACACGCTTTGGACTATGTGTCATGTATATGACGCCACTTTTGATGTTGATAGATTCTTTTAAAAAGGAAAAGGAAATGCTGAAAGAGAATCTATAAAATATATTTGGTAGAAAAGTAAAGATTGGAAATATCCAATTTAGGTATATAGATGATATACATGTTATGGTTGTATTCTTTGCTTGTTAAACAATGTGGTTCTTGGGTATTGGATACCGAATTGGTTGGTATGAAATTTCATACGGAACGATGCAATTCATGAACCACAATGGCCTAAGTAACTAGCAAGAGAATATGTGATGATGTTCATCAAAAACAAACAAACCGTTGTTTGTATTTCTCGTTGACATCAAAGCTTGACTTCAAGATTTGTTTTAATAATTGTTATTTAAATCAGGTATTATGAGAACAAAGGTTGTTCAAATAATTACCATATTCCATATTAGATGGATGATTTACAAATCTAGTTGGAGAAATCACATCCATAAAGCTAATGCTAAAATGTCGCAAGACAAATGATTGGAAAATCACTTACGAAGTGACATCGCTGTTTAAATTATATTGGAAATAAAACATGAAGAAACTCCATTTTCATGGATTTTTGGAGTCTTTGATTTGATCAAGTGACGCTTGTGAGACTTTCCTCGGGATAATTAAAACTTCGTTCAAAGGCCAAAGAAGAACGAACGACTAAAATATTGGAACTTATACATATCGATGTATGTAGTCCATTATGTGTAGTCGTAAGCGATGGGTTTCAACTTCATATACTTTCTCCGGAAATTTGAGTGAATATTCACTTAATGAGAAAGAAGTGTGAAATATTTGAAAAACGTTTCAAAGACTTTCAAGATGAAGTGGAAAATCATTGTAACAAGAAAATAAATGGTTTATGATTTTATCATAAGGGATTTGTTTGAGTTACAAGTGTAACAAGAAAATAAATGAATTATGATTTTATCATAAAGGGATTTATTTGAGTTGCAAGTTTAGCAAAACACCTAGATTTACGTCTCCCGAAACACCATAGGAGTATGGAGTGTTTGAGATTTGTAATGAAACCTTGTTTGACATGGTTGGATCAAAGGTGTTATTCATAAAACTGCCATTATGTTATAAAAGATTAAAGCTTTAGAGACTACCGCTTTTACACTGAAAATAGCTCCATCTTGATCCGTTGAAATGACACCATGGAAGTTATGGTTTGGGGTAAAACCCAAGTCGTCATTTCTTAAATTTTGGTATGCTAAACATAAGTAAGATGTTTACAACCGAAGTCAGATGAGCATGTCTTTGTAGGTTATTTCGAATAACAATTGGTTATTCCTCCATAACACCGAGGACAAAAGGGTTTGTCGCTTGACATATGAAGTTTCTTGAAGAAGGAATTTTTCGTAAAAGTTAAGTGGGAGGACAATAGAACTTTGATAAGGTTAACGAACCTTAGCTATATGTGCTGAGTTGCGCAGCGCCGGAAATCGTTCTGAAGGCTACCATAATGCTCATAGCTTATGTGCCTCAAACGTTGTGGTCACGGAGATCTAAGTTCCTATTGAACCAAGTAGGTCGGTTAAACAATCAAATGCTAAGATTTGAGAGTAAATCATTATTGTTTGACAATGATGAACCGAATACATACAAAGAAGCGATGATGGGCCCTGACTCCGTCAAATGGCTTGAAGCCATAAAATCCGTGATAAGTCCATACACGATAAATCAAGTTTTGAACTTGGAAGACCCTCCGGAAAGGTGTAAAACCTATCGGTCATATTTGGATCTATAAAGAAACAGACATGGATGTTTCACATCTATGAAATAGTCGACATGTCGTAAAGTATTTTATGAGAATGTTCAAGGAGTTGACTATGACAAGATTTGATCTTTCATAGCGATATTTAGTCTGGACGGATTAAAGTAGCAACCACTACATATAATTTGGTATATGGTAGATGAATAAACAAAACAAAGTTCTTTTAATAGAATGGTTACCTAGGACGTGTACATGACACGATCCAAAGGGTTTTGTTAATTCAAAGGATGCTAAAAAGGGGCATGCAAACTTCAATTATTGAAGTAAGCATCGCGGAGTTGGAATCTTCACCGTGATGAAAAAGAGTTTTCATCAGGAGACGATGAAGATACTTGCATTTGCAAGAAATTAAGTGGGAGCGCTAAGACATATTTCTAATACATTATATGGAGGACATCTTGTTGATTAGAAATGATGTATATTTTATTGACAAAGGTTAAGAATTTCATTTCGATGAAATACTTAGGCAAAACCCGAATATTTAGCGTGAATGTCTATGGTGGATAGACTGTGACGCTAATATAGTTGTGCCAAACGTACATATATGAGATATTGAAGGATTTCTATATAGAAACAACAAGAAATGGTTCTTGTCGCATGGAAAAGAATTGAATCAAGATTCAAGTGTATCTACACTTGATAAGTGAAACAAGATTCAAGTGATTTGACACTTGATGAGTGAAATCACAAGAATGTTTTGATCAATCATACCATGATATGTACACATCCAGATATGTCCTATGCTCTAAGTGTTATGAGCATATACCAGAATGAATCATAAAATGATCATTGGACGATAGTAAGGATATTCTTATGATCTTTTGGAAGAACTAAGAATATATTTGTGTAGAGGTGACAAACAATTACAAATAGTTCATTGTAAAGAGTTACATTGATACTAGTTTTGTCACAAGATACAAATTAAGTTTATCTCAATTTAAACTATGGGTGGCACAATGTAATGGAAAGGATATTCCATGATGGATTTGGAAGAGTTCCAAAGTTAAGACATTGTGACGAATACTACAACAAAAGGCTAAGTATATGACTGCTATAGTAGCGGCAAAGGAGGGAATTTGTGTCAAGTAGTTTGTTATCAAACTAAGGTGTGGTTCGCAACGGGATAACACTAAAGATATATTGTGTGACAATAGTATCGACGTGTTTTAACCCCAAGTTACTAAAGGTCTCACCAAAAGACCAAATTTATACAATGCCATCTCATTGGAGAATGAGTGATGCGTGAAGACGCAAAGACATGCAAATACACACGAACCTGAAAGTGTCAGATCCGTAGATTATGTTAACCACTTACAATTGCGTATTTGGAACACCAGAAAGCCATAGGTGTTCAATACACAAAGTTTTCAAACTAGATTATTGTCTCTAGTGCAAGTGGGAGACTGAAGGGAATATGCCCGAGAGGCAATAATAAAGTGGTTATTATCGTATTCCTTATTTATGATAAATGTTTATTTTACATGCTATAATTGTATTAATACGGAAACGTTAATACATGTGTGTTTAATAAACAAAAAGGAAGTTCCTAGTTATGCCTCTCTTATAAACTAGCTCGTTGATTAAACATGATGATCAAAGTTTCCTGATCATGGACATTGGATGTTGTTAATAACGAGGTCACAACATTAGTGTAATGATGTGATGAACATTCATCCGAAGTATAGCATTACGATCAAAGTCATTGAGTTTATATTGCTATAACAACTGACGAAGTGATCCTAATCCTTAGACCATGAGATCATGTCAATCACTAACACCGAAAGAGTTTCTCGATGACATCAAACGTCACACCGTAACTGCGTGATTATAAAGATGGCTTCAGAACTACTAAAGTGTTATGTTGAGACCCATGGATCGAGAGTGGAATTTGTTCATCCCGATGACGGATAGATATGCTCTGGGCCCTCTCGGTGATATCATATTGATTAGCTTGCAAGCAAGTGATTTGATCACTAGAATGTTATATCACAGGAACGAGAAAAGAGTGCATGTCGGTAACAAGATCAAACTAGGTATGGAGATACTGATGATCGAATCTCGGACATGTAATATATCGTGAAACAAAGGGATTAAGATACTAGCGTAAAAGGTTCACACGATCACAGAAGTCATCGTTGAATGTGTGGGAGTCAGTATGGATATCCAGGTCCCGCTACTGATTATTGATCGGAGAAGGGTCTCGATCATGTCCGCATTATTCGCGAACCGTAGGGTGACACACTTAAGGGATGCCGACACCATTCGGAGAAAATGATATGTCAGAAAAAGAAAAGGAAAGCGCAGGAATTTATTTCACTAGACACCGGAACTATTTCGGTTGAAATTGCTGAAACTGGTTCTGCATGTGAAATTGAAATGTTGTAAGGGGTTTTATGTGAATGTTTGTTAATTAAAGTAATTAACAAAATTCTTAATAAATAAATAAAAGAGTTTTATTTAAATGAGATCTTGCATTAAATTTGGTGGAAATTTAATGCATGTGAGTGGATTTTTGAGTGGAGGCTTTTTAATGGGAGTGGAGGCTTTTCATTTTGAGTGGGAGCTCCACCCACATGAATGTGGAAGAGGTGGGGGCAGCCCCCATGGCTGTGTGCCATGCCCCTTGGTTGCCAACCCTCCCCCCTATAAAAGGCCCCCCTCTCCTCCTCTCAAAGCACACCTCCTCGCGAAGCATCTCTCTCCCCCCTTTAGAATTTCCCCATGGTCTCGGATCAGCGAGATACATGTTCCCGGTGGCTTTTTCTGGAAGGATTTGTTGCTTCCGCTGCTTCGCTGGAGCGAGGGCGCGGAGGTTGTCGGGTACCCGTACGTGTGTGCGATCACGGATGCACCACTGCTTTGAGGTGCTGGACTTGATCGTGCTGGATCGGCTGGACCAGACGGACTTCATCACGATCATGAGATCGGCAAGCGTTTGTCTACATCATGCACAAGTACAACCTCGTTAACGCTATTCGGTCTTCGAGGGTATGTATTCTATGGATGTATATCCACCCGTTGCTTGTACCTAGTAGATAGATCTTGGTACTTAGATGTTCCCATCGTAGGAAATTTTTTGTTTTCTATGCTGCGAACCCTACAACAGCCACTGGAAGCCCCCTACCACCACGAGATGAAGACTCAGTTGGACCACCTCAGCTTCATGATGTACGATCGTCAGCAGGAATTGGACAATTGTCGTGACTACTCCAACCACAAGTCAGCCATCATCAAGACAAAGGATCAGACCATCGCCATGCTAGCGAAGGATCGCAAGTCTAGCCGCCGTTAGCTCGAAGAGAAGGAGCGCATCATTGCCCGTCTTTGCCATCGTATCTTGGATTTGGAGGAGACCATCCACGAGAGAGACATGCAGTTGGAGGAAAGGGAGAATGCCGGAGAAGACCTTCCTGGAGACCCCTACTCCTATCTCAGCGATGACGATGATTTTATGGAGGATCAGGCTATGGACTTCTTCACCGATGAGGATGATTTCGCCTTCATCAATGATGATGATGATGATGAGGATGACGATTACACTGACTCTAAGGAGTAGTAGCACTTGAGCACTAGCGTAGTGAGTTGTATTCGGTCCCACTGTATCGTAGTTTCTAGAATGGTTCTTAAAACCATCTGTTTACCTTTGTTGTGGTGTGTGTTTGCATCGTGTGCTATGAATGAATGAATGAATGAAAATAAAGTTGCTAGAAAATCTGAGTCAAACTTTAAAAACTTTTCAAAGTCCCAGAACCTTAGAAATTTCCCTCTTTTCTCATGATCTATCTCAATCTTTAGATGCCACGCGGAGGAAGTGGTTCATCCCCGGACCCGATGTTACATATCCTACAAATGTTGGTTTCTGACCGCGAAGCCGAAAGAGCCGAACGTCAAGCCAACCTAGCCACCCTTCAGCAGATAGCTCAGCTATCCCACAACAATCAAGGCCACGGAAACCATGACAACCATGGATCTAAGCTCAAGAATTTCCAGAACACCAACCCACCTGTTTTCACTAAGTCGGAAGAGCCCTTAGACGCCGACGATTGGCTGCAAACCATGGAAAATAACCTAGAAGTCGCCGGAGTAGAAGCTAACGAGAAAGTTCTGTTCGCCACCCATTATCTAGCCGGAGATGCAAGAGCATGGTGGAACAACGTTCGTGCAATGACCGGAGGACAGATGATGACCTGGGAGGAATTCAAGGTCAAGTTCAGTAGAACCCATGTGCCACCGGGTTTGATCAAGAGAATGAGAGACGAGTTCAGAGAACTGAAGCAAGGACGGATGACCGTAGTGGAATACTATGACAAATTCTTGTCATTAGCTAGATATGCCCCGGATGAGATCGACACCGAAGCCAAGACGAAAGAGAGATTCTTGAATGGTCTGCACGATGAGATGTAGACAGTGTTGGTCAATATCCCCTTTGCCGATATTGAAGCCCTTGTCGACTCTGCCATCCAGATGGAAGGAAAGATCAACCAAGCCAATGAGAACCGCAAGCGTCGCATGATGCATCAACCAGGAACCCATCAGACCCCAAAGTATCGCCCTAACCCATCTCCAGGATTTGCCCCGAGAACCAACAGACCCCCGATGAACCGTCCGACTTATCCCAATCATGGAAACCCGAGGCCCGGAGGAAATCACAATAACCCCGGCAACTCTAGGAATTTCAACCGTGCTCCACCCAAGTTCAACAACAACAATGCTACCGCCAACACCAACACTGCCCCGAGGACTGGAAGCAATGTTGTGCCTGTTGCAGCAAAGGACAAGTCGCAAGTGACTTGTTATGACTGTGGAAATAAGGGTCACTACTGCAATGAGTGCCCCAAGAAGAATGCCGCAGCCCCCAATGCAAGTGCCCTAGATCAGTAGCAGCGTCGTGTTCAGCCTGGAAGAAAATTTGCCCCAGGGAATTCACTCAACCGCAACAGCTGTCTTTTTCTCATGCATGCTGAAGAAGCCCAGGAAGCGCCAGACGTCGTGCTGGGTATGTTTTCTGTTAATTCAGTACTTGCTCGAGTGTTGTTTTATTCTGGTGCATCGCACTCATTTGTCACCGAAGAATTTGCATGCACTAGTAAGATTCAACCAACCAAACTAAAGCATGTTATGATTGTTCAAATCCCCGGTTCAACCACCAAAGCTAGGAAAATTTGCAAAGCTGTCCTTATCCGAATCCATGGCATAGATTTTTATGCTAATATGATAGTACTCGGAACTAAAGGTTTGGAAGTAGTACTAGGAATGGATTGGATGTACAAGCATAAAGGATTAATTGACTGTGCCAAGAAAGCCATAAGCATGACCAGTATAGCCGGAATATCAGTCGAGCATATATCTAAAACCTTACCTCGTCAATTCAAGTGCAACAAGAGTATAGCCCAACCTACCATTGACCAAGTCCGGATAGTATGTGAATACCCCGATGTATTTCCAGATGTTTTACCCGGTATGCCCCCAGATCGGGATATCGAGTTTATCATTGAACTAATCCCCGGAACCGGACCCATAGCCCAGAGACCATATAGTATGAACCCATCTGATCTAGCAGAACTAAAGAAGCAACTGGATTCCATGTTGTAAATTGGATTAACTCAACCAAGTGCGTCACCATGGAGATCACCTGTCTTATTTGTGGACAAGAAGGATGGAGGTAACCGTTTGTGTACGGATTATCGGAAGTTGAATGATTTCACTATCAAGAACAAGTACCCATTGCCCAAGATAGAAGATTTATTAGATCAGTTGTCCAGTGCCAAAGTGTTTTCTAAGATTGATCTTAGAACAGGCTATCATAAACTCAAGATTCGTGCAGAGGATATTCCAAAGACTGCCTTTACCACCAGATATGGATTATACGAGTATACCGTCATGTCTTTTGGATTAACCAATGCCCCCGCTTATTTCATGAATCTCATGAATAAGATTTTTATGGACTTACTGGATAAGTTTGTCGTTGTTTTCATCGATGATATTCTGATTTATTCCAAATCGGAAGAAGAACATGAGCTACACCTAAGGACCATTCTTGGAACCCTTAGAGAGCATCAGTTGTATGCCAAGTTTAGCAAATGTGAATTCTGGTTACAGGAGGTAGGATTCCTCGGTCACATTGTACAACTGGAGGAATTGTCGTTGACCCTGCAAAAGTAAAAGATGTCGAAGATTGGCAAGCCCCAACCACTCAGACCCAAGTTCGTGAATTTCTCGGATTGGCGGGATATTACCGCAAGTTCGTAGAAGGATTCTCGAGTATCACCAGACCCATGACCCAATTGCTGAAGAAGGACAAGAAGTTTGAATGGACCGACAAATGTGAAGCGAGTTTTCAGGAACTCAAAAGGAGATTGATTTCAGCCCCAATTTTAATCATGCCGGATATCACGAAGCCCTTTGACGTGTATTGTGACGCATCCAAGATCGGTCTCGGATGTGTGCTAATGCAAGAAGGCAAAGTTATATCTTATCTATCTCGACAACTGAAACAACATGAGCAAAATTACCCAACCCATGACCTCGAGCTCGCAGCCGTAGTTTTAGCCCTGAAGACATGGAGGCACTACCTGATGGGAAACCGTTGTGAGATTTATTCGGATCACAAGAGACTGAAGTATATATTCACTCAAAAGGAGCTGAATATGAGATAGAGAAGATGGATTGAGATAATCAAGGATTACGATCTGGACATTCACTATCACCCTGGTAAATCCAACGTGGTAGCGGATGCCCTTAGCAGATTGCCGTTCCGCTTGAACTCCATGATTTTAAAGGAGCAACCAAGCTTGCACAAAGAGATGGAAGATTTTCGAATGGAATTAGTGAGTGAAGGATTTTTGGCTAGCATAGAACTTCAACCCACTTTGATCAGCCAGATCAAAGAGGCACGGAAAGGAAATTCTAGTATCGACGAAATCAAGCGTCGTATCGGTACAGGCAAAGTACCCGGATTTACCGAAGACGAAGAAGGAGTTCTGTGGTACAAAGGACGCCTTTGTGTACCAGTAGATTCTGAGTTGAAAGAAGTTATTCTCAAGGAAGCTCATGATACTCTTTATTCTATCCACCCCGGAGGGACTAAGATGTATCAAGATTTGAAAGAGCAATTTTGGTGGCATAAGATGAAGAGAGAAATCGGAAGCTATATCGCCAAGTGTGATATATGTCAGCGAGTCAAGGCAGGACATCAAAGACCCGCTGGATTGTTGCAACCATTGCAAATTCCAAAATGGAAATGGGATTCCGTTGGAATGGACTTTATCACCGGATTGCCTACTTCTAGTAGGGGAAATGACTCTATCTAGGTCATAGTGGACCGATTGTCCAAAGTCGCCCATTTCTTACCCGTCAAGACCACATATTAGAGTTCGAAGCTAGCGGAGTTGTACATCGCTAGAATCGTCAGTTTGCATGGAGTCCCCAAGAACATCGTATCGGATCGAGGAACTCAGTTTACCTCGAGATTCTAGAAGAAAGTCCAAGAAGGTTTAGGAACCCGCCTAGATTTCAGCACCGCGTATCACCCTCAGACCGATGGACAAACGGAGCGAGTAAATCAAATACTCGAAGATATGCTAAGAGCATGTGTGTTAGAATATGGATCTAAGTGGGAAGACTGTCTGCCGTTTGCAGAATTTTCATACAACAATAGTTATCAAGCTAGTTTGCAAATGGCCCCATTTGAATTCATGTATGGAAGAAAGTGTCGCACCCCTTTGAATTGGTCGGAAGTAGGAGAGAGTCAGATTTTCAGACACGACATCCTACGAGAAGCAGAAGAGAAGGTTCACAAGATTCATGAGCACCTCAAGACAGCCTAGTCCAGATAGAAGAGTTACGCAGACAAGAGACGTCGAGACCTCGCCTTCAACATAGGAGATTTTGTGTATCTGAAAGTGTCGCCATTGAAGGGAATGCAGCGTTTCCAGCTGAAAGGAAAGTTAGCCCCCCAGATATATCAGACCCTTCAAGATTCTGAACCGTCGAGGAGAAGTGTCGTATCAATTGGAACTACCCGAAGAGATGTCAGCCGTGCACAATGTGTTCCATATCTCATTACTTCGCAAGTGTCTCGAAGTTCCAGAGAAGACCGAAGTGTTCAAGAATATCGATCACCGGACCATAGAAATCAACGATGACCTGACCTATCCCGAAGTACCCATCCGTATTTTGGAAGAAGCTTTCAGAACTACCAGAACCCGAAGCATCAAGTTTCTCAAGATTCAGTGGAGCAACCACACAGAAGAAGAAGCTACGTGGGAGCGCGAAGATCACATCAGGAGAGAGTTTCCCGATCACTTCAAATCCTAGGTAATTTTTTCGTCCTTTTTAAAATATCGGGACGAGAGTTTGTTTAAGGGGGGAATGTTTGTAACATCCCAAAAATATTAAACTAGAATCATCAAACTCTAATCACCAAATTTAGGGTTAACAAAAACTTGTCCAATTAAAATATGAAAGGATTCATATGTGTGTGCATTAAAATTTGGATTCTTTTGAATTTCCATGATTATGTGTTTATTTGCTTGTAAAATGATTCTTAGGTGAAATTAACATCATCTAAACAATCCCCAACCTTTTCCCAAAGACAAACAAATAAAACAAACAAATTAAGTGAATGGTCACTTTGGCCAATTTAACTCCCATGCCTACTTTGGCTATCTCTACCTTTCAGAACTTAACAAAAACATGTATGGATCTTTGCACGCATTTATAGTACTCATAACAAGGTACCAAGGCCCACTTTGTGATCATGCAAAAACATTTGAATGCATAGTTTAAATGACAGTTTAAAATTGAATCTATTTCATATGGGAAGATCCCACTATTTCAAAAACCACTCAAACAAGCTCAATTTTCAAAACCCAAGCATCCACAGTATCACCAGCACATGCCTAGCACACCCACCAAAAATCTTTTCAAATTCAAAACTTAAGTTCATGCGGCCATTTCATCAAACAGGTTGCAGATTCAAATCAAGAAAATCACAAACACTATTTTGAGCAGTGTTTTGAGCCAACCTTGTTCCCTCTCTGGTTACACTAGCCTCACTAGATCATCTAGCAACCTTAACTAAGCTCTAGCACCACTGTAAACTCGCCAATGTCATCAATGGTGAACAGGCCGAGAGCACCCATGTCACCCCCAGTGTGGACAGCAAGCTAGGAGAGGAACTAGCCGTGCCAACCTTGTCTGGGAGGTAGCCCATGCCTCACCACCCCCTCTCGACCAGCCCTAGCTCGCAGACAATGACCAGAACCGCTAGTAACGGCGCGCCCGCGCCGTTGTCTACCATGCCGACACGCACCGTACCGACCACCTCAAGCCCTCGCCGCCCGCCAGCATGCACCCCACCGTCCCAGGAGACCACCAGACATGCCCATTTCACCACCTGTACCCCGTAGCCACCGCTCGCTGCAGAGTTCGCCGCCTCTGCCTCGCAGAGCATCACGCGTTCCCGACCGTTTGCCACCGCCCTACACACGCATTTAAGCTCTAGAGCATCGCCAGGAGACCTCGCGTCGATCGCCACCCACAGCCATGCCTCTAGCCGCCTGTAGCCGTGTCGCCACCGTCGTCTACCCATCCCTCTAGGTCTCGCCGTCGAGCCTATAAAAGGAGACGCCCCCCCCCCCCCGCTGATTTCTTCACACCATCTCACTCCCCTCACCTTACTGATCGTTCCACCCCTTAGCCGAAGCAAGGCGAGCAACGCATCGCCGGAATTTGGCCGGAGCTCGCCGCTGTAGAGGAGAAGAGGAGCCGTTGATTTCGACCACCCCAGGAGCTGCCGCGACCACCCCTGAGTTCGCCGTCGTCGACTTTGTCGTTTGCCCGCCTCGCCATCGTCACTGGAGCCCCGGTATGCCCCCTATGCACCCCACTGAGCCGCTAGGGTTCGATCTCGCCGGTGACCTGTTCATCGTCGACGACGACCCTCAGCCGTCGATCTTCATTCTAATCCAATGCACCACATTGCCCCGTACCGCTTCGCGTTTAATGAGCCACTGACCAGTAGACCACCCTGTCAGTTGCGCCCCGCGCTGCGGAGTGACACTGGGCCGTCCCATTACCACTTCCCGCGCAGCCCAAGCGTTTGAATTTAGCTTTTTCTTTTTAAGTTCAAATATAGTTCTTTACCTAGTTTCAAAAATCAACCCAGCTCGATTCAGTGCACCAAATTGAATGAAACCAATTTTGTTAGCAAGGTATTGAAATGCTTAATCCAAGCCCGTTGGATTCAAATCATTTGGATCTGTAGATCAACCTTGGTAAAAATAACAAGGCAGCAGCTTTCTGCATTCAATTTTTTTTCAAATTTAAACCATAATAGCTTTTGAGTTGATTCCAACTCTCAAAAATCATAATTGATCCTACCTTTCAGAATATATAAAAATATATGGGTTTACTTACAGAAATAATATTCAAGTAATAAAATAATGCCACATAGGCATTTCTAGCCACTTTAATGATTTAAAATAAAAAGGTTAAACCTTATTAAATTGTGACACCACTTTAAATCACATTCCCATGTACTGAAATATGTGGTGATGACATGTGTCAACATGATCCCATGTTTGAGTTGGAGAATATTAAATCTTAAGTATTTTTTCAATGAGTAGAAATTACTTTTCTAAAAATAAAAATAATAAGACAAATGCTTTAATCTTGTAATATTAGTGATGATGCTAGATCATCTATAGAACCCTTTGTTGTGATTATTGAAAGTAGTTAAGTATTGTTTGGTGATTGTGTACCCCGTATTTATTTATAGACGCTAGTACCGACCAAGGATACGAGGAGGAAGGAGGATACTATGAAGAAGAAGCCAAGGAGAACTTCAACCACTGCTCTGCACAAGGCAAGATAACACTTGCAAGATACTCTACTTATGCAAGCCTAATACTACTAGTTGAATGTGCAAGCTAACACTTGTAAGATACTCTACTTATGCAAGCCTATACTGATACTGATGCAAGCTAATACATGCTTGTTACCATGACCACTAGATGCCTTAAGCATATGTGATCATACCCACTTGATACCCTCTCCTAGTTTTAATTGCAAGCTTTATACTTTATTTCTTTATCAAAACTATTACTTAGAGTCTACTTAAGTGATTTGTAGATTCTAGGAGAATAATTGAAGGTTGCATAAAGAGCATTAAATTTGGCCTAAGCTAGATAATCTTGATGTCATCCTAAGACATGAGATTGAACCTAGTTAAACTACATTTGTTTACCACCCCTCATTAGTACTCACCCCCACCTATAGATGCTAGTGCTAAGCATAAAAACTTGATCAACTTTAGATGGGAATACTTGGTGGAAAATGGTTATGAAAACCTTGGAATGATGGATCATTCTATTGAGATGTTTTGACATGTGTTTCCGAACACCAGATGATTTGGATGATGAAAATGTTAAGGCATGAGCCTTATCCCTTTATAAAACTGATGGTTGTCTGGATGCGATACCATTCCAATTTTACCGTACAACCACAATACCCGAAAATTGGGTAGGGCTTGACTGGAAATTTATATACCTTAGTATGGGTTCCCTCACGGCCAAGGTCTGAGCTGAGGCTACCTTGTGAAGATTGTCCACCTGTGCAGTACCCAAGATGACAGTTGGTCATGGTTGGGAGGCCAAACTCATAGGAGTGGTGCCTATACTAGGGCGTGTAATTGAAAGGTTAGGATTGATTATCCGCATACTGAGTATGGTGAATTCAGGATTTGTTCCTGACGGATGTATCGAATGTTGTGGTGAAAGTGTACAATCTATGCAGAGTGTCAAACTATTCGAATAGCCGCGTCCGCGGTTATGGACAGTTGGAGTGGCCATACTGTTCTCCCGTCAGATGTTTTCAAAATGACTTGTGAAATGGATTGAGAATTTGACTTGACCACAACAGAGTTGTGATATGAAATACAAGTTCCCACTTAGGTGTTATAAAACTTCAACTAGCATTCCTTGCTTCTGAACTTAGTAGAGGTAAATCTGGCTTTTTGCAAAACAACCCTAGAGCTTAGTGTCCTACTACAAAAACCCACTTCACTTGTTAGTATTAGTTTGTGAGTACTTAAAGAGTACTCATGGCTTTGTCCCTTGCTATTCCCGTGGCCAGACTATGAAGAGGAGTACCAGGATGATGGACCCCAGAAAGGTTATGACAACTAGGATCATCTCCCATCGTCAGCATTGCCTGTGACCCCGAAGATGGAGCTTCGCCTACGCTACCGTTATTATTACGTATTTTCGCTGCTTGAGTTGTATTAAGAACTGGATCATGAGATCCTTATTTGTGTAAGACCTTATGTATAGTTTGTAATGGATGATGTACTGTGGTATCCAATTCTGTTATGTCTCGCAAAAATGGTAATCCTGGGATTGCGATGTATGGCATAACAGGCATCTGGGATTAAAAATCCAGGTGTTGACGAAAGTATTATTACTTATAAAATCTTTATTAAATAATATTTATTTAAATAGTTAACATACTAATATTTGATTATAAGATTAAGTTATAGATTTTATTTTTCTAATTTGTTTCATATATTAAATATATTTTTATGAATTATAAAACAAAAGTTATTGAATTTATAATGTTTAATCATTTTATTTAATTTCTGGAAAATATTTATATTTGAATTTATTTTGGTTTGTCTATTTACTAAACGGGGAATACCTTTTTATATCGAAGCCATACCTACCATAGGTCACTGACCCGTGGGGTCAGGACCACGTCATCTGCCACCTAGGCGTGGACTAGCCAATGGGTGGACTAGGTCAAGGGTGACGTGTGCATGACATCGTGGTGACATCAGCGATGGATGAACTCATAGATCGAAGTTCGATCGATCGCTGGGGTGCATGCGCGCGGCTGTGGTTAGTCTTGTTGGAAAGAGGGTGTTGCAAAGAACCTAATAGTGGCGGCGCCGCTCCTGATTGGTCACCGGAACTAACTCCACGACGAGCAACCACGATGGTGGTCGGAGGTTCTCGGTGGTATGGCGAACAATGGCAAGATAGAAGGAATTAAGGGGTGCAGAAGCATGTCGAGCTCACCCTGATGGTGTAGGGATGGTTAGCAAGCTCGGGATGCTTGGAGACAGCGACATTATTGACGGTGAATGGCTTCCAAAGGCAGAGATGAAACGAACAGCAACGTCGATAGGAACCACGCTGGGACGATTCCTTCAGGGTGAATAACCAGCACGACGAGGCGAATCTCCTAGGGTCCTCATCTGGGAGAGAGGAGGTTAGGAACGACGAGGCTCGCCGGCGACAGTGACGCTAGGGTTTGCGGTAATGGGGAATTTGCGCGAAATTGAGAGGGGAAAATGGTGTGCTCGGCCTTATCCACGAAGGCTTCAAGGATTTGTAGGCATAGGGGTCGGCGACACGAATCTTGGCGCTTTCCGGCGACGAGGGTGCGGCCACCGAGCTGCTTGCAGCATCAGAAGGTTGACGACGGCGAGGAAGATGACGAACTGGTACGGGCTGAGTTGGGCTACTGCTGGGCCGATGTGGGCTGTGAGATAGTGAGCGAGGAAGTATTATTGCTGCTCGCGAGTGTTAGATAGATAGCAGAGAAAACGGGCCACTAGCCAGAAGCTGGGCTAATCTGTTCCTTTTATTTTCTTTTATATTTTCTATATACTGTTTTCTTTTCTAGCTTTTTATTTAAGCAATTGTTTCAAATTTTCTTTATGGATTTTCTCCTTTGCACAAGTAATTATATGAAAATGTATTTAGGATTATTAAATAGTTTGTATTTATAAATCTCATAATTATATGAGAGGTTTTATATTAATTAGAACAAGTAGAAATTAGGGTTTTAGGATTTGTTTGAGATCTTAAAAATTCTCTATAACATTGTTTTCACTTTATTTGGAGTAATGTAATTTTTATTATAATATTATAATTTCTTTATTTTCTTTAAATATGCACTTTTTCCTTTCAATATTTTGTAGGGACCTTTGTTATGAATTTGATTTATATAATATACCATAAACTTATTAAATGATATATTACTATTGATTCATGAGACTTGGTTCTCATTAACTTATAATTTTAAGGTAATTTTTATATGGTGATCCTTCATCATTATATGATACATAAAGTTCCAAGGAATTAATATGGTTAATATTATTCCCATGAATCTAGGAAATACCAAGGTATATTTTTTATTATAACTAACATAGGAGTTAGGGTTTGAATTGTAAATGTTTAACATAAGTTTTTAGGAGATTTAACATACTTGTATTATTTTATAAATGTTGATGAACATTATGGGTGTAAACATATTGCCCTCAAGTTTGTGATCAGGAATGATATCACCTTTTTAAAATAGTAAGGTTATTCTCTAGAATGGCTTAAGAGATAGAATTGATAATTATAGTTTTTAAGCACATATTATGATGGTTGGAAATGACAAAGATGTGCTTAAAGGATTAGCTATAGGAAAATATTCCTATAAACCAATGAGAAAGAGGATGATTGATCACACAGATGAGATAGATATTAAGCTTGATTAAATAATTAAGGTTGAAGGTTTACCTAGAATTCCTATCTTCCATACCTCATATTTCTTGACTTCTAATTAAGGAATTCCTTTCCTATATATACTACTTCTTCATATCCATCATCATGTGTTAACATGATGAGCTTTACTTCACAAGAATATTCTTATCAATAATTTCTCCTCCTAAATCCATTTGTAAATCCAATGAGCTTGACACTAAATCTCTAAATACCTTCCTCAAAATCTTACTATCCTTTAAGAGTAATAACACTACTTCAATAACTCCATGCTACCCTAGCTTCAGCTTAGTCATACTATCTTATCTCTGCTTATCTCCAGTAACTCATACACCAACTTATCATTATACCATTGTGACTTGTCATGACTAACCTAGGATAACTGTCACATCCAAACATTTTCCAAATCTTGTAATGTGAAAAAAAAATGAATAAAATAAAACTTTGTTGATTTTCAGGGTGAGAAGAAACTTTTTGAATTCAAATGGGAACCTTCAAACCTATTTTGATCTAATAAATCCTAAAGGGATTTAAAAGAGGTAAACAAGTGATAAAGGAAAAATAAAAAAAAGAAATATTTGGAATTACTATTTTGGATCTTTTAAATAAAAAGATTTGATTTTCAAATGAAAAGGTAGAATTATAAATAAGGATTATTTTATAAGCCAAATTAAAACTTGGCCAAGCCTTTGAAATAAAATATTTCTATTGGATAAAAAAATAGTAAAGGTTTATTTAAAATAAAATAATAAGGATTTATTATCCAAGTTTATTAAAAGTAAAGGTTTTACTATTTTAATTAAACATCAAAACTTATTTAATTATTTTAAACAAGTTTACCAAGTATCCTTTATTTTCAAATAAAACCTACTGATTTGGTTTTGATAATATTTAGATTTCAAAATGGATTTTGAATAAATCAAAATCTATTTGATTTATTAACTAAGGACCATTTTATTTAATTATAAATGGACCCTAAAATAAAAATATTATTTTGATCTTTGGACTTTGGTTTATGTTGTTAAACAAAACCAAATTCAATTGCAAAGTTTGGTGAAAGTTTGATGTGAATTGTTGTGAGTGTTTGAATAGTTGTTTGAATTTCAAAACAGAAAATAGAAATAGAAAAAGATAAAGTTATTGGAAAGAAAAAAATAGAAACAGACCTGACCCAACTGAGCCTGGCCCAACTTAAGCCCATTTATCCCACTCCCTCTCTCCCCGAAGGAAACGTATCGCACCTGTTAACTGACCCGCATAGACACTGACCAGTGGCCCCTCTTCCCCTCTCTCCCCCACTGACGACAGGACCCCAGACCACTGTTCGTCGTCTTCAAACCGCGCTGAATCCTCCTCGCCGTTTCCTGTCCTTTACTCCGGCGATCAATTCGCACTGTTAACGGCCATTACTCCCCCTGCGACCACGCTGTTTTAAACGCCCGCGTCTTACCTCTCTTTCCCCCCAGACAGCTCTCTTCCTCCGCCCCCAGGCCGTCGCAATTTCGAGCCGCGCTCTCACTGCTCCGGCAAGCTCCGCAGCGAATTCCGGCCAACAGACACCGCCCCTCGCCTCCTCGACCAAGCTCACACACTTCCCAGCCTCTGACGCTTCTCCCTGTGCCTTCCATTCACTGGCGGGCGCCCCAAAACGTCGACTTCGACAATCTTCGAGCGTCGCCGCGTCTGCTACTTTCTCCGGCGACGTTCCCTGGTAAGCCCAGACCGCCCCACGCTCTCTCGTTCATGCTCCTGCACTCGCCACACTCGGCCGCATCTAACCGCGCCTTTGTTTTCCCTCGGGGCGAACCGCAGCACCGCCCTCGACAACGACCAGAGCCGCCCGATGCCGTCCCCCACTCCGGCGAGCGATTACTTCCACGCCAGTGCGCCCCTTGACCAACCGACCATGCCTAGAGGATCACCACGTCCCTGCGATCACGGTGAGCATCCTCGTTTCCTCTATTGCTTCCTGTAGCCGCCGATAGCACATCGTCCGGCCGTCGCCGCCGTCTGCCGCTGCGCAGCACCGCCAGTTAGTGGCAAGTTGACTGTAGGTGTTAGATCGATATCGTGTGGCTATGATTAGAACGGAGCGAAGCGGTATGAGTCAACCCGCGCCGTGCGATCTGTTTAGATCCAACGCACCAGAGAGCGCAATCCGCGCGAACCGGTACCGACGAATAGGAAAGCGCCGCGTGGCCCAGCTTTTGATTTAAAACAGAATTAGAATCAGATTTGTTTGCAAATTTGAAACCTTTATAACTTTTGATCCACAAGTCCAAAATTTGCAAACTTTATATCAATGGAATCAGTGGAACAAGCCATAGCCAACCATGCAATTTGTTTAGTAAAAAGCCTCTGGTAAAATGTTTGTTTTTGCAGAAACATTTGTATTCTTGTTTAGGTTATAAAAATTATTCCAAAATGATTTTGAGGTTAAATCTTTGCAAATTGGTTTGTGATGAACCTACTGACCTTAGGAACCAACTTGTAAATTTAAAAATGTAATTTGAAAATATTAGGATGGATTAATTTAATTAGCCCATTTCTAGTCAAATAAAAATATTGTTTTTGCTATGAAAATGATTTTTGAGCAAAACCTTTAGAAAATGTCTTGATTCAAACCTACTGACCCAAAACACCAAGTTTTGTGAATTAACAACTTATTTAGTGAACAACATAAAGTTTTTGCTTTGATAAAAATATTTTTCACCACATAAAATAATGATTGGATTTAAAAATGGTTTATAGATAAAACCCTTTTGCAAATGACTTTGCCACTTTGGAAAATAACCACTTTGAACCTTACAAAGTTTAGAGCCTAGTAGAAACCACTTTTGCAAATAAAACTAACTTTTGCATGCTTGCATGCATGACTTGGTCTCTATTATTTTAAGTGTGATGTTTTGTTTGTTTGATTATTGGTTGGAATGCTAGTTGAATTCGTGTTTGCTTGATTGACTTGTAGTGAAGTAAGAAGAGTGTAAGATTAGCAAGATCAAGAAGTGAACCAACATTCCCTACCAAAAAGGCAAGTTACACTATCATCTAAAGTCCTACTATTTTCATATACTTAGTGGATTTTGAAACATGCATGAAAAGGATTTCTATACTTATGCTATGCTAAATCCTAATAGGATACCCTTACACATTCCGTAGTGAAAACAATGTAGTTGCAAAATGCTTATCCATGCAACATATTTTGAGAAGAGATACATGTTGAGATTTTATAAAGATGAGAAAAGACTTGTGTTTTATGTAATAAAACAAGTACTCAATGAACCACCTGGGTGGACAAGGATACTTTGAGTTTTGAATAAGGTGGCAACAAAAGGAACCATGTCTATGGCAATCTCTTTGTGTTGTGCACCAAAAGAAAACCACCCAGGGACTTAGAGATTGAACATGTTTCTCCAATTATGGCTTTTGTGTACAACCACATGCTAAATATGGCTCTGGCTTAGTCAACTACATTGGGAAGACCCATGCATTGTCTTCAGGTACTGAAAATGAGGGAACTCGAAACCCTACATGGGTGCCTGAAGACAAGCTAGCAATGGTGTATGGGAGGACCCTATGGAAAGAATTCGTCACATTCTCAATCTGCCAGTACTCCATCTTGGTGAGTACTAATCCAGCGGCCACTGGTGGAAACAAGATGAGGTGTGTCATGTGGGTAAAGTGTACAACTTCTGCAGAAGATAATAAAATCTAAGTACTTATCCGTGTCCCCGGTTATGGACAATACTGAGCAACTAAAGCTTGAAGCTATGGGAAATCTCGACATTCCAATTTCTAAAAGAAAAACTTTAAAGAGACAACAGAAGACTTGAAGCACTTGGGGTTACCAAGGAGCTCAAGAGATTTTGACAAAGACACTTGGTGGATTCCAAGGAGTTTAGAAATATTTAACAAAAGATCAAAACCATTTTGAAAAGATAGGATAAATCATTGCTTTATGCAAAGGAGCCTAAAACCCTACTTAGCCAAATATGCATGTATTGATAGGATCCACTTATATTCTACATAGTAGTGAAACTTGCCAATACAATTCAAATGTATTGACCCTTGTGGCTGCAACTTGTTATGTTGCAGGTTTGATTGATTTTAGTGAATATTGATTGATTAGGATTACAAAGTCTACAACCAACATGTTTGCCTGTGGCACTTTGAAGATGAAGGACCCCATGCTTATAGATTTTCTGCTGCAATGTAATGTAATAGCCAAATGAGCTATGTAAGATGTAATAAAATTATGTTATTCCTGGTTATAAGTTTATATTATGACCTTTGTTTCTTGATATTACATCTTAACTGTGGATGCTAGCTATTGATTCAGGGACTAGCATTGTAAACACAGGGATATCTACCTTATTGAAGGTTGGGACCTCTTACAGATGGTATCAGGGCATTGTGTTGCCTGTAGGATTTGTAAACCTTAGGATTGGACAAAACCCTTAGCAAAATAGGAGTTGTATTTGTTCCAAAAACTTATTTACAAACAATCTTGTAAACTCTTTCGTCAACCACTTTGATTTTTGCTTCTACATCTCATCTATTTCAACTTGATGGAAAAACCTACCCCATGGCCAAAGACTACACCATGTGCAAAGGACTCCATCAACTCTAATGACTTCAACTTCTTCAACTCTAATGACTTCAACATCTTCAGCATATTCACCAAGGACTTCAACCTTAGATACCACTAACGACAAGTGAGACAAGAAATCTTGCTCAAGATTTGGAGACTAAGGAAAGACAAGTTAGAAGTAGCCACATCACTTGAAGATTTGTGACCAAGAATTTTTCTCAAGGAAACCTTGATCTCATGTAAAAAGAATCAACCAAGAAGGATGGAAAGATCACAAGTAAACCATATAGATGGGCCACCATATTTTAGATAAGTCAAACACACCAACATATGTGGTGTAACAAAAATATTTTGTTGCCTAAGTATGTGCTTGAACTTCATTGTTTGAGTGAAAAGTTGTTTGTGATTGATTGCACCTTGTTTGTGTGATTTGTGAAGTGTGTGATTAGAATTATTTCCTTAGAAATCTTTTGCCTATTCTAATCTCCATTCAACCCAAACAGATGACTACTCCAAGAGACTCCAACATCAAGGTTGATAACACCAACAACACCAACCAAGAGGACAACATGGAGGAACTCATAGGAACCCAAAACCAGTTGAACCAGGTGACAGCTCAGTTCATAGCCAACACCAGTGGGGAAGATCCAACCCTGCAAAAGTTTTTGGAAGACCAAGCCCAAATGTTGCATAAGGTGACAGACCAAATGCTCAACATGGAAAGCAACTTCAAGGATGACAAGGATGTTATTCTAAAAGGAGCCAAAGCTTGCAATATTTGTGGAGACAAGGATCACACTTCCAAGGAACATGGTGATCAATGCCCCAACTGTGAGGAGAAACATCCTGTTGGCCAATGTCCCACCTCTCAAGCTACTTGCTACTTATGTGAAGGAAACAACCATGTCCCTATCCAATGCCCCATCTATTCCATAGTTGAACAAAGGAAACAAGGTGGAGTGCAACAAATGATAGCAAACTATCAAGAAGGATCTAAGTCTACCAAGAAGAATGAGGACAAAGGAAAAGCTCCACTTATACCTCCATGCAATACAACCCAATTCAAAGGACCAAAGAAGAGGCATATGAATTATCCAAAGAGAAATAGAAGGTCCAAGAAACATGTAGACATTCCTACCTACCAGATAACATATGAACAACATGAACTAGATGCACTCCTAGCTTTGGAGAAGCCCAAAAAGAAAAAGAAGGACAAAATCCATGTACAATGTCATCATTGTAAAGAAATGGGACACTATTCCAGTGAATGTCCAGAGAAAAAGAAATATAAAGAGATTGGTCAAGTATGGTGCAACAACTGCAAAGGGCTAGGCCATTATGCAGCAACTTGTCCACAAGAGACACGTGAAGAACTCAAAGTTATCATATGTTTCAATTGCAAAGAACCAGGACATTATGCAAGCAATTGTCCAGAAAAGATGAAGAACAAGATAAACAAGCCAATGAAGGATCTCAGCCTTGACACATGTGCCAAGTGTGGAAACAAAGGACACCATGCAGATGTTTGCCCAGAGAAGTTTCCCCAAGATCCCAAGCAAGCCAACATGTAATTTAGTTGGAAAATTTTTAAGGGTGGTAGTACTCTAGATGCTTTGAGCCTACTTGTAACCCTAGCCTTCCCAAATCTCGGGACGAGATTTATTTTAAGGGTGGTAGCCTGTCACATCCCAAGATTTTCCAAATCTTGTAATGTGAAAAAAATAAATGAATAAAATAAAACTGAGAATGGATTGTGTACTTGCACATATGGGTATGTGGCCTATCATGGCCATTGGTTACAGTTTGAGATCTGTGCCGCATTTTTCAGATTCCCCCTCCCTCACCATTTTGAAAATTCATCCCCTTGCCTTGTACTTTGGGCCGGTCCACACACAGTAGCCTTTTTGGCCTAACTGAATGTACTGTTCACCCTCATGAAGCTACAAAAAATGTTACATGACCTATGTCTGGTCACTACACACTAGGTTTGGCAGGGAAACAGCGTAGTACCAACTACCAACCCTACTGCCTCCGTCCTAGAGGAGATGGGCTTCCTGCTCACCGAAGATGAACAGCGCGCGAAGCACGCCATGGAGACCATGGAGCGTGACGTCCCGGACTCTCTTGCCGTTGGAGGCCATGGAGTGCGACGTCCCTGACGCGCGCGCCATCCGCCTCCTCCTCCTTTATGTGCACATCGTCGGCCACGCCATGCAGGAGCTCGCCGTGAACACTGTCGCCCATGCTGTCGAGCACACATTGCTAGAAATCGCGAGCGAACACCGTCGCGGACGCCGTGCCAGACTTGGAAGGCATGTCGCGCGCACCATCCATGGCGTCGCCTCCGCACGCCATCGACGGCAGATTCACGCACGTCATCATCTACGTACGACTCACTGGAAATAGCAGCGGTGTCCGAGTAGGCGTACGTATCCGGAACGTACAGCTCGCCGGCAGAGCAGCGGCATCCGAGCCAGGCAACACGTCGCAACGCCGGCGGGTCCGTCGACTGCGCTGTCGTCAGACTAGTCATGGCCTTCTAAAAGTGGATCGTAGGTTGGAGATCGAAGGAAGGAGGCGGCCATGGCTGCTTCTCGTGGGATGCAAGAAGATAACGAAGTCAATGAGAAAAGCAGAGGCACCGCATACGCAAGCGTATAGGAACGAGAGAGAGAAATTGTCTAGAGTGCATGGAAACGGCTACATCACTTCTTCTCTACGATGTACATCAGGAGCAAAAACGGCTACAACACTTCGTTCCCATGCTTCTCCCGCCGTCGATGTGGTCAGGCCGGCCGCTTTTTAGCTGCAGAACGGAAAGGCAGGGAAGGAAGTGGTGGTCGCGCGTGAAACGATAGCTCTCGCCTCGACCACGCTTTCTGTTTCAGGATCGTGAGGGCGTCGTGGAAGAGGCGTGGCACGCTCGGCTCCGGCTTGGGGTAACGGCTTCTCCTTCCATGGCTACCTCCACCGACGAGCACCGGCAAGAGGCAGATCGCAGGATGCCTACCCCAACCAGGCTATGGCCAGATATCGGACGTGAACAGCGACCTCCACCGGCAGGCCTCTGAGCTCGGGTGTTTGTCAACAGCGGCAGACGTCCTCCAGCCCGTTAGAGAGAAACTGCCAGGTCCTTGGCCATGCGTTGCTGAAGCGAGGCGAGAGAAACGGGGCAAAGGAGTGGCTCCCCTAGTTGCGAACTTGCCATGAAGAAGATGGAACAAGACGAGACATGAGAGAGGGCCTCGAGCGAAGAGGGAGACATCAGAGAGAGAGAGAGAGAGAGAGAGAGGGTTCTGACAAGTAGGTGTGGATAGAAACATGGCAGTCACATGTCCTATCCAAGATTCTATTTTGAAAAATAGTCCAGCAAAATGCAAAAATTCTTCTCAGGTCCTGTTTTTTCGAATCTCAAAGGCACGGGTGGTTGAGATAGATCACATACCCATGGCTGCAAGCACATATGTATTTTCGAATAAAACTTTGTTGATTTTCAGGGTGAGAAGAAACTTTTTGAATTCAAATGGGAACCTTCAAACCTATTTTGATCTAATAAATTCTAAAGGGATTTAAAAGAGGTAAACAAGTGATAAAGGAAAAATTAAAAAAAAAAAGAAATATTTGGAATTACTATTTTGGATATTTTAAATAAAAAGATTTGATTTTCAAATGAAAAGGTAGAATTATAAATAAGGATTATTTTATAGGCCAAATTAAAACTTGGCCAAGCCTTTGAAATAAAATATTTCTATTGGATAAAAAAATAGAAGGTTTATTTAAAATAAAATAATAAGGATTTATTATCCAAGTTTATTAAAAGTAAAGGTTTTACTATTTTAATTAAACATCAAAACTTATTTAATTATTTTAAACAAGTTTACCAAGTATCCTTTATTTTCAAATAAAACCTACTGATTTGGTTTTGATAATATTTAGATTTCAAAATGGATTTTGAATAAATCAAAATCTATTTGATTTATTAACTAAGGACCATTTTATTTAATTATAAATGGACCCTAAAATAAAAATATTATTTTGATCTTTGGACTTTGGTTTATGTTGTTAAACATAACCAAATTCAATTGCAAAGTTTGGTGAAAGTTTGATGTGAATTGTTGTGAGTGTTTGAATAGTTGTTTGAATTTCAAAACAGAAAATAGAAATAGAAAAAGATAAAGTTATTGGAAAGAAAAAAATAGAAACAGACCTGACCCAACTGAGCCTGGCCCAACTTAAGCCCATTTATCCCACTCCCTCTCTCCCTGAAGGAAACGTATCGCACCTGTTAACTGACCCGCACAGACACTGACCAGTGGCCCCTCTTCCCCTCTCTCTCCCCCACTGACGACAGGACCCCAGACCACTGTTCATCGTCTTCAAACCGCGCTGAATCCTCCTCGCCGTTTCCTGTCCTTTACTCCGGCGATCAATTTGCGCTGTTAACGGCCATTACTCCCCCTGCGACCACGCTGTTTTAAACGCCCGCGTCTTACCTCTCTTTCCCCCCAGACAGCTCTCTTCCTCCGCCCCCAGGCCGTCGCAATTTCGAGCCGCGCTCTCACTGCTCCGGCGAGCTCCGCAGCGAATTCCGGCCAACAGACACCTCCCCTCGCCTCCTCGACCAAGCTCACACACTCCCCAGCCTCTGACGCTTCTCCCTGTGCCTTCCATTCACTCGCGGGCGCCCCAGAACGTCGACTTCGACAATCTCCGAGCGCCGCCGCGTCTGCTACTTTCTCCGGCGACGTTCCCTGGTAAGCCCAGACCGCCCCACGCTCTCTCGTTCATGCTCCTGCACTCGCCACACTCGGCCGCATCTAACCGCGCCTTTGTTTTCCCTCGGGGCGAACCGCAGCACCGCCCTTGACAACGACCAGAGCCGCCCGACACCGTCCCCCACTCTGGCGAGCGATTACTTCCACGCCAGTGCGCCCCTCGACCAACCGACCACGCCTAGAGCATCACCACGTCCCTGCGATCACGGTGAGCATCCTCGTTTCCTCTATTGCTTCCTGTAGCCGCCGATAGCACATCGTCCGACTGTCGCCGCCGTCTGCCGCCGCGCAGCGCCGCCAGTTAGTGGCAAGTTGACTGTAGCTGTTAGATCGATATCGTGTGGCTGTGATTAGAACGGAGCGAAGCGGAATGAGTCAACCCGCGCCGTGCGATCTGTTTAGATCCAACGCACCAGAGAACGCAATCCGCGCGAACTGGTACCGACGAATAGGAAAGCGCCGTGTGGCCCAGCTTTTGATTTAAAACAGAATTAGAATCAGATTTGTTTGCAAATTTGAAACCTTTGTAACTTTTGATCCACACGTCCAAAATTTGCAAACTTTATATCAATGGAATCAGTGGAACAAGCCCTAGCCAACCATGCAATTTGTTTAGTAAAAAGCCTCTGGTAAAATGTTTGTTTTTGCAGAAACATTTGTATGCTTGTTTAGGTTATAAAAATTATTCCAAAATGATTTTGAGGTTGAAATCTTTGCAAATTGGTTTGTGATGAACCTAATGACCTTAGGAACCAACTTGTAAATTTAAAAATGTATTTTGAAAAGATTAGGATGGATTAATTGAATTAGCCCATTTCTAGTCAAATAAAAATATTGTTTTTGCTATGAAAATGATTTTTGAGCCAAACCTTTAGAAAATGTCTTGATTCAAACCTACTGACCCAAAACACCAAGTTTTGTGAATTAACAACTTATTTAGTGAACAACATAAAGTTTTTGCTTTGATAAAAATATTTTTCACCACATAAAATAATGATTGGATTTTAAAATGGTTTATAGATAAAACCCTTTTGCAAATGACTTTGCCACTTTGGAAAATAACCACTTTGAACCTTACAAAGTTTAGAGCCTAGTAGAAACCACTTTTGCAAATAAAACTAACTTTTGCATGCTTGCATGCATGACTTGGTCTCTATTATTTTAAGTGTGATGTTTTGTTTGTTTGATTATTGGTTGGAATGCTAGTTGAATTCGTGTTTGCTTGATTGACTTGTAGTGAAGTAAGAAGAGTGTAAGATTAGAAAGATCAAGAAGTGAACCAACATTCCCTACCAAAAAGGCAAGTTACACTATCATCTAAAGTCCTACTATTTTCATATACTTAGTGGATTTTGAAACATGCATGAAAAGGATTTCTATACTTATGCTATGCTAAATCCTAATAGGATACCCTTACACATTCCTTAGTGAAAACAATGTAGTTGTAAAATGCTTATCCATGCAACATATTTTGAGAAGAGATACATGTTGAGATTTTATAAAGATGAGAAAAGACTTGTGTTTTATGTAATAAAACAGGTACTCAATGAACCACCTGGGTGGACAAGGATACTTTGAGTTTTGAATAAGGTGGCAACAAAAGGAACCATGTCTATGGCGATCTCTTTGTGTTGTGCACCAAAAGAAAACCACCCAGGGACTTAGAGATTGAACATGTTTCTCCAATTGTGGCTTTCGTGTACAGCCACATGCTACATATGGCTCTGGCTTAGTCAACTACATTGGGAAGACCCATGCATTGTCTTCAGGTACTGAAAATGAGGGAACTTGAAACCCTACATGGGTGCCTGAAGACAAGCTAGCAATGGTGTATGGGAGGACCCTATGGAAAGACTTCGTCACATTCTCAATCTGCCAGTACTCCATCTTGGTGAGTACTAATCCAGCGGCCACTGGTGGAAACAAGATGAGAGTGTGTCATGTGGTTAAAGTGTACAACTTCTGCAGAAGATAATAAAATCTAAGTACTTAGCCGTGTCCCCGGTTATGGACAATACTGAGCAACTAAAGCTTGAAGCTATGGGAAATCTCGACATTCCATTTCTAAAAGAAAAACTTTAAAGAGACAACAAAAGACTTGAATCACTTGGGGTTACCAAGGAGCTCAAGAGATTTTGACAAAGACACTTGGTGGATTCCAAGGATTTCAGAAAGATTTGACAAAAGATCAAAACCATTTTGAAAAGATAGGATAAATCATTGCTTTCTGCAAAGGAGCCTAAAACCCTACTTAGCCAAATATGCATGTATTGATAGGATCCACTTATATTCTACATAGTAGTGAAACTTGCCAATACAATTCAAATGTATTGACCCTTGTGGCTGCAACTTGTTATGTTGCAGGTTTGATTGATTTTAGTGAAGATTGATTGATTAGGATTACAAAGTCTATAACCAACATGTTTGCCTGTGGCACTTTGAAGATGAAGGACCCCATGCTTATAGATTTTCTGCTGCAATGTAATGTAATAGCCAAATGAGCTATGTAAGATGTAATAAAATTATGTTATTCCTGGTTATAAGTTTATATTATGACCTTTGTTTCTTGATATTACATCTTAACTGTGGATGCTAGCTATTGATTCAGGGACTAGCATTGTAAACACAGGGATCTCTACCTTATTGAAGGTTGGGACCTCTTAGAATAACATATCTATACTAGGGTTTAATCATGTTATATCCACCAATGTCACTTATATATGATATAATCATTCACTCTTAGTGACTTAAGCATGATCATTATAATCCTTTGATCATTTATGGCTTAGGTTTCCAGTTGTCTAATCAAAGCTTCATCAATACAACATTACAGTTGTATTATAATTATCTTCTTAGTATCTCTAACTGACTAGAAGATATTATTCATTGACTATACCTACTTGATCCAATAAGATTACTCCTTGGTAACTATCTTCAAAATTAATCCTTATGAACCTCTTTGTTACCACATATATCTTTATTTCAAATAACTCTTCTATCCATTCAGGAGTGAGTTAACTCCATCAATTATCATATTGATCTTATTCTCTTCCAACACTCCCATCCTATAGATGATATCTAAAACTAGCATTACCACCTACCTCTTCTTACTTGTTTCTCTAAAGGCTTTAAAGTGAATGCAATGATAAGAACAAGAGTTGATAGATTAATAATTTATAGGCTAAGACTTGATAGATCAATATTTGATTACTCAACATTGATGCACAACAGATATTAGGATAAAATTTAGTAGAGATGATAAGGATTGATATGGAAAGAAATATATGTGGTGAATGGTCTTGACTTGGTTTCCTTCATACTCAATAAGTGATAAGGAATTAGTGTTTAAGAACTACCATGATGCTCATGGTAGGAAATGGATAAGAACAAGATAGATCAATATTTGGTTATTGGATTATTGTTACTTGAGTTATATTCATATCTTGGTATTCATGGGTTGTTGTGATGAATACAATGAGATGGTCTCTTAAGGACCTGATATTAATCATTAAGCAATTATTTTGGTTTAGTTTTATTACATTTGATCTACCCTTAGATCAAATCATCTTTACCCAAAAATAAGGTTTTAGTAAAGGTCATGTTGATACTTATCGCAGTCAACTTGATGATCTACTTCAATTCCATCAAGTTAAGATAAGCTTCAATCACTTTGACAAGTTTTGTTCAAAAGCACGAAAATTATTCGGATTTTCTATGCAAGAACGCAATGCACACATCTGAGTTCAGCTTATTTCTAAGCTCTAATGCTGGGATGTTACAGGCTCTCCCCCTTAAAATAAACTTCGTCCTCGAAGTTCATATACTCTCACGTTTCGGAATGAGGAACTGACTTGTATTGGTTACGACATTTCTCAACTCCATGGTAACCTAAAATGGGCATATATGTGGTATCCCATAATCAAATATTTTCCTTTAATTCTCATCATACTTGGCAATCTCCAACTTGTCGTCTCCAATACCCCAAAGTTCCTTTTACTTTCATCCCTTAGGAATATGTTCTCATTATGGAATCCTTAAACTGGATTTTCTTCTTAGTTCATTTCGCGGTTTAGGTATCCTAATCCAACTACTTTACTTGATCATAGAGCTTCCTTATCATACTAAGTAAGGTCTAGGAAGTCTCACTAAAATAGGGTTTTAAATTTTGTTAGAGAATAACTGTGGCCAAAAGACTAAATTTTTGGTTTGTCATTGTATGGTTTATACTAGTAGTCCTTCCGAATATTGGTTTTGAACACATTTATTCTATACCCATCGGAATTTCTTGTTCCTCTACATACGTCCAATTGTATGTGCTTATTCCCTCTTAAGGATTACTTAAGAGTTATTTCCTATATAATTAGTCTGTTAGGATTAATCTATTCTATCACCTTTAAGATTTTACCTTATCCAGCCTTAGATAATCTTCTGTTATCACCTTAAGTACTTATTCAACCTCTTTAAGTAATTACCTTAAGGTTTGAGTCCTACTATCTTGAAGTATACTTCGATCTTTTATTCAGACATACTTCTAAAAGTAATTTAATAATAATGATGTCTTCTTTTTAACCTTATGAAAATAAGGCTTAATGTTGTCATAGGTTAGTACTTCTTCTCCAACCTTTACTTTGATATTCAGATAACAATACTTCTAATTTACTGTTTAATCTCCCCCTTAGGGTTTACTAATGGCCTCTAAAATTCTTATATAGTAACCATTGGCTTTATAACTAGAATTTTGATCTATGTTTAGCTTACACTTTACCTGTTTAAGGTCTCATGAAAGATCTTACGGTGTACCCACACAATTGTGGGTCTCCAAAATAGATCTTCCAAGATTATTTGTCTTACTTACTGTTTGGACAATCTCTCTTCGGTAGACCTGATCTCGTGAAGCGTCTTGGAAAATAGTCGCTTTAATCTCATACTTCTCTATGTCTTTCTTAACTTAGGCCAAGTTTTATGCTCTTTATGATATACTAAGATGATCTGGTTAACTAGGTCAACCAAATATCAGCTGCGGACAAGATACCAGCTGCGGACCATCCTAGGGTATATGAATTACCCTAAGGTTTTTCGACATACCACTAACATTCTCTCTGAACTATCAGAGCTTGAATACCATTTTGGTTTCAAATCTTCTTCTTTGCTCTTATTCATGATACTTCCATGAACTTGGTACAACTACCATTCCATTAACTTCTTAGCAACATTATCTATTTTGGGTGAACTTTAGGTTCATCACTACTTGTTGATTGTAACACCCTCAGAATCGGCCCTATGCAAGTTTTAGCGAAACTCGCCAAACCCGCATAGAAACGATTCGAAGGTGCCCACCAGGCACTTTCGTGCGGGTGGAAAACGAAGTAATAACATTACACAACAGTCCTCGATGGGACCCACAGAACAGATATATATACAGCAGCGACTCAATGAGTCAAGAATACAGCTATAATATACAAAGATCCAAATCACCTTGAAAGCGATAGAGCGTCCGTCTACGGACAAGATGCAAATGGGGCTAAGAGCCCTGAAGAATAACCAGTGGCGTCCATAACCCTGCCCAGGCCAAGCCGGAAGGGTAACCCTGCTAACGGCGTCGATCCCAAAACCTGCTTAAACAAAAGGGGTGCCGACAAAGGGGCAAAGGAAAAAGAGGAGCGTCAGTACTGAGGCCAGTACACGGCGAGGCTAGAATTCGCCGGTCCTCGCCTACATAGGTATGGTGGACTGAGCGGCAGCGGCAGCATGCACTAAACAACCTATAGAGACTCGATACAACTGGCGACTATCAGAGAGGGGTAAGAAAGACCTACTCGGGACCAACCTGATGCTAACATCAAACAAACCCATCCTGGTGTTTCCCCCTCGAGACCAAACGAGGAAGTCAACCGAGGAACTCACGCGGTTGGCAGTTTTACTTATCCAGTTATAGTTGCGGCACTTTACTAGTCAGGTTTAGATAATCGTCCTGATAAAGTAAGCAGTGGGCACTTTTAGTTAACCATTCCGTTATAGTTACAACACTTACTAATCAGATACAATTAGCATGAGACAACCCCAAAACCCAGCAGTTGTTGGTACTTTTATTTAGCCATTCCGTTGTAGTGAAGCTGATTACTAGTCAAATCGGATACAAGTCATTTTATAACAGTAAACTTTAGTTATAGTTGTCTATGATCAAGCACTGTGCTCCAAGTCGTCCATAACCGCGGACACGGCTTCTCGAAAAGATTTAACCCTGCAGGGGTGCACCAAAGTATCCACAAGCACTTCGACCCTTTTTGCCAGATCAGTTAACATACACCCATCGGTATGTCGGCGGGGCCTAAGTCACGACGTTCCCAGACCCAAAGCAAGTACATGGGGGCCACCCCACCAAGTCGACACCCGTAACGAAGTCGGCCGGTCTCCGAGACGGACTTAGGGTTTGGGTAGACGGCAGTGAGCGACAGCAAATCCCCAAACGGGGACTGTCGACACCGCGAAAACGTGTCCCGATCCTAAACAGTACAGGTGCTATATGTCGCACAATTTAAATAAAGCAGTAAAGCATGGCATAAAACCTCAAACTAGTTTGTGGCCCCTAGTACAATACTTTGAAATCAGGTAATAATCAATGGGGGGCCCATATCTCCCCACCTGTGGTTAGCGCGCTCGATCTCGGAACAGGTGTCAAGAACTCGGGTCCTACGGGACACAAGTGGGCGGTCGGAAACCAAAAAGTATCTATCACCCACCGATGCCTCTGCTTAATTCAATTTTAGTTGTTAAACAGGAATTAAAGTGAACGATAAGTAAAACCATGATCATCTCCAACGTCAACATGCGGCAATCCTCCAACAATTGTGGTACTTGACGACACGCGACAACACTTGAGCAAGCGACTACGACGCGCTGGTCCAACTATCTATCAAACATCAGGTAATAGGATGTGTCCAAGGCAATATACGGCTGCAAGGGATTTCACGAGTACGAAAACTAGAGCATCGCGACACAGATAGCAATAGATCAACAGGAGGGAATAAATACTATAAAAGTAAGATAGGTAGAAAGGGGGAGATGCTCGCCTGAAAACATTGTCGGAGGTTCAACCGAAGATCGGGGCGAAGCTCACATCAACGCAACGGCCTTATCCGCGAAGGAGCAAAACACTAGAATAAACACCGGATGCAATATTTAATACTACGGCAAAAGATCGGCATGCTTATGATATGATGCATGGCATGGCAAAGGTGCGATGCAAGTAGGTCAGCATTAAGCGGAACCGGGGTCCCGACACTTGATTAAATGGTTCATGTTATTTATCTACCCCGCAAATCAAAAGTTGTTTGGACATGGCAAAAGATGGTACCGGTTCGCTACACAAATTTAAATGAGGCCAATACAAGGCTAGATTTGCCCGCATATGGGCCTCATATTTAATTATAAGGTGAATCGGCATAAGGCCCCCAAACCACATGATTATGCATGCAAGTATGGCAATTAATGTGCAACAGGTTTTATGTTTAGCATTTATAAAATAGGGCTCGGAAAAAGGGGTCACACTTTAGGGGTCTCGACGATCTTGGGGTTCCGGGGTTCGGGGTTGGTCTCAGGGTTCAGGGTTCGACGGCCTCGGCGGGATCGTTCTCGGACTCCGGGGGTTAGGGTCTTGTCGCATCCGGGTTCTCGGCGAGCTCGGCGTCCGGGGAGGAGAACTTGTCGTTCAGGGTATCGGTGTCCGGGGTGAAGCACTCGGCGTCCTACGGTTCCACGTCGGCGGCCTTGGTTTCCTCGATGGAGAACTCGGTGTGTCCGTGTCGAAGGCCTTGGCGCTCTAGATCGGTCTTCAGGGCAGCGGCCTCATGTAGACGGTCGTGGCGGCTTCAGGGGGAGTCCTTGGCGTTCCTTGTAGGTGACCTTCGGCTTCGGGGTCTTCAGGGTCTCGACGGAGTTTGGTCTTCAGGCACCCGAACAGGCTTCTCGAATTCCGTGAAGGAGATCTTGTCGATTCGGCGTCATCGCCCCTAATTTCTACGACGAAGTACTCGGGGTTCCACTCGTTTGTCGGTGTCGAGCTTGTTGTTTCCACACCCACCAACTTGGCTCCAACTTGGTACTACACAGGAAAAACGACACGGTGGAGGCGGATGGCATCGGCGACGACGGGGTGGTCCCGCGGGCAGGTGGGTCCAGGCGGGGCCAGCTGCTGCGCGCGGACAGGGAAGGCGAAGGGGCGGGCGAGGAAGGCGCCGGCGAGGCGGGCCCGGCGCGGCGGCGCGGGAGGCGAGCGGCCGAGGGCGGCGGGGCTCTGCTGGCGGCGGCTGCTTGAGAAGGCAGGAGGGCGGCGACGACCGGAGCGCGGGCCGGCGGAGCGAGGCGAGGGAGGGCGCTGCTCCGGCGAGGGGAAGGTCGCGGGCGAGGGCGGCTCCGGCAGGCGGCGGAGGAGAGCAGGGGCGGCGTCGCGCGGAGGGGAGGGAGCGAGCTCGCCGGTGCGGAGCGGAGGCGAGCGGGAGGAGGAGCGCCGCGGCGAGGCAGAGGACGCGGCGGCGCGCGCTGAAGCGGAGGAGGCGCGGAGAGCGGAGAGGCGGAGGGGACTCGACGCGGCCGCGCGGGAGAGGGATGCGTGGTTGGCGGCGAGGTGAGCGGCGAGCGGCGGCGAAGCGAGGCGAGGGGCAGCTGTAGGGTTCGCAGCATAGAAAACAAAAATTTTCCTACGATGTGAACTATATACCAAGATCTATATATACTAGATACAAACAACGGGCGGATGTATATCCGTAGAGAACATACCCTTGAAGACCGACAAAGCTTAACGAGTTCAACTCGTGGTTGATGTAGACGATCTCTTGCCGATCTCAAGATCGAGAGGAAGTCCTAGCGCCGCAAATCAGCAGCGCATCCGTTCTCGCACACACGTTCGAGGCACCGAGCAACCTCCGCCTCCTCGCTCCAGCGATGCAGCGGAAGCACAACTCTTTCTTGCCGAATAGCCACCGGGAACATGTATCTCGCTAGTCCGAGACCATGGGGGATAAATTCTAGAGGGGAGAGAGATCCTTCACGAGGAGGTGTGAGAGACAAGTGAGGAGGAGGGGCTCCTTTTATAGGAGGAGGGGGGGAACCCCAAGGGGGTGGCCGGCGCATGGGGGCTGCCCCCTTGCCCTCCCCTCTTCATGTGGGTGGACACTCCACTCACAAAACTCCTTTAAATTCCCTCCACTCAAAAGTCCACTCAAAAATCCCATTAAATTTCCACCAAATTTAATGCAAACTCTCATTAAATAAAACTCTTTTATTTTATTCAGAATTTTGTCAATTACTTTAATGACAAACATTCACAAATAACCCCTTGCTAGAATTCTATTTCACATGCATAACCACTTTATGCAATTTCACCCGAAAACCTGTTTCGGTATCTAGTGAAATAAATTCCTGCGCTTGTTCATTCTTTCGGCATGAAACATTTGCTCCAATTGGATGTCGGTGTCTCTTAAGTGTGTCACCCTACGGTTCGTGAATAATGCGGACATGATCGAGACCCCTCTCAGATCAATAATCAGAAGCGGGATCTGGAGACCCATACTGACTCCCACACATTCAACGATGACTTTCTTGTGATCGTCGGAACCTTTTACGCTAGTATCTTAATCCCTTTGTTTCACGATATATTACATGTCCGAGATTCGATCATTGGTATCTCCATACCTAGTTTGATCTCGTTACCGACATGCACTCTTTTCTCGTTCCTGTGATATAACATTCTAGTGATCAAATCACTTGCTTGCAAGCTAATCAATGTGATATCACCGAGAGGGCCCAGAGTATATCTATCCGTCATCGGGATGAACAAATTCCACTCTTGATCCATGAGCCTCAACATAACACTTTATTAGTTCTGAATCCATCTTTATAATCACCCTGTTACGGTGTGACGTTTGATGTTATCAAGAAACTCTTCCGGTGTTAGTGATTGACATGATCTCATGGTCTAAGGATTAGGATCACTTCGTAAGTTGTTATAGCAATATAAACTCAATGACTTTGATTGTAATGCTATACTTCGGATGAGTGTTCATCACATCATTACACTAATGTTGTGATCCCGTTATTAACAACATCCAATGTCCATGATCAGGAAACCTTGATCATCTTGTTAATCAACGAGCTAGTTTATGAGAGAGGCATAACTAGGAACTTTCTGTTTGTTTATTAAACACACATGTATTAACGTTTCCGTATTAATACAATTATAGCATGCAAAATAAACATCTATCATATACTTGGAATACACATAATAAACACTTTATTATTGCCTCTCAGGGCATATTCCCTTCAGTCTCCCACTTGCACTAGAGACAATAATCTAGTTACATAGTGATAAATCTAACACCCATTGAGTTCTGGTGTTGATCATGTTTTGCTCTAGGGAGAGTTTTAGTCAACGGATCTGCTACATTGAGATCCGTATGTACTTTACAAATATTTATATCTCCATCCTTGACATGCTCGCGGATGGAGTGAAACCGGCGCTTAATATGCTTGGAATGCTTGTGAGACCTTGGCTCTTTGGCATTGGCAATGGCACCATTGTTGTCACAATAGATCACCATTGGGTCCAACGCGTTTGCCACAACTCCTAGTTCGGATATGAACTCCTTCATCCAAACTGCTTCCTGAGCTGCTTCTGAAGCAGCAACATATTCGGCCTCCGTTGTTGATCCCGCTACCACAGGTTGTTTGGAACTCCTCCAACTAACCGCTCCGCCATTCATGAGAAATACGTATCCGGATTGAGATTTAGAGTCATCCGGATCGGTGTCAAAGCTAGCATCGACATAACACTTAGCGACGAGCTCTTCTTCACCTCCGTATACAAGAAACATATCCTTAGTTCTTCGTAAGTACTTAAGGATATTCTTGACCGCTATCCAGTGTTCCGAACCTGGATCCGATTGGTACCTACTAGTCAAACTAATAGCGTGTGCCACATCCGGTCTTGTACATAGCATGGCGTACATTATAGAGCCTATGGCTGAAGCATAGGGGACTTTGTCCATTATCTCTCTTTCTTCCACCGAAGCCGGACTTTGAGTCTTACTCAATGTCTTGCCTTGCAACATAGGTAAGAACCCCTTCTTACTTCCGTCCATTTTAAACTTCTTTAAAATCTTATCAAGGTATGTACTTTGCGATAGCCCTATTAGGCGCCTAGATCTATCTCTATAGATCTTTATGCCTAATATGTATGACGCTTCACCTAGGTCCTTCATTGAAAATTTGCTGTTTAGATAACTTTTAACACTGTTTAAAAGTTCTATATCATTTCCGATCAATAATATGTCATCCACATATAATATCAGAAATGCCACATTGCTCCCACTCACTTTCTTGTAAATACAAGCTTCTCCATAAGTTTGGACAAATCCAAACTCTTTGATCACCTCATCAAAGCGGAGATTCCAACTTCGTGATGCTTGCTTCAATCCATAGATGGATCGCTGAAGCTTGCACACCTTGTTAGCATCCTTAGGATCGACAAAACCCTTTGGTTGTATCATATACAACTCTTCTTCAATATTACCATTGAGAAACGCGGTTTTGACATCCATCTGCCATATTTCATAATCGAAATATGCAGCAATTGCTAACATAATCCTAACTGGCTTTAGCATCGCTACGGGAGAGAAAGTCTCATCGTAGTCAACTCCTTGAATTTGTCGAAACCCCTTTGCGACAAGTCGAGCTTTATAGATGGTCACATTACCATCAGCATCAGTTTTCCTTTTGAAAATCCATTTGTTCTCCACGGCCTTTCGGTCGTGAGGTAATTCCACCAAGTTCCAAACTTGATTTTCATACATGGATTCCATCTCGGATTTCATGGCTTCTAACCATTTGTTGGAATCCGGGCTCATCATCGCTTCTTCATACGTCGCAGGGTCATTATTTTCATCAACCATGAAATTTATGACAGGATTTTCGTACAGCTCGGGAGCTGCACGCGTCCTGTTTGACCTGCGAGGTTCGGTAGTACTCTCTTTCGGAGTTTCATGATCATTATCATTAGTTCCCTCTTCAACAGGTGGAGCTAACTCCGGAACAACTTCCGGCGCTGCGCTACTCGCCATACTTTGAAGAGAAGGTTCCACAACCTCTTCGAGTTCTACCTTCCGACTATTCACACCTTTCGCGAGAAACTCTTTCTCTAGAAAGGATCCATTCTTGGCAACAAAAACCTTGTCCTCGGATCTGTGATAGAAGGAATACCCAATAGTTTCTTTAGGGTATCCTATGAAGACGCATTTTTCCGCTTTGGGTTCGAGTTTATCCGGTTGAAGTTTCTTCACATAAACATCGCAACCCCAAACTTTAAGAAATGACAGCTTAGGTTTGTTTCCAAACCACAATTCATACGGTGTCTTTTCAACGGATTTAGATGGTGCCCGATTTAAAGTGAATGCAGCAGCTTCTAGTGCATAACCCCAAAATGACAACGGCAAGTCTGTCAGAGACATCATAGATCGAACCATATCTAATAAAGTACGATTACGACGTTCCGACACACCATTTCGCTGTGGTGTTCCGGCAGGTGTGAGTTGTGAAACAATTCCACACTCTTTCATGTGAGTGCTAAACTCGTAACTTAGATACTCACCTCCACGGTCGGACCGTAGAAATTTGATCTTTCTATTACGATGATTTTCCACTTCATTCTGAAATTCCTTGAACTTTTCAAAGGTTTCAGACTTGTGTTTCATCAAGTAGATATAACCGTATCTACTCAAATCATCTGTGAAAGTAACAAAATAACGATATCCACCTCGCGCCGACACACTCATTGGACCACATACATCAGAATGTATGATTTCCAATAAATCTGTCGCCCGTTCCATTGAACCGGAAAACGGCGTTCTAGTCATCTTGCCCATAAGGCATGGCTCACATGTATCAAATGATTCATAATCAAGTGATTCCAAAAGTCCATCCGAATGGAGCTTCTTCATGCGTTTAATGCCAATATGACCTAGACGGCAGTGCCACATATATGCGGATATATCATCATTAAGTTTAATCCTTTTAGCATCAACATTATGAATATGTGTAACATTATCATTGAGATCTAACAGAAATAAACCATTCATCATTGGTGCATGACCATAAAAGATTTCATTCATATAAATGGAACAACCATTGTTCTCAGATTTAAATGAATAACCACTTTGCATCAAACATGATCCAGATACAATGTTCATGCTCAGTGCAGGCACCAGATAACATTTATTCAAGTTTATGACTAATCCCGACGGTAAGTGGAGAGGCAGCGTTCCGACAGCGATTACATCAACGTTTGATCCATTGCCGACACGCATCTTGACCTCACCCCTTGCTAGCGGTCGCTTGTTCCGCAGCCCCTGATTCGAGTTACAAATATTAGCAACTGAACCGGTATCAAATACCCAGGTGCTACTGCGAGCACTAGTCAAGTACACATCAATAACATGTATATCATATATACCTTTGTTTGCCTTGCCGGCCTTCTTGTCTGCCAGATACTTGGGGCAGTTGCGCTTCCAGTGGCCAGTCCCCTTACAATAGTAGCACTCGGTATCAGACTTAGGTCCAACTCGGGGTTTCTTTTCAGGCGCGGCAACAGGCTTGCCGCCCTTACTTCCCTTCCGTTTTCCCTTCTTGTCTTTCTTGAAACCAGTGTTCCTATTGATCATCAACACTTGATGTTCCTTTTTGATCTCCACTTCTGCAGTTTTAAGCATTGACAGAAGCTCGGGGAGAGACTTCTTCATGCCTTGCATATTATAGTTCATCACGAAGCTCTTATAGCTAGGTGGCAGAGACTGCAGAACACGATGGATGCCTAAGTCAATGGGAATCGATATTCCCAAGGACACAAGCTTATCGGCGTAACCCGACATCTTGAGTACATGCTCACTAACGGAGTTGTGCTCTTCCATCATGCAGCTAAAGAACTTTTCTGAAGCATTGTAGCTCTCTACAGCAGCATGTGTGTCGAAAATCATTTTCAACTCACCCATTGTATCAAATGCATTGCCGTTTTCGAAACGCTTTCGAAGTTCCGGCTCTAGCCCATACAATATGCCGCAATGAACTAAGTTGTGGTCCTCCTGACGAGTCTGATAGACATTCTTCTCCTCGTCAGGGGCATCATCAAAAGGTGGGGGGCCTAACGGCGCTTCTAGCACATATTGCTTTTGTGCAGCAGAGAGGAGAATCCTCAAATTCATGGCCCATTCAGTAAAGTTGCTACCGTTCGTTGCTAGTTTCTCTTTCTCCATGAACGCATTGAAATTAAAAGCAGGTGGTGCCATCTACAACAGAATTTGTAAAGTTTAGACTAAGTGTATGATAGATCGAGTTCAACTAATCTATATTACGAATGAACTCCCACTCAAAAGCGACATCCCTCGTGTCCTTTTGGTGATTACATGAACCAAATCCACTACACCAAGTCCGATCATCACGTGAGTCGGTATAGCTTCAAAGGCGAGCATCAAATGGGCATCATATCAACTATATGACTCATGCTTAACCTTTCGGTCTGTGTTCCGAGGCCATGTCTGTACATGCTAGGCTCGCCAAGTTAGAACCTTAGTATTTGCGTGTGTAACTGTTTTACACCCGAAATATGGTCGTGGATCCAAGAACACCCGATCATCACGTGATGTCTTGGAGCGACGAAAACATAATCGGTGCATACTAAAGGAAGAACACATTCTTATCTTGATATTTAAATGAGGGATCATCTTATTATGCTTAACAAAGCGCTAAACAAGCAATATAAGATGTAATCAAACATCATATGTTTATTAGTGAAATTATATGGTTCCCGCAGATGATCTCTATCATGTGCATCGTGGTATGATCACTATCATACCTATATGTGTAAATCCAAGGTCTATGGATTTTACACGCTATGTGTGTTGTAAGAGTATCATCTCATACTTCTACTTACAACACTACCATATCATAACACTAGCCCAGCAACAATCTAAACTAGACGCCTCTAATTTATCCATTGCAAGTTTTACGTGGCTTAGGGCTTTCGAGATAGAACCGTTCTTACCTACGAACATGAACCACAACGAGGATAATCAAATTGTTGACAACTCGCTTGCAAAATAGATATTGACTATAGTAGGAGAGACAGACACCCGCTAGCCACTTATGCAAACTAGTTGCATGTCAAGCGTGGAACAGGTCTCATGTGCGAGGACATGTAAAGTTTGTCCGGGCCGCTTCATCCCACTATGCCACCAATATCCAAAATCACAACAAAGGAGCAACAACATGATCATCATCGCCCACATACTCATATGTGTACTACCCGTGTAAAGTATCTACGCATAGATCCGGCTCTGATACCACTGTAGGGTTCGCAGCATAGAAAACAAAAAATTTCCTACAATGTGAACTATATACCAAGATCTATATATACTAGATACAAACAATGGGCGGATGTATATCCGTAGATAACATACCCTTGAAGACCGACAAAGCTTAACGAGTTCAACTCGTGGTTGATGTAGACGATCTCTTGCCGATCTCAAGATCGAGAGGAAGTCCTAGCGCCGCAAATCAGCAGCGCATCCGTGCTCGCACACACGTTCGAGGCACCGAGCAACCTCCGCCTCCTCGCTCCAGCGATGCAGCGGAAGCACAACTCTTTCTTGCCTAATAGCCACCGGGAACATGTATCTCGCTAGTCCGAGACCATGGGGGATAAATTCTAGAGGGGAGAGAGATCCTTCACGAGGAGGTGTGAGAGACAAGTGAGGAGGAGGGGCTCCTTTTATAGGAGGAGGGGGGAACCCCAAGGGGGTGGCCGGCGCATGGGGGCTGCCCCCTTGCCCTCCCCTCTTCATGTGGGTGGACACTCCACTCACAAAACTCCTTTAAATTCCCTCCACTCAAAAGTCCACTCAAAAATCCCATTAAATTTCCACCAAATTTAATGCAAACTCTCATTAAATAAAACTCTTTTATTTTATTCAGAATTTTGTCAATTACTTTAATGACAAACATTCACAAATAACCCCTTGCTAGAATTCTATTTCACATGCATAACCACTTTATGCAATTTCACCCGAAAACCTGTTTCGGTATCTAGTGAAATAAATTCCTGCGCTTGTTCATTCTTTCGGCATGAAACATTTGCTCCAATTGGATGTCGGTGTCTCTTAAGTGTGTCACCCTACGGTTCGTGAATAATGCGGACATGATCGAGACCCCTCTCAGATCAATAATCAGAAGCGGGATCTGGAGACCCATACTGACTCCCACACATTCAACGATGACTTTCTTGTGATCGTCGGAACCTTTTACGCTAGTATCTTAATCCCTTTGTTTCACGATATATTACATGTCCGAGATTCGATCATTGGTATCTCCATACCTAGTTTGATCTCGTTACCGACATGCACTCTTTTCTCGTTCCTGTGATATAACATTCTAGTGATCAAATCACTTGCTTGCAAGCTAATCAATGTGATATCACCGAGAGGGCCCAGAGTATATCTATCCGTCATCGGGATGAACAAATTCCACTCTTGATCCATGAGCCTCAACATAACACTTTATTAGTTCTGAATCCATCTTTATAATCACCCTGTTACGGTGTGACGTTTGATGTTATCAAGAAACTCTTCCGGTGTTAGTGATTGACATGATCTCATGGTCTAAGGATTAGGATCACTTCGTAAGTTGTTATAGCAATATAAACTCAATGACTTTGATCGTAATGCTATACTTCGGATGAGTATTCATCACATCATTACACTAATGTTGTGATCCCATTATTAACAACATCCAATGTCCATGATCAGAAAAACCTTGATCATCTTGTTAATCAACGAGCTAGTTTATGAGAGAGGCATAACTAGGAACTTTTTGTTTGTTTATTAAACACACATGTATTAACGTTTCCGTATTAATACAATTATAGCATGCAAAATAAACATCTATCATATACTTGGAATACACATAATAAACACTTTATTATTGCCTCTCAGGGCATATTCCCTTTAGCAGCGGTGCGCGCGCAGCGGCGGGAGGGAGCGGTGGTTGGCGGGCGGAGAGATGGGGCGGGTGGTGGAGCGGGGCGATAGGGGCGAGGCCGGTGAGGCGAGCGAGGGGGTTCCGGCGAGGGGGGTCCGGTGGGCTAGAGGAAGGAAGGAGGAGCGGCTACCGGCGGGGAGGGCGAGCGGCTAGGTGGAGCGGCGCAGAGGCCCAGGGAGAGCCGGTCGGGCGGAGGAAGAAGGGACGCGGGGAGGAGAGAGAGACAGGGCCGCGCGGTGGGGGTGGGTCCCAGGCGTGGGGCCAGGGGCAGGGGGCTGGGTCGGGTGTGGGGCGCGGGGGCGTGTAGCGCGTGGGTGCAGCGTGTGTGCTGCGTATGTGGTTGGTTTGAGAGGGAGAGAGGAGTGGGGGGGTGATGTGGTTTAGTCTAGGTGGCAGGATATGGTTGGCTAAGGGGGAGGGGAGAGATGACGTGGCAAGCTGCCATAGGCTGGGGTGAGGTGGCCAGAGGGTGGGTAGAAATAGGTTGGGTAGGTCTAGGTTTAATGGGTGGGTCAGGTGGACCGATTTAAAACCTGGGGCGGTCGTTCGGGTCATTCGGCCCGTTCGACTGCCCCGAAAAAAATAATTTAATATTTTATTTATTTTCAAATATCTTTTGTAACTAGTTTTAGACAAACAAAATATCTGGAACATACGGGGGTTTGGCGTTTGAATAAAAGTCGGGGCGTTTTAGAAACCAAAACGGGCTTTGCGAACATAGTTTTATGCAAACAACATATGATGATGACGATGCAATGCACAAATTCAACGCGATTTTCTAGTAGTGGTTTTGCGGGATGCCACAATTCGACACCACTAACAATGGATCTCGCCCTCGAGATCCGCCTCATGGTACCGGAAGGAAAGTCGGCGATCTGCGTCTTCTCGCTTCGTGTAGATCTTCGCGACACCACTAACAAGAGGTCGTTGATCCCGTTCGTCAAGAGAGCACTCCGGATAAACAACGGACGAAGTTAAAGGTAAGGCCACCTCTAACTCCAGTGGAAGGAGTAAATTGCATCGATCCACCATTCAATATACAACAGCAAATGATAAGAGTAGTGGTATGGTCGCGACTCCATCCCGCACTCAAAGCATTACTATGTACACGAATAGACAGATTATGCAACCAACCCTCAGGATTCAGACTGAAGATCTCGACAAGCGAGGTTCGGATCAAAGGAGTGATGCAGACTCTGCATCGGATCTGGCGTAGAGGATGTCGTCGCGTCGGAAAACACCGGAAGGCACAAACAAGGAATAAAGAATGGTGACACCGTAGACGGATTCATCAGGCAGCTTGAACCCCAGATGTAGCAACACCGTTATCAAAGGAGGAAGCGAAACCCTGAAGGTACGATGGAACCCAACCACGAGAAATCCTGGACTCGAAGAAAGAGACGAGAGCGGATTCAAAACACGTAGGGGTAAGAGGAGAATAGCAGAGGGGTAAGGAGTAAAATCAGACCTAATCAGAACTATCCAACCGATTTTTCAAATATGGTTTTGACACTCTACTTCGGCCGTTAGCTAGGTTATCCTACAGGCTGGACTTGTGGGGTATCACAACTGCTGAGCTCTGATACCACTCTGTAACACCCTCAGAATCGGCCCTATGCAAGTTTTAGCGAAACTCGCCAAACCCGCATAGAAACGATTCGAAGGTGCCCACCAGGCACTTTCGTGCGGGTGGAAAACGAAGTAATAACATTACACAACAGTCCTCGATGGGACCCACAGAACAGATATATATATACAGCAGCGACTCAATGAGTCAAGAATACAGATATAATATACAAAGATCCAAATCACCTTGAAAGCGATAGAGCGTCCATCTACGGACAAGATGCAAATGGGGCTAAGAGCCCTGAAGAATAACCAGTGGCGTCCATAACCCTGCCCAGGCCAAGCCGGAAGGGTAACCCTGCTAACGGCGTCGATCCCAAAACCTGCTTAAACAAAAGGGGTGCCGACAAAGGGGCAAAGGAAAAAGAGGAGCGTCAGTACTGAGGCTAGTACACGGCGAGGCTAGAATTCGGCGGTCCTCGCCTACATAGGTATGGTGGACTGAGCGGCAGCGGCAGCATGCACTAAACAACCTATAGAGACTCGATACAACTGGCGACTATCAGAGAGGGGTAAGAAAGACCTACTCGGGACCAACCTGATGCTAACATCAAACAAACCCATCCTGGTGTTTCCCCCTCGAGACCAAACGAGGAAGTCAACCGAGGAACTCACGCGGTTGGCAGTTTTACTTATCCAGTTATAGTTGCGGCACTTTACTAGTCAGGTTTAGATAATCGTCCTGATAAAGTAAGCAGTGGGCACTTTTAGTTAACCATTCCGTTATAGTTACAACACTTACTAATCAGATACAATTAGCATGAGACAACCCCAAAACCCAGCAGTTGTTGGTACTTTTATTTAGCCATTCCGTTGTAGTGAAGCTGATTACTAGTCAAATCGGATACAAGTCATTTTATAACAGTAAACTTTAGTTATAGTTGTCTATGATCAAGCACTGTGCTCCAAGTCGTCCATAACCGCGGACACGGCTTCTCGAAAAGATTTAACCCTGCAGGGGTGCACCAAAGTATCCACAAGCACTTCGACCCTTTTTGCCAGATCAGTTAACATACACCCATCGGTATGTCGGTGAGGCCTAAGTCACGACGTTCCCAGACCCAAAGCAAGTACATGGGGGCCACTCCACCAAGTCGACACCCGTAACGAAGTCGGCCGGTCTCCGAGACGGACTTAGGGTTTGGGTAGACGGCAGTGAGCGACAGCAAATCCCCAAACGGGGACTGTCGACACCGCGAAAACGTGTCCCGATCCTAAACAGTACAGGTGCTATATGTCGCACAATTTAAATAAAGCAGTAAAGCATGGCATAAAACCTCAAACTAGTTTGTGGCCCCTAGTACAATACTTTGAAATCAGGTAATAATCAATGGGGGGCCCATATCTCCCCACCTGTGGTTAGCGCGCTCGATCTCGGAACAGGTGTCAAGAACTCGGGTCCTACGGGACACAAGTGGGCGGTCGGAAACCAAAAAGTATCTATCACCCACTGATGCCTCTGCTTAATTCAATTTTAGTTGTTAAACAGGAATTAAAGTGAACGATAAGTAAAACCATGATCATCTCCAACGTCAACATGCGGCAATCCTCCAACAATTGTGGTACTTGACGACACGCGACAACACTTGAGCAAGCGACTACGACGCGCTGGTCCAACTATCTATCAAACATCAGGTAATAGGATGTGTCCAAGGCAATATACGGCTGCAAGGGATTTCACGAGTACGAAAACTAGAGCATCGCGACACAGATAGCAATAGATCAACAGGAGGGAATAAATACTATAAAAGTAAGATAGGTAGAAAGGGGGAGATGCTCGCCTGAAAACATTGTCGGAGGTTCAACCGAAGATCGGGGCGAAGCTCACATCAACTCAACGGCCTTATCCGCGAAGGAGCAAAACACTAGAATAAACACCGGATGCAATATTTAATACTACGGCAAAAGATCGGCATGCTTATGATATGATGCATGGCATGGCAAAGGTGCGATGCAAGTAGGTCAGCATTAAGCGGAACCGGGGTCCCGACACTTGATTAAATGGTTCATGTTATTTATCTACCCCGCAAATCAAAAGTTGTTTGGACATGGCAAAAGATGGTACCGGTTCGCTACACAAATTTAAATGAGGCCAATACAAGGCTAGATTTGCCCGCATATGGGCCTCATATTTAATTATAAGGTGAATCGGCATAAGGCCCCCAAACCACATGATTATGCATGCAAGTATGGCAATTAATGTGCAACAGGTTTTATGTTTAGCATTTATAAAATAGGGCTCGGAAAAAGGGGTCACGCTTTAGGGGTCTCGACGATCTTGGGGTTCCGGGGTTCGGGGTCGGTCTCAGGGTTCAGGGTTCGACGGCCTCGGCGGGATCGTTCTCGGACTCCGGGGGTTAGGGTCTTGTCGCATCCGGGTTCTCGGCGAGCTCGGCGTCCGAGGAGGAGAACTTGTCGTTCAGGGTCTCGGTGTCCGGGGTGAAGCACTCGGCGTCCTACGGTTCCACGTCGGCGGCCTTGGTTTCCTCGATGGAGAACTCGGTGTGTCCGTGTCGAAGGCCTTGGCGCTCTAGATCGGTCTTCAGGGCAGCGGCCTCATGTAGACGGTCGTGGCGGCTTCAGGGGGAGTCCTTGGCGTTCCTTGTAGGTGACCTTCGGCTTCGGGGTCTTCAGGGTCTCGACGGAGTTTGGTCTTCAGGCACCCGAACAGGCTTCTCGAATTCCGTGAAGGAGATGTTGTCGATTCGGCGTCATCGCCCCTAATTTCCACGATGAAGTACTCGGGGTTCCACTCGTTTGTCGGTGTCGAGCTTGTTGTTTCCACACCCACCAACTTGGCTCCAACTTGGTACTACACAGGGAAAACGACACGGTGGAGGCGGATGGCATCGGCGACGACGGGGTGGTCCCGCGGGCAGGTGGGTCCAGGCGGGGCCAGCTGCTGAGCGCGGACAGGGAAGGCGAAGGGGCGGGCGAGGAAGGCGCCGGCGAGGCGGGCCCGGCGCGGCGGCGCGGGAGGCGAGCGGCCGAGGGCGGCGGGGCTCTGCTGGCGGCGGCTGCTTGAGAAGGCAGGAGGGCGGCGACGACCGGAGCGCGGGCCGGCGGAGCGAGGCGAGGGAGGGCGCTGCTCCGGCGAGGGGCAGGTCGCGGGCGAGGGCGGCTTCGGCAGGCGGCGGAGGAGAGCAGGGGCGGCGTTGCGCGGAGGGGAGGGAGCGAGCTCGCCGGTGCGGAGCGGAGGCGAGCGGGAGGAGGAGCGCCGCGGCGAGGCAGAGGACGCGGCGGCGCGCGCTGAAGCGGAGGAGGCGCGGAGAGCGGAGAGGCGGAGGGGACTCGACGCGGCCGCGCGGGAGAGGGATGCGTGGTTGGCGGCGAGGTGAGCGGCGAGCGGCGGCGAAGCGAGGCGAGGGGCAGCTGTAGGGTTCGCAGCATAGAAAACAAAAATTTTCCTACGATGTGAACTATATACCAAGATCTATATATACTAGATACAAACAACGGGCGGATGTATATCCGTAGAGAACATACCCTTGAAGACCGACAAAGCTTAACGAGTTCAACTCGTGGTTGATGTAGACGATCTCTTGCCGATCTCAAGATCGAGAGGAAGTCCTAGCGCCGCAAATCAGCAGCGCATCCGTGCTCGCACACACGTTCGAGGCACCGAGCAACCTCCGCCTCCTCGCTCCAGCGATGCAGCGGAAGCACAACTCTTTCTTGCCTAATAGCCACCGGGAACATGTATCTCGCTAGTCCGAGACCATGGGGGATAAATTCTAGAGGGGAGAGAGATCCTTCACGAGGAGGTGTGAGAGACAAGTGAGGAGGAGGGGCTCCTTTTATAGGAGGAGCGGGGGAACCCCAAGGGGGTGGCCGGCGCATGGGGGCTGCCCCCTTGCCCTCCCCTCTTCATGTGGGTGGACACTCCACTCACAAAACTCCTTTAAATTCCCTCCACTCAAAAGTCCACTCAAAAATCCCATTAAATTTCCACCAAATTTAATGCAAACTCTCATTAAATAAAACTCTTTTATTTTATTCAGAATTTTGTCAATTACTTTAATGACAAACATTCACAAATAACCCCTTGCTAGAATTCTATTTCACATGCATAACCACTTTATGCAATTTCACCCGAAAACCTGTTTCAGTATCCAGTGAAATAAATTCCTGCGCTTGTTCATTCTTTCGGCATGAAACATTTGCTCCAATTGGATGTCGGTGTCTCTTAAGTGTGTCACCCTACGGTTCGTGAATAATGCGGACATGATCGAGACCCCTCTCAGATCAATAATCAGAAGCGGGATCTGGAGACCCATACTGACTCCCACACATTCAACGATGACTTTCTTGTGATCGTCGGAACCTTTTACGCTAGTATCTTAATCCCTTTGTTTCACGATATATTACATGTCCGAGATTCGATCATTGGTATCTCCATACCTAGTTTGATCTCGTTACCGACATGCACTCTTTTCTCGTTCCTGTGATATAACATTCTAGTGATCAAATCACTTGCTTGCAAGCTAATCAATGTGATATCACCGAGAGGGCCCAGAGTATATCTATCCGTCATCGGGATGAACAAATTCCACTCTTGATCCATGAGCCTCAACATAACACTTTATTAGTTCTGAATCCATCTTTATAATCACCCTGTTACGGTGTGACGTTTGATGTTATCAAGAAACTCTTCCGGTGTTAGTGATTGACATGATCTCATGGTCTAAGGATTAGGATCACTTCGTAAGTTGTTATAGCAATATAAACTCAATGACTTTGATTGTAATGCTATACTTCGGATGAGTGTTCATCACATCATTACACTAATGTTGTGATCCCGTTATTAACAACATCCAATGTCCATGATCAGGAAACCTTGATCATCTTGTTAATCAACGAGCTAGTTTATGAGAGAGGCATAACTAGGAACTTTCTGTTTGTTTATTAAACACACATGTATTAACGTTTCCGTATTAATACAATTATAGCATGCAAAATAAACATCTATCATATACTTGGAATACACATAATAAACACTTTATTATTGCCTCTCAGGGCATATTCCCTTCAGTCTCCCACTTGCACTAGAGACAATAATCTAGTTACATAGTGATAAATCTAACACCCATTGAGTTCTGGTGTTGATCATGTTTTGCTCTAGGGAGAGTTTTAGTCAACGGATCTGCTACATTGAGATCCGTATGTACTTTACAAATATTTATATCTCCATCCTTGACATGCTCGCGGATGGAGTGAAACCGGCGCTTAATATGCTTGGAATGCTTGTGAGACCTTGGCTCTTTGGCATTGGCAATGGCACCATTGTTGTCACAATAGATCACCATTGGGTCCAACGCGTTTGCCACAACTCCTAGTTCGGATATGAACTCCTTCATCCAAACTGCTTCCTGAGCTGCTTCTGAAGCAGCAACATATTCGGCCTCCGTTGTTGATCCCGCTACCACAGGTTGTTTGGAACTCCTCCAACTAACCGCTCCGCCATTCATGAGAAATACGTATCCGGATTGAGATTTAGAGTCATCCGGATCGGTGTCAAAGCTAGCATCGACATAACACTTAGCGACGAGCTCTTCTTCACCTCCGTATACAAGAAACATATCCTTAGTTCTTCGTAAGTACTTAAGGATATTCTTGACCGCTATCCAGTGTTCCGAACCTGGATCCGATTGGTACCTACTAGTCAAACTAATAGCGTGTGCCACATCCGGTCTTGTACATAGCATGGCGTACATTATAGAGCCTATGGCTGAAGCATAGGGGACTTTGTCCATTATCTCTCTTTCTTCCACCGAAGCCGGACTTTGAGTCTTACTCAATGTCTTGCCTTGCAACATAGGTAAGAACCCCTTCTTACTTCCGTCCATTTTAAACTTCTTTAAAATCTTATCAAGGTATGTACTTTGCGATAGCCCTATTAGGCGCCTAGATCTATCTCTATAGATCTTTATGCCTAATATGTATGACGCTTCACCTAGGTCCTTCATTGAAAATTTGCTGTTTAGATAACTTTTAACACTGTTTAAAAGTTCTATATCATTTCCGATCAATAATATGTCATCCACATATAATATCAGAAATGCCACATTGCTCCCACTCACTTTCTTGTAAATACAAGCTTCTCCATAAGTTTGGACAAATCCAAACTCTTTGATCACCTCATCAAAGCGGAGATTCCAACTTCGCGATGCTTGCTTCAATCCATAGATGGATCGCTGAAGCTTGCACACCTTGTTAGCATCCTTAGGATCGACAAAACCCTTTGGTTGTATCATATACAACTCTTCTTCAATATTACCATTGAGAAACGCGGTTTTGACATCCATCTGCCATATTTCATAATCGAAATATGCAGCAATTGCTAACATAATCCTAACTGACTTTAGCATCGCTACGGGAGAGAAAGTCTCATCGTAGTCAACTCCTTGAATTTGTCGAAACCCCTTTGCGACAAGTCGAGCTTTATAGATGGTCACATTACCATCAGCATCAGTTTTCCTTTTGAAAATCCATTTGTTCTCCACGGCCTTTCGGTCGTGAGGTAATTCCACCAAGTTCCAAACTTGATTTTCATACATGGATTCCATCTCGGATTTCATGGCCTCTAACCATTTGTTGGAATCCGGGCTCATCATCGCTTCTTCATACGTCGCAGGGTCATTATTTTCATCAACCATGAAATTTATGACAGGATTTCCGTACAGCTCGGGAGCTGCACGCGTCCTGTTTGACCTGTGAGGTTCGGTAGTACTCTCTTTCGGAGTTTCATGATCATTATCATTAGTTCCCTCTTCAACAGGTGGAGCTAACTCCGGAACAACTTCCGGCGCTGCGCTACTCGCCATACTTTGAAGAGAAGGTTCCACAACCTCTTCGAGTTCTACCTTCCGACTATTCACACCTTTCGCGAGAAACTCTTTCTCTAGAAAGGATCCATTCTTGGCAACAAAAACCTTGCCCTCGGATCTGTGATAGAAGGAATACCCAATAGTTTCTTTAGGGTATCCTATGAAGACGCATTTTTCCGCTTTGGGTTCGAGTTTATCCGGTTGAAGTTTCTTCACATAAACATCGCAACCCCAAACTTTAAGAAATGACAGCTTAGGTTTGTTTCCAAACCACAATTCATACGGTGTCTTTTCAACGGATTTAGATGGTGCCCAATTTAAAGTGAATGCAGCAGTTTCTAGTGCATAACCCCAAAATGACAACGGCAAGTCTGTCAGAGACATCATAGATCGATCCATATCTAATAAAGTACGATTACGACGTTCCGACACACCATTTCGCTGTGGTGTTCCGGCAGGTGTGAGTTGTGAAACAATTCCACACTCTTTCATGTGAGTGCTAAACTCGTAACTTAGATACTCACCTCCACGGTCGGACCGTAGAAATTTGATCTTTCTATTACGATGATTTTCCACTTCATTCTGAAATTCCTTGAACTTTTCAAAGGTTTCAGACTTGTGTTTCATCAAGTAGATATAACCGTATCTACTCAAATCATCTGTGAAAGTAACAAAATAACGATATCCACCTCGCGCCGACACACTCATTGGACCACATACATCAGAATGTATGATTTCCAATAAATCTGTCGCCCGTTCCATTGAACCGGAAAACGGCGTTCTAGTCATCTTGCCCATAAGGCATGGCTCACATGTATCAAATGATTCATAATCAAGTGATTCCAAAAGTCCATCCGAATGGAGCTTCTTCATGCGTTTAATGCCAATATGACCTAGACGGCAGTGCCACATATATGCGGATATATCATCATTAAGTTTAATCCTTTTAGCATCAACATTATGAATATGTGTAACATTATCATTGAGATCTAACAGAAATAAACCATTCATCATTGGTGCATGACCATAAAAGATTTCATTCATATAAATGGAACAACCATTGTTCTCAGATTTAAATGAATAACCACTTTGCATCAAACATGATCCAGATACAATGTTCATGCTCAGTGCAGGCACCAGATAACATTTATTCAAGTTTATGACTAATCCCGACGGTAAGTGGAGAGGCAGCGTTCCGACGGCGATTACATCAACGTTTGATCCATTGCCGACACGCATCTTGACCTCACCCCTTGCTAGCGGTCGCTTGTTCCGCAGCCCCTGATTCGAGTTACAAATATTAGCAACTGAACCGGTATCAAATACCCAGGTGCTACTGCGAGCACTAGTCAAGTACACATCAATAACATGTATATCATATATACCTTTGTTTGCCTTGCCGGCCTTCTTGTCTGCCAGATACTTGGGGCAGTTGCGCTTCCAGTGGCCAGTCCCCTTACAATAGTAGCACTCGGTATCAGACTTAGGTCCAACTCGGGGTTTCTTTTCAGGCGCGGCAACAGGCTTGCCGCCCTTACTTCCCTTCCGTTTTCCCTTCTTGTCTTTCTTGAAACCAGTGTTCCTATTGATCATCAACACTTGATGTTCCTTTTTGATCTCCACTTCTGCAGTTTTAAGCATTGACAGAAGCTCGGGGAGAGACTTCTTCATGCCTTGCATATTATAGTTCATCACGAAGCTCTTATAGCTAGGTGGCAGAGACTGCAGAACACGATGGATGCCTAAGTCAATGGGAATCGATATTCCCAAGGACACAAGCTTATCGGCGTAACCCGACATCTTGAGTACATGCTCACTAACGGAGTTGTGCTCTTCCATCATGCAGCTAAAGAACTTTTCTGAAGCATTGTAGCTCTCTACAGCAGCATGTGTGTCGAAAATCATTTTCAACTCACCCATTGTATCAAATGCATTGCCGTTTTCGAAACGCTTTCGAAGTTCCGGCTCTAGCCCATACAATATGCCGCAATGAACTAAGTTGTGGTCCTCCTGACGAGTCTGATAGACATTCTTCTCCTCGTCAGGGGCATCATCAAAAGGTGGGGGGCCTAACGGCGCTTCTAGCACATATTGCTTTTGTGCAGCAGAGAGGAGAATCCTCAAATTCATGGCCCATTCAGTAAAGTTGCTACCGTTCGTTGCTAGTTTCTCTTTCTCCATGAACGCATTGAAATTAAAAGCAGGTGGTGCCATCTACAATAGAATTTGTAAAGTTTAGACTAAGTGTATGATAGATCGAGTTCAACTAATCTATATTACGAATGAACTCCCACTCAAAAGCGACATACCTCGTGTCCTTTTGGTGATTACATGAACCAAATCCACTACACCAAGTCCGATCATCACGTGAGTCGGTATAGCTTCAAAGGCGAGCATCAAATGGGCATCATATCAACTATATGACTCATGCTTAACCTTTCGGTCTGTGTTCCGAGGCCATGTCTGTACATGCTAGGCTCGCCAAGTTAGAACCTTAGTATTTGCGTGTGTAACTGTTTTACACCCGAAATATGGTCGTGGATCCAAGAACACCCGATCATCACGTGATGTCTTGGAGCGACGAAAACATAATCGGTGCATACTAAAGGAAGAACACATTCTTATCTTGATATTTAAATGAGGGATCATCTTATTATGCTTAACAAAGCGCTAAACAAGCAATATAAGATGTAATCAAACATCATATGTTTATTAGTGAAATTATATGGTTCCCGCAGATGATCTCTATCATGTGCATCGTGGTATGATCACTATCATACCTATATGTGTGAATCCAAGGTCTATGGATTTTACACGCTATGTGTGTTGTAAGAGTATCATCTCATACTTCTACTTACAACACTACCATATCATAACACTAGCCCAGCAACAATCTAAACTAGACGCCTCTAATTTATCCATTGCAAGTTTTACGTGGCTTAGGGCTTTCGAGATAGAACCGTTCTTACCTACGAACATGAACCACAACGAGGATAATCAAATTGTTGACAACTCGCTTGCAAAATAGATATTGACTATAGTAGGAGAGACAGACACCCGCTAGCCACTTATGCAAACTAGTTGCATGTCAAGCGTGGAACAGGTCTCATGTGCGAGGACATGTAAAGTTTGTCCGGGCCGCTTCATCCCACTATGCCACCAATATCCAAAATCACAACAAAGGAGCAACAACATGATCATCATCGCCCACATACTCATATGTGTACTACCCGTGTAAAGTATCTACGCATAGATCCGGCTCTGATACCACTGTAGGGTTCGCAGCATAGAAAACAAAAAGTTTCCTACGATGTGAACTATATACCAAGATCTATATATACTAGATACAAACAACGGGCGGATGTATATCCGTAGATAACATACCCTTGAAGACCGACAAAGCTTAACGAGTTCAACTCGTGGTTGATGTAGACGATCTCTTGCCGATCTCAAGATCGAGAGGAAGTCCTAGCGCCGCAAATCAGCAGCGCATCCGTGCTCGCACACACGTTCGAGGCACCGAGCAACCTCCGCCTCCTCGCTCCAGCGATGCAGCGGAAGCACAACTCTTTCTTGCCTAATAGCCACCGGGAACATGTATCTCGCTAGTCCGAGACCATGGGGGATAAATTCTAGAGGGGAGAGAGATCCTTCACGAGGAGGTGTGAGAGACAAGTGAGGAGGAGGGGCTCCTTTTATAGGAGGAGGGGGGGGACCCCAAGGGGGTGGCCGGCGCATGGGGGCTGCCCCCTTGCCCTCCCCTCTTCATGTGGGTGGACACTCCACTCACAAAACTCCTTTAAATTCCCTCCACTCAAAAGTCCACTCAAAAATCCCATTAAATTTCCACCAAATTTAATGCAAACTCTCATTAAATAAAACTCTTTTATTTTATTCAGAATTTTGTCAATTACTTTAATGACAAACATTCACAAATAACCCCTTGCTAGAATTCTATTTCACATGCATAACCACTTTATGCAATTTCACCCGAAAACCTGTTTCGGTATCTAGTGAAATAAATTCCTGCGCTTGTTCATTCTTTCGGCATGAAACATTTGCTCCAATTGGATGTCGGTGTCTCTTAAGTGTGTCACCCTACGGTTCGTGAATAATGCGGACATGATCGAGACCCCTCTCAAATCAATAATCAGAAGCGGGATCTGGAGACCCATACTGACTCCCACACATTCAACGATGACTTTCTTGTGATCGTCGGAACCTTTTACGCTAGTATCTTAATCCCTTTGTTTCACGATATATTACATGTCCGAGATTCGATCATTGGTATCTCCATACCTAGTTTGATCTCGTTACCGACATGCACTCTTTTCTCGTTCCTGTGATATAACATTCTAGTGATCAAATCACTTGCTTGCAAGCTAATCAATGTGATATCACCGAGAGGGCCCAGAGTATATCTATCCGTCATCGGGATGAACAAATTCCACTCTTGATCCATGAGCCTCAACATAACACTTTATTAGTTCTGAATCCATCTTTATAATCACCCTGTTACGGTGTGACGTTTGATGTTATCAAGAAACTCTTCCGGTGTTAGTGATTGACATGATCTCATGGTCTCAGGATTAGGATCACTTCGTAAGTTGTTATAGCAATATAAACTCAATGACTTTGATCGTAATGCTATACTTCGGATGAGTGTTCATCACATCATTACACTAATGTTGTGATCCCGTTATTAACAACATCCAATGTCCATGATCAGGAAACCTTGATCATCTTGTTAATCAACGAGCTAGTTTATGAGAGAGGCATAACTAGGAACTTTCTGTTTGTTTATTAAACACACATGTATTAACGTTTCCGTATTAATACAATTATAGCATGCAAAATAAACATCTATCATATACTTGGAATACACATAATAAACACTTTATTATTGCCTCTCAGGGCATATTCCCTTCAGCAGCGGTGCGCGCGCAGCGGCGGGAGGGAGCGGTGGTTGGCGGGCGGAGAGATGGGGCAGGTGGTGGAGCGGGGCGACAGGGGCGAGGCCGGTGAGGCGAGCGAGGGGGTTCCGGCGAGGGGGGTCCGGTGGGCTAGAGGAAGGAAGGAGGAGCGGCTACCGGCGGGGAGGGCGAGCGGCTAGGTGGAGCGGCGCAGAGGCCCAGGGAGAGCCGGTCGGGAGGAGGAAGAAGGGACGCGGGGAGGAGAGAGAGACGGGGCCACGCGGTGGGGGTGGGTCCCAGGCGTGGGGCCAGGGGCAGGGGGCTGGGTCGGGTGTGGGGCGCGGGGGCGTGTAGCGCGTGGGTGCAGCGTGTGTGCTGCGTGTGTGGTTGGTTTGAGAGGGAGAGAGGAGTGGGGGGGGTGATGTGGTTTAGTCTAGGTGGCAGGATATGGTTGGCTAAGGGGGAGGGGAGAGATGACGTGGCAAGCTGCCATAGGCTGGGGTGAGGTGGCCAGAGGGTGGGTAGAAATAGGTTGGGTAGGTCTAGGTTTAATGGGTGGGTCAGGTGGACCAATTTAAAACCTGGGGCGGTCGTTCGGGTCATTCGGCCCGTTCGACTGCCCCGAAAAAATAATTTAATATTTTATTTATTTTCAAATATCTTTTGTAACTAGTTTTAGACAAACAAAATATCCGGAACATACGGGGGTTTGGCGTTTGAATAAAAGTCGGGGCGTTTTAGAAACCAAAACGGGCTTTGCGAACATAGTTTTATGCAAACAACATATGATGATGACGATGCAATGCACAAATTCAACGCGATTTTCTAGTAGTGGTTTTGCGGGATGCCACAATTCGACACCACTAACAATGGATCTCGCCCTCGAGATCCGCCTCATGGTACCGGAAGGAAAGTCGGCGATCTGCGTCTTCTCGCTTCGTGTAGATCTTCGCGACACCACTAACAAGAGGTCGTTGATCCCGTTCGTCAAGAGAGCACTCCGGATAAACAACGGACGAAGTTAAAGGTAAGGCCACCTCTAACTCCAGCGGAAGGAGTAAATTGCATCGATCCACCATTCAATATACAACAGCAAATGATAAGAGTAGTGGTATGGTCGCGACTCCATCCCGCACTCAAAGAATTACTATGTACACGAATAGACAGATTATGCAACCAACCCTCAGGATTCAGACTGAAGATCTCGACAAGCGAGGTTCGGATCAAAGGAGTGATGCAGACTCTGCATCGGATCTGGCGTAGAGGATGTCGTCGCGTCGGAAAACACCGGAAGGCACAAACAAGGAATAAAGAATGGTGACACCGTAGACGGATTCATCAGGCAGCTTGAACCCCAGATGTAGCAACACCGTTATCAAAGGAGGAAGCGAAACCCTGAAGGTACGACGGAACCCAACCACGAGAAATCCTGGACTCGAAGAAAGAGACGAGAGCGGATTCAAAACACGTAGGGGTAAGAGGAGAATAGCAGAGGGGTAAGGAGTAAAATCAGACCTAATCAGAACTATCCAACCGATTTTTCAAATATGGTTTTGACACTCTACTTCGGCCGTTAGCTAGGTTATCCTACAGGCTGGACTTGTGGGGTATCGCAACTGCTGAGCTCTGATACCACTCTGTAACACCCTCAGAATCGGCCCTATGCAAGTTTTAGCGAAACTCGCCAAACCCGCATAGAAACGATTCGAAGGTGCCCACCAGGCACTTTCGTGCGGGTGGAAAACGAAGTAATAACATTACACAACAGTCCTCGATGGGACCCACAGAACAGATATATATACAGCAGCGACTCAATGAGTCAAGAATACAGATATAATATACAAAGATCCAAATCACCTTGAAAGCGATAGAGCGTCCGTCTACGGACAAGATGCAAATGGGGCTAAGAGCTCTGAAGAATAACCAGTGGCGTCCATAACCCTGCCCAGGCCAAGCCGGAAGGGTAACCCTGCTAACGGCGTCGATCCCAAAACCTGCTTAAACAAAAGGGGTGCCGACAAAGGGGCAAAGGAAAAAGAGGAGCGTCAGTACTGAGGCCAGTACACGGCGAGGCTAGAATTCGGCGGTCCTCGCCTACATAGGTATGGTGGACTGAGCGGCAGCGGCAGCATGCACTAAACAACCTATAGAGACTCGATACAACTGGCGACTATCAGAGAGGGGTAAGAAAGACCTACTCGGGACCAACCTGATGCTAACATCAAACAAACCCATCCTGGTGTTTCCCCCTCGAGACCAAACGAGGAAGTCAACCGAGGAACTCACGCGGTTGGCAGTTTTACTTATCCAGTTATAGTTGCGGCACTTTACTAGTCAGGTTTAGATAATCGTCCTGATAAAGTAAGCAGTGGGCACTTTTAGTTAACCATTCCGTTATAGTTACAACACTTACTAATCAGATACAATTAGCATGAGACAACCCCAAAACCCAGCAGTTGTTGGTACTTTTATTTAGCCATTCCGTTGTAGTGAAGCTGATTACTAGTCAAATCGGATACAAGTCATTTTATAACAGTAAACTTTAGTTATAGTTGTCTATGATCAAGCACTGTGCTCCAAGTCGTCCATAACCGCGGACACGGCTTCTCGAAAAGATTTAACCCTGCAGGGGTGCACCAAAGTATCCACAAGCACTTCGACCCTTTTTGCCAGATCAGTTAACATACACCCATCGGTATGTCGGCGGGGCCTAAGTCACGACGTTCCCAGACCCAAAGCAAGTACATGGGGGCCACCCCACCAAGTCGACACCCGTAACGAAGTCGGCCGGTCTCCGAGACGGACTTAGGGTTTGGGTAGACGGCAGTGAGCGACAGCAAATCCCCAAACGGGGACTGTCGACACCGCGAAAACGTGTCCCGATCCTAAACAGTACAGGTGCTATATGTCGCACAATTTAAATAAAGCAGTAAAGCATGGCATGAAACCTCAAACTAGTTTGTGGCCCCCAGTACAATACTTTGAAATCAGGTAATAATCAATGGGGGGCCCATATCTCCCCACCTGTGGTTAGCGCGCTCGATCTCGGAACAGGTGTCAAGAACTCGGGTCCTACGGGACACAAGTGGGCGGTCGGAAACCAAAAAGTATCTATCACCCACCGATACCTCTGCTTAATTCAATTTTAGTTGTTAAACAGGAATTAAAGTGAACGATAAGTAAAACCATGATCATCTCCAACGTCAACATGCGGCAATCCTCCAACAATTGTGGTACTTGACGACACGCGACAACACTTGAGCAAGCGACTACGACGCGCTGGTCCAACTATCTATCAAACATCAGGTAATAGGATGTGTCCAAGGCAATATACGGCTGCAAGGGATTTCACGAGTACGAAAACTAGAGCATCGCGACACAGATAGCAATAGATCAACAGGAGGGAATAAATACTATAAAAGTAAGATAGGTAGAAAGGGGGAGATGCTCGCCTGAAAACATTGTCGGAGGTTCAACCGAAGATCGGGGCGAAGCTCACATCAACTCAACGGCCTTATCCGCGAAGGAGCAAAACACTAGAATAAACACCGGATGCAATATTTAATACTACGGCAAAAGATCGGCATGCTTATGATATGATGCATGGCATGGCAAAGGTGCGATGCAAGTAGGTCAGCATTAAGCGGAACCGGGGTCCCGACACTTGATTAAATGGTTCATGTTATTTATCTACCCCGCAAATCAAAAGTTGTTTGGACATGGCAAAAGATGGTACCGGTTCGCTACACAAATTTAAATGAGGCCAATACAAGGCTAGATTTGCCCGCATATGGGCCTCATATTTAATTATAAGGTGAATCGGCATAAGGCCCCCAAACCACATGATTATGCATGCAAGTATGGCAATTAATGTGCAACAGGTTTTATGTTTAGCATTTATAAAATAGGGCTCGGAAAAAGGGGTCACACTTTAGGGGTCTCGACGATCTTGGGGTTCCGGGGTTCGGGGTCGGTCTCAGGGTTCAGGGTTCGACGGCCTCGGCGGGATCGTTCTCGGACTCCGGGGGTTAGGGTCTTGTCGCATCCGGGTTCTCGGCGAGCTCGGCGTCCGGGGAGGAGAACTTGTCGTTCAGGGTCTCGGTGTCCGGGGTGAAGCACTCGGCGTCCTACGGTTCCACGTCGGCGGCCTTGGTTTCCTCGATGGAGAACTCGGTGTGTCCGTGTCGAAGGCCTTGGCGCTCTAGATCGGTCTTCAGGGCAGCGGCCTCATGTAGACGGTCGTGGCGGCTTCAGGGGGAGTCCTTGGCGTTCCTTGTAGGTGACCTTCGGCTTCGGGGTCTTCAGGGTCTCGACGGAGTTTGGTCTTCAGGCACCCGAACAGGCTTCTCGAATTCCGTGAAGGAGATCTTGTCGATTCGGCGTCATCGCCCCTAATTTCCACGACGAAGTACTCGGGGTTCCACTCGTTTGTCGGTGTCGAGCTTGTTGTTTCCACACCCACCAACTTGGCTCCAACTTGGTACTACACAGGGAAAACGACACGGTGGAGGCGGATGGCATCGGCGACGACGGGGTGGTCCCGCGGGCAGGTGGGTCCAGGCGGGGCCAGCTGCTGCGCGCGGACAGGGAAGGCGAAGGGGCGGGCGAGGAAGGCGCCGGCGAGGCGGGCCCGGCGCGGCGGCGCGGGAGGCGAGCGGCCGAGGGCGGCGGGGCTCTGCTGGCGGCGGCTGCTTGAGAAGGCAGGAGGGCGGCGACGACCGGAGCGCGGGCCGGCGGAGCGAGGCGAGGGAGGGCGCTGCTCCGGCGAGGGGCAGGTCGCGGGCGAGGGCTGCTCCGGCAGGCGGCGGAGGAGAGCAGGGGCGGCGTCGCGCGGAGGGGAGGGAGCGAGCTCTCCGGTGCGGAGCGGAGGCGAGCGGGAGGAGGAGCGCCGCAGCGAGGCAGAGGACGCGGCGGCGCGCGCTGAAGCGGAGGAGGCGCGGAGAGCGGAGAGGCGGAGGGGACTCGACGCGGCCGCGCGGGAGAGGGATGCGTGGTTGGCGGCGAGGTGAGCGGCGAGCGGCGGCGGAGCGAGGCGAGGGGCAGCGGTGCGCGCGCAGCGGCGGGAGGGAGCGGTGGTTGGCGGGCGGAGAGATGGGGCGGGTGGTGGAGCGGGGCGACGGGGTCGAGGCCGGTGAGGCGAGCGAGGGGGTTCCGGCGAGGGGGGTCCGGTGGGCTAGAGGAAGGAAGGAGGAGCGGCTACCGGCGGGGAGGGCGAGCGGCTAGGTGGAGCGGCGCAGAGGCCCAGGGAGAGCCGGTCGGGAGGAGGAAGAAGGGACGCGGGGAGGAGAGAGAGACGGGGCCGCGCGGTGGGGGTGGGTCCCAGGCGTGGGGCCAGGGGCAGGGGGCTGGGTCGGGTGTGGGGCGCGGGGGCGTGTAGCGCGTGGGTGCAGCGTGTGTGCTGCGTGTGTGGTTGGTTTGAGAGGGAGAGAGGAGTGGGGGGGTGATGTGGTTTAGTCTAGGTGGCAGGATATGGTTGGCTAAGGGGGAGGGGAGAGATGACGTGGCAAGCTGCCATAGGCTGGGGTGAGGTGGCCAGAGGGTGGGTAGAAATAGGTTGGGTAGGTCTAGGTTTAATGGGTGGGTCAGGTGGACCGATTTAAAACCTGGGGCGGTCGTTCGGGTCATTCGGCCCGTTCGACTGCCCCGAAAAAAATAATTTAATATTTTATTTATTTTCAAATATCTTTTGTAACTAGTTTTAGACAAACAAAATATCCGGAACATCTGGGGGTTTGGCGTTAGAATAAAAGTCAGGGCGTTTTAGAAACCAAAACGGGCTTTGCGAACATAGTTTTATGCAAACAACATATGATGATGACGATGCAATGCACAAATTCAACGCGATTTTCTAGTAGTGGTTTTGCGGGATGCCACATTGATCCACACATTTTCTACACTAATCTTCCTTATAACTACTGGCTAGTAATGATATGAACTTGAACCATCCTTCGAATTGTGTTGATACTCCTTATACTTTCTTCATTCTTCATGTAAGTATTCATCTTGATCTTTGGAACTCGTCACTCCCTTACACGAATTCCCATTCCTATCTAGGTCTATAACATCAAGTAGTAACTGGATGTTGCAACATGCATTTGCACACCAAGTAAAACTTCATGTACAGATCTAGTCAATCAAGAAGATCCAAGTAAAACCAAGAAATTCAAATGTGGTACATATAACACACAATATTCTAAGCCCGTAATATAGTAGTTGAGTATAATATCTCTAGAATTCAGGCTTATTTGTGTAGTATATGATACCTCCTCGTATAGGTTTACATCGTGATACTTAGCACTTAGGGTTCAAACTATTCTTTGTCTCGACATTTACCCAAATTGCTCAATTGCAACAGGATAATTCTAAACAAAGTGGTCTCAATTTGGTTTTGACTAAACTTTTGTCTCACTTTTGGAATGATTAACTGTAACTAACCTTTCTTTATTTAGTAAAATAACCTCACATGATCTCTCAAAACGACTAAGAAGTTTCTATTGGACACCTATGACTTCTATCATAGTTTTACCACGCTATTTTATTACTTATACTTTAGGATAATTTACTAATTACTTGTCATATTTACACCTATATCATGGTTTAGGAGATAATATCACCATGATCTTGTTATGTTCTACGTATTCACCATGATTTAAGAGTTAATCTCACCATGATGACTTTACTTCTCATTGTACTATCATTGATCTTTAACATAATTTCACTTCATCACGTAGAATTCTCAAGTGAATCCCACATGATTTACTACCCATTATAACTATACATGCTCTAATGGTCTTCATTATACTGTCTATTGTTACCAATTAACAATAAGATTTTTACTAACTTACTTGAATTATATGGTTAGACTACACCATTTGTATTACTTCAATGAATATACTAAACTTAATGCAACTCTACTGCGACCAATTGGCTTTCCTGAAGTATCTAGGTGGTTTATATTTCCTTCGGAAGACACTAAATAGCACTTTACTGAGAAAAGATGGATAACTACTCCTAAGACACATGATTTTAAGATCTAGTGACAAAGTTATCCTCAAGTGGATACTCATCACAAATCATAAGAATATTTGGTTTAGATAATATGGCTTCTATAGTCACTATCGAACCTACAGATCTTCCTAAAAGGGTTTTAATCCTAAGGTCAAAGCATATGCTCTGATACCAGCTGCGGTGACCCAGCATACCACTGCATGATGTAGTACACTATAGTCGTTGACATAACACCAATGAAACACTGTTCACTAGTATTACATCCCTCGGAGTGGTACAACAGAAACACAGCAGGTCCAAGACATGACTATAGGTTACACCTCGACTCTTTACAAAAGATCCAGAGAACACTCTAAGTTAAAGAGAGAGAAATAAACTTCTTACAAAGAAGAATCAGGAATAATCAACTCATAACTATCATACTAATAGACTAGTATTTCAACTATTGGGCTTGCATTGCTGCTATAGCAATACTCTACAGAAGTAGGTTCTATGGCTACAGATTATATTTCTATCTAATCAGCAACTTCATCTTCACTTTAATTGATATATTTGTTGACTTCATTGACTTTATCGAAGAACTTGAGATGTTGATGACGATTCCATTGAGCATAAGTTGATGTAGACGTCGTTCGTATTGGCTTCAGAATCTAGCAAGGGTTAAGAAGATACGTTGAGTACGAGCGTACTCAGCAAGTTCACTAGAAAGGAGTGTCTGATGCACTAGCTACAGCCACAGACCATAGGTCATAGGCAATGCAGGTTTTTGAAAACATTTCTTCAAAGGTTGTTTTCTTCTAAAAAGCTATGTCCATTAGCCTTCATAGGTTTACCAGAACTTTCGTGGAGTTCCTTTCCTGCCGCGTTCGTAGCTCCTTCCCGGAACAGGGAGTAACAAGTTACAGTTCTTACACTCTGAAGAGGTGCGTTACTTTACCCATGAGAGATCTTAGCTTTGTTGCACATCCGAGTTGCAGGCTTGTTCACACTTCCTTGGTGTGAGGCCCAGACTAAGATCCAAACCAATCACTGCCCTTCTCCGCGAACCCCACATAGAACACGACCCCCCAAGCAGAACGACCTCTGTTATTCTACATAGCGGATATAACTATGGTTGACTCCTTGAGGACTCCAATGAGCAGATAGGAACTTGGTCACCCCCATAAAAATGAAGACATACCTACGACCGTCTCTCAGGGATAGTCTAGACACAAATATCGCGGGGAACTAAGGGGTCCCACCCATGATGAGCCTCGTAAGGTACAACAGCGTCACGAGATGGTCATCCGTTCATGTGAAAGGAAGAAGATCCAGCTGACTTGTCCATCCCATTCCAAATCTCATGGTTAACGCGTAATATACGGCGCAAGAATCACCGGCGACATTGGTTGTTAAGTCCTAGATAATATGTTCCTTTACCACCGGAAGTTTCATACTAGGTTATTACCTCATGGTAAATAACATATAGTCATATTATTATGAAAATAGTGTTTTCTGACCTTTGTGAAATGCAGGTGATGACAACACTGGATTTGCAAAATACTTTACAAAAAATAATCAAAGGACATGAGCAAGTGTGAACTTGCCTTTTGTGATTGCAAGATTATGCACTCACGGTCTTTGAGACAGTATAGAAGATCCAATATCTGAAAACAACATCATTGGTCCGGTAAGGACTAATGTTAAAGAATCAAGATGCTATTATGCATAAGTAATGTAATGCAATTTGATAAACTCGAATCCACAAAATAAGCGTTGATCTAGGGTTTGGATACTGAAATGGTTTCTTTGTAATGTGTTGCTCTTTTAGATAAGTTTCACACTTGTGCTTCTTGTTAAGGCTTGTGAGTGTGTGTGAAACAACATGTAATTATAATATCATACAACAATAAGATACACAAATGTGGAATGCTACTCAAAGACTTCTTATATAAGAATTTATCTTCAAATTTTACTTTACAAGTAATGGCATTTATAAGGAACTTAAGTGTCAACAATCCTAAATATACAAGTAAAGTATAACGTAATGTGATTATGATTAATTGTCATCTGTTGACTATGATAAAAGTCTTTGAGTTTAGTTTTCTATAGTTAGAGATATTATTACCAAATTTGTTGTTTGAAGTGGCAAAAAGGATAACCTTCGAAGAAAGGTTTCTTTCCTAAGGTTTAAACAATCTTTATGGTTAATAGAATGTGGTCGATGTATTTTGGTGTTTACTTAGTTAGTTTGGTATTGAGATGCACTAGGTCTTAATTGAAACAGACTAAAGTAAACTATAAAATTCATAATGAAGCCTTAAACATGGTGTTTACAATCTTGTAAACTAAAGTTTAACTTTAAGGACATAGACGGACTTAAGATGTAATGCTTATGATATTTATACTTTGTTTACTTCATAATGTTTTCTTAAAGTTACTTAAGAGTGTTAATACTTCTATTTGAGTAGTGGTTTCTTAATATTATAATGGAATAGAATCATTTATCTCCTTATAAAGGTGTGGTTATGGCTTGTGAATAAGTAAACAATATTATTTACAACCTATAGATGAATGATAATTCTTCAGAAATTGTAATTAAGATGTTTTCGATTATATGAATTTCATACTATCAATATTTAAGTCAAATACTATTATTAGGCCTTAGATGTATGATTTTTTTAGAATTACTAGCAAATTTTTATTTATCCTTATATGAATTATCAATTAAGGAAAAAAGTTTAAATTCAGTTTATTAGAGTATTAAACTTTTACTTACTTCAAAAGTGGGATGTTATATTTTTAACATGTAGATATTATTTTTGTGATCATTTTAGTATATTACATTTATTTTTGTGATTTATAAACAATAAGATATGATTTTTATAAGATTTATTACTTTATAAACACTTAATAAATAATAGATATTTAATTAAGTGAAATAATAATATATGATTATAGTATTAAATTTTATTTCTTATTTTTCTAAGATTTTTGGTATATTATTTATATTTTTAACATTTACCAATATTAAAATATTAATTATCAAAGTATTATTATTTATAAAATCTTTATAAAATAATATTTATTTAAATAGTTAACATACTAATATTTGATTATAAGACTAAGTTATAGATTTTATTTTTTTGAAATTTTTCATATATTAAACATATTTTTCTGAATTATAAAACAAAAGTTATTGAATTTGCAATGTTTAATCATTTTATTTAATTTCTGGAAAATATTTATATTTGAATTTAGTTTTTTGTCTATTTACTAAACAGGGAATACCTTTTTATACTGAAGCTAGACCTACCATAGGTCACTGACCCGTGGGGTCAGGACCACGTCATCTGCCACCTAGGCGTGGACTAGTCAAATAGGTGGACTGGGTCAAGGGTGACGTGTACATGACGTCGTGATGACATCAGCGATGGATGAACTCACAGGTTAAAGTTCGATCGATTCTTGGGGTGCACGCGCGCGGCTGTGGTTGGTCTTGTTGGAAAGAGGGTGTTGGAAACAACCTAATAGTGGCGGCGCCGCTCCTGATTGGTCACCGGAACTAACTCCACGACGAGCAACCACGACGGTGGTCGGAGGTTCACGGTGGTATGGCGAACAACGACAAGATAGAAGGAATTAAGGGGTGCAGAGTCACGACAAGCTCACCCTGATGGTGTAGGGATGGTCAGCAAGCGCGGGGAAGCTTGGAGACAATGACATGATCGACCGCGAACGGCTTCTAGAGGCGGAAATGAAACAGACGACGACGTCGATAGGAACCACGCAGGGACGATTCCTTCAGGGTGAAGAACCAGCATGACAAGGCAAATCTCCTAGGGTCCTCATCTAGGCGAGAGGAGGTCAGGAACGACGAGGCTCGCCGGCGACAGTGATGCTAGGGTTTGCGGTAATGGGGAATTTGCGAGAAATTGAGAGGGGAAAATGGTGTGCTCGCCCTTATCCACGGAGGCTTCAAGGCTTTGTAGGCACAGGGGTCGGCGACACGAATCTTGGCGCTTTTCGGCGACGAGGGTGCGGCCACCGAGCTGCTTGCAGCATCAGAAGGTTGACGACGGCGCGAAGAAGATGACGAACCGGTACGGGCTGAGTTGGGCTACTGCTGGGCCGATGTGGGCTGTGAGATAGTGAGCGAGGAAGTATTATTGTTGCTCGCGGGTGTTAGATAGATAGCAGCGAAAATGGGACACTAGCCAGAAGCTGGGCTAATCTGTTCCTTTTATTTTTCTTTTATATTTTCTATATTCTTTTTTCTTTTCTAGCTTTTTATTTAAGCAATTGTTTCAAATTTTCTTTATGGATTTTCTCCTTTGGACAAGTAATTATATGAAAATGTATTTAGGATTATCAAATAGTTTGTATTTATAAATCTCATAATTATATGAGAGGTTTTATATTAATTAGAATAAGTAGAAATTAGGGTTTTAGGATTTGTTTGAGATCTTAAAAATTCTCTATAACATTGTTTTCACTTTATTTGGAGTAATGTAATTTTTATTATAATATTATAATTTCTTTATTTTCTTTAAATAGGCACTTTTTCCTTTTAATATTTTGTAGGGACCTTTGTTATGAATTTGATTTATATAATATACCATAAACTTATTAAATGATATATTACTATTGATTCATGAGACTTGGTTCTCATTAACTTATAATTTTAAGGTAATTTTTATATGGTGATCCTTCATTATTATATGATACATAAAGTTCCAAGGAATTAATATGGTTAATATTATTCCCATGAATCTAGGAAATACCAAGGTATATTTTTTATTATAACTAACATAAGAGTTAGGGTTTGAATTGTAAATGTTTAACATAAGTTTTTAGGAGATTTAATATACTTGTATTATTTTATAAATGTGGATGAACATTATGGGTGTAAACATATTGCCCTCATGTTTGTGATCAGGAATGATATCACCTTTTAAAATAGTAAGGTTATTCTCTAGAATGGCTTAAGAGATAGAATTGATAATTATACTTTTTAGGCACATATTATTATGATGGTTGGAAATGACAAAGATGTGCTTAAATGATTAGCTATAGGAAAATATTCCTATAAACCAATGAGAAATAGGATGATTGATCACAGAGATGAGATAGATATTAAGCTTGATTAAAGAATTAAGGTTGAAGGTTTACCAATAATTCCTATCTTCCATACCTCATATTTCTTGACTTCTAATTAAGGAATTCCTTTCCTAGATATACTTCTTCTTCATATCCATCATCATGTGTTAACATGATGAGATTTACTTCACAAGAATATTCTTATCAATAATTTCTCCTCCTAAATCCATTTGTAAATCCAATGAGCTTGACACTAAAGCTCTAAATACTTTCCTCAAAAGCTTACTATCCTTTAAGAGTAATAACACTACTTCAATAACTCCATGCTACCCTAGCTTCAGCTTAGTCATACTATCTTATCTCTACTTATCTCCAGTAACTCATACACCAACTTATCATTATACCATTGTGACTTGTCATGACTAACCTAGGATAACATATCTATACTAGGGTTTAATCATGTTATATCCACCAATGTCACTTATATATGATATAATCATTCACTCTTAGTGACTTAAGCATGATCATTATAATCCTTTGATCATTTATGGCTTAGGTTTCCAGTTGGCTAATCAAGGCTTCATCAATACAACATTACAATTGTATTATAATTATCTTCTTAGATCTCTAACTAACTACAAGATATTATTCATTGACTATACCTACTTGATCCAATAAGATTACTCCTTGGTAACTATCTTTAGAATTCATCCTGATGATCCTCTTTGTTACCACATATATATTTATTTCAAATAACTCTTCTATCCATTCAGGAGTGAGTTAACTCCATCAATTATCATATTGATCTTATTCTCTTCCAACACTCCCATCCTATAGATGATATCTAAAACTAGCATTACCACCTACCTCTTCTTACTTGTTTCTCTAAAGGCTTTAAAGTGAATGCTATGATAAGAACAAGAGTTGGTAGATCCATAATTTATAGTCTAAGACTTGATAGATCAATACTTGATTACTCAACATTGATGTAACAACAGATATTAGGATAAGATTCAGTAGAGATGATAAGGATTGACATGGAAAGAAAGATATGTGGTGAATGGTCTTGACTTGGTTTCCTTCCTACTCAATAAGTGATAAGGAATTAGTGTTTAAGAACTACCATGATGCTCATGGTAGGAAATGGATAAGAATAAGATATATCAAGATTTGGTTATTGGATTCTTGTTACTTGAGTTATATTCATGGCTTGGTATTCATGGGTTGTTGTGATGAATACTATGAGATGGTATCTTAAGGACCTGATATTAATCATTAAGCAATTATTGTGGTTTAGTTTTATTACATTTGATCTACCCTTAGATCAAATCATCTTTACCCAAAAATAAGCTTTTAACAAAGGTCATGTTGATACTTATCGCAGTCTACTTGATGATCTACTTCAATTCCATCAAGTTAAGAAAAGCTTCAATCACTTTGACAAGTTTTTTTCAAAAGTGCGAAAATTATTTGGATTTTCTATGCATGAATGCAATGCACACATCTGAGTTCAGCTTATTTCTAAGCTCTAATGCTGGGATGTTACAACAAAAGAGGAGAAACAACCATCTAGCTACTATATGGACCCATAGTCCAAGAGTGAACTACTCATGCATCACTCCAAAGGCTGGCATTGTGATGAAGAAAGCCTCCGGGATGATCTCTCCCCTCCGGCAGGGTGCCGGGAAGAGCTTCAGATCCCCCCGATCTAGGGACAATGGTGGCGGAGGCTACGGACTCTTTCGTGGATTTTTTATTGGGTGCTTAGGGTTTATGCATCAGGGTGTTTATATAGGTGAAGGGGCAAGGTCGGTGGACGCCCTAGGGGCCCACACCATGGGGCGGCGCGCCCTACAGGGGGGCTGGGCCAGCCCTAGGTGTGACCGCCTCGTGTCTCCTCTTCGTCTCCCCTCTTGACTCCGTCTTTGCTCCGGTAAAATATTGACTTTGGCTTTTGTTCCGTCCAATTCCGATAATATTTCCTTACTAGCTTTTCTGAAACGAAAAATAGCAGAAAACAAGCAACTGGCACTATGGAATCTTAGTAAATATCTTAAACAGAACCTGGAGCAAACAAATGGGCCTATATTTCTGGATAAAATCTACATCATCACTTTTTGGCAACAAGGTAATTATACCATAATTGATACTTCTCAAATCAATCTTGTGTGCATAAAAATCACAAAACACAGCCATAACATCTTCTTTGATAATCATCCAACAATGCTGATAGAATTCAATAGGAATTCCATCAGGACCAGCATCTTTATTCTTTTCCATCTAATCAATAACCTCTTTAACCTCTTTCTTAGTAAAAGGTACACCCATTTTTTCCCTATCATCATCATCAAGTTTCTCCCAAGCCTTCCAGTTGTCATCAGTAAGTCTAACAGAAAAACCTCCAGCAGGTCCAAACAGATTCTTGTAATAAGCAGTAGCATGTAACAACAAATCATGAGTACCCTGGATCTCTCTACTCCCATCATTCATAGAAAAATCATTTTCTTCCTCCTCGCCCCATTAGCAATCCTATGAAAATATTCAGTATTATTATCACCTTTCAACAACCAATTATCTTTTGATCTTTGCTGCCAGAATTTCTCTTCATTCTCATAAACTTACATCAATTCTTTCTGAATTGAAGCTTTTCTTTTTAACTGTTCAGCACTAAGCAGAATCAACTCCTCCATGTCTTCCAAATCCTGCAACTCTGCCACTAAATATTTTTTATTTTTCTTCTCAAAACCCCTAACATAGGCACCCCACCCTTTCAAATCATTTCTAACATTTTTTAATTTCTTCTGTAAACTATCAAGACTATTTTCCCCCTAACAGGTTTTTTCCAAGCTTTCTCCACTCTACACAAAAACTCATCATTCTGCAACCAACTTTTCTCAAATCTGAAGTCCTTACTGCCACCTTCCTGACCTTCCATAGTATCCAGGATCAAAGGACTATGATCTGAAACTTCCCTAGTCAACTTATGTACTGTAGTAAGAGGAAACAACTTCTCCCATTCTCTACAAACAAGGATTCTATCAAGCTTCTCAAGAGTAGGAATTGTATGATTATTAGACCAAGTGAACTGCCCCCCCAGACATTTGAATTTCTCTCATACCATAGGCATTAATAATATAATTAAACATGTTCCCCCACTTGTTCAGAGAATGCAGTTTATTTTTCTCAGAGACAAAACGAATCAGATTAAAATCACCACCCACCAGTAAAGGAATCGACTGGTCCTGACAAACCTCAGCTAATTCCACCAAAAAATCATATTTTCCTCCTGAGTAGCCCCATAGACCACCACCAAATGCCATTTAACCTATTTCTTGATATCAAACACTTTCATCTTAACATGAAACTTGCCCACAGAAACATCAAGTTTGGCCAATCTGGAGGAACGTAGGCCCCCCAAAATGCCCCCAGATCTCCCCACAAAAGGAAACCAACTCCAGGAAAATTGATTCATAGGAATCAACAAGCAAATATAAAACAAATTTAAGTCTAGCCCACTTCCTATGAAAAATAATCTTGTAAAGAAACAAGTCATGAAAGCACAAAGCAATAAGCATAGGAACTCAAAACAAGTGCAACTTCAAAAATTTCAACATAAAGAGGGGAAACTTAATATTGTTGAGATACATAAAACCATGTTTCCCTCTCTCATAATAACTTTCAGTAGCATCATGAATAAAATTAACAATATAACTATCACATAAAACATTCTTATCATGAGCCACATGCATATAATAATTATTACTATCCATATAAGCATAGTCATTCTTATTAATTGTAGTAGGAGCAAATTCAACAAAATAGCTATCATTATTATTCTCATCACCATAATCATCAAATATAGGAGGCATATTGTAATCATAATTAATTTTCTCCTCAATAGTAAGTGGACTGAAAATATCATATTCATCATTGTAATCATCATATATTGGAGGTATCGTTTCATCATAGCAAATTTTCTCATCTAAAGTTGGAGAACTAAAAAGATCATTTTCATAAAAACTAGCTTCCCCAAGCTTAGACGTTTACATAGCATTAGCAACAATGGTGTTCAAAAAATTCATACTAATAACATTGCTATTAGCATGCAAAGAAAGTTCCATAGGTTTTTAAATTTTCTCTTCAAACACTTCATGTCCTAACTCAAGATAAATACTATAAAGCTCTATAGTTTTTTGTTTTCCATTAAGCCTAACTAGTGAAAATAGAAACAAGAAACAAAAATATATAATTGCAGAATATAAAGGAAATAACTTCGAGCACTCACACACCAGCAACAGTACTAGAAGATAGCTTAGTAACCAAAGGATGTGAGTACCTTTTACCTTACCTCCCCGGCAACAGCGCTAGAAAAGAGCTTGATGTCTATGCACGCTTCTATTCTTGTAGACAGTGTTGGGCCTCCAAGTGTAGAGGTTTGTAGAACAGCAGTAAGTTTCCCTTAAGTGGATCACCCAAGGTTTATTGAACTCAGGGAGGAAGAGTTCAAAGATATCCCTCTCAAGAAACCCTGCAATTAAGATACAAGAAATATCTTGTGTCCCCAACACACCCAATACACTTGTCAGGTGTATAGGTGCACTAGTTCAGCGAAGAGATAGTGAAATACAAGTAATATGGATGATTATAAGTGGTAATTGAAATCTGAAATAAAAAATGGCAGCAAACAAACATGTAGCAGGACTGGTTGTAAACGGTGTTTTAATGCTTAGAAACAAGGCCTAGGGATCATACTTTCACTAGTGGACACTCTCAACAATGATAACATAATTGAACACATAAATATCTTCTCTTCACTATGCTACCCTGAACTACTCTCCAGTTGGATAACGAACATCAATTCACTGTAACGTCCCAAAAATATTAAACATGGATCATCAAATGCTAATCATCAAATTTAGGGTTAACAAAAACTTTTCCATCTCAAATATGAAAGCATTCATATGTATGTGTATTTAAATTAAGAGTTCTTTTGAATTGCCATGGTTTTGTGATTCTTTGCTTGTAAAATGATTCTTAGGTGAAATAAACATCATCCAAATCATTCCTAAGCTTTTCCCAAAGACAAACAACTCAAAAGGAATAAATAAAGTGAATGGTCACTTTTGCCAAATTAACTATGATGCCTACTTTGGCTATTCCTAGCACTCAAAACTTAACAGAAACAATTGTGTATCTTTGCACCCCTTGTTAGTACACATAAGGAGGTACCAAGGCCCACTTTGTGATATTCCAAAAACATTCAAATTCTAAGTTTAAATGACAGTTTAAAATTGAATCTATGTCATATGGGAAGATCCCACTATTTCAAAAACCACTCAAACCAGCTCAATTTTCAAAACCAAAACAACCACAGAGTCTCCAGCACATGCCTAGCACACCCACCAAAAATCTTTTCAAAATTCAAAAAGAAGTTTCTTGCGGCCATTTCATCAAACACTTGGCAGGTAGAATTTAAACCAAATCAAATTCAATATTTTCATAGTGTTTTGGCCTAACTTGTTCCCTCTCTAGCTCACATCAAACATTTAGTAGATCATCTAGCTTAGTTGGAAACCTCTAGCCTCACTATAAGCTTGCCATTGCCATCAATGGTGAACAAGCCGAGCCCACCTTGCCGGCCAACTTGGTCTCCGCCGCAGCAGACCACCACCCCCTCTCTCGCCATGTCTGGGAGCACCTCACCGCCGCCCACTGTCCCCTTCCCGAGCCAAGGCAAGCCGTGGACCACCGAGAACACCCCGCGCCAAGTGCCACTGCGACATGACGAGCACGCCCCAGAGCGCCGCAGCCGACACGTGTGCACACGCCGCCCCTCGACCGCAGCCCGTGCCCACCGCTTCACCACGACCCAGGGAGCATGCCAGACATCCCCGTTCGCCGTCCAACCCCTCACAGCCACCGCTTGTCATCGAAGACGCCGCCTCTGCCGCTTAGAGCGCCAGCCTCGCCCGACCGATTACCACCGCCCCTAAGCCTGCATTTAAGTTTTAGAGCATCGTCGGGAGACCGCGCATCGATCGCCACCCTCAGCCATGCCTCTAGCAGCCCGTAGCCATGTTGCCACCGTCGCCTGCCCATCCCTCTCGGTCTCGCCGTTGAGCCTATAAAAGGAGGCCACCCCTAGCCGTTTGCAGCACACCACTCGACTCCCTTCACCTCACTGATCGTCCCACACCTCTTGCCGGAGCACGGGGAGCTGCAGCTCGCCGGAATTGCACCAGAGCAAGACGCCTCTGGAGGAGAAGGGCGCCGCTGATTGCGACCACCCCCGGAGCTGCCTCGACCGTCTCTGAGCTCGCCGTCGACCACTCGTTCGTTTGCCCGCCTCGCTGTCGTCGTTGGAGCCCTGGTACGCCTCCTATGCACCCCCACTGAGCCGCTGGGGTTTGAGCTCACCGGTGACAGGTTCATCGTCGACGACGATCCCCAGCCGTCAATCTCCACTCTAATCCAACGACCCACACAACCCCATACCGCTTCGCGCGTTATGAGCCGCTGACTGGTAGACCCCCCTGTCAGCTGAGCCCCGTGTTGCGGAGTGACACTGGGCCGGCCCTTTAGCATCTCCCGCACAACCCAACCGTTTGAATTTAGTTTTTTCCATTTATTTCAAACACAGTTCTGTACATAGATTCAAAATTCAACCCAGCTCAATTCAATGAACCAAAATACATGAAACCAATTTTTTTAGAAAGGTACTAAAATGCTTAATCCAAGCCCGTTGGATTCAAATCATTTGGATCTATAGAGCACCCTTGGTAAAAATAACAAGTCAGAAGCCTTTCTGCATTCAAACATTTTTCAAAATTCAACCATAAGAGCTTTTGAGTTGATTCCAACTCTCAAAAATCACATTTGATCATATCTTTCAGAATATATAAAAACATATGGGTTTACTTACAAAAATAATGTTCAAGTAATAAAAGAATGCCACATAGGCATTTCTAGTCACTTTATTTATTTAAAATAAAAAGGTTAAACCTTATTAAATTATGACACCACTTTAAATCACATTCCCATGTACTGAAATATGTGGTGATGACATGTGTCAACATGATCCCATGTTTGAGTTGGAGAATATTAAATCTTAAGTAGATTTTCAATGAGTAGAAATTACTTTTCTCAAATTAAAACAAATAAGGCAAATGCTTTAATCTTGTAATATTAAGTGATGATGCTAGATCATCTATAGTACACCTTTATGTGATGATTGAAAATAGTTAAGTATTGTTTGGTGATTATGTACCTCGTATTAGTACCGACCAAGGATACGAGGAGGAAGGAGGATACTACGAGGAAGAAGCCGAGGAAAACTTCAACCACTGCTCTGCTCGAGGCAAGCTTATACTGATACTTATGCAAGCCAATACTTGAAACCTTGAAAGCTAACACTTGCAACCTAGCAAGTTTATACCGCTATCTTAGCAAGCCAAACCATGCAAGTTTTACTTGCAAGCTTATACCACCTGATAAACCATCCTAGTTTTACTTACAAGCATTATACTTTATTTCTTTATCAAAGTTTTTCTTAGAGTTTACTTAAGTGACTTGTAGATTCTAGAAAGATAATTGAAGGTTGCATAAAGAGCATTAAATTTGGCCTAAGTAGATAATCTTGATGTCATCCTAAGGCATGAGATTGAACTTAACTAATCTCCACTTGCTTACCACCCCTCATTAGTACTTACCCCCACTTGTAGATGCTAGTGCTAAGCATAAAACTTGATCAACTTTAGATGGGAATACTTGGTGAAACTGGTTATGAAAACCTTAGAATGATGAGTCATTCTACTGAAATGTTTTGACCCGTGTTCTCGAACACCAGATGATTTTGATGATGAAAATGTTGATGCATGAGCCTTAGCCCTTGATAAAACTGATGGTTGTCTGGATGCGATACCATTCCAATTTTACCGTACAACCACAATACCCAAAAATTGGGTAGGGCTTGACTAGAAATTTATATACCTTAGTATGGGTTCCCTCACGGCCAAGGTCTGAGTTGAGGCTACCTTGTGAAGATTGTCCACCTGTGCAGTACCCAAGATGACAGCTGGTCATGGTTGGGAGGCCAAACTCATAGGAGAGGTGCCTATACTAGGGTGTGTAATTGAAAGGTTAGGATTGATTATCCGCATACTGAGTATGGTGAATTCAGGATTTGTTCCTGACGGATGTATCGAATGTTGTGGTGAAAGTGTACAATCTCTGCAGAGTGTCAAACTATTCGAATAGCCGCGTCCGTGGTTATGGACAGTTGGAGTGGCCATACTGTTCCCCCGTCAGATGTTTTCAAAATGCATTATGAAATGAAGTGAGACTTTGACTTGACCACAACAGAGTTGTGATATGAAATTCAAATTCCCACTTAGGTATTATAAAATTTTCAACTAGCTTTCTTTGCTTCTGAACTTAGTAGAGGTAAATCTAGCTTTTTGCAAAACAACCCTAGAGCTTAGTGTCCTACCACAAAAACCCCCTTAACTTATTAGTATTAGTTTGCGAGTACTTAAGGAGTACTCATGGCTTTGTCCCTGGCTATTCCCATGGCCAGACTATGAAGAGGAGTACCAGGATGATGGACCGCGGGAAGGTTATGACAACTAGGATCATCTCCCATCGTCAGCATTGCCTGTGACCCTGAAGATGGAGCTTCGCCTACGCTATCGTTATCGTTACGTTATTCCGCTGCTTGAGTTGTATTAAGAACTGGATCATGAGATCCTTATTTGTGTAAGACCTTATGTATGGTTTGTAATGGATGATGTACTGTGATATCCAAATCTGTTATTGTAGGGTTTCGTAGCATGGAAAACAAAAAATTTCTACCGCATACAAACAAACAAGCCAAGATCTATCTACTAGATTGTAGCAACGAGTCGATAGAATAACTCACCCTCGAAGATTCCAAAGTGTTTAACGAGAGCGGATTCTCGTGGGTGATGTAGTCGTACTCTTCCCGATCTCAAGATCGCGTGGACGATCCTTCCGGCGCTGCGTTCCGGCAGCGCTCCCGCAGTCGGTCACACGTTCGGTACTCGACGAAGACCTTCCTCTCCCTTGTTCCAGCAGGCAGCGGAGGTTGTAGCACTCTCCTCGCGATTCCGGCAGCACAACGGCGTGGTACCGGAAGTAGAGGGGAGATCTCGCAGGGCTTCGCCTTAAGCCGGAGCGAGTATGGTGGGCTATGAGAAATCCCTCGACGATCTAGGGTTTAGACACGCCGAGGAAGAGGTGCTAGAGCCGGCGGATAGGGCTTGGAGGTGCCCAAGTCGGCGGCAAGGAGATCCCTAGGCGGCGGCGGCTTGGAGGGCGGCGGCGGCTAGGGTTAGGGTTTTCGGGGCAAGGGACTTGTGTGTCTCTAGGAGGGAGCCCTGCCCCTCCTTATATAGGTGGAGGGGACGGCCGGCCAAGGGGAGGGAGGGGAGTCCCTCCCCAACTCGGCTTGGGTGGTGCGCCGCCGGTTGGAGGAGGGAAACCCTCCCCAACTCGGTTTCCCACTCCTCCTCCTCTTTCCAAAAACTGCCGTTTGACTTTCAAACTAGCCGTTTGACTTTTCAAACTAGGATTTGAATAAACCCTTTATTTTGGACAGCGATGACACCTAGTACATGATGCAATCATTCCAACTTGCAATGAAACATTCATGTACCCTCCCCCCCCCCCCCGGAGTGCCGGACATTCCGGAACCTTCTAGAACATTCCCGATGAGAACACCGGAACCATTCCCCAACTCCGAAACGGGACTTTCCTTATATGAATCTTATTCTCCGGACTATTCCGGATCTCCTCGTGATATCCCGAATCCCATTCGAGACTCCGAACAACATTCGGTTTCTTTCTCATCATTCCATAACTACTCAAACAACGTCGAATCCTTAAGTGTGTCTCCCTACGGTTCGTGAATTATGCGGACATGATCGAGACACTTCTCCGATCAATAACCAATAGAGGAATCTGGAAATTCATATGGCTCCCACATATTTCTACGATTACTTTGCGATCGAATGAACCACTTACATACGATATCAATTTCCCTTTGTCTCACGATAGTTTACTTATCCGAGGTTATGATCGTCGGTATCTCTGCATACCTAGTTCAACCTCGTTACCGATAAGTACTCTTTTCTCGTTCCCGTGATATGTGATCCCTTGTGAGCCAGTCACATGCTTGCAAGCTAATTGGATGACATTTCACCGAGAGGGCCCAGAGTATATCTATCCGACATATGGATGGACAAATCCCACTCTTGATCCATGTGTTTCAACCAATACTTTCCGAACACTTAATGCCACCTTTATAGCCACCCAGTCACGGTGTGGTGTGTGATGTCATCAAAGCATCCATCCGGTAAAGGTGATATGCATGATCTCATGGTCGAAGGAATTAGATTACTATGTATCAGAAAGCATATAGCAATTGAACTATTAAAATGACTTGATCTTTATGCTACGCTTATCTATAGGAGTATGTCCACCATATCATTCTCCTAACGATATGATCTTGTTGTTAATAACATCTCAATGTTCATGATAGGTAAACCACAATCATTTATTAACCAACAAGCTAGTATTATATAGAGGCTTTACTAGGGACTTCAAATTAAGTTTACAAATCACACAAGTATCAATATTTCCTTGTTAATACTATTATAGCATGAATGTAAACATTTATCATAAACACAAAGATATAATAATAACTACATTTATTATTGCCTCTAGGGCATATCTCCAACAGTTATGTCTCGCAAAAATGGTAATCCTGGGATTGTGATGTATGGCATAACAAGCATCTGGGATTAAAAATCCGGGTGTTAACATTCACCGTGTAGGGCTATAAAAGCACACCTTAAAGTTCACATTTCACATCTAGGTAACCCCACACTGTCACCTTAAGCGTACTAGATGGTTCTAGACAAAGACCACAATTTCATAGAGACATCCAACTCAAATTATGACTCATGATAAGTATTTCTGTAATCTTTAGCCTAAGAGCCACACACGGTGCGCACACTATCACCTTCACACACGTGGGACAAGGTGTCTCCAGAGATAACATTAATAAAAGCACTTGAGTAGAATAATAGACAAAGAGTAGCATCTGCTTATTGAACTAGATTACAAAGCTATTGATCACAATAAGATCACACCATGGGAGAGAGATGAACACATAGCTACCGCTAGATCCCTTAGCCTTAAGGGAGAACTACTTCCTCCTCATCATGAGAGTCAACAACAGCGATGGATATGGCAGTGGAGTCGATGGAGATGGCTCCGGGGGCAACTCCCTGTCCCGCCAAGGTGCCGGAACAGAGACTTTTGTCCCCCGAATCTCGTCTTCGGTGGCGGCGGCGTTGCGGAACTTTTCATGGAATTCTGATCTCCCGAGGGGCCAGAAGTCTGATCTCCCGAGGCGAAGGGGCGAGGTCGGTGGACGCCCGAGGGTCCCACACCATGGCAAGGCGTAGCCAGGGGGCCCGCGCCACCCTATGGTGTGGCCGCCTTGCTGCCCTCCTCCATCTCTGCTTTGGACTCCGTGTCGTGCCGAAAAAAATAGGAACTTCGGCTTTTTTTCGTCCAATTCCGAGAATATTTCTTTACTAGTTTTTCTAAAACCAAAAATAGCAGAAAATAGGAAACTGGCTATGTGGCACTTGTTAATATGTTAGTTCCAGAAAATTTATAAAAATGCCACAAAGTGTGGATAAAAACATAATATAATTGGTGCAAAACAAGCATTGAGCATCAAAAATTATAGATATGTTTGCAATGTATCATGGTCTTGCACCGGTTGCACCCCCTCAGAGCCGGGCCTATCTATACATGAAATCAATGGTTGTGGACACACATACGCGTATATACTCATCTTTTGCATCTCCAAAAGCTCCAGATACAATCAACCTCATTGTAGCAATGCATTTTTGAATTAATGAGAAACCAGCCATGCCGATACAACATTTCTTTAACATTAAGTAGTCATCATACTCTCTCACACCTTGGATAATCTGCATGAACAACTCCTTGTTTATCCCATAGCGCCTCCCAAAATCCTTTGCGCTATATGTTTGTTCGTCGGCAAAATAGTCGGTGTCTAGCATACAATGTCCCTCCATCCCCCGCCTTGGCTTTGTTTTCATTCACCCAACCTTCAAACCTCCATGTCGTGGACTTCTTTAGCTCATCGTCTTGTAATTGTATAAGACAATCTAGGGTGGGCATGTGGTCATCTTCATTGCCGTCGACTACAACTTCCACTTCCATCAATGCATGCATCATCAAATCTTCGTCGTTTCCATGCCTATGAATCGACCAACAAAATTGTTAATCAACCAAGCGATGACGAGAGGCAAAAAGTGAAAGGATAGATATGGTTAACCTAGAGGGGGTTAATAGGTTTCTACAAAATTTCCTACAATCATTTGCAAGTTTTAGGATTTGCAGAATATAAGTGTGCCTAAGTGAAAATATGGCAATCTAGATGATCATAAGATACTTCAAGCACGAAGGCTATCACAAAGTAAACAACACAAGTAAAGAGATCGGTTAGAAATAACTGAAGCACGCGGATACAAAGTTGTAATTACGTGTTCCCTGCCTTGGGGGAAGGTACGTCATGTTGGAGAGGTGTGAGATCTCACGAAGGATTTCTCCAAGCCACGAAGGGAACCTGAAAGGACATTTATTGTCATAATCACTTTTGGTGTTCGTTAACAACAAGTAGATCATTTTACAGTTTGTTATTGTCCACAGGTTGGTATTATCATAGATAAACATGACACACAATCTTGGGAAAAGACCACATACATTTGCCACTGTTCTGGAAACTCCAAACCGGAGTCTCCGGTCTGCCAAGACCGGAGTCTCCGGTGTGGTCCGGAGTTTTCGGTGCTGGCTCCGGTGGTGCCTCATAGGACTTGGCTGGGTCATTCAGATGGCCTATCCGGAGACTGGTCCGGAGATTAGCCGGAGTCTCCGGACTTGGGTCAGACCGGAGTCTCCGGTGTTGGAAGTCCGGAGTCTCCGGTGTTGCTGGTGAAGAAATGGGCTGGGTCAGTCAGATGGCCAGTCCGGAGACTGGTCCGGAGATTGGCCGGAGTCTCCGGTGTAGACCGGAGTCTCCGGTCTGACTTTTCTATAACAGTCAGAAAACGGTTCGTGGAGGGGGCTGTCTATAAATAGGGACCCTTATCTTCTTCCTCTAGTTGCTCGAGCTGCTCAAGAACACCAACACCATTAGAGCCACCACATCCACAAGATCTCTTCATCCAACCATCCAAAGTCATTGATCTTTGGAGAATCGAAGGAGGAGGCCTTGATTCACATCTTCACCAAGAGAGATCTTCATTTCCCCCCTCATTCACTTAAGGGCCCCCAAGATCTAGTGTTTCTTTGGAAACCCTAACTTTGATTTGGTTCTTACGAGCTTGTCTTTGATTTGTCTTGACAGCTTGCTTGTATTTGGGAGCCTCCAATTCAGTTGTGGATGTGTGCCCCGAACTTGTTGTAAAGGTGCCGGCTTCCACCTTGAAGGTTGCCGATATAGTGGAAGGTGAATCGAGCCCCTTGGGGTGAGGTTCATCGGAGAACAAGGGAGGCCTCTCGTGGCGTTGGTGGTTTGAAACCACCCCCTCTCCAAACGTAGACGTACTTCCCCTCAAAAGGAAGGAACTACGGGAAACAAATCCTTGTGTCTCCGCGTCCACTCCCTTGGTTACTTCTATCCTTTACCGCACTTTACTTACTTGTTCTTGCTTAGTGTTGTGTTAGTTTGTGCTTGCTTGACATATAGGTAAATTCACCATAGTTGCATATTCTAGAGAATTTACCTTTCTCATCAAACCCTAATTTGAAAAAGAGTAAAATTTGAAGTAGCACCTATTCACCCCCCCTCTAGGTGCACATACGATCCTTTCAATTGGTATCAGAGCCTCGGCTCTTTATTCGGGCTTTACCACCTAAGAGAATATGGGTAGCCAAGAAGGGGATGGTGGTAGTGAGTCAACCCCGGTGACCATGGAAGATCTCAGAAACTTGGAAACAAGATTGAGCTCTTCCTTGGTCAACGAAGTCAAGAAGATGCTTGAGAAACTTCTTAAAGACAAACATGGCTCATCACCCCCATCTCCTCAAGAGGAACTACCATCCGTACCTAAAGGGAATACTCCGGTATCCCCCGAAGGTATGGTGGTAGGGGACAAACTAGACAATGCTAACTCCTCCACACGACTTGATGGGGGGAAGGGTGAGCACCGTGATTCTTGGTACTCCCCCGATCCTCCCATCCCTCACCCTCATGTGTACAATAGAGGTGACCCACCTAAGCTAGAAGAGTCTGCTACTTTTGCTCAATGGCAATCACTAATGAGGACTCATATGCGCAGCTCTTGCATTGAACTATGGAACATCATCGAGCATGGACTCTTTATTGGGGATCCAAACAACTTGACAAGAAGAGAGGTTGTCAATAGTCAACTCAATGCCACTGCTTTGCATATGATTCAACAAGGATTGGGAACAAAGGATTACCCACACATTGAGCACTTTAGTATTGCCAAGGAAGCTTGGGATGCTCTCACTGTGTTGTTTGTTGGAAATGAGAGTACGAGGAGGAACAGATATGATGCTCTAAGCAATGAAGCCGAAGGTTTCTACATGAAAGAAGGTGAAGACCACGAAGACATGTATCGAAGGCTCAAGACCACCGCCACCGCTTTTAGAAATGTGGGTGCCTCACATGTGGATGATGCATGGATAAAAAGGAAATATGTGAGTGCACTCATGCCTTTTGAGCCCACCGACTTGAAGAGCTTACAGGGAAGACACAACTATCATCTCATGACCTCAAATGAAGTTATGCAAGAGATGGCCGCTTTCAAGGTCGCCGCCAAGAATGTCAAAGATGCCCGTGCTCGTGCTCTCGGTATGAGCAATGTGGTCAATGTTGCTTTGAAGGCCAAAGCTGTGGACCTTGAAGATGAAGATGATAGTGATGAAGGCCTCTCCTTGGACCATCCCGATGATGTCAAGATTGCTCATAGTCAATATATGGCTTTCTATGCAAAGAACTTTTGGAAGAACCCCGCCAAGGCCAAGATGGAAATGCAACGAAGAAGCAATCCAAATGGGAAAAGAGAGAACACCACTAGGTTGAGAACTTGCTTCAATTGTGGTGACCGATATCACTTTGTGGCAAGCTGCCCCTATGAGAAGAGAGAAGATAATGGTGGTAAGCTTGTGATGAAGAAGACTCTCAAGGCACCTTACAAGAAACCCTTCATCAAAAGGAATCCCATCAACAAGAAGCCGGGAGAAATTGTCTTGATCACTCATGAAGAGTACTCCTCCGACAATGAAGATGATGAAGATGACGAAGAGGAAACTTCTCATGGTGTGGCTGCTCTTGCCACCACATCTACTCCGACATTCTCACTCTTCGATTCTCCAAATGAGAACTCCTCCACCAAGAACGCCACTTGCCTTATGGCAAGAGGAACGGAGGTATCTTCATCATCCCGCTCCACTCACTTAGATAATGATGAAATTGATGATGAGATGTCACTTGATGTTAAAAAGGAATTAATTGCCTTTGATGAGTTTATGACTAACCTAGAAGGTGATGCTAAGCTACATTTTGGAAACATCTTAGATCAACTATCACATACTCAAGAGCTTCTAGATGTAAGATGTAAACTTGGGCATGAACATATGATTGAGCTAGAGGCCCTAAACAATGCTCTAGAAGAAGAACAAGAAACTAGGTTGTCACTTGAATTAAAACTTGAAGGGCTTGATGAGGCCAATGACATTATTGTTAACAAACTCATCAAAGAGCGTGATCATGATATTGCTAAATACAAAAGAGCTAAAAAGGACAAGGTTGAGTTTGGTGTGGTTCATGAAAAACTTGCCGAGGACTTTAGCTTGCTTAACAAGGCCCACAAAGCCTTGGAGAGTGAACTCTTGTCTCTCACAAAGTCCCATGAAACGCTTCAAACTCAATTGGCCAATATTCCTTCACCTAGTAACTTCATTCCATCTAGTATCACAACTATTCTTGAAGAGAATGCTAGGTTGAAGGGAGAGATTTCTAAGGCCACCACAAGGCAACAAGTCTATTGATGATCTTTTGAGCAAGCAAAGGCGTAGTGGTGATAAAGGGGGCATTGGTTTTGTTCCCAGAACAAAGAAGAAGAAGAACAATAAGAAGAAGAAGGACAAGCCCGCACAAGAGACCAACAATACCATTGTGGAAAGTAAGACCACAAGTGGTAAAACTATGTCTCATGATGATTTTGCGGGAAGTGCTAACCCTCACTATGTTCTAATGCGAGATTATTATGGTGATGTGTATGCACAATATGTTGGTCCTTATGATGGTTATATTGCTTGGTCTATTTGGGTTCCCAAGACCCTTGTTGCTAACATAAGAGGACCCATTGAGAAATGGGTACCTAAAAACTAGCTTGATCTTTTGTAGGCTTATGCTTCCGGAGGGTCAAAATGGGTGATCGATAGTGGTTGCACAAGTCATATGATCGGAAGCTCGTCTATTGTCAAGGACTTGGTGTCAAATGAAGATCAAATCACCGTCACATATGCCGACAAGTCAAAATCTACGGTAATGGGTTTCGGCAAGGTAGTGGTGGCTCACGACATTACCCTCGTGAACGTCATGCTTGTTGAAACCCTTGGATATAATTTACTTTCTGTCCGTGCTCTTGGAAAGATGGGCTTTGCCGTATTTATTGATAATGATATTGTGGTCCTCTTGTGGAGCAAGTCTCTCAAGGTCGCTTTCGTTGGGTACGTCGAAAATGACTTGTATGTGGTGGACTTTTTGGGGCAAGCCACTACAGGTCCGATGTGCTTATACGGGAAGGCCGATGTGGGTTGGCTATGGCACCGCCGACTAGCCCATGTCAATATGAGAACTTTGCAAAGTCTCCATAAAGAGGGTCATATTATTGGACTAAAAGAAAATGTTTCCTTTGCCAAAGATCGTGTTTGCAGGGCATGTGTTTTAGGGAAGATGCATGACGCTCCACACAAGCCCACGAACCAAATCAAGTCTAACAAGATCTTGGAACTCCTTCATGTGGACCTATTCGGTCCTCCATCTCATGCGAGTCTTGGAGGGAAGAAATATTGTTTGGTGATTGTTGACGACTTTTCAAGATACTCTTGGGTTTATTTCTTCAAGTTGAAGAGTGAAACTCAAAAGACTTTTATTGACTTCATTAACTTGGTTCAACGGCAACACAATGTTCCCGTATTGGTTATAAGAAGTGACAACGGCACCGAGTTCAAGAACTACACCTTGAATGATTTCCTTAGTGATGAGGGGATTAAACATCAATATTCCGCTGCATACACCCCTCAACAAAATGGTGTGGCCGAAAGGAAGAACCGGACTCTTATTGAGATGGCTAGGACCATGTTGGCGGAGTTTAAATCTCCATACAACTTCTGGGCCGAAGCCATCTCCACCGCTTGCCATGCTTCAAACCGGCTCTACCTCCGCAAGAAAATCAACAAGACTCCATATGAGATACTTACCGGTAACAAGCCCAACATATCTTATTTCCGGGTGTTCGGTTGTAAGTGTTTCTATCTCATCAAAGGTGTTCGTTTGTCTAAATTCGAGTCTAAAGCATTAGAGGGTATTTTTGTTGGATATGGTCTCGAATCTCACACTTATAGAATCTATGACAAGCTCTCCGGAGCCGTCATAGAATCTTGTAGTGTGACCTTCGAAGAATATGATGGTCCTCAGGGGGGCGTGTTGATGCTTGTGATGCAGATGATGAAATGCCTCAGGATGCCATAGGAAGAATGGGTGTGGGTTATATCTGCCCCGTTGAGGAACCCCTTATGGCGGATCGAGAAGAACTATGCTCCACTCAAGTGGAGCCCTCATCTTCACAACCTCGACATGCTCCATCTACCGAAGAGGACATTGACTCAAGCCAAAGACAAGATGTGGACCCTCAACATAGTGATCAATGTGTGAACTCTAGTCAAAGGGAGCTTGGTCCATTCGATGGGGTGTCAAGTGGAGTCAAGTCAATTTGCCAAGGAAGATCCATCCAAGCTATTTTGAGGCGTGCTCAAATTGAGGCTAGTAGAACACTTGATCAAGACCAAGGTCAATCCTTGCCTCCCAATGTAGAGGATGAATCCAATGATGATCAAGGTCAAGTTGATGGTCAAGACGAGGATCAAATTGATGAAGAGGGTCCTCCAAGAAACAATGAGGAGATCCACGCTCGTCGCGAAGCTAGAAAAGAAAGAATGTTGGAAATAAGAGACCACTCTCTCCAAAATGTTGTTGGAGACCTAAGGAAAGGAATTTCCACGAGAGCACAATTGAAGAGGTTCAGTGAACACCAAGCACACATCTCCATGATTGAACCAAAGAAAGTGTGGGAAGCTCTTGAAGATTCGGATTGGGTAGAATCTATGCACAAAGAGATCAACAATTTTGAGAGAAACAAAGTTTGGAAGTTAGTTGAGAAGCCAAAGGATTGCCGCAATGTTATTGGAACAAAGTGGATATTCAAGAACAAGCAAGATGAGCATGGAATTATAGTAAGGAACAAGGCAAGATTGGTTGCACAAGGGTGTTCTCAAATTGAAGGCATTGATTATGGAGAGACTTATGCACCCGTGGCTCGCCTTGAGTCCATCCGTATCCTTCTTGCTTATGCGGCACATCATAACTTTAAGTTGCAACAAATGGATGTAGAAAGTGCATTCCTTTATGGTCCTTTAAATGAATTGGTATATGTTAAGCAACCCCCGGGATTTGAGGACCCCAACTTCCCAAACCATGTCTACAAACTTGATAAGGCGCTCTATGGGCTCAAGCAAGCCCCACACACGTGGTATGAGCACCTTAGAGAGTTATTGTTTGACCGTGGTTTTGAGGTTGGGAAAATCGATCCCACTCTTTTTTACTAAGAGGGTCAATGGGGAGCTTTTTGTATGCCAAATATATGTTGATGATATTATCTTTGGCTCATCTAACAAAGCTTTTAATGATGAATTCTCAAAGCTTATGACTAGTAGGTTCCGGATGTCATTGATGGGGGAGTTGAAGGTATTTCTTGGCTTTGAGATCAAGCAAGTTAGAGGAGGAACATTCTTCAATCAAGCCAAGTATACTCAAGATATGCTCAAGAGATTCAAAATGCAAGATTTGAATGGAGCTCCTACTCCCATGGCTACAAAGACTCATCTAGAACAAAATCCTAATGGTAAAGATGTGGATCAAAAGGTATACCGGTCTATGATTGGTTCTTTGCTTTACCTTTGTGCATCTAGACCCGATATTGTGTTGAGTGTAGGTGTGTGTGCAAGATATCAAGCTGCTCCTAAGGAAAGCCATTTAATGGCGGTCAAGAGAATCTTTCGATATTTGGTTCATACCCTATTTTATGGTCTTTGGTATCCTCGAGGCTCAACATTTTCTCTTTGTGGATACACGGATTCAGATTGGGCGGGCGACAAGGATGATAGAAAATCAACATCCGGGGCTTGCCAATTCCTTGGTAGGTCCTTGGTATGTTGGTCTTCCAAGAAGCAAAACTGTATATCTCTCTCCACCGCCGAAGCCGAGTATGTTGCTGCTGCTAGTGCTTGCACCCAATTGCTATGGATGAGGCAAACTTTAAAGGAATACAGTGTCCTTTGTGACAAAGTGCCTCTTCTATGTGACAATGAAAGTGCCATCAAGATTGCATACAACCCGGTGGATCACACAAGGACAAAGCATATTGAGATTCGACATCACTTCATTAGAGATCATGTTGCGAGAGGTGATATTGATCTATCCTATGTATCAACCAAAGATCAACTTGCCGATATCTTCACAAAGCCACTTGATGAAGCAAGATTTTGCTACTTGAGGAATGAACTAAATATCGTGGATTCAAGGAGCTTGACTTGATGTTTTTACACTCTCACCTATGTTTCATCTCATATTTGGTCTAGGTGTAGGCATGGATATAGGGGGAGTGCGGTCCTAATTGATTGGACCATCCCTCCCCCCATGATGCCCAAAGCAATCAAAATCATTCCTCTTAATATCATTTAGTGATATGTGAGCTTAATGATGAGTGTTGGTAATGGACCCAAGATATATCTTCGTGGTGCCAAGCCAAGTATACTCAAATATGGTGGCCAAGGCCACCGCCCTCTCTCATTTGAGAGGTTGGCACTTACTCATGTTCGTCATTTGAGTATTTTCCGTCTCTTGGAGCTTTTCTGGTTATTTTCGAACTTCCATGGATCTTATTGGTTCTTCACAGTTTGATGTCTCAACCCAAACCCTCTCCCTATCCTAAAAACCATCTATCTCCCATATATGTCCCCAAACACCTTTCCTGGATTTTTTGGTCGAGGAGGGCCGGAGTCTCCGGTGTACAAACACCGGAGTCTCCGGTGTAGGCCGGAGTCTCCGGTGTAGACCGGAGTCTCCGGTTTGGACGGTTTCTGTCACTTAAAGAAGGGGCACGGGGTGAACTGGAACAACAGTTCCTCTTTCTTCACCCCGTCCCCTACCTCCAAACCCATCGCCCCCTCCTCCAAAAATCCTCCCCGGAGGTCAAGAAGCCCCCGGGATCCGCCGTGCAGCCGGCCAACCTCCTCCTCTCCTCCATTGGGTCATTCCCACCAAAGGAATCGATCCCATGGACAGATCTGGTACCTCTCCTCTCCTTTTTCCTCCTAGGGTTCATCCCTAGATGTGTTTTTGAGGATTGTTGCAGATTTGTCCATAGGAATCACTTGTTTGCTTGCACTCTAGTACTTTAGCCTTGTTGCATTGCCCGATCTACTAGATTTACCCTCACCAGCATCTCCCCATCGCATACCCGAGCCTCCTGACCGGAGACTCCGGACTTAGGTCCGGAGACTCCGGTCCAGGCCGGAGACTCCGGTCCCCAGGACCGGAGACTCCGGTGTCTGGTGCGGAGACTCCGGTGCTGGGTGAATCAAAGTAGTCTAGAAATGCATCAAATCTCCTGTACTGCATCTTTGGGACATATATACTCATCTCCATGCTATCTCCCTCACTGCTGTTCACAGGTGATGGTTCTAGTCGCCCTCGTCGTACCAAGGCCAAGTCCCAAAGGGGCAATCCTCGCTATGATGAAGCTCAGGGTCAGTTTATCGTGCCTCCATCCAACCGGAAACAACAGGCACATGATGCAGCTTACATGAGGAGGGATCAAGAAAGGGCTGGACGGGAGGAACGTGCAAAGAGAGCCAAGTATGACAACCTCCAGTCCCTAAACAATATGTCTAAAGTGGAGTTCCGTGAGCTGAGGAAGACAGATTTCTATGCACTACCTCATACCAGCGATGACCCTCGTTTCTGGAGGAAAGAGCAGTGTGTGTTCATGAAGGATGTGTATGGTGTACTCACCAAATCACATGTTTGCCCTCAGAAGTTCATGAACATTGAGCAAATGCGCCAGAGCCTGTATTTCAGTGATGCCCTGTGGATCTGTGAGAAGCTGGGTCTCTACAACTTGATGGAGCTGCATGAAGACTACAGTGTGCACCTCGTTCAGCAGTTCTATGCCACTGTGGTGTTTGGGACTGATCTTGCTAGGACTATGGTGTGGATGACTGGCTCTACTCGCTGCACAGCTACTTTCCATGACTTTGCCAATGTCATATTTGAGACTTTCCACGGCATATCTACTCCTGTGGGGCCGCGCATGCACTCCGCATCATTGGGTGAGAACAAGCAAAAATTGGCACCTCTGTATGATGATGGTGTTGTGGGGGCCTCCAAGGGACTCAAGCCCCTCTACAACCTTATGCTGAGGATTTTCCGTCACACTATTGCTCCAAGTGCTGGAAATGATGATGCTCTCAGGGGAGGACTTGTCAACCTCATGTACCATACTCACTGGACCTTCAATGCGGGACCAGATGTTGAGGCTGCACCCATTGATGTGATGGACTTCATTTTTGAGGAGATGTTCCATGCAATTCTATTCAAGAAATCTCCTCCATATGCACCCTTTATTATGAGACTAATCAACTCGCAGCCGCATGATTCTCCTAATGCAGTTCCACCACACCTCACGGCGCACACTCTGGTCTCTCTGCAGCAGAAGGGACACATGGGGCCAGCTCCAAGGCGCTGCTATGGAAATGATGATGAGGAGACTGAGACGGAGAGGGCTCCCTCTCCACCCAGAGTTCGGAGGAAGAATGCCTCAAATGTCCCTATGCCTTCCATGACTAGAGCCTATGTGCATGAGAAGGTCAAGAAGGCCAGTTTCTGGGAGAGGACTCTTTGCTACATGAACGTTGACATTCGCAAGCAGCAGCATGCATCTTACCAAAGCAACCGCCGCATGGAGAAGCTCCTCAAAGAGATCAAGGACCAGGGTGCTGCTGATACTGAGGAAGGTGAAGATGAATACAATGATGAACATGGCGCCCAACAGTCCACAGAGTCTGATCACACTCTCTCATTTGGGGCATGGAACGCCCAACAGGATAGTCTGGTGGACTGGCAGACGTTTGCTGATGTCACCTCTGGGTTTGGCTACCAGGGTACTTCCTCCTCTCGCCCTCACGGCAAAGGGCCTGCTATCCCTGAGGATGATGATGATGATGACTATGACCAGGACGAGGATGACCAGGACGAGGATGACCAGGATGAGGTTGAGAATGCCGAGGACGACGAGGATGACGATGACTACTGAGTCATTGGGGCGTTAGTATAGGTCTTTCCCCTTTTCGGTGTTTCGATGCCAAAGGGGGAGAAGACATTCTCATCTGCTTTGCATGGGACTCGGGATTTGCGACTATCTGCCGTTATTTGCCTTTCTTTTTGTTATTTGGATATTCGAACTTGAACTTTGTGTGTTATCTACTGTTCTTATGTGTGTCTATGACTATGTGCTTGTGTGCAACATCTATTGTAACTCATGTGAGATCTATGTGTGCTATCGTTGGTATTTTTTTCTTTACATGATTTACTTCATTATCTTGTTGCACATAGTCAGGGGGAGCCACATTTTTATGTTATTCCATGCAAATCACTTGTTGTCATCGAACACCAAAAAGGGGGAGATTGAAAGGACATTTATTGTCATAATCACTTTTGGTGTTCGTTAACAACAAGTAGATCATTTTACAGTTTGTTATTGTCCACAGGTTGGTATTATCATAGATAAACATGACACACAATCTTGGGAAAAGACCCAAAACATTTGCCACTGTTCTGGAAACTCCAGACCGGAGTCTCCGGTCTGCCAAGACCGGAGTCTCCGGTGTGGTCCAGAGTTTTCGGTGCTGGCTCCGGTGGTGCCTCACAGGACTTGGCTGGGTCATTCAGATGGCCTGTCCGGAGACTGGTCCGGAGATTGGCCGGAGTCTCCGGACTTGGGTCAGACCGGAGTCTCCGGTGTTGGAAGTCCGGAGTCTCCGGTGTTGCTGGTGAAGAAATGGGCTGGGTCAGTCAGATGGCCAGTCCGGAGACTGGTCCGGAGATTGGCCGGAGTCTCCGGTGTAGACCGGAGTCTCCGGTCTACAGACCGGAGTCTCCGGTCTGACTTTTCTACAACGGTCAGAAAACGGTTCGTGGAGGGGGCTGTCTATAAATAGGGACCCTTATCTTCTTCCTCCAGTTGCTCGAGCTGCTCAAGAACACCAACACCATTAGAGCCACCAAATCCACAAGATCTCTTCATCCAACCATCCAAAGTCATTGATCTTTGGAGAATCGAAGGAGGAGGCCTTGATTCACATCTTCACCAAGAGAGATCTTCATTTCCCCCTCATTCACTTGAGGCCCCCCAAGCTCTAGTGTTTCTTTGGAAACCCTAACTTTGATTTGGTTCTTACAAGCTTGTCTTTGATTTGTCTTGACAGCTTGCTTGTATTTGGGAGCCTCCAATTCAGTTGTGGATGTGTGCCCTGAACTTGTTGTAAAGGTGCCGGCTTCCACCTCGAAGGTTGCCGATATAGTGGAAGGTGAATCGAGCCCCTTGGGGTGAGGTTCATCGGAGAACAAGGGAGGCCTCTCGTGGCGTTGGTGGTTTGAAACCACCCCCTCTCCAAACATAGACGTACTTCCCCTCAAAAGGAAGGAACTACGGGAAACAAATCCTTGTGTCTCCGCGTCCACTCCCTTGGTTACTTCTATCCTTTACCGCACTTTACTTACTTGTTCTTGCTTAGTGTTGTGTTAGTTTGTGCTTGCTTGACATATAGGTAAATTCACCATAGTTGCATATTCTAGAGAATTTACCTTTCTTGTCAAACCCTAATTTGAAAAAGAGTAAAATTTGAAGTAGCACCTATTCACCCCCCCTTCCCCTCTAGGTGCCCATACGATCCTTTCAGAACCTTTTTCTCCGAGGTTATCCTATTGAAGGAATAGCCACTTACTTGTGGTAGACTTCAAGGTAGTCTCCAAACCATCACAAAATTTCCACATGGCAAATCATAAGCCGAAAGCCTCCAGGCGACCCTAGTCACCCAGGGTTCCCCACAAACCCAAGACTAGCAAGAAAACTCGATGAAATAAAGGGTAAATGAAATATCGCTTGGTGGAAATGTAGATCGGGACCTGCTCTTGCTTCCTACCAAAGGGATTTGTCTTTGGGTGGGTAGAATGGGAGATCCTCAAACTTTAGTGTTTCAACAATGGAGTGGGAGAGGGGGATCCACGATCCGCCATTCACCGGTCCGCTATTGCAGGCCTTGGACTCGTAGGAGCCGCATGACCGAAGAAGCAACTTCGGAACCAAAAAAGGCAACGGTGACATTTGAAAGGAACCGCTCGCCATCATCCGATGAGTATGATCATGACCTGTCACGGCGACTCCGCAGCCTGCACCGAATAAGCCACAATTATGATGCTCGTGATGAGCTCACACAGCCCAAGGTCGATAAGATGCGCTCCAAACGCGCCCTTAAAGAATTAATATGAATGGTTGACCTAAACTCCTCGGTGAAGAAGAGAGGGTATATGTAGTCCAAGGAAGGAAAGTGGCCAATTAGGGGGGAGGGGTCTGCGACCAAACCGGCGGTACGTCTGGCGGCGCCGGATCATGCGCCGGACGAACCGACAGCACCACCGGCGAACCAAACACTAAGCAAAAATGAACCGGCACCACGCTCAATATAGCAGTTCGGTATGGGGGTTCTCAAACCGACATCCCATGGTTCATTCCGGCAACACATCCAGTGGTGTAGGATTGCCCGCTGGTTTCATAGAGACCCTCAAACAATGCGATTTTCTCCTTCATCCTATGCTCTCTTCTAGTGGGTGTGATGGATATTTGGTGTTAGGATGTGTATAGGGTAATTTGGCATCCCCAAAGAGCTCATCAAGACCGTCCTTCTTCGTAGTGCGGTGTTTTCTATTTGACTCAAACATGAAAAGAGAGAAATACATAGAGAACACTGGCTCTTCTCTTGAATAGAAAATGGGGGGTCTCCTACCACTTTCCATCACTTGTGAACTAAAACCTTTGTAACCACTTGTAGGTTACATCAGTCCACACTTTATCTTCGGTGTTAATGTTAACCAAAATAGTGTTTATCAAGAATCAAATGTGTGCTAATCGCAAATAAAAAGTGCACTAGGTTTATTTTAAAATACCTTTTTAGAGTTCTTTCTTTCCTAATAGACTCTTAGAGCATCTCCACCGGTGCCCCCAATGGTCTTTGGGGGTTATGGCCTAAAAACGACTTGCATCTCCTCCGTCGGCAAGAGCTCGACGACGCTCACTTCGAGTACCTCCACGAGGTGGGCACGAACCCGACGATGCGGTCACGCGTGCCCGCCTCAAACAAGCTCGGTAGGAGCTCGACGGACAAAAGGCAATTTATCACTCTCTCAAGGAGTGAGCCTTGTTAAACCGCTACACCCGCTTAACGAGTTAGTCTTCCGCTTCCTCAGCCTCTAAGGCAAACCCTACCATCGCCGCCGCCACCTGTAGTTTAGTTTGGTTTGTTTAAGTTAAATTCCATTCAAGCTTTTGTAAAAAATCTAAATTTGAATGGAGTTTGAATTATTTAAAAAAAATGTTAAGTTGATCCTTGGTGGCGTCGGCATGGGCAGGCCACGCAAAGCTGCCTGCCGGGCACGAGTTGGAGGGCATAACCCCCGAACACCTTCCACGCTTCCCATCCCGCCGTCGCCCAAATGCCGCCGGCCAACCTCATCCGGACCAAATGGCCCAAGACCCTCACCGCCGAACACCTCCACCGTCTCGTCCGCGCCGAGCGCGACCCGCGCCGCGCGCTCGCCCTTTTCGACGCAGCCACCGCCGCGTCCGTCTCCACTTCCGCGCCGCCGGCCCCAATCCTCCCATCCCCTGACACCGTCTCCCTCCTCACCTCCCGCCTCGCCTCCGCCGGCCTCCTCCCCCTCGCCACCTCCCTCCTCTCCCGCTCGCGCGCTGTGTTTCCTTCCGCCGCCGACCTCGAGCCCCCTTTCCTCACCCTCCTCCGCGCTTTCTCACGCACCCACCACCCACTGGCCGCCCTCCAGCTCTTCCGCTCCGCCCCCTCCGCCCTCTCTCTCCCCCACTCCGCCCGCTCCTACACCGCCGTCCTCGCTGCCCTCGTCGCCCACTCCCACCTCCCCCTCGCCCAATCCCTCCTCGTTGACATGCGCGCCGCCGGCTTCGTCCCCACCACCGCCACCCACAATGTCCTCCTCAAGGCCCACTGCTCCGACGCCGCTGCTCCCATCGACGACGCCGTCCGCCTTTTCCGGAACATCCCCAAACCTGACGCCTGCTCCTACAACACCCTCATGGATGGGCTCTTCCGCCGCAGCCGCAGGGCCGAGGCCCAGGAGCTGTTCTCCGAGATGGTAGCAAATGACATTGCGCCTACGGTGGTTACTTACACGACTGTTATCAGTTGGCTCGCACGGGAGGGTAGCTTGGATGATGCACTGGAGATGTTCGATGAAATGGTGAGGAGAGGTATTGCACCGAATGTTGTTACCTATAGTTCTCTGATTGACGGACTGTGCAAGGGTGGGCGTGCAGCATCATCATTGGAGTTGCTGGATAGGATGGTCAAGGAGGTGAAGCCTCCAAATACAATCACATATAGCTCTGTGATCAATGGTCTCTGCAAGGAAGGCCGGCTGAGGGAAGCAATGGAGGTTTTGGACCGGATGCGTCTTCAGGGGAGGAAACCTGATGCTGGATTGTTCGGGAAGCTAATTATTGGGCTGTGTGATGCAGGAAGGCCTGTGGAGGCTGCAAATTATTTGGATGAGATGGTTCTTGCTGGCGTTCAAGCCAACCGGGTGACCTGGAGCTTGCATGTCAGGATAAACGATGCAGTGGTGACAGCATTATGTGCTAAGGGTGAAGTTGGGAGGGCTTTCAGGGTGTACCAGAGCATGAGGACTCGTGGCATTTCTACCGAGCCAAGTACTTTTCATCTCCTGGTCGAGTTCTTCTCCAAAAAGAACAATTTGGATAAAGCAGCTCATGTTGTGCTAGACATGCTGTCAGAGAGGTGCATCCCTGACATAGAAACATGGGATGTTATTATCAGTGGGTATTGGAGTAAGAAAAAGGTGAGGCAAGAAGCCGAAGAAATGTGGAACCAGTTAAGAGTTATCTGATTTAGAAAAAATGTGGTGCTACACTTGGCTAGTACATAACCAAAATGTGGTGCTACACTTGGCTAGTACATGCTCTCAGCAAGCTAAACTGTACCTCGAGGTCGTAACATGTTTCTCTTTCCATCATGGTGTTACACAAGCGAGAGAGTATTATAACCAAAATTGATACACGTCAGTGTTTCCATTTCCGGGATATGTGAAGTACTGAAGTTTATTACTATATGATTAAATTTTGATGAAGTTACAAGCAAGCTGGCAGTGTTCAGGTATGATGCGATGTTTGTCATATGTATTCTTATTTTTCATGTCTATGAGTACACTGCTTGAACTACTACATGAGTTGACTTATATTTTCTTTTGTTTCCTTCTGTCGCTAGCCTAAATTTTTGGGGTTTTTGTACGATTACTTAAAATCTCTATGCTATGAATTCAAGAATGTATTGTATGATATGATTTTGCAATTGGGAGACCAGATTGTCTTCTTTTCTGGGCATCTTAACTTCGGACAAAAAGAGCAAAACAAAGTATGACTACCTATATGTGTCGAGATTCAAGACAAAAGCAAGTTACAAAGTCACTTTTATCTGCCTAAACGTGTGTTTTACGCTCACTTGATCCTCAATAGCCAATAGTAGATTTATGTGCCAAAAAATGTATCCAATGTATTGTCCTGCATGCCACATAACCCGCAACTAGCATCTTATGTTAGTTACGTGTGCGAGTCATTTGCGTGTAGTGCAACCTGCAACCATTTCAACCATGCATTGTCCACTTGATTTGTATGTTGTGGTCAGAAGATGTTGGAACTCACATTGTTCAATGGAAATGATGGCTATGAAACTTGTTTGATGAGTTTAATTTCATGGTTAATATTTAAAAATAAATATTGTCAGGTTCTGTTGGTATATGAAATAAGTTCATGTTTAACTTTTAAAATGACTGGTATCTTTTGCTGTATAGAGTAGACGCTAAATTAAATGTGGAAGATAGATAATATGTACGAGACATATTATGCATACACAAAATAAGGTTGGGATTGTTGAAGATCATGTGTATCTTACATCGTTGTACAAAAATAGGTGTTGTATACTTCTGTTCTGCTATCCCGCTTAAGGAGCTTCAACCGTGTTTTATCAGCAGAAACCAGGGCGAATTAATATCTTGAAGACCCAAACTATTGTGTAGGCACTGGAAAGCCGATGCTATGGCAGGTTGTTGGGAAGCTGACAAATAGCATGCTTCCAATAACTCCAATAGCAATTGGTACTGTTGTGAGTACTTGCTTTGTATCCTCTGATGGTATTGGATAGAAGCAAGAAACCACATTTTGGTCAAACAGAGCTATTGCAACAAAAGTCATTGCCGAGACAGTTGCATGGACAAAGTCTAGGAATTTTATCTTGTATTCAACGGCAGCATGTGGATCAAGAGTAGTTCCACCATCAATGACCCACAGACCCATGAGCGTGGCAAACCCGTATCGTACCTTTCCTTTCTCATCCCTGAAGCTATCTGTGAAGCTAAGAACAAAGCATGACAGTGCACATAGTATCACGAGCCCTCATGTCATCACCTGATTCATGTCACCGCAGTGGCCTTGTTTTGCCAGGGTTGGAGCGAGGAGCTGGAAGGCAAGCACGGTGCCTGATGGAAGGAGCTTGGCAAGGTGCCCGGTGCTCTGGTATGCCTGTCCCATTGCTTTTTGCATGGGGCTCAAGCTGTTGGTGCCATCAGTTCTCTTCCACAGAAGAGGATGTCTCTGATCCTGCTGCAGTTCCACTTGTTGTTGGTGCCCTGTATGTTTGCTTCGTTATAACTGGTCTTGGAGGATCTTGTAACTAGAGAAGAGAAGATGGGGTTTGTGGCCCTCTACCAACGGAACGGAAGGGATTTGAAGAACCGAAGCTTGTGGCCTATTGCTGCTTTCTGCCCATTTTGGTTTGCCTTGCAAGAACAAGGGAGCGATAGATTGAGATATGGCCTTGTTTTGCCAGGGTGTGAGTTCATGGTTGTTTTTTCTGGCGAGAGATTGAGAGAAACATGGAGGAATTGGGGCGCTGCAGTTTCTCTGTTGCGTTCCAGCTATTGTAAACGCACGTTTGGGTAACAGAAGGGGAGCCATAGTTATTCTGGGTCCAATTTATGTTCAGTTATGTTCTGTGGTGGTTACGCAAGTGCATGCTGTCCTTGCTAGTACTAACTTATTATGCCCCAGGCTTCCGTTTGCGTAACCTGGAATTGGACACTGACGTACCATATCCTTGCTACTCTGGGTCCAATTGGAGTAAGTTATTATGACGGTCTGTGTTGCCATGTGTGGCGATGCAACTGCAGTAATCGCCACCCATCACGGTCTATCAGAACAAACACTCTAGTCCAGCTGATTTGTGCATGAGCCATCGGTAACCGACTGTGATATTTTAGATTATGTGTGTTAGAATTACACTAACAGAAATTCTGTAAGTTTTTTGCTGATTTATAAGTTAATTATACTGAGTTTAAGGCCTCCATCAGTTTCATTTACTGATGGATCCATTGCTTGAGACCCTTAAGTTCTTGGGTATGTTTGGTACACGCCTAAAATTAGTTGTGCCACAATCTGCAAGTCCGTGCTGAATGGTTCTCCTGATTCATCGTAACAACGTTGGCTATAGTTGTTGCTTGTCAACCGTATGGTACACATGTCATACAGTCGTGGCGGCCATTTTGTTCGTCACAGTTTATGGCAGCCACAATTTAACTACGATTAACTGTGCCAAATTTAGTCACGAACTAACTATGCCAGTCATCTTTTTTGTTACGATAGGCTCTGGTATTTTACAGTAGGTTAAGTTTTTTTGCTAGGCGTAAACTGCATTGGTTTATTCAGAAAATAGACCAGATTCAATAAACCGAAAATAACATGCAAACAAGATATCCATGATGAAACTAAAAGTTTCGTGAAAGGCTCCTCAAAGTTGCGATCTCTAGCTTCACCTCTGCCATATCAACTCTCTACTATGTCCTAGAAACATAGTCATGGAGACCGAGATCTGAGGATGGACAATGATGGTTCGAGTCTGGGTGGTGATGAGGAATTGGCTAGATGACTTGTGAATTGGAGCAGTGACATGCAAGTGGGGGCGACTGCATAGGAGAGGTTCATGGTCCTAACTCTTAGGGTGAAAACCCAGGGTCTGATCTTAATTGGTTGTTGCCTGGCAATGACCTTGTTGAAGGTATTGTTTTGAGAGCGCAGACTTTCTTTAAGGTGAAAACCTAGATCTTTGATTGGGCAATTACGGTGTTTGTACGCTGTCCCCTTCTTGGAGGCATCATTTTTGAAGAAGCTGGACTTCTGGTGTTGTCTTGGTGGTGGTAGTACTGCTGTTTCAATAGATGAGTCACTGTAGCGGGACTTTTCTTTTTTGTAATTTTTCTTTTTTTTTGGGTACGTCTAAGCAGCAACCGGTGGCTGGTTAGTCAAAACCAGCCATCGCTAAATTAGGAAAGTATTTCCCATCTTCATGAATCTGAAATGGAAAGAAATCCCCCGGCGCACCATGCGCTCCTGACTAGGTCCCCCAGGCGCGCGTGTCTCATGCCTCTACTCGCGAGCCAAAACCAAGCGGCCAACCACTCTCAGACTCTCAGCCACCCTGTCCTAAACCATGTGACACCCACACACTTCTCCCTCTTTTCTTCCTCTACACACTTAGATCTCCATTAAATCTGTAATTTTCTTCAGGTTGCCATTAAAGTAGCTTGGATTCAGAGGAAGTAAAAAAAAGGAAATCAGATGACACAACCCTAACTTCCCTTCCGTCTGCCCTTGACCTTCTTCTCTAGGTCTTATTTTACATCTAGATTATGATCTCGATGTACTATGGTTCTTGAACAAATCATGAGCACCTCTCTTCCAAAGATTTCCTTAATCTTGGTCCACCGTCCACACCACCCACGTGCTTTATAACTAGGGATTTTCTCCAACATCGAGAATGGTCCCTACAGACCAAAATCAGCCAAGAAATTACAAAAGTGCCATTAGTAACTTGTTTCTACCCCATGTTCAAAATATCAACGAACCATGAAGATAAAAATTTACTGGCTATATATAGAACTCAAAAAGGTCATGATCAGTTGACATGAAAGTTATAAAACAGAAAAAATACTCCAACAAGAAATAAATAAACGGTTGCTATCTTATAAGAAAATGGTTGTTGCTTACTTCAAGCACAACCCTTGCTCAGATTCATATTTCTCCCAATCCCTAAATGCGTAACTAATCTATTGTTTCTAATCAGAAAACAATACAATTCCTTGCAGTATTCCTCTTTTTTTGCAAGCTCCAGCGAATCTATCCGGGATAAAAACTAGAGAGCAATTATTGCAAGATAAGTTGTAACTTAGCTACACCTAAAAAGCTACTATGTATTCTGAAATCTACAATGTAGTCATATGTATAACCTCACGAACGTGTGCAAGTAACACAAAAATTACTCCTACAAAATAGTAGGGGCGATCCTACGCCTACAAAGGTTTCGGTAGCAACATAAGTGAAACAAAAAATGTAGCTTATCTCCATATGGAAAACAACTACGTAATCTGATAACTACAACTTAGTTCATGACAAACTACGACTTTCCGGCATCCGAAAAGCGACTAGGTGATCTGAAACCTATAACTTAGTAGATCCAAAACCTAAGAACATGGAAAATAACCGACAAATCCCCCTAGAAACAGTTTGGTTGGACTGCACTTCAGAAGGATAAAAAAACAACAAAGTGACACCAAAAAATGCAACTTAGTAAGATAAAAAAATACTCAGGAAAATGTGGACAAGAAATTCACTAACCTACAACAACCCATTGAAAAGGAAAACTGTAAATCAAAGAGATAAAAAACAAAGGGTCTGGAGATGCAATCAACTTAGCACATGAGAAAGAAACAACTACATCATTGTTTACAAATGCTATGTAGCACGTCTGTGAAGCAAAGAATTTACTTGATAAATGCAACTTAGAAAATGTTTGAAGGATAACTTAACTGTATGCAAAATACAACTTAGACCTTGCGTGAAAACAATAATACCAATTTACTATGTGAAGAATCAATTTACCATGCAAAAGTGCGACTAGCTCGTGCACGAAAACAAATAATAGTGCGACTAGCTCGTGCATGTAAATACAACTTAGCACATACGTAAAACAACAATGTACTATCTACAAATATAACTTAGCAAATATGTGAAAGAATAATTTACCTATGCAAAATGCTACTTAGCTCATGTGTGAAAACAATAAACTTGTTTATAGATACAACTTAGCACATAAGGGAAGCAACAATTTACAAAAAAAAAAATCGACAACTTAGCACATATGTGAACCAATAATTTACTGTCTACATATGTAACTTAGGCTACATAAACAATGCAACTTAGGCTATAACAGAAGACAACTTGGGCTATAGTGAAAACAAGTGAATAAGACAACTTGGGTTATAGTGAAAACAAGTGAAGAAGACAACTTAGACTATAGTGAAAACAACTTGGGCTAATTTTGGCTGCAACTTAGACTATAGTAAAAAGACAACTTAGGATGGAAGTACAAAACTACAGAAGATTTTTTAGGGTGAGAATATGCAGGACTAGAGACCATCAGCACCAAATATTTGTTATAATAAAAGCATAATGACCATAAACATAATATTTAGGTACACAAGAAAACATAACGCTTGAACCTTACGGTCGTGCGCAAGGAGCCTTTACCGCTTCTGGTGCATTTGGTGCAGCCATGGGATGTGGAGGTGTGCCTACATTTCTTTTAGGCGAAGCCACGCTAGGCTTGGATGCGGCGTTTGGACACCCATTGTGTGCAGCTATTGGTTGCTGATACCATCAAGAAACAAATGGATTATTGTGGAGGTAACACATCTCATTTACTCCAAAAGGAAACTATTGGATCCTCCCTGTTACATACATGTTGACTGACTTGTATTTGAGGTGCAAGGCGGTTCCCTCCACCTTATTCAGGTTCCTATCGACTGTAAGTAGATGTTTGAGTACAAAACCTAAAAAAGGTAGCAACCAAATATCAACTTAGTGCAACATGTAAACACTTGATACAAAGTAAAGTTTGAGTTTGCTATGAATCCCAGCTTAGTTTAGAAACAAAGAGGGTAGTGAAGCAGAACACGCCGGCAGACAACTCTACATGGTCTCTGGTACAACTTAGGCTAGAGTTGAAAAACAACTTAGGCTAGAGTGAAAACAATTGTATGAAAAAACATGGTAAATAAGCTTGTACATCAAATTTTAGGCTACATAAAAATGCAAGATCTCCCTGCTACATCTTAGGATACATAACAAATGCAACTTAACTAATTTGAAGACAACTTAGGCTAAAGTGAAGACAAAGGATAAATTGAAAATTTCTGATGCGACCTCGGTGCTTACCAAGGTATCTACTACGTCCCTTCCACATATATTTCCTAGCCAGAACCTGATTCGCTGAAACAAAGCTAGGCGGAAGAATCAAAATTTAGTGGCCAAGTTGCGGCCGGTTCCACGTCAAGAGAATAAAGCAACTAGTCTTCTAGAACTAGAGTCGATGGCTTCTCTATCTTGTTTAGGTCCATGTTGGATGGGATGGGTAGGTACTAATCGGGATGGACGACTTTTCAAACAAGCCTACTGAAGAGCTTCAAAGCAAAGCGAACTCGTAAAAGCCATTTTCGGACGTGCCTAGCCAGCAAATGGGGGTTGGTTAGTACAATCTACCCACATTCGTATAAACAAAGTTCCCCCGGCCCACTAACCCGGTAAAATAAAAAGAATCCCAGCGCACTCGACCAGATGACCACAGGCGTGCGCTACCCCCAACTAGTGCTCGTGCGCCATCTACTCACCACCCCAGGCTGCAACCTCCCCTCCCTCCCGCTACACACACACACGTACACACTGTATGACCCTATAGCCAAAACCATGTCAAACAAAAACTTAATAGGAACCTTCGGGAAGTCGGTAGTGAGCACTACTGGAAGCATAATTAGTCAAACATGTCCAACAAAATGGCGTTTGAGTAACAGAGAACAACACTAATCATGCATCTCAGCTTGCGAAATATGTTTCACTTATATATCCCTTAGATGGGGATAGAGGTGGACCATAGTCGCTGGTATCTGGTCCTGGTTGATCATACCCGTTGTCGCCCCCATCTCCATACATCATACATGACTTGGCATCCTCCTGAAGAAGTTGCAGCAACAAAGAAATGTGTTTAAAATCTCTGATATCACTAGATGATTTCTCATGAAAGTAGTGGTTTATAAAGAGCTTCATCAGGTTCGTGGTAAACATGGATTGCATTTAGTCATTTTACGGGTTGGTTGTGCACAGGTGTATCATTACCGAATAAATATCAAATAAAAGTGGAGTAGACGTCTTGGTGGGCATGTGAAAGCACACTTTAAGAACATAGAAAATCAATTTAAAGAGCAATTACTGGCTATGCAACTTAATTAAATTTTGGGATATCTTAAACTACTTAGTAATTTTGGATGATGAAACATTGGTTAGTCGAATGACCAACTTATCAACTTCGCAAAGTAACTTAACTAGGTTGGCAAAACAACTTGATAAAAAGAAGGACGATGGATCAAAATAACACCAACTTAATAAGGAAGCAATATGCAATTTAGGCTAAGACATTTGATCAACTTTTAACATTCACTGCATATGGTTAGTGGTTCAGCCTATCAACCACTTCCTTAATGCCTAAAGTTCAGAAACGTAACTCGATTTCTGAAATCCCTAGCATTCCTACACCTAAACAAAATTTAATACAAGGAATAGACTTAGAATAAACGAGTATCATAGATAGTTGAACGCGTCAGGAGGGATTTTAGTCAACGGGTCAAACCAAACGTAACCTGAATCGCACACAAGCATCGCATCTCCACCTAAACAAGCAACCTAAGCGAAACTGGGGAGAGAATACACAAACTGCTGAAGGCGAGTCTGTAGCAGGCGACTACGCATGTCTGAATGATGGTCTTCTCCTGCTTGGTGAAGGGCTTGGAGACGATGCCGAACCTGGTGAGCGCGGCCGTCCAGGTCCGCACGAGGAAGTAGCCGAGCAGCCTCGCTGCAACCGTTGAGGGAAGGGATGATCCCCACCGTGAGGTTGAGCTTGTGTGTGGTGAGGCATAAGAGCAACCCCAGGATGGCGCTCACCACTATTCCGCGCACCATCAGCTGCTCCGGCCACGGCGACACCGCCTCATCCCCGGCCTCCGTCGACGGCGCGCCGCCGCTGTGCCGGTGAGGGGGGCCCGGTCGGCTCCCCGACGTGTGCCTCGGATCCCATCTTCCAGCGAACCTAGTGCCGAGGCGGGGCCTCCTCCCTCGGATCTCCCTCTCCGACAACAATCTCGACGCCCTCCCTGCGCACGCCTCGCTCTCCGGCGACGAATTCGGAGCAATCTTCTCTTTGTCAAAAATCTCCACGAGGCAGGCGGAATGGGGAACACCCGCTGGGGGACGGGGGAGAGAGAAGTGTGGAGAAAGGCAGTGGCCCTCAGGTGGATTCTGTCGAGGCGGTCACGCGCGAGCTTCCCGGATCGCGTCGACCAAGTCCGATCGGACGGATAGAAAACGGTGGCTCGTTTTGACAATCTGGCCACCGAGCACGATTTAGCACCTGGGTTTTTTTTTGGCTGTGTCAATCCGTGTAGCCGCTAGGGCAATGCGTTGTTGCGGAGGCTGCATGTAATTGGTATCATCTGATATTAATATATGCTTCTTTTCCAAAAAAAAAATCTCAGAAACATGCACAAGCTGAATTAACCTTCAAGGTTGAAGAGCGCCTGTACCTAATAGGTGAGTGAGACCTAAGGTCGTTGAATGTGCTTTGTCCCAGGATACACCATTTGCAAGGCAACTTATGTAAGCGTGTTGATCCGTCTCCGAATTATTCATGAAGAATACCTAGAACACAAAAAATCATAACGGAGAGCCTTCAGCCAAACAACACTTAGACACTATCATCGTTGCAATCAAGGCCAAGGCAGGCCGAGCACCGACGATCGGCAAGACCAGAATGCCGTAGGATCACCGGTGTCATACGCGTTGATGTTGATCATGCCGACCTAACCGTGTGACTTTTATTTCTATACGACCCCGTCTTCACCGTTACTAAGAACACAAGAACATTGCATAGTAAGTAAAACCAAATCTACTCCCCGGCATCAACATGTGGTACCTCTTGCCTCTTGGTGGCCGAAGACTAAGGGCATGTTTGGTAGCCCGGGTCAGCTCAGCTATTCCCATCTCAACTGAGATTTTTTGCAAATTTCGTGTTTTGTTAGACCGGCTCGGCGAAACGGGCAGTGTCCAGTTCACCCGGAAAATGCCCCTCGGCCCTTCCCGAGAGAGAAGCTTGATTCGAGCTTCCCAACTCGGCAGGGCTGGACTCGCCCGAGAAACCAGCCCCGGGCGTCCACGCACCCGCGCGTCGCGCGTAGGGGTCTTAGACCTGCAGCCTCATTTCCCCCAAGCCCGTCTCTCTCACTCGTCTATCTCCTGGGACACTGCCACCGTCGGCCTGTGCCTCGATGCCGGCCTCCGCGTCCTCGACGCCGCCTGGCCCTGTCACCCGCCTGCCCGCCATCCGCCCGCACGCCATGTCGCCCTCCTCCTCTGCCGCCTGGCCCCGTCGCCCTCCCAGACCTTCCTCACGCGCCAGCCCCTCCCCTCCTCATCTCCCGTCACCTCTAGCCCGGTGCCACCGACGAGGAGCTCCTAGACCGCGCCGACCGCCGCCTCCGGCTCAGCGACCACCGCCACCTCCGGCTCAGCGACCACCGCTGACGCCCCGTGTACCGGCGACGAGGAGGGATCCGCTCCCAGCACATCGTCTTGCATACAAGGGCCTGATTGATTTTTAGATGTTTTGTTTAGGGACCTTGGTGCAACAATTTGGACCTCTCTGCTATTATTTTGTTTTGGGCCAATCTCCACCCATACGGAGCTACCAAACAAAGTATCAATTCAGATTCTCCCAACACATACGGGCTAACAAACACACCCCAAAATCTCAGGACAGCTTGTATGAGGCCAGATATCTCTAATGGAATAGTGAATTCGAAGTGACACAGTCTACCAAACACACCCGTCTTTGGTAGCCCGGGTCAGCTCAGCTATTCCCATCTCAACTGAGATATTTTGCAAATTTCGCTGTTTGTTAGACCGGCTCGGCGGAACGGGCAGTGCCCAGTTCACCCGAAAAATGCCCCTCGGCCCTGCCCGAGAGAGAAGCTCGATTCGAGCTTCCCAACTCGGCAGGGCTGGACTCGCCCGAGAAACCAGCCCCGCGCGTCCACGCACCCGCGCGTCGCGCGTAGGGGTATCAGACCCGCAACCTCATTTCCCCCAAGCCCGTCTCTCTCACTCGTCTATCTCCTGGGACACTGCCGTCGCCGGCCTGTGCCTCGACGCCGGCCTCCGCATCCTCGACGCCGCCTGGCCCTGTCACCCGCCTGCACGCCATCCGCCTGCACGCCCTGTCGCCCTCCTCCGCTGCCGCCTGGCCCTGTCACCCTCCTCCTCTGTCGCCTGGCCCCGTCGCCCTCCCAGACCTTCCTCACGCGCCAGCCCCTCCCCTCCTCATCTCCCGTCACATCCGGCCCGGCGCCACCGACGAGGAGCTCCTAGACCGTGTCGACCGCCGCCTCCGGCTCAGCGACCACCGCCGACGCCCCGTGTACCGGCGAAGAGGAGGGATCCGCTCCCAGCACATCGTCTTGCATACAAGGGCTTGATTGATTTTTAGATGTTTTGTTTAGGGACCTTGGTGCAACAGTTTGGACCTCTCTGCTATTATTTTGTTTTGGGCCAATCTCCACCCATACGGAGCTACCAAACAAAGTATCAATTCAGATTCTCCCAACACATACGGGCTAATAAGCACACCCAAAATCTCAGGACAGCTTGTATGAGGCCAGATATCTCTAATGGAATAGTGAATTCGAAGTGACACAGTCTACCCAACACACTGCGGACACATGCTGAAGAAAGGAGTTCTTCTCCCGCCGGCTAGGGTTGGTCCAGACAAGGAAGTTGTAAATGGGCCGACCTGACCTCATACGTGAAAATAAAGGTCCAGCCAAAACAATGTAGACGGTCATACATACAAAATTTCAAACAACACGTGTACCGTCCTCGCCCATCTTCCTTTTTCTTTGTGATGAAAAACTCCTCGGCAATCTTCAGTGGGACAATTCAGACAAAGATCCATTGTTCCATGCATGCAGCCATGCATAAAGATGACATAGGAACAATCCACTTTAGGCTCCGACAAGCAATGAACTTACTTTTCCCTGGGGACAAGCCTGCACCTCCCCTGCAGGAGCTGCTTTGCCGAGAACACGAGCAAGCTTGCACACTTTGCATAGCATAGTATAGCATCGGAAAATCAATATGGAGCATGGACTCCATGGTGGAATTTTTGAATTTTTCAGAAAACATATAATATTTTCAAAAAAAATCTTCTGTAGCTAACAATAAGAAATATAAGTCTGCACATTTTTAACAGCAAATACTTTGTATTTTTGGCGCAGAAAAATAGATAAATATGACAAATTCTGAAAAAACTTAGACCTATCAAAGTTGCACTGTTTACGCCTAGATTTGAATTTCTATCTTTTGCCAAGGCCAAAAAAGTCTTTTCACATGATTTTTTGCACGCGTATTACAAATCACCATCTACATCCTTGTTTTTTTTGAATATTTTTAACCTTTAAATTTAAATTTTTCAAAAAAAGATAAAGTTCGCCATGGTGGACGTCCACCAAATCGACGCTTCTAGCATAGCATGTAGGAGTACTATAGTGCTACTCACCTCGCCTCACCTGAAGTCTTGGAGTCTTGGGAGGTACACTGCAAAGTTGCTGATATATCAGACAGCATACGGCTTTTAATCATGTGATTCCTTCTTTTTCATCCTTGTTGCATCATGGCATGAGAATGATGACATGCAAGGAACTTTGGTTTAGCCAATCACCTAGAGGTAATTAAAATACGCGTCTCACATATAACACATGCGCATTGGGTTTCCTTGGCATATATATAACTTTGATTTTCTGAAAAGAATGAAAACTTGGCATACCATATCTATGTCCTTTAAAAATATTTGTTTATAGGGCCACAAAATTGAGCTTAGTTCTTCACAGTAGGTATGTCATATCCATGGAAAGATCTACCATGAGTCAACGGTGTACATTTTCTGCAAAAAGTTCCATATATATAAGTACTGTCCATGTATCACTTGTGGTATTTTTTAGGGTCCTATTAGTAGCCAAGAGCAACCAACTGAAAGGACAGAGATTGTAACCTAAGGTGGGTGAATATTTTCTATAAATTTTATTTTAATTATTTAGAAATTTTAGGCTTTGCGGATAAATAAAGTGGCCTAATGCAAACTAGGTGAGGTATCCTATATGATGATACAAGAACTTCAAACACGAAGGGTATCACAAATTAAACAACACCCGTAAAGAGCTCGGATAAAAATAACCGAGGTACCCTAGAGACGAAAATCTAATCCCGTGTTTGCTCCCTTGGGGGAACTATGTCACCATTAGAGAGATGTTAGAATCCACAAAGGGTTCTCAAGCACCATGAAGGCTCACTTCTTCTCCCTGAGACTCCTCCATGAAGTAGGAGCTCAATCACTAGTGGTAGGCCTTGAGGTGGCCTCCAAACCCTCACAAACTTTTCATGTGGCAAATCACAAGCCAAATGCCTTTGGGCGACCCTAGCGCACCCCCCCCCAAGGTTTCCCACAAACCCAAGAGTAACAAGCTAGCTTAATAAACTCAAGGGGGAATGCTGTTTGGCTTGGTAAGATTATAGATCAGAACCTCCTCTTCCTTTTCCACAAAGCGATTTTTATTTGTTTGGGGGGAAATGGTAGATCCTCAAGATTTTGTATTTCAAGAATGGTGCGAGAGAGATAGCTTCAAGGTATGTAAAATGAATGTTTTACTTAACCCTTCAAGGAAGAAGAAAGGTCTTTTATAGATCAAGGGGGAAAACTAGGCGTTTGGGAATTTCTCTACGTGTCTTCCTGTATTAAGTCCATACCAACCCACACACCGAGCGCTCTAGTTCCTGAACCAGTCAAACGGGTGGGCCAGACCGACATGGTCGGTTCACACCGGCGCTGCACGGTGTGGAACCGACCAAGCCATGACAACCAGTGGAACCGGGTCAGGAACCAGAACATGCAGAGAAACTCCAAGCAGGTTTTTCCAAAGTACTAACTCTTCTCTCTTTTTGTGTGATGGTATATTTTGGTGTTAGGATGTGTATCTGGCGATGGTCTCCCCATCAAGCTCATCAAGATCACCCCTCTTAAAATTGTAGTGTTTCCTATTGACTCAAAAAGAGCATCAAGCAAAAATAAGTGGAGCCAAAGCAATGCACTTGTTACTAGCTAAGTCCCTTTTATGATAAAACAATAGAGGTGGAAACATGTTTCTATTGCACTATATGTTGTAGAAAGATGAGTATTGTTGAGCGAGTGGCGTATCACCTAGCCAAATATTCTATTGGTACGTCGGAAGCGTATCTCTGAACATTGAAGTTTATTATTTTAATATCTCATATATTTGCATAATTTCATGAGTTACCACCATAATTTTTATTGATTTATGGGATTTCCCACGAATTTATAATTGAGAAGTATTCAAGATCGTATAGATCAGTTTGTATCGTATTTCCAAAGAAAAAAGGAAAATTGCTGGCACTAATACGCATAGGGGTAGTTATAACAGTCTGGCATAAGATGGTTCCTTGTGAGGAAGACCCTATGATCATACCTGACGCCGGTCTTTTTTTTGTTCATTTTGATTGATTGCAAAGAGAGTGCATGATTCTCAATGTAAAAAAGCCCCACAAGTGGGTGATCCGGATCCATTGCTGCACTTCCCTAACCAAAGAAGAAATAACACGTGTATCGCCCAGGCATAAGGGGCATGATGACTTGGCCTCATTCTCTCCTTTCTCTGGCTTAACACCGGCGGTGTAACGACTGCCCCACTATCTCCGACATGGACCCGGTGAAACTGAATTCTCCGTGAATATGCGGAGTACCAACGACAGACCCCTAGGAATCAGGAAACCATAGTTTTTCATATTTTTTACTTCGAGGAAGCTTCTGGACCTCAAATGCACCAGGGATTTTGGCACGTAACCATTTATTGGAATACGATGTCTCCGAGATTAATAAGTACACGAGATGACACTTGAAGGGTCGGGACCCACCCTCGATGCGCCTGGTGGGTCTAGGAACTCTAGGAGGGGATCTCTCCCCTCACCCATCTAATGGCTTTGATTCTTGTAGCACCCCGGGTAAAACCACTACTAGAAAATCGCTATTATTTTTATTATGCGCCTCACCATGACATCATCATGCATCTGTTTGATAAAAACTATTTTACAAAGGTCTATTTTGCTTTTGCAAACACCCCGTCTTAATTCAAATCAAACTTCGGTTGTACAGATATTTTGTTTTGACTAAATGATTTACAAAAGTTCTTTGAAATAAATGTATAAATAAAACCCTAAATATTTTAATTGGGGAAGGCAGCCAAACCAGGCCAAACCGGCCACCTCCATTCTAGCCTAGACCAAACCCTAGAAACCCTAAACCTAAACCTAATCCTAAACCCCCACCTACCCACCCTGCCGCACGCCACACCATCCCTCCACCCCGCCGCCGCTTGCACCCCGCACACTACCCCTTCCCCTGGACCAAACACTCACCCAGTACACGACACACCGCCCCTAGCCCTGTCTCTCTCTCTCTCCCTGGCCCCACCACCCGACCCCGTCCACCAACCGCCCACCCCGCCTGCGTCCCTGGGCCCCACCCCGACGCTCCCTCGCTTCCGTCTGTGTCGCCCTCAACCCCGCGTTCTCCTCCCTCGCGATCCCCTTCTCCCCTGGATCTCATCGTCCGCCGCCACTCCCCCTGGCGCTCATCGACCTCCGCTTCCTCTGGGCCGCCAAGATTCCCCACCGCCTGGCGAGCGTCGGCCTTCCCTTCTCGCATGGCGTGGCCCTGCAGCAGCCGGCCTCGGCCTCCCGAGCACCGCCGCAGCTCCTCCAAGCCCCGAGCACACCACAGCCTGGCCTAGGGCCCCGACGCCGGCCTACCTCGCCTTCCCCTCTCCGCAGCCACCGCCTTGCACGCCCTCGGGCTCTCATCCGCCCCGGAGGCCTCCCCGAGGCCGCCCCTGCTCTGAACCACCGACTGCTACCGTCCTCACCTCCGCCCCGCCAGCGTCCGCCTGCGCCGCAACTAGTCGCCCTCGCGCACCGGCGATGCACCTCTACCACCGTCGTGACCCTGCCTCTCCGCGTGCCCCGTCTGCAAAGCTTGCCACCGCCTCCTTCACCACGCTTCCTCTTCTCAGCCGCCCGCCTCGACCCGTGTCCGCAGAGCACTGCCGCTGGGAGATCTGTTGCCCCGCCGTACTCCCTCGACTCCGTGGCCTCGCCTTTTCCCGGCTTCCTCCAGTGCGCGTGGGTGTCTTCCAGTTCAAGCGCCTGGTCGTGTCGAGGCCTGTTTGTCCTAGGGCCCAAGGTCATGTGGTTGTTTTCCTGTAGGTGCTAGTAGCAACATTCGAGCTTGTTTCCATCAGGAACACATCTATCGATGCCATGTAGGAGCCTTCTACTAGGTCATGCTTTGATCTGTGAAGCCATACGAAGGCCACACCGACGCAAGCTCACCGTGTAAACCAGATCCGACGGCCGATATCCCTTCCATGGAACCCGAAGTCGCCAAGTTCTCCTTCATGGATCCGAATCCGATCCTGGACCTGAAGACCGATCCCCGAACCCTCGGAGCCACCAAGATCGTCGAACCCTAATGTGTGACCCCTATCCGAGACCCCTCATATTTTTACAATATATGATATTGATCTTGTTGCATATTAAATGAACATGTTTGCATACATAGTGTGGGTGTTTGGAGGTATCTAGATGATTCACCTAAATTAAATATAGAGACCATATGCGGACGAATCTAGTCTAATAGTGGTTCCATCTAAATTTGTGTAGCAAACCGATGCCATGTTCCGACTTGTTAAGACAACATTTAAATTGCGGGGTATCTAAATAATATGAAATATTTAATTAAATGTCGGGACCCGGTTCCGCTTAATATTGCCTAATTGCATCGCACCTTTTCCATGTCATACATCATACATGCATCATGCCGATCTTTTGCCGTAGTAATAAATAGTGCATCCGGCGTTTATTCTAGTGCTTTGCTTCTTCACGGATTAGGCTGATGAGTTGATGCGAGTGTCGACCCGATCTTCGGATGAACCTTCGACAATGTTTTTCAGGCGAGCAATCTCCCCCTTTCTACCTATCTTACTTTTATAGTATTTATTCCCTCCTGTTGATCTATTGCTATCTGTGTTGCGATGCTCTAGTTTTCGTACCCGTGATATCCCTTGCAGCCTTATATTACCTTGGACACATCCTATTACCTGTTGTTTGGTAGATAGTTGGACTTGCGCGTCGTAGTCGCTTGCTCAAGTGCTGTTGCGTGTCGTCAAGTACCATAGTTGCTGGAGTAATGCCGCATGTTTAATGTTGGAGATGATCATGGCTTTAATTACCGTTTAATAACTAAAATTGAAGTAGGTAAATGCAGAGGCACCGGTGGGTAATAGACAATATTTGGTTTTTAACCGCTCACTGGTGTCCCGTAGGACCCCGAGTTCTTGACACCTGTTCCGAGATCGAGCGCGCTAACCACAGGTGGGGTGTGTGGGCACCCCCATCGATTAGTACCTGATTTCAAAGTACTGTACCGGGGGCCACAAAGTAGTTTGGGGCTTTATTACTATCATGTACTTATGCCATGCTTTACTGCTTTATTTATGATTGCGCGTGGAGCGCCTGTACTGTTTAGGAACAAATGTGGAATATTTTCGCGGTATCGACAAGCCTAGTCACACTTTCGGGTTCCCAGTCGTTTACAGCCATTGTCACAAACCCTGGGTCCGTCTCGGAGACCGGTCGACTTCGTTACGGGTAGCTTAGTGGGGTGGCCCCCATGTGCTTGCTTTGGGTCTGGGAAACGTCGTGTCCGAAACCCCGTCGACATACCGTTGGGTGTATGTTTTGTGATCTTGTACCTACCTGATCTGACAACAAGGGTGTAGGTGCGTGTGAAAACTTTGGTGCACCCCTGCAGGGTTAAATCTTTTCGAGAAGCCGTGTCCGCGGTTATGGACGACTTGGAGCACAGTATCTCGATCATAGACAACTATAACTAAAAAGTAGTGCTATAAATTTGACTTTATAATGACTAGTAATTAGCTGCACTATAATGGAATGGCTAAATAAAAGTGCCAACAATTACTGTTTTGGATTGTCACCTGCTACCATTGTATCTGACTAGTAAGTATTGCAACTACAACGGAATGGCTAAATAAAAGTACCAACAACTGCTGGGTTTTGGGATGCCTCATGCTATATGTAACTGATTAGTAAGTACTACAACTATAATGGAATGGTTAACTAAAACTGCCCACTGCTTATTATATCAGGATGACTCATGCTATCTATATCTGACTAGTAATTGCCGCAACTATAACGAAATGAATAAAATTGCCAACTGTGTGAGTTCCTCAGTTGACTTCCTCGGTTGGTATCGAGGGGGAATACCAGGATGGGTATGTTTGGTGTTAGAATCAGGTTGTATCCGAATAAGTCTTTTTTATCCCTATCTGATAGTCGCCAGTTGTATTGAGTCTCTATAGGTTGTTTAGTGCATGCTGCGCTGCCGCTTCAGTCCACCATACCTATGTAGGCGAGGACCGCCGAATTCTAGTCTCGCCGTGTACTGGCCTCAGTACTGACCGCTCTCTTTTTCCTTTGCCCTTTGTCGACACCCCTTTTGTTTAAGCAGGTTTTGAGATCGACGTCATTAGCAGGGTTACCCTTCCGGCTTGGCCTGGGCAGGGTTATGGACGCCATTGGTTATTCTTCAGGGCTCTTAGCCCCATTTGCATCTTGTCCGTACTCGGACGCTGTATCGTTTTCAAGGTGTTTTGGATCTTTGTACCGTATATCTGTATTCTTGACTCATTAAATCGTTGTTGTATATATATATTTTGTGGTTTCCATCGTGGACTATTGTGTAATGATATTACTTCGTTTTCTACCCGCACGAAAGTGCCTGGTGGGCACCTTTGAATCGTTTCTATGCGGGTTTGGCGGGAATCGCTGAAACTTGCATAGGGTCGATTCTGAGGGTGTTACAGAGTGGTATCAGAGCTCAGCAGTTGCGATACCCCACTGGTCCAGCCTGTAGGATAACCTAGCTAACGGACGTTATAGAGTGTCAAAACTATTTTGAAAAAATCGGTTGGATAGATCTGATTAGGTCTGCTTTTACTTCTTACCCCTCTGCTATTCTCCTCTTATCTCGACGTGTTTTGAATCTGCTCTCTTACCTTTTCTTCGAGTCCAGGATTTCTCGTGGTTGGGTTTTCCGTCGTACCTTTAGGGTTTCGCTTCCATCCTCTTGTAACGGTGCTTCAACATTCGGCATTCATGCTATCGGATGAATCTTTCATCTATTGTACCTTTCAGTGGACTGAAAATTCACTAAATTTTTTCTTTCTATCCTCCGATGTTTTCCGATACGACGAAGTCATCTACATCAGATCTGATGAGAATGTCCACCCCTCCTTTGTTTCCGAACCTTGTTTGTCGAGATCTTCAGTCTGAATTCCGAGAGTTGGTTGCATAATTTTACCATTCATGTGCAGAGTAATGCTTTGGGTGCGCGATGGACTGATCACCATCCGACTACTCTTATCATTCGCTCTTGTGCATTGAGTTGGTGGATCAAGCAATTTTACTCCTTCCATGGAAGTTAGAGGTCGCTTATCTTTTGATACCTCTACCTTCGTGTTTGTCCGGAGTGTTCCCTCAATGGACGTGAGCCCCGACCCTTGTTGGTGGTGTCGCCAATTTCAAGAGGAAGGAGGAACCCTCGTTAGTGGTGTCGCAAGGATCTACACGAAGCGAGAAGATTCAAGTCATCGGCTTTCTTCCCCGTACTAGGAGGCGGATCTCGAGGGCGAGATCCATTGTTAGTGGTGTCGAATTGTAGCACCCCGGGTAAAACCACTACTAGAAAATCGCTATTATTTTTATTATGCGCCTCACCATGACATCATCATGCATCTGTTTGATAAAAACTATTTTACAAAGGTCTATTTTGTTTTTGCAAACACCCCGTCTTAATTCAAATCAAACTTCGGTTGTCCAGATATTTTGTTTTGACTAAATGATTTACAAAAGTTCTTTGAAATAAATGTATAAATAAAACCCTAAATATTTTAATTGGGGAAGGCAGCCAAACCAGGCCAAACCGGCCACCTCCATTCTAGCCTAGACCAAACCCTAGAAACCCTAAACCTAAACCTAATCCTAAACCCCCACCTACCCACCCTGTCGCACGCCATACCATACCTCCACCCCGCCGCCGCTTGCACCCCGCACACTACCCATTCCCCTGGACCAAACACTCACCCAGTACACGACACACCGCCCCTAGCCCTGTCTCTCTCTCTCTCCCTGGCCCCACCACCCGACCCCGTCCACCAACCGCCCACCCCGCCTGCATCCCTGGGCCCCACCCCGACGCTCCCTCGCTTTCGTCTGTGTCGCCCTCAACCCCGCGTTCTCCTCCCTCGCGATCCCCTTCTCCCCTGGATCTCATCGTCCGCCGCCACTCCCCCTGGCGCTCATCGACCTCCGCTTCCTCTGGGCCGCCAAGATTCCCCACCGCCTGGCGAGCGTCGGCCTTCCCTTCTCGCATGGCGTGGCCCTGCAGCAGCCGGCCTCGGCCTCCCGAGCGCCGCCGCAGCTCCTCCAAGCCCCGAGCACACCACAGCCTGGCCTAGGGCCTCGACGCCGGCCTACCTCGCCTTCCCCTCTCCGCAGCCACCGCCTTGCACGACCTCGGGCTCTCATCCGCCCCGGAGGCCTCCCCGAGGCCGCCCCTGCTCCGAACCACCGTCTGCTACCGTCCTCACCTCTGCCCCGCCAGCGTCCGCCTGCGCTGCAACTAGTCACCCTCGCGCACCGGCGATGCACCTCTACCACCGCCGTGACCCTGCCTCTCTGCGCGCCCCGTCTACAAAGCTTGCCACCGCCTCCTTCGCCACGCTTCCTCTTCTCAGCCGCCCGCCTCGACCCGCGTCCGCAGAGCACTGCTGCTGGGAGCTCTGTTGCCCCGCCGTACTCCCTCGACTCCGTGGCCTCGCCTTTTCCCGGCTTCCTCCAGTGCGCGTGGGTGTCTTCCAGTTCAAGCGCCTGGTCGTGTCGAGGCCTGTTTGTCCTAGGGCCCAAGGTCATGTGGTTGTTTTCCTGTAGGTGCTAGTAGCAGCATTCGAGCTCGTTTCCATCAGGAACACATCTATCGATGCCATGTAGGAGCCTTCTACTAGGTCATGCTTTGATCTGTGAAGCCATACGAAGGCCACACCGACGCAAGCTCACCGTGTAAACCAGATCCGACGGCCGAGATCCCTTCCATGGAACCTGAAGTCGCCAAGTTCTCCTTCATGGATCCGAATCCGATCCTGGACCTGAAGACCGATCCCCGAACCCTCGGAGCCACCAAGATCGTCGAACCCTAATGTGTGACCCCTATCCGAGACCCCTCATATTTTTACAATATATGATATTGATCTTGTTGCATATTAAATGAACATGTTTGCATACATATTGTGGGTGTTTGGAGGTATCTAGATGATTCACCTAAATTAAATATAGAGACCATATGCGGACGAATCTAGTCTAATAGTGGTTCCATCTAAATTTGTGTAGCAAACCGATGCCATGTTCCGACTTGTTAAGACAACATTTAAATTGCGGGGTATCTAAATAACATGAAGTATTTAATTAAATGTCGGGACCCGGTTCCGCTTAATATTGCCTAATTGCATCGCACCTTTTCCATGTCATACATCATACATGCATCATGCCGATCTTTTGCCGTAGTAATAAATAGTGCATCCGGCGTTTATTCTAGTGCTTTGCTTCTTCACGGATTAGGCTGATGAGTTGATGCGAGTGTCGACCCGATCTTCGGATGAACCTTCGACAATGTTTTTCAGGCGAGCAATCTCCCCCTTTCTACCTATCTTACTTTTATAGTATTTATTCCCTCCTGTTGATCTATTGCTATCTGTGTTGCGATGCTCTAGTTTTCGTACCCGTGATATCCGTTGCAGCCTTATATTGCCTTGGACACATCCTATTACCTGTTGTTTGGTAGATAGTTGGACTTGCGCGTCGTAGTCGCTTGCTCAAGTGCTGTTGCGTGTCGTCAAGTACCATAGTTGCTGGAGTAATGCCGCATGTTTAATGTTGGAGATGATCATGGCTTTAATTATCGTTTAATAACTAAAATTGAAGTAGGTAAATGGAGAGGCACCGGTGGGTAATAGACAATATTTGGTTTTTAACCGCTCACTGGTGTCCCGTAGGACCCCGAGTTCTTGACACCTGTTCCGAGATCGAGCGCGCTAACCACAGGTGGGGTGTGTGGGCACCCCCATCGATTAGTACCTAATTTCAAAGTACTATACCGGGGGCCACAAAGTAGTTTGGGGCTTTATTACTATCCTGTACTTATGCCATGCTTTACTGCTTTATTTATGATTGCGCGTGGAGCGTCTGTACTGTTTAGGAACAAATGTGGAATGTTTTCGCGGTATCGACAAGCCCAGTCACACTTTCGGGTTCCTAGTCGTTTACAGCCATTGTCACAAACCCTGGGTCCGTCTCGGAGACCGGTCAACTTCGTTACGGGTAGCTTAGTGGGGTGGCCCCCATGTGCTTGCTTTGGGTCTGGGAAACGTCGTGTCCGAAACCCCGTCGACATACCGTTGGGTGTATGTTTTGTGATCTTGTACCTACCTGATCTGACAACAAGGGTGTAGGTGCGTGTGAAAACTTTGGTGCACCCCTGCAGGGTTAAATCTTTTCGAGAAGCCGTGTCCGCGGTTATGGACGACTTGGAGCACAGTATCTCGATCATAGACAACTATAACTAAAAATTAGTGCTATAAATCTGACTTTATAATGACTAGTAATTAGCTGCACTATAATGGAATGGCTAAATAAAAGTGCCAACAATTACTGTTTTGGATTGTCACCTGCTACCATTGTATCTGACTAGTAAGTATTGCAACTACAACGGAATGGCTAAATAAAAGTACCAACAACTGCTGGGTTTTGGGATGCCTCATGCTATATGTAACTGATTAGTAAGTACTACAACTATAATGGAATGGTTAACTAAAACTGCCCACTGCTTATTATATCAGGATGACTCATGCTATCTATATCTGACTAGTAATTGCCGCAACTATAACGAAATGAATAAAATTGCCAACTGTGTGAGTTCCTCGGTTGACTTCCTCGGTTGGTATCGAGGGGGAATACCAGGATGGGTATGTTTGGTGTTAGAATCAGGTTGTATCCGAATAGGTATTTTTTATCCCTATCTGATAGCCGCCAGTTGTATTGAGTCTCTATAGGTTATTTAGTGCATGCTGCGCTGCCACTTCAGTCCACCATACCTATGTAGGCGAGGACCGCCGAATTCTAGTCTCGCCGTGTACTGGCCTCAGTACTGACCGCTCTCTTTTTCCTTTGCCCTTTGTCGGCACTCCTTTTGTTTAAGCAGGTTTTGAGATCGACGTCGTTAGCAGGGTTACCCTTCCGGCTTGGCCTGGGCAGGGTTATGGACGCCATTGGTTATTCTTCAGGGCTCTTAGCCCCATTTGCATCTTGTCCGTACTCGGACGTTGTATCGTTTTCAAGGTGTTTTGGATCTTTGTACCGTATATCTGTATTCTTGACTCATTGAGTCGTTGTTGTATATATATATATTTTGTGGTTTCCATCGTGGACTATTGTGTAATGATATTACTTCGTTTTCCACCCGCACGAAAGTTCCTGGTGGGCACCTTTGAATCGTTTCTATGCGGGTTTGGCGGGAATCGCTGAAACTTGCATAGGGTCGATTCCGAGGGTGTTACAATTCTTTTGCCCAAGACTCTGTTTTGACCTAAAATCGACTATATACCCCTCAATTTGTGACCTCTCACCGGCCCATGTCTGTCTCGTTCCCGTCCATGGGGGACCAAATTATGCGCATACCCGTCGCCCTCGTGTTTATCTATCATCCACACTTTCAAGCACGTGTCACTAGCATAGCAAAAGAAAAACAACATATTGCAACTTGGATTTAGGTTTTGTGTCGGGGCTTTAGGGATTTTGGTATGAGTTTAAGCTATATGGGCGGGATGACTAAAATATGAGGGAGAGGGGCAATATTAAGCTAGGGTTTCGATTTTCATGGGCTCTAGATGCCGGGTTCTAGAGGGTTTTGCAGGTATCAAGTTCAGCTTCTAGTGTCCTACTCGCAGTAGCTCGCAGCCTTGACAGTCATGCGTGACGCGCCCACACTATTTTGATGTTCAATGTTTGTTAACTCTTTTTTTTTTTGTAGAAAATGTGTTCCTTAACTCTTTTTTCTTGTACGAAATGGGTTCCCATGTTTTTCTCCATATTGTAGTACTCCCTCTGATCCAAATTAGTTATGGCAGTTTTAGGAAAAATATCGTCTCTAAGATCTGGCTAGATTCACTGAACCCGCCATGAGCAATTTGGATGAAAGGTAGTGGCATCCTCGGTAGCTAAGATAATTAGAAACAACTCTTTGTGCTTATTTTCTACTCGACATAGATAGCGGTATGGCGATTCTAGATGTTCAGATCAAATGGTACTTAGTGTCGATTTAGATATTGCAATTTCTTGGTTATGGTAGGGTCGACTTTCTTGAGAAGATAGATAGCTCGGCCCTGTGTTTTTTAGCATGTTAGGCAAAGTCATGGTCGGGATCAAGCTAGCTAGCTGCATCAAACTGGGCCATGTTGCCAAATTAAGTCAGGCATGCCAGGCAGGCTATAGTAGCGCCTAAACATGCATTAGGCTGCACCCTAAACCACAGCCTAGCACGTACTAGACGTGCGTGCGTGGCCAAATTACACCCGTAAATTCGATACGCATATTGAATGGTCTTGTACAGCAGAGATGATCCCGGTCAGATCGAGCGCGCACGTACGGTCCGGGGGTTGAAGTCTGCAGGGTGTATGTGCACGCAGCAGGCAGGCCAGAGCCTCATCAGATGAATCGATCGGGTCACCTTTGTACCGGCCGGAGTCGCGGAGAATGGATAGTTGGCAGCAGCAGGCTGACCCTGAGGAGCTGGGCGGGGCGGGTGGGTAGATGGACGGTTCAAGTCTTGTGTCGTTGGGGTATCGCCTCTCTTCCAAGACACTCTACGGTGACCTGGGATCTAAAAAAGGTCCCTCTCCACCATATCTCTCTCCCCTCTAAGATCAGCCTTAGCTTAGCTTCTCCTAACACAATCTCTCCCCCAGTCTCACGCGCGCACACATAGCTCGCTAGGAAGGGGAGGGAGTGGTGTGTGGTGCGACGTCCTCAGGAATCGGCTGGTTGCCCCGTCTCCACTCCACCACCCCGCGCCTCGCACCCCCACGCACGCCCGGCCCTTTTCACGCTAGTTTTCTTAATTTCTCCCTTTCCATTTCTCCCCACATCCCTGACCCGGCCGTTCGTTCCAAATTAACACGATCGATCGACCTGCTTGGGTTGGGTTGGGTTCAGTTAGCACTGTCGATCGTTGTCTCTCTTTCCCGGCGACGCAGACCGGTCTCGAGCGATCGATCAAGCATATATGTCTGTCTGTATATATGTTTCTGTTGTTGGTAGTAGCTTAAGGTACCCGCAACTGATCATGCGATCGATCATCACCGATAACATACTAGCTAGAAGGTCGAAAGGAAAACGTGCATACCACCTGCAGTCCATCTACATCGACGTACTACCTCGTCGTTAGTTTTACCAACCGATCGATCGATCGTAAAGACGATGAACAGTGGTCTTCTTGGCCAGCCGGTCCGATATGGGTCCTGCGTCGTGCCCCCCTTTAAGCCGGGGCCAAAGTACACACACGCTACCAGCAGCTACCTCGATCTCCCGGTACGTAGGTATAGTCGTCGGTCGGTCGGTAAATTCACGTGCTGTTCTCCACCGGGCGTGTCCGACCATACGTTTGGTGTACGGCCGCCGGCAGCTGGTCGATCCATCCGCCATGGTCGATGACGATCTTTTCTTGGAACGCAAGCCTCGCTCGGCGCACGGTGATCGGGCATGAATGTTGGCCTAGTTTAATTCTCGCTGCGGCTGCTAGCTGCGTGCAGCACTGGTCTTTTCAGACGTGTAAATATACCAACCACACCACCACCACAGGTCAACAACTATACTCGATCGATCGATCAGAGATGGATGGGTGGACGATCGAGATGGATGTGTACGCAGCAACTCGCGAGCGATGGCTACAGATCGAGGAGCGCGCGGGCGGGGCCCCCGTCCGGCGGTCGCGCGCAGAGAATCCGGTCCAGCCCGCGCGCCTGGTTTCCGGCTCACGTATACGGATTGCTTGCCCAGACTTTTTTTTTTTGATCTGGATTGCTTGCCCAGACTTGAGGGCCAAGCAACCGCCCATCATTCGACCGGATCCCGCCTGTCTAATTTTTCTCTTATCATATACTCCTCCTCTCTCTCCTCTGTCATCACACGTTGAGTTGTTGACACGTACACACATCATCCACTTCTGCTGCTTCTGCTGCTAGCTAGCACTTGGATTGGGCTTTCGGGGTAGGCAGCAGCAACAGCAATAATCTTGTTGTTTGCCCAAATTCTGCTTTCTTGATGGGATCCCTCCATCGTACGAGCTGCTACTAGTGATTAATTTCTCTATCTTATTTGCGTAGTTGTTGCCTAGAGAGCGTGGCGATCTTCTTGCATTGGGAAGCAACAACCCGCCCAAAAGTTGGTGACAATTCTATTCCTCTGTACCAGATAGACAGAGAAATTAAGCCTTGAGGCGCAGGGCTGCTGCTGCAGGGAGGATCGATCGCGCGCAGTGTGGCAGCTAGCTTTTAACAGGGACAAGCTTCCTCTCTACCCTCTTTTTCTCTTTGTTCTCTTCTCAGGCCGCTTTGTTCCCTGATCTCCTCGCCCGCCCGATCTCTTTAGCCAAGCAGCCACCAGCCCGCCCTCCCGCCCCGATCTCTCCGTCCCTTCTTTTACTACCTGACCGGCCGGCCTTTCATTCCCCCGACACCCGCAGTCTTAGTCTTGCCACATATGGGGACGGGCTAGCAAAGCGCAACCACGGACACCAAGAGGCTTTTCTTCGATCTCTCTTGTGAGATCTTCTCTCATCATCATCATCATCACGTACGCGTGGTGGTGGTGGGGGCACGATCGAAGAGATCGAGCGGCGCGGCTGGCCGGCCATGACATGGTGCAATAGCTTCAACGACGTGCGAGCCGTGGAGAACAACCTGGCCACGGCGGCGGCCGTCGCGGCGGCCAAGAAGCAGCACCACCAGCAGCACCAGCACCAGCAGCAGCAGGAGCAGGCCAGCCTCGTCAGGACGTGCCCCTCATGCGGCCACCACGCGCAGTATGAACAGGTACTCATTACTTACCCCTCGCGCATGTCGTCAGGCACCATGCTTGCATGGCTAGGATTAACACTACTCGCTCGTGATCGAATCTGATGTATGGGCCGTCAGTTGCAGGCGGCGGCGACGATACAGGATCTGCCGGGGCTGCCGGCCGGCGTGAAGTTCGACCCCACGGACCAGGAGCTGCTGGAGCACCTGGAGGGGAAGGCCAGGCCGGACACGCGGAAGCTCCACCCGCTCATCGACGAGTTCATCCCGGCCATCGAGGGAGAGAACGGCATCTGCTACACGCATCCAGAGAGGCTTCCAGGTACTAGCACTAGGATCCACACGTTTAACATCTGCCCACCATATATCCATCCATCATGAGTATGTGTGTGTGCGCGTGGGACACTCTGCAGTTAGAGTACTGTTACTTGCTAGCTTTGCATTACATCAAACGGGTAGCGAAAGCGCCGAGTTTCAAAAGGAAAAGATTTCGGATTAGGACAAGTCGATCGACCGGTTGCATTGAGAGGGCGGGCGCGCCCGGCCGCGAGAGGGATCGTTGATCCGTCACGGCCGGAGCCTAGCTACTACTCGCCCAGCCACAACCCATGTCTAGATATAGATTGATTCTGCGTCTAAAACTCCTTCTTGTCATATAAAAATTGGGTTTCAGTCGTTTTCAGTCTGGTGAGCTTGCTTAAAGCGTACTCCCTCCGTTTAGAAATATAAGATGTTTTAGGTTTGTGAAGGAGATGTATCTAGACACCTTTTAGTGTATAGGTTCAAATGAATCTAGACACTAAAAAATGTCTAGATACATCTTATTCATAAACCTAAAACATCTTATATTTCCAAACGGAGGGAGTAGATCAGAAGAAACCAGGGGTAGGAATTCGGTATGTCGTGTAACGAAAAACATCAAAGCATCATGCATATACCCACACCACATATTATACCTTGCATTTTTATGTTTGCTTGGTTCGTGTGTGCGCGCGTCGTATGCGTGTAGTCTCTACACGTGTGTTTGCATTTATTTGTTCACGACACCGTACAAAAATTGACAAAGGTTTGCCTTTCAAGTAATTGCTTCTCCTGCTTGGCATAAGTTTATTGTACATTGAAAACGAGAGACCGACAAAACACGCGGTGCCATCAGATGTCTACGTCATGCAGGGTGCACGCAACAGCAGACCACCAAAGGAAGTATGGAACTCAAGACTTGTCATGTGGATTGCTTTTCTGCTTAATTATTAAATATTTTGAGATTAAGTATATGTTCTTTTATGTGAAGGTTACGTACAATCCATGCCTATGTATGTGTATGTACGCCATGCATAGAATCATTTTATATCTGCAAAACGTACATGTAGTGTCTTTTTGTACACAAGAAATGCATTTTCTGCCAAAAGGTCCGATTTTTCGTCATGCTAGGTACAGATCAACGAGGCTAACATAGATTATCACTCGCGCATGTAATTTATTTTGTAGGTTGTACACAAACCTCTCTCTCTCTCTATTCCTTTATTTTGTGATGGAAAATAGTGATAAATGACATATTATTGCTATATTATTGATTCATGAAAACATGTGAACAATGTATGTTCTAATTGTTTTTGTTGACAGGAATGACTAGTAGCGTAGAGATATTTAGTTTTAAGTTTCATGCATGTGAAAAACATTCACAAGATACTGCACTTGTTACCATATATTTTTGAAAAATATATAATAGACCTATATTTTATTCAACTAGTTACACATTTTCTAGGTACTACTAGCATAATGTCGTGAGGGTGTCAGGAAGATGCGTACGTTTGGCTTTGTTCTTATTGTAAAATCTTTTTGCAGTGAAATGTTTGATCTACTTGACAAGCACATCCATGGAAAATGCTTTTAATCGAGCTCTATTAGATTAGACCAAGAATTCTTTATTGATTTCTTAAGAGTTTACGTGATTGAGTCATTATATTGTAGGAAGTAGATGGAGACGATCAACGCTTAAACCCATGAGGCATGCTTAACGCGCCCTCCTCCCCAAAGTAGTATAACATACTAACAGAGATGACAAACCCACGGAGATCAACAGACACACCAGGATCACCAACACCACGTCGGTCCAGGTCTAGTGCCAGGTCCAGGTCACCGCCACGGGTACTAGATCATCCTCCAATGTAATCTCGTGTCTAACCTATCTGTTTGCGTCTAGTCTATTTTATTTATTTCTGGTGCCTTTATGTATTAGGCTAGATTATCATGGTCTAACCCTAACATATAACTACCGCGTAATCTAAGTCCAACCGTAGCATATAAACATACTCCACACAACTTCAACATATGACATGTTTGCTCCATGCATGAGCTCGGCAGGACCGCCAAGTGCAACATTTTTGTTGTTACACCGTGTTTGGTTGCATGCACAAGCAATCATTTCTATACCTTTGCACCCATTCCGTTTCATACATGCATCAATTGGACGAAATTTATATTTGTAACCCATTCGGGACTCGGTTATTTTCATTTTGTTGGTTTCAGGAGTCGGCAAGGATGGCCTGATCCGTCACTTCTTCCACCGGCCGTCGAAGGCGTACACGACGGGGACGAGGAAGCGGCGTAAGGTGCATACCGACGAGCAGGGCGGCGAGACGCGGTGGCACAAGACGGGCAAGACTCGTCCTGTATTCACCGACGGCAAGCTCAAGGGTTACAAGAAGATCTTGGTCCTCTACACCAACTACGGCAAGCAGCGCAAGCCCGAGAAGACCAACTGGGTGATGCACCAGTACCACCTGGGCTCCGACGAGGAGGAGAAGGATGGCGAGCTCGTCGTCTCCAAGGTGTTCTACCAGACTCAGCCCCGGCAGTGCGGCGGCTCGACGGCGGCGGCCGCCGCCGCTGCCCTTGCCGCGGGCAACATCATTAAGGGCGGTGGCGGTGCAGCTACCGATCATCACCGTCACCATCACGAGGGTGGCAACAACAGCAGCAGCATGTTGAAGGAAGCTTCCGGCATGGTGGATTTCTACAGCCCAGCCGCCGCTGCAGCACTAATCGGGTACAGCAGCCAGGCAGCTCCTCCTAACAACAGGGTGGCTGCGACTGCGACTGTCTCTGCTCATTTGATGCCTAACTTCGAAGTGCACACGGGCGGGACAGGCTTTGGTCCCTGACCAGGAATGGCAAAGCCAACTAAGACAAAGCAATTCTATTGGTTGACTGATATACTATACACTCTACTAGGTTAGAGGCCCGGCGACACGTAATGAGAGGGTGGCAGGCAGATAATGGCACCGGGGAGTGCGAGTGAGCATTTTCCAAACGGTACTACTGGATAATAAGGGTGTTGAGTGGCCGCACAGGTTAGGGATCGACATTTGTTACATTGTTCATTATATTTACATACACATATACCTATACGTACGTAACTTGACGTCTTGACCTACTCTCATTTTTTGTTTATAATGATGTAATGTTCCTTAATTAATAAGAATCGTGAATTTTAATACTCCTAGTATTGTTCCTTGCGGGATTGGGCCATATGGACTACCAGAAATGACCACATCTGTGTATAAACCGGTTTCAAAGTGTTTAGTGAATAGATTGCGGCCTCCTTTGGATGACATTATTTCTTCATCACAGAGTGCATTTGTTTCTGGTCTTATCGATAATGCTTTTTTGGTCTTTGAGTGCATCCATCATATTAAGCAAGAGAAATATCCTACAAAGAGTTTATGTGCTTATAAGCTTGATCTATCAAAAGCGTACGATCAGGTTGATTGGTCGTTCTTGAGGCAAGTGATGCAAAAGCTGGGTTTCTCTCACCGTTTCGTCGACTGGATAATGACATGCATGATGTTGATGAGGTATTCTGTAAAATTCAATGGAACCCTTTTGGATTCATTTGCACCGTCGCGTGGGCTACGGCAAGGCGACTCTTTTTCTCCGTTCTTGTTCCTTTTTGTTGCTGATGGTCTCTCGGCTCTCTTGAATAAAGGAATAGACACAAACATTATATCTCCAATCAAAGTGTATCGTCAGGCTCCTGGTGTCTCCCACTTATTGTTTGCGGATGATACTCTGCTATTATTTCAAGCTAGGAAAGAGCAAGCTGATTTTGAATGATTATGCTTCTGTGACATGTCAGTTAGTAATCCCTCGGAATGCTCCTTGTTGGTCGGTGATGTGTGTTCGGATGGTGTTAAGGAGGAGATCAGAGCAATCCTCAATTTCACTTCATTGTCTTTTGATGAGAATATTTGGGTTTACCAACTCCGGATGGAAGAATGTCTAGAAGAGAACTCCAAAACCTGCAGGCCCAACTTACTAAATGTCTACTGATTTGGGGAGATGGCTTTCAGTTCTCATCAAATCAATTGTACAAGCATTGTCAACTTATTTGATGGGTGTTTTCAAATTATCTTTCTTGGTTTTTGATGATCTAACAAAACTGGCCATGGATTTTTATCGGGGTTCGAAGGAAGGAAAATGGAAAACACATCGGCGAGCATGTGAAAATTCCAGAGACCTAAAAATAAAGGTGATTTTGGGATTCCATGATTTCCGTGCTTTTAATCGGGCACTTCTAGCTTGCTAAGCCTGGAGACTTATTGTCAAGTCGGATACCTTGTGTGCTCGTGTATTGAAAGCAAAGTACTATCCTAATGGCAGATTGGAGGATATTGTTTTTACAGGAAACGCCTCATCCACTTGGCAGGTGACATCTTATGGCTTAGAACTTTTGAAGAAAGGCCTAATATGGCAGGTTGGTAATGGACAAAGCATTAGAATTTGGAGGGATCCGTGGATATCTAGACCAACATCTTATAGGCCTCTCTCTGAAAAAAAGAAGATATGGGCTCCGCTTTGTTTCTGAATTAATTGATAAGCATGGTTCCTGGAAGACGGAGCGGTTGGATCAATATTTCATGCCGATGGATATGATGGAAATTTTGAAAACATCACATTCAGCTAGACTAAGAGAAGATCAATTTGCTTGGGCACCCGTTTAGCACGATTTATTCACATTTCGGTCAGCCTATTATCTCTATGAACGAAAAATGGTAGGAGTCGGCAGAGTCATCTAGTACGCCCCTGATGGGATGAGGAAAATCTGGGAACTTGTCTGGAAATCGATGTGTCTCCTAAAGTGCAACACTTTGCATGGCGCATGGCTACAGAATCACTCCCTACATGGAGGAACAAATTTATACGTACTCTTGAAGTTTCAGATCAATGCCTGGTTTGTGGTTTAGAAACGGAAGATAACTTTCACCTTTTTAAAAAAAAAATGCCCACTCGCGGTTTAGCTGTGGAATTATATGGGAGAAAAATGGCTTCTTCCGGAGATTGCTGGCATAGTTAATACGGGTACTAATTGGCTTTTAAATTTTCTCAATAGTTCTCCAAGTGACAGTAGAAGCAAGATTTTGATGATTCTTTGGAGGGCCTGGTACATGCGAAATGAGACAATTCATGAAAAATTGTCTCCTCCTCTGGATGTGTCAATACGGTTCTTGACTGGTTACATGGAATCACTGCTGCACATTAAATATCATTCTGGAGAAGATGCTATCAAAGGAAAATTTATTCTGGATGAAGAGCAAAATTTTCACAAGCCTAAAGCAAAAATTTCCATGACGCGTAAATAAATCCCACGATGTATCTTCCAGACGTGAACACCTTCGTAAAAAGATCGTGAAACTCCACACAATGTAGAGATGACCATAAGATACAGGTACAACGATAGATAACCTGCAAAAGAGAATAATTTTTATTATTAAATACTTTATCATTTCTATATAGCCATAGCAACCATATAATGACAATTGCTCTTACCTATGAAGAATTATGTACTTGTAATCTATGCCTTGTAACTAATTCTCAAAAATATTGGCATCGCTAGACGGTGGATACAAGCCCGAAGCTGCTTGGATGACTGACCATATAAAATGGGCAAGATTACACTAAAAGAACAAATTCTTAATTGTCTCACCGTGATGACAAAAAACACATAGATTGTCTTTAGTAAGAATAATCCCAACGAAGATACCAAGCATTTTTTTAGTTTTTAGACGTATCTTCATCTTCTAGATTTTCCTCTTATTATCAACCAATAAGTCTAGATGGAGTAGTGCATTGTACATAGAACTAACTGAGAATTGACTATTCTCATTTAAGTTCTATCGAAATTCATCAGGCACATGTGCTAATGGGACTAATGCCGAACGTTGAAGCAGGGAATTCCAAGAGACAAGTCTATATCGAAATAAATCTCTTTTGAAAGTCACATTCGGACAAGAAGACTCTATCACCATGGCGATTGTATCACTCTTATGATGAACAATAGCATACAATGTAGGATTTTTGTTCCTGGAGAGTGGCATTGCCTAGCCACTTATCCTTCCAAAACCATATCTTAGATCCGTCCTTAATTGAAAAAGATCCAAAGTGAAAGAAATGTTTCTTCATCGCCATTAGACTAGCCAAGAAATGCGAGTCACCCGGATTCCAAACTATCCGGGGCAAAGCTTTCTAGCCAACATATTTTCATGAAATAAGAGTTTGCAATACCCCATCTTCAGTAAGTAACTTGAAGAGCCATTTACCAAGTAGGGGCTCTATTCTTGATCTCCAAATCATAAATACCAAGCCCACCTTAGTATCTGGGACGACAAACCACACTCCACTTAGCCACTCGATATTTCTTTTTATCACTATCACCCTGCCGAAAGAATCTTGATCGGAAGTAATACAATCATTATAAGACTCCTTTTGGTAGTTGGAATAAAGATTTCACATGCAATATCATACTACTCAATAATGAGTTTAATAGAACCAATCTTCTCCAGAACGATAATAGTTTACCTTTCCAACTGCTTAACCTTACTTATAGTCTTTCCTCAACAAGTTTTCATTTAGCATTTGTAAGTCTCCGATAATGTATTGGGATGCCCAAATACCTAATAGGAAACTGGCCTTGACCGCGTCCAAATAATTCGGCATACAAGTCAGCCACATGTTGATCCTAACCAAAACAAAACAACTCACTCTTATGAAAGTTTATTTTCAGACTCAAAAGTTGCTTGAAAGCTGAAAGAATTAATTTTAGATTTCTCGCCTTTTCGATATCATGTTCTATAAAAAGAATCGCATCATCGGCATATTGAAGGATAGATAAGCCTCTATCAACCAAATGAGGAATCACACCTTCAATTTGGCCATCAGACTCTGCGCGTTCAATCATGACAACTAACATAACAACCACTATATTGAATAGCATTAGTGATAATGGGTCACCCTGTCTTAGCCTTTTTTTGTCTGAAAGTATTTGCCAACATCATCATTAACCTTAATAGCAATACTACCTCCTGATAAGAAGCTATTGATTAAAGCATGCCACTCTGTAGAAAAACCTTTCTTTCTGAGAGTCAGCTGAAGGAAAGACAGCTCGATTTTGTTATAGGCTTTCTTGAAATAAATATTTAAGATAACCCTATTCAATTTTTTCTATGTAGTTCATTAACTGTTTCATGTAGGATAACCACTCCATCGAAGATGTTACCACCTTGCATGAAACCAGCATGAGAGGGATGAACCACATGATTAGCCATGAAGTTTAGTGTGTAATTGTTGCAACTTCAATGAAAATTATAAAACTAACATTAAGAAGGCTTATTTTCTTATATTGTTGGATCCTTTCTGCCTCATTGACCTTAGGTAATAAAACAAATCTAGTTTTCTAGTATGTAGAAAGCTCAACAACACTAAAAGATCTGACTTAATGACATCCCAGAAGTACCATAAGGACCAAGGGGCTCGTTGTGTTCATTTGGAAAACAACCTTTTCCACTTCCTCATTAGAATAGGAAACCATTATTAGGTTGTTTTCCTTGTTAAAAACTTGGAGTATATCGTTTGTTCGGGACTCATCAAAGGAGAAGTTCCCTTCTTTTGAGGCTCCAAATAAACCTTTATAACAATTAGTAATGTACAAAATTTAGTTGCTCATGTCCATCAATCATTCCGTTCCCTCATCTTGGATTAGAGAACGAATACGTTTTTTCTTCCTATGTCTTCCATTGGAAATACTATAAAAGTATCTTGTATTCGAATCACCTTCTAAAATGAATTGGGATTTGGAATATTGATACCATTTAAGCCCCTTCTTAGGCAGAAGTCTTGCTATCTCTGCATTTGATTGGCCCTTGAGCTCAATTTCATGCACAATCAGCAGTCAATCTTATGCTAACATTTTGAGTTCGTCAGTAATAGACAGAATCGTTCTTTTTATTTTTTTTTCAAAATGTTTCTTACCCATCCACCAAGGTGGTGTTTGTGTGTCACGGACATTTTATTGTTCCACCTCTAAACTGAGGTACATCCAACAACAATTTTAACCATATCATGAAAGCCCTCACGATATAACCATCCAAGTTAAACTTGAACTGTCTAGCACAGCATGGCCTAGGCAATCCAGTGGTGAGCGGGATGGGAGCATGGTCTGGTAATACCTCGATGTGTTCACGCACGTACTGAGACGGGAGGGAATTGTTCTTTGAAGATTAACTTCTCAAAGTCAACTTCCGTATCTATGAACCTAAGTGACCAAGAAATACACGCGTATGTTTCGGTATGCATGCAATTAACGTGTTTGTAGATACGAGGAGCTAGCCTAAACAGCGTTTACAAATATCCAAAGTTAACAGCAACTGTATCAGATCCATTAAAAACAGTCTCTGAAGTGGTTTTAGAGCACCCTCTAGATTGTTTTTTCAGGCCATGGGGCGCTCTCAGTCTCTCACGAGTCAGAGCCGCTAAATCTCCATGCTCAAAATGCCCTCTTACACGCTGGACCCACTTGTCAATGGATAATCTTTTTTTTTCTTTTTTTCCCTCTAGACATCCCCGCACCTGACCGATACCCCTGACCGATACCTCGCATCGTCTCCTACGGCCACCCGAAACGTCTCTACGCCTCCTGCTACGAAGGGTCTGAAAGAGGCTCCGGCCTCGGGCTTGCTTCCGCAGCGAAAGGCCAGACACATTATCCTCTAGCTCTAGGTGAGCATGCAACATGCAGTCTATGAAAATAATATGATCGAAAAGCTCTATTGCAACTCCTATTTTCAGAGATCGGAGATGCCTTGCATCACATCCGGCGGTGGCGCAGGTTTCCAGCGTGCAAAGCCCAGCAACGACACAAAAATAAACCGGCGCAAAAACAGTCTGCAAGAGCATGTTCACTCGCAATCTCATAAAAGGAAAACGAACCAGATTATCAACGTCAATGACAGATATATGACACTGTGAGTTCACAGAAATGAAAAGACACTCGTACAGTATATCATTGACGTCCCGAAAGGAGGGAACGAAAGTGCCGCCTGTAACTGATTGTGTAGATTCACACCGTTGAGACAAAATTGCCACAAGTAGTTGGATCATCACCGTCTAGGATACTGAACCCCAAAGCATAATAAGCCTAAAATGGAGAACTGCGAGTTAAAGATACATAAAATGGCACATAAAAACAGCGGATAAGCTACAAAAACAATGAGGCCTTGAAGAGATCTACACACCTCGCCCCTTTAAACATTCTATGGCTGGCCGACCCAACTACAAGTCTGCAATTGATTGAGCCAGGTGACATATCCCTCGGTTGATTTGAGCGCAATTCCAGCAAGCATGAATCCTATCAAGCAATTGCGAATATAATTAAGGTTGAGCTAAATATAAATATAGGCAAGAATGACAAATTTTCCCTCAAGTCTAAAGGAAATCTGAACCTAATGAGGCGCTACAAGCCCCGTACATTTTAACTGGAGCTTGTCAATCCAAGCAAACATTGGGCTGGATTGGAATTCGGTTGCTCCGCAGAGTCTGAGTTCCATGCTCTGTTTTGGAGCATCCAAACAGACTCAAGTAAGACAATCAGAACCGTCATATGGATTTACAGTAAAGAACTCTAATATGTGAGGTGACTTATGAAGTTTGTGAATCAGAGTTATTTAAAATAGAAACTACGAAGTCACTGAAGTGCTAGAGGGGAACAATACAAAGATTAACAAAGCCAAAAGAACTATCAGTTCCAACTTTTATGTTCACAATATATCAAACTAATGACAATGGAGAACTGCGAGTTAAAGATACATAAAATGGCATATAAAACAGCGGATAAGCTACAAAACAATGAGCCTTGAAGAGATCTACACACCTCGCCCCGTTAAACATTCTGTGGATGGCCGACCCAACTACAAGTCTGCATTTGATTGAGCCAGGTGACATCCCTCGGTTGATTTGAGCGCAATTCCAGCAAGCGTGAATCCTATCAAGCAATTGCGAATATGATTAAGGTTGAGCTAAATATAAATATAGGCAAGAATGACAGACTTTCCCTCAAGTCTAAAGGAAATCTGAACCTAATGAGGCGCAAGCCCCATACATTTTAACTGGAGCTTGTCAATCCAAGCAAACATTGGGCTGGATTGGAATTCGGTTGCTCCTCAGAGTCTGAGGTCCATTCTCTGTTTTGGAGTTCCATGCTCTGTTTTGGAGCATGCAAACAAACTCAAGTAAGACAATCAGAACCGTCATATGGATTTATAGTAAAGAACTCTAATATGTGAGGTGACTTATGAAGTTTGTGAATCAGAGTTATTTAAAATAGCAACTACGAAGTCAGTGAAGTGGTAGAGGGGAACAATATGAAGATTAACAAAGCCAAAAAAAACTATCAGTTCCAACTTTTAAGTTCACAATATATCAAGTTAATGACAAATGTTCCCTCAAGTTAAAAAAAATCTAATCATGCTCAGTGAAGAGCTACAAATCCGCTGATTTTGATTCAAACATGTTGCTCTGTTCTATATGACATGACTGCACAAATGGGGCAGGAGTATTATGCACTCACATGACTGCACAAAAGGCTTCTCGTAGTTATACAGTGATCATGCCCAAGGCCTTACATAAAATGGCACGTCTGGCTGCACCGTTCAGTAAACTTTCATGCCTGAAAGAGGGCAAGAACAATCAAATAACTTAGTATTGCAGTATCTAGTTGAACTTGTCTTAGAAAAAAAAAGCATGAGACAAAATCCAATCAAGCATAAAGTTGAAATTTATCTATTTCGTTGATATATAAACTTTTTTATACTAAAAATGTAAAAAAAAGCCAATAATTAACTGGCTCATTCAATGTTCCAACTACTAACCATCATAACTGTTCAGTGTTTCTTTAGAAGGCAAACTTTCTAGTACAGTAAAACAGGGATTATCTTATCCAGGTTGTAGGAGTTTAAGCTCTAAATGTAGTTTAACAAAATCTGATTTGACTAGAAGTTAAGCCCTAACATATTTAGTTCTTAGGTTTTCACAAAAAACTCCATAGCTTTGATACACATTGAAGATTTGAAGACAGCGATGCCATGAAAACACATTCTAAAAACGATGCCACCATCCGACATTATCTTAGCAGTAAAAGAAAATATCAAGCATCGACATGAAAACACATTCGACAAGACAGATTCTGACCATGAACTGGTATCAGACAGCTATTTCCCCAATCCCGGATTCACCACATGTTATTTACGTCCCTCAGCACAAAAAATAAGTAGAATACAGAGAGAACGAAATCTGTGACTGCAAGAACGTCACCGCAAACCAAGAACCTGGCTCGTAATAGATGAAGGAAACAGAAGTGAGATTTCGTCATACCTAGATGGGTTGGTGCCCCGATGGAGCGCACGAAATCCATTGCGCGAACAGAACGGACTCGGGTCTTGCCGACGACCTGCTGAACACGGGCCCCTTGCGCCTCCGCCGCTGATCTCCCTCCCTTTTCGCCGCCGGCCGCCCCGCCGCTTTTCTAGGTTTTCTGTCGCTTCCGTGTCGGCCCGTGTACCTTCTACTGTTGGCGCCGCCGCGTCCCGCTCCTGTCCCTTGTGCCGCGGATTCTTCTTCTTCCCTTATGCCGCCTCGTCCTGGCGCTGTGCCGCGGATTCTTCTTCTTCTTCTCTTGTGCGCCGCGTCCTGGCGCTGTGCCGCGGATTCTTCTTCTTCCCTTGTGCCGCCACGTCCTGGCATGGTGGCTTGTAGCCCGTGTCGCTGCCGCTGCTTTGCGTGAAGCTTCTGCCGTGCCCGCCCGGTGGCGCTACCGCGTAGCGTCCGGTTCCTTCCGTCGCTGCGCCGCCGCGCCGCCCGCCTTGCTTTCTTGTCCAAGTAGCTAGATCCAACCGGGTTGACAAGACAAACCGGTACTACATCTACTTTGGGTCTTTGGCCAACAAGACGCAAATACTACTAGTACGCAAGAAACAAAGAAACCGAAGTCTTGACGCAAACAGACGGAATACGCAAAGTCTTGACGCAAACAGACGGAATACGCCAGAAACCAAAGTCTACCCAAGAAACCGAAGTCTCGACACAGTCACCAGTCACCACAGTTCACGATAGTTCAGTGGCAACGAAAATATAATACTCAGAGTCGCATCAGCGCTCGCAGCGCCTCGAAGTCCTATGACCCTGGAGGTCCTCGTACGTAGCAAACCTGTTGCCACAAGTGCGGCACTCGAATCCAAGATTCCGGTGCTCACCGGCGTAATGCGAACCCATACAGTCCCTCAGGTACGCAGGCCGGTGAGTTACCCTCAAGCGAAGGCACACGACGCACAGGAACTTGCGTCCCCGCACCCAAAGCTTCTTCTCTTCGTTGTCCATCCTTTTTCCCACGACAGAACAAAAGGCAGCGAGAGGGTTGTTTTCGGTGGCCGAAGGCTGGTGATTTTTTTTTGAGATGCGAAGGCTGGTGATTAGTGCAGGGAGCCACGGCCGTTGCACGTTAGGCCATTTTATAGGTAGCGGACATGTAACAGAAGGTTTTGTATTTGTATTTTGTATATTTTATTTCTTATCAAATATATGTATATTGTTTCTCAAAAATGTATTTTTCTTTTAGAAGCATCAAATATGTTGGACACACTACCTCTAATGGAAATCGGTGTGAACCATCACAATTGATAAAAGCATTGATACCCATTGTCGTCTACAAATACAACTAGAAAAATTATGTACTTCATCTGCTCACAAATATGTGACTTAAATTTGTCTAGATTCGAATGTATCTAGCCATATTTTAGTGTATAAATATATGTAAATCTTGACAATCTCAAGTCACTCATTTCCAGACGAAGGGAGTAACAATGTTATAATATCACCACTGGTAAGAGTTATTGCATAAGAGCGTCCTTGAAAATGGGCCGACCCGCAAAATAACTGACATTTGCGGTTTCACGAATCCATCAACCAATAATTTGTTTTGCAGGAAACCGCATGACCCCCTCCCAAACCTGCATTACGTGTGTAACATCCCATAAATATAGGTAAGGGGAATGGTAGATTTGTGAATTGTCCTTTTGCATAGCATGCATTTAAAATTTGGGGTCAATTTCAAAAACATTTAAGTAGAATTTTTGGATTTGGCTCTAGTGAGGCTTTGAAGCCAAAGTATCACTAGGATTAGAACTAAACTAAAATGTACGTTTGGGAAATTCAAATCTTCAATAACATAAACCTAAATGAGCTCAAAATTGAAGTTTGACTTAAGCCAAACATGAGTTAATATTCAAATAACACTAACACAGTGAATAAAGTTCAGAATCACATAAAATAATTAATAAATTCTAGAAATTGAATCTTTATTCATATAAATGAGTACAAGGTTCTTTACAAATGAAATTACAAAAAGAGAAAAAAAACTACTGACAACAAAGAAGATCCTAAACTAAACCTAGCTAACTATCTTCTCATCTCATTCGTCTCCTCTCCATTCATGAACATCCTCTCCATTCATGAACATGCAAAAGAAACAACAAAGACATACAACAACTTGTCATTGTTAAAATGTAGGATTCACCGACAGTTGAATCCAAATTTATGTAAAATCCAAAGTAAGAAGTCCCAGAAAGAACTCTTGGAACTAAGAAATTGTTTGAGGGATAGAAATTCGGAATAGGCAACAATAGCGATCCTTGTATATGAGAAGAAACAATAAATTGTTGGGCATAAGATCTCATTACGAACTTGTAGGCAAAAATAGGATTTGTGCATCGACCGATGTAGAGGCTGGGGTTATACTCCCCTTTTCAAAAAAATAGGCAACAGTGAAAATATTGCATATTGTCAATGTTAGCATCTGATCATAAGCAACAGAAATGGACATACAAACAACACTAGGCAATATACTCTCAAACATATCATTGGATTCTTAAACAAGGGCAACCAAAATGAGCTTGATCAACATTGAGAATTTCATCAGATCATTTTAAACAAGCATAAAAAATTAATCTTAACTAGCACTACCACATCTAGTTAGATCAACTCAATAAGCCACACCAATATAGTAATTCTTTAGCCAACAAAAAATCGAGTTAATCACAAAACCGCTTGTAAAATTCCAATGCTGACGAAGGACACCAATGAAACCTACATGCCTTATTTGGCAAACCACATAATATAGAGCCAATATGGGGCTGACCACCGAAAAACCTTGCAGTTGTACATAAAACCAAACTAGAGAGGCGGCAACACACATGACCAAACTACTTAGTCAACTAACTGCATGACATTGATGTTAGCAGCACGGTTCTTCCAAAGCACTATAAATAGCTGAGCTTCTGAGACCCGGGGCCTCACAACTCGCCTGAGGAGCTCAGATTAAAAACACACAAGTGTATTCTGGAGATAGATCTATGAGTGAGATAGAGAGAGGAGGGCTAAGAACAAACACTACAATAAAAGATGGCTTTTACAATAGAAGGTTTTCGTGGTTGAAGGCCCATTTTTCGTGGTTAAAAGGTCTTCTATGATATATGGCTTCTATGGTAAAAGCCCCGTCACCAGAATCTACCATGGGTTTTTTGCGACCATGGCGGATCGTACCCCACTAAGCTATCCGTAACGAAGTTGGCCAGCTCTGAGACGGACCTAGGGTTTGCGAGAACGGATGTAAACGACTGGAAACCCAAAAGTGTGACTGTGCTTTGATGAGTGCATATTTGCATCATGTTTTATATTATTATTTTGCATTATAGTAGTAGGATCTTGATATTTTACGGTGCTCGCGCGTATCTTTTATGTCTATTTTCATCAAAATCAGGACAACTGATGGACACAGTGGACACAATTCTTGGAGCAGTTGTACTGGAGTTAAAAGGAGTCAAAAACAACGTAAATCGCTTATTTAGGAAATATCAATAACACTAGAAGAAAAACCGAAACGAACAAAGTATACAAAAGGTTTAACGACCAACTATACATCGGGGATAAATTCTCCAGCCGTATAGTTCCCGCCATATAGTTGGTGCCGCCTCCGCCTCCTCAAATAGTTTCTGTAGCACCCCGTGTAAATCCACTACTAGAAAATCGCGTGTTATTTTTATTCATGCATCATCGTGACATCATCATGCATATCTTGCCCTGGAAATATTTTCACGAAATCCATATTTTATCTTCTACATTATATCTCCTCTTTTATTCAAATTATACTTCTTGATATTTTAATCATGAGAAGCTATTTACAAAATGTTTTCTAAATATAAGAAAACAAAACAAACACTATTCTAAATAAATAATAGTAATAGAAAAACCTTAGACCTAAAACCGGCCAGGCCCAAAAGGCCCAACCGGCTTGTCAACACCCGGATTTTTAATCCCAGATGCCTGTTATGCCGTACATCGCAATCCCAGGATTACCCTTTTTGCGAGACATAACAGATTGGTACCATAATTCATCATCCATTACAAACCATAAAGGTCTTAAAAATAGTTGATCTCATGATCAAGTCTGATTACAATCAAAGTAGCGGAATAATAATAATAATAATAGCATGTTCAGGGCTCCATCTTCAGAGTCACAGACAATGCTGATGATGAGAGGTGATCCTAGTTATCGTAAGCGTCCTGTTGTCCATCCTCCTCGTAGTCTTCTTCATAGTATGGCCATGGGAATAGACAGGTACAAAGCCATGAGTACTTTGAGGTACTCGCAAACTTGTACTAAATCAATAAGGCCATTCTATAGGATTCTTAAGCTCTAGATTTGTTTGCCACAAGCCAATTTTATTTCAACCAGTATCTAGTAGTAAAACCTAAATTTAGTTGTCTAAGTTACGCAGGTGTGAACCTGGCTTTATCTCCACAACTTGGGGGATAAAGTCAAAGTCATCTTTCAAGTCATGGGTTATTTTGGAAAACATCTGACAACGGAACCGTATGGCAATCCAACTGTCCATAACCGTGGACGCGGCTATTCGAATAGTTTGACACTCTACAGAGGTGGTACACTTTCACTACAACATTCGATACATTCGTTAGTAACAATCCTGAATCATCATACTTGGTATGCGGATAATCAATCCTAACCTTTCAATTACACCCCCTAGTATAGGCACCTCTCCTATGAGTTTGGCCTCCCAACCACGACCATCTGTCATCTTGGGTATTGCATAGGTGGATAGTCACATTCACAAGGTAGCCTCAGCTCACCTTGTTCCGCGAGTAAACCCATACTAAGACACATAAACTTCCAGTCAAGCCCTACCCAAATTCAGGTATTATGGTTGTACGGTAAACATTGGAATGGTATCGCATTCGAACCCAACCATCAATTTTTATCAAATTCAAGTCACATACTTCATTCACCATCATCTTCAAGTCATTGTGTCCATAACACATGTCACAATATTTCATTAGAATGACTCATCATTCCAAGGTTTTCATAATCCTTTGTTCCCATCTAGTGATCAAGTTTATTTTAGCACTAGCATCTATCAAGGTGGGGTGTCACTATTTTAGGGGTACTAAGATGGTGTATCTACCTTCATCAAGCTCGAAGCTCTTGATGACACTTTCCTAATCTTCCACTAATCATCCAATTAATTAACTATGGAACAACTTTGCGAAAGGTAAAGCTTGCAAGTAAAACTGGGATTTGGTATAGTAAAAAGGGGTATCACAAAGGCTTGCAAGTGGGACTTGCATGGTTTAGCTTAGCTTGCCTTGGTTGGTAAGGTGGTCGAGGTTCTCGTCCTCGTCTTCATAGAATTCCTCCTCGTCATAGCCCGGATTGATACTAGCGTCTATAAATAAATACGAGGTACACAATCACCAAACAATACTTAACTACTTCTATTTATCACACAAGGTTCACACTAAATGATCTAGCACCATCTCTATCATTACAAGAAAAGGTGATAAGATTTTATTTATCTTATGTTTAGAAAAGTAATTTCTACTTATTAAAAAGTTACTTAAGATTTAATATTCTCCAATTCAAAATATGGGATCATATTGACACATGTCATCACCACATATTCTAATACTTCATAATGTGATTTAAAATGGTTGGCCTTATTTAAAAATCTTAACCCTATTATTTAATAATATATAAGTGGCTAAAAATGACTAGAAAGTCATTCTTTTGGTTTTGATCCAGGACTACGGTATGTAAGTATGTAGATTTTTACATATTCAGAAAGGTCTGGTCAAATGTGATTTTTAAGAGTTAGAATCAACTTAAAATCACTCATGGTTGATTTTAGAAAAATGTTTGAAGTTGCAAAAGCTACTGTCTTGTTATTTTTACCAAGAGTGATCCATAGTATAAAACTGTTTGAATCCAATGGGAGTGATTAGATATTTTCATCTACTTTCAAACAAAATTGGATTCATTTAATTTGGTGCATTGAATCTTTCTGGATTAATTTTTAAAGTTCACTATAGATTGGAAAATTCAAATAAAAGATAAAACCAAGTTTAAAATGACGGGCTGTGCGCGTGAATGCTAATGGGCTGGCCCAACTGCACGGCACGCGCGCAGTGGTCTGCTCCGGGGCTGGTCCTACCTGTCAGCGACTAAAAAAACGCGAAGCGGTATCAGCTAATCTAGGCCTTACGATTAGACCGCGATCAACGGCTGAGCGTCGTCGTCTCCGTCGCAGGGCACGCGTGAGTCTGAACCCTAGCGCTACAATGGGGGTCGTCGGGGGCTTACCAGGGCTCTAGGTAGACGCGGCGATGGGGGCGAACGAATGAGTCGACGATGGCGGTTCGAATGGTGGCCGCGATAGCTCCTTGGGTGGCTCCTAGCTCCGGCTCCTTCCTTCCTCTGCAGCGGCAAACTCCGGCGAAATTCCGGCACGGTGGTGCTCGCCTTGCTCCAGGGTTGGGTCAGTGAGGTTTCTGGGTGAGAGAGGAGTAGAATGGTATGCGTTTTGGGGTCGGTGGTGGTATCTATTTATACTGCGGCGAAGGGGACATGGCGGCATGGCTCGGGCTCGCCGACGACGCAGTTATAGTGAGATACAAGCATGGCCACGGGCATAGGTCGACGCGGTGCTTCAGGGCGAACGTCATACGCAGTGGCATGGTGAGGCGCGGTCTAAATCGTTGGGGAACCTCCGTGTTCTATGACTGTACCGGCGACATTCGTCATGGCGTACAGTGGTGACGGCGATCGCGCGGTCAAACGATCATGTCTGGGAGCTTGCTGGAGTCATGGCGGACGTAGTGATGCAAGGTGAGGGCAAGGCGCGACATGTGCGCGCAGGATTGCTCGGCGCTCTGGCGCGACGAACGACATGCTTCGGTGTTAAATGGGCATGGCTTTACTGGCGTCTCCTTGAGCTTTCTTTAGTCGAGGCGTGCACATGCAGAGGCCGTGAGGTCAGGGCTACCTCCTAGACATCGTGGGAGAGGGCAGCGCGGTCTGTGGCATCGTGTCCATGTCGGGGTGACATGGGTGAGCTTGGGTACCACTTTGCATGGGTCAAATGGTGAGTGAGATGAGCTCAAATGCGCAGGATTGTACTGGATGAGTTAAGTGCACATCGTGTGAGCTCGGTGAGGTCACAATGGTGAGCAAAGGATTGATCAAAACAGTAGATAGTTGCTAGAGTTGTACTGTGATCACCAAGTGTTCGATCAAATGGCCGCATGAACTGAATCATCACCTTTTCCAGTGATTTTTGGTGGGTGTTCTGGTACTAATCTTGGTAGTCTCTGGGTGCAATGGTTTTCTAAGTGGTGAAGGTTTGAGGGGTTTTCCAAAAATGGCTATCTTGATACATGAGATAGATTCAAATTTAAATTACCTCTCAAATGGATTTGAAAATGTTTCTGCAAGGTTGGAAAGCTCCACTGGGTTTAGTGTCACTAGGTCTAGCAAGGTGAGAAAAGAAATGGGAAAGTTTCTATTTGAGATTAGTTGCTAAAGATGCTCAAAGTGAGCTAGTGGTTAACTTGGGCAGAAATGACAATTAGGTCTTAGGCTTTATATTTTAATTTTGCTTTTTGTTTGATCTGCTTTGATAGTGACCTAGATGATATGGTTTTGATCTTTAAACCATTTCTCATCATTTACAACAATCAAACATGGCATTTCAAGCATTCATACACACAAGCATTAAGATTTGAATTTAATTAATAAAAGATTTTGTTAACCCTAATCTTGATTAATTAGGGAATGATCCTCATTAATATTTTTGGGGTGTTACAAACCTTCCCCCCTTAAACAGAATCTTGTCCCGAGATTCAGGAAAAACTAGGAACTAAAGAGATTGGGAAACTCCATCCTCATGTAATCCTCGCGCTCCCAAGTGGCTTCCTCTTCAGTATGGTTGCTCCATTGGATCTTGAGAAACTTGATACTTCTGGTCCGGGTGGTCCGGAAAGCTTCTTCCAAAATACGGATGGGTACTTCACGATAAGGCAAGTCCGGGTTGATCTCCACATCTCGGTGATCGATGTTCTTGAAAAATTCCGTTGTTTCTGGAACTTCTAAACACTTTCGAAGTAACGAGACATGAAACACATCATGCACGGCTGACATCCCTTCTAGTAGTTCTATCTGGTAAGATACCTCTCCTCGATGACTTAGAATCTTGAAGGGTCCAATATATCTAGGTGCAAGCTTTCCTTTGAGTTGGAAACGTTGCATTCCCTTCAAGGGTGATACTTTGAGATAAACAAAATCTCCAATATTGAAGGCTAGATCTCGACGTCTCTTGTCGGCATAACTCTTTTGTCTGGACTGAGTGGTCTTAAGGTGCTCACGGATCTTGTGAACTTTCTCTTAGGATTCTCGTAGGATGTCGGGTCTGAAGATCTGACTCTCTCCTACTTGCGACCAATTCAGTGGGGTACGACACTTCCTTCCATACATAAACTCAAATGGGGCCATTTGTAAATTGGCTTGATAACTGTTGTTATATGAGAATTCTATGAAAGGCAGACTGTCCTCCCATTTAGATCCATATTCCAATACACAAGATCTCAACATATCTTCGAGTATTTGGTTTACTCTCTCCGTTTGTCCATCGGTCTGTGGGTGATAGGCTGTACTGAAATTAAGTTTGGTTCCTAATCCTTCTTGGACTTTCTTCCAAAATCTTGAGGTAAATTGGGTTCCTCGATCCGACACAATGTTCTTGGGGATTCCATGAAAACTGACTATCCTTGCAATGTACAACTCTAATAGCTTAGAGCTCTAATAAGTGGTCTTGACAGGTAAGAAATGAGCTACCTTGGAAAGTCTATCCATGGTGACCCAAATAGAATCATTTCCCCTCCTAGATATAGGCAAACCGGTGATGAAATCCATTCCAACTCAATCCCATTTCCATTCTGGGATCTGCAAAGGTTGCAAAAGTCCGGTGGGTCTCTGATGTTCTGCTTTGAATCTCTGACAGATATCACATTTGGCTATGTAGCTTTCGACTTCTCGCTTCATCTTATGCCACAAAAATTGCTCCTTCAAATCTTTATACATCTTGGTTCCTCTAGGGTGGATGGAGTAAAGAGTATCATGGGCTTCTTGCAAAATAGCTTGTTTAAACTCTGAATCTACGGGCACACAGATTCGTCCTTTATACCACAAAACTCCTTATTCATCTTCCGTGAATCCGGGTACCTTCCCTGTACCGAGGTGATGCTTAATTCCGTCGATACTGGCATTTACTTTTTGGGCTTCCTTGATCTGATCAATCAAAGCGGGTTGAAGTTCGATACTAGCTAAGAATCCTTCGCTAACTAGTTCCATTATAAAATCTTCCAACTCTTTATGCAAACTGGGTTGTTCCTTCATAATCATGGTGTTTAATCTACACGGCGGTCTACTAAGAGCATCCGCTACCACATTGGCCTTGCCGGGGTGGTAGTGAATGTCAAGGTCATAATCCTTGATTAACTCTATCCATCTCCTTTGCCTCATATTCAACTCCTTCTAAGTAAAAATATACTTCAAGCTCTTGTGATCTGAGTAAATCTCACAACGATTACCCATAAGATAATGACGCTATCTTCAAGGCTAAAACAACAGCGTCTAACTCTAGGTCATGGGTGGGGTAATTCTGCTCATGCTGCTTTAGTTGTCGGGACAGATATGATATCACTTTTCCTTCTTGCATCAACACACACCCGAGACCAATCTTGGATGCATCACAATACACATCAAAGGGCTTGGTGATATCCGGCATGATCAAAATTGGGGCTAAAATCAATCTCTTCTTGAGTTCTTGAAAACTCGCTTCACATTTGTCGGTCCATTCAAACTTCTGATCTTTCTTGAGTAACTGAGTCATCGGCCTGGCGATGCTTGAAAATCCTTCAACAAACTTGCGGTAATATCCCGCTAATCCATGAAATGCACGAACTTCAGTTTGAGTGGTTGGTGCTCTCCATTCCTCAACATCCTTAATCTTGGCGGGGTCGACAGCAACTCCTCTGACTGACAAGATATGTCCTAGTAATCCTACTTACTTTAACCAAAACTCACATTTGCTGAACTTGGCATACAACTGATGCTCTCTCAAGGTTCCAAGGATGGTTCTTAGGTGCTTTTCATGTTCCTCCTCCGATTTGGAGTAGATTAGAATGTCATCGATTTGGTGCTTTTCATGTTCCTCCTCTTATTCATGAGATTCATGAAATAAGCGGGAGCATACATTAATCCAAAAGACATGACCTTGTACTCATACAATCCATATCGGGTAGTGATTGCAGTCTTTGGAATATCCGTTGCACGAATTTTTAGTTGATGGTAACCAGTTCTAAGATCAATCTTAGAGAATACTCTAGCACCGGTCAACTGGTCAAACAAGTCTTCTATCTTTGGCAATGGGTACTTGTCCTTGATGGTGACACCATTCAACTTCCAATAATCTGTACATAAACGGGTGACACCATCCTTCTTATCCACAAACAGAACAGGTGATCTCCACGGCAATGCACTTGGTTGAATCAGATCTTTGCTAATCATGTTATCCAGTTGCTTCTTGAGCTCCACTAACTCAGACGGGTTCATACTATAGGGTCTCTGAGCTATGGGTCCAATTCCAGGGATTAGTTCAATGATAAACTCGATATCCCAATCTGGGGGCATACCGGGCAATTCATCTGGGAACACATCGGGGTATTCATAGACTACTCTAACTTGGTCTAGGGTTGGTTGGGCTAAACTCCTGTTGCACTTGAATTGGCGGGGCAAGGTCTTAGACACATGCTCAACTGATACTCCAGTACTACTGGTCATGGATATGGCTTTCTTGGCACAATCTATGAGTCCTTATGTTTTGACATCCAACCCATTCCTAGTACTACTTCCAAACCTTTTGTTCCGAGTACTATTAGATTGGCATAGAAATCTATTCCATGAATTCTGATGGGTACGGCCTTGCAAATTTTTATAGCTTTGTTAGTTGACCCAGGTATTTGAACTATCATAACATGCTTCAAATTTGTTGGTTGAATCTTACTAGTGCATGAAAATTCCTCTGTAACAAACGAGTGCGATGCTCCAAAGTCAAACAACACCCTGGCAAGTACGAAATTAACAGAAAATATACTCGACACGACATCTGGCGCTTCCTGGGCTTCTTCAGCATTCATGTGGAACAGACGGCCAACACGGTTGTTCGGGTTTCCTGGGGCGAATCTCTATCCAGGTTGGACACGATGCTGCTGCTGGGCAGGTGCAGTGACATTGGATGTTGTAGCAATCTTCTTGGGGCACTCATTGGGGTAGTTACATATCACTCCACACTCAAAGCAGGCGATTGTTGACTTGTCCTTCCCTGCAACAGGTACGCCATTACTTACCGTCCTTGGGGCAGTATTGTTACTGGGGTTGGTGGGCCTTGGCGGTGCACAGTTGAAGTTATTGGGGTGGCCATGATTGTGGTGGTTGTTGCCTCCGGGCCTTGGGTTTCCTCCGATACGGTTGGGAAAGTTCGGGCGTGACATAGGGGGCCTAGTGTTCCTTGGTGCAAATCCAACAAACGAACGGGGGCGATACTTTGGGGTATGGTGGGGTCCAGGTTGGTGCATCATACGACGCTTACGGTTTTCAGTAGCTTGGTTGATCTTTCTTTACATCTAGATTGCTGAATCAACTAAAGGTTCAAGGTCAGCAAACGGGATATTGAGTAACACCGTCTGCATCTCATCATGCAAACCATTTAGAAATCTCTCTTTTTTCTTGGATTTAGTACCAATCTCATCAGGAGCATACCTATAGAGAGACAGAAATCTGTCATAGTACTCTACCATAGTCATCCTTCCCTGCTTCAGCTCCTTGAATTCATCCCTCATCCGCAGAATCAAACCTGGTGGCACATGGGTTCGGCTGAACTTGAGTTTGAATTCATCCCAAGTCATCATCTGTCCTCCATTCATGGTACGGGTGCTATTCCACAATGCTCTTGCAGAACTAGCCAGATAGTGGGTGGCAAACAGTACTTTCTCTACCTCCTCTACTCCGACAACTTCCAAGTTATTCTCCATAGTATGCAGCCAGTCATCGACATCTAAGGGCTATTCTAACTTACTAAAGATAGGGGGATTGGTATTCTGGAAGTTCTTAAGTTTGGATCCATGATGATCCTGATTTCCAGGGCCTTGGTTGTCATGTGCCAACTGAGCGATCTGTTGAAGAGTGGCTAGATTGGCTTGACGCTCGGTTCTACCGGCTTCTCGGTCGGCTACTAGCATTTGCAAGATTTGTACCATCGGGTCTTGATATGAGTTGCTCCCTCCGCGAGGCATCTGAAGATTGAGATAGATCATGAGACAAGAGGAAATTTTTTCTAAGGTTTATGGGTTTGGCTTTAAAAGCTTTTAAACTTTTGCGCAAGGCTAAGGTTTGAAAGCCAACAACTCATTCTCATTCATTTAAAAGTCACACCATACAAGCAACACATTCCAAACAACACATCACAACAACGATGTAGGTGGTTTTAAGAACCATTCTGGCAAGCTACGATATAGTGGGACCGGATACAACTCACACCTACGACAGTGCTCAAGTGCTACTACTCATTAGAACCGGTGGCTTCTTCATCATAAATGAAGTCGCGGTCCTCATCATCAGTGTGGAACTCCTGGTCCATGTCCTCCAAGTAGTCATCATAATTGCTGAGGTAAGAGTAGGGATCTCCACGGATATCTTCCCCTTCGTTCTCCCTCTCCTCGAGCTGCATGTCCCGATCATGGACGGTCTCCTCCAAGGTTGACACCTTGTGACGAAGGCGGGCAATGATGCGATCCTTCTTGTCACGCAGATGGCGAAGTGACTTGCGCTCCTTCACAAGCATGGCAAAGGTCTGGTCCTTGTTGGCGGCAGCAAGTTGCTTCTCGTTGGCCTTGATGGTGGCTCAGCTGATTGTTGATCTTCATTGGGAGTCCCCAAGAGGAAGGTGTGATGAGCACATCAGCAAGTCTTCCCTTAGTAAAAAACCAAGGTTATCGAACCAGTAGGAGGAAGGAAACGAATCAAAGTTATTTCTAGCAACTTGGAAACCTGCACAACACAAACTCAAGACTTTGCCCCAACGAACAGTGAGGTTGTCAATCTCACCGGTTTGCTGAAAACAAAGGGTTAACTGTATGGTGTGGAAGGTAATGGTGGTTTGCAGAAAGTAAACAGTAACAATGGAAGATGTATCAATGGTAAAGATTGGACCGGGGTCCATATTTCACTAGAGGTGTTCTCCTTAAGATAAACAAACATGGCATGCTGGGTAAACAAATTACAGCAGGGCAATTGACAGGACTGAGCAAGGCATAACAATGCAATACTAGACATTCATGATCCTATGATATTTGATTGGGCAATACAACAAGATACATAGTCCACCATCCAACTGCATCTATTACTAGTAATCCACCATCAGGTTATCATCCAAACCCCCTCCAGTATTAAGTTGCAAGCAACGAATAACTGCTTTAAGCAAAATGTGTAAGGTAAACAATCCACTTGTTCCATGAACAAGAGACCGTTGTTTTCCCTAGTAGCAACAACACATCTACAACCTTAGAGATTTATGTCACTTCCCTTAGATTAAATAGAGTAATGAACCCACTATCGAGCATAAATACTCCCTCTTGGAGTCACTAGCATCTACTTGGCCAAAATAGCTACTAGAAACGGAGAGCATGCAAGATCACAAACAACACAGACATGATAGAATCAATAAGATAAAACCATTAATCAATCTGACATAGTAATCTCAATATCCATCGGATCCCCGCAAACACAACATGCATGATTACAAATAGATGATATTGATCATGAACGGAGCTCACAAGATCTAAACATTATAGCACAAAGGAGGAGATACAACCATCTAGCTACTAAATGGAACCGTAGTCCAAGGTGGAACTAATCCCGCTTCATACCGGAGGATGCCATGATGAAGAAGAAGGCCTCCGGGATGATCTCCCCTCCGGCAGGGTGTCGGGAGGAGCTTCAGATCCCCACGATCTAGGGACGATGGTGGCGGCGACTACAGACTGTTTCGTGGAATATTGATTCGGTACTTAGGGTTTTGGTATCGGGGGGTCTTTATAGGTGAAGAGGTGCGGTGACCCACCATACCACTGCATGATGTAGTACACTATAGTCGTTGACATAACACCAATGAAACACCGTTCACTAGTATTACATCCCTCAGAGTAGTACAACAGAACATAGCAGGTCCAAGACATGACTATAGGTTACAACTCAACTCTTTACACAAGATCCAGAGAACACTCTAGGTTAAAGAGAGAGAAAGAAACTTCTTACGAAGAAGAATCAAGAATAAATAACTCATAGCTACCATACTTATAAAACTAGTAGCTGAACTACTGGCTTGCATTGCTGCTATTGCAATACTCTACAGAAGTAGGTTCTATGGTTAGAAATTCTGTTCTTATCTAATCAGCAACTTCGTATTCACTTGAGTTGATGTATATGTTGACTTTCTTGACTTCCTTGAAGAGCTTTAGCTTTTGATGATGATTCCTGGAGCATAACTTGATGTAGACATCGTCTGTACTGGCTTTAGAACCTAGCAAGGGTTAAGAAGATACTTTGAGTACGAGCGTACTCAGCAAGTCCACTAGAAAAGGAGTGTTTGATGCACTATAGCTACAGCCACAGACCGTAGGTCGTAGGCAATGCAAGTTTTCGTAAACATTTCTTCAAAGGTTGCTTTTATTCTGAAAAACTATGTCCGTCAGCCTTCACGGGTTTACCAGAACCTTCATGGGGTTCCTTTCCCGCCGCGTTCGCAGCTCCTTCCCGGAACAGGGAGTAACAAGTTACAGTTCTTACACTCTGCAGAGGTGCGTCACTTTACCCATGAGAGATCTTAGCTTTGTTGCACATCCGGGCCGCGAACCCGTTCACACTTCCTTGGTGTGAGGCCCAGACTAAGACCCAAGCCAATCACTGCCTTCTCCGCGACCCCGCATGTCTCCTTGGTGTATGCCAGCCCACCTATTGAATTACGGCAATGGTAGTACAGACCTTTCAGATGCCGAAACTATCGTGGGACGTTGAGGGCTCCCACCCATATGCTGCATATCCTCTACGAATTACCATAAATAATATGCACGCTATGAGTGATAACAGCCACGACCCGCACATCCAACTCCATGCGAGAGGGAAAAGATACAGCTGACTTCTTCGTCCCATTCCAAATCTCATGGTCAACGCGTAATATACGGCGCAAGAATCACTGGCGACATTGGTTGTTAAGTCCTAGATAATATGTTCCTTTACCACCGGAACTCTTATAGTAGGTTATTACCACATGGTAAATAACCTATAATCACATTATTATGAAAATAGTGTTTCCTGACCTTTTTCAAATGCAGGTGATGACAATACTGGATTTGTAAAATACTTTACAAAAAATAATCAAAGGACATGAGCAAGTGTGAACTTGCCTTTTGTGATTGCAAGATTATGCACTCACGGTCTTCAAGACAATATAAGATCCAATAGCGGAAATCTGCATCATTGGTCCGGTAAGGACTAATGTTTAAAGAAGCAAGATGCTTTTATGCATAAGTAATGTAATGTAATTTGATAAACGCGAATCCCGAGGTAATGTTGTTCTAGGGTTTGGATACTGGAAAAGGTTTCCTTGTAATATGTTGCCCTTTTAGATTAAGTTTTATACATGTGCTTCTTATTAAGGCTTGTGAGTGTGTGGAAAACAACATGTATTTATACAACAACAAAATACATAGTATGGAATGCTACTCAGGGTTGCTTACATCTGAACTGTTTTATCTTCAAGTTTTACTTTACAAGTAATGTCACTTGTAAAAAATTTAAGTATTAACACGCCTATTATACAAGTAAAGTATAAAGTAGGGTGTTTACTATTAATTGACATATGTTGATTGAAGTGGAAAAATGAATAACTTCTGAAGAAAATCTTACTCAAAGCAGAAGCATTTAAGCTTTTAAGTTAATCTTATGAGGTGTTCTTTCTAGTTAAAGTCTTTAAGTCAGAAAGAATTGCCTTTACTGGAATATTGAAATTAGTAGTACTTGAGACTTATGTATCTTGGTTTTTAACTGGGTTGGTTTGGTATTAAGATGCTTTATAATTAATTATAACAGACCAAAGTTAACTAAAAGTATATAATAAAGTTGTTAGTATTATACTTAAATCTTGGTAACTATAAGTAACTTTAAGAATGTAGATAGACTTAGGGTATATTACTTATGATACTTGTATTCTGTTCATTTTATATTGTTTCCTTAGAGTTACTTAAGAATGGCATTACTTCTTTTGAATAGTGGTTTCCTAATTGTTTAGTGGGATAGGATCATTTTCCTTTTTATGGATGAGTGGTTATAGTTTGTAAACAAAGAAATAAGATTATTTAACTACTTATGGATTCCATATAGTGTTTTGGTTTGTTTATAACTTGTAGTTGAAGTAAAAGAATGGGTTTTATCTTATTACAATTATTCCTGGAGATTTTATATTAGATAAGGATTCTTTTATATTTATGGTTGAAAGATAATATAATAAAATTGTATTTAAAATGTTTTGAAACATTTTAACTTCATATTATCAATATTTAAGACTAATACTATTTTAGACTTAATTAGTTAATTTTTAGAACTATTTACAAGTTTTATTTACCTTAATATGAATTATTAATTAAGGATATAGGTTTAATTTCAAGTTATAAAAGTGTTTAACTTTTTATTTAACTCAAAAGTGGAATATCAAATTTTAAACATGTAGGTATTATTTTTGTGATCATTTTGGTATATTACATTTATTTTTGTGATTTAAAAAATAATAAGATATGATTTTAATAAGGTTTATTACTTTATAAATACTTAATAAATAATAAATATTGAATTAAGATGAATAATAATGCATGATTATAGTTTTAAACTCTAATTCTTATTTTTCTAAGATTTTTAGTATTTTATTTAGATTTTTAACATTTACCATTATTAAAATATTAAAACATTTAGTTATCAAAGTATTAAAACTTTATAAAGTATTTATTAAATAATATTTATTTAAATAGTTATCATAATAATATTTAGTAATAGTTTTAAGTTGTAGATTTTATTTTTCTAAACATTTTCTTATGTTATATGTATTTTTCTGATTTATAAAACAAAATATATCAAATTTACAAGATTTAATCATTTTATGAATTTTTTAATTAAATAACTAAATGTGTTTATTAGGTAATGCTGATGTCAGCATAGACTGAAGGGTTTTTCTCACCAGAGCCTAACCTTCCCCCAATCACTGACTGGTGGGGCATATGCCATGTCATTTTATTGTTTTTATTTATTATAGAATTATTACTGAAAATAAATAAAAGAAATTTAAATATGACATCATGGTGGCATCATCAATGGGAATCCTCAAAGCAGCTTTCGATTCTAGAGATTTGTTGTTTGCAAGAGTTAGTGCTAGGGCCTATCGAGAAGAGGACGTCGCGGGGTGCATTTTAGTGGCGGCGCCGCTCGATTTAGGTTGCCGGAGCAAGGGGTACGACGGTGGCCGACGGCGGCGATGGCAGGTGGTCGCGGGGATCTCGATTTAGCACGCAAGGAAGAATTCTACAAAGGCTATTTGCACGAGGAGCTCACCAGAAGCACGATGAAGGGCTCGGCGAGGCCGGAGGTGGTCGGAATCGACAATTATTGTCGATGACCAGCGACGGTGGTCATCGGGAATCGGATCGATGCGGCCAATAAGGAGCTCGTCAGCTCGATTCCTTCTTGCCAGAGATGCTACATGCCATGGAGAATCTTGTGGTATGCTCAGCTCGTCGTGGGGTGGCCTCTAACGGTGACAACAACAACTCCGGCGAGCTCTGTTTTCAGGCAGAGGAAGAAATGGGGAAAGAGGGGAAGATAGGGTTTTGCCGGTGTGGCAGAGGTCTTCTTATAGACAAGGATCAGCGGTGGCTCGAATCTTGGCGGAGCGGTCATCGTGACGACGGCGAACGACAGAGCTGGAGCCAGCGAGCTGCTTCCCGGCATGGTCCTTCTGGCGAGAGGATGAAGAAAGGGAAAAAGAAATGAAGGGGTACTAGGCCGTCTTGGGCTGCGTGGGCTGTGGCGAAACGAGTGGAAGAAAGAAAAGTTGCTGCTGGGCAGCAGATAAGTGGTAGAGAAAATGGGCCGAGGCCTGGTTTCATTTTTCTTTTTAATTACACATTTTTATTTCTGTTCTCATTTGCTAGCTTTGTATTTATTCATTTGTTTTAACTTTCTAGGAATTTCTTATTTAGGAAATTATAAGTTTATGGGAATATACTTAAGATTCTGATATTAATACTATTTTTGATAATAATATATTTTATTGATTTACCTTTTTATATACTTCATATTCATAATCATATGAAGGTTATTATATCAAATAGAATAAGTATAAATTAGGGTCTTAGGTTTTAGGATTTGTTTAGGATCTTATAATTTTGATGTCTTGATTCTTATTGACTTATAATATTAAAGAAACTTTTATATATCTTGATCCTTTATTGTTATTTAATATATAAAGTTTTGAGAACTTTAATATGGTTAATATTATTCTCTTATGTCCTTTATTGATGTGAATAAAGATTAATGGCTAAACCTATTGTCTTTATGTTTGTGATTTTAATAATATCACCATTTAAAATAAAGTAGTGGAATTGTTTTCTAGGACAACTTATAAGAAAGATTTGATAAAGTTAATTCTTAAGCACATATGATAATAATGATTAGAAATGACAAAGATGTGCTTAATTGGTTTTTTAAGGGAAAATATTTCTATAAAGCATTGTGGAAACAAGATGATAGATCAATCATAGTAAGTGGATACTAGGTTTGGTCTTAGATTTAGGGTTTAGTGTTTAACAAGGATTCCTATATTCCATACTTTATAATTCTGGACTTCTGATTAAGGAATTCCTTTCCTAGATATATTGCTTCTTTATGCCCATCATCATGTACTAACATGATGAGCTTTGCTTTATAGAAACTTCTTATCCACCCTTTATTATTCTAAATCCATTTATAAATGCAATGTGCTTAACACTAAAGCTTTCATAATATTCTCATATTTATACTTGGCTATAAAAATATTCTACTATTAATAATGTCTAACCCAACAAGTGGTTACCTCTAACTCCATTCATACCCTTCCTAAATCATCCATCACAAATACTACTTCTTTAATCCAATGTTTCTCTAACATCATTTTAATCCTACTATCTTGTCTCTACTTAACTTCAGTACCTCATATTCCAACCTCACAGTAATTTAATGTGACTTGTAATGACTAATCTAGGATAATATATCTATATTATGGTTCAATCATGGTTTTATCCACCAATGTCACTTGTACTTGGTATAAGCATTCAATATTGGTGAATAAGGCATGATCATTATAATCCTTTGATCCTTTATGATTCAGGTTTCCAATTGGCTAAACAAGGCTTCATCAATACAACATTGCAGTTGTATTATAATTATCTTTTGTTTAGCTCTATTGGATTAAGAGATATAATTCATTGACTATACCTACTTGATCCAATAGGACTACTCCTGGTAACTTATATTCATACTTCATCCTTGTAATCTTCTTGGTTATCATATTGATTTGATTTCCTCCAATCACTCCCATCCTCTAGATGACATCTAGAACTAGCATCACTACTTACCTCTTCTGACTTCTTTCTTTATAAGCCTTAAGTGAATGCTATAATAAGTACAAGAGTTGATGAGTCAAGAATTGATAGATTAAGAATTGGTGAATCAATAATTGATTTCTCAATATTGATGAACAACAAATATAAGGATATGATTCAATAGAGATGATAAGGATTGATATGGAAAGAAATATATATGGTGAATGATCTTAACTTTGGTTTCTTTCCTACTCAATCTCACTAGAGTGTTAAAGTTAGGTATTTCCATGATACTCATGGTATAAGTAGATGAATTTAAGATATAGTTGTTACATTCTTATCATTTGTGTTATATTTATAATTTGGTATTCATGAGTGATCATAATGAATACTATGATATGATCACCTAAGGATCAAATATAAATCATCAAGTAATGTATTAGGGTTTAGTTTTATTCCATTTGATCTACCCTTAGATCAAAGCATGTTTACCCAAAATAAGGTTTTAGCAAAGGTCATATTGAAACTTATCGCAGTCAACTTGATGATCTACTTCAATTCCATCAAGTTAAGAGAAGCTTCAATCACTCTGACAAGTTTTTATTTAAAAGCGCGAAAATTATTCAGATTTTCTATGCATGAATGCAATGCACATATCTCTGTTCAGCTTATTTCTAAGCTCTAATGCTGGGATGTTACAAGAGGCGAGGCAAGGGGGCAGGCAGGGTGGCCGCTCCCCCCAGGTGCGGGCTAGGGTTAGCCGCGCGACCAGGGGGTGTGCCCCCCTGGTGGCTCCCCTCCGTCTCGTATTCTCGCTCCGTGTTCCCCACGGTAAAATATTGACTTTGTCTTTTGTCCCGTACAATTTCGAGAATAGTGATTTTCTGCCTTTTGTGGAACCAAAAATAGAAGAAAACAGTCAACTGGCACTATGGCATATTGTTAATAGGTTAGTCGAGAAAAAACATATAAAAACACCTCAAAGTGTAGACAAAGCAAAGCAAAGCAAAGTAGATACTAAACAAGCATGGAACATTAAAAATTATAGATACGTTTTCAATGTATCAAGCATCCCCAAGCTTAACTCCTGCTCGTCCTCGAGTAGGTAAGTGATAAAAGGAATAATTTTTGAGGTGACATGCACCATCAAAATCAAGATCAAACCATTTGCAAGCATTGAAAGCTGGGATCAAAGAACTCTAAACATGAGCATGAAAGATGGAGTTCTAACAATAAGACAAAGTAACTATGCATGCAACATGAAAGGTTACAAACAAAGATCATGAATAACATGGATTAAAAAACGTTTGTTTGTTTCACATATAAAAAAATAGCATAGTGGCATTCAGCTTGTCCCTCATGGAGTAGCAAATAGATGCATATGACACCTTCAAAGTTCATGAGAGTGACTAGATACAAATAGTTCAATAACAAGCAATATCAACAATATGAATCAATCAATAAGTTTTTGGACAATGCACATAGAACTAAGAATGGCAACTATGCTCTCTTAATTGGTGCATAAGGATACAAGGTGGAGACTTAATATAATTGTGGAAGAAAGACCCTTCATAAAGGCAAGCCGGGATTTCAAGTTTCATAAAAAGCTTCCAAAAATTATGGTACTTGTTAGCTTTCAGCCCTCACTGCCCCTATCATAAGCATCTTGAAGTGATTAAGGTTAAAGTGAACAAACTATGGAGTATATGCTTGGCAAAGTATAAGTTGGCAATCTCATGTACCTTGAATACGAGGGACGCTCCTCATGCTACTCAAGTTTAGTTACTTGCAAGTTCTTGCCATAGTAAGTACATGTGTATCATAGAGAACCGCCAACGGGGTACCCCTTACACATGATACAGGAGCTACCCCATAATCAAAATGACAAGGCAAGCAGACAATGAACATCTCAGTAATCTTCTTATTTACCATGGGAATATGGTGCTTTTTCTCTATTTCCTCTTTTCTCATTTTTTCTCAATCTCTTTTTCTATCTCTTTTTTTGTAAGAAGAATGCTTCATAGATTGCTCACTATGGTTATGCTGCAAGTTTCCACCATAATTAGGCATGGCTTAGGCTAGTGGCCCATGCGTTTCTCTAATACACATACATAACTCCATGGACTTACAAGCTCCCCTTTCATTTCACACCGATGACATCCATAAACAAAAGAGCATGATATCAACTGTGTATAATGTACAAGTGCAATGTTGAAAGCGTTCCCCATGACAACATGGTTCTGCAATGTGTATAATGTACAAGTGCAAGCATATACAACATAGATGACACAATGGTTCAAGTTTATTTGGGGCAAGAAAAATAAAGTGTCCCATCAAGTTTGTGAGAGCTTTAATCACTAAGTTTTCACATAACAAAATACTTTTTAATTGGAAGATAGATGAAAACAAGAATATACTTGGAATGGTGTAACACACCATGCATATGAATTTATAGTGGACACTTTGGAATAACTTGGTTTCTTGGTAGTTGTATGCATGAGTAGAGCTTAATCATACAAGTGGAGGCTAGCAAAATACTGGGAGCGACCAACTAAGAGAGCAATAATGGCCATAATCATGCAGAGCGACAAAATATTACTAATCAAAGCATAAAGTGGTACTCAAGTCAAGTACTAAATGATCATAGAGGCTATGCTGACTTGTTCATAGTCATAACATGGTGTGAGCATGTGTCAAGTCAACCCAAACAAAGCATCAACGGAGAATACCACAATACTATGCTTTTGTATGCTAAAACAACACATGATTCCTTCAAGGCACATTAAGCAATCCTAATTGTTTGGAACAAGTCATGCTACAACAATAATCACTAAGCATAAGGTCAAAACAACATCTAGCATGACATGATAAATTCTAAGTCATAGTCAAAGCAAGCTCCTCGTGTACTATTCAAGCAAGAACTTCCTACTCCTCTCCAACACCAATCAACTTATTTGAAACAACACAACGAGAACGGGGGTCCAAACTAATTTATTCAAGCAAACTAAGGAAAGTAAAACAAAAACTAAGACGATCCAAGAACAACACAACAGTGCATGAAACAATAAAAACGAAGTGTCTAGAAAGACCTGAGATTTTTATTGATGAAGAAGGGGATGCCTTGGACATCCCCAAGCTTTGAAGCTTGTACCTTTTGAATATTTCTTGGGGTGACACAGGGTGGAATCCCCAAGCTTGAGCTTTCGTCCATTCTTCATCTCATCACATCATTCTTTCTCTACACTTGAAAATTTTCCTTCATACAAAACTTCACACAATCTTAATTAGCAACATTAGTGTATTCAAAAGATAATAGACCCTTGGGGTTTAGTTTTAGAACAGCAAAACTTTCACTAAAAACACAAGCTACTGTAGCAATTTCCTTAAAAAGCTCAATTTCCCAAAAAGAACCCAATAGGAAATCAATAAGAAGCAAATGCAAATAATGTCAGAAATCTGTCAAAACAGACGAGAAGGTAGAAACCGATTTTTTCGAAGATCTTTTTTTGCTCAAATAAAAAAGTGTGGAAATAACGAAAGTTAGATAACATACTGGGGGATTTATTCAGAAAATTATAGCTCAATCCGACTTACAGAGATTTTACACAATTTTTTACGGTGGAGCACAAAAAATCTGTTTCGGGACAGCAACTCTCCAAATCTTACTTCCCTCTCATTAGAGGTTATTCTTGGCAGAAAAAGCAAACAAAAAGGATAAGGAGCGATTATTACAGAATTAATAACTTCCCAGAATCAAGAAAACTATTGTGTTATCTTCCAAGAAGTACTTTTCTTTAATGCCTTTAAGTTAGGCATAATAGCTTGAGAATATGCTCACATAAGAAATATGAATTGAAGTAAAAGAGAGCATCAAGAAGAAAATCCAAAACATATTTAAGTCTAACAAACTTCCTATGCATAGGAATCCTGTAAGAAAATAAATCAAATAAGCACATAGTAACAAGAATGGATAGATAAAACAAGAGCAACTTCAAAACTTTCAGCACATAGAGAGGTGTTTCAGTACCATGAAAACTTCTATAACCATATTTTACTCTCTCATAATAATTTTCAGTAGCCTCATGAATAAACTCAACAATATAAATATCACATAAATTATGCTTTTCATGATCTACAAACACATAATTTTTATCAAGATTAAAAATAGTGGGATTAAAACCTTCAAACCCACTTTTAATAATTTTATAATAAGATGACTGATCATTCAATATAGGACCATCATCTAGAGCTTTATCGTAATCATGTTCTAAGCAAAACTCTTTAGTACCATGCATTTCAAAGTTAGGCACAAATATAGGATTATCATAGATAACAGGAGCATAACTATTATGACAAGTTTTACCCATAGCAGATATTTCAAAAGAATCCACAGGAACATAACATTCATCCTCCTATGGTAAGTTTTACCTATTGCATGGTTTAGCTTAGCTTGCCTTGGTTGGTAAGGTGGTCAAATTTCTCGTCCTCGTCTTTGTAGAATTCCTCTTCGTCGTAGCCCGGATTGATACCAGCGTCTATAAATAAATATGAGGTACACAATCACCAAACAATACTTAACTACTTCTATTTATCACACAAGGGTCACACTAAATGATCTAGCACCATCTCTATCATTACAAGAAAAGGTGATAAGATTTTATTTATCTTATGTTTAAAAAGTTACTTAAGATTTAATATTATCCAATTCAAAATATGGGATCATATTGACACATGTCATCACCACATATTCTAATACTTCATAATGTGATTTAAAATGGTTGGCCTTATTTAAAAATCTTAACCCTATTATTTAATAATATATAAGTGGCTAAAAATGACTAGAAAGTCATTCTTTTGGTTTTGATCCAGGACTACGGTATGTAAGTATGTAGATTTTTACATATTTAGAAAGGTCTGGTCAAATGTGATTTTTAAGAGTTAGAATCAACTTAAAATCACTCATGGTTGATTTGGTCCAGTGAATCTTTCTGAATTCATTTTTAAAGTTCACTACAGATTGGAAAATTCAAATAAAAGATAAAACTAAGTTAAATTGATGGGCGGTGCACGGTAACGCTAATGGGCTGGCCCAACTGCATGGCGCGCGCAGCAGGCTGCTCTAGGGCTGGTCCTACCTATCAGTGACTAAACAAATGTGAATCGGTATTAGCTAATCTGGACCTTATGATTAGAGCGCGATCAAAGGTTGAGCGTCGTCGTCTCCGTCGGAGGGCACGCACGAGTCTGAACCCTAGTGCTACAAGCATGGCCACGAGCATAGGTCGACGCGGTGCTTCAGGGCGAACGTCATACGCACAGTAGCACGCCGAGGCGCGGTCTAAATCATTGGGGAACCTCCGTGCTCTGTGACTGTACCGGCGGCATTCGTCACGGCGTACGGTGGTGACGGCGATCACGCGGTCAAACGATCATGTACGGGAGCTTGCTGGAGTCATGGCGGACATAGTAACGCAAGGTGAGAGCGAGGCACGACGTGTGCGTGCATGATTGACCGGCGCTCTGGCACGACGAACGGCATGCTTCAGTGTTAAATGGGCATGGCTTTACTGGCGTCTCCTCGAGCTGTCTTTGGTCGGGGCATGCACAAGAAGAGGCGGTGAGGTCAGGGCTACCTCCTAGACATCGTGGGAGAGGGCAGCGTGGTCTGTAGCATCGCGTCCATGTCGGGGTGACATGGGTGGCTCAGGTACCACTTTGCACGGGTCAAACGATGAGTGAGATGAGCTCAAATGCGCAGGCTTGTACTGGATGAGTTAAGTGCACATCATGTGAGTTCAGTGAGGTCACAATGGTGAGCAAAGGATTGATCAAAACAGTAGATAGTTGGTAGAATTGTACTATGATCACCAAGTGTTTGATCAAATGACCGCATGAACTGAATCATCACCTTTTCCAGTGATTTTGGTGGGTGTTCTGGTACTAATCTTGGTAGTCTCTAGGTGCAATGGTTTGCTAAGTGGTGAAGGTTTGAGGGGTTTTCCAAAAATGGCTATCTTGATACATGAGATAGATTCAAATTTGAATTGCCTCTCAAATGGATTTGAAGATGTTTCTGCAAGGTTGGAAAGCTCCAATGGTTTTAGTGTCACTAGGTCTAGCAAGGTGAGAAAATAAATGGGAAAGTTTCTGTTTGAGATTAGTTGCTAAAGATGCTCAAAGTGAGCTAGTGGTTAACTTGGGCAGAAATGACCATTAGGTCTTAGGCTTTATATTTTAATTTTGCTTTTGTTTTGATCTGGTTTGATAGTGACCTAGATGATATGGTTTTGATATTTAAACCATTTCTCATCATTTACAACAATCAAACATGACATTGCAAGCATTAATACACACAAGCATTTAGATTTGAATTTAATTAATAAAAGATTTTGTTAACCCTAATCTTGATTAATTAGGGAATGATCCTCATTAATATTTTTTGGGTGTTACATGGCTAAACCCTATCCAAACCCATCCCTAGTCTAACCCTAATCCTACCACCCCTGGAGACACACCGCGCAGCCACCGCCGCCACACTCACCTTGCACACGCACGCACGCTCCCGCACACGGCACACCACACCCACTTCCCCCTGGACCCAAACCGACCCTGGCCTCACCCTCCGTACGCCTCGCGTGCCACGACCCAGCGCACCACGCAACCATCCCACGACAACCACCCCTGTCGCTCTCGCTCACTTGGCCCCACCCTGGCCAACGCGCGTGTCGCGCCAGCCCCTATCCCACTCCTGCCCATGATGCAATCCCCCAGTCAATGACCCTGCTGCCCTCGGTCCCACCTCGACCCACGTTCGTCGCACCCCATCCGCAATCCTCACCTGTCTCTCTCCTTCCTGAAGCCACCTACCCTGCATCGCTCGTACGTGACCTCCCTCTGACCCCATCGACCGCTCTCTCCCATCCCCAATTCCACCCGTCGTCGCCTTTCCTCGATCCGCAGCCGCCGTCGGCCCTAGTTCTCGTGGCTGGCCTCTCCTCGACCAGCCCTTCCCCTGGTCCTCCCTTGCCTCCCACCTCGATAGCCCGTCCTTGACACCCCGCTCTCCCTATCCTCGCTCCTGCTTCTTCCGGCCCGAGCCACCACCGCCAGAAGCTCCTCTCCGCCGCCAACTGCAGTGTCAGACATTGCTGGTCGCCTTCTTCTCCGCCTCCATGGAGTTCCGCGAACACTGATCATGCTCCCTCCAATGCATCTTCTTCCCCCGTCATCTTCCTCCCTCCTTGGGTCGACTTCTACCGCCAGCGCGCCATCGCCCCCCAGCCCTGCGCCTGATCTCGCCCCCGAGGCCGAGCCTCTGCTGCATCTCGCAAGGTCGCTGCCTCCCTCGTGACATTCCTGATGGAGGCCCCATCCCTGACCGCATGCATGCCCCTTGCTTCAGCATTGGATGGGTAGCAGCCGCGCATCCCCGCCGTTGCAAGCTCTGCTCAAGCACGAGCTTCTGTGTGCGTAGGTGGAAACAAGCTTGTCCACACGAGCTGTTTCCCAAGTTGTTGTCGTTGCCTATTCTGATGTGGTGTTGGTATGGTGGTGGATGTGTGCCAGTGATGTGGTGACCATGTGAAGATGGATTGGTGGCGATGTTGCGGTTCTGACTATCTCTGGTCGTGCAAGTTCAACGAGTTAGACAAGTATCCAAGGTTAGCATGTGTATAGGAATTCTGATACACGATGATGCCAAGAACTTCTATCGGAGCCATTGACCAGAAGCTTCCATCCTGAACGCCGAGGCCTCCTTCCTGGACCGAGAGGCCATCGATCATGGAATTTGAAGGCCATTTCTCGAAAACCGATCCTCCCGTTGAAACCCCCGTCGAACCATCTAAATAACATGAACCATCTAAATAATTGTTGGAACCACGGTTCCGCTTAATATGGCCTAATTGCATCGCATCTTTGCAATGTCATACATCATACATGCATCATGCCTGATCTTCTGCCATAGTATTAAATAGTGCATCCGATGTTTCTTCTAGTGTTTGATTCTTCATGGATTAGGCCGATGAGTTGATGCGAGTGTCGACCTGATCTTCGGAAGAACCTCTGGCAATGTTTTTCAGGCGAGCATTCTAACTCTTTCTACCTATCTTACTTTTATAGTCTTTACTTCCTCCTATTGATCTATTGCTATCTGTGTTTCGATGCTTTAGATTCCATGCACCAGTTATATTTCTTGCAGCCTCTATATTGCCTTGGACACCTCCTATTGCCTATTGATTGATAGACGGTCGGCCTTATGAGTCATAGTTGCTTGCTCATGTGTTGCTTCGCATCATTGATGTTCCACCGTTGTTGGGTGGTTGGCACATGCTTAATGGTGGAGATGATCATGTCTTTAATTACCGTTTAATACTAATATTGAAAGTAGGTAAATAATGCAGAGCCACCGGTGGTAAAAGACAATATTAGGTTTTTAACCGCTCACTGGTGTCCCGTAGGACCCCGAGTTCTTGACACCTATTCCGGGATCGAGAGAGCTAACCACAGGTGGGGTGTGTGGGTGTAACACCCTCAGAATCGGCCCTATGCAAGTTTTAGCGAAACCCGCCAAATCCGCATAGAAACGATTCAAAGGTGCCCACCAGGCACTTTCGTGCGGGTGGAAAACGAAGTAATATCATTACACAATAGTCCACGATGGGACCCACAGAACAGATATATACAACGGCGACTCAAAGAGTCAAGAATACAGATGTACAATACAAAGATCCAAATCACCTTTAAAACGATATAGCGTCCGAGTACGGACAAGATGCAAATTGAGCTAAGAGCCCTGAAGAATAACCAATGGCGTCCATAACCCTGCCCAGGCCAAGCCGGAAGGGTAACCCTGCTAACGACGTCGATCTCAAAACCTGCTTAAACAAAAGGGGTGCCGACAAAGGGCAAAGGAAAAAAAAGAGAGAGAGGTCAGTACTGAGGCCAGTACACGGCGAGGCTAGAATTCGGCGGTCCTCGCCTACATAGGTATGGTGGACTGCAGCGGCAGCGCGGCATGCACTAAACAACCTATAGAGACTTGATACAAATAGCGGCTATCAGAGAGAGGTAAGAAAAACCTATCCGGAACCAACCTGATACTACCACCAAACATACCCACCCTGGTATTTCCCCCTCGAGACCAAACGAGGAAGTCAACGGAGGAACTCACACCGTTGGCAGTTTTATTTATTCATTTATCGTTGCAGCAATTACTAGTCAGGTATAGATAGTCATCCTGATATAATAGGCAGTGGGCACTTTTAGTTAACCATTCCATTGTAGTTGCACTCTTACTAGTCAGATACAGTTAGCATGAGATATCCCCAAAACCCAGCAGTTGTTGGTACTTTTATTTAGCCATTCCGTTATAGTTGCAATACTTACTAGTCAGGTACAATGGTAGCAAGCGACAACCCAAACAAGCAATTGTTGGCAATTTTATTTAGCCATTCCATTATAGTGAAGCTGATTACTAGTCATTATAAAGTCAAATTTATAGCACTACTTTAGTTATAGTTGTCTATGATCGAGATACTGTGCTCCAAGTCGTCCATAACCGCGGACACGGCTTTCAGAAAGTTTTACCCTGCAGGGGTGCACAAATAGCAACACACACTCGATCAACCTCGGAAAAACCAAATCAAAACCCAACGAGGCCTTCACGACAAAGCAATCACCAGATTCAGAAATATTTCAGGGGGCCACCCCATTAAGCTACCCGCAACGAAGTTAGCTGACTCCGAGATGGACTCAAGGTTTGGGTGGACGGCTATAAACGACTGGGAACCCGAAAGTGTGACTGGGCTTGTCGATACCGCGAAAACGTGTCCCGATCCTAAACAGTACAGGTGCTCCTCGCACAATCGTAAATAAAGCAGTAAAGCATGGCATAAGTACATGATAGTAAATAAAACCTCAAACTAGTTTGTGGCCCCAAGAAATAAGAATGAATCAAGCTCTGGCTCAGGGGGGTCCCATAATCCTCCCGGATGTGGATAGCGCGAATATTCAAGGAACGGGTATCAAGTACTCGGGGTCCTACGGGACACAAGTGGACGGTTAACAACCAAATAACATCTATTGCCCACCTGTGCCTCTGCATTTACCTACTTCAATTTTAGTTGTTAAATAGTAATTAAAGTCTTGATCATCTCCAACAATAAACACACGGCAATACTCCAACAACTGTGGTACTTGACGACACGCAACAGCACTTGAGCAAGCGACTACGACGCGCAGGTCCAATTATCTACCAAACAACAGGTAATAGGAGGTGTCCAAGGCAATATAAGGCTGCAAGGGATATCACGGGTACGAAAGCTAGAGCATCGCAACACAAATAGCAATAGATCAACAGGAGGGAATAAATACTATAAAAGTAAGATAGGTAGAAAGGGGGAGATGCTCGCCTGAAAACATTGCCGAAGGTTCATCCGAAGATCGGGTCGACACTCGCATCAACTCATCGGCCTAGTCCGTGAAGAAGCAAAACACTAGCACAAACACCGGATGTACTATTTAATACTATGACAGAAGATCGGGCATGATGCATGTATGATGTATGACATGGCAAAGGTGCAATGCAATTAGATCATATTAAGCGGAACCGGGGGTCCCGACAATTAAATATATGGTTCTAGTTGTTTAGATACCCGCCATTTAATTGTTGTCTTAACAGGACAAAACATGGCATCGGTTCGCTACACCAATTTAAATGAAGTCCGGAATAAGACAAAGATATCCCGCATATAGACTCCATATTTAACTTAGGTGAATCGGCATAACGCCCCCAAACCCACATGAATATGCATGCAAGCATGAACAAATTAATATGCAACAATTCGATATTACATTTATAAAATAGGGCTCGATAAAAGGGGTCACACATTAGGGTTCGGCGATCTTGGGGTTCGATGTGGTTTGGGGTCCGGTCTCAGGGTTCGACGGGAGAATGGCTCGACGAGATCGGTCTCGGATAACGGGAAGTCGAACTTGTCGCATCCGAGAAGAAGGACTCGGTGTGGCGTCGGAGGCGCATCGGACTCGCCCTGGTCGATGTCGTTCTTGTCGTCGTGAAGACCTTGTCGGGTCCGCGGGTCGGGTCGGACTTGACGTCCGGGGTGAAGTGCTTGATGTCCTTCGGTTCCATGTCGACGACCTTGGTGTCCTCGATGGAGAACTCGGTGTATCCGTGTCGGAGTACTTGAAATCCGTGAAGAAAGTCTTGTCGCCCTTGGGTGGAGAACTTGTCATCCCGAGGGTCCGTGGCTTCGGACGCCGGGATCGGTCTTTGGATCAGGGCATCGGGGCTTCGGTTTTCGTTAAGATGTTGTCGAGGAAGCTAGTATCATCACCACAAGGGCATCATACTATCCCCAACCACCACTTCCCTAACATGCCAGCAACAACACCACTTCACTTCTTCACCATGTCATCTGCACTTGGAACCATCGGGTACAATACACGGTGGATCATAGACTCCATGGCCGCGGACGCGTGGTATAGGACATGCCCCGGGCGGGGAAGCAGCGGTTAGGAGGCGCCCTCGCGGCTTCTGAAGCTCACGCACGCAGCAGGGCGAGCAGGCAGAGGAGGGGCCGACAAGGAGAAGCTCGGGGCGAAGAAGGGGACCTCGGAGCAGACGCGGGGTTGCAGGGAGGGTCGGCGGAGGAGCTTGGGCGGCGCGGCGACGCGACGCAGTGACTGGCCGGTGCGGGTATGCGGCCAGACGCGGGCGGAAAGAGAGGGCTTGAGAGGGGCGCGGTGGCGAGAGAATCAGAGGGCGGCGACGGGAGGCCGACGAGCAGAGACAGGGCGGCGAAGGAGGCCAACACGGAGGCGGCGGGGTCCGCAGGGCGGCGTCGGGCGGGCGGCCGGACGCGGTCGAGGACGGCAAGAGGGCGGCCGGAGGAAGACATGGTGAGGCCGAGGAGGCGGGAGGCGCTGGTGCAGAGGAGCTTCGGGGAGACAACCTGACGCGGGACGGCGGAGGCGGCCAGGAGGAAGGAGAGGACCTCGGGAAAGGAGGTAAAGGTCGCGGAGTACGGGTCCGACGGCGGGGTCGGTGCAAAGCCGGCAGGCGGGAGGCGAGGCGGCCTCGGGATGGGAAGGTCGAAGGAGGCGGCCACGCTCGCGACGAAGAAGAGGCCAGCGGCAGCGCGATGGGACAATGGGGAGGGATCGAAGCAAAGGTGGGTGGTGAGGATGGAGACGAGGTCCCTGGTGGGGTCCACGCGGAAGGGTGAGGAGCGGGGCTGGGTTGCGGGGTGGTTCACGGGGAAAGGACGCAGAGACGGGGGTGGGCCCGGGGGTAGCGGGGTGAGCGAGAGAGCGGGGTGGCGTGCGTGTTCTGTGGTGGGTTGAGTACCAGGTGAGTGGGACCAGGCGGGCCAGGCTGCAAGGGGAAGTGGGCAGGTGCGGGGCGACCAAGCTGGGGAGGTGGGACCGGAGGAGTGAGGTGGCGAGCCCGGATTGGCAGGGTGATGTGGAGAGGATGAGGTGGCGGTTGGCTATTGGGTGGGGTGAGGTGGAGGCAGGGTGGGTAGATTAGGTTTGGGTAGATTAGGGATTAGATAGACCGGTTTTGTACGGGGGTGGCCGACTGGGTCGGATCGGCCCGGTACGGCTGCCCCTAAAAATAATTAAACATTTTATTTATTTAAAACGGGGCTTTTGCCAACCGTTGGTAGACAAAGAAAAATATTCCGGAGACCCGGGTTTTAATTTGAATGAAGACGGGAATATTTAGAAAACAAAACCAGTCTTTTTGAAAATAGTTTTATGCGAACAAATGCAAGATGATGGCGATGCTCAAATGCAATGTGGCATGATGACATGAGCATGCGGTCATGATGATGCAATGCACAAAAACACAGCGATTTTCTAGTAGTGGTTTTTGCGGGGCGCCACAATTCGACACCACTAACAATGGATCTCGCCCTCGAGATCCGCCTCATGGTACCGGGAAGAAGGGCGGCGATCTGAATCTTCCCGCATCGTGTAGATCCTCGCGACACCACTAACAAGAGGTCGTTGTCCGTGATCGTCGAGAGAACACTCCGGGAACAAAGGTCGAAGGTAGAGGTATCAACAAATAAAGCCACCTCTAGCTTCGATGGAAAGAGGGAACCGATGCATCCTCATCCACTTCAATGTACACAAGCGAATAGAGTGAGTAGTCGGCATGGGGGCCAATCCATCACGCACCCAAACTATTACTCTGCACAATCAGTAGATAAGCGTGCAACCATTCTCGGAATCAGACTGAAGATCTCGACAATCGAGGTTCAGAAACAAAGGAGTGATGCAGACTCTGCATCGGATCTAGCGTAGATGATGTCGTCGCGTCGGAAAACACCGGAAGGCACGAGAAGGAACAAAGAGAAGTCCACCAGACGAAGGATTCCTCGGATAGCATGAAGACCAGATGTAGCAACACCGTTACCAAAGGAGGAAGCGAAACCCTGAAGGTACGATGGAACCCAACCACGAGAAATCCTGGACTCGAAGAGAGAGAAGAGAGCGGATTCAAAACACGCAGAGGTGAGAGGAGAGCAGCAGAGGGTAAGGAGTAAAATCGGACCTAATCGGAACTATCCAACCGATTTTGCAAAAATAGTTTTGACACTCTACTTCGGCCATTAGCTAGGTTATCTTACAGGCTGGACTTGTGGGGTATCGTAACTGCGATGCTCTGATACCACTCTGTAACACCCTCAGAATCGGCCCTATGCAAGTTTTAGCGAAACCCGCCAAACCCGCATAGAAACGATTCAAAGGTGCCCACCAGGCACTTTCGTGCGGGTGGAAAACGAAGTAATATCATTACACAATAGTCCATGATGGGACCCACAGAACAGATATATACAACGGCGACTCAAAGAGTCAAGAATACAGATGTACAATACAAAGATCCAAATCACCTTTAAAACGATATAGCGTCCGAGTACGGACAAGATGCAAATTGAGCTAAGAGCCCTGAAGAATAACCAATGGCGTCCATAACCCTGCCCAGGCCAAGCCGGAAGGGTAACCCTGCTAACGACGTCGATCTCAAAACCTGCTTAAACAAAAGGGGTGCCGACAAAGGGCAAAGGAAAAAAAAAGAGAGAGCGGTCAGTACTGAGGCCAGTACACGGCGAGGCTAGAATTCAGCGGTCCTTGCCTACATAGGTATGGTGGACTGCAGCGGCAGCGCGACATGCACTAAACAACCTATAGAGACTCGATACAAATAGCGGCTATCAGAGAGAGGTAAGAAAAACCTATCCGGAACCAACCTGATACTACCACCAAACATACCCACCCTGGTATTTCCCCCTCGAGACCAAACGAGGAAGTCAACTGAGGAACTCACACCGTTGGCAGTTTTATTTATTCAGTTATCGTTGCAGCAATTACTAGTCAGGTATAGATAGTCATCCTGATATAATAGGCAGTGGGCACTTTTAGTTAACCATTCCATTGTAGTTGCACTCTTACTAGTCAGATACATTTAGCATGAGATATCCCCAAAACCAGCAGTTGTTGGTACTTTTATTTAGCCATTCCATTATAGTTGCAATACTTACTAGTCAGGTACAATGGTAGCAAGCGACAACCCAAACAAGCAATTGTTGGCAATTTTATTTAGCCATTCCATTATAGTGAAGCTGATTACTAGTCATTATAAAGTCAAATTTATAGCACTACTTTAGTTATAGTTGTCTATGATCGAGATACTGTGCTCCAAGTCGTCCATAACCGCGGACACGGCTTTCAGAAAGTTTTACCCTGCAGGGGTGCACAAATAGCAACACACACTCGATCAACCTCGGAAAAACCAAATCAAAACCCAACGAGGCCTTCACGACAAAGCAATCACCAGATTCAGAAATATTTCAGGGGGCCACCCCATTAAGCTACCCGCAACGAAGTTAGCTGACTCCGAGATGGACTCAAGGTTTTGGTGGACGGCTATAAACGACTGGGAACCCGAAAGTGTGACTGGGCTTGTCGATACCGCGAAAACGTGTCCCGATCCTAAACAGTACAGGTGCTCCTCGCACAATCGTAAATAAAGCAGTAAAGCATGGCATAAGTACATGATAGTAAATAAAACCTCAAACTAGTTTGTGGCCCCAAGAAATAAGAATGAATCAAGCTCTGGCTCAGGGGGGTCCCATAATCCTCCCGGATGTGGATAGCGCGAATATTCAAGGAACGGGTATCAAGTACTCGGGGTCCTACGGGACACAAGTGGACGGTTAACAACCAAATAACATCTATTGCCCACCTGTGCCTCTGCATTTACCTACTTCAATTTTAGTTGTTAAATAGTAATTAAAGTCTTGATCATCTCCAACAATAAACACACGGCAATACTCCAACAACTGTGGTACTTGACGACACGCAACAGCACTTGAGCAAGCGACTACGACGCGCAGGTCCAATTATCTACCAAACAACAGGTAATAGGAGGTGTCCAAGGCAATATAAGGCTGCAAGGGATATCACGGGTACGAAAGCTAGAGCATCGCAACACAAATAGCAATAGATCAACAGGAGGGAATAAATACTATAAAAGTAAGATAGGTAGAAAGGGGGAGATGCTCGCCTGAAAACATTGCCGAAGGTTCATCCGAAGATCGGGTCGACACTCGCATCAACTCATCGGCCTAGTCCGTGAAGAAGCAAAACACTAGCACAAACACCGGATGTACTATTTAATACTATGACAGAAGATCGGGCATGATGCATGTATGATGTATGACATGGCAAAGGTGCAATGCAATTAGATCATATTAAGCGGAACCGGGGGTCCCGACAATTAAATATATGGTTCTAGTTATTTAGATACCCGCCATTTAATTGTTGTCTTAACAGGACAAAACATGGCATCGGTTCGCTACACCAATTTAAATGAAGTCCGGAATAAGACAAAGATATCCCGCATATAGACTCCATATTTAACTTAGGTGAATCGGCATAACGCCCCCAAACCCACATGAATATGCATGCAAGCATGAACAAATTAATATGCAACAATTTGATATTACATTTATAAAATAGGGCTCGAGAAAAGGGGTCACACATTAGGGTTCGGCGATCTTGGGGTTCGATGTGGTTTGGGGTCCGGTCTCAGGGTTCGACGGGAGAATGGCTCGACGAGATCGGTCTCGGATAACGGGAAGTCGAACTTGTCGCATCCGAGAAGAAGGACTCGGTGTGGCGTCGGGGGCGCATTGGACTCGCCCTGGTCGATGTCGTTCTTGTCGTCGTGAAGACCTTGTCGGGTCCGCGGGTCGGGTCGGACTTGACGTCCGGGGTGAAGTGCTTGACGTCCTTCGGTTCCATGTCGACGACCTTGGTGTCCTCGATGGAGAACTCGGTGTATCCGTGTCGGAGTACTTGAAATCCGTGAAGAAAGTCTTGTCTCCCTTGGGTGGAGAACTTGTCATCCCGAGGGTCCGTGGCTTCGGACGCCGGGATCGGTCTTTGGATCAGGGCATCGGGGCTTCGGTCTCGTTAAGATGTTGTCGAGGAAGCTAGTATCATCACCACAAGGGCATCATACTATCCCCAACCACCACTTCCCTAACATGCCAGCAACAACACCACTTCACTTCTTCACCATGTCATCTGCACCTGGAACCATTGGGTACAATACACGGTGGATCATAGACTCCATGGCCGCGGACGCGTGGTACAGGACATGCGCCGGGCGGGGAAGCAGCGGTTAGGAGGCGCCCTCGCGGCTTCTGAAGCTCACGCACGCAGCAGGGCGAGCAGGCAGAGGAGGGGCCGACAAGGAGAAGCTCGGGGCGGAGAAGGGGACCTCGGAGCGGACGCGGGGTTGCAGGGAGGGTCGGCCTAGGAGCTTGGGCGGCGCGGCGACGCGACGCAGTGACTTGCCGGTGCGGGTATGCGGCCAGACGCGGGCGGAAAGAGAGGGCTTGAGAGGGGCGTGGTGGCGAGAGAATCAGAGGGCGGCGGCGGGAGGCCGACGAGCAGAGACAGGGCGGCGAAGGAGGCCAACACGGAGGCGGCGGGGTCCGCAGGGCGGCGTCGGGCGGGCGGCCGGACACGGTCGAGGACGGCAAGAGGGCGGCCGGAGGAAGACATGGTGAGGCCGAGGAGGCGGGAGGCGCTGGTGCAGAGGAGCTTCGGGGAGACGACCTGACGCGGGACGGCGGAGGCGGCCAGGAGGGAGGAGAGGACCTCGGGAAAGGAGGTAAAGGTCGCGGAGTACGGGTCCGACGGCGGGGTCGGTGCAAAGCCGGCAGGCGGGAGGCGAGGCGGCCTCGGGATGGGAAGGTCGAAGGAGGCGGCCACGCTCGCGACGGAGAAGAGGCCAGCGGCAGCGCGATGGGACAATGGGGAGGGATCGAAGCAGAGGTGGGTGGTGAGGATGGAGACGAGGTCCCTGGTGGGGTCCACGCGGAAGGGTGAGGAGCGGGGCTGGGTTGCGGGGTGGTTCACGGGGAAAGGACGCAGAGACGGGGGTGGGCCCGGGGGTAGCGGGGTGAGCGAGAGAGCGGGGTGGCGTGCGTGTTCTGTGGTGGGTTGAGTACCAGGTGGGTGGGGCCAGGCAGGCCAGGCTGCAAGGGGAAGTGGGCAGGTGCGGGGCGACCAAGCTGGGGAGGTGGGACCGGAGGAGTGAGGTGGCGAGCCCGGATTGGCAGGGTGATGTGGAGAGGATGAGGTGGCGGTTGGCTATTGGGTGGGGTGAGGTGGAGGCAGGGTGGGTAGATTAGGTTTGGGTAGATTAGGGATTAGATAGACCGGTTTTGTACGGGGGTGGCCGACTGGGTCGGATCGGCCCGGTACGGCTGCCCCTAAAAATAATTAAACATTTTATTTATTTAAAACGGGGCTTTTGCCAACCGTTGGTAGACAAAGCAAAATATTCCGGAGACCCGGGTTTTAATTTGAATGAAGACGGGAATATTTAGAAAACAAAACCAGTCTTTTCGAAAATAGTTTTATGCGAACAAATGCAAGATGATGGCGATGCTCAAATGCAATGTGGTATGATGACATGAGCATGCGGTCATGATGATGCAATGCACAAAAACACCGCGATTTTCTAGTAGTGGTTTTTGCGGGGCGCCACAGTGGGCACCCCCATCAATTTAGTACATGATTTCAAAGTACTGTACCGGGGGCCACAAACTAGTTTGGGGATTTATTACTATCATGTACTTATGCCATGCTTTACTGCTTTATTTACTATTGCGCGTGGAGCGCCTGTACTATTTAGGAACCCCGTGCCATGTTTTCGCTGTATTGACAAGCCCAGTCACACTTTTGGGTTCCCAGTCGTTCATAGCCGTCGCCACACACCCTGGGTCCATATCGGAGACGGCCGACTTTGTTGCGGGTAGCTTAGTGGGGTGGCCCCCATGTGCTTGCTTTGGGTCTGGGAAACGTCATGTCTGAAACCCCGTCGGCCATTGGGTGTATGTTTTGTGATCTTGTACCTACCTGATCTGACAACAAGGGTGTAGGTGCGTGTGGAAACTTTGGTGCACCCCTGCATAGTTTAATCTTTTCGAAAAACCGTGTCCGTGGTTATTGACGACTTGCAGCACAGTTCTCGATCATAGACAACTATAACTAAAGTTTATTGGTAAATTTTACTTGTATCTGATATGACTAGTAAGTTGGATAACACCATGGAAAGAATGAATAAAACTGCCAACCGTGCGAGTTTCCTCGGTAGGACTTCCCCTGGGGCATCATCTACGAGCGTCACACCGCTATCAAATCTCAGGTGCTACCTGACTTCTTTGTCCACTGGATGGATCTCTAGCTACCGGACACTCTGGACATATCCTAGTCCTGGACAATGAACTTCGACAGCTCCAAATGCGAGGTTGGAACAGGAGCCGAAGTAATCTTGACGTCCCCTCAAGGGGATAAGATGAAGTTTGTGTTGCGGATGAAGTTCCGCGCATCCAATGACGAGGCTGAGTATGAGGCACTCCTGCATGGCATGCAGATGGCCGAGGTCTGCGATGCCATGCTCCTTTTTATCTATGGTGACTCCAACCTCGTCGTCTAGAAGACGATGAACGAGTGCGACACCCATAGCAACAACATGATCGCATATCGTGCACTCTACAACTCACTCGAAGGAGACTTCGATGACTGTGAGCTCCGACATGTTGGCATGGAGAGCAATGAAGAGGCTGTCAAGCTCACCAACATCGGCTCCACCTACGACTCAGTGCCACCAGGTGTGTTCCTCGAGCAAATTTGCGTGCCCTCCATCAAGCAAAAATTCCCGAAGGACACAACCGAAGTCGCGGGACACTCAGGGTTGCGCCACCCCGATAAAGCTGAAGGACCTAGACAACTCGACACAGAGGTCGAACTGGTGAGCCTCATGCAGGTCCTGGAAGTTGAACAAACATGGACCCAGCCGTACGTAAAGTACCTGGTGAGCAAGCAACTGCCTGAGGACCCGACGGACGCTTGGCACATAGCTCGCCAGTCAAAGGCCTTCACCATCATCAACAGCGAGCTGTACAAGTGCATCATCTCGGGTGTGCTCCAGCGATGCGTCACTAACAGTGAAGGGAAGAGCATTCTCCTTGACATCCACGAAGGCATCTGCGGCCACCATGCAGGTAGCCGCGCTCTTGTCGCCAAGGCTCTGCGAGCTGACTTATACTGGCCAACTGCGATGCGCGATGCCAAGGACATCATCGAAAGGTGCAATGCCTGCAAGAGATTTGCAGACAAACCTCACGCACCAGGATCAGAGCTACGACCCATACCATTGGCCTGGCCCTTCGCCCAGTGTGGGCTCGACATGGTCGGCATGCTACATAAGTCCTCATCCAGAGGACATGTCTTCCTCCTAGTGGCAGTCGAAAAATTCACAAAGTGGATCGAGGCCATGCCCGTCACTAACCAAACTGGCGCTTATGCCGTCAAGTTCTTTCAGTCCATCGTCTACAGGTCCAAAGTGCCTCACAACATCATCACCGATAACGACACTAATCACCTTGAAGGAGTTCCGAGACTTCTGCGAAGGGCTCAGCATCAACCTCACATACGCCTCCATGGTGCATCCGCAGAACAACAGGAAGGTCGAAAAGGCCAATGGCCTCGTCTGCAACGGAATAAAGAAGCGACTGCTCTGCCCACTCTAAAGGCTAGTAGGAGCCTGGGTGGAGGAGTTACCCTTAGTCCTCTGGATCATACGCACAACGCCAAATAGCGCCACCGTCTACACGCCCTTCTTCATGGTGAACGGAGCCAAAGCAATGCTGACCGTTGAGGTACGCAACAAGGCCCCATGGGTCATTGCCTACAATAAAGCCAAATCATTGGCTGCACTCGAAGATGCCGTCGACACACTGGACGAAGATCGCAACATCGCAGCAGCCCATTCGGCGATGTATCAGCAAAGTATTCGCAACTACCACAACCGACGGCTACGACCAAGGTCCTTCGTTGAAGGAGACCTCGTCCTGCGGCTCAAGCAGAAAGGGCACCTGAAGCTCGAATCACCCTAGGAGGGACCCTACATGGTCACTGAAGTAATCCTAGGTGGCGCCCACCGCCTAAAGGACGTCGAGTCCGGAGTCGAATACTCCAACCCCTGGAAAGTCGCACAATTACGACGCTTCTACCCCTAGTTGTATTTTACTTTCAATAAGGCTATTCAGCCAGGATACTTAGCCGAACACTGTACCTCCTATATTATGATGAATAAAAGCTAAGTCCCTTGACCCAATTTTTTCTCTCTTGCATACATTTACATCGCTAAAACACGCTCGGGTGCTGCGCCTCACCTTATGACTTTGCCAGGCTAACAAAAAGGACATGCACAACCCATAGTAAACAATGCACTACGTGCCAATACATACAACTTTACAAGGGCACAAAAGCCCACTCAATAATATACAGACTTTACATTGTTTTATTTACTATTCGCAGGACTCAGCTACATTGGAGCAAGACGTTAGTTTGCTCCTCGAAAACATCAACAATTTCCTCAGCATACTACGCCACCACGCATAATGTGAACGCATGTCCCATGCCATACCACTCGGAGGAGCATGTGGTACAATTGCTATCTCGGCCAAGTCAACGTCACGACGATGTAGCCGAACAAGTGATAGAGATGCCTTCATGCCTGCCACAAGCTGATGACGCACAATCTCCTTCACGGCGTCCACATAGCGAAATTTGCCCGGCAAGCCCAAGAAGCTGGAGGGACCGCATCCAAAGGTAACATCGTGGCCCAAAAGCTGCGAGTGACAACCTTGCATGCTTTAGCACCCGAAGCACTTGATGGACGTGGTCTTGAACCATCGTGACAACAGTTGCTCGGTCGCGATAGATCCAGAAGAAGCCGTCGGCCTCCAACTCCTGCTCGTCAAGCAATTCAGCCGAATCGCAACTCGCTCATCCTCTTCCTTCATAAGAATATTCACAACTACATGCAAACTCAGCAAATGAGAAGACATGAACGTCAGACCCAGTCAAAAAGAAAACAAGCTCACGGTGACGTACACTGGAGTTGCTCGCCGATTTTCCGAAATTCCTCAAGGATAAATTCCTCTTTCGCAATGGCTCGCTCAGCCATGGACTTCCAAACATCCGCATGACCACGGATCATGAGAACATCCTTCTCCAGGCTTCGGATGCGACTGCGTAGCATAGGCAACTGCGATGTCTCACTCATTGGCGGACAGGCACCAGTCAAGGCAGAAGGCGCGGTCACTGGTTCAGCATTTGAAGGACCCTAAAAGTGCACAGGTGACAAAATATAAAAACAAAAGCAATTGACAACAATCAAAAGAGACACTTATATTTACATCGAGCAACCACTACGCGATAGAGTCAAATTTTTCCAGCATGAAGCATTACATGCACGCTGGCAAAGGAAAATCAAAATACTCCTAAATAAAATACGGCGCAGAAGACCTACGCAGCCGCATCTGGAGCAACTTCAGACTCCGAGACCCTAGCCCTGGCTGCCCGCTGCTGCTCCAGTGCATATGTGTCCAGAAGGTCAATAAGCTTCGGGCAAAAATTCTTGCAGTGGGAGGCGAACGGAGCAAAAGGTACCTCAGTGCCATCTGCTGCCGTTGGCATCTTGGAGCCGATCCGAGGAAGATCCAGCTGCGCGCCAGATGCCACCGCCATCGCCAGCCCCATACCGGCACCCACACCCTTATGAGCCCTCTTGTAGCTCACAGGGGCATCGCCCGCCAAGGCCTTCACTAGGGAGTCATCGTCAAGAGTAATGCCTTTCGGTTTGATCTCTCGGTAGAAGCGGGCGAGGACCTCCTTGGCCTTTCCTAGCATTTCCGCGGTAGATATGCAGTGATCTTTGATCACCGCAACAGCACCCGCTATGGGATCCCCATGCTCCAAAGCGCTGCGATCAAACACAAAGCCAGTAGCATCTACAAGATGTGGCAAACAAAAATTCAAAAGAGTACAAGAAACAATACCATAAGAAAAACATGCTCAAGAAAAGGAACGTAGGGTTACTCACCGGAGAGCGTTTTGGCAGCATCCATAAGCTTCTCCGCCGTGGCTTTTTACCGAGATGTCGTGGAAGCCGCAAGCTGTTGCTCACGATCCTGGTCCTCCTGCCGGTAATGCTTGAGATCCTCCACGGCATCCTTTGCCTTGGTCTCCGCCTAGTTGTGCTTATTTTTTAGCGTATCTAGCTTGCGGAGAGCATCATTGTTCTCATTGCGGTGACCTAGCATACCACTGCATGATGTAGTACACTATAGTCATTGATATAACACCAATGAAACATCGTTCACTAGTATTACATCCCTCAGAGTGGTACAACAAAAACACAGCAGGTCCAAGACATGACTATAGGTTATAACTCAACTCTTTACACAAGATCCAGAGAGCACTCTAGGTTAAAGAGAGAGAAAGAAACTTCTTACAAAGAAGAATCAGAAATAAACAACTCAAAAACTATCATACTATTAAGATTAATATCTTAACTAATAGTCTGGCATTGCTGCAATTGAAATACACTACAGAAATAGGTTCTATGGCTAGAGATTATATTTCTATCTAATTAGTAACTTCGTCATCACTTAAGTTGATGTATATATTGACTTTCTTGACTTTATTGAAGAACTTTAGCTTCTGGTGATGATTCCTGGAGCATAACTTGATGTAGACGTCGTCTTAATAGCTTCAGAATCTATCAAGGGTTAAGAAGATACGTTGAGTACGAGCGTACTCAGCAAGTCCACTAGAAAAGGAGTGTTTGATGCACTATATCTACAGCCACATACCATAGGTCGTAGGCAATGCAGGTTTTTGTAAACATTTCTTCAAAGGTTAATTTTATTCCGAAAAGCTATGTCCGTCAGCCTTCATGGGTTTACCAGAACTTTCATGGAGTTCCTTTCCTGCCGCGTTCACAGCTCCTTCCTAGAACAGGGAGTAACAAGTTACAGTTCTTACACTGTGCAGTGGTGCGTCACTTTACCCATGAGATATCTTAGCTTTGTTTCATATCCGAGTTGCATTCTTGTCCACACTTCCTTGGTGTGGGGCCTAGACTAAGATCCAATACAATCACTGTCCTTCTCCGCGACCCCGCATACCCTACGGATTGCACATCAGGCCTAGGATAAAACTTGTTTCCATTATCAACCTAAGGTGTACAACCCTCATAGATACCAGAAGCCGTGGGACGTTGAGGGATCCCACCCATAACCTGCTAACCCTCTACAAGAGGAGTTGCAACAATGGCCTGGTCATCCGTTGGCATGCGAGAGAGAGCCGGTCTAGCTGACTTCTCTGTCCCATTCCAAATCTCATGGATAACGCGTAATATACGGCGCAAGAATCACTGGTGACATTGGTTGTTAAGTCCTAGATAATATGTTCCTTTACCACTGGAATTTTCATAGTAGGTTATTACCTCATGGTAAATAACCTATAATCATATTATTATAAAAATAGTGTTTTCTGAACTTTTTCAAATGCAGGTGATGACGACATTGTATTTGCAAAATACTTTACAGAAAATAATCAAAGGACATGAACAAGTGTGAACTTGCCTTTTGTGATTGCAAGATTATACACTCACGGTCTTCGAGACAATATAAAAGATCCATTATCTGAAATCAGCATCATTGGTCTGGTAAGGACTAATGTTTACAAAAGCAAGATGCTCTTATGCATAAGTAATGTAATGCACTTTATAAATGCGAATTCCCGAAATAAGCGTTGTTCTAGGGTTTGCATACTGGAAATGATGTCTTTGAAATGTGTTGTACTTGTAGATAATTTTCACACTTGTGTTTTTTTGTTAAGGCTTGTGAGTGTGTGTGAAACAACATGTAATTATAATAACATAAAACATTGAGATACACACAAACGTGAAATGTTACTCAATATTACTTAAATTATAATTGTTTATCTTAAAATTTTACTTTACAAGTAATGGCCTTAATAAGGAACTTAAGTGTTTACAATCCTAAATATACAAGTAAAGTATAAAGTAATGTGATTATGATTAATTCTTATCTGATGACTATGGTAAAAGTCCTTGGGTTGAATTGTTAAGAGCTGGAGGAACTATTATAGAGTTGTTGTTTGAAGTGGCAAAAAGAACAACATTTGAAGAAACTAGTGTTTAGTTAAGGCTCATCAGTCTTGAGGGTTATTAGGTTTTACATTAGGGTTTGAGATGGTTACAAATGATGTTGAGTTTTCATATTTTAATTGATGGTACAAGTGACCAAAGTTAACTATAAAAACATAAGTAGTTTATTAGACATGATGTTATAAGATTTTTGAGACTAAAGTTAACTTTAAAATGACAAATACACTTAAAGTCTAATATGTTTTAAGTACTCCCAAGTTTTAGATTAATCAAAAGTGTGATTAAGGTATGAGATAATTTATTTGGTTTTTAAGTGAATGTTTGGTTTAAATTTGATTAAAGGTTTCAAAAGGGTATTATAAAGTTAACAATTTACATTTAAGTTTTATTATGAATCATACTATAGATTTAGACTTAGAATTTAGTGTTTTATAAGGAGCTGAGATTATTTCTTACTTAGGAAATAATTTTAATGAATTAACAAAATAGTTATCTTGTTTTAGTAAAATAGGTAAATAAATTTTATTACCTAAAAATCTTAAAATATTTTGGAATATGATGATTAATATTTTTCTAGTAAATTATATTTATTTAGGATCTTGGAAATGAATTTTATTTATTTTTATATATTATTCTTGTTTTTATAAAATTCCCCCAAGGTTTAGATGAACTTAGTTATTTATTTGTAATTTTTTTTGTAAAATTCTAAGTTAAGGTTTTATACAATGATGGATTGGTTTTACTACACAAAAATGATTTTTTAATGATTTTTAAGACTTTTCCTTTTTTGCTGAAATTTCACTTAGGATTTAATATTATTAATATTTATTTGTATTTTATCTATCTTGAACAAGTAATATTATATTTTTTTACTAGGTAGACATTATTTTTTTGGTCATTTTGATATATCATATGTATTTTTAGGATTTTTCTATATTTTTCTAGAGGTGAAACAATCGTTGGGGTGTTTTGGTAATTTTTATTTTTAAATAAGACCCTGGACCCACTAGTCAGTCTGGCCCATGGTTGGGCTAGACCAACCCGATCGGTGAAGCGAGCCGGTCAAACCGACCCGCTTGATCCAGTTCGTCTTCCCCCTCTCGACCAGCCTCTCCCTGGCGCCTGTGCTAGCTCGCCGCAGGTGCTGCTCGATTCCGTCGAGCTCGACCGCCCTGACTGCTGCTATGGTGTTTATCAGAGTGGTTTTGGATGGTGATTCACGGGGTCCATCTCGATTTGAAAACCTCCTCTTCCCTACGTCGTCCCCTTCCTTGCAGGGTGCTAGGGTTTCGGTCATCTTGACCTCACCACTCTGGTGATCTGTTGATGCCCGCTGGAAGGTGGAGTATGGCTAGGATTGGCATGGTGATCTCGTGGTTGTTGCTGCTGGTCACGACTAGGCGCAGGTGCAGCACCCCGTGCCCCTGTGCCGTCGTGCCATGGCCTCGATCGCTCACTGCTTCACCGGCGTATTCTTCTTCCTCTCCAGCAAGTTGTAGCTTGCTACAGGTAGGTTTTTATCTCTCTGCTTCTATTCTCTCTACTCTACTATCTTAATTCTTGGATGCTCATAACTTATCTGATCTACTCGGTTGAGCATGCTGTTATCAGATTCTTGGTTCCTTCATGACCCTTATTAGTTCCCATTACTATTGGGTAAATTTATGGTACTGCTAAATAATTATCAGTGCTTGCTAGTGTAATCGTTATACTACTTGTTCCTTTGACTCATTGGGATTCAGTAAACAATCTTCTACTCTCAATTGGTTCCTGTTAGCTAGCTTGTGTTCATGTTGTGCAATATTATATGCTCTAATAGATGTAGATGGGTAGATCAGATGCAAGTAGGACATGTACACACACAAATGATTCCTAGCTAAATAGCTAGGAAAATGATCTAAAATTTGATGTTGGTTGCCTACAGATGGTTTTGAATGAGCTATTGATGATCATATCTTGCAAAGGCATGATCTGGGATATATTGAATGAAAGTATATTGAGAATTATTCCTAGCAAGTGGTAGCTAGGAAAATGATCTAAAATTTATTTGAAAGTGAGGTTTGGTATGTATGTATGCTGTCAACATGACAGTAATTGACCACATGATTCCTAAATTTGGATGAGCAAGTGCTCCAGTGGTACTAATTTGGGTTAGTGGTTCTGCTGCTAGTGTTGGTGAGTGCTAAACTGTGGCTCAAGTTGGTAACTCCAGGCCTTAGTGTGATTCTTCTATGCTTGTCTGGATATTTGATTCAGTAAAGTGATTATCATGTATAGATACTGATTCTTAGGAATACTACCTAGGAATATGATGTAATTCTGTTTGGAATGATTTTTCTCTAGTGTTGCTTACTGAATATGGGAAGACAACATGACAGTGAATCATTCGCACAACTTTTTAAACCTTTGGTTGGAAATAAATGATTCAGTGGTTCTAAAGAGTGATCTTGGTGGCTTCTGTTTGCTATAGAACCCTACTGTGGTGCCTCTAGTAAGTGTGCATAGTAGTCATGTATAGCAACATGATCTGCTGCTTGATTTTACTCACCAAAGATGAAAATTTGGTTGCCAATGATGGAAAGGCTGAGGCCAGATTACAATTTAAGAACAGATACTACTTTGTGGCTTTCTTTCTCTATGATGAGCCTTGCATAGCAACTCTATGAAAGACTAAGAGAAATATTACTCCTCATCCTCCAAGAATAGATCTAGTTGAAGGGTAGTTGTAATTATCTATTTTGGATGTTGTTCCCCCTTATCTACCCATGAACCAGGTGATGCAGGCTATTAAGAATAGACGCTACATGATCTGGTGATACTTTGTTGTATCTTGCTACTTGATGTATATTGTGTACTGTATTTTGGCTTCTTCATCTACTTATTGTTAACTTGAGGATCTGCTAATGTGTAACTGCTCCATCTAGTACTGTTGTCTTACCCTTGTGATGGATCTTGATTGGTTGTTGTTGAATCTTCTGGTAAACCTTCTACTCCCTTCTCATGTCCTCCTTCTGGTGCTCCTGGATGGCTTCCCCAAGCAACCATGGTACTGGTGATGTGGTTGTGGTGCATTGGGAAGGTTTTGGTGCTGAAACTTGTGCTCTGGAGTTGTGGATATGGAATGGTTGTATGTGGAATGGTATAGTTATGCTATCTACGGCTGTGCTCTTTCTCTATGTGGTGCTCTCTTGTGGTGTTGACAGTACAGAGCTGTGCATGTGATGTGTAAGCTACTAGCTTGCTGGACCTTGTCCTGGTGTAGGTTTCAGTGCTGAGATCTTTTCCATGTTGATCAGTTCGACTGACTTGACCTTATCCTAAGATAAGCTTTATTTTTGGTGTTTGCCAAGTGGGATATTAACTCTATGCTAATGATGCTCAAGGCTGAAGCCTAAATTTGATAAGAACAGATCCTATGAGGCCCTTTTAACCCATACTCAATGATGAGCCAAAGCATATCATTTGTATGCCCAATATGAGAGTAAAAATAATATACTAACCCTTCTTTTATTTTTTATTGCTTTTTGTTATCTTTTGTGTTGTTTTGGAGGGATCAAATATCAGGAATATAAAGAGTGGATTTAGAAGATGAAGAACATGAAGATGACTTTAGTTTTAAAGTTTACTTTATTCTTTTGTAATTAACTTTTTCTTTTGTGAAGTAATAAGCATTGTATAATTGTAATAAAATAATTCTTTTTTATTTATTCATTCTTCTTTTGTAAAGAAATATTGTATTGTTTAATTTATTCAATAAAGTGTACTAGCTTTCTTTTTTCCTTTTATAATGCATTTTCAAAGACAATGTAATATTTATATATGCTTGTAATAAAGAATCCTTTTAGTTATTTATTTATGTAACTCATTTTTATATTTATTTGTTTTATAATAATTTACTTTTATTCTTTTATTGTATTAACGATGAAACATTGTATTCTATAACGAAGTATTCCATTATTCTTGGAACTTAATAAAAATAGTGTAATGATTGTATTATTGTAATAAAATGATACCTCTCTATTTCATTATCTTATTATCCCTTTGGTTAATAATTGTAAAGATAATATAATAATGTATGATGTAAATAAGATTATTCTTTATCAATTCTTGTTTATTATTTCATTATTGTAATATCATATTACATTAATCATTTACTCATTTCATTTTATTTAAATTTTCACTATCTTTTCTATTTGAATAAAATATTATACCTTGTTTATAAATAAGAGTTCACCTCTTACTTTCCATTATAATTTAGTTTCCAATTATTATTCCATTTCAAATTATTTTAGAATTGAGATTCATCAATTAAATATTCAAATTTGAATTTCCTTCCCCTCAAACACAAGAGTACAATATAGGTCATGTCGGAATCGATCGCACCTGCCCCGATGTTTTCATCAGAGCAAGAGAGATCTCAATCCCCTATAGCTTCTTTAGTTTTGAGCGAAAATTCTCCGGATTTTCTGATGCATGAATGCAATGCACACACCTACGTCCTTTATAATTCTAGGTGCTAATCCTAGGATGTATCAGACTCTCCCCCTTAAAATAAACTTTGTCCCCGAAGTTCGTAAACTCTCACGTTTCAGAGTAAGGAATTGACTTGTGTTGGTTACGGCATTTCTCAACTCCATGGTAACCTCAAATGGAAATATTTGTAGTATTCCATATCTAGATCTTTTTCCTTGAATTATTATCATTCTTGGCAATCTCAACTTGTTGTCTTCAATACCCCAAAGTTTCTTTTACTTTACTCCTTAGGGTATTTCCTTATTATGGAATCCTTAATTTGGAGCTTTTTCTTTAGTTCATTCCCCTGCTTAGGTATCCTAATCGAACTCCTTTACTTGATCTTAAAACTTCCTTGCTATACTATATAAGGTTTAGGAAGTCTAACTAAAATAGGGTTTTAACTCTATTAAACAATAACTATAGTCAAAAGACTAACCTTTGATTTGTGATGGTATGGTTTATACTGGTAGTCCTCCTAAAGATTGGATTTGAACACATTTAGTCCATACCCATTGGAATTTCTTGCTTCCCTACATATGTCCAGTTGGATGTGCTTTATTCCCTCGTAAGGATCACTTAAGAGTTGTTTCTTTTAGTATAAGTTTGTTCGGACTATTCTATTTTATCACCTTTAAGCTTTTACCTTATCACGCCTTAGATAATCTTTTATTATTACCTTAAGTACTTTTTCTACTTCCACTTATTAGTTACCTCAAGATTTCAGTACTACTACCTTGAAATAAACTTCTATCTTTCATCTAGACATACTTCAGAGAGTACTTTTCTGATGATTTTCTTTTAACCTTATGAAAATAAGGCTTGCTGTAGTCATTGTTTAGTACTTCTTCTCCAACCTTTACTCTGGAATCCAAAGAACAGTACTTCCGTTTATTGTTTACTCTCCCCATTAGGGTTTACTAATGGTCTTTAAACTACAAATTTACTAACCATTGGCTTGTATGGTCTCAGTTCAGCTTATACTTAACCTATTTAAGGTCTCACGAAAGAACTTACGGTATACCCACACAGTTGTGGACCTCCGAAGTAAATCTTCCATTATTATTTGTTTACTTACTATTTGGACATTTTCGCTTTGATAGGCCTGACTTCGCGAGGCATCTCGAAAGATGATCGCTTTAATGTTTATACTCCTTCATGTCTTTCTTAACTTAGGCCAAGTTTTATGATTTTTATGCAACCATTAAGATGATCTGGTTAACTATGTCAACCAACACCGGCTGCGGACAAGATACCAACTATGGATCAAATACCAGCTGCGGATCATCCTAGGTTGTAAGTATTACCCTACGACTTCCAACATCCTTATGGCATTCTCTCTGAACTGTGAGAGCTTGAATACCATTTTTCTCCGAAACTTCGAATTTGCATTTATTCATGATGCTTCCATGAACTTGGTACAATTACTTTATTAACTTCCTATCAACATCACCTATTTTAGGTGAACTCTAAGTTCATGACTCCTTATTGCTCCAAGTATTTTTTTACACTAGACTTCCTTCTTATATCTGGCTAAGAATAACCTGAGCTTGGTCTATCCTTCAAACTGCGCTAATACTCCTTATATTTTGCTTCATTCTTCATGTAAGTCTTCATCTTGGTCTTTGAAGCTTGTCACTCCCTTACACGAATTATCATTCCTATCTAGGTCTATAACATCAAGTAGTAACTGGATGTTGTAACATGCATTTGCACACCAAGTCAAACTTCATGTACAGACCTAGTCAATCAAGAAGATCCAAGAAAAACAACATTAAGACTACTTCCATATGATGTCTTACACTTTCCTACAGTATCTTGGTGGTTTATGTCTCCTTCGGAAGACACTAAATAACACTATACTGGGAAAAGGTAAAATAATTACTCCTAAGACAGAATGACTTAAGTATCTAGTGACAAAGTTATTCTCAAGTGGATGCTTATCACAAGTCATAACAATATTTGGTTTAGATAAGATGGCTTCTATAGTCACTATCCAACCTACAGATCTTCCTAAAAGGGTTTTAATCCTAAGGTCAAAGCATATGCTCTGGTACCAACTGCGGTGACCCAGCATACCACTGCATGATGTAGTACACTATAGTCGTTGACATAACACCAATGAAACATCGTTCACTAGTATTACATCCCTCAGAGTGGTACAACAGAAACACAACAGGTCCAAGACATGACTATAGTTTACAACTCAACTCTTCACACAAGATCCAGAGAACACTCTAGGTTAAAGAGAAAAAAGAAACTTCTTATAAAGAAGAATCAGAAATAAACAACTAAAAAACTATCATACTATTAAGATTAATATCTTAACTAATGGTCTGGCATTGCTGCTATTGCAATACACTACAGAAATAGGTTCTATGGCTAGATATTATATTCCTATCTAATCAGTAACTTTGTCATCGCTTAAGTTGATGTATATATTGACTTTCTTGACTTTATTGAACAACTTTAGCTTCTGGTGATGATTCCTAGAGCATAACTTGATGTAGACGTCGTCTTAATAGCTTCATAATCTATCAAGGGTTAAGAAGATACGTTGAGTACGAGCGTACTCAGCAAGTCCACTAGAAAAGGAGTGTTTGATGCACTATATCTACAACTATAGACCATAGGTCGTAGGAAATGCAGGTTTTTGTAAACATTTCTTCAAAGGTTTCTTTTATTCCGAAAAGCTATGTCTGTCAGCCTTCAGGGTTTACCAGAACTTTCATGGAGTTCCTTTCCCGCCGCGTTCGCAGCTCCTTCCCGGAACAGGGAGTAACAAGTTACAGTTCTTACACTCTGCAGAGGTGCGTCACTTAACCCATGAGAGATCTTAGCTTTGTTGCACATCCGAGTTGCATTCTCGTCCACACTTCCTTGGTGTGGGGCCCAAACTAAGATCCAAGCCAATCATTGTCCTTCTCCGCGACCCCGCATACCCTACGGATTGCACATCAGGCCTAGGACAAAACTTGTTTCCATTATCATCCTAAGGTGTAAAACCCTCATATAGACCAGAAGTCGTGTGACGTTGAGGGATCCCACCCATAACCTGCTAACCCTCTACAAGAGGAGTTGCAACAACACCCCGGTCATCCGTTGGCATGCGAGAGAGAGCCGATCGAGCTAACTTCTCTGTCCCATTCCAAATCTCATGGTTAACGTGTAATATACGGCGCATGAATCACTGGTGACATTGGTTGTTAAGTCCTAGATAATATGTTCCTTTACCACTTAAACTTTCATAGTAGGTTATTACCTCATGGTAAATAACCTATAATCATATTATTATGAAAATAGTGTTTTCTGACCTTTTTCAAATGCAGGTGATGACAACACTGGATTTGCAAAATAGTTTACAGAAAATAATCAAAGAACATGAGCAAGTGTGAAATTGCCTTTTGTGATTGCAAGATTATGCACTCATGGTCTTCGAGACAATATAAAAGATCCAATATCTGAAATCAGCATCATTGGTCCGGTAAGGACTAATGTTTAAAGAGGCAAGATTCTCTTATGCATAAGTAATGTAATGCACTTTATAAATGCGAATCCCCGGAATAAGCATTGTTCTAGGGTTTGGATACTGCAAATGATGTCTTTGAAATGTGTTGTACTTGTAGATAAGTTTCACACTTGTGTTTTTTTGTTAAGGCTTGTGAGTGTATGTGAAACAACATGTAATTATAATAACATAAAACATTGAGATACACACCAACGTGAAATGTTACTCAAGATTACTTAAATTATAATTGTTTATCTTCAAATTTTACTTTACAAGTAATGGCCTTAATAAGGAACTTAAGTGTTTACAATCCTAAATATACAAGTAAAGTATAAAGTAATGTGATTATGATTAATTCTTATCTGATGACTATGGTAAAAGTCCTTGGGTTGAATTGTTAAGAGCTGGAGGAACTATTATAGAGTTGTTGTTTGAAGTGGCAAAAAGAACAACATTTGAAGAAACTAGTGTTTAGTTAAGGTTCATCAGTCTTGAGGGTTATTAGGTTTTACATTAGGGTTTGAGATGGTTACAAATGATGTTGAGTTGTCATATTTTAATTGATAGTACAAGTAACCAAAGTTAACTATAAAAACATAAGTTGTTAATTAGACATGATGTTATAAGATTTTTGAGACTAAAGTTAACTTTAAAATGACAAAAACACTTAAAGTCTAATATGTTTTAATTACTCCCAAGTTTTAGATTAATGACAAGTGTGATTAAGGTATGAGATAATTTATTTCGTTTTTAAGTGAATGTTTGGTTTAAATTTGATTAAAGGTTTCAAAAGGGTATTATAAAGTTAACAATTTACATTTAAGTTTTATTATGAATCATACTATAGATTTAGACTTAGAATTTAGTGTTTTATAAGGAGATGAGATTATTTCTTACTTAGGAAATAATTTTAATGAATTAACAAAATAGTTATCTTGTTTTAGTAAAATAGGTAAATAAATTTTATTACCTAAAAATCTTAAAATGTCTTGGAATATGAGAATTAATATTTTTCTAGTAAATTATATTTAATGAATTTTATTTATTTTTAAATATTATTCTTGTTTTTATAAAATTCCCCCAAGGTTTAGATGTACTTAGTTATTTGTTTGTAATTTTTATTTGTAAAATTCTAAGTTAACATTTTTATACAATGATGGATTGGTTTTACTACACAAAAATGATTTTTAAGACTTTTCCTTTTTTCGTGAAATTTCAATTAGGATTTATTATTATTAATATTTATTTGTATTTTATCTATCTTGAACAAATAATATTATATTTTTGACTAGGTTGATATTATTTTTGTGGTCATTTTGATATATCATATGTATTTTTAGGATTTTTCTATATTTTTCTAGAGGTGGAACAATCTTTGGGGTGTTTTGGTAATTTTTATTTTTAAATAAGACCCTGGACCCACTAGTCAGTCTGGGCCAAGGTTGGGATAGACTAACCCGATCGGTGAACCGAGCCGGTCATACTGACCCGCTCGATCCAGTTCGTCTTCCCCCTCTCGACCAGCCTCTCCCTGGCGCCTATGCTAGCTCGCCGCTGGTGCTGCTCGATTTCGGCGAGCTCGACCGCCCTGACTGCTACTACAGTGTTTATTAGACTGGTTTTTAATGGTGATTTACGGGGTCCATCTCGATTTGAAAACTGCATCTTCCCTACGTCGTCCGCTTCCTTGCAGGGTGCTAGGGTTTCGGTCATCTTGACCTCACCACTCTGGTGATCTGTTGATGCCCACTGGAATGTGGAGTATGGCTAGGATTGGCATGGTGATGTCGCGGTTGTTGCTGCTAGCCGCGACTAGGCGCAGGTGCAGCACCCCATGCCCCTGCGCTGTCATGCCGTGGCCTCCATCGCTCACTGCTTCACCGGCGTATTCTTCTTCCTCTCCAGCAAGTTGTAGCTTGCTACAGGTAGGTTTTTATCTCTCTACTTCTATTCTCTCTACTCTACTATCTTAATTCTTGGATGCTCATAACTTATCTGATCTACTCGCTTGAGCATGTTGTTATCAGATTCTTGGTTCCTTCATGACCCTTATTAGTTCCCATTACTATTGGGTAAATTTATGGTACTGCTAAATAATTATCAGTTCTTGCTAGTGTAATCGTTCTATTAATTGTTCCTTTGACTGATTGGGATTCAGTAAACAATCTACTACTCTCAATTGGTTCCTGTTAGCTAGCTTGTGTTCATGTTGTGCAATTTATATGCTCTAATTTATGCAGATGGGTAGATCAAATGCAAGTAGGACATGTACACACACAAATGATTCCTAGTTAAATAGCTAGGAAAATGATCTAAAATTTGATGTTGGTTCCCTACAGATGGTTTTGAATGAGCTATTGATGATCATATCTTGCAAAGGCAAGATCTGGGATATATTGAATGAAAGTATATTGAGAATGATTCCTAGCAAGTGGTACCTAGGAAAATGATCTCAAATTTATTTGAAAGTGAGGTTTGGTATGTATGTATGCTGTCAACATGATAGTAATTGACTACATGATTCCTAAATTTGGATGAGCAAGTGCTCCAGTGGTACTAATTTGGGTTAGTGGTTCTGGTGCTAGTGTTGGTGAGTGCTAAACTGTGGCTCAAGTTGGTAACTCCAGGCCTTAGTGTGATTCTTCTATGCTTGTCTGTATCTTTGATTCAGTAAAATGATTATCATGTATAGATACTGATTCTTAGGAATACTACATAGGAATATGATGTAATTCTGTTTGGAATGATTTTTCTCTAGTGTTGCTTACTGAATATGGGAGGACAACATGACAGTGAATCATTTGCACAACTTTTTAAACCTTTGGTTGGAAATAAATGATTCAGTGGTTCTAAAGAGTGATTTTCGTGGCTTCTGTTTGCTGTAGAACCCTACTGTGGTGCCTCTAGTAAGTGTGCACAGTAGTCATGTATAGCAACATGATCTGCTTCTTGATTTTACTCACCAAAGATGAAACTTTGGCTGCCAATGATGCAAAGGCTGAGGCCAGATTACAATTTAAGAACATATACTACTTTGTGGCTTTCTTTCTCTATGATGAGCCTTGGATAGCAAATCTATGCAAGACTGAGAGAAATATTACTCCTCATCCTCCTAGACTAGATCTAGTTGAAGGGTAGTTGTAATTATCTATTTTGGATGTTGTTCCCCCTTATATACCCATGATCTAGGTGATGCAGGCTATTAAGAATAGATGCTACATGATCTGGTGATACTTTGCTGTACCTTGCTACTTGATGTAGATTGTGTACTGTATTTTGGCTTCTTCATCTACTTATTGTTAACTTGAGGATCTGCTAATGTGTAACTGCTCCATCTAGTACTATTGTCTTGCCCTTGTGATGGATCTTGATTGGTTGTTGTTGAATCTTCTGGTAAACCTTCTACTCCCTTTCTCATGTCCTCCTTATGGTGCTCCTGGATGGCTTCCCCAAGCAACCAGGGTACTGGTGATGTGGTTGTGGTGCATTGGGAAGGTTTTGGTGCTGAAACTTGTGCTCTAGAGTTGTGGATATGGACTGGTTGTATGTGGAATGGCATAGTTATGCTATCTACGATTGTGCTCTTTCTCTATGTGGTGGTCTCTTGTGGTGTTGACAGCACAGAGCTGTGCATGTGATGTGTAAGCTACTAGCTTGCTGGACCTTGTCCTGGTGTAGGTTTCGGTGCTGAGATCTTTTCCATGTTGATCAGTTCGACTGAGTTGACCTTATCCTAAGATAAGCTTTATTTTTGGTGTTTGCCAAGTGGGATATTAACTCTATGCTAATGATGCTCAAGGCTGAAGCCTAAATTTGATAAGAACAGATCCTATGAGGCCCTTTTAACCCATACTCAATGATGAGCCAAAGCATATCATTTGAGATGCCCAATATGAGAGTAAAAATAATATACTAACCCTTCTTTTATTTTTATTGCTTTTTTGTTATCTTTTGTGTTGTTTTGGAGGGATCTAAAATCAGGAATATAAAGAGTGGATTTAGAAGATGAAGATGACTTTAGTTTTAAATTTTACTTTATTCTTTTGTAATTAACTTTTTCTTTTGTGAAGTAATAAGCATTGTATAATTGTAATAAAATAATTCTTTTTTATTTATTCATTCTTCTTTTGTAAAGAAATATTGTATTGTTTACTTTATTCAATAAAGTGTACTAGCTTTCTTTTTTCCTTTTATAATGCATTTGCAAAGACAATGTAATATTTATATATGCTTGTAATAAAGAATCCTTTTAGTTATTTATTTATGTAACTCATTTTTATATTTATTTGTTTTATAATAATTTACTTTTATTCTTTTATTGTATTAACAATGAAACATTGTATTCTATAACGAAGTGTTCCATTATTCTTGGAACTTAATAAAAATAGTGTAATGATTGTATTATTGTAATAAAATGATACCTCTCTATTTCATTATCTTATTATCCCTTTGGTTAATAATTGTAAAGATAATATAATAATGTATGGTGTAAATAAGATTATTCTTTATCAATTCTTGTTTATTATTTCATTATTGTAATATCATATTACATTAATCATTTACTCATTTCATTTTATTTAAATTTCCACTATCTTTTGTATTTGAATAAAAGATTATACCTTGTTTATAAATAAGAGTTCACCTCTTATTTTCCATTACAATTTAGTTTCCAATTATTATTCCATTTAAAATTCTTTTAGAATTAAGATTCATCAATTTAATATTCAAATTTGAATTTCCTTCCCCTCAAACACAAGAGTACAATAGAGGTCATGTCGGAATCCATCGCACCTGCCCTCATGTTTTCATCAGAGCAAGAGAGATCTCAATCCCCCTATAGCTTCTTTAGTTTTGCGTGAAAATTCTCTGGATTTTCTGGTGCATGAATGCAATGCACACACCTACGTCCTTTATAATTCTAGGTGATAATCCTGGGATGTTACACTCATCTACGACAATCAACAAAGCAAAAGATTAAAAAAGAAGCACTCACCAGTACTGAAAGATAAAGACCAAATGTATACACACCTTGGATCTGCTGATAGTTCGCCTCCAAGGTAAGGTATTGCTTCCCGAGGCGATTGACGTCACGGATGAAGGTCTGCAATAAAGAAGCAGCAAACCAAATGAACAAAGGGCTCGGGGGCTTTATCATGAGAAGGGATAAAATACTTACATGCTCACCCGAAGACTCCGAGGGTTTAGCTTGCGTCTTCCGAGCAACAACTGCACGAGTCCTTGGCCTCAAGGAGCTCGAAGCTTCGTCGTCAGATTCGGCCACCATCTTCGGGGAATCCACAACAACCTTTGACTCCCTATGCATCTCGTCAAGTTCCTCCTTGAAGGATTCTTCAGAGGAGTTCCTCCTAGCAGCACACGAAGTATTTTAGGCTAACCACTAAGACAATAAGGTAATACTAAGCATGCTACAAATGCAAAGGAGACAATAAGCTTATGACGGAATGTCGGAGAAGTTGAAGACTGGCGCCTACTTCTTCTTGGCCGACGGCTACGGGGCTATGGCCCGAACGGGCATGGCAGGAATGGGGGAGGTTGCACCCTCATCCCCAGCATGTCGCTCGAGGAAGGCAGGTCCCCTTGGCATCGGCGGAGTCACTCCATTCGAACTTTCACTTCGAGTCCTCTTGCGAGATATCCCTTCACTTGGCTCAGGGGCTTCGGTGGTTGGCGATTGAGCAGGGGGAAGCTCGGAACCAGACTCCGCATCCCCACCGTCTGGCGCAGCTTCGAACTTCTCAGGAAGAGGAGGCATCATGCCCGCCACCTTAAACTCCTGTGAAACAAGAAAGATGCAAATATAAGTAAAAGAATATCAGATAAAGGCACTCGAAAATGCATTACATGCAAACAACAAGACTCACCTGAGGGACTTCCTTCTTTGAAGTGAAGGGGGCAGTCAGAGACTACCCCGGTAGCTCCTCGCCGGCCTTATGCTTCAGCAGGGGTCGAAGCACTCGGTCGAGGTCGGCTGAGGACATCTCCTTTGTTTGACACTCTCGTCGGGTCGCTGGCGCCGGAGTACAAGAAATCAGATGTGCCCTCGCCTGAAGAGGCTGCACCCGACGCTTAAGGGAAGTATGGATGATATCGACGCTGTAGACCTCTTTGCCCCACACCAGCTGGAGCGCCTCCACCCGCTGGTACAACTTCTCCACCTCTGTGGCTTCACCCTCCATCATGTCATTCGACCATGAGCGCTTTCAGGTGACAACCTTGCTAGCATCGAAAGGGGATAGCCCATAGAGCTGGCCGTCGAGCTTAACGTCGCGAATATAAAACCATTTGGTCCGCCATTGCTGGACGGACTCAGAGAGATAGAAGGAGAAAAATTGGACGATGGGCATATGGAAATTCCACACCCACCTAGCGCATAGACGCCGCCGGTACCAGACTGCCTCTTTAGAGAATAGAGCTTTCTGAAGAGGCCAAAGTGTGGCTCGATACCGAGCCAACACTCGCAAAGCGTGATAAAACACACAATGTGAAGAAGAGAATTGCGTGACAACTGGTGGAGTTGTAGCCCATGAAGAAAGAGAAGTCCACAAATAAATTCATGGGTAGGAAGAGAAAGCCCCTGGACAACAAATGCATAAAACATAACCCAAAAACCTTCGGGTGGGTCCAAGATTACCTCCTCGCGAGGAAGAATGGTGTCTTCCTTCTCTTTTGAGATAAGGCCGGCCTCGCGCAGGCGTTGCAAGTCTACCTCCCACATCGAGGTCCGTCGCCAACCACCACTGGTGACACGTCCGGTGGTGGAGGTCTTCTTGGTAGCGCCGGCAGCGCTTGTCCCTGCAGTAGCGCAGGAGGAGGACTTCTTGGACTTGCCCATCTTGGCGGCACGACGCGCAATGCGATGAGCATGGAGGAAGGGCGAGGGAAAGACGCGAAGAACGTCTAGCGTGGTATAAACAAGTTCTAGAAATGGCGAAGGAAGCAAGAAGAAAGCAAATGGCAGGGGAAAAGGTTACTTTGACCCATCTGCGATACAAAAGGATGAAGAAGACGAAGCGGAGCCATTGATTCACAAGCCCTAACACGTGCCCCCATCGCACCGTACACGTGTCACGAGCCGCCCGAATTGTCGCAAACACTCCGCCCATTACGCATGGGAATCTAGGAGACTCCATAATTAACGCGAAAATTATGCGTGAATAGTCAAATCAAGGTCAGAAAGTGGGACCCATGGTCATCCTGTCACGTCGCTTCTGCTGCCACAAACAGTTGAGCTCACTAAGCGTCAGCAACGACGTCATTAAAACAAAAGCTAGCAATGGCTCGATACTTTTGACTGAACAAAAGTACTTACTCAAGTCTACAACTCAACCAAATACGCGGGGGCTACTCCTATCAGGAGCGCTGGCCGCGCACCTGAGAAATTTACATGGTTCTCGTGTCATTAAAAACTTTGAATCCTTCGTCGAGTCTGCGACTACAATTCAGACTCGAGGGCTACTCCCATAGGGAGATCTGGCCACACACTCAAAAAAGGCATCGGCGTTGATAACATCCGCAAAACTAAAGTCTCCGCTCGAGTCTATGACTCAACATACACTCGGGGCTACTCCCATTGGGAGCGCTGGTCGGGCACCCTATGAAGCATTCATATGAGATTCTTTGTATTATTCTCGACAAAACAACAACAACAACAACAAAATTCACATTGGCAACTTTGCCCTAATTAATGCTAAGAGAGATATCGTCTCCTTGGTCACCCAAAACACCTCCACGATGATAAGTTTTCGGATGTTGTGTCTACAATGCAAAGATAATACCTACAGATATCATATGATGGCCTGATATCGCACCTGACTATGCTCTACCAGTAACATACCGTGTCAATAGGCACAATGAAAAATCCCGACGGACGTGTTGGGTACCTAGCTTAAAACACTCAGATTCGACTCCGGTAAGACCTCATCGGAAAATGTCTTTTACACACGCGATACTTACTTTCTGTATTCAGTTTGTTTTACTTTACTATTTGTCCTCTTATACCAAAAACCCCAAAACACCTTTTTACACAATATTCACATTTTATTTTAGCATTTCTATTTTAGTATTTAAATTAAAAGTTATTAGACTTCAAACTTCTGCTCCCTGTGGGAGCGATATCTTTATTTCGAAACTAGCTACAAATGATCTATGCACTTGCATTCATCATGCTTGTTGATACCGCGGAATCATGCCGTGATAGAAAACAGTAAAGTAATAAACGCTCCTCGAGCAATGCTAGTAAATAAAGCAGTAAAGCATGGCATATGTACAGGATAGTGATAATGCCCCAAACTAGTTTGTGGCCCCAAGAAATAATATGTGAATCAAGCTATGGCTAAGGGGATTCATGGTACCACATGCGGATAATGTGAAGTCAAGAAACAAGCATCAAGTACTCGGGGTCCTAGGGGACACAAGTGAGCGGGTAAAAACCAAATAAAAACTATTGTCCACCAGTGCCTCTTCATTAGTTATAACTATGCCCACATTTTAATTGTCAAGTTGTAATTAAAACCATGATCATCTCCGTCGATAAGCATGTGACAAGCACCCAACAATTGTGGAACGCGGCAACCCATATCAACACCAGATCAAGCAACTACGACTCGCAAGGCTAACTATCTACCAAGCAATAGGTAATAGAGGTGTCCAAGCCAATATATTCTTCAAGGGATATAACAGGTATGTAAAACTAAAGCATAGCGACATAGACATCAATAGATCAATAGGAGGAAGTAAAGACTATAATTGTAAAATAGGTAGAAAGAGGGAGATTGCTCTCTCGGGCAACACGACCGAGGATACATCCGAAGATCGGGTCAACACTCGCATCAACTCAATGGCCTAATTTGTGAAGAAGCAAAACACTAAAAGAAACACCGGATGCACTATTAAATACTACGGTAGAATATCGGGCATGATGCATGTATGGTGCATGATATGGCAAAGATGCGATGCGACTAGGCAATATTAAGCAGAACCATGGTCTCGACAATTAGTTAATAGGTTCATGTTGTTTATATACCCCGCAATTTAAATGTTGACTTATCAAGGCAAAACATGGCATCGGTTCGCTACACAAATTTAAATAGAGACGATACTAGACAAGAATAGCCCGCATATAGTTTCCTTATTTAAATATTAGGTGAATTGATACAATACCCCCAAATGACAAAGTAGCTATGTAATCATGAACAATTTAAATGCAACAAGTATATACACGGTAATTTATGAAATAGGGCTTCGAAAGGGGGTCACACATTTGGTCGAAGGTCTTGGGTCCAAAGGGATTCGGGGATTGATCTTCATAATCCGAGATCAAGGTTTTGTCATTCCGTGTAGGAGATCTTCAGGTACAGTATTCGGATCCTCGGGATCAGGGTCTTCGGGTTTAGACATCGGATTTGTGTAGAATACCTTGAGATCCGTGAGGGAGAACTTGAAGTTCATGATGGAGATCTTGTTAGGGTTCTCGGCTTTGAGATAGAAGGAGGACCTGGTTTTGGTACCGGTGGTATCCGAGTGGCACCGTACCAACGTCGGTCTCGGTCCTCGCCGGACATCTAGACTTCACAATGAATAGTTCACATGTGTTGGCCCTAGTCTGCACACATCACACAAACGCACAGGTTCACGGACACAGAGAAGCAGCGGACTGAGCATGCGCACACACGGACAAGTAGCAACTCACACACCCGGAGGAGCATGTCTGGGTCGGTGCCATGGTACTAAGGTGGGCGGTAGTTTCGGGGTGGAGCCAAGACGAAGCGGAGGCCGCCGCGTCCAAGGCAGCAACAGGGACACACAGGAGATGACAGCGCACGCGTCGGCGATGAGGGCCGGCAAGTTTGGGGTCGACGGTGCAGAGACGGGCCGGTGCTGAGTTAATTGCAGAAAACCACCAAGGTTGCGCGACAAGTCCGAAAATCCACCGGGTTTGCGCATTTTTTCAAAAATCCACCAACATCACGTGGATTCGTTCCAATGTGCACTGATTCGAGATTTGCCAGCGATTGACACGGAATCTGACGGGCCGGGCCCGCTGGCAGCGATGACGTGGCGAAGGAGAGACGAAAGATGAGGGCAGCCGTTAACGGCCGTTGACGGCAACTGGGTCCCACCCACGCTCCATCCACTAAACCCTAGCCTGGCTGTCTGAAGCGGCTAGTTTCGCTTCTTCCCGCCCCCGACCCACTCCTCTCCCCCATGGCGGCTCCAAATCCAGGCGGCGGCCACGCCGTGAGCGGCCCCGGCGGAAAGCGAGGGCTCGCCGGAGGTGGAGGCGGTGCCGGTGCTGAGACGGATGAGGTGGACCTCGGCCTGGACGACCTCGACTTCTGCGGAAGCTCCAATCCCCCCGCACGCACATCACTGTTCCCGACGGTTGCGGCGACGGTGGCTGAGGTCTGGAAGGCTAGGCCAACAGATAGCCACTGCTGGACCTCCTCTCTGGGCGGCGTCGATTAAGTATTCTGTTGCCCCTCCTCTTTCCCTCATCTGCCACTCGCCATGAAATTCATCTGCAAAATGCTAGAAAATTTTTTGAATCTGCAAATTATTTAGGGTTAGAATGGGCTAGAAAAATTGTTAATTGTTTCATTCATTTATCTATAGATTGGATGATGATATATGGGAGGTTAGATTCAGTTTAGATGGCATTGACAACTTGGAGAGGAAGATTTCTGAATCTGACATGACATATATGAATCTGCTAGCACTAATTGAGACAGAGGGGTATGGTAGGGATGACAGCATGTATTTTGTGAGAGAAAAGGGCATAGGTACTGCTGGGATGGAGTTGATTGACAGCCTGGCTAAGGTTAAATCAATGTTAGAGTTGTATGATAGTGAGAAGACAGTTAGCATTACTGTAATTAAGGCTGGAGGTGGCCTAGCTGCAGGCATAAACATCCCAGATGTTCAAGAACAGCTGCCCATATCCTAGGATGGAGAGCAAGTGGTTTTCTCAGTAGATGTGCAAGGTGTTCTCTATGAAAGCCAGCAGACATCAGATTCAGAGTACTTGTACTTGCCCACTCAGCAGAGTCAGAAACAAATTGTTCCAGTTGGTGCAAGGGATGATTATGTGCTGACGGAACAACTAAACATTCCAGTGTTGCCAATTGATTCAGAAGAGGAGCCAGATTTGTTTGGTGAAGAATCTGAATCTGATGACAGTGACTGTATTATACAGCCAGAGAATGGAGGCAGCAATCCAGAGAGTAGTGGTATGAAGCCAAAAAAAGGTGCACCTGCAGAGCAGTTCCCTAATTACATTCCCTCCTCTCCTGAAGGTAGTGGTGACTATGAAGACATGTTGTCAGGAGATGATGACTACCATGAGCCTGTTTCTTTTGTGCTGCCAAAGGGAGTGAAAAGCAGGGCAAAAAAGAGAGCTCCTAGGATGTGGTATGATGAGCATAGAGCCAGCCCTGAATCACAACTGTGCCTCAATATGTGTTTTGTTGATATGGCACAGTTTAGGAGAGCTGTGCAGCAGCTTCACATAGCACAGCTAAGGAACTATTTCCTACACAGGAATAATCCTGATAGGGTAATATTCAAGTGTGATGAGGATGGTTGTCCATTCTACATGGTTGGTTCACAAATTGGTCAAGAGAAAACAGTTTTCCTAAGAAAGTTCATGGATAATCACACATGTGCACCAGTAGGAGAAGGATGCAAGATCAGTGCCAAGTGAGTTGCTAAGATATGTGAGGAGGCAATAAGAATTGATACAACAACCAAAGTAGACACCATTATTGAAAATGCTAAACTGAAGTATGGTGTGGCTGTACCAAAAACAATGGCATACAGGGCTAAGAATGAGGCAGTGAGGATTGTTCTTGGGGATCATGTTGAGCAGTATAAGAGGCTGAGGGATTATCTGCAGACAGTTCTTGATACCAATCCTGGGAGCAGATGTATTGTCACAACCAAAACACTAGCAGAGCATCCAAGCAAGAATCCAAGATTCCATGGAATGTTCATGGCATTGGGTGCATCAATTCAGGGATTTTTAAATGGATGTAGACCATTTATTGGTGAGTACATTGTATATTTTTTCTACCAGGTTTGGATGGTTGTCATGGAATGTTCATGATTTTTAAATGGATTTTCCATGGAATGCTTTTAATTACAAGCAATTCACATAATGATTGGCTGCTTATATTTTTTTCTACCAGGTTTGGATGGTTGTCATGTCAAAACTACCATAGGCCAACAAATCTTGGCAGCCACAGGCAGGGATGGGAACAACAATATCTATCCCATTGCCTTTGGACTGGTTGACAAAGAGGACAAGGCCAGCTGGACATGGTTTTTGACACAGCTAAAGTATGCACTTGGAGGGGATTCAGGGAGATTTGGCTACTACACCATTATATCAGATAGACAAAAGGTATGACTGCATAATTCTTTCAACAGTTTCAGTGATAACTAACCCACTGTTTGCTAGTGATAACTAACCCACTGTTTGCAACATTCATACATTAGGGCTTGCTTAATGCAATTAATAGGGTCTTTCCCAATGCTCCTCAAAGATTCTGCTGGAGACACATCTATGCAAATTTTCAAATAGCTGGATTTAGAGGGGAGGAACTGAAGAAGATCATGGACAATGCTGCATATTCACACACAAAACATGGATTTGATGAAGCAATGGAGCTGCTCAAAAGCTGAAAGTGCAGCAGCATATGATTGGTTGTGCAAGATACCTGTTGAGTGCTGGGCATTGCATGCCATGGATACCAACTGCAAAACTGATCTGATTATGAATAATCTCAGTGAAGTTTTCAACAAGCAGATTCTTGATGTTAGAGGCAAGCCAGTTAGGACATTGTTTGAGGGAATAAGGACAAAAATCATGGTCAAGCATGAGAGTAAAAGGACAGGAGCAGCACATGCATGGTGGGAGATAACACCAACCTATTCTGAGATATTAGAGGAGAACAAGAAGTGGTCAAGGCCAATGTCTGCCAAGAAGTCAGTTGATCAACTTTGGCAGGTCAGTAGGTCAGAGAATAGATCATATGCTGTTCACTTGGGTAACAAAACTTGTGGATGTAGAAGATGGGACATGAGTGGCATTCCATGCAGCCATGCCATATCAGCAATATACAAGTCCAGACAACAGCCTAAAACCTTTGTGAATGATTTTTTCAAAAAACCTATGTACTTGGAGGCCTACAACCCACCTGTGTATCCTGTTCCTGGTGAAGATCTGTGGACCAAGACTCAGTACCCTGACATTGATCCTCCTGTTTTCAAAGTGGAACTGGGCAGGAAGGAGTACAAGAGGAGGAAAGGTAAGTTTGAGCCACCACAGCCCAAAGTTCAGATCAGAATGGCCACAATTACCCGCAGCAACTGCAAGTTAGCTGGCCACAAATACACAAATTGTACTCAACCTCTTAAGCCTGGGTTGTCTATTAGGAAGAACCAGCACCAAGTATGTGTTTCATGTTAATTCTACCTGTTTCATGTTTTAGTTGCAACTCTCTTGTTGTTTGTACAGTTTCTTTGACATGTGTGATGTTTTGTCTGCAGCCATATGAAGACAGCACAGCTGCATCAACTTCCAGGGCTCCTGCAGCACCAAGAGCTGCATCTACATCATCTACAAGGGCTCCTACACCACCTACACCAGCTCCAAGGCCTGCACTTACTCCTTCTGAACCTGCTGCTACAAGGGCTCCTGCTAAAAGGAGTGCATCAACTCCTACTGCCCCACCAATCAGGCCAGCCAAGAGAAGGGTTGCTCCTACTCCACCTGAACCTACTGCTCCTACACCAACTACTACAAGGGCTCCTACACCACCTGCTACAAGGGCTCCTACAGCAACTCCAGTAGTCACAAGGGCTCCTACACCAGCTAGAAGGCCTCCTACACCAACTCTAGCAGCTACAAGGCCTCCTACACCAACTCCAGCTTCAAGGAGTGGCAGGACTGTGAAGATGACTCCAAAAATGGCAGGTTACTTCAATGCTGGGAAACATGGCAGCTACAAGCAGAGGCCTGCTGAACAATGATATGTGTTGCTGGATCTATTTGTGTTTGAAACTATGTCAGCTGGATCTATTTGTGTTTGAAACTATGTCTGCTGGATCTATTTGTATTTGAAACAATGTGTGCTGGATCTATTTGTGTTTGAACTATGTGTGTTGGATCAATGTTGAACAATTAATGTGTGGAACTATGTGTGAAAATATTTGTGTGATGGAACTTTAGATAGATCATTTATTAGGGTTTTACAAAGTTGTCGAGACCCCTCGAGGGTTCTCGACAACTTTAAATGGATCATTTATGAGGGTTTTACAAAGTTGTTGAGACCCCTCGAGGGTTCTCGACAACTTTAAATGGATCATTTATTAGGGTTTTACAAAGTTGTCGAGACCCCTCGAGGGTTCTCGACAACTTTAAATGGGATCATTTATGAGGGTTTTACAAAGTTGCCGAGACCCCTCGAGGGTTCTCGACAACTTTAAATGGATCATTTATGAGGGTTTTACAAAGTTGTCGAGACCCCTCGAGGGTTCTCGACAACTTTAAATGGATCATTTATGAGGGTTTTACAAAGTTGTCGAGACCCCTCGAGGGTTCTCGACAACTTTAAATGGATCAATAACTCATCATTACACAAATGGTCCATGATGGGGATATGCCTACTGGGGTATACCCAGCAAGGCGTTTCCGACTGGACCGAGAGCTGGCGAGTGGGCCTGCAGAATGGCGAGTGGATTGAAGCCCAGCAAGGTACCGAGCGACTGGAAGCTGAAGGCCTAGGCGAGTAGATAGGCCCAGTCGGATTGGGTTAAACGACTGTTAAAGCTGTAACCGAATCGGTTGAGATATGTAAACCCTAGGGGAGGTGAGCCTATATAAACCTCCCTAAAGGGTGAGTAGAGATACGTTCCCTCATACACCCAAGCGACTCGCCGCCTAGCCGCCGAGCTCGCCCATTGTAACACCTCCATAATACAATCTAGCAGGAGTAGGTCTTTACCCTCCGGGGGGCCGAACCTGGGTAAAACCCTGTGTCTTTGCCCTCATCTCGCACCGCAGATGGCTGGCCGCCCTTGCCCCTCATTCTACTACTCGCTGCTGATTGCAGCATGTGCCGTGACCATTCCCACGACAGTCCATGAACTCATCATTAGACAATTGGTTCAACAACTAAACATTGCATCATAAGGATTACAAACAACACATTACAAATTTTTTTCAGTAAACAAGCTAGTCAAATGGTTCAACATCATTACAACATAGATTGGAATGGATCATGCAACAAGATTACTCATCACAGTTGATCCTCTTGAACTTCTCCTTGTGCACATTACCAGTCTTCCAAAGATCAAACATACAACGCTCTAATTTTTTATTCTCTGCCTTCATGGCAGCTTTCTCAGCCTCCTAGTTCTTCTTCTCATCCAACAGGGAATCTCTCTCTGAATGTAACTTCTTATTCTCTTCCAGCAGGAGATTGCTGTCAGCCTCCAGTTTCTTCTCTTCCAGCAGGGCAGCTCTGTCAGCCTCCCAGTTCTTCTTCTCTTCCAGAATTGCAGTTCTGTCAGCCTCCCAATTCTTCTTCTCATCCAGCAGAGCATCTCTTGCAGCTACTAACTTGTCCTGTTTAACCTTAAACACTTCAGCCTGAGTCTTCACCACATTCTTCATTTGTTCTTTTGCATTTTTCAGCACTTCAACCTCATGTTTCAGGGCTTCTACATACTTCTCCTTCTGCTCATCTTCCAACTTCTCTCTGTTCATCCTATCAAGGTTCTCAGCTTGTATCTTCTTCTCAGTGTCATCAAACCACTTGTTTGCATCTTCCAAAAGGGCTGCATGGTTTTTCTCAATTTTTTCTTTATCATCACACAATTCCTTCATCATCTTGGAGCTATTATACCTTTCATCAATAAAAGCAGAGTTGCTCTCATTGTACATAGCCCAAATCTTGGATAAAGCATTTTTCAGAGTGTCAGACCACTCATCATCTACCCATGATTGGAAGCCACAGTTGAATACTTGCTGCAAATATATAAGAACAATACAGTTAAATGACAGTTTGGTGTTCAACACATCCTTCATTCTTATTAAATATACTACAACCTGCTGTTTTTGAATTGACTGAGAGCATAAATGACAGTGTGGTGTTTACTTCCAACACACATACTACAAGCTATGGTTAAATTTGACTCAGAGCATAATACTATATTTAACTATACTGAATTTCACTGCATTTGACTATACAGTTGCAGAGTTGTACAGTTTGTGTTCAAATGAGTATGCAAAATGATACAAAAATCAAATGAATATGCAATATGACACAAAAATCAAATTTTTACTCACATGCTCTATGGGGCATAGGTAGAATTTGCGCCCAGTGTCTGTTCCTCCAAATGCAACGCATCTGCGCACCTCTTTCTTGTGGCTGCGGCATAGTATGCCAGATCCCACCGCTATCCCCTCAAATGTGCTGTCTTCAAAGGTTTGAGGAGAAAGATCTAGGTCCGTAATGTCCTAATCAACAACACATTGATTCAAATTACAGTGCATCTGCTCCAAATCGGCGATTTCCCAGAAACCCTAGAAAACCAAGGCGGGGAATGGACCTGGAGCTTACCCCGAGAAAGGACTCGCCCGAAGAAGAGTGATCGTTCCAGCTCGGCATGCCGTTGGTCACCGGCGGGAAGCACGAACGGCGGCAATGTGCGCGGCGGCGACGGCGGGCGATGGCGGTGGACACTGGATGGGGCCGAGCAACATGGGTCGGGGGCCAGAGAAGAGAGGGGATTAAGTGGATGGAGCGTGGGTGGGACCCAGTTGCCATCAACGGCCGTTAACGGCTACCCGCACCAGCCGTCTCTCCGTCGCCACGTCATTGCTGCCAGCGGGCTCGGCCCGTCAGATTCCCTGTCAATCACTGGCAAATCTCGAATCAGTGCACATTGGAACGAATCCGCGCGATGTTGGTGGATTTCTGCAAAAATGCGCAAACCTGGTGGATTTTCGGACTTGTCGCGCAACCCTGGTGGTTTTTTGGAATTAACTCGGCCGGTGCTAGGAGCAGTGGAGGTGCGGTCGAGCTTGAGGAAGGGCGAAGGCCGGAGGCTCACAGAGAGGAAGCAGGGTGGCGGGGCTGCAGGCGAGGCCGATGAGGTGGGGTAGAGTAGGCAAGGTCGAGGAGGAAGGGCCGCAACTTGGCTGGGTCCACCATAATCATCATAATTGTGAGCATGCCTCCTCTTGCTGTCATTGTTGCGCCTGTCATGGTCATCCCCGGGGTGAGCGACCTTGCTTGTTGTCTACTGCATCCTCATCGTCAGCCTATTGGTTGGCCATATCCATGAGGTGTGAAATTGTTTTTAGCTTGGCACAACCCAGCTCTTCGATAAGCTCCTTTCGGTGTTGTCCATTGTTGAAAGAATTAATTTACCCTTCCTTGGAGATATTCTCGTCTGTGTTTTTTATGATGTTTCGCCGATGGATATTGAAGGAAATATGCCCTAGAGACAAATAATAATATTGATTATTAGCATATTTCATAAAGTTTATGATTAAGTTTTATATCATTCTATAACTATATATTAAATGGAAACGTCAATTCACGTGTGATATACAAAAAACCAGGAGTTCGCAGTGAAACTCTAGTCACTGGTTCATTGGTCAACGGATGATCAAGGTTTCCTGATTATGTTGGTGCCTCGGCATCAACTGAAAATGTAGTCATATAATTGGAGAATGAGATGGTGAACATATCCTATCTAATGTATCATAACACGATCATGTCACAGAGTTCAAGTTGCGATGATTAGGAAATATAGTGACTCATTCCTTAGAACATGAGACCATATCTAATCACCGTCTCTCGAGAATACTTTAATGACACCTAACGTAACTCGGTGGAACGGTGATCATAAGGGTGACATTGGGTGTTCAGAGGAAAATGTAGAGGCATATGTGTCAATAGCGGGATTTATCCATCCGCGTGACGGAAGATAATCTGGGCCCACTCGGATAAGTTATATCCATAAGCTTTACAACATGTGACTAGGTCACGAGGGATATTACTTATTGGATCGAGTAAAGTAGCTATTGTCGGTAACGAGGTTGGACATGGTGATGTCATTGATCAAGCCTTAGACAATACAAATATCATAGATATAAAAGGAATAAGACACAACGTTTATGGTTCAACGACAAGTTTCATGGAATGCACATGTGGTCATCATGGGCATCCAGGTCCGGCTGTTGATCATTGGTAAGAGAGGAGTCTTAACCATGTCTAGACTGTTCCTGGACCATTGGGTAGCATGCTTAGGTGTTTGACGACGCTCAGAGATTATTATTGGCATATTCGAAATCACTGAAGAAAAGAGAAGAGACAAACCTGAAATGTTTTGGAGAGATCTGAAGGTGTTTGGAGAATGAAATAAGGAAAAGGGACCGAAAGGAGTTTTAGATAAATGGTGATTTGAATATATATTTATTATATGTTAATCGTGAATTAATATGTTATAGATAAATATTTATAAAGGCATCTTTATTATTAGGCAAAAACCCCAGAGGGATTTTACCTAAAAAGAAACTACGAGAAAAGGCAAAAGAAAACATTATCATGGCTGATTTGAATAGCCGACATGCATGGGTGGAAGATAGATGTCTCCGCCCATGGGCGGTAGCTAGTATACGTCCCTGCTGCCCCACACACGAGCTGGTAGGCCACGAGGGGCAGCCGGCCCACCAGGGCTCTAGCTGCTGTCACACGAGCCGCGAGCTAGGCCGCGCAGGGCGTTGGGCCACGGGGGGAGCAGCCGGCCCACCCGGGCTCCTGCCGCCGTCGCTTGGCTGTTGGGCCACGGGGTGGGCAGGCATCCCACCCATCCACAGCCGCCTTTCCCGCCCTTTGTGGCTTCCTGCCATGATGGGCTGGCGCCAGGGTGGTCCAGCCGGGTCTCCCCAAGGCCCAGCCGGCTAGGAGCACAAGTTTTGCCCTTTATCCCTTATTTCTAGTCCCACACGGGGCACCTAAAAGGGAGGGAGCTCCTCCCTCCGCCTATATATAGAGGTGCCCATAGGTGTATTAAAACACACACAAAAATAAAGAAAAGCTCTCTCTCTCTCTCTCTCTCTCTCTCTCTCTCCATCTCTTTCTCTCTCTCGCCCGCGCGCGCACGACCGTGGCCCCCTTATCAGGGTTGTGCGAGCGAGGACTTATTCACCACAGTGCGCCATCATGCTACGGGATTCAAAGCCGGGAGATCTACTTACACAATCTCGGCTAGATCGAGGAGAAGAGGGGGTCATCATCAAGCATTGTACGTGTGTGACTCCCTTGGGCAGCGTTGTGCTTTCGGCGCTAGGAGTTGTCGGGGCCGTTGGACTTCGTGACCTCAAGGTCAGCTTCATAACGACTTCATCAACCACGTTCCCCGTGGTACGTTAACCGTGTTCGGTCTTCAAAGGTATGAATACCGTATCCCCTTCCATTACTTTATTACTAGTAGACAGATCCTAGCATTAGGGTTTCGTTTGTAGGATTTTTTTTTATTTTATGCCCTCGTACCCCAACAGATATATGCGCGTACCGGCTCCCCATATCTTTGCATTCTTGCCCGTAGCTCCTCGATGTATGAGGGCTGTTTCAAGGTGGACCTGAAGTTGCGGATGAACTTGTCCTCTACATCGCTCCAGCTACTGCTAGATTCCTCAGGTAGCTTCTTGAGCAAAGAACGTGTGGCTCCGCTCAAGTGTAGTTGTAGACTTTGCATGGCGGTGTCCTTTGAGCCACCCTGGAGTTTGAAAGTTTGTAGGTATTCACCCAACCATTCTTATAGCTTGGAGACCATCGTATTTTTTGAGATCGTGGGGTAGCTTGAAATCCGTGGGTACTGGCGTTTTGCAAACCCAACGGTTCAAGCAAATTGCCATGCAAGGTTCATGGTCATCCTTAGCTCTGAATATCTTTGACCATTGCAGTCATCCTGAGACTTGTCGACTCTGCGCTATGTTATGTTTTTCCTGGCATCTTGGTTGTGTGAGGTACGCGTGAAACTCACGTGGTGTGATGAGCTGGACCTTCGGGTTTCAACCACCTACTGAGAGATGCTGCGACGACATGATGATCTATAGGGTTGTGGAACGATCTGTTTGTCTCCTTGTGCGAGTGATGCTCCAACCATGTCGAGGCCCATGAGGTCACATTGATGGATAGCTTCCCGTGGATCATCGGTCGCTGGTTGAGTTGCGAGTAGATAAGTTTGACCCGCGATGATTGCGGCTTCCAGCGCCTTGGCTTTTATGTTACCTGCTGAATCCACTGACATGAAGGACAGGTCCAGATCCATTGTTATCTCACGCCTTTAATTTTAGGGGATGTTGTTTAATCGAGAGCCGCTCCTGAAGGGGTTCCATGACATAAAACAACAAATTTCCTATGGTGAACACACCTAGGTAAGATCTATCTATGCAGATAAGGTAACGAGAGGGGATTCGGTGTTCATACCTTTGAAGACCGAATGCGGTTAACGTTTCACGGGGAACGTGGATGACATAGTCGAACTTGCTCGAACCTCAAGGTCGTGAAGCTCCTCGCAAGTCACCCCTAGTCCTTGTATGACATAGTTGACCTCATGGTCCACAAGTCACCCCTAGCCGACGTCCAAGCTCCAAGCTCCAAACAAAAGCACCACAAGTGGCGATGCCTCGTGGCCTTACACACATACGGCATAGAGACGTCTCTCGGGCTCCGGTCTAGCAAAGTAGCAGAAGAAGATAGATCCGAACCAAATCTAGAAGCATGGTGATGTGCGTATGGTGGAGAAACCCTATACCTATATGCAGTTCCAAACTTTGGGAACCACACATAAGGGAGAAAGAGAGAGAGATAATAGGTGAAGGCCAATTCATGGGATGGATCTGTTGAGAGGGGTGCCCCTCTTTATATAGGTGAAGGGGAGGCACCACCTCCCTCAAAGTCCCGGAGTAGGACTAATCAAGGGAGATGACGTGGGAGGAAGCGGCGGCCAACCCCCCTACATGGCATCCATGTGGTGTGTGGGCCTATTAGGGACGACGGCCTCCCCTAGCGTTCCCTAGGGCGCGACCCCTTCTTGGGCCTCCTCTAGTGAGGCCCAATTAGGTGGATTGCCCCAAAAATCCAATCTAAATAATATTTTTAATATTAATTTATTTAATTAATATTAAATACATATTATTTAATACCTATCACTCCGAAACACCTTTTGGACCCCTCCGAGCATTATCGGATATCGTCGGAACAATTCCGGTATCACCCCGGAACAATTCCGGAGTTCTCTCTATTTTCTCCTACAATACCGGATCAATCCCTAAGAGTCTCTACCCTTAAGTGTTACACCATATGGCTCGGTAATACATAGACATGATCGAGACACCTCTATGATAAATGACCAACATCGGTATCTAGAAACACATGATGGCCCCTATGCATTTTGCGAATAACTTGATTGCTTGAACCTTGAACGTCGAGTCTCATTCCCTTTTCTCTACGATACCTAGTTTGTCAAAGATCTGGTCTTCGGTATCAACATACCTAGTTCTATCTTGTTACCGTTAAACTCATCTCATCGTTCCCATGATATTACATCCCCGTGACCTAATCACATGTTTGCAAACTTGTAGATGTAATCTCACCAAGTGGGCCCAAGGTATCTATCCATCACTCGGATGGACAAATTCCCGGTCTTGATACATAGGCCTCAAAAGTTCCTCTAGAATACCCAATACACATCTCCCAGTTATGGACATGGCGTTTGATGTGATCAAAGCAGCCTCAAGAGACAGTGATTAATATGATCTACAGTCAAAGGACTGAATCACTATGCTCTAGTAGATATTGCAATGTTGAACTATGTGATTGGATCATATTACAATACTAGGGTTTGGTGTTGTCCATCACATCATCCATCTAATAAAGTGACCTCATTTCCAGTTAACGTGGTAAATTCCATGATAGGAAAACCTCGATCATTAGCTTCCAGACGAACTAGTCTAGAGGATACTAGGGACCTGGTCTGTTTATATATCACACGTGTATTAATGTTTTCACTTAATACAGTTATAGCATAATACAAAACTATTACGAACTAATGAGATATGTCAATAAAAACATATTTATTAATGGCCTCTAGGGCATATCTCCTTCAGCTCCTCCTCAGTTGCGAACCTCCTGCGACGCTTCTAGAATTGCGGGTTGAGATTAGCTATGCCCATCATAATCTTGACGCATCGGCTGCCCTCTTGTGTTCGTCTAACTGTATCTGCATCTTTACTAATTCCCTCTTCCAACGATGAAGAACGTAATGGTAGGCCATGAGTTCCTCACACGTAGCATCCGCCATCATAGGTACTGTGCCAGAGATGGCGTTCCTTGCTTTCTCCCAGGCTTCGCTTGAGATCTGAATAGTTATTCGGTTCCCACTGTGCGCGTCATCCCCTTCCTGGATGATGCAGTGCTCCATGGGTGCCTCTGGCCCGTTCCTATGAGCACCCGCATCGTTGTCCATGGAGAGGTCATCGAGGTTGACGATGGGATTGCCATTGGAGTCGCGTGGGTGGTTTCGTCCCCTTGATTATGCACACCTGATACGGGATGCTGTTGCAGCTATGAAAGGCACATGAGACACCGTCTGTAAGATAGGTCTTATCCAACAAGTACGTTTCTAGGTATGGGTCGACCGTCTTGATTCCGGAGTTGATGTCGTCATCAAGTTCATGATCAACGATGTTTGTCGAGTCCGCGATGTGGTGTGCTAACGCCAACATTGGCTCATTATCACAATTGGAGGAGACACCGTCATTAAGATCGGCAAGATCCTACCGGTCCATGACGAAGTCGTGATTGTCACGAGATTGTACTTCTAGTGGAGCCGACAAAGGATGTCAGTTGCTGTTGGCACTGCAATTCCTGCCGACGGACCAAAATAGATCGGATCCGAAAGGCAGAAAGTTCCTGCTGATCTGATGCGGAAGCTAAGGCTTCCGATCATTAGATCTTTCTCCCGACCGAGGTTATCGAAGGCCGGAATAAGGGTGGGCAGGTGTGGAGTTGTTGATCATTCCTGATAGTTGAAATCGTTCCTGGTCGTCGAGTTGTTGCTTGGTGAAGAGGGAGCCGCCGAATTCATGACTCTAGCGCCCAGATTTCCCACAAACGGCACCAATTGTCGAGGGGTAGCCTCGGCAATGACCATTGTTATGGACTTGGGTTGGTGATTTCATCGTCTTATCAGACAAATAATGGAGGCGAGATTTACCTAGGTTCAGGCCCTCATAGAAAAAACCCTACTCCTGCATGTCTGGTTATTATTGATGGAGTACAAAGTCGACGGGTTGCTAGATGCGATCTAGCTTATAGCGGATTGTGGTGAATCGAAGGTTAAGGTGACCTCTCGTCGTCTCCTCCTAGCTTTTATTTGAGGCCAGGTCTCAGAGTCCTGTCCGGATCAGTTTATAGTTTAAAAGGTAACTCTATGACTATATCGGTTACAACTTGGGATTCTGCCTTGATCATCACATCCGGGTCCTCGGCTTCGGATGCTTCCAGGACCCATGGTTTCTTATGGGCCTTAGTTTAAATCTATACCATGTATGTCGATCAAGGGAACCCGATAAATCATATCCGTGTCACTCCCCTAGTGGTTCCCACGATCGTCGGATTAGCTAAGATCATGTTCGAGTAGTTTATCTGATGGATCTGCTGCTTCTGCTACTCCGCTAGATCGAGGGCATATAGGTTGTTGGCAAGCCGGACATGTGCCCGAGCATGGATGTGTTGCTAGTTTGTGGCGCTCTACAACTTGATCTTGAGATCGGCAAGTGATCGACTACATCAACCACGAAATCAAATTTCATAAAAAGCTTTCGGTCTTCAAGGGTAAGTATTTAAGGATCACCTATTACTCATTAATTGCAAATACTCGATTAGATCTTGGTGTGTTTGGCGTTCATATCTTAGGATTTTTTTTGTTTCCTGTGTTGCGAACCCTTCACTCATCTCATGAGCACACGCGACTCTAGCCTCATCGTGAAGGATCTAGCCGCCCCCTTCACCACCTGCTAGACCAAAAGCCGTTGAGAAGAAAAAGCCAGTTTCCCGCACTAAAAAAACCGACGACGGATCCTACTCCAACGATAGGCTCGCCAACACCCACGGCACCATGCACCCAGACTTCCAACCAAAGGTACAAATTCACCGGCCTTCCCCTCCCCCCGATTTGCGCGATTTTTCCCTACTTTGAAGAAGAATAGTTAGGATTTTCCCTTTTATCGGTTTGTAGCTTCGATTTGCAGTCGGTGCCTATATGTTGGAGAAAAACGTGTCTAGAGTATAGACAAATTTGAATCAATTAATTTACGTGAAGGGAGCACTAATAATAATTTTTTATGTAAAACAAAAATGCATAAATTTTCTGACAGACTATAGATGCTAGCATCGCATCTGCCAGGGACAAATTGGGTATTATAGGCAGCATGCATAAATGAACTAGGGACAATGGAGGTTACTCAACCTAATTTAACATGATTCATATACAAGGGGTAATCCATATTGGTGGAGGCCAGCTTTTGTAGTGTTCATCGCTGAACAAATGTATCGGTTTCACCATGCTTGTCTTCATGTCGAATACCCCCATGTCGCGCGGCTTGTGCTTACGGCGCCAGGAGTAGACATAATGGTCCTCCGTAAAATAGATGCAATCAGCAAGCAATCCGGGTGTCCTGTCATTGGGGAAGAACACCGCGGAGTTGTAACCGATAAAAAGCGTAGCCCCACCCAAGTCGTCCACCTCTGTCCACTGGCTTCCTCCGTGTCGCTCGTCGAGGACAAATACTCGAAACAGTACAGTCGGATCAGCTGGTTCGAGCGTTTGGACACAATCCTCGTTGTAGCTCCTATGGGGGGAGTTGTAGCCTTGGGCATCGTTGTCCATAGGATCATCGTGTTCGTCATCCTCCTTCTCCTCCTCCTCCTCCTCCTCGCTCTCAGACGAATCCCGGACAGAGCTGCGTTCCCTCCATATGATCATTAGGCGGCCATCCGGTGACTCCGCTAGGTACTTCCTTAGGTAGGGGTAGGAGGTGAAGTCGTGGATTCCTGCATGCTTGGGAGCAGCCAGCCTTGGCCTAAATGTCGCGCCGTCAGGCTCCCAGACCTGAACCAAGCCGCAGTCGGTCACCGTGTAGAAGTGGCCCCGGTAAAGAATTGCGTCATTGTAATGGTACTTCGATGGCAATACGACCCATTTCGTGTCCCTCTCACGGGCAAACGCAAGCTTGTTCGAGGGGCCATGGATCATCAAGACAAAGTAGTCGCCTGTGAGCGGGTCCCACCAAGGCACAGCTCTGCGGACGAAAGTTACCAAGAAGTCGTCCGCCGGAAGCTCTTCTGGCGACGCCGGCAAGTAGCTATGGTCGAGCCCCGGAAAGTGGAGCGCTTGGAAGGAGCGGCGGTCGAACACAACCCGGAACACCTTGTTGCTTTCATTTCTCGGGAGGACCTGAAAGAAGCCCATGGTTGAGATGGATGGCAGCGGGAGCTGGGCACCCGTGATGGGGTTTAGGAGGTGGAGTGCGCACTCGTCGTCGACGGTCACGAGCCAGCCGTTGGCGGAGCCGAACCACGCGCGCTTCTGGATGGCTGGTTTGGGCAGCGCGATCGAACGGCGGCGACCGTCCGAGAGGGACATGAAGTCGGCGACGGCCAGGTCGGCGCCGCCTCCCGCCAACATGAGCCACGGCGGCTCCTGCTTGGGGCGAAGGCCACTGCTCGAGGCCGTCTCCGCCGCTTGTTTCCACGCCGTGCAGACGTCGCCGAAGCTGAGCCAGTCTGCCACGGTGAGGCGGACTGCGATCTCGATCAGCACGTCCAGCGGAAGTCCGGACCAGTCCATCGCGCCTCGACCAGCACAGGGCTTCAGGATGATCAGCACGTTGAGGAGCCTGGAGCAATAATATGACGGCGCAAAGAAAAGGAGACCGACACGGCCTGTTGTTCTCCATCCGGCGTGTCCTACAGGGACTCTGAATCCGGACACGTCCGGCGCGTGTCCTGTTGCCACAAGCAAGCTGCACCGTCTCGTGTCCTCTATTGTGCGTGTCGAACGGAGCAGCCTCGGTTTGAGAAAGAAGCATCTTGTATTAGTCCATTTGGGCGGATTAGACAACGGCTTGCAACTGGGCTGGAATCCTAGCATATGTACTGCTGTCCCAGGCCATTAACACTAAAAAGACGTTGGACCTGTTTTCATGAGTAAAAATCCAAATGAAAAAAAATGCATCCATTTTGGGACTGTAAGTAAAAACTAAATATTTGTTATCTAGCTTAAAAAAACGATTTTGATATGCGCACATCATCGAGCAAAGTCTGGGTTGTTAGGATAAGTACACAGGGTCAGTCCTGAGATTCTAGAGGCCCGGGGTGAAGACAGAATTCAGGAATTCAGGGCCCCTTACTGTAACTATCAAAAAACTCAATATGACCATATGTAAAATGTTGTCAAAGAGTGCTTAAAGTGCATCCAGAATATACGAGTTTCATATAATTAGACAAATTACCTTAGTTCTATGTTATAACATTTCTAAATGTAAAGTTACGATGGTATATATAAATGACACTCATTTCTTACTCTTCCTTTTATCACCGCTGAATGTACACTTTTCTAGTTGATATGCCGATATTGAAGATTCAAACAAAGATTAGTAATCGAAAACAAATGCAAAGCTATAAAGGTATTACATCAACCTTGATGAAATCTCACCAATTATCAGGTCGAGCTCACAATTTCCAAATCCCAAAAATAATTTATATATATCTCTCTCCCCTTTGTCGATTATCAATGGCATTGGTGCAACAAGGAAGACACAATATTAATCTTCAATTATAGAATGGTTGTTGAACAGCAACCAACACAAAACACTAGGGATAGAAAACCCTTTTGTCAGTTCTTCGAATCTTCGGAATAGCTCTATCGCCGTGTTTAGTCTTCTCTGGGATGGGGTGCCTTCTATTGGACGAAGAAGAACCAGAGAGTAAGCGACGACCATGAGGCGGCGGCTTTTTCCGGTTCCGATCGGGATAACCAGGTACAGGACAGAGCCTCGGGCATGGCAATACCTGTACGGGATCAAGCATCATTGTCCAAGACGCAAGGCCCATATTGTTCGGGTCTGATCTCCTATCTACTGCATTCGCGTGTGCCAAACTGTTAGACTAGAGAAGTCCATTTTCCTGGGACGGGGCTAGAGGGGCGGCCGCCCCGGGCCCATAAATAGTAGAGACCATTGTTCAGGTATGTCTTCTCTATTTGTCTGCGCTACATGGCCCAAACCATAAAGATGATACAGCTCCGAAGGTATACATCAACGTGGTCTCAATCACTCCTGCTACGACATTGCCGACACATCATCACCAAGGTATACATCAACATGGTCTCAATCAACATCTTCGTTAACATATTTCCGCCGCCACTACAACGTCAACACGACGGGCATACAACTACGGCGGCCTCTGGCAGTACAAATGCAAGGCACGACGACGGCATGGCTCTGCTTTGATGCCTACTCCGGCACGCCAGCGGCAGCTCATTAGCCACCGGCACCAATGCCACCACCGGCTACTGGGCCACGGGCACCTCCGGATAATCTAGCGGCACCACCGCAGCCATCGGCAGCTCCGGGAGGATCCTATGGATGAAGTTGCCATTGTTGGAGAACTGGTTCCAGTAGTTATTAAACATGTTGACGCGGGTGACACCACCATCTCGCAGCTGTAGTGGTAGACATGGCCGCAGAGGAGACGGGCGTCCCTGAATTTGGTGAACGTGACCGTCAGAGTCTCGTTCGGGTTGTTGAAGAGGCCGAACATGCGTCTATCGTGGTAGCGTCCATAGCCGGCTTCGAAGAAGATGTACGCCAGATCCGCCGGCGTCCTCCTTGGAGAGAAGGCCCAAATGTGCAGGGCATTGTCCTCCTTTTGGTCTAGGTCGGTATGGATGCGCTCCGAGACGGCGTGCGGCAGGTTGAAGCTGGACAAGGTAGGGCCGAGATGTTTGCTGGTAATGGGGGATTGGAGATGTTTGGTGCTTTGCAATCATGGGGAAGGATAGATAATAAATAGTTATGTGGTTCTTTGCTTAGAAAAAAATTCCTATGGTTGCAACTGTTAAGACCAAATTTAGGCGATACTTTATAACGGTTTTAGAAAGACTCACCCTTGAAGACCGTAAAAGGATAATGTCCCCGCAAACAAACGTGGTTGTAGTAGATATACATGACCGTCCTCAAGAACGTGTGGACAATTAGCGCCACAAGGGGAAGCGCCTCCGTAATTGGTCACACGTACGGTGTGCCGACTACTCTCGTATATTGCTCTAGTTGGGCTGCGGAAATAGGGGATCCTCGGGAACTCCAGCAGCACTACAACATAGTAGTGGTGGGGAAGATCTTGAACAAGGCTTCGCCTAAGCACCGTGCTCATGGAAATTGACAAGGCTAGAAAGGGGAGAAAGATGGCATCCAAAGGGCATATGAGAAGGAGAAGAAATGAGTAAGGAAGATAGGGAGGGATCACCTCCTTGGGGAGGGGATAGCCCCTCACTATGGACGGAGGCCAAGGTGGTGCCGCCACCTCTTCCCTCTTTCATGTGGGTGGACTCTCCACTCACACAAATTTATCTCCACTTTCTCCCATTTATTCTCCACTCAAAAATCAAGAGTCATTCCATTAAAATCAATTTTAATTCACTTGATTTAATGTCACTCATTTAACTATTACTTCATTTAATGAACACATTAACAATTAAACCTCTCGCATTATTTTGATACACTGAAACTATTCCAGCAGATTTGTTAGAACAATTTCTGCGATGTCTAGTATTTTCTCCTACATTTCCTATCCACTCAAATGCGTCGACTACCCTTAAGTGTGTCTCCCTATGGATTTGAGAAATATGTGTATATAATGGAGACTCTCTCCGATCAATAATCATTAGTGGGACCTGAAGATCCATAATGACTCCCACTAGCTTAATGATAAATCAGCGATCGTCCGAACCTTTTTCGCAGTAACCAATTCCTTTTGTATCGCAATATTTTACTTGTTCGATATCCGATCAAATGGTATCATCCATACCTAGTTTGGCCTCGTTACCGACAAGTAATCTTTTCTCGTTCTCGTGATATAACATACTTAGTGATCAAATCACTTGCTTGCAAGCTATGTTAATGTGATATCACTGAGAGGGTCCGTAGTATATCTCTCCATCATCAAGATGGATAAATTCCACTCTTGATCCAGGATCCCCAACTAACACTTTCTAAATACCCGATGATAATCTTATTATCACCCTGTTACGGTATGAAGTTTGAAGTACTTTTCTAGTGATTGACGTGATCTCATAGTCTAAGGAGTTGAGTTATTTTGAATGAGGTAGCAATATAAACTTGAGGACATGATCGTATTGCTAAATCTACCGTGGGTGAATATTCAACATATCATTCTTTAATAATATGACCTTGTTATTAACAACATCTAATGTTCATGATCAGGAAACCTTGCTCATTAGTTAATCAACAAGCTAGTATGATGAGCGGCATTACTAGAAACCTTTTCTTTTATTTATAAATCACACATGTATTAATGTTTCCTATTAACACAATTATAGCATGAGAAATAAACATCTATTATAAACCTAGAATAAAATAATAACCATTTATTATTGCCTCTTGGGTATATTTCTTTTAAATAGGTAGGTGAAGATTGGAGATTAAATCGTGATAGACGAGCGGAACCGAGGCAAGAATCGGTGTCGTTGATGTAGCAGATGTGAGGATCAAATGTCGCTGACGAAGATAAGGTGAAGCTGATGGGATGATTCGCTGTCTCTGCTCGCAACACTTGATGGCACAGTCAAAAAGGAGACGCGCGTGTCGCATGTTGTTCGAGATGGGGATCCAAGGGAGATGAGCCTCACCTACTTGATGGTACAACCATAATTTTGGCCGTTAGAGGAGGAGGAGAGGAGGCTAGCGATCCGTGTGTCGTTCAAGATTGGAAACAACTGAATACGTCATTGTATGGGTAAAAATCCATGATTTTAGTTTATGGATAATTGAGGCCATAGCGTAAAAATTAATATAATATTTAACTATCTATAATCTGGTCGACATCACAGACACGTTGCACGCACCAGATACAAATAAACTATCGCACGAATAGTTTAGTTTCAATGAAAATTCAAGACATGATGTTGCTATGCCCGCTTCTTTCTGCTCCTCTTATTAGTCTTCAAGCCCGCGCTGTATTAAACAACAGTTGATGGGATTAAAATAAAAATGATCAAAATGCAAAATAAAACAAGTTTTAAGGTTACCTTTGGTCTATATTAAACATCAGTTGATGGGATTAAAACAAAAACGATCAAAATGCAAAATAAAACAAGTTTTAAGCTTACCTTTGGTCTGAAGAATCGTACACAGATAAAATTCCAGGGATTTATTATTTCTTCTGCAGTTAGCCAAAAGATAATCAAAAACATCCTCAATCACCCTAGTAACTTCTTTATATTCAAGTTTACCTCCATTATTATCGTTTCCATTCTCCTTCCGCTCTCGTCTACCCTTTTGTTTCTTTTCACATCTATCCCCGCCGCCACCTCCACTTCCTCATCAACTTACTGCTTACTACTAATGTTTTCCTCCACATGTGCATCACCATTTTACACCACCTGATCATCACCGTTTTACTTCACCTACTACACTTCCTCTTCGTCATCTCGCTGTTCTTCCTCCAATTCTAGTTAAGAAGCCTCATCTTCTGCCTCCAGGATGTGAACGGGGATAGGGTCATCATCTTCAAAATCACGTGGAATTGGGTTTTTTCATAATCTCTTGATATGGCTCAACCCTCCACATCGTTTGCATCTCTGTTTCCTTGCTCCTAGCCTTGAACCTTTCTTAGTGGAGACTTCGATGCTTAGCTTTCCAGGCCTCCCAGGTGGCCTCCTAAGAACTGGGGGTTCAAGTTTGAACCCTGGATCGACTATCTTCCAATCATTTTTATCAGCCATAGGTGGTACGTTTTCTACATAAGTTGCAACAAACTTGTCCACGGAGAAATAGTTATAAACATAGTTCTCTATTTCATCACCACTACCTCTCAACTTTAAGATGAAGTGTAGTGCATGGTGGCATGGCAGACAAGTAATGTTCCACTTCCTACATGAACAAGTCTTGTTTTGAATGTCTATAGTATATCTCCATTTAGTTCCATGATTGTCTTCTTCATAAATCTCAGCAAATGTACTGGAACTTCTGACTAACTTAGTCTTTATCGTTCTCATTGCCCTGGTTCTTGCATTCAGTAACAAAATCTCCTTTGGAACTATTTTATGGCGTACAAATTTTCTCGCACACATTATTTGCCTAAAATTTATCTTCACTATTATACATTGTCTTATTGCATCTAACAAAATAACAATTGCAAGTGACTCTATGCTCCTAATCTTAGCACTGAAACTCCGTGTCAAATAATTGCAAACATAATACACTTTGCTTAACTAACAAAACTTGTTTCTGTCTCATAGCTTGTTGTGATATTCTTTGAGGTATTCTTTCAGTTTTGGCACGGTATACATGTTCTGCATGTAAGTAGTATGCGTGCTTGGGGTGTACGTGTATCACTAGTACAAACTCGCTACTTAGAGACTATGCCTAGAGCCGGTTTACCTCTAAAATACAACCCACCGGCAGTATTCATCACCCTCAGGTGGTCGTAATTTTTCGACCGCCTCTAACTTTAAACTCAGACGGTTGGAAACCTGTACCGTCTCTAGTAAGGCTTCACCCTCAGCCGCTCTTTAAAACAACACGCCTCTAAATGGAACCTGAGATGACAAAAATTATTGGCTTCCTCTTTATAAATTTTAACCGCAGCCGTCCATAAATAATCACCGCCTCTAACAACCTTGTGAGGCTAGCCATTATAACAACCACCTCGAAAACTTGTAGCTAGGGCGGTCATTAATTCCGACTGCCTCAAATATATATTTAACTAGAGACAGTTTCAATTATAAATCATTTGCATTTTTTCCTAAGGGATGGCTCCTTTACTGTTGACTATGTATATAGATCAATAGTGATGCCTTAACTAAACCAGTATAATATTGTGCTGGTGAGTTTATATGGATCAGGGCTTCGTGCTAGGGCAATCGAGAGTGTGCCAGTGATTTTGAAGGTGCATTTTAATCTTGTCCACCTTTATTTTTGTACAATATATTTTTCTTGCAAACAACATATATCATGCAATCAATTCTCACATATAGAGATTAGTAACACATACAATCATGCTCAGAGTAACAATTAACTACTTCACGCATTTAAAAAACTAGGCATGGCTATTATAACTGAGAATAGGATAACAATGACATCAAAGGCATATTATAGACACCTTTCCTTCCAAATAGCACACTTTTTATCTTATTCATCTTCAACCTAGTTGTTTGCCTACTTTCTTGCATCTTGATGTTGTGTGCATCGATGGTATCGGCCAACACCAATTCTATTTGCCCCTTATTTTCCATGGCCCTTTCCATTTTATTTGTTGACGGTTTTCATTGCTTTCTCCATCATTTAGATTGTGTCATGAGCTAGCCTTAGCTTTTGTTCTGTCTTCCTCAATTATTAATTGGTCTTCCTCAATTCTTCACCCGTCTTCCTCTTCTCCTCCCTTGTAAAGTGCAATTCTTCTAGAACAATTATTTTTGCGTCTAGACACCGTTGGAACTAGGCACATCCATCACGAATACCGCGGTCACAGGTGATTCCTAGAAAAAATTAAAAACAAATTGAATTTAGAAAATCTCAGCAGATGAATCCAAAATTTAAAGACAAATAGAACTAGAGATACGAAAGCTAGAAGCTTAGTACCTCATTTGACAAGGAGGAGGAGTTCCTGAGGCCAACCAGGATCTTGTTGTCGTCCATTGTCCTAACCATGGCGACACATACGTATGGGGGCCGTAGATCTGAGGCGCGAGGACGATTTGACGTCTGCGACACCTCGTGGCGGTGAAATACATATGCTGGGGTGCTCGATCTAAACCGCAGCTGGCGGACGACGATGGGTGGGGCGTCCGGCGGCGGTGTTTTGGGAGGGAGAAGGGCGCAGAGCAGAAAGAGGGCTTAAGAAGAGTGAGGAGGAAAGCGACGACAAGTGTCTGGACCCTCTGGATAATAATAGAACGTCCCGGTAAGATGCTTTTGTTCATTACTTCAATTTTCATCTGTTTGTTTTAGGATAAATGTTGTATTAGATGCATTTGAATTCATATTTTATTACTTGTGCATATTAATTTGTTTTATTTTGTAGATGGACCGCCGTGGGTGGATCGTGAGGAGGAAAGCGACGACAAGTGTCTAGACCCTAGGGAATCGTGCGACGGATGTGTACCTTGACGGTGTCAATGAGGTTATGAACACAGTTAGAGTGAATACGGATCATAAAGAGGACCCATGGATACTTTGCCCGTGCCGTGACTATAAAAACATCCAGAGTTTTACAAGCATTTCACAAATTCAGGCACATTTGATTAAAAGGGGATCCGTGGCGGGGTATAATTGTTGGATCCACCATAGAGGAGTACGACAAAGTACATACGAGGAGGGTGATGCTAATGAGGAGGGTGATACTAATGAGGAGGGTGATGCTTGTGAGGATGCCAACATGGATGATGTTGAGATTACCACCATTCCACCAACTGATGACGAGGTTGGTCGAACAAATGACATGGACAATAAATCATCACAAGAGAACATGGAAGATGTCGAAGAATACAATGTGATTCAGATGTTGCGGGAGTTGAAAGAAAACTATGAGGATCAGAAAATGTACGATAAATATGCTTGTATGATCAAAGACTCGGAAACACCAATGTACCATGGGTGTAAGCCGTACTACACAAAGTTAGCTATTGTGCTAGAACTTGTGCAGATGAAGCAAATATACGAATGGTCAGATAAGAGTGTAACCGAGTTCTTAACATTCTTACAAGACTTTCTTCCTGAAGGAAACCACATGTCGGATAGTTTTTACAAAGCTAAGCAGTTTATCTGTCCGTTGGGAATGGAGGTTCAGAGAATACATGCATGTAAAAATGATTGTATATTGTACCGCGATGATGCCTACATCAATTTGAGTGAATGTCTAGTGTGCAAATTTCCAAGGTTCCCAAGGTTGAGGCAACTAATATGCAGATGACAGCAGTAGTGAGGATGACCCGGACACTGATCAGGCGAACAAGAAGAAGCATGAAAAACTGGGTAGGAAGGACATCCTGGTAAAAGTGTGCTGGTACCTCCCTATTATTCGTCGTTTGACACGGTTATATGCAAACCCAGATACGTGATACATCGGAAACATATCTATAATTTTTGATGTTCCATGCTTGTTTAGTATCTACTTTGCTTTTCTTTGTCTACACTTTGAGGTGTTTTTATATCTTTTCTGGAACTAACCTATTAACAAGTTGCCACAGTGCCAGTTGCATATTTTCTTTTGTTTTTGGTTCCAGAAAGGCAGAAAATCGATATTCTCGGAATTGGACGGGACAAAAGCCAAAGTCAATATTTTATCGTGGGCGACACGAAGTCCAGAGGGGAGACAGAGAGGCGAGCCAGGGCCGCCACACCCTCCTAGGCACGGCCAAGGTGGGCCCGTGCCTTGGTAGGGTGTGGACCCTCTGGACACCTCCCAGCCTTGCCTCTTCTCCTATAAGAAGCCCCCGATGCAGAACCCTAGGCACCCGATAAAAACTCCACGAAACCTTCTGTAGCCGCCGCCACCATCGTCCCTAGATCGGGGGGATCTGAAGTTCTTCCCGGCACTCTGCCGGAGGGGAGATCATCCCGGAGGCCTTCTTCTTCTTCGGTATGATGCGTGAGTAGTTCCACCTTGGACTACGGGTCCATGTAGATGCTAGATGGTTGTATATCCTCCTTGTGCTTTCATGTATATATGTTGTGAGCTCCATTCATGATCAAGATCTAATCTATTTGTAATCATGCATGTTGTGTTTGCGGGGATCCGATGGATACTGAGATTACTATGTCAGATTAATTAATGATTTTGTCTTATTGATTCTATCATGTCTGTGTTGTTTGTGATCTTGCATGCTCTCCGTTGTTAGTAGCTATCTTGGCCAAGTAGTTACTAGTGACTCCAAGAGGGGGTATTTATGCTCGATAGTGGGTTCATGCCTCTAGTTTCCAAGGGAAGTGACAGAAATCTCTTCTGTTGTAGATGTGTTGTTGCCACTAGGGAGAAAACAACGGTCTCTTGTTCATGGAACAAGTGGATTGTTTACCTTACACACTTTTCTTAAAGTAGTTGTCTGTTGCTTGCAACTTAATACTGGAGGGGGTTCGGATGATAACCTGAAGGTGGACTACTAGTCATAGATGCAGTTGGATGGTGGTATATGTATATTGTTGTATTGCCCAATCGAATCTCATAGGATCTTTTTGTCTGGTATTGCATTGTTATGCCTTGCTCAGTTCCTGCCAATTGCCTTGCTGTAATTTGTTTACCCTTCATGCCATGTTGTTTATCTAAGGAGATAACCTCTAGTGAACTATGGACCCCGGTCCAATCTTTACCATTGATACATCTTCCATTGTTTACTTCATGCAAACCATTCATCACCTTCCACACCATACGTTTAATCCTTTGTTACAGCAAACCGGTGAGCTTGACAACCTCACTGTTCGTTGGGGAAAAGCCTTGAGTTTGTTTTGTGCAGGTTTCCATGTTGCTTGCAAAACCCGTGTGATGTTTCCTTCCTCCTTCTGGTCCGATAACCTCGGTCTCTACTGAGGGAAAACTTGTTGCTGTACTCATCACTCCTTCCTCTTGGGGTTTCCAACGAAGCGTCCTACGATAGTGCTGGGCGTCATCAATACAACAAAACTGATGCGTTGGCACATAGATGAGAGCATTTAGGACGACATGCTCAGACACCCTGCCTACTCTCCATAGTGGAGGAACGTCAATAGGTTAAAGCCTTTGGTCCAGATGATTGTGATTGTTTTGGAGATGATCCTAGAAATGTGAGGTTTACACTGAGCATCGATGGAATGAACCCGTTCGGCAACTATAGTACCACCCACATCACATGGCATGTGAATCTCAGCATTTACATCCTTCCTCCATGGTTGTGCATGAAGCGAAAGTATATCATGCTCGCAATACTAATCCAGGGCCCCAAGCAACCTGGTGACGACATTGATGTGTACCTTGCACCTTTGGTGGAATATTTTAAACTTATTTGGATTGAAGGAGTAAAAATGTATGATGCACATATGAAGGAAAATTTTACCCTGAGATGCATGTTATTCATAACCATCAAAGATTATCCAGCCTATGGGAAATCCTCTGGCCAACCTATAAAAGGGACCTATGCGTGTGTCTAGCGCCTAGACAACACAGCAAGTTTGTATTTGCATGAGTGTAAGAAAAAGGTGTACATGCAGACTCGAAGGTTTTTGCCAAAGGGTCATAAATATCGGACCCCAAAGAAAAAGTTTGATAACACTTGTGAGAAAGATTTGGCTCCTCCAATTTTAAATCGTAGTCAGATCTATGATCAGCTTAAACACTTGAAAGTTGTGCATGGAAAAGGACAATTTAAACGCAGGGCAAAGGAAAAGGCAAAGGCAAGGACAAAGAAAAAGAAAAAGATATAGATGACCAGCCTCACAATATAAAACCCGTCTGGAAGAGGAGATAGATACTATGGGACTTACCTTATTGGGAGCATCTTAATGTTCGGCATTCCATCAACATGAAGAATGTTGAGAAGAATTTGTTATAAAGCATAATAGGGACATTGATCAACATGAAGGACAAAACAAAAGATAGTGCAAACGCACGACTTGAGGCTGCAAAAATGAGAGGGGAAAACCCACCTGAGGTTGATGTTCAAGGAAGGCCAGCCACTGTGTGTTATGTTTGCGACAAAGTAGAGGGAAAAATTGCAGATCATACAGAGGACCCATGGATACTTTTCCCGTGCTGTGACTATGAAAACATCCAAAGTTTTAAAAGTATTTCACAAATTCAGACACATTTGATCAAAAGGGGATTCGTGGCAGGGTATGATTGTTGGATCCCCCACGGAGAATGTAACATCCCAAAAATATAACACAAGGATCACCAAAACTCTAATCACTAAAATGAGGGTTAACAAAAACTTTGATTAATTTAAAATCATATGAATGCATGTGTGAATGAGATGATTTGATAAATGCATGACTGAACTTGTGTGATTAACCTAAATAGCAAGAAATGGTTTAAAGATGAAAATAACATCATATAAAATATTTCCATGCAGAAACAAAACAAGAGAAAATAAAAAAAAATAAAATAAAGCAAATGGTCATTTTTGCCAATCTTGCTCACTAGGTCACTTTGAGTGTTTCTAGTTCAAGTTTCAAACATAAACTTTTCCAACTCTTTTCACACCTTGCTAGAGCAAGTAAAAGTAAATCCCAGCCCACCTTTCAAACTTGTAGAAACATTTGGCAACCTCATTCAAATCCCAATTCAAAATTGAATCTTTATCATATGTGAAGATCACCCATTTTCAAAACCCAACCAAACCAGTGCCCCTTGACTAATCCAACTAACCAGACACTCCCTAGTATGTGCCTAACAAACCCACCAAGTTTGAATCCAAAATTCAAATTTAAAGTTCTCGTGGCCATTTCATCAAACACCTTGCAGATACAAATCAAACAAACATCAAACACTATAGTGTGCAGTAAAATTGGCCTAACTTCTTCCCTCTATAGCTCACTCTACACTCTCAGTAGATGATCAAAATAATCTAACTAGCTTTAGCACCACTGTGAGCAAGCCTAGCCATTAATGTCAAGCATGCCGAGAGAACCATTGCCACCCCATTGTCGCCAGCGAGCTAGAGGCCGCACTAGCCTCGCCAACGTTGTCTGGGACATGCAGCACCGTCCACCGCCACCCACTGTCCCAGCCCCGAGCAATGCCAGCCGCTGGACCACACAACACGCCCATGCCAAACCTCTCTGCGACCATGCCGAGAGCACGCCAGTGTGCCACGCTCGACCAGCACCCACAGACCGCGTGCCGCCCTCCTTGCAGACATGCCCGTTCGCCGCCAGGGATGATCACCAGCACCATAGGAACCCCGCAGACATGCCCGTTCACCGCCTTGCGGACCACACGCACTTGGCGACATTAAAACTGCCGTCGGACCCGCCCAGAGAATCAGCGTGTTCCGACCGATCAGCACCGCCCCACACCTCGCCACCGCGCTGTTGAGCTTCGCAAGGGAGCACAACACCGCCCCTACCGTCACCCATGCCAGTAGCCCTCTATGCCGTCGACCACGACGAGCTCAGCCCGCGCCCGTCGGTCCCCTTCCGCCACTATAAATAGAGGCCTCCACCGCTCGTTTTCGCCACACCAGTTCACTCCCCTCTCACCCAGAACCACCCCACCTAACTCCTGGAGCAAGGCGAGCAGCGCATCGCCAGAATTTGGCCGGAGCCCGCCGCTGCTGGAGAAGAAGGGAGCTGTCGATTGGAGCCGCCCCAGGAGAAGGTACCGGTACCAGGAGAACCTCCATCCTCGACTTCGTCGTTCGCCCCCGTCGGCGACCCTCGCCTGAGCCCCGGTGATCCCCCCACGAACCCACCTGCCGCGCTAGGGTTCTGTCTCACCGGCGCTGCCCGACATGGACGATGAACCATAACCGTTCGATTAGAGTTAGATCGTGCGGTTCAAATTGCCCCATACCGCTTCGCCCCTCCCCGTCTCACTGACGCGTGGGGATAGCCACTTAACCAGCCCGCGTACGCGTTGTGTGTAGTGGGATGGCCCAGTAAAACATCCCGCGCGACCCAACAATTCAAATTAAGCTTTATTCATTTAATTTCAAACATAGTTCTGTACCTAGATTCAAAAATCCACCCAGCTCGATTCACTGAACCAAAATGCATGAAACCAATTTTGTTAGAAAGGTACTGAAATGCTTAGTCCAATCCCGTTGGATTCAAATCATTTGGAGTTATAGATCAAACATGGTAAAAATAACAAGGCAGAAGCTTTTCTGTAGTCAAACATTTTTGAAAATTCAACCATAAAAGCTTTTGAGTTGATTCCAACTCTCACAAATCACATTTGATCATACCTTTCAGAATATATAAAAACATATGGGTTTCCTTGCAGAAATAATGTTCAAATAATAAAGGAATGCCACATAGGCATTTCTAGTCACTTTTTTTAATTAAAATAAAAGGTTAAAACTTATTAAATTGTGACACCACTTTAAATCACATTCCCATATACTGAAATATGTGGTGATGACATGTGTCAACATGATCCCATGTTTGAGTTGGAGAATATTAAATCTTAAGTAGTTTTTCAACGAGTAGAAATTACTTTTCTCAAATAAAATAAAAAATACAAGTGCTTTAATCCTTGTGATAATAGTGAAGATGCTAGATCATCTAGTATGACTTTTTGTGTGATGATTTAAAAATAGTTAAGTATTGTTTGGTGATTGTGTACCTCGTATTTATTTATAGACGGTAGTACCGACCAAGGATACGACGAGGAAGGAGGATACTACGAGGAAGAAGACGAGGAGAACTTCAACCACTACTTTGCTCAAGGCAAGCTATTAACTTAGCAAGCTAACCCTTGCAAATTATGCCAGCCAATACTTGCTTGTTACTATGCCAACTATATGCCTTAAGCATTTGTGATTATACCCACTTGATAACCCAATCCTAGTTTTACTTTCAAGATTAATACTTTATTTTCTTTATCAAAGCTTTCTGTTAGAGTTTACATGGTGACTTGTAGATTCTACAAAGATAACTAAAGGTAGCATAAAGAGCATAAAATTTGGCCTAAGTTAGATAATCTTGATGTCATCCTAAGGCATGAGATTGAACTTAGCAAATCCCCACTTGTTTATCACCCCTCATTAGTATTTACCACCACTTGTAGATGCTAGTGCTAAGTATAAAACTTGATCAACTTTACATGGGAATACTTGGTGAAAATGGTTATGAAAACCTTAGAATGATGATTCATTCTACTGAAATGTTTTGACATGTGTCTCTGAACACCAGATGATTTTGATGATGAAAATGTTGAGGCATGAGCCTTAGCCCTTTTTAAAACTGATGGTTGTTTGGATGCGATACCATTCCAATTTTATCGTACAACCATAATACCCAAAATTTGGGTAGGGCTTGACTGGAAATTTATATACCTTAGTCTGGGTTCCCTCGCGGCCAAGGTCTGAGCTGAGGTTACCTTGTGAAGATTGTCCACCTGTGTAGTACCCAAGATGACAGTTGGTTATGGTTGGGAGGCCAAACTCACAGGAAAGGTGCTTATACTAGGGCGTGTAATTGAAAGGTTAGGATTGATTATCCGCATACTAAGCATGGTGAATTCAGGATTGTTCCTGACAGATATATCGAATGTTGTGGTGAAAGTGTACAATCTCTGCAGAGTGTCAAACTATTCGAATAGCCGCGTCCGCGGTTATGGACAGTTGGAGTGGCCATACTGTTCCCCTTCAGATGTTTTAAAAATGACTTGTGAAATGAATTATGACTTGGACTTGACCAAAACAGAGTTGTGATATGAAATTCAAATTCCCACTTAGGTGTTATAAAACTTTCAACTAGTTTTCCTTGATTCTGAACTTAGTAGAGGTAAATCTGGCTTTTCGCAAAACAACCTTAGAGCTTAGTATCCTACTACAAAAACCCTCTTAACTTGTTAGTATTAGTTTGCGAGTACTTAAAGAGTACTCATGGCTTTGTCCCTGGCTATTCCCGTGGCCAGACTATGAAGAGGAGTATCAGGATGATGGACCACAGGAAGGTTACGACAACTAGGATGATCTCCCATCGTCAGCATTGCCTGTGACCCTGAAGATGGAGCTTCGCCTACGCTATCGTTACTATTACGTTATTCCGCTGCTTGAGTTGTATTAAGAACTAGATCATGAGATCCTTATTTATGTAAGAACTTATATATGGTTTGTAACAGATGATGTAATGTGATATCCAAATCTGTTATGTCTCGCAAAAATGGTAATCCTGGGATTGCGATGTATGGCATAGCAGGCATCTGGGATTAAAAATCCGGGTGTTGACAAGTTGGTATCAGAGCCATCCTGACCATAGGAGACCCTAGTTAGAATGGACGTTTGAATCAAAAACTTAGTTTCAAAACCGAAGGAAGTGAGTATTTACAAAAACTTATTCCCATTCTTATCACTTGGATGCTTTCATCAAAATTTCATGTTCCTCAAAAATTCTTGCAAAATACATAAAATTTGACACACTTGATTACTCTACTAACTTACTCATCCTATATTCTTATAGATGGACGTGAAGTACATCAAGTTTTATCAGTTGGGGAATGGAGGAGAACTCATCTTTGAGCGTGACTTGGACCAGCTTTCAGAACTTCTGGACCGTCCGCACCCCGAGTTCTTCGGAGCTCAGCTCAATGATTAGGAAGGAGAAGATCTGCAGTGGCTAGTTGTTGCAAGTCTCCGAGGAAAGATTGAACCTCCCACTGCAGAGGGAATTCAGTTCACCTTAAGAGAGAACAACTGGCCAGGGCAATGCAGGAAGCTCTTGCCTGTCTGTGTGGGCAGAGTATCAATCAGATCAAGGGTACCCGTTTTGAGTTCTACCCAAGGCGTGGTGTTATGGGACAGCCACTGGAGGCCCCATACCACCCCGAGCTAAAGAGTCAATTGTACCACCTCAGCTTCATGATGTACGACCGTCAGAAGGAGTTGGACAATGCCCGTGCCTACGCCAACCACAAGTATGCCATCGCCAAGAAGAAGGATCAGACCCTCGCCATGCTAGTGAAGGATCGCAAGTCTCGTCGCCATCAGCTCGATATGAAGGAGCGTATCATTGCCCGTCTTTGCCATCGGATCACGGATTTGGAGGAGACCATCCACGAGAGAGACATGCAGTTGGAGGAAAGGGAGAATGCCGGAGAACACCTTCGTGGAGACCCCTACTCCTATCTCAGCGATGATGATGACTTTCTGGAGGATCAGGCCATGGACTTCTTCACCGATGAGGATGATTCACCTTCATCGATGATGATGATGATGAGGATGATGAGTACACTGACTCCGAGGAGTAGTAGCACTTGAGCACTAGCATTAGTGAATTGTATTCGGTCCCACTGTATCGTAGCTTCACAGAATGGTTCTTAAAACCATTTGTTTTTCTTTGTTGTATTGTGTGTTGTATTGTGTGCTATGAATGAATGAATGAATGAATGAAAAGCAAGTTGCTAGAAAAATCTGAGTCACACTTTAACAACTTTACAAAACAACCATGAACTTTAGAAATTTCCCTCTTTTCTCATGATCTATCTCAATCTTTAGATGCCTCATGGAGGAAGCAACTCAGACCCGAACCCGATATTGCAACTCTTACAAATGATGGTTTTGGACCGCGAAGCCGAAAGACTCAAACTTCAAGCCAACCTAGCCACCCTTCAACAGATAGCTCAGATGGCCAACAACAATCAAGGCCATGGAAATCAGGACAACCATGGATCTAAGCTCAAGAATTTCCAGAACACCAATCCACCTGTTTTCACTAAGTCAGAAGAACCCCTAGATGCAGATGATTGGCTGCAAACAATGGAGAACAACCTGGAAGTCGCAGGAGTGGAAGCTAACAAGAAAGTTCTGTTCGCCACCCACTATCTAGCCAGATATGCAAGAGCATGGTGGAACGACGTTCGTGCAATGACCGGAGGTCAGATGATGACTTGGGAGGAATTCAAGGTCAAGTTCAGCAGAACCCATGTGCCACCTGGTTTGATCAAGAGGATGAGAGATGAATTTAGAGAACTGAAGCAAGGAAGGATGACAGTAGTGGAATACCGTGACAAATTCTTGTCATTAGCTAGGTATGCCCCGGATGAGATCGACACTGAAGCCAAGAAGAAAGAGAGATTCCTGCGATGAGATGCAGACGATGTTAGTCAATATCCCCTTTGCTGATATTGAAGCCCTAGTCGACTCTGCCGTCCAGATGGAAGGAAAGATCAACCAAGCCAATGAGAACCGAAAGCGCCGCATGATGCATCAACCAGGAACCCTCCAAACACCAAAGTATCGCCCCAACCCATCTCTAGGATTTGCCCCAAGAAACAACAGACCCCCTATGAACCGTCCGACCTATCCCAACCGTGGAAACCCAAGGACCGGAGGAAACTACAACAACCCCGGTAACTCTAGCAATTTCAACCATGCCCCACCCAAGTTCAACAACAACAATGCCGCCACCAACACCAACACTGCCCCAAGGACCGGAAGCAATGTTGTGCCTGTTGCAGCAAAGGACAAGTCGCAAGTGATTTGTTATGAATGTGGAACCAAGGGTCATTATTCCAATGAGTGCCCCAAGAAGAATGCCGTAGCCCCCAATGCAAATGCCCCAGCTCAGCAGCAGCGTCGTGTTCAGCCCGGAAGAAGGTTTGCCTCAGGGAACTTGCTCAACTGCAACGGCCGTCTTTTTCTCATGCATGCTGAAAAAGCCCAGGAAGCGCCAGATGTCGTGCTGAGTATGTTTTCTGTTAACTCAGTACTTGCAAGAGTATTGTTTGATTCTGGAGCATCACACTCATTTGTCACTGAAGAATTTTCATGCACTAGTAAGATTCAACCAACCAAATTGAAGCATGTTATGATTGTTCAAATACCTGGTTCAACCACCAAAGCTAGGCAAATTTACAAAGCCGTCCCTATCCGAGTCCATGGCATAGATTTTTATGCTAATCTAATAGTACTCGGAACTAAAGGTTTGGAAGTAGTACTAGGAATGGATTGAATGTACAAACATAAAGGATTAATTGACTGTGCCAAGAAAGCCATAACCATGACCAGAACAGCCGGAATATCAGTCGATCATGTATCTGAAACCTTGCCTCGTCAATTCAAGTGCAACAAGAGTATAGCCCAGTCCACAATTGACCAAGTCCGGATAGTCTATGAATACCCCGATGTATTTCCAGATGTTTTGCCTGGTATGCCCCTAGATCGAGATATAGAGTTTATCATTGAACTAATCCCTGGAACCGGACCCATCGCCCAGAGACCATATAGTATGAACCCGTCTGAACTAGCAGAACTGAAGAAGCAACTGGACGCCATGCTGGAAATTGGACTGATTCAACCAAGTGCGTCACCATGGAGATCACCTGTTTTTTTCGTGGACAAGAAGGATGGAGGTAACCGTCTGTGTACGGATTATCGGAAGTTGAATGATATCACTATCAAAAACAAGTACCCGTTGCCGAAGATAGAAGACCTGTTTGACCAGTTGACTGGTGCCAAAGTGTTTTCTAAGATTGATCTTAGAACTGGCTATCATCAACTCAAGATTCGCGCAGAGGATATTCCAAAGACTACCTTTACCACCAGATATGGATTATACGAGTATACCGTCATGTATTTTGGATTGATTAATGCCCCCGCTTATTTCATGAATCTCATGAATAAGATTTTTATGGACTTCCTGGATAAGTTTGTCATTGTTTTCATCGATGACATTCTGATTTATTCCAAATCAGAAGAAGAACATGAGCTACACCTAAAGACCATTGTTGGAACCCTTAGAGAGCATCAGTTGTATGCCAAGTTTAGAAAATGTGAATTCTGGTTACAGGAGGTAGGATTCCTCGGACATATCGTATCAACCGGAGGAATTGCCGTTGACCCTGCGAAGGTGAAAGATGTCGAAGATTGTCAAGCCCCAACCACTCAAACCCAAGTTCGTGCATTTCTTGGATTAGCGGGATACTACCGCAAGTTCGTAGAAGGATTCTCGAGTATCGCCAGACCCATGACCCAATTGCTGAAGAAAGACAAGAAGTTTGAATGGACGGACAAATGTGAAGCGAGTTTTCAAGAACTCAAGAGAACATTGATTTCAGCCCCAATTTTGATCATGCCGGATATCACAAATCCCTTTGACGTGTATTGTGACGCATCCAAGATCGGCCTAGGATGTGTGCTAATGCAAGAAGGCAAAGTTATATCTTATCTATCCCGACAACTGAAGCAGCATGAACATAACTACCCAACCCATGACCTCGAACTCGCAGCCGTAGTTCTAGCCCTGAAGACATGGAGGCATTATCTCATGGGAAACCGTTGTGAGGTTTATTCGGATCAAAAGAGCTTGAAGTATATATTCACTCAGAAGGAGATGAATATGAGACAGAGAAGTGGATTGAGCTAATCAAGGAATATGATCTGGACATTCACTATCAACCCAGTAAAGCCAATGTGGTAGCAAATGCCCTTAGCAGATTGCCATGCCGCTTGAACTCCATTATTCTAAAGGAGCAACCAAGTTTGCACAAAGAGATGGAAGATTTCAGAATGGAAGTGAAGGATTTTTGGCTAGCATAGAACTTCAACCCACTCTGATCAGTCAGATCAAAGAGGCGCAGAAAGGAAATGCTAGTATTGACGGAATCAAGCGTCGTATCGGTACAGGCAAAGTACCCGGATTCACCAAAGACGAAGAATGAGTCATGTGGTACAAAGGACGCCTTTGTGTACCAGCAGATTCAGAATTGAAAGAAGTGATTTTGAAAGAGGCCCATGATACTCTTTATTCTATCCACCCCGGAGGAACAAATATGTATCAGGATTTGAAGGAACAATTTTGGTGGCATAAGATGAAGAGAGAAATAAGAAGCTATATCGCCAAGTGTGATATATGTCAGAGAGTCAAGGCGGGACATAAAAGACCCGCTGGACTGTTGCAACCTCTACAGATTCCGGAATGGAAATGGGATTCAGTTGGAATGGACTTTATCACCGGATTGCCTACTTCTCTATCTGGGTCATACTGGACCGATTGTCCAAAGTCGCCCATTTCTTACCAGTTAAGACCACATACCAGAGTTCGAAGCTAGTGGAGTTATACATTGCTAGAATCATCAGTTTGCATGGAGTCCCCAAGAACATCGTATCGGATTGAGGAACATAGTTTATCTCGAGATTCTGGAAGAAAGTCCAAGAAGGTTTAGGAACCCGACTAGATTTCAGCATAGTGTATCACCCTCAGACTGATGGACAAACGGAGCGAGTAAATCAAATACGCGAAGATATGTTGAGAGCATGTGTGCTAGAGTATGGATCTAAATGGGAAGACTGTCTGCCTTTCATAGAATTTTCTTACAACAACAGTTACCAAGCTAGTTTGCAAATGGCCCCATTTGAATTCATGTATGGAAGGAAGTGTCGCACCCCTTTGAATTGGTCGGAAGTAGGAGAGAGTCAGATTTTCGGACCCGACATCCTACGAGAAGCAGAAGAGAAGGTTCACAAGATTCGTGAGAACCTCAAGACCACCCAGTCAAGACAGAAGAGTTACGCCGACAAGAGACGTCGAGACCTCGCTTTCAATATCGGAGATTTCGTGTATCTCAAAGTGTCGCCTTTGAAAGGAATGCAACGTTTTCATCTCAAAGGAAAGTTAGCCCCAGATATATTGGACCCTTCAAGATTCTCAATCATCGAGGAGAAGTATCATATCAATTGGAACTGCCCGAAGAAATGTCAGCAGTGCACAATGTGTTCCATATATCGTTACTTCGCAAATGTCTTGAAGTTCCGGAGAAGACTGAATTTTTCAAGAACATTGATCACCGGACCATAGAGATCAACGATGACCTGACCTATCCCGAAGTACCCATATGTATTTTGGAAGAAGCTTTCAGAACCACTAGGACCCGAAGCATCAAGTTTCTCAAGATTCAATAGAGCAACCACACTGAAGAAGAAGCTACCTGGGAGCGCGAAGATCACATAAGGACGGAGTTTCCCAATCTCTTTAAATCCTAGGTAACCTTTTTTCTTCCTTTTTCAAATCTCGGTACGAGATTTTGCTTAAGGGGGGAAGGTAGGTTTGTAACATCCCAAAAATATAACACAAGGATCATCAAAACTCTAATCACTAAAATTAGGGTTAACAAAAACTTTGATTAATTTAAAATCATATGAATGCATGTGTGAATGAGATGATTTGATAAATGCATGATTAAACTTGTGTGATTAACCTAAATAGCAAGAAATGGTTTAAAGATGAAAATAACATCATATAAAACATTTCCATGCAGAAACAAAACAAGAGAAAATAAAAAACAAATAAAATAAAGCAAATGGTCATTTTTGCCAATCTTGCTCACTAGGTCACTTTGAGTGTTTCTAGTTCAAGATTTCAAACAGAAACTTTTCCAACTCTTTTCACCCCTTGATAGAACAAGTAAAAGTAAATCCAAGCCCACCTTTCAAACTTGCAGAAACATTTGGCAACCTCGTTCAAATCCCAATTCAAAGTTGAATCTTTATCATATGTGAAGATCACCCATTTTCAAAACCCAACCAAACCAGTGCCCCTTGACTAATCCAACTAACCAGACACTCCCTAGTATGTGCCTAACAAATCCACCAAGTTTGAATCCAAAATTCAAATTTAAAGTTCTTGCGGCCATTTCATCAAACACCTTGCAGATACAAATCAAACAAACATCAAACACTGTAGTGTGCAGTAAAATTGGCCTAACTTGTTCCCTCTATAGCTCACTCTACACTCTCAGTAGATGATCAAAGTAATCTAACTAGCTTTAGCACCACTGTGAGCAAGCCTAGCCATTAATGTCAAGCATGCCGAGAGCACCATTGCCACCCCATTGTCGCCAGCGAGCTAGAGGACGCACTAGACTCGCCAACCTTGTCTGGGACATGCATCACCGTCCACCGCCACCAACTGTCCTAGCCCCGAGCAATGCCAGCCCCTGGACCACAGGACATGCCCATGCCAAACCTCTCCGGGACCATGCCGAGAGCGCGCCAGTGCGCCACGCTCGACCAGCACCCACAGACCGCGCGCCGCCCTCGCTGCTTGCAGGGATGATCACCATCACCCCTGCAACCTCACAGACATGCCCGTTCGCTCCGCGCGGACCACGCGCGCTGTACGACATTAAAACTGCCGTCGGACCCGCCTAGAGCATCAGCGTGTTCCGACTGATCAGCACCGCCCCACGCCTCGCCACCGTGCCATTGAGCTTCGCCAAGGAGCACAGCACCGCCCCTACCGTCGCCCATGCCAGTAGCCCTCTGTGCCGTCGACCACGATGAGCTCAGCCCGCGCCCGTCGGTCCCCTTCCGCCACTATAAATAGAGGCCTCCACCGCTCGTTTTCGCCAAACCAGTTCACTCCCCTCTCACCCAGAACCACCCCACCTCACTCCCAGAGCAAGGCGAGCAGCGCATCACCAGAATTTGGCCAGAGCCCGCCGCTGCTGGAGAAGAAGGGAGCCGTCGATTGGAGCCGCCCCAGGAGAAGCTGCCGGTACCAGGAGAACCGCCGTCGTCGACTTTGTTGTTCGCCCCCGTCGCCGACCCTCGCCTGAGCCCCGGTGAGCCTCCCACGACCCCACCTGCCGCGCTAGGGTTCTGTCTCGTCGGCACTGCCCGACGTGGACGATGAACCATAGCCGTTCGATTAGAGTTAGATCGTGCAGTTCACATTGCCCCGTACCGCTTCGCCCCTCCCCGTCTCACTGACGCGTGGGGACAGCCACTTAACCAGCCCGCGTACATGCTGTGTGTAGTGGGCCGGCCTAGTAAAACATCCCGCGCGACCCAACAATTCAAATTAAGCTTTATTCATTTAATTTCAAACATAGTTATGTACCCAGATTCAAAAATCCACCCAGCTCGATTCACTGAACCAAAATGCATGAAACCAATTTTGTTAGAAAGGTACTGAAATGCTTAATCCAAGCCCGTTGGATTCAAATCATTTGGAGTTATAGATCAACCATGGTAAAAATAACAAGGCAAACGATTTTCTATAGTCAAACATTTTTGAAAATTCAACCATAAAAGCTTTTGAGTTGATTCCAACTCTCAAAAATCACATTTGATCATACCTTTCAGAATATATAAAAACATATGGGTTTACTTGCAGAAATAATGTTCAAATAATAAAGGAAAGCCACATAGGCATTTCTAGTCACTTTTTTTAATTAAAATAAAAAGATTAAACCTTATTAAATTGTGACACCACTTTAAATCACATTCCCATGTACTGAAATAAGTGGTGTTGACATGTGTCAACATGATCCCATGTGTGAGTTGGAGAATATTAAGTCTTAAGTAGTTTTTCAATAAGTAGAAATTACTTTTCTCAAATAAAATAAAAAATACAAGTGCTTTAGTCCTTGTGACAATAGTGATGATGCTAGATCATCTAGTATGACTTTTTGTGTGATGATTTAAAATAGTTAAGTATTATTTGGTGATTGTGTACTTCGTATTTATTTATAGACGCTAGTACCAACCAAGGATACGAGGAGGAAGGAGGATACTACGAGGAAGAAGCCGAGGAGAACTTCAGCCACTGCTCTGCTCAAGGCAAGCTATTAACTTAGCAAGCTAACCCTTGCAAATTATGGCAACCAATACTTGCTTGTTACTATGCCAACTATATGCCTTAAGCATATGTGATCATACCCACTTGATAACCCAATCCTAGTTTTACTTGCAAGAATAATACTTTATTTACTTTATCAAAGCTTTCTCTTAGAGTTTACATGGTGACTTGTAGATTCTACAAAGATAACTAAAGGTAGCATAAAGAGCATAAAATTTGGCCTAAGTTAGATAATCTTGATGTCATCCTAAGGCATGAGATTGAACTTAGCAAATCCCCACTTGTTTATCACCCCTCATTAGTATTTACCACCACTTGTAGATGCTAGTGATAAGTATAAAACTTGATCAACTTTAGATGGGAATACTTGGTGAAAATGGTTATGAAAACCTTAGAATGATGAGGCATTCTACTAAAATGTTTTGACATGTGTCTCCGAACACCAGATGATTTTGATGATGAAAATGTTGAGGCATGAGCCTTAGCCCTTTTTAAAACTTATGGTTGTCTGGATGCGATACCATTCCAATTTTATCGTACAACCACAATACCCGAAATTTGGGTAGGGCTTGACTAGAAATTTATATACCTTAGTCTGGGTTCCCTCGCGGCCAAGGTCTGAGCTGAGGCTACCTTGTGAAGATTGTCCACCTATGCAATACCCAAGATGACAGTTGGTCATGGTTGGGAGGCCAAAATCACATGGAAGGTGCTTATACTAGGGCGTGTAATTGAAAGGTTAGGATTGATTATCCGCATACTGAGTATGGTGAATTCAGGATTGTTCCTGACGGATGTATCGAATGTTGTGGTGAAAGTGTACAATCTCTGCAGAGTGTCAAACTATTCGAAAAGCCGCGTCCGCGGTTATGGACAGTTGGAGTGGCCATACTGTTCCCCCGTCAGATGTTTTAAAAATGACTTGTGAAATGAATTATGACTTGGACTTGACCACAACAGAGTTGTGATATGAAATTCAAATTCCCACTTAGGTGTTATAAAACTTTCAACTAGTTTTCCTTCCTTCTGAACTTAGTAGAGGTAAATCTGGCTTTTTGCAAAACAACCTTAGAGCTTAGTATCCTACTACAAAACCCCTCTTAACTTGTTAGTATTAGTTTGCGAGTACTTAAAGAGTACTCATGGCTTTGTCCCTGGCTATTCCCATGTTAGACTATGAAGAGGAGTATCAGGATGACGAACCACAGGAAGGTTACGACAACTAGGATCATCTCCCATCGTCAACATTGCCTGTGACCCTGAAGATGGAGCTTCGCCTACGCTATCGTTACTATTATGTTATTCCGCTGCTTGAGTTGTATTAAGAACTAGATCATGAGATCCTTATTTATGTAAGAACTTATGTATGGTTTGTAACGGATGATGTACTGTGATATCCAAATCTGTTATGTCTCACAAAAATGATAATCCTGGGATTGCGATGTATGGCATAACATGCATCTGGGATTAAAAATCCGGGTGTTGACAGAGAAGTACAAAAAAGTACATACGAGGAGGGTGATGCTAATGAGGAGGTTAATACTAATGAGGAGGGTGATGCTTATGAGGATGCCAACATGGATGATGTTGAGATTACCACCATTCCACCAACTGATGACGAGGTTGGTCGAACAAATGACATGGATAAATAAATCATTACAAGAGAACATGGAAGATGTCGAAGAAGACAATGTGAGCCAGATGTTGCGGGAGTTGAAAGAAAACTATGAGGATCAGAAATTGTACGATAAATATGCTTGAATGATCAAAGACTCGGAGACACCAATGTACCATGGGTGTAAGACGCACTACACAAAGTTAGCTATTGTGTTAGAACTTGTGCAGATGAAGCAAATGTACGAATGGTCGAATATGAGTGTAACCAAGTTGTTAACATTCTTACAAGACTTTCTTCCTAAAGGAAACCACATGCCAGATAGTTTTTGCAAAGCTAAGCGGATTGTCTGTCCGTTGGGAATGGAGGTTCAGAGAATACATGCATGTATAAATGATTGTATATTGTACCGCGATGATGCCTACATCAATTTGCGTGAATGTACGGTGTGTAAATTTCCAAGGTTCAAGGTTCCCAAGGTTGATGCAACTAATGTGGCAGATGACAGCAACAATGAGGATGACCTGGACACTGATCACGCAAGCAATACGAAGCATAAAAAACCGGGTAGGAATGACATATCGATAAAAGTGTGTTGGTACCTGCCTATTATTCCTCGTTTGACACGGTTATATGCAAACCTAGATATGACAAAACTGATGCGTTGCCACGTAGAGGAGAGCATTAAGGATAACATGCTCAGACACCCTACCTACTCTCCATAGTGGAGGAACATCAATAGGTTAAAGCCTTTGGGTCCAGATGATGGTGATCGTTTTGGAGATGATCCTAGAAATGTGAGGTTTGCACTTAGTATCGATGGAATGAACCCGTTCGGCAACTATAGTAGCACCCACATCACATGGCCTATGAATCTCAACATTTACAACATTCCTCCATGGTTATGCATGAAGCAAAAGTATATCATGCTCGCAATACTAATCCAGGGCCCCAAGCAACCTGGTGACGATATTGATGTGTATCGTGCACCTTTGGTGGAAGATTTGAAACTTCTTTGGATTTAAGGAGTAAAAATGTATGATGCACATATGAAGGAAAATTTTACCCTGAGATGCATGTTATTCATAACCATCAATGGTTATCCAGCCTATGGAAACTCCTCTGGACAGGCTATAAAAGGGACATATGTGTGTGTCCAGTGCCTAGACAATGCAACAAGTTTGTATTTGCATGAGTGTAAGAAAATGGTGTACATGCGGAATCGAAGGTTTTTGCCAAAGGGTCATAAATATCGGACCCTAAAGAAAAAGGTTGATAACACTTGTGAGAAATATTTCGCTCCTCCAATTTTAAATGGCAGTCAGATCTATGATCAGCTTAAACACTTGGAAGTTGTGCATGGAAAAGGACGATTCAAACACAGGGCAGAGGCAAAGGCAAAGGCAAGGACAAAGAAAAAGAAATAGATATAGATGACCAGCCTCGCAAAATAAAACCGGTATGGAAGAGGAGATCGATACTATGGGACTTACCTTATTGGGAGCATCTTGACGTTCGACATTCCATCGATGTGAAGCATGTTGAGAAGAATGTGTTACAAAGAATAACAGGAACATTGCTCAACATGAAGGATAAAACAAAAGATAGTGCAAACGCACGACTTGAAGCTGCGAAACTAAGAGGGGGAAACCCACCTGAGGTTGATGCTCAAGGACAGCCAGCCCCTATGTGTTATGTCTGCGACAAAGCAGAGGGAAAAAGTGTGTGTGATTCTCTATATGGCATGCGTTTTCCAACGGGTTATGCTGCCAACATGCAACAGATTGTTTCAAAGACAGAAAATAGAGTAACTGGTATGAAGTCCCATGTTTGCCATGTTCTGATGACACAGACACTCCCTATCACGATAAGGAATGTATTAACATCACATGTTCTATACACTCTAACACATTTGTGTGAATTTTTCAACACGATTTCTCAGAAGGTGATTGATCCTAGTAAGTTGGATGAGCTACAAACAAATGTGGTGGAGACTATGTGCAATTTGGAGACGATATTCCCTCCGTCATTCTTCGATATCATGGTACATATCATTGTCCAGCTTGTGCACGAGATAAAGATGTGTGGTCCCATATATCTGCGAAGCATGTACCCGTTTGAACGCTATAGGAAAATTCTTAAGCACTATGTCAGGAATCGAGCATGTCCAGAAGGAAGCATCGTCGAGGGCTCTGTAACCATAGAGGTCGTTGAGTTCTGTCTTGATTACATGGCACGTCTTGACCCGATAGGGGTGCCTAGGACTGTCCATGAGGGGAAGCTTACTGGTGTCGGAACAAGTGGAAAGATGAAGTTTAGGCCGACTAACACTGAATATAATTAGGCACACTTTGCTGTGATGAAGCACATGGACAAAATCACTCCATACATGGAAGAACACCATGAAAGTCTACGAGAAAAGCATCCCCATCGACGTTCGGTCGAGACACTCCATGTCGAGGATTTCAACACATGGTTTAGTGATTTACTACGTGATGTTGAAGAAAAAGATCCCAGAATTGCTACTCTAGCAAGAGGCCCTACATGGGAGGTCAGACAATTTAAGGTGTACAAGATCAACGTGTACACATTTGCTATGAAGAAAAAAGATAGAACAACAATGACGCAAAATAGTGGTGTAGTTTTAGAGGCAATTGAAGAAAATGAAGAAATGGCACAGCTCTACTACGGATACATATAAGTGATTTGGGAGCTAGACTATGTGGATTTCATGTTTCCATTGTTCCGTTGTTGTTGGGATCATAGGAATCAGGTGGATCCAAATGACGATGGCAAAACTACCGTGAACCTCAATCGTGCTGCTTACAAGAACTAGCCATTCATACCAGCTAACCTGGTTCATCAAGTATTCTACATCATCGTGTAAGGGTTCGTAGCATGGAAAACAAAAAAATTCTACCGCATGCATACAAACAAGCCAAGATCTATCTACTAGATTGAAGCAACGAGTTGATTAGAGCACTCACCCTCGAAGTCCAAAGAGGTTACCGAGAGCAGATTCTCGTGGGTGATGTAGTCGTACACTTGCCGATCTCAAGATCATGTAGACAATCCTTCTGGCGCTGCGTTCCGGCAGCGCTTCTGCAGTAGGTCACATGTTTGGTACTCGATGAACACCTTCCTCTCCCTTGTTCCAGCAGGAAGCGGAGGTTGTATTTCTCCCCTCGCGATTCCGGCAGCATGACGACATGGTGTCGGAAGTAGAGAGAAGATCCCGTAGGGCTTCGCCTAAGACGGTGCGAGTTATGGTGGATCTAGGGTTTCTGGTGATCTAGGTTTAGAAGGCCGGAGAGGAGGAGGAGGTGTCGGCGGCAGCTAGGGCAACGACGATGGGCCGCCGGCGGCGGCGATGCACGGGTGGGGAGGGCTGGTGTTGTGTGCTTTGGGGCAGCCCTCCCCCTCTATTTATGAGAGGGAGGGCAGCTTGGGAGAGGGAAGTTTGAATCCATACCCAAACCCAAGTTGGATAGAAGGAAGGACTCTTTCCTTCTTCCACTAGGAAACTATTGTTCCAGTTTGACTTTTCAAACCTCCCTTTTGACTTTCAATTTAGAGCTTTATTTCTCTCTCGCAAATGCCCAACCAAGTGATCAAGTACATGATACAATCATTCCACTTAATCATGACACATTCATGAACCATTCCCCTTCTGGTACGGTGAACCTTCTAGACCCTTCTAGACCCTTCTAGAACCTCTCCGATGAAAACATCGAAATCATTCCTGAACTCCGGAATCGGACTTTCCTTAAATGAATCTTATTCTCTGGACCATTCTGGATCTCCTCGTCATATCCCGGATCCCATCCGAGACTCCGAACAAAATTCGGTTTCCCTACTTACATTCCATATCTACTAAACAACATCGAATCCTTAAGTCTCTCTCTCTCTCTCTATGGTTCGTGAATTCTGCGGACATGACCGAGACACTTCTCCGATCAATAACCAATAGAGGAATCTAGAAATTCATATGGCTCCCACATATTTCTACGATTACTTTGCGATCGAATGGACCACTTACATACCAAACCAATTTCCTTTTGTCTCGCGATAGTTTACTTATCCGAGGTTTGATCATCGGTATCTCTGCATACCTAGTTCAACCTCGTTACCGATAAGTACTCTTTTCTCGTTCCCGTGATATGTGATCCCTTGTAAGCCAGTCACATGTTTGCAAGCTAATTGGATGACATTCCACCAAGAGGGCCCAGAGTATATCTATCCGTCATATGGATGGACAAATCCCACTCTTGATCCATGTGCCTCAACACATACTTTCCGAACACTCAATGCCACCTTTATAGCCACCTAGTTACGGTGTGGTGTTTGATGTCATCAAAGTATCCTTCCGGTGATGGTGATTAGCATGATCTCATGGTCGAAGGAATTGGGTTACTATGTATCAGATAGATTATAGCAAACGAACTATTGAAATGACTTGATCTTTTATGCTACGCTTATCTATAGGAGTATTTCCATCATACCATTCTCCTAATGATATGATCTTGTTGTTAATAACATCTCAATGTTCATTATCAGGAAACCACGATCATCTCGTAACCAACAAGCTAGTATTACAAAGAGGCTTTACCAGGGACTCTAATTTAGTTTATAAATCACCCACGTATTAATGTTTCCGGTTAATACTATTATAGCATGAATGTAAACATTTATCATAAACACAAAGATATAATAATAACCACTTTTATTATTGCCTCTAGGGCATATCTCCAACAGTCTCCCACTTGCACTAGAGTCAACTAATCTAGATTACATGGTAATATACCGAACACCCATGGCGGTTTGGTGTTGGTCATGTTTTGCCCTAGGGAGAGGTTTAGTCAACGGATCCGCCACATTCAGATATGTGTGTACTTTGCAAATATTTATGTCACCATCTTGGACATGCTCTCAAATAGCGTGAAAACGCAGCTTGATATGCTTCAGCTTCTTGTGTGACCTTGGTTCTTGCGCATTGGCTATGGCGCCCATGTTATCACAGTAGATAGACATTGGGTCCAACGCACTTGGAACCACACCGAGCTCTCCAATGAACTCCTTCATCCATATCGCCTCTTGTGAAGCCTCTGAAGAAGCTATGTACTCCAATTCAGTTGAAGATCTCGCCACAACGCTTTGCTTTGCACTCCTCCAGCTAACTGCTGCACCATTCAAAATAAATACGTATCCAGATTGAGATTTAGAATCATTTGGATCGGTGTTCCAACTAGCATCGGTGTAACCATTAACAACGAGCTGTCCATCACCTCCATAAGAAAAAACCATATCCTTAGTTCTTCTCAAGTACTTAAGGATGTTTTTGACCGCTGTCCAATGATCCACTCCTGGATCACTTTGATATCTGCTAGTCAAACTAACAGCATATGCAATGTCGGGTCTAATACATAGCATGGCATACATAAGAGATCCTATGGCTGAGGCATAGGAAGTCTTACTCCTCCTTTCTCTATCTTCTGCCATTGCAGGACTTTAAGTTTTACTCAAGGTCGTATTGGGCAACATGGGCAAGAACCCTTTCTTGCTAACTTCCATTCCAAACCTCTTTATAACTTTTTCCAAATATGTACTCTGTGACAATGATATTAGGCATCTCGATCTATCTCTATAAATCTTTATGCCTAATATGTAAGCTGCTTCACCAAGATCTTTCATTGAAAAATTATTATTCAAATAATCCTCGTTGCTTAGACGCTAGAGGACCCATTTATGGGGGTATTATTGCTGCACATGTTTGTAGGGGTTCGCAGCATAGAAAACAATTTTTTCCTATGATAGGAACTAAGTACCAAGATCTATCTACTAGATACAAACAATGGGCGGATGTATATCCGTAGTGAACATACCCTTGAAGACCGACAAAGCTTAACGAGTTAAATTGATGGTGATGTAGACGATCTCTTGCCGATCTCAAGATCGAGAGGAAGTCCTAGCGCCGCAAAATAGCAGTGCATCCGTTCTTGCACACACGTACAAGACACCGAGCAACCTCCGCCTCCTCGCTCCAGCGATGCAGCGGAAGCAGAACTCTTTCTTGAAGAATAGCCACCGGCAACATGTATCTCGCTAGTCCGAGACCATGGGGGATAAATTCTAGAGGGGGAGAGAGATCCTTCACGAGGAGGTGTGAGTGAGAAGTGAGGATAGGGGTGCCTTTTATAGAAGGAGGGGGGCACCCAAGGGGGTGGCCGCCGGCCATGGGGGCTGCCCCCTCCCCTCCTTCATTCATGTGGGTGGACACTCTAGTCACAAAAATCCTTTCAATTCCCTCCACTCAATATCCCACTCAAATTCCCATTAAATTTCCACCAAATTTAATGCAAACTCTCATTAAATAAAACTCCTTTTATTTATTTATAATTTTGTCAATTACTTTAATGACAAAAATTCACATATAACCCCTTGCTGTTATTTCATTTCACATGCAAAAACACTTTCTGCAATTTCACCCGAAAACCTCTTTCGGTATCTAGTGAAATAAATTCCTGCGCTTGTTATTCTTTTCGGCATGAAACTTTTGCTCCATTTGGATGTCGGTGTCTCTTAACTGTGCCACCCTACGGTTCACGAATAATGCGGACATGATCGAGACCCCTCTCCGATCAATAATCAGAAGCGGGATCTGGAGACCCATACTGACTCCCACACATTCAACGATGACTTTCCTGTGATCGTCGGAACCTTTTACGGTAGTATCTTAATCCCTTTGTTTCACGATATATTACATGTCTGAGATTTGATCATCGGTATCTCCATACCTAGTTTGATCTTGTTACCGACATGCACTCTTTTCTTATTCCCATGGTATAACATTCTAGTGATCAAATCACTTGCTTGCAAGCTAATCGATGTGAAATCACCGAGAGGGCCCAGAGTATATCTATCCGTCATCGGGATGAGCAAATTCCACTCTCAATCCATGGGCCTCAACATAACACTTTAGTAGTTCCGAATCCATCTTTATAATCACCCAGTTACGGTGTGACGTTTGATGTTATCAAGAAACTCTTCCGGTGTTAGTGATTGACATGATCTCATGGTCTAAGGATTAGGATCACTTCGTAAGTTGTTATAGCAATATAAACTCGATTACATTGATCGTAATGCTATACTTCGGATGAATGTTCATAACATCATTACACTAATGTTGTGACCTCATTATTAACAACATCCAATGTCTATGATTAGGAAACTTTGATCATCTTGTTAATCAACGAGCTAGTTTATCAGAGAGGCATAACTAGGAACTTTCTGTTTGTTTATTAAACACACATGTATTAACATTTCCGTATTAATACAATTATGGAACGCAAAATAAACATCTATCATATAATTGGAATACACATAATAAACACTTTATTATTGCCTCTCAGGGCATATTGCCTTGAGTCTCCCACTTGCACTAGAGAAAATAATCTAGTTACATAGTGATGTATCTAACACCCATGGAGTTCTGGTATTGATCATGTTTTGTTCTAGGGAGAATTTTAGTCAACAGATCTTCTACATTGATATCCGTATGTACTTTACAAATCTTTGTATCTCCATCCTTGACATGTTCATGGATGGAGTGAAACCGGCGCTTAATATGCTTGGAATACTTGTGAGACCTTGGTTCTTTGGCATTGGCAATGGCACCATTGTTGTCATAATAGATCACCATTGGGTCCAACGCGCTTGCAACCACACCTAGTTCGGATATGAACTCCTTCATCCAAACTGCTTCCTGAGATGCTTCTGAAGAAGCAACATATTCGGCCTCCGTTGTTGATCCCGCCACCACACGGAGCTCCTCCAACTAACCGCTCCGCCATTCATGAGAAATACGTATCCGGATTGAGACTTAGAGTCATCTGAATTGGTGTCAAAGCTAGCATCAACATAACACTTAGCGACGAGCTCTTCTTCACCTCCGTATACAAGAAACATATCCTTAGTTCTTCGCAAGTACTTAAGGATATTCTTGACCGCTATCCAGTGTTCTGAACCTGGATCCGATTGGTACCTACTAGTCAAACTAATAGCATGTGCCACATCCGGACTTGTACATAGCATGGCGTACATTATAGAGCCTATGGCTGAAGCATAGGGGACTTTGTCCATTATCTCTCTTTCTTCCTCTGTAGCCGGACTTTGAGTCTTACTCAATGGCCTGCCTTGCAATATAGGTAAGAACCCCTTCTTACTTTCATCCATTTTAAACTTCTTTAAAATCTTATCAAGGTATGTACTTTTTGATAACCCTATTAGGCGCCTAGATCTATCTTTATAGATCTTTATGCCTAATATGTATGACGCTTCACCTAGGTCCTTCATTGAAAATTTGCTGTTTAGATAACTTTTAACACTGTTTAAAAGATCTATATCATTTCCAATCAATAATATGTCATCCACATATAATATCAGAAATGCCACATTGCTCCCACTCACTTTCTTATAAATACAAGCTTCTCCATAAGTTTGGACAAATCCAAACTTTTTGATCACCTCATCAAAGCGGAGATTCCAACTTCGTGACGCTTTCTTCAATCCATAGATGGATCGCTGAAGCTTGAACACCTTGTTAGCATCCTTAGGATCGACAAAAACCTTTGGTTGTATCATATACAACTCTTCTTCAATATTTCCATTGAGGAACGAGGTTTTGACATCCATCTGCCATATCTCATAATCGAAATATGCAGCAATTGCTAACATAATCCTAACTAATATAGCATCGCTACGGGAGAGAATGTCTCTTTGTAGTCAAATCCTTGAATTTGTCAAAACCCTTTTGTGACAAGTCGAGCTTTATAGACGGTCACATTATCATCAGCATCAGTTTTTCTTTTGAAAATCCATTTATTCTCCACGGCCTTTCGGTCGTGAGGTAAGTCCACCAAGTTCCAAACTTGATTTTCATACATGGATTCCATCTCGGATTTCATGGCTTCTAACCATTTGTTGGAATCCGGGCTCATCATCGCTTCTTTATACGTCCCAGGTTCATCATTTTCATCAAACATAAAATTCATGACAGGATTTCCGTACAGCTCGGGAGCTGCACGCGTCCTGCTAGACCTACGAGGTTCGGTAGTACTCTCTTTTAGAGTTTCATGATCATTATCATTAGTTCCCTCTTCAACTGGTGAAGCCAACTCCGGAACGACTTCCGGTGCTGCGCTAATCGCCTTACTTTGAAGAGAAGGTTCAATAACCTCTTCGAGTTCTACCTTCCGACTACTCACGCCTTTGGCGAGAAACTCTTTCTCTAGAAAGGATCCATTCTTGGCAACAAAAAACCTTGCCCTCGGATCTGTGATAGAAGGAATACCCAATAGTTTCCTTAGGGTATCCTATGAAGACGCATTTTTCCGCTTTGGGTTCGAGTTTATCCGGTTGAAGTTTCTTCACATAAACATCGCATCCCCAAACTTTAAGAAATGACAGCTTAGGTTTGTTTCCAAACCATAATTCATACGATGTCTTTTCAACGGATTTATATGGTGCCCGATTTAAAGTGAATGCAGCTGTTTCTATGCATAACCCCAAAATGACAACGGCAAGTCCGTTAGAGATATCATAGATCGAACCATATCCAATAAAGTACGATTACGATGTTCTGACACACCATTTCGTTGTGGTGTTCCGATAGGTGTGAGTTGTGAAACAATTCCACACTCTTTCATGTGAGTGCTAAACTCGTAACTTAGGTACTCACCTCCACGGTCGGACCGTAGAAATTTGATCTTTCTATTACGATGATTTTACACTTCACTCTGAAATTCCTTGAACTTTTCAAAGGTTTCAGACTTGTGTTTCATCAAGTAGATATAGCTGTATCTACTCAAATCATCCGTGAAAGTAACAAAATAACGATATCCACCTCGCGCCGACACACTCATTGGACCACATACATCAGAATGTATGATTTCCAATAAATCTGTCGCGCGTTCCATTGAACCGAAAAACGGCATTGTAGTCATCTTGCCCATAAGGCATGGCTCACATGTATCAAATGATTCAAAATCAAGTGATTCCAAAAGTCCATCTGAATGGAGCTTCTTCATGCGTTTAACACCAATATGACCTAGACGGCAGTGCCACATATATGCGGATATATCATCATTAAGTTTAATCCTTTTAGCATCAACATTATGAATATGTGTAACACTATTATCGAGATCCAATAGAAATAAACCATTCATCATCGGTGCAAGACCATAAAAGATTTCATTCATATAAATAGAACAACCATTGTTCTCGGATTTAAATGAATAACCACTTCGCATCAAACACGATCCATATACAATGTTCATGCTCAGTGCCGGCACCAGATAACAATTATTCAAGTTTATTACTAATCACGACGGCAAGTGTAGAGGCAGCATTCCGACGACGATCACATGAACGCTTGATCCATTGCCGACACGCATCTTGACCTCACCCCTTGCTAGCGGTCGCTTGTTCCGTAGCCCCTGATTCGAGTTACAAATATTAGCAACTAAACCGGTATCAAATACCTAGGTGCTACTGCGAGCACTAGTCAAGTACACATCAATAACATGTATATCATATATACCTTTGTTTTCCTTGCTGGCCTTCTTGTCTGCCAAATACTTAGGGCAGTTGCGCTTCCAGTGGCTAGTCCCCTTACAATAGTAGCACTCGGTATCAGACTTAGGTCCAACTCGGGGTTTCTTTTCAGGCACGACAACCGACTTGCCGCCCTTACTTCTCTTCTGTTTTCCCTTCTTGTCTTTCTTGAAACCAGTGTTCTTATTGATCATCAACACTTGATGTTCTTTCTTGATCTCCACTTCTGCAGTTTTAAGCATTGACAGAAGCTCGGGGAGAGACTTCTTCATGCCTTGCATATTATAGTTCATCACGAAGCTCTTATAGCTAGGTGGCAGAGACTACAGAACACGATGGATGCCTATGTCAATGGCAATCGATATTCCCAAGGACACAAGCTTATCGGTGTAACCCGACATCTTGAGTACATGCTCACTTACGGAGTTGTGCTCTTCCATCATGCATCTAAAGAACTTTTCTGAAGAATTCTAGCTCTCTACAGCAGCATGTGTGTCGAAAATCATTTTCAACTCACCCGTTGTATCAAATGCATTGCCGTTTTCGAAACGCTTTCGAAGTTCCGGCTCTAGCCCATACAATAGGCCGCAATGAACTAAGTTGTGGTCCTCCTGATGAGTCTGATAGACATTCTTCTCCTTGTCAGGGGCATGATCGAAAGGTGGGGGGCCTAGCGGCGCTTCTAGCACATATTGCTTTTGTGCAGCATAGAGGAGAATCCTCAAATTCATGGCCCATTCGGTAAAGTTGCTACCGTTTGTTGCAAGTTTCTCTTTCTCCATGAACACATTGAAATTAAAAGCAGGTGGTGCCATCTACAACAGAATTTGTAAAGTTTAGACTAAGTTTATGATAGATTGAGTTCAACTAATCCACATTATGAATGAACTCCCACTCAAAAGCGACATCCCTCGTGCCTTTTTGGTGATTACATGAACCAAATCCACTACACCAAGTCCGATCATCACATGAGTTGGTGTAGCTCCAAAGGCGAGCATCAAATGGGCATCATATCTAATATATGACTCATGCTTAACCTTTCGGTCCTTGTTCCGAGGTCATGTCTGTACATGCTAGGCTTGTCAAGTTAGAACCTTAGTATTCGCGTGTGTAACTGTCTTACACCCGAAATATGGTCGTGGATCATCACGTGATGTCTTGGAGCGACGAAAACATAATCGGTGCATACTTAAGGGAGAACACATTATTATCTTGATATTTAAATGCGGGATCATCTTATTATGCTAATAAAACGCCAAACAAGCAATATAAGATGCAATCAAACATCTCATGTTTGTAAGTGGAATGATATGGTTCCCGCATATGATCTCCATCATGTGCACCGTGGTATGATCACTATCATACCTCTATGTGTAAGGCCAAGGTCTATGGAACTTACACGTTATGTGTATTGTAAGAGTATCATCTCATACTTCTACTTACAACATCACCATATCATAACACTAGCCCAGAAACAATCTAAACTAGACGCCTCTAATTTATCCATTGCAAGTTTTACGTGGCTTAGGGCTTTCGAAGATAGAACCGTTCATACCTACGAACATGAACCACAACGAGGATAACCAAATTGTTGACAACTCGTTGCAAATTAGATATTGACTATAGTAGGAGAGACAGACACCCGCTAGCCACTTATGCAAACTAGTTGCATGTCAAGCGTGGAATAGGTCTCATGTGCGAGGACATGTAAAGTTTGTCCGGGCCGCTTGCCACCAATATCCAAAATACAACAACATGATCATCATCGCCCACATACTCATTTATGTACTACCCGTGTAAAGCATCTACGCATAGATCCGGCTCTGATACCACTGTAGGGCTTCACAACATAGAAAACAAATTCCTACGATGGGAACTAAGTACCAAGATCTATCTACTAGATACAAACAACGGGCAGATGTATATCCGTAGAGAACATACCCTTGAAGACCGACAAAGCTTAACGAGTTAAACTCGTGGTTGATGTAGACGATCTCTTGCCGATCTCAAGATCGAGAGGAAGTCCTAGCGCCGCAAAACAGCAGCACATCCATGCTCGCACCCACGTACAAGACACCGAGCAACCTCTGCCTCCTCGATCCAGCGATGCAGCGGAAGCACAAATCTTTCTTGCCGAATATCCACCGGGAACATGTATCTCGCTAGTCCGAGACCATGGGGAATAAATTCTAGAGGGGGAGAGAGATCCTTCACGAGGAGGTGTGAGTGAGAAGTGAGCAGAGGGTACCTTTTATAGGAGGAGGGGGGCACCCAAGGGGGTGGCCGCTGGCCATGGGGGATGCCCCTTCCCCTCCTTCATTCATGTGGGTGGACACTCCACTCACAAAAATCCTTTCAATTCCCTCCACTCAAAATCCCACTCAAATTCCCATTAAATTTCCACCAAATTTAATGCAAACTCTCATTAAATAAAACTCCTTTTATTTATTCTGAATTTTGTCAATTACTTTAATGACAAACATTCACATATAAACCCTTGCTAGTATTTCATTTCACATGCAAAAACACTTTCTGCAATTTCACCCGAAAACCTGTTTCGGTATCTAGTGAAATAAATTCCTGCGCTTGTTATTCTTTCCGGCATGAAACTTTTTCTCCATTTGGATGTCGGTGTCTCTTAAGTGTACCAACCTATGGTTTGAAAATAATGCGGAAATTATTGAGACCCTTCTCCGATCAATAATCAGAAGCGGGATCTAGAGACCCATACTGACTCCCACACATTCAACGATGACTTTCTTGTGATCGTCTGAACCTTTTATGCTAGTATCTTAATCCCTTTGTTTCACGATATATTACATGTCCGAGATTCGATCATCGGTATCTCCATACCTAGTTTGATCTCGTTACCGACATGCACTCTTTTCTCTTTCCGTGATATAACATTCTAGTGATCAAATCACTTGCTTGCAAGCTAATCAATGTGATATCACCGAGAGGGCCCAGAGTATATCTATCCGTCATCGGGATGAAAAAATTCCACTATCAATCCATGGGCCTCAACATAACACTTTAGTAGTTACGAATCCATCTTTATCATCACCCAGTTAGGGTGTGACGTTTGATGTTATGAAGAAACTCTTATGGTGTTATTGATTGACATGATCTCATGGTCTAAGGATTAGGATCACTTCGTAATTTTTTATAGCAATATAAACTCAATGACATTGATCATAATGCTATACTTTAGATGAATGTTCATCACATCATTACACTAATGTTGTGACCTCGTTATTAACAACATCCAATGTCTATGATCAGGAAACTTTGATCATCTTGTTAATCAACGAGCTAGTTTATCAGAGAGGCATAACTAGGAACTTTATGTTTGTTTATTAAACACACATGTATTAACGTTTCCGTATTAATACAATTATAGCATGCAAAATAAACATCTATCATATACTTGGAATACACATAATAAACACTTTATTATTGCCTCTCAGGGCATATTCCCTTCAATGTTGTTGCTGCCTTAGACCTTTCTATTGATCCAAATGATACAATTTTGGCTCCTCAAAGGCTTTATTTAGGTGCCATTAAAGCGCATCACTTTTTCACTGCTAGCTCTACCCTAGAGAGTTTGGTTTACAGGATGATGTTTACTGATAGGGAACAGAGAGAAATTCCTTTGCCACAAACCACTTTGTTCAGTATTTGCTAGGAACATTGGTCTTGCTCCAAGGAGGAGATGGATGAGCAGCTAAGCATTCGTGGTTTCCACGGACATACCAGGGGGACGAGCCCTCTTATGACCACTCTGTGCACTACACAGGGGCGTCCTCGAGCTCGTACCAGGACGAAGGGGCCTCTTCGTCGCATTAGGGAGGTGCACCTTCTTGGTCACCTTGGGGTTGAGCCCCACTTAGGCCAAAAGCCTAAGCTTGGGGGAGGTACACCGACATCGCACTCATCTATATATCATGTTTCGTCGGTTCTTTGTATATCCATGTTTCGCTTTCTTTTTGTTTTTTCTTTCTGCTTTCTCAAAACACAAAAAGACCAAAAATATTTTCGTTGTTTCTCTTGGTTTGTTTCTTTTCTTTTTAGCTTTGGTTTTCCTTGAGAAAAATCCAAAAAGATTTTTCTTTGTATGCTTGCTTTAAAAATCGAAAACACCAAAAATATTTGTTGTTCTTCTTTGGTTTTGTGAAGTTCGTTGTAGGGTTCAGCGGTCTGATACATCCAATTTGCATCACCATTCTATATCATAAGTTGTCTCTATTCATTGATATATGTCTTATTATGAGGTGTTACTTATGTATTTTCCTCTATTTTTGCATGTTGGATGATTCTTGGAGGATGGACTGTCGGAGTCAGGTTTCTGATGGAAAAAGAGGTGTTTTGATGCAATTGGAAAATACCAGAAAAATTTGGAAAATTATATTTTCCTACAAGACGGAGGAAGCCAGAAGGGGAGGCGTAGCCGGGCCACAGGGGGCCCACACCCCTAGGCGCGGGCCCACCTTGCCCCGCGCCTAGGGCAGGTGTGGCCCACCTGGCCGGCTCCCAACTCTTCCCTCTCGCAGTTATCTTCCTCACGGAACCCTAATACCAGGGGAGCGACCATAGAAAGATTTCCGCTGCCTCTGCGGTGCGGAAAACATCGAGAGAGAAAGAGCTCTCCGGCAGACAGATTTCTGCCGGGGAAATTCCTTCCCGGAGAGGGGAGATCGTCACCATCAACACCATCATTAAGCTAGGCTTCATCGGGATCATCATCATCCACACCATCATCTCCACCAGCACCATCATCACCACTCCATCCCGCTGTAACAATCGTGTTGGATCTTGCATTAGTTCATAGGGGAAACTTTCCCGGTGTTAATTACTATTGTAGTTGATGCTTGTGAGTAGAACCATTGGATTATTGTTTATGTTAAGATTGTTATCCATCACCATATTGTCCTTGATCTTGATCCATATGATGTCTTGTGACTAGTTCGTTTAGTTCTTGAGGACATGGGAGAAGTCATGTTGTTAGTAGTGGATTTGTATTGAGTTATTATTCAATGGTTTAGTATTTAAGTTATGGTGCTATTATTCTAGTGGTGTCATGTGAACGTCGACTACATGATACTTCACCATTTATGGGCCTAGGGGAATGCACTGTGTATTTGGATACTAATTGCGGGGTTGTCGGAGTGACAGAAACCTAAACCCCCGTTAGGACACCATTGCATAAGGGAGCATAGGATCTCAGAGTTTAAGGTTGTGGTTAGGTTTATATCTTAATTACTTTCCTGTAGTTGCGGATGCTTGTAGGGGTTTAATCACAAGTATGTATTAGTCCAAGTAAGGTTGGTACATTAGCATAGGTTCACCCACAAAACACTTATAACACCAAATAAGAGTACTCAGCTATTCGAAGCGAAAGCACTTGACAGAATTCCCATGTGTCCTCGAGAACGTTTGGTCCTTATAAGTATTTCCATCAGCTTGTCCTTTGCTAAGAAAGGATTGGGCCACTTGCTGCATTTGTTCGTTGTTTTTATTACTTGCACTTTGTTTTGTTGATTTATCAGAAAACCCCTAAAATCTGTTTGCTAAGTATTTATAGAGAATTCCTGCTCCATACCACTAGTCAACACCTTCTTCTCCTTGTTGGGATCGACACTCCTATTTATCGAAAGTACTACGATACACCCCCTATACTTGTGGGTCATCACGGTCCTCAGTGGAGTTTGGTTTCATGTTATTATTCAAGCCACAAAAGTGAAGGGCAATAATGAAGATTAAGACAACTTGAGGTGTGGTAAGAGGCTGGTAACGAACTATATTTATTTTCATTTTTGTACATATACTCATCATTCTGGGCATTCTTAGTCTGTTCATGTAAGGTGTATGTTATTTATGAATGCTTAGTAGTTCTTGCTCTCTTATGATTAGCTCCAGCTTGCTAATAGTTTGTAGCGTGTCATATGAATGTTTGCTTGGATTGTTCTTGTAGAGGGAGTGTCCCAACCTTTATTTAATATAAGGTGGAGTCCCCTGTGTTTACAATGCTAGTCCCTGGATCAATAGCTAGCATCCACAGTTAAGATGTAATATCAAGAAACAAAGGTCATAACATAACTTTATAACCAGGAATAACATAATTTTATTACATCTTACATAGCTCATTTGGCTATTACATTACATTGCAGCGGAATAACTATAGTCATGGGGTCCTTCATCTTCAAAGTGCCACAGGCAGACATGTTGGTTGTAGACTTTGTAATCCTAATCAATCAATCAATCTTCACTAAAATCAAATCAAACCTGCAACATTACAAGTTACAGCCACAAGGGTCAATACATTTGAATTGTATTGGCAAGTTTCACTACTAAGTTGAATATAAGTGGATTCTATCATTACATGCATATTTGGCTAAGTAGAGTTTTAGGCTCATTTGCATAAAGCAATATTTTATCCTATCTTTTCAAAAATGGTTTTGGTCCTTTGTCAAATCTCCTTTTCAAAATCCCTTGAACTCCTTGGTATCCCCAAGTGTTCAAGTCCTTGTCAAAAATCTCTTGAGCTCCTTGGTACCCCTAAGTGCATCAAGTTTTATCAAAATCTCTTGAGTTCCTTGGTACCCCCAAGTACATCAAGTTTTATCAAAATCTCTTGAGCTCCTTGGTACCCCCAAGTGCATCAAGTCTTTTGTTGTCACTTAAAAGTTTTTCTTTTAGAAATTGGAATGTCGAGATTTCCCATAGCTTCAAACTTTAGTTGCTCAGTATCGTCCATAACCGGGGACAAGGCTAAGTACTTAGATTTTATTATCTTCTGCAGAAGTAGTACACTTTACCCACATGTCACACTCCCATCTTGTTGCCACCAGTGGCCGCTGGATTAGTGCTCACCAAGATGGAGTACCGGCAGATTGAGAATGTGACGAAGTCTTTCCAGAGGGTCCTCCCATACACCATTGCTAGCTTGTCTTCAGTACCCATGTAGGATTCCAGGTCCTCATGTCCAGTAAACTGAAGACAATGCATGGGTCTTCCCAATGTAGTTGACTAAGCCAGAGCCATAAATAGCATGTGGTTGCACACGAAAGCCACAATTGGAGAAACATGTTCAATCTCTAAGTTTCCTGGGAATTTCCTTTGGAGCACAACACAAATAGATTGCCATAGACATGGTTCCTTTTGTTGCCACCTTCTCCAAAACTCAAAGTATCCTTGGCCACCCAGGTGGTTCATTGAGTCCTTGTTTTATTATATAAAATCACAAGTCCTTTTCTTAACTTCATAAAATCTCAACATGTATCTCTTTTCAAAATAAAGCATGGCTAAGCATGTAACAACTACATTGTTTTCACTAAGGAAAGTATAGGGAATCCTATTAGGATTTAGCATAGCATAAGTATAAAAATTCTTTTCATGCATGTTTCAAAATCCACTAAGTATAATGAAAATAGTAGGACTTTAGATGATAGTGTAACTTGACTTTTTGGTAGGGAATGATGGTTCACTCCTTGATTTTGCTAGTCTCACACTTTTCTAACTTCACTACAATCAATCAAGCAAACACAATATCAACTAGCATTCCAAACCAATAATCAATCAACATTTCACACACACAAAACAATGGGATCTAAGTCATGCATGTAAGCATGCAAGAGGTGGTTCTATTTGCAAAGATGGTCTCCACTAGGCTTCTAAACTTGGTAAGGTCCAAAGTGGTCATTTTCCAAAGTGGCAAAGTCATTTGCAAAAGGGTTTTGTCCAAAACCATTTTAAATCCAATCATTATTTTATGTGGGAAAAATATTTTTATCAAAGCAACAACTTTAAGTTGTTCACCAAATAAGTTGTTGTTTCTCAAAACTTGGTGTTTATGGTCAGTAGGTTTGGTCCAAAACATTTTCCCAAAGTTTTTTACTCCAAAAACATTTTCATAACAAAACCCTTATTTTTATTTGGCTAGAAATGGGCTAGACCAACTAATCCATCCTAAATTTCATCAAATCCATTTTCAAAACCATGGGTTGCTTCCTAGGGTCAGTAAGTTCACCACAATCTCATTTGCAAAGGTTTCAACCTTAAAAACATTTTTGAATAATTTTTCTAATCTAAACAAGCATACAAATGTTTCTGCAAAAACAAACAATCTAACAGATACTATTTACTAAACAAATTGCATAGTTGGCTAGGGCTTGTTCCACTGATTTCAACGATATAAAGTTTGTAATTTTTGGACGTGTGGATCAAAAGTTACAAAGGTTTCAAAATTGAATCTCTGACAGATTCAAATCTGTTTTTAAAACGAAGTCTGGCCACGCGTCGCAAAACCATTGGCTGGTACCGCTTCGGTCGGATCGGGCTCTGCGGTGCGTTGGATCTAAACAGATCGCACGGCTCTGGTTGCGTACCCCTTCAGCGCTTAAGTGATCTATCTCGTTCGTTCGATCTAGATCCTACGGTCCGTAGCAACACAACCAAGAACTGGCGGCGCAAGGTCAACGGCGAGCGGCGGTGCGGTCAGATGGTGGCGGCGCTGGCGAAGCAGGAAGCGAGGGGAGTAGGGGAGATGCTCACCAGAATCATCGTGGAATGCTGGTGCTCAACGTGGTCGTCTCCGTCGAAGGGGCGCTCGGGGTAGCCCTTAATTGCTCGCCAGAGATGAGCTGGGCCTCGGGCGGCTCTGGTCGTGGTCGGAGGCAACGCTGTCGATCACGAGAAGTCAAACAGAGGGAATGGTTAGGAGCAGGAGAGTGAGGTGAGTGTGGGAGCGTGAACGGGACGGCGTGGGATGGTCTGGACTTACCAGGAGACTTCGCCGGAGAAGTAAACAAACGCAGCGGCGCTCAGAGCTTGTCGAAGACGGTGTTCTGGGGCGCCCGCGGTTGAATGGAAGGTACAGGGAGATGCTCCTGGGAGTGGTGAGTGTGCTCGTGTGCTCGGGAAGGCATGAGGTGGCGAGGTTTGGCCGGAATTGGTCGGAGACGGTGGTCGGAGCAGTGAGAGGGCGAGCTCGATTCAGGACAGCCTAGGGGCAGAGAGAGGGAGGCGCGTGAGGGGAAATGGAGAGGGGGAGTGGGCGCTTTAACGTGCGTGGTAGCAGCGAGTAATGGTGGCCGCATTAAGGTGAATTGAAGCCGCGGCATCAACGGCAGGAAACGGCCGGCGTCGTCTGCGCGAGGAAGAAGGTGAGCTGGAAAAGTGGGGTCGGTTGGTCAGCGGAGTGAGAGAGGGAAGGAGGGGCCACCAGTCATTCACTGCACGGGTCGTTTGGTGAGTGAGAAAACGTTTCGGCAGAGGGGAAAATAGGTGGGCTGGTACTGGGCTTAGTGGGCTTTGTCGACTGGGCTGAGTCCAAGTTCTATTTTTTTCTTTCTAAATGTTTTTCTTTTCCAATTCTAATTTCTGTTTTGAAATTCAAACAACACTCAAGCATTCAAATTGATTCAAACAATCATCACCCTTTACAAATGAATTTGGTTCTGTTTAACAACATAAACCAATTCCTAAAATAAAATAATATTATTCTTTTTAGGATCTATTTAATAATTAGATAAAATAGATCTTGATATTAATTCAAATAGGTTTTGGTTTATTTAATAAAATCTCCATTTGAAATCTAAATATTTTCAAAACCAAATCAGTAGGTTTTATTTAAAAATATAAAATACTTGGAAAACTTGTTTGAATTTAAATAAATAAGTTTTGATGATTAATTAAAATAGTAAAACCTTTATTTATAAAACTTGGATATTAAATCCTTATTAATTTATTTTAAATAGATCTTTACTATTTTTATCAAATAGAAATATTTTATTTCAAAGGTTTGGCCAAGTTTTAATTTGGCTTATAAAATAATCCTTATTTGTAAAACTTCCATTTCATTTGAAAACAAATCTTTTTATTAAAAGATTCAAAATAGAAATTCCAAATAATTTTATTTTCTTTATTAAATGTTTATCTTTTTAAATCCCTTTAGGATTTATTTGATCCAAATAGGTTTTTTGAAAGTTCCCAATTGGATTCAAAAAAGTTTCTTCTCACTCTGAAAATCAACAAAGTTTTATTTTATTCATTTATTTTTCACATTACAAGATTTGGAAAATCTTGGGATGTGACAGTTCTATTCATAACTTGGTATGACATTGTGGTATCCTCCTCTGAATGTTTCATTTGAATCGACTTGGCACATGCTCACGCATGCATATGACTGAACAATAGTCAGTAAGCCTCGATGATTTATTTTGCCTCAGAGTTCTTGTATCACTTTTATGCCATAATTAGTCCTATTTTGTTGCAAGCATGATTATGACAGTTATTGCTCTCTCGTTGGTCGCTCCCTCTCTATTGCTAGCCTTCACTTTCACTGAGTATGAACTCCACTTGTGCATCCAACTCCCCAAAACCAATATTGCCAGAGTGTCCACCATACCTACCCACTAGCATCATTTGCTATTCCGTGCATATTCATTATGCCTTGTTTTCTTCCAAATAAAATGTTTGCTTGTTTTGAGAAAGTTAGTTAGTAAAGCTCTCACAAACTTGATGGCACACTTTATTTCTTGCACTCAATAAACCTAAACCATTGTGACTGTCCATGAAAGTTATATGCTTGCAAATTATAGACTGGGAGTTAGCAGAACTGTGGTGTCACGGGGAACGCTTTCAACATTGCACATGTACATTGTACCCAGTTGATATCATGCTCTTTTGTTTACGGATTTTGTCAGTGTGAAATAAAAGGGGAGCTTGTAATTTCTTGGAGTTATATATATATATGTGTTAGAGAAACGCCTAGGCCGCTAGCCTAAGACATGCCTAATCATGGTGGAAACTTGCAGCATAACCATAATGAGCAATCTGTGAAACATCCTCAATAAAAAACCTATGCAAATAGCAAATAAAAAGATCGCTGAGATGCTCAATATCTGCTTGCCTTGTCATTTTGATTATGGGATAGCTCCTGTATCATGTGAAAGGGGTACCCCGTTGGCGGTTCTCTATGATACGCATGTATTTACTATGACAAGAAGTTACCGGTAACTAAAGTTGAGTAGCATGAGGAGCGGCCGTCGTATTCAAGGGACATGAGATTTTTAGTTTATGGTCTATCAAGCATATAACTCATATTGGAACTAACTTCCACCATTAACCATATAAAGATGCTTATGATAGGGGCAATGAGAGATCAAAGCTAATGAGTACCATACTTTCAACATTTGGAAGCGTTTCAAACCTTTCAAAACCTTTTCACTTCCTTGTTGAGTCACCACTTATTCTATGAGAACCTTCTTGAGAGCATAGTTGTCATTCTTAGTGTAATGTGCTTGTCTCAAAACTTGGTTAATTATGTCATGACTTTGATGATTGTATCTCGGATATCTTTACTTCTTGTCTTCACTTGAACTTCAGAGGTGCCTTGGCATTAATTTTGTGCTCTACAAACAAAGGCAAGAAAGATACCACTCTATCATACCTTCTTATGAGCATTGCAATGTTGCTTATGTTTATGTTTCATGCTACTTATTATTATTGGGTTGGAATATCTTCATAGCTTGCAATGACTATTAAGTAGACTTAGTTTCATACTCCTTATTATGAATTGTCTAAGTATCTACTCATGTGCTGAGAATATTTACATCATATGAAGCAAATGTGTTCGTGAAAGTTCTTTTATCGCACTCAGTTTTCAACTGAATTGCTTGAGGACAAGCAATAAGCTAATCTTGGGGGAGTTGATACGTCCAAAATGTATCTACTTTCCCGAACACTTTTGCTATTGTTTCTCCTCTAAACTTGTGTGATTTGGATACAACTAACACAGACAGACGCTATTTTCAGCAGAATTACCTTGGTGTATAGTTTTTGTGTAGAAAATCAACTATCAGGAAAAATCCCGAAAAATATGCCAAAAATCCTATTTCACCAAAAGACTCACGGAGCCAGAAGACGAGGCAGAGGTGGGCCATGAGGGGCCCACACCCCTGCCATGCGGGCTAGGCCTGGCCGCGCCTTGAGGGGGTGTGGCCGCCTCGGGCACCCCCTCGGCCTCCCTCTTCGCCTATAAGTTGCCTTCTAACCTAAAAACTCAGAGGGATTCGACATTTTTCTAGAAAGAGTTCCGATGTGCCACCACCACCAAAAACCATGATTCGGAACCAGAAACTCTGTTCTGGCACCCTGCCGGGACAGGGAATTTGGAGATGATCGTCTCCATCATCATCAACAACGCGTCTCCATCAACCATCCATGTTTCCCCCATCCATGAGTGAGTAATCCCTCACTGTAGGCTATGGGGATGGTAGGGATTGGATGAGTTCTATCATGTAATCGAATAAGATTGTTAGGGAATGGTGCCTAGTATCTCTATTAGTCCTATTTGACTTTGTTGCAACTTGTTGTGCTTAATGCTTGTCACTAGGGCCCGAGTGCCATGATCTCATATCTGAACTAATTATTGATTCATGATGATAGTATTGTTTGTGATCTTATCTGCAAGTTGTGTACACATATCATAGTGCGGATCCAAAGGCCCCAAAGTGACAGAAATTGGGACAGCCGGAGGGGATGGCTATGGTGTGAGGATCATATGTGTTCACGGAGTGTTAATTATTTGCTCCGGTGCTCTATTAAAAGGAGTACCTTAATTTCTAGTAGACTCCCTTGAGGCCCTGCTGCAACGGGCTGGCAGGACAAAAGATGTTGTGCAAGTTCTCATTGCGAGCGCGTATGACTATATATGGGACACATGCCTATGATTGTTTAGTACTTGGATGCTTTATCTTATTTATCTGCAATTTCCCTAGATCTTGAAGTTACATGTTTAGACTCGTCCATGCAATGCCCGTCCATCCATCCCTACGCCTACCGCACTTATATCCTACTGTTTGCTACTATTGTTACTACTGCCTTTGTTTTACTGCTGTTGTTACTTTGCTATTTCTACTACAAAACAGTTGCTACTGATAAACTACTGTGAGCAAGACTATTTCCAGGTGCAGCTGAATTGATAACTCAGTTGTTAAGGCTTATAAGTATTCTTTGTCTCCCCTTATGTCGAATTAATAAATTGGGTAATACTACCCTTGAAGACTGTTGCGATCCCCTATACTTGTGGGTCATCAAGCATCATGGATAAATACGTGAAATGCGCGACGACTGACATGTATCGAAATATCCGCATGGAAATAAGGTGTCCGTGTCAAATATGCAAACTATCGTCATTATTCGACCCCTTCTTAGGCACAATGAATCAACTCCTGCTCAGATATAGTTTCATGGAGGGCCACACTCAGTGGATGGGTGAGGATGATGACGATGACCATGAGGAAGAGGATGCCGATCAACACAAAAATGAAGATGAGGAGGAAGATCGGGATGTCGCACACGACGATGGTGATGAAGAATCTCGGGAAGAAATACATGTGGACAACGAGGATAGGAGTAGGAGTACCCCGCTAACCGCTGCCTTGCATGACCCTCATGTTCAAGAAATTCTTCTCGTCAACGCATCGACTGACCCTAGATTCGCCGATAGGCGGAAGTCAATGCTATATAAACTATAGGTAGACTCGAGAACTCCGTTGTACGACGTAGGTCGAGGGATGGAGGAGAGCCGCCTGAGAGTAACTCTCGATCTTCTAGAGATGAAGGCAAAACACAGATTGTCCGACACAGGCGTGGACGATCTCTTCCGATACTTGAAGCAGCACTTTCTTGAATATAACACGTTGCCCGGTAGCTTACATGAGGCAAAAAAATTCGTTTGCCCTCTCGATTTACCGCATGAGAAATACCACGTATGCGTTAGTGAATGCGTCATTTATTAGAATGAGCACAAGGACGAGACCACATGCCCAGTGTGCGGCGAGCCTCGATACAAGGAAGGGACGAGAAAAGCTCCTAAAAAAGTTGTGTGGTACTTCCCTCTCAGGCCCCGTCTTCAGAGGTATATCACAGACCACAAGGAAGCAAAACTCATGCACTGGCACGCGGAAAGGAAGGAAGCGGTTCTCAAGGATCCTATACGGGTTGAAAACCCAGTGCTGACACACCCTTCGGATGCAAGCCAGTGGAAAGCATTAGACAATGAGTACGAAGAATTCGGGAAAGACCCAAGAAACATCAGGCTTGGTGTGAGCACCGACGGGATGAACCCGTTTGGCTCGAGAAGCAAGCACATCACCTGGCCCATGTTTGTGTGGATGTACAACCTGCCCCCATGGTTGTGCCTGAAGAAGAAGTACATACACATGAGTATGCTAATCCAAGGGCTGACAAAGTGTAACACCCTCAGAATGGCCCTATGCAAGTTTAGTGATTCCCACCAAACCCGCATAGAAACGATTCAAAGGTGCCCACTAGACACTTGCGTGCGGGTGGAAAATGAAGTAATATCATTACTGTAATATCCCAAAAATCATGATTTCCAAGTTTGCATATCATCCATGCATTCATAATCAATTTAGGATCATTTTCATTGTCATTTCAAAAACAGAAGCATTTGAGTGTCTGTTATTTTATGTGAGCAAAACTTTGACCCAATGCTACTCTCTAATATGAGATTGTTTTTTTAAACCAAATGTATTTGATCCTATGGTTGATTGATGTATTCCAAAGCATGGACGAAATTTCAAAACAAAATATGACTTTAAAACAATTTTTATATCTTTATTAAAACATTGGTAAAGGCACTGTTTTCTTTTAAAACTCCAAAGGACCAAAGCAAGTTTGGTGAAACAGCATGGTTTTATACTTAAAGATGTCCAGGTTTCACTTTATAAAAATCCAGAAAGAGTTTGAATTCAAACACATTTGAAATCATTTGAAAATGTTTCCTAGAAATTCAAATAGAAAAAGAAAAAGGTTAAAGAATAAGAAATGGGCCGGCGCCACCCTTTCGGCCCAGTAGCCAAAACAGCCCACCCGGGCCATCCCCCCTCTCTCTCTCACCCGCGTCAAACCAACCCACCAGAGACTGACCAGTGGCCCCAACACCACGTCGGCATCGTCCTCCCCAGAACCCGCGCGATGAACACGTCGTCGCCGGCTATTTCCTCCTTCACTGCCGAGTTTTAAATCGATTGATTATCGTTGATTGCGTGCATAATTCTCGCCCCGCTCCTGGCTACTTAATCACCTCGCCACCGCGGTCATTTCCCCCCACTTTCCTCACTCACTCCGCCACCAGGCTGCGCGCATTCGAGCTCAAACCGCCGCGGTACCGATGACCTCCGACGACTGATTCCGATGAGACTCGATCGCCCCTTTGCCTCTGCTTCAAACGAGCATGACCAGCATGTTCCGACACATCCCTTGATGCCTTTCGTTTGCTTTCTCGTGACCCAGGTCGCCGTCCCCGTTCGTGCCCGCAAACGTCAGTGCCGCCACCCAACTCCGACGAGAAATACTGGTAATCTTTGAGCGCCCCTTGCTTCCCCTTTGACCCTGTCGTGTTCGCCACAACCTTGTGCACCTCCTGACACATCTGGTTCGTGCTAGGGCGGTCTATATCGTCAGTAACATCATCGTCTGCAAGAACCCGACGTCGTCCGCAAGTCCGACGAGCCCCAGCGACCTCCACAGCACGCCCCCGTCCACACCAACAAGTCGTTGAGCATCAGCGCGACCTCGCGAGTCTGGTAAGCATCTCGACTAACCCCAGCCCCCTCCGTAACCACCAGAACACCACTAGAAGAGCCGCGCCGCCGTCGCTAGCGCCGCCCATCCATGTTCGCGTGCTCGACAGCCGTCAGATCTGAATCCAGCGCTTAGGATTAGATCTGTAGCGAAGCGGTATGTTTTGATCTGGACCATGCGCAGTTAGTTAGATCCAACAGCCCGCGAGCGTGATCCAGTGCGAACCGGTACCGTCCAATCAGACGCTGCCGCGTGGCTTGTTATTTGTTTTAAAAATCTGAATTAGATCTATTAGTGATTCAAACTTGTAAAATTCATAACTTTTGATCCACACGTCCAAATTTTTCAAATTTTATATCATTGGAATCAGGAGATAGAATGCTATCCATTTATGCAATGTGTTTAATGTTTTTCTCCTGTAAAATTGATTGTTTTTGCAGAGACATTTATAAGCTTATTTTGAGTATAGAAATTATTTGAAAAATGATTTAGAGACTAAATAAAGTTTGTTTAGTATGTATTTGTCTTGTTTATGATTCAGTATTGTTTCACTTGCCTTGTTTCGTTTATAAAAATCATCACATAGCATTTGCATGCATTCATATATTTTGATATGTGAATATGGTGCCATTATTTTATGTGTAGATCTTGGTGCTAATAGTGATTGTGGTTGTGAAGATTGTTGCTACTCCCCAAATTACCATGGCAAGTGGTGCTTCATATATTTTTGTCCCAATATTTTTTTACCTATGCATTAGAATTATTTTGTATAGGGCTTGCATGAATATTTTGCTCAGTATCAATATGCTATGCTTGGGAAATCCTAGTAGTTGTAGAATTGTTAGAGTTTCCTCTAAGATAAGATACTTGATATTGCCATGCTTAGCCTAGCTAGTAACAACCAAAGGTGGATTATATATTCATGCTATGAGAAATATTTCTAAGTCTTTGACTTATGTTTTGCTTAATAAAACAACTAAGTGAATGGAACACCTGGGTGGAATGGAAAGAATGGTTTGTGTTGAGTGGTTACACAAGGCCCATTTATATGGTTTACCTTGTGTATCTCACTTGTGGAAAGCCACCCAGGAACAAAGGGATTTGAGATGCCAAATGTTAAGAAGCTTCTAGTGCAGCCACATGGCATTATGGGCTCTGCCTGGATCATATAGGTTGCAATAACTGAGCCATTTGGGCAGTTGGTGCTAGAGGGATGATAGGTTGGAAAACGCCCATTTGGTCTAAGGGAAGGCTCCTGAAAGGTCCAGTATTGGTGAAAATCAAGTCTTGTGGGGAAAGTGCACAACCTCTGCAGATGGAAGAATCTAAGTACTTAGCCATGTCCCTGGTATTGGACAATTTGAGCATCAATACATGGAGGCTATCAAGAATCTCCTCATCCCAATTTTCTAAGTTAATACTTGTGGTTGAACAAGGGTGAAGGTTCACCAATTTCTATTGGTGGTTCCTTGAGAAAGTTTTTGTCAAAGAAAAACTTAGTGTTTTCAACTAATAGGTAAAACCTATTTTGAGCAAAGCAAGCCTAAGCTACACTTAGCCAAATTCATGTAGTAACTAGGTGCTAATATTTTACTAAGGTATCACTTCCCAATACTATTCCAATGTATTGACCCACTGTGGCTGTAACTTGTGATGTTGCAGGTTACTCTGATGATGATTAGGGGTTATGAGTCTACAATCAACATGCTTGCCTGTGACACATGAAGATGAAGACTTCTATTTTATATTGTTAAGTTAAACTCATGTACTAGCCTATGGCTATGGAGTTGTAAAAGACTATGTTATCTCTGGAATGACGTTGTAATAATGACCTTTGTTTTTGTGTACTTCATCTTAAACTGTGGATGCTAGCAATTGATCCAGGGACTATCATTGCAATCACAGGGATCCTTACCTTTATAAGGGAGGGATCTTACAATTACACAATAGTCCTCGATGGAACCCACAGAAACAGATATATACAACAACGACTCCATGAGTCAAGAATTTAGATACACAGTACAAAGATCCAAATCACCTTGAAAACGATACAATGTCTGAGTATGGACAAGATTAAAATTGGGCTAAGATCCCTGAAGAATAACCAATGGTGTCCATAACCCTGCCCAGGCCAAGATGGAAGGGTAACCCTGCTGACAACGTCGATCTCAAAACCTGCTTAAACAAAAGGGGTTCCGACAAAGGGCAAAGGAAAAAGACAGCGGTCAGTACTCAGGCCAGTACATGGCGAGTCTTAGAATTCGGCGGTCCTCGCCTACATAGGTATGGTGGACTGAAGCGACAGCGCAACATGCACTAAACAACCTATAGAGACTCGATACAACTGCCGTCTTTCAGATAGGGATAAGACAGACTTATTAGGAACTAACCTGATACTACCACCAAACATACCCATCCTGGTATTTCCCCCTCGAGACAAAACGAGGAAGTCCTCCCAAGGAAACTCACACGGTTGGCAGTTTTATTCATTCTTTCTTTGGTGGTTATCCAACTTACTAGTCATATCAGATACAAGTCATATTATAAAAGTAAACTTTAGTTATAGTTGTCTATGATCGAGAACTGTGCTCCAAGTCGTCCATAACTGCAAACACGACTTTTCGAAAAGATTTAACCCTGCAAAGGTGCACCAAAGTTTCCACACGCACCTACACCTTTATTGTCAGATCAAGTAGGTACAAGATCATAAAACATACACCCAACAGTATGTCAACGGGGTGCTGGTGGGTGCGATCCGTGATGGATGAAGGAGTGGAGTACTGGTGGGTGCAACTTCACTTATACAAAAAAGGAAGACAACCACCAGGAATCAGGATTCTGCATGGTCACCAACTCAGTAATGCACACCACATTCTTTGACTCTGCAAGAGATGTAGCTTGGAAGACCATCATGGAGCTTGGTGATAGACTCAAGTGCAGAATTCTTAACACCCAAAATGACCTTAGGGAAGAAAAGAAGCATACCCAAGAGTTAGAGGCTACCAACCAACATTCAAGAGAGGACATCATAGACTTAGCAACGGAGTCATGTGATCAGGATCGACAGATTGCCTCTAGGGATGCCCTGTTAGCCAACTTGGCAAGTGAGATGGGATTGTAATGTACTTCGTTAGTTGGACCACCACACTTATCATTTTATTTCCAAATGTTTTGTCTAAGTTATGTTGAACCTTGGATGATTGTAATGGATTTATGTATGCCATGACTTGTGTGTTTGATTGCCAAAGATATGCATGTGATGCTTGTCTTGTGATTTATCTCTATTGATGTTGATTCTAACTTTTCTCTATATTATAAAATAGATGCCTAATGTTACTATCAGCACGGCTGAAGAGTTCAAGGGAACTCGTTTTGGCACTCGTCTTATTGAGCTCACTAGTGTGCTCAATCTTCCGCTCCCTAGCATCATGATGCTTCCCCACACCAAGTTTGAGAGGAAGTACCTTTGGGGCTTCAAAGTTACTCAGCCAGGATGCCAGACTGAGCCAGCCACGGGGGCTATCACTTTCAAGCTAATGCATGACGACAAGGAGAGAGGATTAGAGGTAGTCATGCAAGATTTGCTTGAGCGTCTATTAGGGAGGCACTCCAGGGAGCTTAGAGGTACTCACTTTTACGCCTTCGGAAGACGCGACGAGGAGGGTGAGGCTATTGAGTTCGAGGATGCTGCTAGAGAGACGGCAGAGCCGATTCGTCTGTACCTTCAGGACCTAGAGGTTCTTCTTAGGCACCTAGATACTGATAGGACCAACATCATGCTTAGCAATGACTAGCTCCAGGTGCAGCGTCATGAGAAGGACAAGCTGTTCGCGAAGCAAGACGAGATAGTCAAGGAAATGGAGGCCAAGTTTGAGAGCCAGGACAGGAAGTTCAATAGCCAAGAGAAAAGAGTCCAAGATAGGAACAAGAGGATTCGAGAGATGAATGCACAACTAGAGGCCAAGGACTTCCAGCTCGAGCATCAACATGGTGTGATTGAGAGACTTCGTTCACAGAAGAGGGCTCTTAAGGCCAAGATAGAGGCCTTGACTACCAATGTCGAGGAATACAAGACCGCTTTGGAGAATGCAGGTCTTACACTTGTTGATGAGGAGGTTGATGCGGAGGAGTAGTGATGACTACTCATCTACCTTTCGTTTGCCATGCTTATGATTATTGAGTCGCAACGACCATCCAACATGTGGATGGCTTGCTATGGTGTGTTTGCTTTTCAAACTTGTTGTTTATGTCGTTGAACTTTATGTTATTTTGTTGCTTGTTTTGGTGATTGTCTATGTGATGTATTGTGCATGTTAAGCATCTATGGGTATCTCATTCTTATCCTTATGAAAACCACAGATGCCTCCTCGACGTGCCAACCCCAACCCGAACAACAACAATGTCACCCCCGATATGCAGCAGCTGATGACAGCACAGGCACAGCTGATGCAGATGATGACCACTTTCATGCAGAATCAGAATAACAACAACAACAATAACAACAACAACAACAACAATCAGAACAATCCACCATGTTTTGACATGCTCACCAGATTCCTAAGACTGAGGCCTGCAAAGTTCTGAGGAACCACTGATCCCATGGTGGCCAATGATTGGCTACGTTCGGTGACCAAGGATTTGGTAACTATCGGCTGCACCAACGAAGAGAATGTCAGGTTTGCAGCACACCTGTTGGAGGACTAGCAGCTACTTGGTGGGATAACTTCCAGATCACCACTCCCATTGAGGATGTGACATGGGCTATCTTTGAAGATGGTTTCCGTAAAGCTCACATCTCATCCAAAGTGATGAGTTTGAAGAAGAAGGAGTTCCATAACCTGAAGCAGCGCCACCGCAGCGTAGCTGAATATATAGAGGAGTTCAACAATCTGGCGCGTTATGCACTGGATAAAGTTGATACCGATGCCAAGAGGAAAGAGAAGTTCCTCGAAGGACTGAACGATGAACTGAATTTGCAGCTATCTATTTCCTATGTCCCCACCTACCAGTCCCTTTGTGACAAGGCTACCATCTTGGAGAACAACATGAAACAAGTTGAAAGCAGAAAGAGGAAGCAGATCTCTAACAAGCATAGCTCGGGATCGTCTCACAAGCATTCCCATTATGATGATAGTGGGAGTTCCGGATCCCACAAGCATGGAAAGTACAGCAGCCACCACAACCACAACCGCCATCATGACAACAAGCATCACCGTAGTCATGATAATGACAAGTACAAGAACCACAAGGGTGGATACAAGAGCCACCACAATGGAAGTGGAAGTGGTAGTGGAAGCCAGCCTGTCAAGAATGATCTCAGTTAGGTTGAATGCTTCAAGTGTAAGAAGATGGGGCATTATGCAAATGAGTGCCCAGAAAAGAAGGTTGAAGGTGCCAACAAGCCCAACCCTTTCCAGAAGGGACAGGTGAACCACATCAATGTGGAAGATATCTATGAGGAACCTGATGCTATGGCTGGTAAGTTCAAACTCAATTCCGTTCCAGCACTTGTTCTTTTTGATACTGGCGCATCGCATTCATTCATATCAAGAGCATTTGTCGAACGAAATGAACTTCTAGTTGAAACTATTGGGTGTCCTATAAAAGTAAGTTCTCCTGGTGGAGAAATGATAGTGAAGTATAAGTTTCCCGTTAATCTGATAATCCTAAATTCCCAAGGATTGGATGTCATTTTGGGAATGTACTGGATGACTAAGTACAAGGGAGTTCTAGATTGTGCCAATCATACTGTCGCACTCACAACACCAGAAAATAAAATGATTAGATTCAAGACTAACTTTGAATCAAAAGGGAGTAAGATAAATTCTATTAAGGGGGTTAGCATAGACATTGTGCCAATTGTGAGAGAATATCCGGATGTGTTTCCGGAAGAATTGTCGGGAATGCCACTAGATAGAGATGTGGAATTTCTGATTGACTTGCTACCATGATCAGGACCAATTGCAAAGATACCTTACAAGATGTCAGTTGATGAGTTGAAAGAACTCAAGAAACAACTTGGAGAACAGTTGCGGAAAGGATTTATTCAACCAAGTTCTTCATCTTGGGGAGCACCAGTCTTGTTTGTGGAAAAGAAAGATAGCAGTCAAAGGTGATGCATAGATTATCGTTCACTCAATGAGGTGACTATCAAGAACAAATATCCTTTGCCCATAATTAATGACTTGTTTGATCAGTTAGAAGGAGCATGTGTGTTCTCAAAGATTGATCTCCGGTCAGGTTATTTTCAGCTTAAGATAAGGGAACAAGACATACCTAAGACAGCTTTCACCACTAGGTATGGATTGTATGAGTACACCGTGATGCCATTTGGTTTGACCAATGCACCATCTTACTTCATGAATATGATGAACAAGGTGTTCATGGAGTTCCTTGACAAGTTTGTTGTCGTTTTCATCGATGACATTTTGATCTACTCCAAGAGCAAAGAAGAGCATGAAAGACATTTGCGTTTGATACTTGAGAAGCTTAGAGAGCATAAGCTGTATGCCAAATTCAGCAAATGTGAATTCTGGTTGAATGAAGTTGGATTTCTTGGACACGTTGTGTCAGGAGATGGTGTAGCAGTTGATCCCGCAAAAGTGTCAGCTGTAATTGAATGGGAATCTCCTAAGTTAGTAAAGGAAATTCGTAGTTTCCTTGGATTGGCAGGATACTACAGAAGATTCATTGAGAATTTCTCCAAGGTAGCTAAGCCAATGACGGAGTTACTAAAGAAAGACAAGAAATTTGCTTGGACTCAAGGATGTGAACTCAGTTTCCAAGAGTTGAAAAAGAGACTAGTGACAGCACCAGTCCTATGTCTGCCAGATTTGGAGAAAGATTTCCATGTGTATTGTCATGCATCTCATTATGGATTAGGTGCAGTTTTAATGCAAGAAGGGAAAGTTGTGGCTTATGCCTCGAGACAACTCAAAACTCATGAGGTAAATTACCCTACTCATGATTTGGAGTTAGCCTCTGTTGTCCATGCACTCAAAACATGGAGACATTATCTTTTGGGAAAATGATGTGAAGTGTTCACAGATCACAAAAGCTTGAAGTATATCTTCACTCAAAAAGAAATCAACATGAGACAAAGAAGATGGCTAGAACTCATCAAGGACTATGACTTGAGTTTGCAATACCACCCCGGTAAAGAAAATGTTGTAGCGGATGCACTAAGCCGTAAAGTGTTTGTGAATGGCCTTACTAAGGGAGAATTACCAGATGATCTGTGTGCCCAATTTAGAGACCTTAGGTTGGAAATTGTACCTAAAGGACATCTCATGTCATTGGATGTTCAACCCACTTTGTTGGACAAAATCAAGGAAGCCCAAAAGACGGACAAGGAAATTGAAGAGATTAAGTTAAAGATTGGCAAAGGAAAAGACAAAGGATTCCATGAATACGAACAAGGTACTTTATGGTATGGAAAACGTATCTGCGTTCCGCAAGATCCGGAGCTTTGGAAACTGATTCTACAAGAAGCACACAACTTACCATATTCCATTCATCCGGGTAACACAAAAATGTACATGGATATGAAGGAAATTTTTTTGTGGAATAATCTCAAGAAGGACATCGCCGAACATATTGCTTTGTGTGATGTATGTAGTAGAGTGAAAGCGGAACATCAGAAACCAGCAGGATTGCTACAACCATTACCTATTCCTGATTGAAGTGGGACAAGATTGGCATGGACTTCATCACCGGACTGCCAAGGACCAGGTCAGGATATGATTCTATCTGGGTAGTAGTGGATCGCCTCACTAAAGTGGCTCATTTCATACCCGTGAAGACAACCTATACGAGTGCTAAGTTGGCCAAGATCTATATGAATAGGATTGTGTGTCTGCATGGAGTACCCAAGAGTATTGTGTCAGATAGGGGAACCCAATTCACTTCACATTTTTGGAGGCAACTACATGAATCATTGGGAACGAGATTGGAATTAAGTACTGCTTTTCACCCCCAGACTGATGGACAGACAGAAAGGACCAACCAGATTTTAGAAGATATGTTGAGGGCATGTGCCCTAGACTATGGAGCTAGTTGGGATGAAAGTCTGCCTTATGCAGAATTCTCTTACAATAACAGCTATCAAGCCAGTATTGAGATGGCACCATTTGAGTTTCTCTATGGGAGAAAGTGTACTACCCCATTGCTATGGAATGGTGTGGGAGAAAGAAATTTGTTCGGACCAGAACTAATCAAAGAGGCTGAAGAGAAAGTCAAGCTAGTAAAGGATAGATTGAAGATAGCACAGTCCCGACAGAAGAGCTACACAGATCCTAAGCATAGAGAAGTCACCTATGAAGTGGGTGATAGAGCTTATCTTAGAGTGTCACCACTTCGTGGAGTGAAGAGATTCGGAGTCAAAGGAAAATTGGCCCCAAGATATGTTGGACCATTCAAGATTCTGAGTCGTAAAGGAGAAGTAGCATATGAGATTGAGTTGCCAGATTCATTTTCTGCCGTTCACAATGTGTTTCATGTGAGTCAGCTAAAGAAATGCCATCCAGAGATGGAAGAGACCTCTTTGAAGGATACCATACCTTTGGAAGAGGTCCAGTTGGAAAGTGATCTCACTTATGAGGAAAAGCCTGTCAAAATTCTTGAGACTGCAGAAAGAATTACTCGGACAAAGACTATCAAATTCTGCAAAGTTCAATGGAACCATCATTCTGAAGAAGAAGCAACATGGGAAAGAGAGGATCACCTTCGGAAAGACCACCCTCACCTATTTGCTAGCCAATCCGAATATCGAGGGCGAGATTCACCTTAAGGGGGTTAGATTTGTAACATCCCAAAAATCATGATTTCCAAGTTTGCATATCGTCCATGCATTCATAATCAATTTAGGATCATTTTCATTGTCATTTCAAAAACAGAAGCATTTGAGTGTCTGTTATGTTATGTGAGCAAAACTTTGACCCAATGATACTCTCTAATATGAGATTGTTTGTTTTAAACCAAATGTATTTGATCCTATGGTTGATTGATGTATTCCAAAGCTTGGACAAAATTTCAAAACAAAATATGACTTTAAAACAATTTTTATATATTTATTAAAACATTGGTAAAGGCACTGTTTTATTTTAAAACTCCAAAGGACCAAAGCAAGTTTGGTGAAACAGCATGGTTTTATACTTAAAGATGTGCAGGTTGCACTTTATAAAAATCCAGAAAGAGTTTGAATTCAAACACATTTGAAATCATTTGAAAATGTTTCTTGGAAATTCAAATAGAAAAAGAAAAAGGTTAAAGAATAAGAAAAGGGCCGGCGCCACCCTTTTGGCTCAGTAGCCAAAATATCCCACCCGGGCCATTCCCTCCCCCCTCTCTCTCACCCGCGTCAAACCAACCCACCAGAGACTGACCAGTGGCCCCAACGCCACGTCGTCATCGTCCTCCCCAGAACCCGCGCGATGAACACGTCGTCGCCGACCGTTTCCTCCTTCACTGCCGCGTTTTCGATCGATTGATTGCCGTTGAGAGCGTGCATAATTCTCGCCCCGCTCCTGGCTACTTAATCACCTCGCCACCGCGGTCATTTCCCCCCACTTTCCTCGCTCACTCCGCCACCAGGCTGCGCGCATTCGAGCTCAAACCGCCACGGTACCGACGACCTCTGGCGACTGATTCCGGTGAGACTCAACCGCCCCTTTGCCTCTGCTTCAAACGAGTGTTACCAGCATGTTTTGGCACATCCCCTGATGCCTTTCGTTTGCTTTCTCGTGACCCAGGTCGCCATCCCCGTTCGTGCCCACAAACGTTAGTGCCGCCACCCAACTCCGACGAGAAATACTGGTAATCTTTGAGAGCCCCTTGCTTCCCCTTTGACCCAGTCGTGTTCGCCACAACCTTGCGCACCTCCTGACACATCTGTTTCGTGCTAGGGAGGTCTATATCGTCGGCAACGTCATCGTCTGCAAGAACCCGACGTCGTCCGCAAGTCCGACGAGCCCCAGCGACCTCCACAGCACGCCCCCGTCCACACCAACAAGTCGTTGAGCATCAGCGCGACCTCGCGAGTCTGGTAAACATCTCGACCAACCACAGCCCCCTCCATAACCACCGGAACACCACTGGCAGAGCCGTGCCGCTGTGCCGTCCATCCATGTTCGCGTGCTCGACAGTCGTCATATCTGAATCCAGCGCTTAGGATTAGATATGTAGCGAAGCGGTATGTTTTGATCTGGACCGTGTGTAGTTAGTTAGATCCAACGGCCTGCAAGCATGATCCAGCGCGAACCGGTACCATCCAATCAGATGCTGCCGCGTGGCTTGTTATTTGTTTTAAAAATCTGAATTAGATCTATTAGTGATTCATACTTGCAAAATTCATAACTTTTGATCCACATGTCCTAATTTTGCAAATTTTATATCATTGGAATCAGGAGATAGAATGCTATCCATTTATGCAATATGTTTAATGTTTTGCTCTTGTAAAATTGATTATTTTTGCAGAGACATTTATAAGCTTATTTTGAGTATAGAAATTATTTGAAAAATGATTTAGAGACTAAATAAAGTTTGTTTAATATGTATTTGTCTTGTTTATGATTCACTATTGTTTCACTTGCCTTTTTTGGTTTAGAAAAATCATCACATAGCATTTGCATGCATTCATATATTTTGCTTGTATATTTTGATATGTGAATATGGTGCCATTATTTTATGTGTAGATCTTGGTGCTAATAGTGATTGTGGTTGTGAAGACTGTTGCTACTCCCCAAACTACCAAGGCAAGTGATGCTTCATATATTTTTGTCCCAATATTTTTTTACCTATGCATTAGAATTGTTTTGTATAGGGCTTGCATGAATATTTTGCTAAGTATCAATATGCTATGCTTGGGAAATCCTAGTAGTTGTAGAATTGTTAGAATTTCCTCTAAGATAAGATACTTGATATTGCCATGCTTAGCCTAGCTAGTAACAACCAAGGGTGGATTATATATTCATGCTATGAGAAATATTTCTAAGTCTTTGACTTATGTTTTGCTTAATAAAACAACTAAGTGAATGAAACACCTGGGTGGAATGGAAAGAATGGTTTGTGTTGAGTGGTTACACAAGGCCCATTTCTATGGTCTACCTTGTGTATCTCACTTGTGGAAAGCCACCCAGGAGCAAAGGGATTTGAGATGCCAACTGTTAAGAAGCTTCTAGTGCAGCCACATGTCATTATGGGATCTGCCTGGATCATATAGGTTGCAATAACTTAGCCATTTGGACATTTGGTGCTAGAGGGATGATAGGTTGGAACGCGTCCATTTGGTCTAAGGGAAGGCTTCTGAAAGGTCCTGTCTTGGTGAAAATCAAGTCTTGTGGGGAAAGTGCACAACCTCTACAGATGGAAGAATCTAAGTACTTAGCCATGTCCCTGGTATTGGACAATTTGAGCATCAAGACATGGAAGCTATCAAGAATCTCCTCATCCCAATTTTCTAAGTTAAAACTTGTGGTTGAAGAAGGGTGAAGGTTCACCAATTTATATTGGTGGTTCCTTGAGAAAGTTTTTGTCAAAGAAAAACTTAGTGTTTTCAACTAATAGGTAAAACCTATTTTGATCAAAGCAAGCCTAAGCTACACTTAGCCAAATTCATGTAGTAACTAGGTGCTAATATTTTACTAAGGTATCACTTGCCAATACTATTCCAATGTATTGACCCACTGTGGCTGTAACTTGTGATGTTGCAGGTTACTTTGATGATGATTAGGGGTTATGAGTCTACACTCAACATGCTTGCCTGTGGCACATGAAGATGAAGACTTATATTTTATATTGTTAAGTTAAACTCGTGTACTAGCCTATGGCTATGGAGTTGTTAAAGACTATGTTATCTCTGGAATGACGTTGTAATAATGACCTTTGTTTCTGTGTACTTCATCTTAAATTGTGGATGCTAGCAATTGATCCAGGGACTATCATTGCAATCACAGGGATCCTTACCTTTATAAGAGAGGGATCTTACAATTACACAATAGTCCTCTATGGAACCCACCGAAACAGATATATACAACAACGACTCCATGAGTCAAGAATTCAGATACACAGTACAAAGATCCAAATCACCTTGAAAACGATACAGCATCTGAGTATGGACAATATTAATATTGGGCTAAGATCCCTGAAGAATAACCAATGGCGTCCATAACCCTGCCCAGGCCAAGCTGGAAGGGTAACCTTGCTAACGACGTTGATCTCAAAACCTTCTTAAACAAAAGGGGTTCCGACAAAGGGCAAAGGAAAAAGACAGCGGTCAGTACTCAGTCCAGTACATGGCGAGTCTTAGAATTCGGCGGTCCTCGCCTATATAGGTATGGTGGACTAAAGCGGCAGCGCAACATGCACTAAACAACCTATAGAGATTCGATACAACTGCCGGCTATCAGAGAGGGATAAGACAGACCTATTCGGAACTAACCTGATACTACCACCAATCATACCCATCCTGGTATTTCCACCTCGAGACAAAACGAGGAAGTCCTCCCAAGGAAACTCACACGGTTGGCAGTTTTATTCATTCTTTCTTTGGTGGTTATCCAACTTACTAGTCATATCAGATACAAGTCATATTATAACAGTAAACTTTAGTTATAGTTGTCTATGATCGAGAGTTGTGCTCCAAGTCGTCCATAACTGAACACAAGTTTTTGAAAAGATTTAACCCTGCAAAGGTGCACCAAAGTTTCCACACACACCTACACCTTTGTTGTCAGATCAAGTAGGTACAAGATCATAAAACATACACCCAACAGTATGTCGACGAGGTTTCAGACACTATGTTTCCCAGACCCAAAGCAAGCAGATGGGGGCCACCCCACTAAGCTACCCGTAACGAAGTCGGTCGATCTCCGAGACGAACTCAGGGTTTGCGAGAATGCCTGTAAATGACTGGGAACCTGAAAGTGTGATTGGACTTATCGATACCGCGAAATCGTGTCGCGATCCAAAATAGTACAGGCGCTCCACGCACAATAGTAAATAAAGCAATAAAGCATGGAATAAGTACATGATAGTACTAACGCTGCAAACTAGTTTGTGTCCCCTAGTATAGTACTTTGAAATCAGGTACTAAATCGATGGGGTGCCCACACACCCCACCTGTGGTTAGCGCGCTGGATCTCGGAACTGGTGTCAAGAACTCGGGTCCTAGGTGGACACAAGTGGGCGGTTAAATACCAAATATTGTCTATTACCCACCGGTGCCTCAACATTATTTACCAACTTTCATTATTAGTTATTTAACGGTAATTAAAGCCATGATCATCTCCACCATTAAGCATGTGCCAACCACCCAACAACGGTGGAACATCGACGACGCGAATCAGCACCTAAGCAATCAACTATGACTCACAAGGCCGACTGTCTATCAATCAACAGGCAATAGGAGGTGTTCAAGGAAATATATAGGCTACAAGGGATATAACTGGTGCACGGAATCTAAAGAATCGCAACACGGATAGCAATACATCAACAGAATGAAGTAAAGACTATAAAAACAAAATAGGTAGAAAGGGGAGAATGCTCGCCTAAAAACATTGCCGAAGATTCATCTGAAGATCGGGTCGACACTCACATCAACTCATCGTCCTAATCTGTGAAGAAGCAAAGCACTAGAAGAAACACCAAAAGCACTATTTAATACTACGGCAGAAGATCGGGCATGATGCATGTATGATGCATGTATGATGCATGTCATGGCAAAGATGCGATGCAAAGAGGCAATATTAAGCGGAACCGGGGTCCCAAAAATAAATTAGATGGTTCATGTTGTTTAGATATCCCGCAATTTAAATGTTGTCTTAACAAGTCGAAACATAGCATCGGTTCGCTACACAAATTTAAATGGAGTCAATATAAGACTAGAAAAGCCCGCATATGGTCTCCATATTTAATTATGAGGTGAATCGTCATAAGGCCTCCAACCCACACAATATGTATGCGAGTATGAATAATGATATGCAATAGGTATATATGTCATATTATAAAAAGAGGGGTCGTATTAGGGTCACACATGGGTTTCGGTGATCTTGGGTTTCAAGGATTCGACGGGGTTGGGCGCGCCGTCATCGGTCTTCGGACTCAGGTATCGGGGTCTTTGGGTTCATGTAGGAGGCCTTGATATTCCATCTTGGTCAATGATGGCGAACTTGGTCTCGGGTGTCGGTTTTCATGGACGGACTTAGGTAGGCATCACCACATGGTGCAAGGATTCATGGCAGATCTTGGCGGCATGAAGACGGGGTTTGCCCCAAGAGATGCTGTAGAGGACCTAGGGCAACACCCTTCGCTAAGCAACTTGAAGTTTCCAAATTGGACTTACAGATCTTGACAACAAGAAGTCCTGGCTACCCATGGTAGACTGAAGGCTCCACGAAATGGCATCACTAAAAACACCAAGGAGAAAACGGGCTTTGCACCCCCACAAACGACAGGTAGCATCAGGAACAAGTAGAACGGGCAGCGACAATAGAGGACTCATGCTAGGATCGACAAAGGCTTTGCGCACGTGGCAAGCAGACGGTAAGGAGGCGACCTTGGGGTCGGAGTAGACGTAGGTGAAGTGTGGTGATGGTGATGACCGGAAGAAGGAAGGCGGCGTCCGTATGTGAGGAGGCCAGCGGACACGAAGTAAGAAACTGTGGAGCTCTGCTGCGGTGGTCTCAGGAGGCCGAGGCCAGTTAGGGCCCACGACCGGCGGAGCTCAGGGACAGGGGAGGAGTAGTTGTGGGCTGTGAGGAAGAAGGCCGGCATCGCGAGGCAGCGCGCGCATGGTCGGCGAGACAGAGCTTCTGCATGGAGGGGCTCCTAGCGGTGGGCAACAGGGGAGGGGCGCGGTGGCAAGCAGGTGATTGCTGTAAAATATAGCCATCCACGTCCGCATTTAAACTAGATATTATTCATATATTTGATGAAATATCTCTCTAAAACCTACCACTAATGCCTAATGATTATAGGGATATGCAATCCTTTCTTTCTATTTTTGCTTGTGCAAATAATGATGTATTATGATGGGAATCACTACATAAATGCCAAAGATACGAGATTTCCAACACGCCAAAGAAACCAAGAGCCGTGAGGAGGCTACTGCAAGCTTAACAACCAACTATACATCCCACCGCCGTATAGTTGCTTCCATATAGTTTGCACCGAACTCCTTAGGTCAAACAGAACAACTTTCGTGAAGGGACCCCTATATAAAGAGGCTTCAATCGACGATAAATAGCCCCTACTCCACAACATTGCTTCTTTCACCCTAAACTCTCCCTGCCGCCACGCCGGAGGAATAGTTCTAGATCTAAACTTCTAAACACTTCTCCACCACCATAGCCATCTTCCACCACTTGTAATATTAGATCTCATCTCCAATTGGCGACATTGTAAGACTATTTTCTATCAACTCTATGATCTCTATTACAATGTTTATGATTGTCGATTTCATCCCTATGTGTGAGTAATTCTCCTTGGGCTAAGGGCTTTGGCCTAGCCAAGTAGCTTTTCTGCATGTTATTTATCATAGATGGGATCATGTATTAGTTTGTATGACATGATGATTGTAGTACCCTCTCTTGCCTCAATCTAAAGACTTTTCAGGTACCCAAGACCCCGAGGATTGATCCAGGTAAAGGGAGTGTGAGTAACGACTGATCTGTAGGATAGGAATCCAGTGACAGAAAGGGTAGTACGGCTATATGTGAGGAACCCCAGTGGAAGATCCTCGGTATGCCTCATAGCCTTGATGTCATGCATATAACGAAGAACATGTGCGAGAGCTTGCTTGCCACTCTCTTCAACATGCCGGACATGACCAAAGACAGGGCGAAAGCAAGACATGACCTGATGGACATGAATATCAGAGAAGAGCTTCACCCTCCTCCTTCAGCTAGGGTTGAGGAGACGGACAATCGCAAGCGCAAAAGGGCGGGGAAGCATCCAGTTGAGGAGGAATCGGAAGATCCTAAGGGGAAAAGGGCTAAGTAGAGCGAAACTACGTGCACCTCCCACTTCACTCTAAATCCTAACGAGCTCAAACAAATCTTCAATTGCCTCCTAGGATTCAAATTTCCCTTAGGATATGCGGGGCTAATACGCCGATGGCTGTCCCCGACAAAAAGAATCTTCAGCGAGATGAAGTCACATGACTGTCACATTATGATGAGCATATACTTCCGGTTGCAATCCGAGGGATAATAGATCCACACGTTGTTGGAGATATGCCCAAGAGGCAATAATAAAGTGGTTATTAATATATCTTTGTGTTTTTGATAAATGTTTACATCCCATGCTATAATTGTATTAATAGGAAAGATTAATACTTGTGTGTCTTCTAAACATAAAAGACTCCATAGTAAGCCTCTTGTTTATTAATAGATGATCATGGTTTCTTGGTCATGGACATTGGATGTTATTAATAACAAGATCATATCATTAAGAGAATGATGTGATGGACACACATACAAAGTGTAGACCCCACCTTTGTAAAGGTAAAGGTCCCTGTGATTGCAATGCTAGTCTCTGGATCAAATGCTAGCATCCACAGTTTAAGATGAAGTACACAGAAACAAAGGTCATTATTACATCGTCATTCCAGAGATAACATAGTATTTTACAACTCCATAGCCAAAGGCTAGAGCAAGAGTTTAACTTTAAAAAAATAGAATAAAGTCTTCATCTTCATTTTCCACAGGAAAACATGTTGAGTGTAGACTCACAACCCTAATCCTCATCAGAGTAACCTGCAACATCACAATTTACAGCCACAGTGGGTCAATACATTGGAATAGTATTGGCAAGTGATACCTTAGTATAATAATAGTTTCTAACTTCTATATGAATTTGGCTAAGTGTAGCTTAGGCTTGCTTTGCCCAAAATAGGTTTTTCCTATCAGTTGAAAACACTAAGTTTTTGTTTGACAAAAACTCCCACGGAACCACCAATAGACATTGATGAACCTTTTACCCTTGTTCAACCACAAGTTTTTAACTTAGAAATTGGGATGAGGATATCCTTGATAGCTTCAGTGTCTTGATGCTCAAATTGTCCATTGCCGGGGACACGGCTAAGTACTTAGATTTATACTTCTCGAGAGGTGGTGCACTTTCCCCACAAGACTTGACATTCATCAAGATGAGACCTTTCAGAAGCCTTCCCTTAGACCAAATGGACGTGTTCCAACCTATCACCCTACCACCAACTATCCAAATGGTTAAGTTATTGCAACCTATATGATCAAGGCAGAGCCCATATGCCATGTGGTTGCACTAGAAGCTTCTAAACACTAAGTATCTCAAATCCCTTTGTTCCTGGATGGCTTTCCACAAGTGTGATACACAAGGTAAACCATATACATGGGCCTTGTGTATCCACTCAACACAAACCACCATACCATTCCACCCAGGTGATTCATTCACTTCGTTGTTTTTATTAGAAAAAAACATAAGTCAAAGACTTAGCAAAATATTTCCATAGCATGAATATATTCCACCCTTGTTTGCTACTAGCTAGGCTAAGCATGATAATATAGCAAGTATACTAACTTAGAGAAAATTTCTAACAAGTCTACAACTACTAGGATTTCCCAAGCTTAGCATATATATATTTAGTAAAAATATCATGCAAGCCCTATACAAAATATCACTAATGCATAGTCAAAATATTGGGACAAAAATATGAATCACCACTTTCCTTGATAGTTGGGGGAGTAGCAACAATCCTCACAATCACAATCACCACTAGCACCAAAATCTACACATAAAATGATAGCACCAAATTCATATTTCAAATAATCAAGCAAAATATATGAATTCATGCAAATTCCATGTGATCATTTTTCTCAAACAAAACAAGACAAGTAAACAGTACTAAACACTAAAATAAACATTTATACACTAAATAAACTTAATTTGGCTTTAAAAACATTTTCTAAATAATTTTTATACACCAAATAAGCCTACAAATGTCTCTGCATAAAATTATATTTTAACAGAAGCAATTCACAAAACCAAGCCTGTATATGTGTAGGATTTAATTTTGTGATTCCATTGATATAATATTTGTATTTTTTGGATAAACAGAACAAAAGTTATTGAATTTACAAGTTTAATCATCTAATTAAATCAAATCTGAATTTTAAAAGAAAAACCCAGACACGAGGCGGCCTCTGATTGGACGGTACCGTTTGCGCGCGGATCACGCACGCGCACCGTTAGATCTAAGTGAGATCTAGTGGCTCAGATCTTCCCGTACCCCTTTGGGCTAGCGTCTAATCTAGACCACTGGATCAAGATCCAGTGGATCAAATCGCCCCTACCCTAAATAGGCGGTGCTCATGGCCACAGCGGCGGCGACGGCTCTGCCGATGATGCATCAGCGAAGCTAGGGGTAGGAGAGGGGGTGTAGGCACTTATCGAGGTCACGGGGACGTGGGGATGCTCAACGTTGATGCGGCCGGGGCGGGGGCATGCTGTAGCGGTGGCTAGGGCTCGTCAGAGTTGCTAGAAGCGTCGGGCACGCGATGGTGGAGACGTTGGCGATGCTCTGGATCGCCCTAGCACAAACCAGGAGCATCAGGAGGTGCACAGGGTCTAGGCGGACACGACAGGGAAAGGAAGAAGGTAAGGGGCGCTCGGAGATTACCAGGATTTCTCGCCGGAGTCAAGCAGAGCTTCGGTCGTTCAAGGGGCTCGACGGAGGCGACGTCCTGGGGCATTATAGAGCAAACAGAAGGGGTGTGAAGATGCGTAAACATTAGGCGAACAAGCTCATATGAACGAGGGGAAAAGGGGGGCACGGTGCTCACCGGAATACGTCGCCGGAGCTGGTTGGGACAGTGGCGGTGTGAGTGGAATTGCGGGCAACCTGGTGGCGGAGAGAGAGCGCTGAGTGAGGGGAAAGGAGCGGAGTGGGTAGGGTGTTAAGTAGAGGGGATCGGGGGAAAGAATTGATCGCCGAATCAATGCAATTACGCGTGGCAGTGATGGGGATAAACGGCAGCGGCGAGCTGGTCGTCGGTGCTGATTGAGGAAGAAGGGGGTGACGTGGCTATGGGCCCAGTTGTCAGTGGGTGGGTACAGTGAGCGCGGGTAAGAAACAGAGGTTGAGCGAGGGATGGTTCTCCTGGGTGGGCTGGTGTTTGGGCCATTTCTGCTGTTAGGCTGGAATGGTGGCGCTGGCCCTTTTCCATTTCTTTTCTCCTTTTCTATTTCTTATTTGATTTTCTGTATCCAATTTCAAATGATTTTCAAATGAGTTTAAATTCAAACCACTTCTGGATTTTTGTAGAGTGATCCATGCACATATTTGTGTATAAACACTGCTATTTACTCAAAAATACTTTGGCCCATTGAAAATAAAATCAAACCATGCCCTATTTAAATATATATAATAGGCATATAAATGGTTTTAATTTAGATTCTTGTTTTGAAAACTTTGTGCAAGCTTTGAAATCATCCTTTAAAATTTTCTGGTTAAATTAAAGTATTCTCATATTTTGGAAGTAGAAATAAAGCCATTTACTTTCTTACATGAAATAATAGGCAAAACAAATGGCTTCTTATTTGAAACCTTGTTTGAAAATAACCCAAATGCATAAGGATTCATGAATGATATGCAACTTTATAAACCATGATTTTGGGATGTTACAAATCTAACCCCCTTAAGGTGAATCGCGCCCTTGAGATTCGTATTGGCTAGCAAATAGGTGAGGGTGATCTTTCCGAAGGTCATCTTCTCTTTCCCAAGTGGCTTCCTCTTCGGAATGGTGGTTCCACTAAACTTTGCAAAACTTGATAGTCTTAGTCCGAGTAACTCTTTCTGCAGTCTCAAGTATCTTGATGGGTTTCTCTTCATAAGTGAGATCACTTTCCAACTAGACCTCTTCCAAAGGTATAGTATCCTTCAAAGAAGTCTCTTCCATCTCCGGATGGCATTTCTTCAGCTAACTCACGTGAAACACATTGTGAACTACAGAAAATAATTCAGGAAACTCAATCTCGTAAGCCACTTCTCCTTTGCGACTCAGAATCTTGAATGGTCCAACATACTTCGTTCCAATTTTCCTTTGACTCCAAATCTCTTCACTCCTCGTAGTGGTGAGACTCTAAGATAAGCTCTATCACCCACCTCACAGGTGACTTCTCTATGTTTTGGATCTGTGTAGCTCTTCTGTCGGGACTGTGCTATCTTTAATCTGTCTTTTACCAACTTGACTTTCTCTTCAGCTTCCTTGATTAGCTTTGGTTAGAAAAAATTTATTTCTCCAACACCATTCCATAGCAATGGTGTAGTACACTTTCTTCCATAGAGAAATTCAAACGGTTCCATCTCAATACTGGCTTGATAGCTATTATTATAAGAGAATTCTGCGTAAGGTAGACTTTCATCCCAACTAGCACCATAATCTAGGGCACAGGCCCTCAACATATCCTTTAGAATCTGGTTGGTCCTTTCTGTCTGTCCATCAGTCTAGGGATGAAAAGCAGTGCTGAATTCTAATCTCGTCCCCAATGACTCATGTAGTTGCCTCCAAAAATGGTAAGTGAATTGAGTTTCCCTATCCGACACAATACTCTTGGGGACTCCATGCAGGCACACAATTCTATTCATATATATCTTGGCTAACTTAGCACTGGTATAGGTTGTCTTCACTGGTATGAAATGAGCCACTTTAGTTAGGCGATCTACCACGACCCAATTAGAATCATATCCTGATCTAGTCCTTGGTAGTCCGGTAATGAAATCCATGCCAATCTTTTCCCACTTCCAATCAAGAATAGGTAGTGGTTGTAACAATCCTGCTGGCTTCTGATGTTCTGCTTTCACTCTGCTACATACATCACACAAGGCAATATGTTCTGTGATGTCCTTCTTGAGATTGTTCCACCAAAATCTTTCCTTCATATCCATGTACATTTTGGTATTACCTGGATGAATGGAATATGGTGAGTTGTGTTCTTCTTGTAGAATCACTTTCCAAAGTTCTGGATCTTGCGGAATGCAGATACGTTTTCCATACCATAAAGTACCCTGTTCGTCTTCATGGAATCCTTTGGCTTTCCCTTTGCTAATTTCTCCCTTCATCTCTTCAATTTCTTTGTCTATCTTTTGAGCTTCCCTGATCCTTTCCAACAATGCGGCTTGAACATCCAATGACATGAGATGTCCTTCAGGCACTATCTCCAATCTGAGATCTTTGAATTGGGCACACAGATCATCTGGAAACTCTCCCTTAGTGAGGACGTTGACATAAACCTCACGGATTAATGCATCTGCTACAACATTTGCTTTACCGGGGTGGTATTGCAAACTCAAGTCATAGTCCTTGATGAGTTCCATCCATCTTCTTTGTCTCATATTGATTTCTTTTTGAGTGAAGATATACTTCAAACTTTTGTGATCTGTGAACACCTCACATCGCTTTCCCAAAATATAATGTCTCCATGTTTTGAGTGCATGGACAACAGAGGCTAACTCCAAATCATGAGTAGGATAATTCACTTCATGAGTTTTGAGTTGTCTCGAGGCGTAAGCCACAACTTTCCTTTCTTCCATCAAAAATGCACCTAGTCCTTGGTGGGATGCATCACAATATACATGGAAATCTTTCTCCAAAACTGGAAGACATAAGACTGGTGCTGTCACTAGTCTCTTCTTCAACTCTTGGAAACTGAGTTCACATACTTCAGTCCAATCAAATTTCTTGTCTTTCTTAAGTAACTCCGTCATTGGCTTAGCTACCTTTGAGAAATTCTCAATGAACCTTCTATAGTATCCTACCAAGACAAGGAAACTACGTATTTATTTCACTAACTTAGGAGATTCCCAGTCAGTTACAGCTAACACTTTTGCGGGATCAACTGCTACACCATCTCCTGACACAATATGTCCGAGAAATCCGACTTCATTTAGCCAAAATTCACACTTGCTGAATTTGGCATACAACTTATGCTCCCTAAGTTTCTCAAGTATCAAACGCAAATGCTCTTCATGCTCCTCTTTGCTCTTGGAGTAGATCAAAATGGCATCGATGAATACGATAACAAACTTATCAAGAAATTCCATGAAAACTTTGTTCATCATATTCATGAAGTAGGTTGGTGCATTTGTCAAACCAAATGGCATCACGGTGTACTCATACAATCCATACCTAGTGGTGAAAGCAGTCTTAGGTATGTCTTGTTCCCTTATCTTTAGCTGAAAGTAGCCTGATCGGAGATCAATCTTTGAGAACACTCGGGCTCCTTCTAACTGATCAAACAAATCATTGATTCTTGGCAAGGGGTATTTGTTTTTGATAGTTACCTCATTGAGTGAACGGTAATCTATGCATAACCTTTGACTTCTTTCCTTCTTCTCAACAAACAAAACCGGTGCACCCCAAGATGAAGAACTTGGTTGAATAAATCCTTCCTGTAACTGTTCCCCAAGTTGTTTCTTGAGTTCCTTCAACTCATCAACTGACATCTTGTAAGGTCTCTTTGCTATTGGTCCAGATCCTGGCAGCAAGTCTATCAGAAACTCAACATCTCTATATGGTGGAATTCAAGGTAATTCCTCCGGAAACACATCCGGGTACTCTCTCACAATTAGCACACTGTCTATGCTAACCCCCTTAAGAGAATTTAGCTTACTCCCTTTTGATTCAAAGTTAGACTTGAATCTAATCCTTTTATTATCCAGGGTTGTGAGTGTGACAGTACGATTGGGACAATCTAGTACTCCTTCATACTTGGTCATCCAATCCATTCCCAGAATGACATCCAGACATTGAGAATCTAGGATTATCAAACTAACTGGAAACTTATACTTCCCAAATTCTATCACTAGATCGTGACATCCTGAGTTCACTATCATTTCTCCACCAGGAGAACTTACTTTTATAGGACATCCAATAGTTTCAACTGGAAGTACATTTCTATCAACAAATTCTCTTGATATGAATGAATGTGATGCGCCAGTATTAAAAAGAACAAGTGCTAGAACAGAATTGAGTTTGAACTTACTAGCCACAGCATTAGATTCTTCATATATCTCTTCCACATTGATGTGGTTCACTTGTCCCTTTTGGAAGGGATTAGGCTTGTTGGCACCTTCAACTTTATTTTCTGGGCACTCATTAGCATAGGTGCCCCATCTTCTTACACTTGAAGCATTCAACCTGACTGAGATCTTTCTTTATAGGTTGACTTCCACTTCCACTCCCACTGTGGTGGCTCTTGTGTCCACTCTTGTGGTTCTTATATTTGTCATTGTCATGACTGCGATGATGCTTGTTGTAATGGTGAGGGTTGTGGTTGTGGTGGTTGTTATACTTCCCATGTTTGTGGGATCCAGAACTCTCACTATCATCATGATGGGAACGCTTGTGAGACGATCCCGAGCTGTGCTTATCAAAGTTGTGTTTCCTCTTTCTTCCCTCAACCTATTTCATCTTGTTTTCCAAGATGGTAGCCTTGTCACAAAGGGATTGGTAAGTAGGGACATAGGCAACCGACAGCTGCAGGTTCAACTCATCATTAAGTCCCTCGAAGAATTTGTCCTTCCTCTTAGCATCAGTATCAACTTCATCCGGTGCATAGCGTGCCAGATTGTTGAATTCCTCAATGTACTCTGCCACACTGCGGTGACGCTGCTTAAGATTGTGGAACTCCTTTTTCTTCAAATTCATCACTCTAGATGAGATGTGAGATGTACGGAATCCATCCTCAAAGATATTCCAAGCCACATCCTCAAGGGGAGTGGTGATCTGAAAGTTATCCCACCAGGTTGCCGCTGGCCCTTCAAGCATATGTGCTACGAATCCGACCTTTTCTTCGTTGGTGCAGCCAACAGTCTCTAAATCCTTGTTCACTGAACGTAACCAGTCATTGGCTACCATTGGATCAGTGGTTCCTGAGAACTTTGCAGGCCTTAGTCTCAAAAATCTGGTGAGCATGTCAAATCCTAGCGGATTATTCTGATTGTTGTTGTTGTTGTTGTTGTTGTTGTTGTTGTTGTTGTTGTTGTTGTTGTTGTTGTTATTGTTGTTCTGGTTATGGTTCTGCATGAACTGTGTCATCATCGGCATCAGTTGAGCTTGTGTTGTCATCAACTACTGCATCTCGGGAGTGACGTTGTTGTTTTGGTTGGGGTTGGCATGACGGGGAGGCATCTATGGTTTCAATAAGTATAAGAATGAGTTACCCATAGATGCTTAGCATGCACAATACATCACATAGAAACAATCACAATAACCAGCTCAAAATATACTAAAATTTGAACGACATAACAACAAGTTTTGAAAATGCAAACACACCATAGCAAGCCATCCACATGTTGGATGGTCATTGTGACTTAATAATTAAAGTATGATAGATGAAAGATAATCGAGTAGTCTACACTACTCCTCCATGTAGACCTCTACGTCAACAAGATCAAGACCTGCATTCTCCATGGCGGCCTTGTACTCCTCAACACTAGTGGTCAAGGCCTCAATCTTGGCCCTGAGGGCCCTCTTCTATGAGAGAATCCTCTCGATCACTCCCTGCTGGTGTTCAAGCTCGAAGTCCTTGGCCTCTAATTCATCCTTCATCTCCCTAATCTTCTTGTTCCTGTCTTGGACTCTTTTCTCCTAGCTCTTGAATTTCTTGTCCTGGCTTTCAAACCTGGCCTCCATCTCTTTGACAATCTCGTCTTGCTCCGCGAAGAGCTTGTCCTTCTCCCGTAGCTGAACCTGGAGCTCGTCATTGTTAAGCATGATGTTGGTCCTATCTGTGTCAAGGTGTCTAATAAGACCCTCTAGGTCCTGAAGGTACAGACGAATCGGCTCCATCGTCTCTCTAGTAGCATCATCGTACTCTATAGCCTCACCCTCCTCGTTGAGTCTCCCGAACGGGTGAAAGTAAAGACCTCTAAGCTCGGTGGATGTCGTGGTATTGCCGACGAGTACGCCATGGAGGGGTCCTCACAGTGCTTGTTTAGAGACATGCGGTAAGGCGGACGGTTGACGGGTACGAGGTAACACAGCTTACCCAGGTTCAGATCCCACGACGGTGGCGGAATCCTACTCCTGCTATAAATCACTATAATGGCAATACGTCGAGTTACAGAGATAGGTTCGCTGTGCGAGGTTTTCTGAGATTGTCTATGAACGTGCCCTAAAGGCTCCCATAGGCCCGACTTATATAGTCACCAGGTCCTAGGGTTACAGGGAAAAGTCCTAGCCGGACAGGTCACAGAGTCCTACACCGTCTATTACTAGTCTTGTGTATCTTGCACTCCAAGGCTCCGGGTACGCTGGTGACTCCATCGTAGCCTTCCTTTATCCGGCATGGGCCTCCCTTCTGGATCCACCTAACTGGGCCGCCCAGCAGGCCATAGGCCATGCTACCGACTATGGGCCACCCGGGTTAGTCGGATAAGAGACATGCTATAAGGATACCCATATAGTATATCCCCAATAGTAGCCCCTGGAGAACTCTGAGATCTTGCGCCGTCTTGCCTCTTCACATAGAATGCTCCGTCTAGATGGATGTCGGCAGATCGTCAAGCAACATCTTGTAGTACTCCCAAAGAACCCTGCAAGGTTTTCTCCGTCTTCGAATGGTAAGCCGGAGAAATGCTGAATCTTCCATCGTACTCTTCCGTAGTCGGATTAAATCCGTCCATGCTGGAATCTTTGATGCGACGTCTCATCTACCTGTGTCAGCTAGGACGACGTAGGCTTAGGTCAGCGATGCCTCGTAACTCACACATGCAGAGAACGCAATCATATATGATTTTCCCGCGCGAGCAATACGAACCGTTGGCGGCGGCGGTTGGAGACGTGGCGAAATTACTGCACACGTTCACGAACACGTCGTCTACGCGGCAACCGTCCGATTAGCTGCACGAATCTTGACGCAGAGCATGATAAATAGTAACCATGGGACACTTTCCACTTTTTATCGCATTCCTCTCGCGTCATCATCTTCTTCCTCCAGCCGCACGCCTCCTCGAGCTCTCCGCGAGAAACCTCGAAAACCCTAGCCTCCCTCTGCGTCAGTCGCATCCTTCCAACACTCCATGGCCAGTAGCAGCTCCTCCCCATCGATGGCGGCGTCGAGCAAAGCCGCGGCGAAGCCGGAGAGCTCCGTCGTCGTGCCCCCTAAGGGCCTGGTCATCCCCGCATCGGCGGTGATCGAAACCACCGACGGCGACCATAATCTGGCGGCGCTGGAGCCACTGGAAGAAGAGCCAGACTCGCATAAGGGTGACTGGCGCGGCTCGGACATCACCGACCGCGACATCCAAGAGATGGTCGCCGAAGGCTACCTCCCCGCGACGGAGGGGCTCGCCTGGCGGGCGGCGCCTGCCGGTGAGGTGACACCTTCTCCCCAAGCCGGAGAAAAGGTGTACCTCAAGGCTCAACTGGTACGCGGCGTTTCCCTGCCCATCTCCCACTTCTTCCTCTCCGTCTTGAACCACTACAAGGTCCAACCCCATAACCTCTCCCCCAATAGCATCTTAGTTCTTAGCAAATTCGCGGCACTTTGGGAGGGTTACCTAGGGATTAGGCCTAGGTTATACTTGTTCGTGTACTTCTTCACCGTCAAACATGAAGCCGGACATAGTAGGGAGGAGATTAGGAACTGCGGCACCATAAGCTTCAAGATTCGACCTGGCCGGCGGTTCCCCGACATCGTCGGCCACGAGTCCTGCAAAAACTGGCAGCGGACGTACTTCTACGGCCCCGACATTCCTTTGGCGGGCCGAGAAGTAATGTACCCAGACTTCGCGGATGGAGCCGCCGCTGAAGTTTCCACATGGAGGTCCCATGCCTCCCTTCCCTCCGACCTTGACGCTTCTCGCGCAATAAGGCAGATCGAATGGTTCATAGAGACGGGTTTGACCGGCTTGGACCTGGCCATGTGCTGGTTCATCAGGCGAATCCAACCTCTGCAGCACCGCGCGAAGTTCATGCACGAGTATACGAGTGATCGAAGGGATACCCTCCGGATCTCCATGGATAACTTCTCGAGCGACTCTGTCAAGCTCCGCCTGAAGGAAATCGTCAAGGTGAAGGATAAGAAGCATGGCTTCACCATCACCTACGACATGTTCGTAGACGGCAAGTGCCCAAAGGTAGATATGTATTTTTTGTGTATGACATATGCTCCAGTTTCTCCGTCTTGCCATCACCATCTCATCTAACACGGTAATTTCTTACTTAACAGCTTAGCAATCTAGATGAGGACAACCTGGCTGCCCAAATATATGATCCAAAGATGAAGGAAGTCACGGTCGTGTCCGACGACGATGTCCCATTGGCGCGAAAGCGGAAGAGCTCCACCTCTGATGCTGCTGACGGAGGCAAGAAAAAGAAGATGGAGGGTGGAGCCTCCAAGAAGACTATCGCCGCCCTGGAGGCGGGAAAGAGAAAAGCCACCGGGATGTTTGCCAAAGCACCCCCCTAGTGTAAGCTTCTCATTCTCCGACATTGTCTATCTGTCTGTTTTGTTTCTGTACTTATGCACTTTGCACGTTTCAGGAAGAAAGCCACAACCAGCCTCAAGAAGACCTCCAAGACTTTGGGGGCTTCTAGAAATATCAAGGATATGCTGCATCGCGACTCCTTCCCCGCCATCGCCCCTTCTACTCCTGCCGTCAAGCCTTCCTCTGCCCCGACAAGTTCTCAAGCCCAGGAGGCACCAGGCCCTTCCGCCATGGAAGTGGATTCTGGCGCCTCTACCGAACTCGCTGTTGTCGGCGAACAGGCTACGCAAGAGAGCACTGCTCTACAAATGGCTGAAGCTCCGGCTAAGGATGCCATCGGTAGCGGCAAGGCGGTAGTGGGAACTGGTATCTCTGCCGAAGGCGGCGCCCCTGCTCCCCAGAAGCCCTTCGAGTTCCCGAAGATAGTTTACCCGGCGCTCACGCCGAGTAACACAACTCTGGTTCCTGGAGGAGTGTCGTCGTCTCCGACGTGCGGTATTGAGGAGCTTCTTCGACAAGCGGATATCTTGCAAGGAAATAGCATTTCCTTTGGCAAGATGCTAGCCGAAAGCGCTACAAACCTCAAGATTATTGCACTTGTAAGTTTTACTTTACCTTTTGCATTTCATATGAGTATCCCACTGTAGCCCCCGAGGATGTTGACGTAAAACCATGGGTTTTGCATCTATATGCTCTAAGATTGACTAAGTTAGAAAGAACTCTCACTGTAGCCCCCCAAGTATTTAGATGGAAGAAACTATTCCGAATAGATGCTTTAAGAGTAGCATACGCAGTGTTTATAATTTTCAATACTGTAGCCCCCAAGCCTCTAGTTGTAACTGAATCAGTTCCGACTAGATGCTCAAAGAAAAACTAATCATTTTCCGAGTTAAAACTTTATACTGTAGCCCCCAAGCTTATAATCGAGAACTGAAGTATCTCCGACTAGATGCTTAAAGAAAAGCTAAGCATATTGCTAAGTTGAAAAACTCTCACTGTAGCCCACGAGCGCTTAGATGGAAAGTTTCCGACTAGGTGCTCCAAGCAGACTAAACAACAGTTTAACCTTTTCCTTTTTTCCACAGAATGAGAATGCTCGGAGGGGCATGGCCAATGACAAGTACCAAAAGATGCGCGCAGATCTTGAAGCCAAAAAGGGTAAAACTGCCATCTTGAAGGAACGGATCATCAAAAACAAGAGTCTGTTTTCTTTTTTGCGTATTCTGTCTTGGTTTTATGCCTTCATTCTCCGAGTACTCACTATGTACTTTGTTTTCTCCGACTTTGCAGAACATGTCGCCAAGGCCAAGTATATTGTCGAGCAGTCCAAGCACATCCAGCAGCTGGACAGCGAGAACAGAATCCTTAAGAAGGTGAGGGAAGAGATGCTGAAGATGCACGAGGATTCCATGAAAGCCCTGCAGGATTCCGCCTCCGCGGAAATCAATCGCTTGAAGGAGGAGCTTGCGATCTTAAAAGATCAGAAGCAAGCTGCTGATGAGCAAAACCAACGCCACAGCGAGGCGTTTAAGCTCCTCCAACAAGAGAAGGAATCCTTGGCGGACACCCTCTGGCAGGCCAAGGCCAGCATCTTTAGTAAGTTTCCTCCTCCTTGTATTTCCGTAGTCTGGATACTTAGAGTTTATTGAACTCATGCGCTCATTGTTGGAATTTTCAGCTCCTATGGGTTTAACCCGCTCGCCTCCTTCGGACAAGGAATGCATGGTTCTTGCCGGCAACTTTATCAAGACCTCCATCACCCAAGCCAAGGAGATTGCCAAGCCCCTTCAGATATATATCAAGGCCTCGGACTCCATGACGAAGTACTCGGAGATTCTGCGCCGAGCCCCCGAGCGTGTTACGAGCTGGAAAACTTCATGTGCATGGGCTGGCGCAAGGATGGCGCTCTCAATGGTGAAGGCACACTACGAAGATGCCGACATCGACACGGTGACCTCTGCTATCCCCGACGTTGATGATGACGGCAAAGAGATTGATCACAAAGCCATCTTGTCATCACACGTGGGTTATGACACCAGAGTTGCCGAGTTGGTGGACATCGATGTCTTCGTGACCATGAACACCATCGATAGCGTCAACCAAGATTCTTCCGAGTCTCATCATAGCGCCAACGTTGAGGGTGATTCTCCGGCTGGGGACGATGCTGCTTCCAAGTCTCTTGCGCCCAAAGAGTGAAAAACACTATGTAATATTTGTTTTGCCTTTGGTGTATGCGCGGAAAAAACTTGATGATGTAACTTAAGGCGGAAAAAATGGTTGTTATTTCCTGCCACTTAAGAACTTAGTTCCCAGCATGTATATATTTTTAAGCAAGTGCTGGCTTATCCATTACTTTGGTTCGTATGCTTGACCTTTCGTGAGTCGGAAGACTCGTTGTTGGAACCATGCGCCTAGGTGATGATGCCCAATGGCACCGTCAATAACCTGAGCACAAAATCGCCGATAATAAGTGCCAAAAGTCACTACTCCAGAATCCACATAAAAACGACAAAGAACGTGTAGACCAGAAAACTTAAGCTAACGCCCATAGACGGAATTTTCACAAGTGCAAACGCAAAACTTGTACATAAAGGTTTTACATGATCCAAAAATGAACACTAAAGGAGGTAAAAGACTCAGAAATATGAGTGAACAAAAGAGCTTTATTTCATTCATCATGTAAGAGATACACAATTAGATAAAAAATGCTAAGTGTAAAAAGGACGTAGCTGTGCTATGTTCCATGGCCGATCAAGCTCCGGGTAGTCATCATCCGGGTCACGTCTCTTACGCTTATGATCCTCGTTGGGTCTGTCCTTTAGTTCACGATTGTCAACAAGGTAGTAAGACCCATTGAGCAGCGCCTTGCTTATGATGAACGGTCCTTCCCATGGCGGGGACAATTTGTGTGACTTCTTCTGCTTAAGTCGGACCACCAAATCCCCCTCTTTAAACGAGCGATCCGAACGCGGCGACTATGGTAGCCGCGTAGCTTCTGCTGGTAGATGGCGGATCTTTGTCATGCCAAAACGCGCTCTTCCTCGAGAAGGTCCACATCTAGGCATCTGGATTCTTTAGCATCATCCTCGTCGTAGGCGGCAACTCGTGGTGCATCATGGAGGATGTCGGAGGGCAGGATGGCTTCTACTCCATATACCATGAAGTAAGTGGTGTCGGCGGTAGATCTGTTGGGTGTAGTTCGTAAACTCCACAGCACAGATGGCAATTCTTCCGCCCAGGCTCCAGCTGCTCTATGTAGCGGTGCCTCGAGACGTGGCTTGATTCCCTGCAGAATTAATCCACTGGCTCGCTCAACTTGACTGTTGGATTGTGGGTGTGCCACAGATGCAAGGTCAAGTCGGATGCCTTTCTCCCAGCAAAATGCCTCCGCTTCTCCGAGTGATAAATTGCTGCCATTGTCGGTGATAATGCTATGTGGGAGACCAAATCTCACCACTAGATCTCGGACGAACCTGAGGGCAGTTACCCCATCAAGCTTTCTAATGGGTTTAGCTTCTATCCATTTAGTGAATTTATCAACTGCTACAAGCAGATGCGTAAACCCATAAGGTGCCGTCTGTAACGGTCCCACCATGTCTAGCCCCCAGACTGCAAATGGCCAAGTTATTGGTATTTTTCATAGTTCTTCAGCAGGAACATGTGGTTGTCAGGCATAATACTGGCATCCCATGCATGTCTCAACCAGCTTGTCGGCGTCCGCCTTCGCGGTTAGCCAGTAGAATCCTTGCTGGAAGGCTTTCGCGACCAACGATCGAGGAGAGGCGTGGTGCCCGCAATCTCCGAGATGGATATCGCGTAGGATTTCCATACCTTCTAGCTAGGAAACACATTTTAGGTATACACCAGTAGTGCTCCTTTTGTAGAGTTGCCCATTGATTATGGTATAACCCTTTGCTTGTCGTACTATTTGTCGTCTTTCGACTTCGTCTTCGGGCAAAATTCCGTGTTCGAGTGTAGAGGGAGTGTCCCAACCTTTAAAACAATATAAGGTGGAGTCCCCTGTGTTTACAATGCTAGTCTCTGGATCAACAGCTAGCATCCACAGTTGAGATGTAATATCAAGAAACAAAGGTCATAATATAACTTTATAACCAGGAATAACATAATTTTATTACATCATACATAGCTCATTTGGCTATTACATTACATTGCAGCGGAATAACTAAAATCATGGGGTCCTTCATCTTCAAAGTGCCACAGGCAAATGTTGGTTGTAGACTTTGTAATCCTAATCAATCAATCTTCACTAAAATCAATCAAACCTGCAACATTACAAGTTACAGCCACAAGGGTCAATACATTTGAATTGTATTGGCAAGTTTCACTACTATGTAGAATATAAGTGGATTCTATCATTACATGCATATTTGGCTAAGTAGAGTTTTAGGCTCATTTGCATAAAGCAATAATTTATCCTATCTTTTCAAAATGGTTTTGGTCTTTGTCAAATCTCCTTTTCAAAATCCCTTGAACTCCTTGGTATCCCCAAGTGTTCAAGTCCTTGTCAAAAATCCTTTGAGCTCCTTGGTACCCCCAAGTGCATCAAGTTTTATCAAAATCTCTTGAGTCCTTGGTACCCCCAAGTACATCAAGTTTTCATCAAAATCTCTTGAGCTACTTGGTACCCCCAAGTGCATCAAGTTTTAGAAAGTTTTCTTTTAGAAATTAGAATGTCGAGATTTCCCTTAGCTTCAAACTTTAGTTGCCCAGTATTATCCATAACCGGGGACACGGCTAAGTACTTAGATTTTATTATCTTCTGCGGAAGTAGTACACTTTACCCACATGTCACAATCCCATCCTTTTGCCACCAGTGGCCACTGGATTAGTGCTCACTAAGATGGAGTACCGGCAGATTGAGAATGTGACGAAGTCTTTCCAGAGGGTCCTCCCATACACCATTGCTAGCTTGTCTTCAGCACCCATGTAGGATTCCCAGGTCCCCATGTCCAGTAAACTGAAGACAATGTATGGGTCTTCCCAATGTAGTTGACTAAGCCAGAGCCATAAATAGCATGTGGTTGCACACGAAAGCCACAATTGGAGAAACATGTTCAATCTCTAAGTTTCCTGGGTGGTTTCCTTTGGAGCACAACACAAAGAGATTGCCGTATACATGGTTCCTTTTGTTGCCACCTTCTCCAAAACTCAAAGTATCCTTGGCCACCCAGGTGGTTCATTGAGTCCTTGTTTTATTATATAAAAACACAAGTCCTTTTCTCAACTTCACAAAATCTCAACATGCATCTCTTTTCAAAATATAGCATGGCTAAGCATGTAACAACTACAATGTTTTCTCTAAGGAATGTATAGGGAATCCTATTAGGACTTAGCATAGCATAATTATAAAAATTCTTTTCATGCATGTTTCAAAATCCACTAAGTATAATGAAAATAGTAGGACTTTGAATGATAGTGTAACTTGCCTTTTTGGTAGGGAATGGTGGTTCACTTCTTGATCTTGCTAGTCTCACACTTTTCTAATTTCACTACAATCAATCAAGCAAACACAATATCAACTAGCATTTCAAACCAATAATCAATCAAACAATTCACACACATAAAACAATGGGATCTAAGTCATGCATGTAAGCATGCAAGAGATAGGTTTATTTGCAAAGATGGTCTCCACTAGGCTTCTAAACTTTGTAAGGTCCAAAGTGGTCATCCTCCTAAGTGGCAAAGTCATTTGCAAAAGGGTTTTGTTCATAAATCATTTTTAAATCCTTTCATTATTTTATGTGGTGGAAAACATTTTTATCAAAGCACCAACTTTAAGTTGTTCACTAAATAAGTTTTTGTTTCTCAAAACTTGGTGTTTTAGGGTCAGTAGGTTTGTTTCCAATCATTTTCCCAAAATTTTTACTCCAAAAACATTTTCATAACAAAACCATTATTTTTATTTGGCTAGAAATGGGCTAAATCAATTAGTCCATCCTAAACTTCACCAAATCCACTTTCAAAACCATGGGTTGGTTCCTAGGGTCAGTAAGTTCTCCATAAACTAATTTGCAAAGTTTTTAACCCTAAAAACATTTTTGAACAATTTTTCTAATCTAAACAAGCATGCAAATGTTTCTGCAAAAACAACCAATCTAACAGATACTATTTTCTAAACAAAATGCATGGTTGACTAGGGCTTGTTCCACTGATTCCAACGATATAAAGTTTGTAATTTTTGGACGTGTGGATCAAAAGTTATAGTGTTTTCAAAATCACATTCTAATCAGATTTCAAATTCAGTTCTAAACAAAGTCTGGCCACACGTCGCTTTCCTATTCGCTGGTACCGGTTCGGGTGGATCACGTGCTGTAGGCCGTTGGATCAAGTTGCATCGCACGGCACTGGCTGCGTACCCCTTCGCTGTTAAGTGGTTCTATCGTGTCTCTTCGATCTAAATCGGACGGCTCCTATCCACTAGCCAAGAACTGGCGGCGCTCGACGGTGGCGCGCGGCGGCGGCGCTCTGGCTACGGCGTAACGGCGAGAACAGGAAGCGAGAGGAGTAGGGGAGGTGCTCACAAGAATCGCGACGACGTGGTGATGCTCAAGGTACGGTTGGATTGACAAGGGGCGCTCAGGGACAGCAGCAATTGCTCGCCGGAGTGGAGAACGGCGTCGGGCGGTCTTGTTCGTGGTTGGAGGCAACGCTGTAGATCACGCGGAGGCAAACAGAGGGCGTAGTTAGGTGCAGGATAGTGAGGAGCGTGTGGGAGCATCAACGCGAGGGAAAGGGGCGGTCGGATACTACCTGGGGACTTCGCCGGAGAAGTTGCAGACGAGGCGGCGCTCAGAGTTTTGTCGAAGACGGCTTTCTGGGGAGCCCGCGGTTGAACGGAGGGTACTGGGAGGGGTGTCTGGGAGTGGGGAGTAATTTCGTGTGCTCGGGGAGGCACGGGGTGGAGAGGCTCGGCCGGAATTGGAGGAGGAAGCTCGTCGGAGCAGCGGCGGTTTGGAGATGATTCCGAGCAGCCTGGTGGCGATGTGGAGTTGGCGTTTGAGGGGAATGATAGAGGGAGGAGGGGCGCTTCAGTGCACGCAGTCACGGGCTGAATCAATGCGTGGTTAAGGAGGAATCAAGCGCGCATTCAAACGGAAGAAACGGCGACGAGGTTTGGGGAGAAGAAGTCGCGCGGGTGAAAACGATGACCGTGCTGTGGGGCCTGGCTGTCAGCGAGGGAGTGAGAGGGAGAAGAGGGGCCACCAGTCAGTCACTCTGCGGGTCAATGAGCGAGTGTGAAGCGTTTTCTTCGGGGAAGGGGAGCTGGGCTGGGTCTTGTTGGGCTTAGTGGGCCTGGTCTGATTTTCATATTTTTTCTTTCAAAAGCTTTTTCCTTTTTCTATTTCTAATTTCTGTTTTGAAATTCAAACAACACTCAAGCATTCAAATCTCATTCAAACTTCCAACACACTTTGCAACTTTGAATTTGGTTCTGTTTAGCAACATAAACCAATTCCAAAAATTAAAATAATAATTTTTATTTTAGGGTCCATTATTAATTAAATAAATAGACCATTGTTATTAAATCAAATAGGATTTGTTTTATTTAAATTCTTTATTTGAAATCTATTTATTTTCAAAATCAAATCAGTAGGTTTTATTTGGGAATATAAAATACTTGGATAACTTATTTTAAATAAATAAATAAGTTTTGTTGTTTTGGAAATAGTAAAACCTTTATTAATAAAACTTGGATATTAAATCCTTATTGCTTTGTTTAAATAAACCTTTACTATTTTTATAAAAACAAAATGTTTTATTTCAAAAGCTTGGCCAAGGTTTAATTTGGCTCTATAAAAATAATCCTTATTTATAAAACTTCTATTTCTTTTGATAACCAAATCTTTTTATTTAAAAGATCCAAAATAGTAATTCCAAAATATTTTATTTTCCTTTATCAAATGTTTACCTTTTTAAATCTCTTTAGGATTTTTTTTATTTGATCCAAATTGGTTTGAAGATTTCCAATTGGCTTCAAAAATTTCTTCTCACTCTGAAAATCAAACAAAGTTTTATTTTATTCATTCATTTTTCACATTACAAGATTTGGAAAATCTTGGGATGTGACAGGCTACCACCCTTAAAATAAATCTCGTCGAGAGATTTGGGAAGGCTAGGGTTACAAGTAGGCTCAAAACATCTAGGGTACTACCACCCTTAAAAAATTTCAAACAAAAATTACATATTGGCCTTCTTGGGATCCTGAGAAAACTTCTCTGGGCAAATTGTTTCCATACTTGACTCATGGGCCAAGGTTGAGTTTCTCCATAGGCTTGTTCAACTTATTCTTCATCTTTTCTGGACAGTTGCTTGCATAATGTCCTGGGTTCTTGCAATTGAAGCAGTTGATGTCTTTGAGTTCTTTATGTAGCTCTTGTGGACAAGTTGCTACATAATGGCCTAGCTCTTTGCAGTTGTTGCACACCACTTGGCTAATTTCCTTATTCTTCTGGTTCTCTGGGCATTCACTGGAATAGTGTCCCATTTCCTTACATTTATGACATTGCACATGGCTTTTGTCCTTCTTTTGTTTCTTGGGTTTCTCCAAAGCTAGGAGTGCATCTAGTTCATGTTGTTCATATGTTATCTGGTAGGTAGGAATGTCTACATGCTTCCTGGGCCTTCTCTTGCTCTTTGGATAATTCATAGGCCCTTTCTTTGGTCCTTTGAATTGGGTTGTCTTGTTTGGAGGTATAAGTGGTCCTTTTCCTTTGTCGTCAACCTTCTGGGTAGACTTGGATCCTTCTTGATGGTTTGCAATCATTTGTTGCACTCCACCTTGTTTCCTTTGTTCCACAATGGAATATATGGGGCATTGGATAGGGACATGGTTGTTTCCTTCACATAGGTAGCAAGTAGCTTGAGAGATGGGACATTGTCCAACAGGATGTTTATCTTCACAGTTGGGGCATTGATCTCCATGCTCCTTGGAAGTATGATCCTTGTCTCCACAAATAATGCAAGCTGGGGCTCCATCTAGAATAATATTTCTGTCATCCTTGTTGTCACAAACTCTTTTGGAATAGCTTTCTTCCATATTGATCATTTGATCAGTCACCTTAAGCATCAGTTGGCCTTGAGTTTCCAAAAATCCTTGTAGTGTTGGATCTTCTCCACTAATGTTGGCTATGAATTGAGCTGTCACTTGGTTCAACTGGTTCTGGGTTGCTATGAGCTCTTTCATGCTGTCCTCTTGGTTGGTTTTGGTGTCATCAACCTTGATGTTGGAGTCTCTTGGAGTAGTCATCTGTTTGGGTTGAATGGAGATTAGAATAGGCAAGATATTTCTAAGGAATCAATTCTAATCACACACATCACAATTCACTCAAGCAATGTGCAAGCATTCACAAACCAAACTTTTCACTAAAACACAAAGTTCAAGCACATACTTATGCAAAAATATTTTTGTTACACCACATAAGTTGGTGAGTTTGTCTTAACTAAAATATGGTGGTCCATCTATATGGTTTACTTGTGATCTTTCCATCTTTCTTGGTTCATTCTTCTTATTTGAGATCATGGTTCCTTGAGAAAACTCTTGGTTACAAATACTTCAAATTTGTTGATGGCTCCTTCTTATTTTGCATTCCCTTAGTCTCCATATCTTGAGTAAGATTTCCTTGTTTCACTTGTAGTCCTTAGTGGTATCCATGTTGGAAGTCCTTGGTGAATATGCTGAAGATGTTGAAGTCACTAGAGTTGAAGAAGTTGAAGTCATTAGAGTTGAAGAAGTTGAAGAAATCCTTTGCACATGGTGTAGTCTTTGGCCATGGGGTAGGTTTTTCCATCAAGTTGAAATAGAAGAGATGTGGAGTTGAAACCAAAATGGTTGAGGAAAGAGTTTACAAGTGTTTTTGTAAATAAGTTTTTGGAACAAGTACAACTCCTATTTTTCTAAGGGTTTTTGTCCAATCCTAGGGTTTACAAATCCTACAGGCAACACAATGCTCTGATACCATCTGTTGAGGGAGTGTCCCAACCTTTAAAACAATATAAGGTGGAGTCCCCTGTGTTTACAATGCTAGTCCCTGGATCAATAGCTAGCATCCACAGTTGAGATGTAATATCAAGAAACAAAGGTCATAATATAACTTTATAACCAGGAATAACATAATTTTATTACATCATACATAGCTCATTTGGCTATTACATTACATTGCAGCGGAATAACTAAAATCATGGGGTCCTTCATCTTCAAAGTTCCACAGGCAAATGTTGGTTGTAGACTTTGTAATCCTAATCAATCAATCTTCACTAAAATAAATCAAACCTGCAACATTACAAGTTACAGCCACAAGGGTCAATACATTTGAATTGTAATGGCAAGTTTCACTACTATGTAGAATATAAGTGGATTCTATCATTACATGCATATTTGTCTAAGTAGAGTTTTAGGCTCATTTGCATAAAGCAATAATTTATCCTATCTTTTCAAAATGGTTTTGGTCTTTTGTCAAATCTCCTTTTCAAAATCCCTTGAACTCCTTGGTATCCCCAAGTGTTTAAGTCCTTGTCAAAAATCCCTTGAGCTCCTTGGTACCCCCAAGTGCATCAAGTTTTATCAAAATCTCTTGAGTCCTTGGTACCCCCAAGTACATCAAGTTTTCATCAAAATCTCTTGAGCTACTTGGTACCCCCAAGTGCATCAAGTTTTAGAAAGTTTTCTTTTAGAAATTAGAATGTCGAGATTTCCCATAGCTTCAAACTTTAGTTGCTCAGTATTGTCCATAACCGGGGACATGGCTAAGTACTTAGATTTTATTATCTTCTGCACAAGTAGTACACTTTACCCACATGTCACAATCCCATCCTTTTGCCACCAGTGGCTACTGGATTAATGCTCAACAAGATGGAGTACCGGCAGATTGAGAATGTGACGAAATCTTTCCAGAGGGTCCTCCCATACACCATTGCTAGCTTGTCTTCAGCACCCATGTAGGATTCCAGGTCCCCATGTCCAGTAAACTGAAGACAATGTATGGGTCTTCCCAATGTAGTTGACTAAGCCAGAGCCATAAATAGCATGTGGTTGCACACGAAAGCCACAATTGGAGAAACATGTTCAATCTCTAAGTTTCCTGGGTGGTTTCCTTTGGAGCACAACACAAAGAGATTGCCGTAGACATGGTTCCTTTTGTTGCCACCTTCTCCAAAACTCAAAGTATCCTTGGCCACCCAGGTGGTTCATTGAGTCCTTGTTTTATTATATAAAATCACAAGTCCTTTTCTTAACTTCATAAAATCTCAACATGTATCTCTTTTCAAAATATAGCATGGCTAAGCATGTAACAACTACAATGTTTTCTCTAAGGAATGTATAGGGAATCCTATTAGGACTTAGCATAGCATAAGTATAAAAATTCTTTTCATGCATGTTTCAAAATCCACTAAGTATAATGAAAATAGTAGGACTTTGAATGATAGTGTAACTTGCCTTTTTGGTAGGGAATGGTGGTTCACTTCTTGATCTTGCTAGTCTCACACTTTTCTAATTTCACTACAATCAATCAAGCAAACACAATATCAACTAGCATTCCAAACCAATAATCAATCAAACAATTCACACACATAAAACAATGGGATCTAAGTCATGCATGTAAGCATGCAAGAGATAGGTTTATTTGCAAAGATGGTCTCCACTAGGCTTCTAAACTTTGTAAGGTCCAAAGTGGTCATCCTCCTAAGTGGCAAAGTCATTTGCAAAAGGGTTTTGTTCATAAATCATTTTTAAATCCTTTCATTATTTTATGTGGTGGAAAACATTTTTATCAAAGCAACAACTTTAAGTTGTTCACTAAATAAGTTGTTGTTTCTCAAAACTTGGTGTTTTAGGGTCAGTAGGTTTGTTTCCAATCATTTTCCCAAAGTTTTTACTCCAAAAACATTTTCATAACAAAACCATTATTTTTATTTGGCTAGAAATGGGCTAAATCAATTAGTCCATCCTAAACTTCACCAAATCCATTTTCAAAACCATGGGTTGGTTCCTAGGGTCAGTAAGTTCTCCATAAACTAATTTGCAAAGGTTTTAACCCTAAAAACATTTTTGAACAATTTTTCTAATCTAAACAAGCATGCAAATGTTTCTGCAAAAACAACCAATCTAACAGATACTATTTTCTAAACAAAAGGCATGGTTGACTAGGGCTTGTTCCACTGATTCCAATGATATAAAGTTTGGAATTTTTGGACGTGTGGATCACAAGTTATAGTGTTTTCAAAATCACATTCTAATCAGATTTCAAATTCAGTTCTAAACAAAGTCTGGCCACGCGTCGCTTTCCTATTCGCTGATACCGGTTCGGGTGGATCACGTGTTGTAGGCCGTTGGATCAAGTTGCATGGCACGGCACTGGCTGCGTACCCCTTCGTTGTTAAGTGGTTCTATCGTGTCTCTTCGATCTAAATCGGACGGCTCCTATCCACTAGCCAAGAACTGGCCGCGCTCGACGGTGGCGCTCTAGCTACGGCGTAACGGCGAGAACAGGAAGCGAGAGGAGTAGGGGAGGTGCTCACCAGAATCGCGAGGACGTGGTGATGCTCAAGGTACGGTTGGCTTGACAAGGGGCGCTCAGGGACAGCAGCAATTGCTCGCCGGAGTGGAGAACGGCGTCGGGCGGTCCTGTTCGTGGTTGGAGGCGACGCTGTAGATCACGCGGAGGAAAACAGAGGGCGTAGTTAGGTGCAGGAGAGTGAGGAGCGTGCGGGAGCATCAACGCGAGGGAAAGGGGCGGTCGGATACTACCTGGGGACTTCGCCGGTGAAGTTGCAGACGCGGCGGCGCTCAGAGTTTTGTCGAAGACGGCTTTCTGGGGAGCCCGCGGTTGAACGGAGGGTACTGGGAGGGGTGTCTGGGAGTGGGGAGTAATTTCGTGTGCTCGGGGAGGCACGGGGTGGAGAGGCTCGGCCGGAATTGGAGGAGGAAGCTCGTCGGAGCAGCGGCGGTTTGGAGATGATTCCGAGCAGCCTGGTGGCGATGTGGAGTTGGCGTTTGAGGGGAATGATAGAGGGAGGAGGGGCGCTTAAGTGCATGCAGTCACGGGCTGAATCAATGCGTGGTTAAGGAGGAATCAAGCGCGCATTCAAACGGCAGAAACGGCGACGAGGTTTGGGGAGAAGAAGTCGCGCGGGTGAAAACGATGACCGTGCTGTGGGGTCTGGCTATCAGCGAGGGAGTGAGAGGGAGAAGAGGGGCCACCAGTCAGTCACTCTGCGGTTCAATGAGCGAGTGTGAAGCGTTTTCTTCGGGGAAGGGGAGCTGGGCTGGGTCTTGTTGGGCTTAGTGGGCCTGGTCTGATTTTCATATTTTTTTCTTTCAAAAGCTTTTTCCTTTTTCTATTTCTAATTTCTGTTTTGAAATTCAAACAACACTCAAGCATTCAAATCTCATTCAAACTTCCAACACACTTTGCAACTTTGAATTTGGTTCTGTTTAGCAACATAAACCAATTCCAAAAATTAAAATAATAATTTTTATTTTAGGGTCCATTATTAAATAAATAAATAGACCATTGTTATTAAATCAAATAGGATTTGTTTTATTTAAATTCTTTATTTGAAATCTAATTATTTTCAAAATGAAATCAGTAGGTTTTATTTGGGAATATAAAATACTTGGAAAACTTATTTTAAATAAATAAATAAGTTTTGTTGTTTTGGAAATAGTAAAACCTTTATTAATAAAACTTGGATATTAAATCCTTATTGCTTTGTTTAAATAAACCTTTACTATTTTTATCAAAACAAAATGTTTTATTTCAAAAGCTTGGCCAAGGTTTAATTTGGCTCTATAAAATAATCCTTATTTATAAAACTTCTATTTCTTTTGAAAACCAAATCTTTTTATTTAAAAGATCCAAAATAGTAATTCCAAAATATTTTATTTTCCTTTATCAAATGTTTACCTTATTAAATCTCTTTAGGATTTTTTTTATTTGATCCAAATTGGTTTGAAGATTTCCAATTGGCTTCAAAAATTTCTTCTCACTCTGAAAATCAAACAAAGTTTTATTTTATTCATTCATTTTCACATTACAAGATTTGGAAAATCTTGGGATGTGACATCGAGATATTCCCTGAACGGTTTTGTCCAAGCCGGAGGGACCTTAGTCACCATGTTGATGAAAGAGTCAGCTCTATCCGGGTTGTCGATGTCGGCTCCCTTCACGGATGGTGTGCGCAGGTGCTCTAGGAAAACTCCCGGCGGAATTCGCTTGCGCCCTGATCCTAGCTTAGATAGCAGATCGGCCGCCTCGTTTTGCTCCCTAGGCACATACTTGACTTCGTAGCCCAAGAAGCTCTTGGCTATCTCGTCCACTTCGTCTCGATATGCCGCCATCATAGGGTTCCGCGCATTCCAGGTGCCAGCCACCTGCTGGGCAAGCAAGTCGGAATCTCCACAGCAAACTATGCGCTTGATGCCAATATCCTTGGCTACACGTAGTCCGTGAATGAGTGCTTCATACTCCGCCATGTTATTTGTAGCCTCGAAGTGGATCTGCAGAACGTAGTGTAGCTTGTCTCCTGTTGGTGATTGTAGCAATACACCAGCCCCCGAGCCGTTGAGCAGCTTTGATCCGTCAAAGTGCATCACCCAGTACTCTGGTTCTAGCAACGGAGTGGCACCTGGCATCTCCGTCCAATCTGCAACAAAATCTGCCAAAGCTTGTGACTTGATAGCGTCGCGTCTTTTGTAGGTGATCTCGAAGGCGGCAAGTTCAATGCCCCACTTCGCGACCCTTCCTGTAGCATCGCTGTTATTGATTATGTCGGACAGTGGAGTCTTGCTCACCACTGTTATTGGGTGCTCCTAAAAGTAATTCCCCAGTTATTGGGTGCTCCATAAGCTATCTTTTGGTAGTGTGGGTAACGCTGCTTAGACTCCGTCAAGGCCTCGCTCACATAGTAAACTGGTCGTTGAACTCCGTGCTCATAGCCTGGTTCCTTCCGCTCTACCACGACGACGATGCTGATAACCCGGTTGGTTGCCGCCATGTAAATTAACAGGGGCTCTCCAGGCTCGGGTGCTGCAAGGATGGGCGCTGAGGAAAGAATCTCCTTGAGCTGCTTCAATGCTTCATCTGCTTCGTCTGTCCACGTGAATTTGTCCGCCTTCTTCAGCAACTTGTACAGCGGCAGAGCCTTCTCTCCAAGTCGGCTGACGAACCGACTAACTGCTGCAACACAGCCTGTTAGTCGTTGAATGTCCTTTAGGCATGTCGGACGGTTTATGTTCAAGACGGCCTTGATTTTCTCCGGGTTGACTTCGATTACACGCTGGGAAACGATGAAGCCCAACAATTTGCCAGCTGGAACCCCGAAGACGCACTTCTTAGGTTTAAGCATCATGTTGTGTTTCTGGAGATTATCAAAGGTTTCTTTTAAGTCAAAGATTAAGTCGTTTGAATTTTTAGACATCACCGCGATATCGTCCATGTAGGCGTGAACGTTCCGACCAATTTGGTCGTGAAGGCAACGTTGCATTGTCCGCTGGTAGGTAGCGCCTGCGTTTTTCAGCCCAAAGGGCATCGTGACATAGAAAACGTGCCGTATGGGATAGTGAACGAAGTGGCCAATTGGTCCGACTTCCTCATCTTGATCTGGTGGTATCCTGAGTATGCATCAAGAAAACACAAAAGTTTCGAGTCAGCCGTCGAGTCAATGACTTGGTCAATGCGAGGCAAAGCAAACGGATCTTTGGGACATGCTTTGTTCAAGCCGGTGTAATCAACGCACATTCTTAATTCATTGGTTCCCTTTTTGGGGACAAGTACAGGATTGGCCACCCATTGGGTGTGAAGGACTTCTTGGATAAATCTAGCCTTAAGTAACCTAGCTATCTCTTTGCCAATGGCGCGTCTCTTCTTATCTCCAAAGCGTCGTAGAGGTTGTTTCACTGGTTTGCATTTTGGATCAATGTTTAAGCTGTGCTCGGCAAGTTCCCTAGGTACACCTTTCATGTCGGCAGGTTGCCAGGCAAAGATGTCCCTGTTCTCATGGAGGAACTCGACGAGCGCGCTTTCCTTTTTGGGATCCAGGTTCGTCCAAATGGCGGTGACCTTGGAGGCATCGCCTACCACAAGTTCCACTGGCTTGGTCTCGATGGCGGCCTTGAACGCAGGAGCAGAGTCAGAGATCTGTTTCGTCGACGCGGTCATCTCTGAGTCATCGACCTTGCTCTAGATATCTTTGAATTCTTCGCTGTAGAGGACAGCTTCTGCAATGGCTGCTTCGTTGATCTCGCAGTCCCTTGCCTTGGTAAAGCTTCCGGATACGGTGATGATGCCGTTTGGTCCGGGTATCTTGAGCTTGTTGTCGACGAAGCATGGCTTGGCCATGAACGTGTGGAATATGTCGCGGCCGAATATGACGTGGTACACGCTCTTGAAGGGGACCACCTCGAAGGTCATGCGCTCTTCACGGTAATTATTAACATCGCCAAATGCAACCTGAAGTGTAATGCACCCAAGGGACCGAGCCTCCCGACCAGGAACTACACCGTGGAAGATGGTGTTGGTTCGCCTTAGGTTTGCCTCCGTCAAGTTCATCTTTTGCAGTGTATACAGGTACATGATGTTGATGCTGCTTCCACTATCCACCATACACTTGGTGAACTCCACGCCGTCAATCAAGGGGTTGATGACCATGGCGTACTGGTTCTCCGTGGGTATAAGGTCTGGGTGGTCCGTCCTGTCCCAAGTTATTGGAACCTCCGGCCAGTGTAGGTACTGGGGGACTGGGGGGAGAGTTGCCATCAGGATCCTCAGAGAGGTCTTCTGTTGTCGGACGGTGGGGGTGCCAAGGAAAGTGTGGTAGACTGGGGCCTTCTTTGCGAAGGGGTTCTTTCCTTTGTCGTCGCTCTTGGCGGCGTGCTTGGGGTCAACGTCCTCGTCCATGTCACTTGAATCCTTGGACTCCTCCTCCTTCTTCTTCCCCTTGCCCTTGCCGCGCGGTCTGTTCTTCCCACTTCGCTTGTAGCCGGACTCCGGGTCTTCCTTGAGGTCGTTGACGAACTTGAAGTGTCGATTGGTATGGGTGGCTTTGCCGTTGACGTCGAGGTGTACGATGCATGGCATATCGCGGTACTCCTCGTAGGTTTGGGGAACGCGCAGCGGCGCCGAGGTGGTCTCACTTCCTCGTTGCGGTCCACGACCAGCTCCCCTTCCTCGGCTACGTTGTCCGCCCTCTCCTCGTCCTGAAAAAGTCATAGCGACCATGTCGGTAGATTGCTTTTCTTCTGGAGCGGTCTTCCGCTTTGTACTGCTGTTCCTCCGATCTTGAGTTGGAACGGCCGTTGCCAGCAAGGAGCCACGAGCGTCATCATCGGCAGCTGTGAACTCACTAGCCAACTGAATCATCTGGTTCAAGTCAAGCTTGTGATTGTCCTGCAAGCGCTTCAGTTTATGTCGGTGCAACGTGCCCCTTTCCAACCCACGATGAAGGCGGCCATGGCGGTCTGAGCATGCACTCCTGCGTAGGAATTCTTCATGGCCAGCCAGTGGGAGAGGTAGGCGCGAGATGTCTCGTCTTTTTCTTGCACGCACCGCTGTAGATCGCCCATAGTGCAGGGACGCTTGTACGTACCCTCAAAGTTCTTGGTGAACCTTTCTTGCATGTCCAACCAGTTGTAGATAGATTTCTCCGGCAAGTCGTCGATCCATTGACGGGCTGTACCTGCCAACATTAATGGGAGGTACTTGACGGCGACGTTGGGGTTGCCTCCGGCAATCTCCACCGTGTTGCCGTAGTCCTGCAACCATGTGGCGGACTTGGAGGTGCCGTCATAGGGCTTGATGGTCTTGTCAATCCGGAAACCTTTGGGGTAAGCTGCGGACCGTATTGTAGGTCCGAAGCAACGTGGTACCAGGTATGGTCCTTCCCGGGCCTCGTGGATCTTATCGATCCGCGAACGCGCATCTTATGGCTCCGAGTTCTTCTTCTTGTCAACAGGGGATGGGCTGCGTGAATGACGCGAGCCTCCTCCGCCGTGGTGACTGCTTGGTGGTGACGGAGGCGGAGGTGGCGGTGGGTTAGCCTTCTTGCTGTTACCCTCCTGCGACGCCTCATGCCTGTCACGGTTGCTTGTCGGACGTGGAGGGTCATGGCGCGACCTGCTCTTATGTCCTTGGTTGCGCTCTCCATCATGACGGGTCTGCTCCGCGTTATCGCGGATGACGATGCCACACTGCTTTGGTGGGGGAATATCCGTATGATGGTAAGCTTTGTAATCTTCGCGATGTCAGGGAGATCGGGGTGGTGGCGATGGGAGACGAGGTCGGGCCTTTTCTCCGCGGTCGGAGGATATTGGGATAGCATCCTTCCTGTTGCGTGCATCCCTCCGTCTTCGTTCTGATGAACCCGTCTGGGACCCGACATCAAGAGGAGATCTGTCCCTTGGCGGTTTGTACTAGATAGACTGGCAGAGCGCTGGGTTAGACTCAAGCCTCTGAGAGGTTGCCTTTTCCTGCTGCTTCACCGCCTTGGCCACTAGTTCGTAGACCTGTTCCACTGCTTCAGGCGATCTATCCTGCTCCAGAAGGGTCTTGGCGACGGCGAGGTTAAGGAGTGGGGTGGGCATCACCTGCTTGCCTTCACTGTCAATGTATGGCTTGGCCTGTGCCGGCTTAGAGGGAGCCCATCCTAGGTTGCTCCATACACCAGGATCGTTGATGACACGGGCCGGAGCTTTCTTAGCCTTCTGCTGCTGTAGCAGAGTCTTGTACTCGGCCTCCATTGCTCTAGCTTTTTCTATGGACTTCTGCGCGTTGACCAGATTTCGATCTAGCTTAGCGCCTTACTCCGCGATGGCTTGCGCCTCCTCCAGCAGCTGCTGGCGCTTCTCATCAAGCTGGGTCACGTTCCGGATATGAGCAATGGTCAGTGGCTCGACAAGGATATTGCCGTACATCACTCTATCAGCTGGAGTAACTTGGGCTGCTGCAGACGTGGATGCTGGATGCGACAAGTTTGCGGTGTTGTTGTTGCTTGGGCCGGTGCCGAGTTCCTGCGGCTGCTGCACTGGGTTAGGCGGAGGAGGCATGACTTTTGCGCGATCATCGTCAGCAGCAATAAGTGGCCCCTTCCCCTTTTCCAGTGCCGTAGGCGAAGCTCGTCCGGGTTGATCTTCATCCATTGCCGTCCCAATGGTGACGAATACCCCTCAGGACCCGACGACGTTGTTGGCTTGCTCGTCGCACGAGTACTCCTCCTCCATCTCCTGCATAGCGGAGTCACTCTTCTGGACTGAAGTCTATCTCCTCTGAATCTGCACTGAAATCAGCATAAAGCGCGTCAATGACAGAGTCGGAGGGTGCTAGGACTTCCTCGATGACGGGCGGTGGAGGTGCAACGGGCTCGACGATGACTGGAGGTGGTGGTGCTGCTACGACGATGGCGGCTGGAGGCGGTGGCGGTGGCTTCTGAGCCGGAGGTTCTCCGTCTCTGAGCGCGAGCTCCATCTGGGCTGCCGCGTCAGCTACCGCGTAGCTGTTGTCGGTGCTCACCATCTCTTCGAGGGTAAGGCGTCCTGTTGCCTTCTGCCGTCTTAAATAATGTCGGAGAAGCGTGCCATGGTCCAGTCCTTCCATGAAGTGATACAGAGCGTTATCATCGGGGTAGTGGGCTAGGTCGGCTCGTATACGGAGCCACCTGGCCAGGTAATCGCGGGGATTTTTGCCCTCTCTCTGAACGCAGTGCGCCAGATCGAAGATGGTAACCACGCCGACGAATTTGGATCTCTGCTATCCAGACGCACAGACTAAGCTGACGGATTTGCAGGGATCTTCCACCTTTATATCCTTCACAGGGGCGGTTTGGGTGGGCCTTGAATTTTTATGATATTTGTCGGCAAACTCCGAAGAGAGATCCGACATTGATCCTTCTGCGAACGTATCCTGCCCGTAGGCAGTCCGTGCGGGTCTTGATGCTTTCCGATCTTTGCCGGCAAACTCCGAAGAGAGATCCGACATCGATCCTTCCATGAACGTATCCTGCCCTTAGGCGGTCCGTGCGGGTCTTGATGCTCCTCCGACTCCCAGGGAACTAGTGCCCGAGTCGGTTTCGCCGATGAAGAGGTGGATGTCTCCGATAGGAACGATTGAACACTGCATAGGGTTCGTCTTCGCTAGGATCCAGAATTCGTCGGGAGGGACGATCGGAACGTTGCCGGAGAATAGGACGCGACCGATGGTTACGGTTTCGCCGATTCTCGCGAAGATTTTGGTCCTCGCCCGCTGAAGATCCTGAAGCGCCTCTTGCCCCACGGTGGGCGCCAACTGTCGTGGTATTGCCGACGAGTACACCATGGAGGGTTCCTCATAGTGTGTGTTTATAGACGTGGGGTAAGGCGGACGGTTGACGGGTACGAGGTAACACAGCTTACCCAGGTTCAGATCCCACGACGGTGGCGGAATCCTACTCCTGCTATAAATCACTATAATGGAAATACGCCGAGTTACAGAGATAGGTTCGCTGTGCGAGGTTGTCTGAGATTGTCTATGAACGTGCCCTAAAGGCTCCCATAGGCCCGACTTATATAGTCACCAGGTCCTAGGGTTACAGGGAAAAGTCCTAGCCGGACAGGTCACAGAGTCCTACACCGTCTATTACTAGTCTTGTGTATCTTGCACTCCAAGGCTCCGGGTACGCTGGTGACTCCACCGTAGCCTTCCTTTATCCGGCATGAGCCTCCCTTTTGGATCCACCTAACTGGGCCGCCCAGCAGGCCATAGGCCATGCTACCGACTATGGGCCACCCGGGTTAGTCGTATAAGAGACATGCTATAAGGATACCCATATAGTATATCCCCAACAGTGGAGTGCCTCCCAACCAGGCGTCCAAGTAACTCCTGCATGACTACATCTAAGTCTCTCTCCTTGTCATCATGCATCAGCTTGAAAGTGATAGCCTCTGTGGGTGGCTCTGCCTGACATCCTGGCTGTGTGACTCTGAAGCCCCAAAGGTCCTTCCTCTCAAACTTGGTGAGTTGAAGTGTCGTGATACTAGGAAGTGGGAGGTTGAGCACACTAGTGAGATCAATGAGACGAGTACCAAAACAAGTTCCCTTGAAATCCTCGGCCATGCTGATAACAACATTAGGCATCTATTTTTATAAGATAGAGAAAAGTTAGAACCAACACAAGTAGAGAAATTTACAAGACAAAATATCACAAGCACATTTTTAACATCAAACACACAAGTCATGGCATACACAAATCCATTACAAACACCAAAGGTTCAACATAACTTAGACAAATTTTTGAAGTAAAAACAACAAGTGTGGTGGTCCAACTAACGGAGTACGTTACAATTCTCACTCACTAGATAAAATAGCTATCAGGGCATCCTTAGTGGCAATCTGTCTATCTTGTTCACAAGACTCCCGTATTAAGTCTATGATGTCTCCCCTTAGTTGTTGATTAGTAGTCTCTAAGTCTTGGGTATGCTTATTCTCTTCTCTAAGGTCATTTTGAGTATTGAGCATTCTACATTTGACTGTATCACCAAGTTCCTTGATGGCATTCCAAGCTGCATTTCTTGCACAGTCAAAGAATGTTGTATGCATTTCAGAGTTAGTGACCATGCAGAATCCTGAATCTTTGTGGTTGTCTTCCTTGTTTTTGTACAAGTGAAGTTGCACCCACCAATACTCTTCTCCTTCATCCATCACAGGGAATACCTTGTACACAGCTGCACTATGTATCCCCATGGTAACCATAAGGTTCTTGACTGCCTTGGGAAATTCAGTCTCACACTCCAAAGTCATGGTCATGAGTGGTCCCTTCCTGATGGCTTCGTTGATGGAGTTCATCTACAAATAGAGATGAGAAAGAAGATTAGAAAAGTTTACGAGAAGGAAAAGACAAGTGTGGAAATTTTTCAAAGTGTTGAAATTTCCCTTAGTGGTTTCTTAGTCTAATCCAATCCTAGGGTCATAATCCTACAGGCAACACAGTGCTCTGATACCATTTGTAAGACCCCACCTTTGTAAAGGTAAAGGTTCCTGTGATTGCAATGCTAGTCCCTGGATCAAATGCTAGCATCCACAGTTTAAGATGAAGTACACAGAAACAAAGGTCATTATTACATCGTCATTCCAGATATAACATAATCTTTTACAACTCCATAGCCAAAGGCTAGAGCAAGAGTTTAACTTTAACAAAATAAACTAAGTCTTCATATTCATGTGCCACAGGCAAACATGTTGAGTGTAGACTCACAACCCTAATCCTCATCAGAGTAACCTGCAACATCACAAGTTATAGCCACAGTGGGTTAATACATTGGAATAGTATTGGGAAGTGATACCTTAGTAGAATAATAGTTTCTAACTTCTATATGAATTTGGCTAAGTGTAGCTTAGGCTTGCTTTTCCCAAAATAGGTTTTGCCTATCAGTTGAAAACACTAAGTTTTTGTTTGACATAAGCTCCCAAGGAACCACCAATAGACATTGGTGAACCTTTTACCCTTATTCAACCACAAGTTTTTAACTTAGAAATTGGGATGAGGAGATCCTTGATAGCTTCAGTGTCTTGATGCTCAAATTGTCCATTGCCGGGGACACGGCTAAATACTTAGATTTTTCCTTCTCGAGAGGTGGTGCACTTTCCCCACAATACTTGACATTCATCAAGACGAGACCTTTTAGAAGCCTTCCCTTAGACCAAATGGACGCGTTCCAACCTATCACCCTACCACCAACTGTCCAAATGGCTAAGTTATTTCAACCTATATGATCAAGGCAGAGCCCATATGCCATGTGGTTGCACTAGAAGCTTCTAAACACTAAGTATCTCAAATCCCTTTATTCCTGGTGAAGGGAATATGCCCTGAGAGGCAATAATAAAGTGTTTATTATGTGTATTCCATGTATATGATAGATGTTTATTTTGCATGCTATAATTGTGTTAATACAGAAACGTTAATACATGTGTGTTTAATAAACAAACAGAAAGTTCCTAGTTATGCCTCTCTCATAAACTAGCTCGTTGATTAACAAGATGATCACAGTTTCCTGATCATAGACATTAGATGTTGTTAATAACAAGATCACAACATTAGTGTAATGATGTGATGAACATTCATCCGAAGTATAGCATTATGATCAAAGTCATTGAGTTTATATTGCTATAAACAACTTACGAAGTGGTCCTAATCCTTAGACCATGAGATCATGTCAATCACTAACACCAGAAGAATTTCTTGTTCACATCAAACGTCACACCGTAACTGGGTGATTATAAAGATGGCTTCAAAGCTACTAAAGTGTTATGTTGAGACACATGGATCAAGAGTGGAATTTGTTCATCCCGATGATGGATAGATATACTCTAGGCCCTCTCGGTGATATCACATTGGTTAGCTTGCAAGCAAGTGATTTGATCACTAGAATGTTATATCACGGGAACGAGAAAAGAGTGCATGTCGGTAACGAGATCAAACTAGGTATGGAGATACCGATGGTCGAATCTCGGACATGTAATATATCGTGAAACAAAGGGATTAAGATACAAGCATAAAAGGTTCCGACGATCACAGGAAAGTCATCGTTGAATGTGTGGGAGTTAGTATGGATCTCCAGGTCCCGCTAATGATTATTGATCGGAGAAGGGTCTCGATCATGTCCGCATTATTCGCGAACCATAGGGTGACACACTTAAGGGACACTGACATCCAATTGGAGCAAAAGTTTCATGCCGGAAATAATAACAAGCGCATGAATTTATTTCACTAGATACCGAAACAGGTTTTCGGGTGAAATTGAAGAAAGTGTTTTTGCATGTGAAATAGAATTCTAGCATGGGGTTATATGTGAATGTTTGTCATTAAAGTAATTGACAAAATTCTGAATAAATAAAAAGAGTTTTATTTAATGAGAGTTTGCATTAAATTTGGTGGAAATTTAATAGCAAGTTCGAGTGGGATTTTGAGTGGAGGAATTTGAAGAGGATTTTGTGAGTGGAGTGAGTGTCCACCCACATGAATGAGGGGAGGGCAAGGGGGAAGCCCCCATGCGCCGGCCACCCCCTTGGGGTTCGCCCCTCTCCTATAAAAGGCACCCCTCTCCCTCTCTCTCACTCACACCTCCTCGTGAAGAATCTCTCTGCCCCTCTAGAATTTATCCCCCACGGTCTCGGACTAGCGAGATACATGTTCCCGGTGGCTATTCAGCAAGAAAGGGTTGTTCTTCCGCTTCATCGCTGGAGCAAGGAGGCAGAGGTTGCTCGATGTCTTATACGTGTGTGCGAGCATGGATGCGCTGCTGCTTTGCGGCGCTAGGACTTCCTCTCGATCTTGAGATCGGAAAGAGATCGTCTACATCAACCATGAGTTCAACTCATTAAGCTTTGTCGGTCTTCAAGGGTATGTTCTCTATGGATATACATCTGCCCGTTGTTTGTATCTAGTAGATAGATCTTGGTACATAGTTCCCATCGTAGGAAATTTTTTGTTTTCTATGCTGTGAACCCTTCACCTGGGTGGCTTTCCACAAGTGTGATACACGAGGTAAACCATAGACATGGGCCTTGTGTAACCACTCAACACAAACCATCATACCATTCCACCCAGGTGATTCATTCACTTAGTTGTTTTTATTAGACAAAAACATAAGTCAAAGACTTGGAAAATTTTTTCCATAGCATGAATATATTCCACCATTGTTTGCTACTAGCTAGGCTAAGCATGGTAATATAGGAAGTATCTTAACTTAGAGAAAATTTCAAACAAGTCTACAACTACACATATATATATTTAGTAAAAATATCATGCAATCCCTATACAAAATATCACTAATGCATAGTCAAAATATTGGGACAAAAATATGAAGCACCACTTTCCTTTATAGTTGGGGGAGTAGCAACAATCCTCACAATCACAATCACCACTAGCACCAAAATCTACACATAAAATGATAGCACCAAATTCATATTTCAAATAATTAAGCAAAATATATGAATTCATGCAAATTCCATGTGATGATTTTTCTCAAACAAAAAAAGACAATAACTAAACATTTATACACTAAATAAACTTAATTTGGCTTTAAAAACATTTTCTAAATAATTTTTATAGACCAAATAAGCCTACAAATGTCTCTGCATAAAATTCTATATTAACAGAAACAATTCACAAAACCAAGCCTGTAGATGTGTAGGATTTAATTTTGTGATTCCATTGATATATTATTTGTATTTTTTGGATAAAGAGAACAAAAGTTATTGAATTTACAAGTTTAATCATCTAATTAAATAAAATCTGAATTTTAAAAGAAAAAACCAGACACGCGGCGGCCTCTGATTGGACGGTACCGTTTCGCGGGGATCACGCACGCACACCGTTAGATCTAAGTGATATCTAGTGGCTCGGATCTGCCCGTACCCCTTCGGGCTGGCATCTAATCAAGACCACTAGATCTAGATCCAGTGGATCAAATCGCCCCTACCTTAAATCGGCGGTGCTCATGGCCACAGCGGCGGCGATGGCTCTGCCAACGATGGATCGGCAAAGCTAGGGGGTAGGAGAGGGGGTGTAGGCGCTTACCAAGGTCGCGGGGACATGGGGATGCTCAACGTGGATTCGGCTGGGGTGGGGGCGTGCTGTAGCGGTGGCTAGGGCTCGTCGGAGTTGCTGGAAGCGCCGGGCGCGCGGTGGTGGAGACGTTGGCGACGCTCTGGATCATCCTAGCACAAACCAGGAGCATCAGGAGGTGCACAGGGTCTAGGCAGACACGACAGGGAAAGGCAGAAGGTAAGCGGCGCTCGGAGATTACCGGGATTTCTTGCTGGATTCAAGTGGAGCTTCGGTCATTCACGGGGCTCGACGGAGGCAACATCCTGGGGCATTACAGAGCAAACAAAAGGGGTGTGAAGATGCGTAAACATCAGACAAACAAGCTCGTATGAACGAGGGGCGAAGAGGGGCATGGTGCTCACCGGAATACGTCGCCGGAGCTGCTCGGGAAAGTGGCGGCATGAGTGGAATTGCGGGCAGCCTGGTGGCGAAGAGAGAGCGCTGAGTGAGGGGAAAGGAGCGGAGTGGGGAAGGGCTTAAGTAGAGGAGATCGGGGGAGATAATTGATCGCCGAATCAATGCAATTACGTGCGGCAGTGATGGGGAGAAACAGCAGCGGCGAGCTGGTCATCGACGCTGATTGAGGAAGAAGGGGGTGACGTGGCTACGGGCCCAGTTGTCGGCGGGTGGGTACAGCGAGCGCGGGTGAGAAACAGAGGGTGAGTGAGGGATGGTTCTCCTGGGTGGGCTGGTGTTTGGGCCATTTCTTCTGTTGGGCTGGAATGGTGGCGCTAGCCCTTTTCCATTTCTTTTCTCCTTTTCTATTTCTTATTTGATTTTCTGTATCCAATTTCAAATGATTTTCAAATGAGTTTAAATTCAAACCACTTCTGAATTTTTGTAGAGTGATCCATGCACATATTTGTGTATAAACACTGCTATTTACTCAAAAATACTTTGGCCCATTGAAAATAAAATCAAACCATGCCCTATTTAAATATATATAATAGGCATATAAATGGTTTTAATTTAGATTCTTGTTTTGAAAACTTTGTGCAAGCTTTGAAATCATCCTTTAAACTTTTCTGGTTAAATCAATGTACTCTCATATTTTGGAAGTAGATCTCAAGATCGGATTCTCGTGGTTGATGTAGTCGTTCACTTGCCGATCTCAAGATCGTGATGACGATCCTTCCGGTGCCACATTCCGACAACACTTCTGCAGTCGGTCACACGTTCTGTACTCGATGAAGACCTTCCTCTCCCTTGTTCCAGCAGGTAGTGGTGGTTGTAGATCTCTCCTCGCGATTCCAGCAGCACGACGGTGTGGTGGTGGAAGTAGAGGGGAAATCCCGCAGGGCTTCGCCTAAGCTGGAGCAAGTATGGTGGAGTAGAGAGGGACCTTGGCTACTAGGGTTTAGAGGCCAAGGGGTTTAGAGGTGGTGGCCGACGGCTAGGGTTAGCTAGGCGGCAGCGTTTAGAGGAGGCCTAGGCGGCAGCGACTTGAGAGGGGGGCGGCGGCCGGCTAGGGTTTGGGTGTGAGGGGTAGGGGCGCCCTACCCCTCCTTATATAGGTGGGAGAGGCGGTTGGGGGAGGGGAGTCCTCCCCTAACTCCTCGGCAAGGGGAGGGAGGAATCCTTCCCTAGTTGAGATTCCTTTCATCCGTCCACTAGGCAACCATGTTGGGATTTGACTTTTTCAAATTGGCGTTTGACTTTCAAACTAGACTTTGATTTCTCTCTTCCCATTGCCTAGCCAACTGACCTAGGACATGTTACAACCATTCCACTTTGGTATGACACATCCATGTATCCTTCCCACTCTGGATCGGTGGACCTTCTAGACCCTTCTAGAACATTCAGGTGAAAACACCGAAACCATTCCCGAACTCCAGAATTGGACTTTACTTATATGAATCTTATTCTCCGGACCATTCCGGATCTTCTCTTGATGTCCTGGATCCAATAAGAGACTCTGAACAACATTTGGTCTCTTACTCACATTCCATATCTATTAAAACAACATCGAATCCTTAAGTGTGTCTTCCTACGGTTCGTGAATTATGCAGACATGATCGTGACTCTTCTCCGATCAATAACCAATAGAGGAATCTAGAAATTCATATGGCTCCCACATATTTCTATGATTACTTTGTGATTGAATGAACCATTTACATATGATACCAATTTCCCTTTGTCTCGCGATACTTTACTTGTCCGTTGTTTGATCATCGGTATCTCTGCATACCTAGTTCAACCCTGTTACTGATAAGTACTCTTTACTTGTTCCTGTGACATGTGATCCCTTGTGAACCAATCACATGCTTGTAAGCCAATTGGATGACATTCTGCTGAGAAGGCCTAGAGTATATTTATCCGTCATATGGATGGACAAATCCCACTCTTGATCCATATGCCTCAACACGTACTTTCCGAATACTCAATGCCACATTTATAACCACCCAGTTACGAAGTGGTGTTTGATGTCATCAAAGCATCCATCCGGTGATGGTGATTAACATGATCTTATGGTCGAAGGATTTAGGTTACTATGTATCTGAAAGCTTATAGCAAACGAACTATTGAAATGACTTGATCTTATGCTACGCTTAACTATAGGAGTATGTCCATCACACCATTCTCCTAATGATATGATCTTTTTATTAATAACATCCAATGGTCATGATCATGAAACCATAATCATCTATCAATCAACAAGCTAGTATTATAAAGAGGCTTTACTAGGGACTCTTACATGTTTACAAATCACACAAGTATTAATGTTTCCGGTTAATACAATTATAGCATGAATATAAACATTTAACATAAACACAAAGATATAATAATAACTAATTTTATTATTACCTCTTGGGCATATCTCCAACACTTGGCCTACTGAAATTTGAGGATGGGTGACCGACCATGAAGTGGGTACCGGGTGCGCACGAGTGAGGACAAAGTGCGCAAAAAAGACTAGTGTTTGTCAGTGGGGTTAGTCTAGAGATCATATTGAGATGCCAGGAGTGCAGCCGTTGGTCTAGAGAGACCGGGGTGTTACAAATATATGTTACAAATATATCGTTAAGTTGGAGTCGTAGTGGGCATTAGTAGGATAAGTGAGTGGATAGCTTAGTGAGAACTAGGGTTTGTGTCTAGTTCTTGGTGTGGGGAATGGGGAGCATGGCGGCGTCGTAGTTGGAAGCAAGTGCAAGGGTTTGCTTCTATTATAACCGAGTGTCCACCCACATGAATGAGGGGAGGGCAAGGGGGAAGCCCCCATGCGCCGGCCACCCCCTTGGGGTTCCCCCTCTCCTATAAAAGGCACCCCTCTCCCTCTCTCTCACTCACACCTCCTCGTGAAGGATCTCTCTGCCCCTCTAGAATTTATCCCCCACGGTCTCGGACTAGCGAGATACATGTTCCTGGTGGCTATTTGTCACATCCCAAGATTTTCCAAATCTTGTAATGTGAAAATAAATGAATAAAATAAACTTTGTTTGATTTTCAGAGCCAGAAGAAACTTTTTGAATTCAATTGGAACATCAAACCAATTTGAATTAAATAAAACCTAAAGGGATTTAAAAAAAGATAAACATTTTAGATAAAGGAAAATAAAATATTTTTGGAAATACTATTCTGGATCTTTTAATAAAAGATTTGGTATTCAAAAGAAAAGATGGATTTATAAATAAAGATTATTTTATAAAGCCAAATTAAACCTTGGACAAGCTTTGGATTTAAAACATTTTGTTTTGAATAAAATAGCAAAAGTTGATTTAAATAAATTAATAAGAATTTAATATCCAACTTTATTTAAATAAAAGGTTTTACTAATTTAATTGAAACATCAAAACTTATTAAAATATTTAAAATAAGTTTTCCCAAGTATTTGATATTCATAATTAAAACCTACTAAAGTGTTTTGGCTTTATTTTAGATTTTAAAATAATTATCTCAATAAAACAAAACCTATTTGATTTAATAACTGAGACCCACTTATTTAATTGTAAATGGACCATAAATAAAAGGTTATTTTATTTTAAACAAGCTTTCCAAATATTCTTTATTTTCAAATAAAACCTACTGAATTGGTTTTGAAAATATTTGGATTTTAAATGAAGATTATATTAATTAAAACAAAACCCTATTTTATTAAATAACTAATGATCCATTTATTTAATTAATAAATGGAACCTAAAAAGATTTTAAATAATATTTTATTTTAGAATGTGAATTATCATGTTAAACAGAACCAAAAACTCATTATAATAGTTTGAATTGTTTGAATTTGAACCTTGTTTGTTTGTTTGAAATTCAAAACAGAAAAATAGAATTAGAAAAGGAAAAAGGAATCAGACAGAAAAAAAATAGGAAATGGCCAACCCAACCCAGGCAGCCCAATAGGCCCAGCACCAGCCCAGTTTCATCACCCCGCAAGAAAACGGTTCACACCCACTAACAGACCCGCGCAGAGTATGACAGGTGGACCTCCTCCTCGTTTTCTTTCCCCACTGACAGGTAGACCCACCTCCACTGTTCTTCCTCCCCACCCACGCGACTCCTTCTTCCTCCCTCGACCACCGTTACCTGCTGTGATTCCGCGCGATCAATTCGCCATAACACCGTGCCTTTACCTCGCTTTGACTGTGCTCGTTAAAACCCCAGCGTCTCCCCCTCCTTTTCCCCCAGACCACTCCCTCTCTCTGCCCCTAGGCTGTCGCCAATCACTCCTGCACCGCCGCTTCTCCGACGAGCTTCTATCTCCGATTCCGGCCAACACCGCAACGCCCGAGCCTCCTCGACCTAGCACACACCTCCTCCACTCTCAGACGCTTCTCCCCATACCCTCCATTCATCCGCGGGCGTCCCTGAGCGCCGCCTTCGTCAAGCTTCAAGCACCGCCGTGTCTGGTTCTACTCCGACGAGCACTTCGGGTATGCATCTGACCACCCCGCGCCTCCTCGTTCACACTCCCATACTCGCCACACCTTTCTGCATCTGACCGCATCGTTGTTTTGCTTCGGGATGATCTACAGCGTCGCCCTCGACCGCGGACAGAACCACCCGATGCCGACCTCCACTCCGGCGAGCAATTGCCGCAGTACCCGAGCTCCCCTTGTCAAGCCAACAGCACGACGAGCGTCACCACGACCCTGCGATATCGGTGAGCCTTCTCCTCTTCTTCCTTGCGTTCTGAATCACCGGCGCCGCCAGAGCGCCGCCGTCAGCGCCGCCCACTTTAGCTCAAAGTCGCCAGTACCGTTCGATCCAGATTTAGCGGCCACGATTAGATCACTTATCGTCGAAAGGGTATGTACTCTGGGCCACTCGATCTAACTAGATCCAACGCCCCACCGCCGCGATCCAACCAAAACGGTATGGACCAATAGGAACACGACGCGTGGCCAGGTTTAAAACTAAAAACAGATTTGAATCTGATTTATTTGCAAACTTCAAACCCTTGTAACTTTCAAACCACACGTCCAAAAATTATAAATTTTATGTCGTTGGATTCAGGAGAACAAGCCCTAGCCAACCATGGCCTTAGTTTAGAAAATAGTACCTGTTAACTTGTTTGAATTTGCAGAAACATTTGTGTACTTATTTAGAGGAGATAAATTGTTTAAAATTGATTTTAGGATTAAAACTTTTACAAAATGGTTTTTAGTGACCATACTGACCCTAGGAACCAACCCTTGGTGTTAAAAATGATTTTGGTAAAATATAGGTTGAATTATTTAACTTAGCCATTTTCTAACCAAATAAACTCATTGATTTTATTATGGAAATGTTTTTGCAAGGAAAACTTTGGGAAAATGTGTTGGACCAAACTTACTGACCCAAAACACCAAGCCTTGCCAAGGGCAACTCACTTGGTGAAAAACCAAAAGTTTTGCTTTGATAAGAATAATTTTCACCACATAAAATGATGAATGAATTTTAAAATGGTCTTGAGATAAAACCCATTTGCAAATGACTTTGCCATTTTGGTAAATGACCAATTTAGAACCTTACAAAGTTATAAACCTAGTAGAGACCATCCTTGCAATAGAACCACCCTTTGCATACTTATGCATGACTTAGTTTCCTTCTTGCCTTGTGTGTGTGATTTTGTTTGAGTAGTGGTGGTTTGGAATGTTAGTTGATTTGGTGTTTTGCTTGATTGACTTGTAGTGAAATTAGCAAAGTGTGAGACTAGCAAGATCAAGGAGTGAACCCCCATTCCCTACCAAAAAGGCAAGTGACACTATCATCAAAAGTCTTGCTATTTTCATTATACTTAGTGGATTTTGAGAACATGCATGAAAAGATATTTCTGTACTTATGCTATGCTAAATCCTAATAGGATTCCTTATACACTCCTTAGTGAAAATATTGAAGTTGTACATGCTTAGCCATGCTATGTTTTGAAAAGAGATACATGTTGAGATTTTACAAAGGTTGAGAAAAGGACTTGTGTTTTACATAATAAAACAAGGACTCAATGAAACACCTAGGTGGAGGATACTTGAAGTTTTGGAGAAGGTGGCAACAAAAGGAACCATGTCTATGGCAATCACTTCGTGTTGTGCTCCAAATGAAAACCACCTAGGAAACTTAGAGATTGAACATGTTTCTCCAATTGTGGCTTTCGTGTGCAACCACATGCTATTATGGCTCTGGCTTAGTCAACTACAATAGGAAGACCCATACATTGGGATCTGGAATGCTTCATGGGGGCTGAAGACAAGCTAGCAATGATGTATGGGAGGACCTTTTGGAAAGACTTCGTCACATTCTCAATCTGCCAGTACTCCATCTTGGTGAGCACTAATCCAGTAGGCCACTGGTGGCAACAAGATGGGATTGTGTCATGTGGGTAAAGTGTACTCCTTCTGCAGAAGTAAATAAAATCTAAGTACTTAGCCGTGTCCCCGGTTATGGACAATACTGAGCAACTAAAGTTTGAACTATGGGAGATCTCGACATTCCAACTTCTAATATAAAAACTTGATGCCCTTGTGTGTCTACCAAGGAATTCAAAGAGATTTTGTTAAACTTGATGTACTTGGGGTTACCAAGGTGCTCAAGAGCATGATGTACTTGGGGTTACCAAGGAACTCATGGGTTTTGATAAAACTTGTTGCACTTGGGGTTACCAAGGTGCTCAAGAGATTTTGACAAGGATTTGAACACTTGAGTTTCTACCAAGGAGTTCAAGGAACTTGGAAAAGAAATTTGACAAAGGACTTTAAAAACCCTTTTTGAAAAGATAAGATAAAACAATGCTTTATGCAAATAAGCCTTAAACTCTACTTAGCCAAATATGCATATAATGATAGGATCTACACTTATTATACATAAAAGTGAAGCTTGCCAATACAATTCAAAATGTATTGACCCTTGTGGTTGTAACTTGAAATGTTGCAGGTTGATTGTTTTTAAATGAAGATTGTTTGATTGACTAGGACTACAAAGTCTACAACCAACATCTGCCTGTGGCACTTTGAAGATGAAGGACCCATGACTATAATTATTCCGCTGCAATGTATTGTAATAGCCAAATGAGCTATGTTTGATGTAATAAACTTATATTATTCCTGGTTATAAATTTATATTATGACCTTTGTATCTTGATATTACATCTTAAACTGTGGATGCTAGCTATTGATCCAGGGACTAGCATTGTAAACACAGGAGGAACCTAACTTATTGGGTTGGGACCTCTACACTATTCGGCAAGAAAGGGTTGTTCTTCCGCTTCATCGCTGGAGCAAGGAGGCGGAGTTTGCTCGATGTCTTATACGTGTGTGCGAGCACGGATGCGCTGCTGCTTTGCGGCGCTAGGACTTCCTCTCGATCTTGAGATCGGAAAGAGATCGTCTACATCAACCATGAGTTCAACTCGTTAAGCTTTGTCGGTCTTCAAGGGTATGTTCTCTACGGATATACATCCGCCCGTTGTTTGTATCTAGTAGATAGATCTTGGTACATAGTTCCCATCGTAGGAATTTTTTTGTTTTCTATGCTGTGAACCCTTCACCTGGGTGGCTTTCCACAAGTGTGATACACGAGGTAAACCATAGACATGGGCCTTGTGTAACCACTCAACACAAACCATCATACCATTCCACCCAGGTGATTCATTCACTTAGTTGTTTTTATTAGACAAAAACATAACTCAAAGACTTGGCAAAAATTTTCCATAGCATGAATATATTCCACCATTGTTTTCTACTAGCTAGGCTAAGCATGGTAGTATAGGAAGTATCTTAACTTAGAGAAAATTTCTAACAAGTCTACAACTACACATATATATATATTTAGTAAAAATATCATGCAAGCCCTATACAAAATATCACTAATGCATAGTCAAAATATTGGGACAAAAATATGAAGCACCACTTTCCTTGATAGTTGGGGGAGTAGCAACAATCCTCACAATCACAATCACCACTAGCACCAAAATCTACACATAAAATGATAGCACCAAATTCATATTTCAAATAATCAAGCAAAATATATGAATTCATGCAAATGCCATGTGATGATTTGTCTCAAACAAAAGAAGACAATAACTAAACATTTATACACTAAATAAGCTTAATTTGGCTTTAAAAACATTTTCTAAATAATTTTTATAGACCAAATAAGCCTACAAATGTCTCTGCTTAAAATTCTATATTAACAGAAACAATTCACAAAACCAAGCCTGTAGATGTGTAGGATTTAATTTTTTGATTCCATTGATATATTATTTGTATTTTTTGGATAAAGAGAACAAAATTTATTGAATTTACAAGTTTAATCATCTAATTAAATAAAATCTGAATTTTAAAAGAAAAACCCAGACACGTGGCGGCCTCTGATTGGACGGTACCGTTTCGCGGGGATCACGCACGCGCACCGTTAGATCTAAGTGATATCTAGTGGCTCGGATCTGCCCGTACCCCTTCGGCTGGCGTCTAATCAAGACCACTGGATCTAGATCCAGTGGATCAAATCGCCCCTACCCTAAATCGGCGGTGCTCATGGCCACAGCGGCGGCGATGGCTCTGCCAACGATGGATCGGCAAAGCTAGGGGGTAGGAGAGGGGGTGTAGGCGCTTACCGAGGTCACGGGGACATGGGGATGCTCAACGTGGATGCGGCTAGGGTGGGGGCGTGCTATAGCGGTGGCTAGGGCTCGTCGGAGTTGCTGGAAGCGCCGGGCGCGCGGTGGTGGAGACGTTGGCGACGCTCTGGATCATCCTAGCACAAACCAGGAGCATCAGGAGGTGCACAGGGTCTAGGCGGACACGACAGGGAAAGGCAGAAGGTAAGGGGAGCTTGAAGATTACCGGGATTTCTCGCTGGAGTCAAGTGGAGCTTCGGTCATTCACGGGGCTCGACGGAGGCGACGTCCTGGGGCATTACAGAGCAAACATAAGGGGTGTGAAGATGCGTAAACATCAGGCAAACAAGCTCGTATGAACGAGGGGCGAAGGGGGGCATGGTGCTCACCGGAATACGTCGCCGGAGCTGCTCGGGAAAGTGGCTACATGAGTGGAATTGCGGGCAGCCTGGTGGCGGAGAGAGAGCGCTGAGTGTGGGGAAAGGAGTGGAGTGGGGAAGGGCTTAAGTAGAGGGGATCGGGGAGATAATTGATCACCGAATCAATGCAATTACGCGCGGCGGTGATGGTGAGAAACGGCAGCGGCGAGCTGGTCATCGACGCTGATTGAGGAAGAAGGGGGTGACGTGGCTACGGGCCCAGTTGTCGGCGGGTGGGTACAGCGAGCACGGGTGAGAAACAGAGGGTGAGTGAGGGATGGTTCTCCTGGGTGGGCTGGTGTTTGGGCCGTTTCTTCTGTTGGGCTGGAATGGTGGCGCTGGCCCTTTTCCATTTCTTTTCTCCTTTTCTATTTCTTATTTGATTTTCTGTATCCAATTTCAAATGATTTTCAAATGAGTTTAAATTCAAACCACTTCTAGATTTTTTGTAGAGTGATCCATGCACATATTTGTGTATAAACACTGCTATTTACTCAAAAATACTTTGGCCCATTGAAAATAAAATAAAACCATGCCCTATTTAAATATATATAATAGGCATATAAATGGTTTTAATTTAGATTCTTGTTTTGAAAACTTTGTGCAAGCTTTGAAATCATCCTTTAAACTTTTCTGGTTAAATCAACGTATTCTCATATTTTGGAAGTAGAAATAAAGCCATTGCCTTTCTTACATGAAATAATATGCAAAACAAATGGCTTCTTATTTGAAACCTTGTTTGAAAATAACCCAAATGCATAAGGATGCATGAATGATATGCAACTTTATAAACCATGATTTTGGGATGTTACACGAAGTAAGCATAGCATAAGATCAAGTCATTAAGTTCGTTTTGCTAAAGCTTTCAAATACATAGTAACCTAATCCTTCGACCATGAGATCATGTTAATCACCATCACCGGATGAGTGATTTCATGATATCAAACGCTACTTCATAACTAGGTGGTTATAAAGGTGGCATTGGGTATTCTGAAAGTATGTGTTGAAGCGCATGGATCAAGAGTGAGATTTGTCCATCCAAATGATGGATAGATATACTATAGGCCTTCTCGGTGGAATGCCATCCAATTGGATTGCAAGCTTGTGACTAGGTCACAAGGGATGTAATATCATGGTACGAGTAAAGAGTACTTATCAGTAACAATGTTGAACTAGGTATGGAGATACCAATGATCGAACCTCAGATAAGAAAAGTATCGCGCGACAAAGGGAATCAGTATCATGTGTTAATGGTTCTTTTGATCACTAAGTCATCATTGAATTTGTGGAAGCCATTATGGATCTCCAGGTACCGCTATTGGTTATTGATTGGAGAGGTGTCTCGATCATGTCTGCATAGTTCACGAACCGTAGGGTGACACACTTAAGGTTCAATGTTGTTTAAGTAGATATGAAATATGAGTTGGACACCGAATGTTGATCGGAGTCTCGGATTGGATCCAAGACATAACGAGGAGGTCTGGAATGGTCCGGGGAATAAGATTCATATAAAGGAAGTTGTCTTCCAGGGTTCGGAAAAGTTTTTGGTATTTTGACCGGAGCTTCTAGAATGTTCTAGAGGGTACACTAGTGGGCCCACCACCCCGGAAGGGGAAAGAAGGGATTAGGGAATGATGCGGGGTCCCATGGGCCAGCCGCACCAAGCCCTATAGGCCCAACCAGCCAGCCCTAAAGGGTTTAGGGGAAAACCCTAAAAAGGAAAGGGGACAACTTGGGGGCAAGTTTCCCCCCTCTCCCTCTTGCGCCGGCCCTGGGGGGAAGTGGTCCAAGGGGGAACCCTAGGCCACACTCCCCCTATATATAAAGAGGGAAGGAGTGGGCGCCTCCTCCTTACCCTTCTTCCTCAACCCTAGCCGCCCCTCCTCCTCCTTCCTCGTTCTTCGGCTTAGGCGAAGCCTGCAAAAATCTCTCCTTCACCACCGCCATGCCGTCATGCTGCTGGGATTCCGAGGGGATCTACTACCTCTGCTGCCCACTGGAACAGGGAGAGGAAGGTCTTTATCGACTCCGTACGTGTGACCGAGTATGGTAGCGCTGCCAGAAAACGGCGCCGGAAGGATCGTCATCACGATCTTGAGATCGGCAAGTGATCGACTACATCAACAACGAGATTAGATATCGTTAAGGCTTTGGATCTACGAGGGTTAGTTCTCTTCTATCTCGTTGCATCGATTTCGTAGATTAATTCTTGGCTTTGCCATAGATTGGATGTTAGTTTTATTCGTTGCTGCGATAGAATTTTTTTGTTTTTGTTGCTGCCATAGATTGGATCTTATTTTTATTGGTTGCAAATATGATAGATTATGATTTAGCAAAATACATGTTCTCATATTGTGTGAGAATTTGCAAAGGTTGGAGACGCTAGTCGTTCTAATCCTCCAAAAGGGTTTTTGGAAAGTCACATTATACTCGCGATTCGCCTTTATAAGCTATAGTAGCTTGATCATGAAAGTTGTCATGATAAGGATGAATATAAGATTTAGGTAAAATATTTACTACACTAAAAGATTACTAAAGAATGGATTCTGAAAGAATGCCAAACATTTGATGATGGTGACCTACTTCAAATTGCAATTCCAAAGGTATTAGTATTTGACTATACACGCTTTGGATTGTGTGTCATGTGTATGGCGCCACTATTGATGTTGATAGATTCTTTTAAAAGGGAAAGGAAATGCTGAAAGAGAATCTCATGAATATTTGGCAGAAAATGAAAAGAAAAGACTGTAAATGTCCAACTTAAGTATATAGATGATATACATATTATGGTTGTATTCTTGGCTTGTTAAACAATGTGGTTCTTGGGTATTGGATACCGAATTGGTTGGCGTGAAATATCATACAGGACAACAGAATTCATGAACTGCAATGGTCTAAGTAACCAGCAAGAGAATATGTGATGATGTTCATCGAAAAAAAACAAAGTGTTGTTGTGTTTCTCGTTGACATCAAAGCTTACCTTCAAGATTTGTTTTAATAATTGTTATTTTGATCAGGTGTTATGATAATAAAAGGTTGTTCAAATAATTGTCGTATTCCATTTAAGATGGATGATTTACAAATCTAGTTGAATAAATCACGTCCATAAAAGTTAATGCTAAAATGTCGCAAGACAAATGATTGAAAGATCACTTATGAAGTGGCATTGTCGTTTAAATTATATTGGAAAGAAAACATGAAGAAACTTCATGCTGCTACAATTTTGGAGTCTTTTGATTTTGATCAAATGACACTTGTGAGACTTTCCTGGAGATAATTGAAATTTAGTTCAAAGGCCAAAGAAGAACGGATGACTAACTTATTGGAAATTATACATATTGATGTATGTAGTCCATTATGTGTAGTCGTGAGCAATGGATTTCAACTTCATATGCTTTCTCCGGTAATTTGAGTGAATACATGTGTATATTTACTTAATGAGGAAGAAGTGTGAAATATTTGAAAGTTTTCAAAGACTTTCAAGATGAATCGGAAAATCATTGTAACAAGAAAATAAAGAATTTATGATTGGATCATAAAGGAAGATATTTTGAGATACAAGTTTGGCATAACACCAAAGATTTGAGGAATCGTTCCATGGCTTTGCATTTCCTGAAACACCATAAGAGTATGGAGTGTTCGAGATATGTAATGAAACCTTGTTTGACATGGTGAGATCAAAGGTGTCAGTTATAAAATTGCCATTGTATTTTAAAGATTAAAGCTTTAGTGACTACTGATTTTACACTGAAAAGAGCACCATCGTGATCCATTGAAATGACACCATATAAGTTATGGTCTGGGATAAAACCCAAATTGTCCTTTCTTAAATTTTGGTATGCTAGTCATAAGTAAAATGTTTACAACCAAAGTCGTATGAGAATGTCTTTGTATGTTATTTCGAATAACTATTGGGTATTCCTCCATAAACACCAAAGACAAAAGTGTTTGTCGCTTAGAACATCAAGTTTCTTTAGAAGGAATTTTTCATGAAAATTTAACTAGGAAGACAATAGAATTTTGATAAGGTTATTAAACCTTAGCTATATGTGCTAAGTTATGCAGCGCAGGAAAGTGCCCAGAGGCAGCAAGAATGCTCATGGCTCACGTACCTCAAATTTTGTGGTCACGGAGGTTTCAGTTCCTATTGAACCAAGTAGGTCGGGTAAACAATCAAATACTAATATTTGAGAATAAATCATTATTGTTTAATAATGATGAACCGACTAAATGCGAAGAAGCAATGATTGGCTCTGACTCCGTCAAAGGCTTAAAGCCATAAAATCCGTGATAGTTTCATACACGAGAAATCAAGTTTTTGAGCTTGGAAGACCCTTTGGAAAGGTGTAAAACATTTCAGTCGTATTTGGATCTATAAAGAAATACACATAGATGTTTCACATCTATGAAATAGTCGACATGTCAGAAAAAAGTTTACGACAACGTTCAAGGAGTTGACTATGACAAAATTTGATCTGTCATAGCGATATTTGGTCTGGGTGGATTAATGTAGCAACCACTACATATATATAATTTTTGGTATATGATAGTTGAACAAATAAAACAAACTTCTAATAGAATGGTTACCTAGGACGTGTACATGACACGATCCAAAGGGTTTTGTTAATTCAAAGGATGCTAAAAGCGCATGCAAACTTCAATGATTGAAGTAAGCATCGAAGAATTGGAATCTTCACCGTGATGAAACTGTTAAAAGAGTTTAATTTCATCGGAGACGATGAATATGGTTGCATTTGCAAGAAATTAAGTGGGAGCGCTAAGACATATTTCTAATACATTATGTGAAAGACATATTGTTGATTGGAAATGATGTATCTTTTATTGACATAGGTTAAGAATTTCATTTTGATGAAAGACTTAGGAAAAACCCGAATATTAGGCATCAATGTCTATATGAATAGATTGAGACCCTAATATGGTTGAGCCGGAAGTACATAGATGAGATATTGAAAGATTTCAATATAGAAACGACAAGAAAGGTTCTCGTCGCATGTAAAAGGACCGAATCAAAATTCAAGTATTTTGATACTTGGTAAGTGAAACGAGATTCAAGTGTTTTGACACTTGGTGAGTGAAATCACAATAATATTTTGATCAATCATAATGAGATATGTACACATCCAGATATGTCCTATTCTCTAAATGTTATGAGCATATACCAGAATGACTCATAAGATCATCATTGGATGATAGTAAGGATATTCTCAATTTATGTAGAGGTGACAAATATGTCCTATGCTCTAAATCTTTGGAAGAACTAAGAATATGTTATTTATGTAGAGGTGACAAATAGATAGATAGTTCATTGTAAAGTGTTACATTGATACTAGTTTTGCCACAAGATACAAATTAAGTTTATCTCAATTTAAACTATGGGTGGCACAATGTAATGGAAAGGATATTCCATAATGGATTTGGATGAGTTCCAAAGTTAAGACATTGTGATAGATACTACAACAAAAGGCTAAGTATATGACTGCTATTGTAGCGGCAAAAGAGGGCATTTGTATCAAGTAGTTTGATATCAAACTAGGTGTTGGTTCACAACGGGCTAGTACTATGAAGATATATTGTACGACAATAGTATCGACATGATTTAACCCCAAGGAACTAAAGGTCTCACCAAAGGAACAAATTTATACAATGGCATCTCATTGGAGAATGAGCGATGCGTAGATACGCAAAGACATGAAAATACACACGGACCTGGAAGTGTCATATCCGAAAATTATGTTTACCACTAGCAATCGTGTATACACAACACCAGAAAGCCATAAGTGTTGAATGCACAAAGTTTTTTAAACTAGATTATTAACTCAAGTGCAAGTGGGAGACTGTTGGAGATATGCCCAAGAGGCAATAATAAGGTGGTTATTATTATATCTTTATGTTTGTGATAAATTTTTACATCCCATGCTATATTTGTATTAATAGGAAACATTAATACTTGTGTGTTTTGTAAACATAAAAGAGTCCCTAGTAAGCCTCTTTTTAAGTTAGCTTGTTGATTAATAGATGATCATGGTTTCCTGATCATGGACATTGGATGTTATTAATAACAAGATCATATCATTAGGAGAATGATGTGATGGACACACACCCAAAGTAAGCATAGCATAAGATCAAGTCATTAAGTTCGTTTTGCTACAAGCTTTCAAATACATAGTAACCTAATCCCTCGACCATGAGATCATGTTAATAGCCATCACCGGATGAGTGCTTTGATGACATCAGACACCACTTCCTAACTTGGTGGTTATAAAGGTGGCATTGGGTATTCTGAAAGTATGTGTTGAAGCGCATGGATCAAGAGTGATATTTGTCCATCCAAATGATGGATAGATATACTTTGGGCCCTCTCGATGGAATGTCATCCAATTGGCTTGCAAGCATGTGACTAGGTCACAAGGTATGTCATATCACGGTACGAGTAAAGAGTACTTATCAGTAACAAGGTTGAACTAGGTAAGGAGTTGCCGATGATTGAACCTCGGATAAGTAAAATATCCCGCTACAAAGGGAATTGGTATCATATGTTAATGGTTCTTTTGATCACTAAGTCATTGTTGAATATGTGGGAGCCACTATGGATCTCCATGTCCCGCTATTGGTTATTGATTGGAGAGGTGTATCGATCATATCTGCATAGTTGGCGAACCGTAGGGTGACACACTTAAGGTTCGATGTTGTTTAAGTAGAAATGGAATATGAGTTGGAGACCGAATGTTGTTCGGAGTCTCGGGTTGGATCCAAGACATCACGAGGAGGTCCAGAATGGTCTGGAGAATAAGACCCATATAAAGGAAGTTATCTTCCGGGGTCAGAATTTTTTTGGGTATTTTGACCGGAGCTTCTAGAATGTTCTAGAAGGGACACCAGTGGGTCCACCACCCCGAGAGGGGCAAGATGGGCTGAGGGAATGATGCGGGGGCCCATGGGCTAGCCGCACCGAGCCTTAGAGGCCCAATTGGCCAGCCCTAAAGGGTTTAGGGCAAAACCCTATAAAGGAAAGGGGAAGACTTGGGCAGCAAGCCTTCCCCCCTCTCCCTCTTGCGCTGGCCCTAGGGTAAGTGGGACAAGGGGGAACCCTGGGCTCACCCCCTATATATAAAGAGGGGAGAGGTGGCACCCCCTTGCCCTTCTTCCTCAACCCTAGCCGCCACCCTCCTCCTCCTTCCTCCTGCTCCGGCTTAGGTGAAGCCCTACAGAAATCTATCCTCCACCACCACCACACCGTCGTGCTGCTGGGATTCCGAGGGGATCTACTACCTCTGCTGCCGGCTGGAACAGGGATAGGATGGTCTTCATCGACTCCGTACATGTGACCGAGTGCAGTAGCACTGCCAGAACACGGTGTCGGAAGGATCATCATCACGATCTTGAGATCGGCAAGTGATCGACTACATGAACCACGAGATTAGATCTCGTTAAGCCTTTGGATCTACGAGGGTTAGTTCTCTTCTATCTCATTGCACCCATATCGTAGATTAGATCTTGGCTTCTCCATAGATTGTCTCTTGGTTTTATTCGTAGTTGCAATAGAATTTTTTTTGTTTTCTATGCTGCGAACCCTACACACGTCCGTGCAACGCTGAATGGACTCTGTAACTTCTTCGACGTCATCACTCGGAAGTCGATAATCGTCAAGAAACTCGGGAGGCTATAGGAAGAGATCATCACCATGATATGCGAGATGGAGATGTACTTCCCGCCCGCGTTCTTTGACATCATGGTCCACCTGATGCTGCTAATAGTGGACGATATCAAGGATCTCGGGCCGCCGTTCCTTCCCAACATCATGGCATTAGAAAGAATGAATAGGATCATCAAAGGATACGTTCTTAATAAGGCATATCCGGATGGAAGTATCATCCAGGGCTTTCTCACCGAGGAGTGCGTCGCTTTGTGCAAGAATTATCTAAACAAGGACAACCCACGTCCGGTTGGTTTGCCCGCAAACAAGAACCTCGGCATGTTCGAGGGAGTAGGCCACAACACTGGCAATAGGGAAATGGATGTGAATCAATCTGGTAGGAGAGCCGACTTTAACAGGGCCCACTTAGTAGCGCTATGGCACATGGACAATGTCGAGCTTTAGGTGGATCAGCACATAACCACGATCAAGAACAGTGCAGACAACAAAGACCAAGCAGAAGGGAAAGAAGAAGATATAAGTGTACCTCTAATTAATTGATGATGTGTATATATATAAATGTACTACATACGAAAACTCCTTTGGATGTGTGTCGTCTTCAATAACATGTTGTGTACTATCGATCGAACTCATCTTATTTGATGTACTCGATTCTGTCTTTGTGCTATATATTGGTAACGTAATTGAACAACTGATACGTCCAAAACGTATCTACTTTCTCGAACACTTTTGTTATGGTTTCTCCTCTAAACTTGTGTGATTTGGATACAAGTAACACGGACTGACGCTGTTTTAGCAAAATTACCTTGGTGTCTAGTTTTTGTGTAGAAAATCAACTATCAGGAAAAATCCCGGAAAATATGCCAAAAATCCTATTTCACCAGAAGACTCACGGAGCCAGAGTACGATACGAAGGGGAGGCCTGAGGGGCCCACACCCCCTGTCGCTCGGGTGGGCCCAGGTTGCGCCTGGAGGCGGTGTGGCTGCCCTAGGAACCCCCTCGGCCTCCCTCTTCGCCTATAAGATGCCTCTTGACCTAAAAACCGAGGGGGGTTCGACGTATTTCCAGAAAGAGTTCCGCTGCACCGCCACCACCAAAAACCGCGATTCGGAACCAGAAACTCCGTTATGGCACCCTGTCGGGGCAGGGAATTTGGAGAGTATCATCGCCATCATCATCAACAATGCCTCTCCATCAACCATCCATGTTTCCCTCATCAATGAGTGAGTAATCCCCTGCTGTAGGCTATGGGGATGGAAGGGATTGGATGAGTTCTATCATGTACTCAAATAAGATTGTTAGGGCATGGTGCCTAGTATCTCTATTAGTGCTATTTGACTTTGTTGCAACTTGTTGTGCTTAATGATTGTCACTAGGGCCCGAGTGCCATGATCTTAGATCTGAACTTATTATTGAATTATTATGATAGTATTGTTTGTGATCTTATATGCAAGTTGTGTACACATATCTTTGTCTGGATCCAAAGGCCCCGAAGTGACAGAAATTGGGACAACCTGAGGGGATGGCTGGGATGTGAGTATCACATGTGTTCACGGAGTGTTAATGCTTTGCTTCGGTGCTCTATTAAAAGGAGCACCTTAATTGCCAGTAGTTCCCTTGAGGCCCCGCTGCAATGGGCTGGCAGGATAAAAGATGTTGTGCAAGTTCTCATTGCGAGCACGCATGACTATATATGGAGCACATGCCTATGGTTGGGACAACCTTAAGTGCCATGATCTAAGATCTGAACTTATTATTGAATCATTATGATAGTATTGTTTGTGATCTTATATGCAAGTTGTGTACACATATCATTGTCTGGATCCAAAGGCCCTGAAGTGACAGAAATTGGGACAACCTGAGGGGATGGCTGGGATGTGAGGATCACATGTGTTCACGGAGTGTTAATGCTTTGCTTCGGTGCTCTATTAAAAGGATCACCTTAATTGCCAAGTAGTTTCCTTGAGGCCCCGCTGCAATGGGCTGGCAGGACAAAAGATGTTGTGCAAGTTCTCATTGCGAGCATGCATGACTATATATGGAGAACATGCCTATGATTGTTTAGTACTTGGATGCTTATTCTTATTTATCTGCAATTGCCCTAGATCATGAAGTTACATGTTTAGACTCATCCATGCAACGCTCGTCCATCCATCCCTATGCCCACCACACTCATATCCTACTGTTTGCTACTACTATTACTATTGCTCTTGTTTTACTGCTGCTATTACTTTGCTTTTGCTACTACAAAACTGTTGCTACTAATAAACTTCTGTGAGCAAAAACTATTTCCAGGTGCAGCTGAATTGACAAATCAGTTGTTAAGGCTTGCAAGTATTCTTTGGCTCCCCTTGTGTCGAATCAATAAATTGGGTAATACTACCCTTGAAGACTGTTGAGATCCCTTATACCTGTGGGTCATCAACAACACCATCATTTTATGTATTCGATGCACTCACACTCCTTCTAAAAGAAAAGGCATAAGGAAAAAAAGTTCATCCCCGGTGAATAGAGCCCTAAAGCGCTGGCGTAAGTTCTGCTGGTCCCACCTGTAAGTGGGCGTTAATTTATCGCCGGCGAATGCGGTTGTTCGACGGGGGTAAGTGCCACGGGTCCCACCTATAAGGCCCCTGTCTCACCCCTCCTTGTGCCCCATAAAAATCCCAATTCCCAAATCCCCATGTCGATGCAACCCTAGCCAGCTCAGGCGACCCGCGCCACCCTCACCGTCCCACGTCCGCCTCGCCATCGTCGTCCCGCATCCAAGGAGGAGAAGCAGGACGGCTGCCTTTGCCATCCCGCGTCCGGGGAGGAGGAGCCATCCCGCGTCCGCCTTGTCGTCGTCCCGCATCCGGGGAGGAGGAGCTGGCCGCCCTCGCCGTTGCCATCCCGCATCCTGGGAGGAGGATCCGTCCCGCGTTCGTCCCGCCTTGCCGTCGCTGTCCGTGGAGGAGCTCGTCATTGCTATCCCGTGTCTGTCACGCCTCACTATCATCGTCCATGGAGGAACTCGTCGTCGCCTTCCCGCGTCTGTCCCGCCTCGCCATCACCGTCTGTGGAGGAGCTCATCATCGACTGCCCGCCGTCATCATAAATGCGCTCTTTGTTGTCCTCGTCTCAGTGGTGAGCATCGCCCTCCCCTTCTCCCTCTCCCCTTATCCCAATCACTAGGCAGTCTCAAATTACTGTCTCACGGTGAATATTTTGTGATATTGTGAGTTGTTGGCATCCATGTGGTGGTAATTTTGGTACCGTTTTTATGCTGCAGCTAGCAGCTATTATCTCCATATATATTGTGAAGGTACAAATGAGTTGCCAATGTTTCGCCGGAATGTCGATTAACTTCCGCTCCGACGAATTTCTGGCACTCCCGCAAAGCCATTTTTAGCAAAGGTCATGCTGAATTTTCGCCATGAGTATAAGTGTCCTAAATCTTTTCTTTTCTTGTGTAGTGCTAGGTATAACCATGTCGTCTGCTGGAAACCGCAACGAAGACTTGGATCTTGGCAGGTCTTCTCAACAAAACTTGGAGGAGCACTACAAGGTCATGGAGGAGGAGATACATCTGGAAAAGGCAGGGGGCGAAGAAGGCGACGAGACCCCTGATGATGATGCCCATGATGGCGATGACTATAGGGGCGAAGAGACCACAGATAGTGGCATTGCCGGTGATGGCTCGGAGACTACAATATATGCCAGCAAGAGATAACGGAAGAAGCATGCCCAAACATGATCGGAACCACGAGGAAAACATTCACCACGGTGTACCCCAAGACCAGTAATCCTATGGAGACGAAGTGGCTCGCGAAGGGGTACGACCTCTAGCTGGGAGCTATCGTTCAGGACGTCGTCAGTGCCAATGAGACGAAACTCCGAACAAAGAAGAAGAAGCATCTACAGGACCAACTCCTTTTGCGGCTACATGTGAGGTACTAGTTCCCCGAGGGCTTTAAGAGCCTGGATCCCAATGAGAACATCATGAACAGGCTATCCCTCTCTAGGTTTACCAAGAACCTCAATGGTTATAAAACCATGCCGAGGGGGATGATTGGTGACAATAAGAGCTTCGAAGAGATCAAGCGCCATTTCTCGTGGATTATGCCGGAGGACTGCACACTCTTCTTGCAAAACGAGGAACTAGAGTACACCAAGTAGAAGTCGGTCTGGGGGAAGGAGCTGGCGGAGAAGAACATTGGTCGCCACCATCTCGATTGCCGTCGCTACGACGACAATAAGGAGACGTGTTAGAAGGAGGACCAAGCCTACTGATATGTCATAAACGTATCTATAATTTTTGATGCTCCATGCTTTTTTTATATCAACTTTCTTATCTTTTGTCTACACTTTGAGGTATTTTTATATATTTTCTGGAACTAACCTATTGACAAGATGTCGTAGTGCCAGTTGCCTGTTTCCTGTTGTTTTTGGTTTCAAAAAAGCTAGTAAGGAAATATTCTCTGAATTGGACGGGACAAAAGCCAAAGTGAATATTTTCTAGAAGGAACACGGAGTCCGAAGGGCAGCCAAAGTGGGGCCTCTAGGCGGCCACACCCTAGGGCGGCATGGCCAGGGGGCACGACAGCCCTAAGTGTGGGCCCCTCGAGCGTCCACCGACCTTTCCCCTTCGCCTATAAAATCACCCGAATGTACAAACCCTAAGTACCTGATCAAATCTCCACGAAATAGTTAGTAGCCTCTGCCATCTCCATCCGTAGATCGGGGGGATCCGAAGCTCTTCCCGGCACCCTACCGGAGAGGAGAGATCATCCTGGAGGCCTTCTTCATCACCATCATGCCAGCCTTCAGAGTGATGCGTGAGTAGTTTACCCTTGGACTATGGGTCCATACGGTAGCTAGATGGTTCATTCTCCTCCTTTATGCTATCATGTTTAGATCTTGTGAGCTCCGTTCATGATCAAGATCATCTATTTGTAATCTTACATGTTGTGTTTGTTGGGATACGATGGATATTAAGTACTATGTTCAAGATTGATTGTTGATTTCATCATGTCTGTGTTATTTGTGATCTTGCATGCTCTCCGTTGTTCGTAGATGCTTTGGCCAAGTAGATGATTGCAACTCCAAGAGGATGTATTTATGCTCGATAGTAGGTTCATGCCTCTAGTAATCTGGGGAAGTGACAGAAATCTCTAAAGTTGTAGATGTGTTTTTGCTACTAGGGAGAAAACAACAATCCTTTGTCCATGGGGCAATTGTATTGTTTACTTTACACACTTTTCTTAAGGCAATTATCCGTTGCTTGCAACTTAATACTGGAAGGGGTTCGGATGATAACCTGAAGGTGGATTATTAGTCATAGATGCAGTTGGATTATGATCTATGTATTATGTTGTAATGCCCAAACGAATCTCATAGGAATCATCATGACTTGTACATGCATATTTATGCATTCAATCTGTCAATTGCCCAACTGTAATTTGTTCACCCAACATGCTATTTATCTTAAGGAGAAACACCTCTACTTAACCGTGGACCCTAGTCCATTCCTTTATCATTGATATTCCATCTACCGTTTACGGTTTACTTTCTCCAAGCAACTACTATCTTCCACACTATATGTTTAATCCTTTGTTTTCAGCAAACCGGTGAGATTGACAACCTCACTGTAAGTTGGGGAAAAGTTTCGTGGTTGTGTTTTGTAGGTTCCAAGTTGCTAGCAACACCTTGGAGTTGTTTCCTTACTCCTACTGGTTCGATAACCTTGGTTTCATAACTGAGGGAAACTTGCTGCTGTGCTCATCATACCTTCCTCTTGGGGTTCACAACAAGCTCTACATATCTGAGCCATCAAGCACTTTTCTAGCGCCGTTCCCAGGAGATAAGGACAGCTTCAATATCTTCCTCCTCGTCAATCACTTTTCAGGGAGAAAGAAGATTCTCGCAAGGGGAGTCTTCCACAACCAATCTATTTACTTTGTTTTTGTTTTGCTTTGTTTCTTTTGATTTGTTTTGCTTGTTTCTTTTTATCAAAAATACAAAAAAATTAGTATTGTTTGGTTTTATTTTTCTTATAAAAAACATACAAAAAATTAGTTCCTACTATAGTTGTTATTTTTGTTGGTCTGCTATTGTCTTGCTTTATCATGCTTTCTATCAATGGTTGGTTTCTTTGAAACTAGATCTTATTGTCAAGGTGGGTTCACGGAAGAACATAAATATTATTATGAGGAACACCACTGGTCACAAAAGGGAAACACTTATGGGAACAAATTAATAAATTGCATACCATTGCTAGAAATGTGTGCTCTACTTATAATGTTACTTATTGCTTTGATAAATCTTGTTGTTGTAGGAGGTATAAACACCTCCCTTTTCAATGTGAGTATAATGATAATGTTACCATATCTTCTTATGTTAAGGGAAATTATGACTTTATGATGTGGCACAAATTGAAGAATTTATTGCCTGGAAGGGTGCATTCGAACTTGCTAATTTGCTTGAAAATACTGATGATGCACCTTATAAATATGAGGTTTATGATATAATTAAATTTTGCTTTGATAATTATAACAAAGAAAATGGCTATATTCTTTAATATTTTAATAGATGCTTTCCACCAACGAAAGAGACTAATGCCTTGCAAGAGCCTATGGAAGAAGAAATTGCTGAAACTGGAAGCTCATTAGATGAAAAAGATGAGGAGAGTGATGAACAAAAAGGAGGAAGAATGTATTAGCTACCCACGCCTACCTTCTAACGAGAGTAACTCTTTATCCCTTACATTATTTGATTATCCCCATGCTTACCAAAGGAGGATGAATGTTATGTTCATGTGGATCCTTTTGAAATATCTACTATGGTTAAAACTTGTGATAATAATTATGCTCCTGTTATCTATGATAATCCATGCTATTTTGATAAATCTTATGATAATCCTTTATTTGTGCCTAACTTCGAAATGCATGGTACTAAAGAGTTTTGCTTAGAAAATGTTTATGATAAAGCTCTAGATGATGGTCCTATGTTGGTTGATAATACTAATTGTACTACTATTGAAAATGAGATTGGAGGGGTCTTAACTTTATCTCGGAACCCCATACCTCTTGAGAATGATCAGTCATCTTGTTATAAAATCGTTAAAAGTGGGTTTGAAGGTTTTAATCCTACTATTTTTTAGCTTAATAAAAGTTATGTGTTTGTAGATCATGAAAAGCATGCTTTATGTGATAGTTATATTGTTGAGTTTATTCATGAGGCTACTAAAAATTATTATGAGAGAGCAAAATATTGTTGTAGAAGTTTTCATGGTACTGAAACACCTCTCTATGTGCTGAAAGTTTTGAAGTTACTCTTGTTTTATCTTCCTATGCATGTCACTTTGTTCTTTGTGAATTTATTTGCGTACAAGATTCCTATGCATAGGAAGTGGGTTAGACTTAAATGTATTTTGAATTTGCTTCTTGATTATCTCTTTTACTTCAATCCATATTTCTTATGTGAGCATCATCAAAACTGTCATGCCTATCTTAATGGCTATAAAGAAAGAACACTTGGGAGATAACCCAAATTATTTTTTATTTCATTAAGTTTTTATTTTGTTGAGTTTTGTAAGTCATTACCTCTGTAATAACCTCTCCTTATTGTTTTTGTGTGGTTTTTGTGCCAAGATTAACCTCTAATGAGACAGAAGTAAGATTTGGGAAAGTTGCTGTCCCAAAATAGATTTTTATGCTTCACTGTAAAAATCGTGAAAAATCCCAGTACGTCGGATTGAGCTGTAATGTTCTGAGAACATGCCCAGGTTATTATGTAACTTTCGTTAGTTTATCACTTTTCGATTTGAGCAACAGAAGGTCTTCGAAAAAATCGATTTTTACCTGTTGGTCTGTTTTGACAGATTTCTGCCATTATTTGCATTTGCCTCTTATGGGTTTCTTTTTTAGTTCTCTTTGATGAGATTTTAAAAGGAATTGCTATAGTAGATTTTGTTTTAATTAAAGTTTTACTTATGTTGAAACTAAACCCAAAAGACTTATTATCTTGAATACACTAATGTTGCTAATGAGATTGTGTGAAGTTTTGTATGAAGGAAATTTTCAAGTGTAGGGAAAGTATGATGTGATGAAGTATGGACAAAAGCTCAAGCTTGGGGATGCCACCCGTGTCACCCCAAGAAATATTCAAGTGGTACAAGCGTCAAAGCTTGGGGATGTCCAAGGCATCCCCTTCTTCATCAATAAAAATCTTAGGTCTCTTTTTAGACACTTTATTTGTATTGCTTTATGCACTATTGTGTTGTTCTTGGAGCGTCTTTGTTATTGCTTTTAGTTTTCGTTTGTTTTGTTTGCTGCAATAAATTAGCCAGACCCCAACACTCCTATTTTGGAGAAGTCATACATAGTTCTTCATTGTCTAGAACACTCTAGTTTTCACTCTTATTGTTTTGTGAGTGTTCTCTTTTGCTAGCATTGTGCTTAGCCACTAATAGGAAAAGGCCCATCAGTGGCACACCATTTTGGGACTTCTGTGGCGCATATGGGATTCGCCACTGTTATCTCGCCACTAAAGTTCAGTTTTGTGGCGCATATTGAAATGTGCCACAGAAGTCTGAAAAACTTCTGTGGCACATATGGCCAAAATGCGCCACAGAAGTCCCGAACCAGATCTCAAACTTCTGTGGTGCATTTGGCCAATATGAGCCACAGAAGTTTTTTTCGAATTTCAAAAAAAACCCGGCCAGATCTGGCCGGAGGTGGTGCTCGCCGGAGGTGGGGGTCGCCGATGGAGGAGAGAAGGAGGTCGTTGGTGGAGGAGGTGGAGGTCACCGGTGGAGGGGAGGAGGAGGCCACCAGAGGAGGAGGAGGCCACCGGAGGAGGAGGAGGAGAAGGTCGCCGAAGGAGGATCTCTCTGGGGTGGAGGAGGAGGGAGGTGGGAGGAGGAGGAGGAGGAGCTCACCGGGGTGGAGGAGGGAAGATCTCACCGGAGTGGAGGAGGGAGGAGCTCACCGGGGTGGTGGAGGAGGAGGAGGAGGAGAAGCTCACTGGGGTGGAGGAGAAGGAGGATGATCTCACCGGGGTGGAGGAGGAGGAGGAGGAGAAGGTGAGGAGAATGAGAGAAGAAGGTGAGGAGGGGAAGGGTGGAGGAGTGGAAGAGTATAAGAAAGGGAGAAGGGGCGGGATTCAAATTTCGAATTTTGGCCAAGACTTCTGTGGCGCATATGGAAGAAATGCGCCACAGAAGTTTGTCCTCCCATTTTATTTCTTTGCAGGAAAAAACGATCTTTTGGCCATAACTTTTTACTCTTTTCGAATTTTGAAAATCTAAATAATCGCTAAACGACCGTAGGTGGTTGCGAGCGGATGCGAAATCTCGTTCTTGTCATTTTGGTATATTATACGTATTTTTCCGACATCGTGGCATAAACTTTTTTTCTATAAAAAGTCGAAATGCATGTTTGTTAATTTTCCTACAAACTAGACCATATTACCTATCACTATGTGAAAGGATTTTATATTTTGAAGTGTTTTTCATTTTCTATTATTTTTTACAAGGCTAAAAAGGCGATCCACGGGGGGCGGGGGGGGGGGGGGGGGGGGGGGGGTAGAATCTGTTTTTCCTACAGAAACTTCTGTGGCGCATGCCTCTATATATATGCGCCACAGAATGTTGGTCAGAGTACAGTCAATGAGATTCTGTGGTAGGGTCCACCCGAGCTTTCTGTGGCGCATATGGACATGTGGACATATGGACATGTGGAACTTTTGTGGCGCATGTGGACATATGCGCCACAGAAGTTCCAACTTCTGTGATGCATTTTTCCTATATGCGCCACAGAAGTGTGAAGACTTCTGTAGCGCATTTGATGAAATGCGCCACTAGACAACTTTTGTGGCGCAAGGTCAGAACCATGCTCCACAGAAGGTCTGTCTATCTATAGCTAGTTTCCTAGTAGTGAGCTTTAGTTTTCTTGTGCTTTCAGCTTAGAACTTTAGTTCTTCTTTGTGGATTTGTGAGACATGCTCACTGATCTTTATTGAGTATTATATTTGTGGGTTGTTTCAAATAAGTCGATTGGTGTTGGAAAAGAGTAGGAAGCTTCATGCATCAGTGGTACAAAAAGGAGCTTGTTTTGATTGTGACTTAGACTTTATCATGTCATGCTAGATGTTGCTTTGACCATATGCTTAGTTATTATTGATGTAGTATGACTTGTTCCAAACAATTGAGATTGCTTAATGTGCCTTGAAAGAATCATGCGTTGGTTTAGCATACAAAAGCATAATATTTTGGTATTCTCCTTTGATGTTTTATTTGGGTTAACTTGGCACATGCTTACACCATGTTAAGACTATGAACCAGTCACCCTAGCCTCTATGATCATTTAGTTTTTGACTTGTGATATCACTTTATGCTTTAATTAATAATGTTTTGTCGCTCTGCATGATTATGGCCATTATTGCTTTCTTAGTTGGTCGCTCCTAGTCTTTTGCTAGCCTCCACTTGTACTGAGTATGTGCTTTACTCGTGCATCCAACTCCCAAGAAACCAAATTATTCCAAAGAGTCCACTATAAATTCCTATGCATGGTGTGTTACACCATTCCAAGTATATTCATGTTTTTATCTATCTTCCAAATTAAACTTTTGTTATGTGAAAATTAGTGATTAAATCTCTCACAAATTTGATGAAACACTTTATTTTTGCACCTAATAAACTTGAACCATTGTGTCATCTATGTTGCTTATATTCTTGCAAATTATAAGTTGGGAGTTAGCAGAACCATGCTTTCATGGGGAACGCTTTCAACACATGTACATATTATCCAGATGATATCATGATATTTTGTTTATGGATGTCGGCGGTGTGAAATAAAACGGGAGCTTGTAAGTCCATGCAGTATTATATATGTCTTAGAGAAACGCCTGGGCGGCTAGCCTAAGCCATGCCTAATCATGGTGGAAGCTTTCAGCATAACCATAGTGATCAATCTTTGAAGCATCCTAAAAAAAACCCTATGCAAATAGCTAATAAAAAGATCGTGGAGATGCTCATTGTCTATTGCCTTGCCATTTTGGTATGGGATAGCTCCTGTGTCATGGGGCAAGGGTTACCCCGTTGGCGGTTCTTTATGATAAACATATATTTACAATGACAAGAACTTGCCTGTGACTAAAGTTGAGTAGCATGAGGAACGGACCTCGTACTCAATGGACATGAGATTTACAACTTATGATCTATCAAGCATATACTTCAAATTTGTTTCACTTTAACCTTAATCACTTCAAGATGCTTATGATAGGGGCAATGAGAGTTGAAAGCTAATAAGTACCATAATTTTTGGAAGCTCTATATGAAACTTGAAATCCCTACTTCCCTCTGTGAAGGGCCTTTATTTTTACTTTTATATGAGTCTCCATCTTCTATCTTTATGCACCAATTAAGAGAGCATAGTTGTCATTCTTAGTTCAATGTGCATTGTCCCAAAACTTATTGATTGATTCATAAGTTTGATATTGCTTGTTCTTAAATTATTTGTATCTAGTCACCCTTATGAACTTTGAAGGTGTCCTATGCATTTATGTTTTGCTATACCAAGAGGGACAAGCTGAATACCACTCTTGCTATGTTTTTTATATGTGAAACAAACAAACGTCTTTCGTTGCATTGTTATTCATGATCTTTTGTTTATGTTACTTTTCATGTTACAACATAGTTTCTTTGTCTTATTGTTAGAACTACATCTTTCATGCTCATGTTTAGAGTACTTTGATCCCATCTATCAATGCTTTACAATACCTTGATCAATTGTGATAGCATGTCACCTAAAAAATTATTCTTTTTATCACTTACCTACTCGAGGACGAGCAGGAGTTAAGCTTGGGGATGCTTGATACGTCCTAAACATATCTATAATTTCTGATGCCCCATGCTTGTTTTGTATCAACTTTCTTATGTTTTGTCTACTCTTTGAGGTATTTTTATACATTTTCTGGAACTAACCTACTGACAAGATGCCATAGTGCCAGTTGCATGTTTTCTGCTATTTTTGGTTTCAGAAAAGCTAGTAATGAAATATTCTCGGAATTGGACGGGACAAAAGCCAAAGTTAATATTTTACCAGAAGGAACACGGAGTCCGAAGGGTAGCCGAAGTGGGGCCTCGAGGCGGCCACACACTAGGGCGGCTTGGCCAGGGGGCGCACCAGCACTAGGTGTGGGCCCCTCGGGCGCCCACCGATGTTGCCCCTTCGCCTATAAAAGCACCCCGATGCAGAAACCCTAAGTACCCGATCAAATCTCCACGAAACAGTCCGTAGCCACCGAAATCTCCATCCCCAGATCTGGGGGGATTCGAAGCACTACCTTGCACCCTGCCGAAGGGGGAGATCATCCCGGAGGCCTTCTTCATCACCATGCCAGCCTCCGGAGTGATGCGTGAGTATTTCACCCTTGGACTATGGGTCCATACAGTAGCTATATGGTTCGTTCTCCTCCTTTGGGCTATCATGTTTAGATCTTATGAGCTCCGTTCATGATCAAGATCATCTATTTGTAATCTTCCATGTTGTGTTTGTTGGGATCCGATGGATATTGAGTACTATGTTCAAGATTGATTATTGATTTCATCACGTCTGTGTTATTTGTGATCTTGGATGCTCTCTGTTGTTCGTAGATGCTTTGGCCAAGTAGATGCTTGCAACTCCAAGAGGGAGTATTTATGCCCGATAGTAGGTTCATGCCTCTAGTAATCTGGAGAAGTGACAGAAATATCTAAGGTTGTAGATGTGATGTTGCTACTAGGGAGAAAACAACAATCCTTTGTCCATGGGGCAATTGTATTGTTTACTTTACACACTTTGCTTAATGCAATTATCCATTGCTTGCAACTTAATACTGGAAGGAGTTCAGATGATAACCTGAAGGTTGATTAATAGTCATAGATGTAGTTGGATTAAGTTATGTGTATTATGTTGTAATGCCCAAACGAATCTCATAGGAATCATCATGACTTGTACATGCATATTTATGCATTTTCAATCTGTCAATTTCCCAACTATAATTTGTTCACCCAACATGCTATTTATCTTAAGGAGAAACACCTCTAGTGAACTGTGGACCCTCCATTCCTTTATAATTGATATTCCATATACTGTTTATCGTTTACTTTCTACAAGCAACTACTATATTCCACACTATACGTTTAATCCTTTGTTTTCAGCAAACCGGTGAGATTGACAACCTCACTGTAAGTTGGGTAAAAGTTCCGTGGTTGTGTTGTGCAGGTTCCAAGTTGCTAGCAACACCTTGGAGTTGTTTCCATACTCCTACTGGTTCTATAGCCTTGGTTTCATAACTAAGGGATACTTGTTGTTGTGCTCATCATACCTTCCTCTTGGGGTTCCCAACGAGCTCTACATATATGATCCATCACATATGTAGAAAAGGGCATGGAGAACCCTTGGGAAAAGTACAAATACCCACTCTTCAGGTCATTTTTTAGGTCCCGGTACCACAAATAAATGGATGGGAAACTTGTCACGAGATCGAAAGTGGTGGAGGATGTTTTCTTGGTCACCGACCTGAAGGTGGTGCAAGTTGTGTGCATAGTGGTAAGCAATTTTACCAACTTATTAGTTTGACACTGCTCAGCAACTCCATCTCAAATATTGTTCATGCTACTTCTTGTAGTTCGTGGAAGAAGCGGCCGAATCTGGCTCCTCGTCCCAGGCGTCGAAGGCCAAATTCCCATGGGACGAACCTTTTATTAGGGTCATGAACATCATGAAGGAGCAGCCGCCATTGAGGAGGCTGCGCTTAGGCGGTGTCCCCGGCACCGGAGGAGGTCGCAAGCATGTCGACCATGGCTTGGCCATGCCCAGCACCAAGGAATCGCAGCAGGCGGAGAAGGAGCGGGAGCATGAGCTCTATTACAAAAGGTGTCCAACTTGGAAGTAACCATGGAACAGCGCGTCCAAGATGAGGTATAAAGCAGGGTCCAAGTAGAGGTGGCCAAAAAGGTCGATGATGCGATGGCCATGAAGGTCAATCAAATCATCCCTGTAATGGTTCAGTCACTCTCCAATTATTTTGACAACAACCAAAAGGGACCAATCCCGGTGATCAGCCTAGGCGGCAGCAACTCGGGCAACCTGCCTTCTGCTACACGGTCTCAAGACACACCCATATTGGTGACTCCACCTGTCGGCGCCAATGCAGGTGATATCGAGGATTCGTCGACCTTGGGGGCCACCAGCAGCCCCTCAGTCACTTGCACACCCTGCCCCTGCCCCTGCCCTCGTCCCTCGACGCGAGCCAATCTCGATGCCCTCACGGTAATTAATTGAGCCTCTCAAATCCTCTGCAAATTAATTACTTCATCCTCTCTAACCTACATGTTTTCACATGAGTAAACGACCCCTTGCACCTTGCTCCTGAATGTGGACAACGAGTTGAAGGATGTTGCAAAGGGAAACGTTATCATGCCACTCATCCGGTAACACTTCAAGCCTATGGATGATAGCGTGCACTGGGATCAAGTGGATCGATTATTTTCAGGATACAGAAACTTGGATCCTCCTTCTCAACCCATAGATGCCGATAGTGTGCTGAAGGTCAGACAACTCAAGAATCATATCCTTCTATGGCTGAAATCCCTAATTCGGCTAAACACCGCCAGGGGGTCGGAGGAAAGCCATGGCAGGGTCAATCCTGAGGTTGCGCCGGGGACATCAAGCCAAGCCAGGGTCATTCTAGCATCTGTGCATGCGGCAAGCCAAGACAGGGTCACTACTCCACGGCTGATGATCCTCCCGAGCCTGAGACACATGAGCACGACAACGCGGTGCACATCATTAAGGCTCCCATTGATTTGTTCATCACTGATATGGAGGTCGAATTTGTTTTTTCCGAGCCACCCGCCCGTGATACCCTGAAGAAGAAGCTCTTCCCTTCTCATGAAATGCCCGACCAGTAAGATGCCACCGCCTTCACCGCTCCGCCGCAAGCTCAGGTTACCCCGAGGACACTCCTTGGTGTGACCATGGAGGCGATGAAAGAAATCGGCACTCCCCATGCAAAAAGGTCATCAGGAAGCAAAATAAGAAGCTAAGAAAAAACGATGAAGCAAGCAAGAAAGTGGTTCTCGACAGGCTGCCGACCCTGTGGAAGACGATGCATTACATTGGTGAACCGATCCTTCCAGAACATATTGTCAAGACGCTAACGGCGGACATGTCGAGCCTGCATGAGTCTATTCTATATCTAGATCAATCACTCCTCAAAGATAAAAATCACTTGTACCTGGTCTTCACGGTCAGGGTGCCCACTAACTGTGGCTTCATCACCACCAACCCCGTGGAGTTGTTCTTCATTAGGAATGAAGACATCTTCAGGGTCTTCGACATGTTCTCGCTCGAGCAAAACTTGGTCCGCCTAGTGTAGCGGTCCCAACCTGATAAGGTAGAGATCCCTGTGTTTACAATGCTAGTCCCTGGATCAATATCTAGCATCCACAGTTTGAGATGTAATATCAAGGAACAAAGGTCATAGTACAACTTTATAACCAGGAATAAAATATTATATTACATCTTACATAGATCATTTGGCTATCTCATTACAATGCAGCAGAAATATCTATATAGCATGGAGTCCTTCATCTTCAAAGTACCACAGGCAATCATGTTGGTTGTAGACTTATAATCCTAATCAACCCACTTCACTAACATCAAACAAACCTGCAACATAATAAGTTACAGCCACAAGGGTCAATACATTTGAATTGTATTGGCAAGTTTCACTACTATGTGGAAATAAGTTGGAACCTATCAATATATGCATATTTCGCTAAGTAGGGTTTAGGATCATTTGCACAAAGCAATATGGTTTTATCCTATCTTTTAAAAATAGTTTTGATCTTTTAACAAACTTTTTGAACTCCTTGGCAAACTCCAAGTTCTTCTAATCCCTTGATGACACCATCAAGTTTTACTTTGAGAAAATGGAATGTCGAGATCTTCCTTAGCTTCAGGCCTTAGTTGCTCAGAGTTGTCCGTAACCGGGGACACGGCTAAGTACTTAGAATTTGATCTTCTGCAGAAGTTGTACACTTTACCCACATGACACAATCTAGTCTTGACGCCACCAGTGGCCGTTGGATAAGTACACACCAAATGGAGTACCGGCGGATCGAGAATGTGACAAAGTCTTTCCATATAAGTCCTCCCAATATATAATGCTAGCACGTCTACCAGGCACCAATGTACGGATATGTTTCCAATACATAATTCTAGTTAACCTAAGTAGGTCCCAATGTAAGGGTCTTCCACTATTTAATTGACTAAGCCAGAGCCCATTTAGCATGTGGCTGTACACGGAAGCCACTGTACGAGAAACATGTTCAATCTCTAAGTCCCTGGGTGTTTTTCTTCTAGTGCACACACGAAAAGATAGCCATATATACATGGTTCCCTTTGTTTGCCACCTTATCCACAATTGAGTATTCACATTCCACCCAGGTGATTCATTGAGTACTTGTTTTATTTTATAAAACATATATTTTTCCAACACTTCATATAATCATAACATGGTATTCCACCCTGAATCTATAGCAGGGCTAAGCATACTACAACTACGATGTTTCCACTAAGAAATATATAAAGGACATCCTAATAGGAAGTAGCATAGCATAGTAACATAGTAGTCCTATCATGCATACTATAAAAATTCCACTAAGTATAATGAAAATAGTAGGACATGGATGATAGTGCCACTTGCCTTAGTAGTTGGTGGTGTTGGTACACTCTTCGCAATAACACACTTGACAATCAACACAATCTATCAAGAAAAACGACCAAAACAAAACAATCACAAGATCAATACTAATGACAACACGAAAATCATGCAAAGTATGCAAACATGCAAGACAACAATTTTTATTGTACAAATTGTTATAACAAGGTTCTGAATATTACTAAGTGATTTATAAATATTTTATATTTTCAAGATTACAAATGCAACCATTTGTGCAATTGTAGCAATTAGCAACATTTTCTAACAGTTGGAAAGAACATTCTCACTAAATAATTGCCAGGGTATTATTTATACTAGAATAAAATTATATTTTGGTCTTACTGTATAGAGGGTTCCATTTACAACCATTTGCAAAATGATTCACTTAAAAATAATTTACACAACAATTTTTATACTCAAAATACTCCATAAATGGTACTGTATAAAACGTGATTTTAACAGTCTCAAAAATACCGAATTATGACTCCACTGTGTTCTACTCGTTTTTGTGAATCCATAGACATATTATTTGCTAAATTTGGATATACAGAACTAAAGATATAATTTTTATGGTGAAAATGACCAATTAAACCATTTAATTTATAAATCAATTTTTTTACATAGAATAAGTAATATTATTGCAGAAATGGATTCTAAATAATCTCAGCTTTTCAGGGATACCAAATTTAAAATTTTTGGACTTCTAAATCTTTTTCTATAAATTATACGAGTTCGTACTAAAATCTGGAAAAGTCAAACTCGGGAATTGATTGAAATTGACTTTGACCGATCTGACTGAGTTACTGTTGACTACGCTGATATCATGATGATGTCAGAATTGACTACAAAAAAGTTGCTCGGATGGAAAAACTTTCTACATGAAAGTTGTAGATACCAACTAGATCTATCTACTGTTCAAAGGAAATTGAGTTTGGGGCAACGAGGTGGGCGTAAAATGGATTATACTTTCTAAGATTTGAATCTTTGATCATGTTTTTCTCTCTACTTGATGAACGAAACGAGGTGAAACCATCGGGAATGGAACCGTCTTGACGAGGGGAACAACTTTCATGTTCAAGGCGCCGTGATCCGAGGTCGTCTTGAAGGTCTATTTGGGTGGGAAAGATTGGGGAGAATTTTGGACGAAAATGAGGTTATGATCTTCCTACGGAGTTGAAAACTTGTGAACTTTTTTGGAGTGGGGTTTATATAGGAGGGGGGTGGGGGCTGGATTAAAGGAGATTAAAGAGGGAGAAGAATTAAGGGGCATTTTAGTACAATTTAGGAGTGTAATTGAGGGTCATTTAACACCAATAGATACAAATAAAATGAAGACTAACGTACTCCCGTTCCTATGCGTGGTGACCTCCGAGCCTGGTTGGGCCGGCCCATTTTGGCTGGCCTGGCCGGCCACCCTTTTTTTCGTTTTATATTTTTTCCTATTTTTTAATTCTTTCATAACTTTTGATTAAGAGCTCCGAATTTGTTGATTTAAATTTCTGCGGGTTCGTAAATTCATGGGCAACATTTTAGGACATAAATTTGATTTATTTAGAAATATTTAATTTTCTCAATTATTAATTAGTTAATTATTTTACGATTTCATGTGTGCGATATTGGCCTAGTTGGAGGGTAATATATTTGGAATGACTTGGATTCTTTCCTTATTTGAACTTGATTTGATTTAGTTCCACTTTACATGGATAACCCATGAATTAAAGTTTGAAAATATGAGAGGATAATTTTATAAAAACTTAAAATAGCTCACATAAGCTATGGTGCTTATTTTAAAACGAGACTCTTTGCTTTTATTTTTGGTTCAAAACAAAAAAATGGTTGTTTGAAAAATGTAAATGAAGTAGTTGAGATTTATAGATGGTTTTTGGTTGAGAACATTCCTCAAGATTAAAAATAGATTTTAAAATACGGGAAGTTTGTGAAAAAGATTTTGAAGGGGAACCTTGCAAAATAAAATTTTGAAGTAGAGGAGATATATGGATAATCTTGATGCTTTGATCTTAGGGTTTTTCTTAAATGCTATTTTTATTTTAAGGAGTACCTTTATTTGGGGAAAAAAATTGTAATAGTTCAAAAGGTTTTAATGTTTCCAATTAGAAGCAAAAAAATTTCTTTTCCCCCTAAATTTCAACCATTATTTATTTTGTTAAATTCCTTTTTACATTTCAAAATTTGGAAAATTTTGGGATGTGATAGGCTACCACCCTTAAAAGAAATCTTGTCCCAAGATTTGGGAAGGCTATAGGTTACAAGTTGGCTTCAAGACAACTAGAGTACTACCACCCTTAACAGAAATTTTTGTAGGGTTGCATTTGATGGTTCACTTGACTATGGATTCAATAATTGACATCCAAACATGGGATCCTTATGTGACTCAACTGAGTTAGCTAAACCTTATCATCCACATTAACTAATTCTTCAAGGGGTCCATACATGTTGATGTGGTTCACATGTCCTTTCAGGGCCACATTGGAATCGCTTCCATTGGAGTTTCTAGCATCCTTATTATTTTTCTTCTCAGGATAGTATGATGCATAGTGTCCAAGTTCCTTACAATTATAGCACTACAACTGGCTAATGTCATTCTTCTTGGGATTGCCATGTTGGTTCTAACCAAGGTTATCTCCATTGTCAGTATCATTCTCATTATTATTACCACTTCCATTGTTGTTGTGGTGATTCTTATGATGAGTGTGTCCATTTCCTTCATACTGATGTGGTCCAGAATCTCCATTGCTCTTTTTGAATGAATGTTTCTTTTATGATGATCCTGAGTGATACTTGTCAAGGCTATGCTTCCTCTTTCTATTCTCAACTTGATTCATCTTGTTTTCCAAGATGGTGGCTTTGTCACAGAGTGATTGATAAGTTGGAAGATAGGCAACAGATAGTTGCAGGTTCAACTCATCATTAAGTCCTTCTAGGAATTTCTCTTTCCTCTTAGCATCTGTATCAACTTCATCCGGTGCATAGCGCCAGATTGTTGAACTCCTCGATGTACTCAGCCACACTGCGGTGAAGCTGCTTCAGATTGTGGAACTCCTTCTTCTTCAAGTTCATCACTCTGGATGAGATGTGAGCTGTACGGAAACCATCCTCAAAAATAGCCCAAGTCACATCCTCAAGGGGAGTGGTGATCTGAAAGTTTTCCCACCATGTTGTTGCTGGTCCTTCGAGTAGATGTGTTGCAAACCTGACTTATTCCTCGTCGGTGCAGCCAACAGTCACTAAGTCCTTGTTCACCGAATGTAACCAGTCATTGGCTACCATTGGATCAGTTGTTCCAGGCAACTTTGCAGGCCTCTGTTTCAGAAATCTGGTGAGCATGTCAAATACTGGAGGATTATTCTGATTGTTGTTGTTGTTTTTGTTGTTATGATTCTGGTTCTACATAAACTGCGTCATCATCTGCATCAGTTGAGCTTGAGCTGTGATCAACTGTTGCATCTCGGGAGTGATGTTGTTGTTGTTGTTGTTTTGGTCGGGGTTGGCACGACGGGGAGGCATCTGTTGGTTTGATAGGGATAAGTAATGATAGATAGATCTAAAGAAGTTCTAACACACAACCCAAAACAAACAAGTTCAATCAAACAATCAACAAGCAACTAATCACTTAAAAACTTATGAGTTTAACTCATGAGTCGAAGGAAACAACAAGTTTTCTTGAAACAATCAACCTAGTGTAGTCATACCTCATAGGTCAGTATGATCCATACAATAACATGATAACAATGTCTTAGGTAGTTGGTAGGCAATCTAATGTCTCTTGGATCTCATTTGTGGTCCTTAGTGATGTCCAAGTTGAATTCCTTGGTGAAACTAAAGTTGAAGTCATTGGTGTTGTTAATGTCTTTTGCTCATGTTGACGTTTTTGCCCATCAATTTGAAAAGAGGGGAGGTGTATAATCAAAACCAAAAAGGTTGAGGAAAGAGTTTACAAGATTGTTTGTAAATAATTTTGGAACAAATACAACTCTTATTTTTGAAAGGGGTTTTGTCCAATCCTAGGGTTACAATCCTACATGCAACACAGTGCTCTGATACCATCTGTAGCGGTCCCAACCTGAAGGTAGAGATCCCTGTGTTTACAATGCTAGTCCCTGGATCAATAGCTAGCCTCCACAGTTTGAGATGTAATATCAATAAACAAAGGTCATAGTACAACTTTATAACCAGGAATAAAATATTATATTACATCTTACATAACTCATTTGGCAATCTCATTACAATGCAGCAGAAATATCTATATAGCATGGAGTCCTTCATCTTCAAAGTGCCACATGCAATCATGTTGGTTGTAGACTTATAATCCTAATCAACACACTTCACTAACATCAAACAAACCTGCAACATAATAAGTTACAGCCACAAGGGTCAATACATTTGAATTGTATTGGCAAGTTTCACTAATATTTGGAAATAAGTTGGAACCTACCAATATATGCATATTTGGCTAAGTAGGGGTTAGGCTCATTTGTAGAAAGCAATATGGTTTTATCCTATCTTTTTCAAAATAGTTTTGATCTTTTAACAAACTTTTTGAACTCCTTGGCAAACTCCAAGTGCTTCTAATCCCTTGATGACACCATCAAGTTTTACTTTGAGAAAATGGAATGTCGAGATGTTCCATAGCTTCAGGCCTTAGTTGCTCAGAGTTGTTCGTAACCGGGGACACGGCTAAGTACTTAGAATTTGATATTCTGCAGAAGTTGTCCACTTTACCCACATGATACAATCTCGTCTTGACGCCACCAGTGGCCGCTGGATAAGTACATACCAAATGGAGTACCGGAAGATCGAGAATGTGACAAAGTCTTTCCATAGAAGTCCTCCCAATACATAATGCTAGCACGTCTACTAGGCACCAATGTAATGATATGTTTCCAGTACATAATTCTAGTTAACCTGAGTAGGTCCCAATGTAAGGGTCTTCCACTATGTAATTTACTAAGCCAGAGCCCATTTAGCATGTGGCTGTACACGGAAGCCACTATACGAGAAACATGTTCAATCTCTAAGTCCCTGGGTGGTTTTCTTCTAGTGCACACACAAAAAGATAACCATATATACATGGTTCCCTTTGTTGCCACCTTATCCACAATTGAGTATTCACATTCCACCCAGGTGATTCATTGAGTACTTGTTTTATTATATAAAACATATATTTTTGAAACACTTCATATAATCATAACATGGTATTCCACCCCGAATCTATAGCAGGGCTAAGCATACTACAACTACGATATTTCCACTAAGAAATATATAAAGGATATCCTAATAGGACATAGCATAGCATAGTAACATAGTAGTCCTATCATGCATACTACTAAAATTCCACTAAGTATAATTAAAATAGTAGGACATGGATGATAGTGCCACTTTCCTTAGTAATTGGTGGTGTTGGTACACTCTTCGCAATAACACACTTGACAATCAACACAATCTATCAAGAAAAACAACCAAGACAAAACAATCACAAGATCAATACTAATGACAACACGAAAATCATGCAAAGTATGCAAACATGCAAGACAACAATTTTTATTGTACAAATTGTTATAACAAGGTTCTGAACATGACTAAGTGATTTATGAATATTTTATATTTTCAAGATTACAAATACAACCATTTGTGCAATTGTAGCAATTAGCAACATTTTCTAACAGTTGGAAAGACCATTCTCACTAAATAATTGCCACAGTCTTATTTATACAAGAATAAAATTATATTTTGGTCTTACTGTACAGAGGGTTCAATTTACAACCATTTGCAAAAGGATTCACTTAAAAATAATTTACACAACAATTTTTATACTCAAAATACTCCCTAAATGGTTCTGTATAAAACGTGATTTTAACAGTCTTAAAAATACCTAAATATGAATCCACTGTGTTATACTCGTTTTTGTGAATCCATAGACATATTATTTGCTAAATTTGGATATACAGAACTAAAGATATAATTTTTATGGTGAAAATGACCAATTAAACCATTTAATTTATAAATCAAATTTTTGTACATAGAATAAGTAATATTATTGCAGAAATGGATTCTAAATAATCTCAGATTTTCAGGTATACCAAATTTATAATTTTTGGACTTCTAAATATTTTTCTATGAATTATACGAGTTCGTGATAAAATCTGGAAAAGTCAAACTCGGAAATTGACTGAAATTGACTTTGACCGATCTGACTGAGTTGACTATTGACTACGCTGATGTCATGATGATGTCAGAATTGACTACAGAAAAAGTTGCTCGAATGGAAAAACTTTCTACATGAAAGTTGTAGATAACAACTAGATCTATCTACTGTTCAAAGGAAATTGAGTTTGGAGCAACGAGGTGGGCGTAAAATGGATTATACCTTCTAAGATCTGAATCTTTGACCGTGTTTTTCTCTCTGCTTGATGAACGAAACAAGGTGAAACCAGCGGAAATGGAACTGTCTTGATGAGGGGAACTGTCGGGGGGATAACCCCCGGTAGGGTCACGAGAGGGGAAACATAGTGCAGATGGGTTGGCTCCGAGTAAAGAAAGAACCAGGCCAGGTAAGAACGGCCGGGTAAGATAAGCATGAAAGCCGACATACAAACTATGTCGGCCCTCATAGGACAAAGTTATAACCCTTGCAGGAACCAACAAGCTGAACAGAGGAAGGGCCGACTCAAGGAGGACACGTGGCACCTTTCCGAGTAGGGTTCAGGAGGGACCATGGTAAAGCATGGTCAAAAGAGAAGGGTGACGTCGGGTGACACAAAAGGAGCCGGGTGACGCCCAAAGCATGCGCTGACGTACAAAGTAACAGCATGACGCCAAAAATAACAAGAAGCAGCGTACCAGAAGACCGTTAGTTGTCAAGCTTTATGGACCGGGCCTCTAGGCTTAGGGCAAGCCCATGACCTGGCCCATATTGTAGGGACCGAGATCCAAACAGTAAACCCTAGAACCCAAAGGGGTATTAGCTAGCTAGCACTGCCTATATAAGGGAGGGCATAGCAGTAATAGAAGGAGGTTGGACCAAGTAGGGAACTAGTGCTGTGAACTCAAGCCTAAATAGCTCAAGGAGCACTTGTAATCTTTGGGGTATCAATCGAATTGCCATGTCTAGAGAGTTCTACTTGTTCTTCGTGCATGGCTCGACCGTGTACACCCTCCCCGGTGACCACAAGCACCCATTCGGCCCCCAACTTAAGCCTACCCATGGCATCTGCCATGCCACCACCACGACAGTTGGCGCCCACCGTGGGGCAGAAGCAGGTGCTTGATGGAGTCTTCATCCGGACGGGCAACATCATCGCCAAGACCGGCGAGCGCGTCTACTCTGGCCTCATCCAGAGGTTTGGAGCGCTCAACTTCGTCAGCGACAACGCGGGCTGCTTCGGGACCAAGCCGTTCCTTAGGGGTGGTCGCTTCATCAAGTTCGGCGAGCACCAGGTCTACATCGCGGTGCGCGTGGAGCGCGCATATCCTGAGCACGTCATCCTGGCGTCGGATCCTCCAACGGCTCCCGTCGCGGGAAAACCACGTCAACTCGTCTCCATGGAGGTAATGATGACAGCCCCAAACCCCACATCTCCTCCAGTAGTTCTAGTGGTGAATGAGAACACAGAGGGAGGAAATCATGAGGAAACGCCAAGGGCTACAAGAACAGCAAAGGCGCCGCTGGAAAAAACCCAGAGAACATAGCTAGGAGCAAGAGGGCTAAGGAGCTGCAGGAAGCGATAAACAAGTTGGCAGAGCCAGTGGCACAAGCAACTAACCCGGTGCGTGTGCAAGCCGAGCTGGAGGAAGCCAGGATAAAAGTCCTGGAGAAATCCAAAGAGCTAGCATAGTTACAACAGGACGTGGACATCACCATCCGAGAGCTTAACTCGGCAAATCGAGTCAAGGGCGCAAAGACCCGGCTTGATGCAACGAGATTGAGAGGAAGGAACCTCAACGAAGAGCTGGCAGATGCGACATCGAAGATAACACCGGAGAACAGCAATGAGACGGCCATGCGTCCAACGTACAACACAACAACAGCTAATCTGTGAGCAGCAGAAGCAACAATGGCAGAATTACCCCACTTGGAGGGGGAAGCAAAGAAAAGGCAGCAAGAATGAGTCAATGAGTTAGTGAAAGCAGCCAGCATGCTGAATGAGACGTATTATAGAGCAAATCTGGGTATAGCAGGGAGGTCACAGCTGGTTCACTCTGCGACTCCTGTCCTGGCAAGATCGGTTGGGCACACAGCATCCTCACCCGGAGCGGCGCCTAGGCCGAGAAAAGAAAAAATGTGGATTCTGGAAGAAACAAGCAGATGGTCGCCTACAATCCGGCAGTGGTTCAAGGAAACCCGGCGCATGCACAAGGGGCAAAAAGAAATAATCCCCGAGAAAATGAAAACCAGGAAAAAATTGGGCAGAGAAATGACAACGGAGGGCAAAATTTTGTGCCTCATGCTAGGCGCGGAACTCACTCGGCAGGAGGAGGAAATCCAGTTCCGAATAACGCACCAGCTCAGCCGGAGAGAAGACAACAAAGCGCGGGAAAAGCAGTTCAACGGCCTGATGACCCGAACGCGAATAAGTATAATGATGGTTACTCGGCTATGGTAAATGACGGTTATGAACTGCCGGATCATGCATATCAAGCAATGGGAGCAAGATTCGGAGGCAGGAACCTTCAGCCAGATGATGCAAGGCTGAAGCTTGACCGCATAAAAATGGCAGAGATAATTGAATCGCAAGGTCCACAGGGTTCACCGTGCTTTGGCCCAAGGATCATGAAGGAGCCACCGGTGCCAAATATCCAGCTGGCCAGAGGGACAAAAACATACGATGGAAGCACAAAGCCAGAGGACTGGCTCATAGATTATGGAACCGCTGTGAAGATCGCGCAGGGAAACTTGAGATGGGTAGTACGTTACGTGCCGCAGATGCTGGAAGGACCATCTCGGGTATGGTTGAACAATTTGCCACCCGGAAGCATTAACAGTTGGATCGATTTTCACGACGCTTTTGTGAGCAATTTTGCGAGAACTTAAAAGAGGCTGAATCGCCCGCAACGACTATCAATGTGCAAGAAAAGACCGAATGAGATAGACAGGGAATTACTCACAAGGTGGTGTTCGATGCGTAACTCTTGTGAAGGGGTAATCGAATCACAAGCAATCTCATGGTTTGCACAAGGATGTAGACATGGAAGTGTGTTGTGGCAAAGGTTACAAAGAGATATGTCGGCAAGCCTGGAAGAGACGATAAGAATCGCCGACTCGTATGCGTTAAGAGATCCGACTCAGCCGCTGCTCATGTCGGCAGACTGGATGACTGAGACTCGGATCTATGATGCTGCCGGGTCGCAAAGGCGGCATGAAAGATCCGAATACAGAAGCAAGAGAAGAGACGAAAGACCAGATTACAGATATGGTTCGACTCAGGTTGCGGCTGTGAGTCAAGATCATCCAGATGCTGGAAGCATTCAGCGTCAAAGGAGAAATGGTCAACAACAATGGGTGCCAAAGAATGACGGCAAAAGGCCATACGATCAGAGGAAGCAGTATCAGGACCGACAAAAATACACCTATGAGATGATGCTAGATCAGCCATGTAAGTTTCACACGCCTAGTCCGAGTAAACCAGCCAATCACACGACGAGGCAATGCACTTGGTTTCAGAAGGGAGATAGAGTGGACTCGCCGAATAAGCAGCTTCCACCACCTCCCCCTCCACCACTTACAGGAGGAAATGCTCAAGCAGTAGGAGCAGAAAACAGATATGAAAATAGACAGCCGAGGTATCAGAATCAAGAAAGAAGAGAAGTTGTGCACCAGGTGCACAATCCAAGATGTGATGACGCTCATGTCGGCCACGGAACCAGAAATGAGTACATAGAACATCACCAGAGCTATGTTGTCTTTGTCATAGAGCGAAATGACAAGAAGAGCCAGCAGCGACGAATGATGGAAGTGAATGCCACGATGCCGGCAATTCCCAAGTACATGCATTGGTCTGAGCAAGAGATAACTTGGAGTATAAAAGATCACCCAAAGATCATGCCAACCCCTGGAGGATACGCTCTGTTTTTGGATCCAACATTCATGGGCCTAGATATCAACATGAAATTTTCAAAGGTATTGATCGATGATGGCAGTAGCATCAACATCATGTACAAGGATACCATGATCAAATTAGGCATTACCATGAACATGCTGGAGCCGACTAAGACCACTTTCCATGGTATTGTGCCGGGATTGTCTTGTGCGCCAATTGGTAAGATCTGGGTCGACGTCTTATTCGGCAACAGAGAGAACTGTCACACTGAGGCCATAGAGTTTGAAGTAGTTGATTTGGTCAGCTCTTATCACGCCTTACTCGGCAGGCCGGCTATGGCAAGATTCTTGGCTACTACCCACATCGCTTACTTGAATATGAAGCTGTCAGGCCCATGTGGGGTGATCATAGTTGAAGGAGATTACAAAAGATCTATTGCTTGTGCCTCAGCCGGATCTTCACTGGCCGAGTCACTCGTCATAGCACAAGAGAAAATTCAGTTGTTGGAAGTGGCAGCATTGGCCAAAGCAACACAAATATCCATGCTAGAACTCACGAACCCGCATGGCAGTGTGTCTTTCAAGCTACCAAGGAAACCAAGAAGCTGCAGGTGGATGAAACTTTCCCAGAGCGCACAGTTACCATTGGGGCTGGCCTTACAGACAAATAGGAAAACGAGCTCACCATCTTCCTCCGTGAGAATCGGGACATCTTTGCATGGTCCACTCAAGATCTGCAAGGAGTTTCGAGGGAGCTGGCTGAGCACTCTCTTCATGTAAGACCAGATGCAAGGCCGGTGAAGCAACCCCTCCGCCGCTTCGCAGAAGATAGGAGGAAAGTAATAGCGGCCGAGATTGCAAGACTTTTAGCTGCTGGATTCATCATGGAAGTGCTGCACCCGGACTGGTTGTCAAATCCAGTCCTGGTGGAGAAGAAGAAAGATGACCCAAACGTGGCAGTGTATGGCGCATGTGTATTGATTACACAAACCTCAATAAGGCGTGTCCAAAAGATCCATTTCCTCTGCCTCAGATCGATCAAGTCATAGATTCTACTGCTGGGTGTGAGTTGTTGTCGATTGTGGATGCGTATTCAGGATTCCACCAGATACCACTGAATCCAAATGATCAAATAAAGACAGCTTTTATCACCCTGTACGGGGCTTATTGCTATCACACCATGCCATTCGGATTGAGAAATGCAGGCGCAACATATCAAAGATGCATGCAAAAATGCTTGCAAGATCAATTGGACAAAAATATTCAAGTATACGTCGATGACGTGGTAATAAGAACCAAACAAAGTCATACTCTAATTTAGGACTTGCGTCAAACATTCGCAAACTTGAGAAGATTCCGGATGAAGCTTAACCCGGGAAAATGTACATTTGGTGTCCCGGCTGGCAAGTTACTCGAATTCCTTGTATCCAGCCGAGGAATAGAAGCTAACCCGACAAAGATCAGGGCCATCGAAAGAATGGAATTGCCAAAAACCCTCAATGATGTCCAGAAGTTTATTGGATGCCTGGCCTCGTTGAGCATGTTTGTTAGTCATCTAGGTGAAAAAGCCCTACCACTATATCAGCTAATGAAGAAATCATACAAATTCACATGGACACAGCAAGCTGGTAGCGTTTTCCATGAATTAAAGAAAATGTTGGCAACAACACCAATATTAGCGTCACCATTATCCAAGGAGCCAATGTTGCTCTATGTCGCCGCAACCAATAGAGTTGTAAGTGCAGTAATAGTGGTTGAACATGAAGAAGGGGGCAAATCAGTCCAAAGACCGGTGTATTACTTGAGCGAAGTGCTCTCTGTCTCGAAACAGAATTACCCGCATTATCAGAAGATGACATATGGGGTATATATGGCAACAAAGAAGCTGAAACATTATTTTCAAGAACACCCAATCCGGGTAATATGCGAGGCACCTATCTCAGATATATTGGGCAGCAAAGATGCCAGCGGCCGAGTCGCCAAATGGGCCATCGAACTGGCACCGTACACTCTACAATATGATAGGCGAGATGCAATAAAATCTCAAGCTATTGCATATTTCTTTGTGGAATGGATGGAAATGCAGTACGAACCACCACTGCCAGATCCGAATTACTGGAAAATGCATTTTGACGGGTCCAAGACGAAAATGGGTCTGGGCGTCGGGATAGTGCTCACATCTCCAAAGAGGGATCAATTGAGGTATGTGTTGCAGATTCATTTTGCTGCTTCTAACAATGTTGCCGAGTATGAAGCACTTGTCCATGGCATTAAAGTAGCCAAGGAAATTGGTATCAAAAGGATCATGTGTTTTGGCGATTCGGATTTGGTGATTCAGAAAGTGTCTCGACATTGGGATGCGCTGGACGCAAACATGGCATTATATCGCTTCCACGTGCAACAAATTTTGGGATATTTTGACGGTTGTTAATTTCATCACATTCCTAGAGCAGAAAATGAGGCAGCAGATGTATTATCCAAACTAGGATCATCTAGACAAGCAATACCACCAGGGGTAGTGTTGGAGCATCTCAAGAAGCCATCGATCAAGCCGTCACCGGAGTCCGAATCAATCAGGGTCATCCTGGCGAGTCAGGAATCAGAGGCAGTGCCAATGGACATCGACTCAGGGGTAGGTACGAGTCACTCGGGGACTGATCCGTTCAATTCAGGGATCGCCGAATCGCACTCGGGGACTCCTCAGGTTAGGTCGGCAGAGCATATGTCAGACATTGATGTTGAAGCAGACCCGGAACCACTAATACCAATGTGGGCACAGCCAATATTCAGTTATTTGAAAGATGGGACCTTGCCGAGTGATGAAACATTGGCAAGGCAAACAACACGAAGAGCAAAAGCATACACCGTAATCAACAAGGAACTCTACAAGCGAAGTGTGACAAGTGTACTGCAGCGTTGTATCAGCTCAGCAAAAGGCCAGGAGATCTTATTGGATATCCATCAAGGAGAGTGCAGGCACCATGCGTCATCAAGAGCATTGGTAGCCAAGGCATTCCGACATGGATTCTACTGGCCAAGCGCAAGAGTTAGTCGGAATATGCAGTGGTTGTCAACACTATGCGTCCAAGTCGCATTTACCAGCGTCTGAATTGAAGACTATACAATTACTTGGCCATTTGCAGTATGGTGCCTAGATAAGGTAGGACCATTCAAACCAGCAAGAGGAGGTATGACTCATATCTTGGTCATGATTGATAAGTTCACCAATTGGATAGAAGTGAAACCAATCAGGAAATTGGACGGTAAAACAGTTGTTACATTCTTAAGGGATATAATCCTTAGATACGGTTACCCACACAGTGTGATCACTGACAATGGCACGAACTTTGCTGAAGGAGCTTTTGCTCGCTTCTGTGGAAAACATCGAATAAGACTTGATGTAGCATTAGTCGCCCATCCAGAATCAAATGGACAAGTTGAACAGGCTAATGGCTTAGTTCTGTCTGGGATAAAACCCCGCTTAATGGAACCACTCCAGAGATCACCTGGTTGTTGGATAGAGGAACTACCCTCAGTACTGTGGAGCCTAAGAATAACTCCGAATCGGTAAACTAGTTATACGCCATTTTTCCACGTATATGGGGCTGAAGCAGTTTTGCCTGCCGACATAGAATATGACTCGCCAAGGATAAGGCAATACTCGGAAGCCGAGGTAAAAGAGGCCCGAGAAGATGGAGTAGACTTACTCGAAGAAGCAAGGGAACTGGCATTCTCCAGATCCGCTATATATCAACAAAATCTCCGACGCTACCATAGCCGAAAAGTGCAACCTCGTGTTTTTCGAGAAGGAGATATGGTGCTAAGGCTGGTGCAGCACACAACAGGAATGCATAAATTATCACCTCCATGGGAAGGTCCATTCATTGTAAGAAAAGCATTGCACAATGATTCCTACTATCTCATAGACGCTCGTGAAGCGCAAAAGAACAAGGCGGACAGGTCAGGAGAAGAAACCATAAGGCCATGGAATGTGGCACTGCTTCGTCCCTTCTATACTTAGGAGAAGTAGTGCATGTATCACTCGAACTCTCATATGTCGGACATGTTTGCCGGCTATGTGCTAATAATAAAATGGTATGATTCGAAAAACTGACTCGGGGACTACCCCTTAAGTTTTCCATTTCAATTATCTTATGTCGGCTGGCGTGATACCCGAAATTTATCTCGGAACAAGTTGTGTTTACTCGGAAGAAATCAACTCTTTGACTATGTTGTTGTCCGAAAACACGACTTCATGGCAAGCAAGAGAAAAAGATGTAAGACGGGTAAACACGAACACCGGATAAATAAAAGGGAGAAACGCGAGTCGGCTTTAGTTTTTGCCTAACTCTCTACATGTCACGTTATACTACGTGTCGAGTAATCTCGGCCAAGTTATCCAAGTTTCATACCCGCTAACTATATCCTTCGTACTTTGAGACCCTAATGTCGAACAGCGAAAAAGGTAGACAAGGGCCAAATGCAAGGAAAGGTGACACGGCAAAGTGAAACTCGGGGACTTGCCCTTGAATGATTCACACTTAGAACATAATGCAGACATATCAAAAAACACATATTCAAACTTAAGGTGCAATGTATGTTACATCTATACCCGGCATACCGGGGATCTAATAAAAGTTCGAGTATTTGTTGGCCTAAGGAGCAGAAGAATTCGGAGGAGCATTCTCGGAGCCAGGAGTGGTTCTTGGCGCGTCGGCCGGGTGAGGGGCATCTGTGACCGGGTCATCCGGATCATCTGACTCGGTCGCTTCACTGTCGCCACCCTCTTCAGCAGCAACTTCGACGACCGGGTCGCCAAGGTCGAGGAAGCTAGGCCCTTCACACCAAGCGTGCACCATCGTGTACTCGATCATGGCATAAGCTCGCTCCTGGCGCTTCTTGATCAGCTCCAGGTCATTCAGCCATTTTCCATCACCCCTTATGCGAGCAAGAACATCGAGGTTGATGTCCTCGTACCATGAAAACACGAAGGAGAGAGCCTTGTCCGCGGCATCTCGGCAGGCCGACTCACACCATTGATCCAGCCGGTCTTCAGTAAGGAATAATCTGTCGGCGAGTGGCTCGATGAGTTTGGGTGGGTCTTCGTCCGGTCAGAGCATGCGAAATGCATGGATAGCCGAATTGAGCAAGTCCACGCCGCAAGACCTGAGGGTCTTGACCCGTTCGGACACCGCTGCGAGAAGCTCCTCCATGGACACCTCGCCGTCAGCAGGAGCACCAGCTTCGGCTCTCACTTTCTTCATGGCTCGGATGGCAAACATGTTGGCCTCAGGAAAATTCTCTGCAAGCAAAATATAAAGTTAGCAAATAACAAGGGCAGATGGAAGAAGTCCAGAAGGACTTATACGGTGCGTAAAGAGTAAGAACTCACTACTGAGAAAGAAGTTGATGGCAACGAGTTTTCTATGCCAAGCCTTGTCCTTGGCTTGAAGGGCATCCAAGTTTAGATTTGCCAACTCAACCGATGATTCGGCCTCGTCGAGCAGCTTCTTGGTCTTCTCGGTGCTGGCGGCCCGCTGCTCATTCTACTCAGCAAGTTCTTCCTTCAGCCCTTTCACCTCGGCCAGGTGCTTCTGCTCCGTCTCGGCCATCAGTTTCTTCAGCCGAGTCACCTCATCGCGCTCCTTCTGGAGTTTGGCTTGGTGCTTCTCTGCTTATTCAGAACAAATATTTGTCAGTACCAACAGAAAACTTTCATCTATTGGCATAGGGAGGCAAGAAATTTACTCTCGGCCTCATTGATTTGCTAGTGAAGATCGTTGATGGTAGACTGAGCAGTGGCTGTGGAACAAGAGCGAGAGAAAAAATGAGAAGATGAACCAAGGAAAATTACACCGAATAGAAAAAAGGAAGAGCAAAGATATTACCTTGGCCGTGGGTGTCAGTCTGTAGCTTCTCATACGCAAGTTCGAGCTTGCGATGCGCTAGGACGAGAGCTTGGTGCACCTTGGTGTGCTCGTTATGTCTGAGATAATCAAAGTAGACAGACAATAAGGAAGAGTCAAGTCAGGCAACCCGCCGAATCAAAGAGCTTAAGAGCTTACAGCCGAGTAAGTTCCTTACTCGACGGTAACCTCGAGGGCTAGGGATCGAAGCTCTAACATGCAAGCTTGGGATTTAAAGACTAAGTGATTATTAAAGAGCTTACAACCAAGTAAGTTTCTTACTCGGATGCAACCTCGGGGACTAGGTGATATGTATGAAGGAAATAATCAATAGTACGAAAGAGTAAGAAATTACTTTACCTCGTTTACTTCGTCGGCGCGGGCCATCAGAGTAATGGCCTGCTGGGTCATGTCGGAAACGGCCTTGGGGCCCAGTTTCAGCTTCTTGCCGGCATGAGTGCTGACCTCCTGCTCGCCTGCTGCATTCCATGCCACGGCGTAAGGCTCAGCCGAACCTAGGCTCTTGCCACTAAGCGTCCGAGTGAGAACTCGAACCGTTTTCAGGGCGGTTCCCATAGTGGCACGGGTCGCAGTAGCAGAAGTATGGAGGGTAATAGCCCTGGAGTCATCACCTGACCCGGCAGCCGCAGATTCGTCCCCCTTACCTGTTGAAGCGATAATTGTCGCTGATGTCGGAGGCCGGATCTAAGGAACAGAACCCGGAGTGCAGATTAGCGTAGTTTGATTGGAAGAGGTGGATTTGCCAGATGAGGGGCGAGTAGAACCAGAAGCCCTGGGCTGGGTCTGGCCCTTCGACAGAATTGGAGAGCGAGCAGAAGGATTTGGAGAAGAGTGTGGAGCCACCTGACTGGGCTCAGCGATTTTGCTAGCTCCAAGATCAGGAAGTTGTTCATTCACATCATCTTGAGGCTGATGCCAGAGGAACTGGTGGAAGAGGGTTTCTCGGTGCCAGACTCGCGGGCACCAAGATGTGGAAGTTTTTCCTGGCCAGCGCCAGGGGCGCTAGCCGAGTGACCCACCGGGTCTGACTAACACTGAGAAGCGTGAGCCTCAGCAGTGTGAGCCTCAACCCGGACGGGGCTCGGCGCCGCCGAGTCAGCTGGAGGAGGTGCAGGCCTAAGCGACGAGGCAATGCTAGAAGCAGCCTGATTCGCCGTCAAAGGTGCAACACTAAAAACAATGATACACATATAAGAGAACAACAGTAATGATAAATAAAAGAGCAGAGAAGGCAAAGTACACAAACTTACCCGGTGATAACCGGGTCACGGACGACTCGGCGTGTGGCTCGGCGCCCAGCAGCTTGGCGAGTCTCACCCAGGCTGGTAGTAGCAGGGGCAACATGAGCTGCCATAGTGGGCTTGTTCTTCTTGGCCGGCTGAGTGCTAGAGGAGGCTCCGCGTCGCTTTGACTTGGCGACGGGGATCTTGCCGACTCCACCCACGGCGAGAGGAGGAGTGTCATGTACCTGGCCAGCTGCATAAGTAAATAACGGTCTTACTCGGATAAGCCAAGAGATTAAGGTCACAAGGCATATACCTCCAAAAGCGTACAATCATCATCCTCATCATCGTCAGACCAATCTTGTAAGGGATTGCGAGATTAACTCTTACCCGAAGCTGAAGCAGCCGCAGTGTGTGGGATCGGCATGAAGCACTCCAGGTCATACTCGACCTCATCCGAGTCAGAGCGATCCCCGTGATAACCAGCAGGGGGACCGTACTGTCATCAACCTAGTGAAGGAGATTCTACGGAAGACAAACAGAGTGAGAAATTAAAAAACTAAACTAAGAGTGGCAAAAGATCTAAAGCCTACTCGGCGAGAAACTGACTCGGAAAACATATATTTTTCCAACACTTCATATAATCATAACATGGTATTCCACCCCGAATCTATAGCAGGGCTAAGCATACTACAACTACGATATTTCCACTAAGAAAGATATAAAGGATATCCTAATAGGACATAGCATAGCATAGTAACATAGTAGTCCTATCATGCATAATACAAAAATTCCACTAAGTATAATGAAAATAGTAGGACATGGATGATAGTGCCACTTTCCTTAGTAGTTAGTGGTGTTGTTACACTCTTCGCAATAACACACTTCACAATCAACACAATCTATCAAGCAAAACAACCAAGACAAAACAATCACAATATCAATACTAATGACAACACGAAAATCATGCAAAGTATGCAAACATGCAAGACAACAATTTTTATTGTACAAATTGTTATAACAAGGTTCTGAACATTACTAAGTGATTTATAAATATTTTATATTTTCAAGATTACAAATGCAACCATTTGTGCAATTGTAGCAATTAGCAACATTTTCTAACAGTTGGAAAGACCATTCTCACTAAATAATTGCCACAGTATTATTTATACTAGAATAAAATTATATTTTGGTCTTACTGTACAGAGGGTTCAATTTACAACCATTTGCAAAAGGATTCATTTAAAAATAATTTACACAACATTTTTTATACTCAAAATACTCCATAAATGGTTCTGTATAAAACGTGATTTTAACAGTCTCAAAAATACCGAATTATTACTCCACTATGTTCTACTCGTTTTTATGAATCCATAGACATATTATTTGCTAAATTTGGATATACAGAACTAAAGATATAATTTTTATGGTGAAAATGACCAATTAAACCATTTAATTTATAAATCATATTTTTATACAAATAATAAGTAATATTATTTCATAAATAGATTCTAAATAATCTCAGCTTTTCAGGGATACCAAATTTATAATTTTTGGACTTCTAAATATTTTTCTATGAATTATACGAGTTCGTGATAAAATCTGAAAAAGTCAAACTCGGGAATTGACTGAAATTGACTTTGACCGATCTGACTGAGTTGACTATTGACTACGCTGATGTCATGATGATGTCAGAATTGACTACAGAAAAAGTTGCTCGAATGGAAAAACTTTCTACATGAAAGTTGTAGATAACAACTAGATCTATCTACTGTTCGAAGGAAATTGAGTTTGGAGCAACGAGGTGGGCATAAAATGGATTATACCTTCTAAGATCTAAATCTTTTACCGTGTTTTTCTCTCTGCTTGATGAATGAAACGAGGTGAAACCAGCGGGAATGGAACTGTCTTGACGAGGGGAACAACTTCCGTGTTCAAGGCGTCGCGATCCGAGGTCGTCTTGAAGGTCTATTTAGGTGGGAAAGTTTAGGGAGAATTTTGGAGGAAAATAAGGCTATGATCTTCCTACGGAGTTGAAAACTTGTGAACTTTTATGGAGTGGGGTTTATATAGGAGGGGGTGGGGGCTGGATTAAAGGAGATTAAAGAGGGAGAAAAATTAGGGGGCATTTTAATACAATATAGGAGGGCAATTGAGGGTCATTTAACACCAATAGATACAAATAAAATGAAGACTAACCTGCTCCCATTCCTATGCGTGGTGACCTCCGAGCCTGGTTGGGCCGGCCCATTTTGGCTAGCCTGGCCGGCCACCCTTTTTTTCGTTTTATATTTTTTTCCTATTTCTTAATTTTTTCATAACTTTTGATTTAGAGCTCCGAATTTGTTGATTTAAATTTCTGCGGGTTCGTAAATTCATGGGCAACATTTTAGGACATAAATTTGATGTATTTAGAAATATTTAATTTTCTCAATTATTAATTAGATAATTATTGTACGATGGCATGTGTGCGATATTGGCCTAGTTGCAGGGCAATAATTTGGAATGACTTGGATTCTTTCCATATTTGAACTTGATTCGATTTAGTTCCACTTTACATGAATAACCCATGAATTAAAGTTTGAAAATATGAGAGGATAATTTTATAAAAACTTAAAATAAATGACATAAGCTATGGTGCTTATTTTGAAACGAGACTCTTTGCTTTTATTTTTGGTTCAAAACAAAACAAAGGTTGTTTGAAAAATGTAAATGAAGTAGTTGAGATGTATAGATGGTTTTTGGTTGAGAAAATTCCTCAAGATTAAAAATAGATTTTCAAATACAGGAAGTTTGGGAAAAAGATTTTGAAGGGGAACCTTGCAAATTAAAATTTTGAAGTAGAGGAGATATATGGATAATCTTGATGCTTTGATCTTAGGGTTTTTGTTAAATGCTATTTTTATTTTAAGGAGTACCTTTATTTGGAGAAAAACTTTTGTAATAATTCAAAAGGTTTTAATGTTTCCAATTAGAAGCAAAAAGTTTTCTTTTCCCCCTAAATTTCAACCATTATTTATTTTGTTAAATTCTTTTTCATATTTCAAAATTTGGAAAATTTTGGGATGTGACACCTAGTATCACTTAGCATGGAGTACGATATCATCGTGGAGAAGACCCTGCACATCGCTATCATGGACCCCTTCTACATGACTGCAACCAACAAGGACAAGGAACATGCGTTTGTCGTGAAGTATATCCAGGATTTATTGATGGCGAATAAGGATAAGAGTTGATTTCTCACGCTATACTTTCCCAAGTAAGTAGTCGGTTGCTAAATTACTTGCTATTACATTCTTTCATGAATTTCCTTAATAGCCAAGGATGATGGTTTATTCCAACTGTTTTGTGTAGTCACAAGTGCTTCGTCCTCATCGCCTTTCAACTGTATTATTCCAATGTCATGTATCTCAACTCCGGGAGAGACGTGCAGAAAGAATACACCGAGATCAAGTATACTCTTGATAAAGACCTCAACAGCTTCAGATCCGCGGTAGGCCCACTCAAGTATGACAAGAGAGTTAAAGGTTGCTATGTGTGCTCTCGCGTAACCAATTTCCCCTGCCTCAAGCAATTGTCGGGTGACAATGGGATGTAGTCCTGGTTCACCATCCTATAGATGAGGGAGTTTGTAAAGGATCATCAACTTCTCTTGTTACCATCTGGTCTCCAGGAAAGGGGAACAGACATGGCGAATACCACCGATGCAAACATCAGAGCCGAGTTACGTGCCATCCAGGGCCAGATTGGCACGATACTAACGAGGGATGTCTTGAAAAGGGGTGTCTTGTTCAACTACGACGGTAAAGTGCTGAGAAATGCAGAGATAGAAAGACGCTTCGAAGCATGCTATGATGTGAGGACACTCAGGACTTTCCATGGCATCCATCCCTCCCCTCCGAATGCATACGATGGAAGTCATGGTCCTTGATTGACGTGTTAGTCATGGTAGGACATTAGTATATTTGATTCCTTTTCTTTTTGCATACCTATATCTCCATGCAAATGTTTGTCATAGAATTACTTTAGTATATGTGATTCTTTTCTTTTTGAATACCTAAATGTTACCTATCTATTATGAATGTGCTAACAACTAACATTTCTTCCTTGTGCGTGCGTAGATGACGTTGTATGTCGTGTACAAGGGCAAGGCTCACAGGGTCTATGACGATTGGAACGATTGTAGGAGGCAGGTCCAACGTTTCAGCGGCAACTGTTACAAGGGCTACACCACTTTGGAGGAGGCGGAAACTCGATATGCCAACTTTCTAGTGCGGCGGATGAGAGAGATGTGGAGGATACGGATGACCTCCTTTGCCGTGATGATGCTCGCAACCATCGCCGCCTCTCTAGTCTATTATGCCATTGTTGTTTAGCTAGGTCGTGCAACTCCAGAGACTTGTGTCATGTTTTGTTGTGTGATATTTGCTATTGGAGTCAAAGTTTTAACCATATATGGTTGACTTTCTACACTTGTGTTATCCATTTGTTATTAATGCATGCTATGAACATTTAGGTACCGCATGTATATGATGTGTCACTGATGTGTATATTTTGCCATCATTCTGGTATTTATGTGCATATTACTGTGTATATTCGGGTGTATATACTGTGTATTTCGAGAAGTTTTTTTTACTGATGTTAATTGCATCACTGGCGAACGTATGTGCTACCCCTAGCAAGTTTGTGTTTGCTGATGGTAGGGACGGTACACCTGATGACCCACAAGTATAGGGGATCACAACAGTCTTCGCGGGTAGTATTACCCAATTTATTGATTCGACACAAGGGGAGCCAAAGAATACTTGCAAGCCTTAACAACTAAGTTGTCAGTTTAGCTGCACCTGGAAATAGTTCTTGCTCACAGAAGTTTATCAGTAGCAATAGTTTGTAGTAGCAACAGCAAAGCAACAGCAACAGAGAAACAGTAGCAATAGTAACAGTAACGATAACAGTAGGATTCGAGTGCGGTAGGCATAGGGATGGATGGACGGGCGTTGCATGGATGAGTCTAAACATGTGACTTTAAAGAACTAGGGTATTGCAGATAAATAATAACAAGCATCCAAGTACTAAACAATCCTAGGCATGTGCTCCAAATATAGTCATACATGCCCGCAATAAGAACTTGCACAACATCTTCTGTCTAGCCAGCCCGTGGCAGCGGGGCCTCTAGGGAACTACTGGAAATTAAATTTCTCCTTTTAATAGAGCACAGGAGCAAAGCATTAACACTCCATGAACACATGTGATCCTCACACCACAGCCATCCCCTCTGGTTGTCCCAATTATTGTCACTTTGGGGCCTTTGGATCCGGACAATGATATGTGTACACAACTTGCAGATAAGATCACAAACAATACTATCATAATAATTCAATAATAAGTTCAGATCTGAGATCATGGCACTTGGGCCCTAGTGACAAGCATTAAGCACAACAAGTTGCAACAAAGTCACATCGCACTAATAGAGATACTAGGCACTATGCCCTAATAGATCTTATTCGATTACATGATAGAACTCATCCAATCCCTACCATCCCCAAGCCTACATCGGGGGATTACTCACTCATGGATGAGGGAAACATCGGTGGTTGATGGAGATGCGTTGGTGATGATGATGGCGATGATCCTCTCCAAATTCCCCGTCCCGGCAGGGTGCCAGAACGGAGTTTGTGGATCCGAATCTTGGTTTCTGCTGGCAGCGACGGAGCAGAACTCTTTCTGGAAAACTATCGAACCCTCCTCTGTTTTTAGGTTAGAATGCAACTTATAGGCGCGGAGGGAGGCCGAGGAGCTGCCTGGGGTGGCCAGACCTCCCCCAGGCGCGGGGTTAGTGGGCCCGCGCCTGGGGTGGGTCTGGGCCCCCTAGGCCTCCCCTCTGTCTCCCCTTCTGGCTTCGTGGATCTTCTAGTGAGAAGTAGTTTTTGGCATATTTTCTAGGATTTTTCCTGATAGTTCATTTTGTGCACAAAAACAAGACACCAAGGTAATTCTGCTGAAAATAGCGTCAGTCCATGTTAGTTGTATCCAAATCACACAAGTTTAGAGAAGAAACAATAGCAAAGTGTTCGAGAAAGTAGATACGTTTTGAACGTATCAACTCCCCCCAAGCTTAGCTTATTGCTTGTCCTCAAGCAATTCGGTTGAAAACTGAGTGCGATAAAAGAACTTTCACGAACACTTTGCTTCATATGATGTATATATTCTCAGCACAGGAGTAGATGCTTAGACAATTCATAATTAAGAGTATGCAACTAAGTCTACTCAATAGTCATTGCAAGCTATGAAGAGAAACCAACTCAATAATAATAAGTAGCATGAAACATAAACATAAGCAACATTGCAATGCTCATAATAAGGTATGATAGAGTGGTATCTCGCTTGCCTTTGTTTGAAGAGCACAGTATAAATGCCAAGGCACCTCTGAAGTTCATATGAAGACTAGAGATAAAGATATCAGAGATACAAGCATCAAAGTCATGACATAATTAACCATGTTTTGGAACAAACACAAGAATGACAACTATGTTCTCAAGAAGGTGCTCATAGAATAAGTGGTGACTCAAAACAAATTGTGAAAACGGTTTTGTGAAGGTTTGAAAGGCTTCCCAATGCTGAAAGGAAGGTACTCGTTAGCTTTGAGATCTCATTTCCCCTATCATAGGCATCTTCATGTGGTTAAGGTGAAAGTGAGGTCCACTCTGAACCATATGCTTGACAGACCATAGACTAGAAATCCCAAGTCCCTTGAGTACGAGGGTCGCTCCGCATGCTACTCAACTTTGGTCACCTCAAAGTTCTTGTCATTGTAAATACATGCATATCATCGAGAACTGCCAACGGGGCACACCTTGCACATGGTACAGGAGCTTTCCCATAAACAAAATGACAAGGCAAGCAGACAATGAGCATCTCAGCAATCTTTTTATTTACCATATGCATAGCATTTTATTGAGGACGCTTCATAGATGCTCATTATGGTGATGCTGCAAGTTTCCACCATGATTAAGCATGGCTTAGGCTAGAGGCCCAGGCGTTTCTCTAACACAATGTATAAACTCCATGAACTAACAACTTCCCCTTTTATTTCACATTGTCGACATCCATAAACAAAAGAGCAAGGAATCAACTGGATGAGATATCCAACAGGTGTTGAAAGCGTTCCCCATGACAGCATGGTTCTGCTGACTCCTAGTATATAATAAGCAAGCATAACTTTCATGGACTAGTCACAATGGTTTAGAATTATTAAGCGTAAGGAATAAAGTGTGCCATCAAGTTCGTGAGTGCTTTACTAACTAACTTTCTCAAAACAGACAAACATTTTATTTTGGAAGAAAACACGGCATATATAAAATATGCACTAAAGTAGCAAATTATGCTAATAGGTAGATATGGTGGACACAGCTGGCAATATTGGTTTGGGGGAGTTGGAAGCATAGCTAGAGCACGTACTCAGTGCAAGTGAAGGCTAGCAATAGAGAGGGACCGACAAACGAGAGAGCAATAACTGCCATAATCATGCTTGCAATAAAACAGTACTAATTATGGCATGAAAGTGATACAAGAACTCTGAGGCAAAATAAATCATCGAGGCTTACTGACTATTGATTAGTCATATGCATGCGTGAGCATGTGCCAAGTCGATTCACATGAACAGTCAGAGGAGGATACCACAATGTCATACCAAAGTATGAATAAAACAATGCAAGCAAACATTCATATGACATTCTACAAACTATTAGCAAGCTGGAGCTAATCATAGACAAGCAAGAACTACTAAGCATCCATAATGACATACACCTTACACAAACAGGCTAAGCATGCTCACAATGAAGAGTATATGTACACGAATAAAACAAATAGAGTTCGTTACCAGCCTCTTACCACACCTCGAGTTGTCTTAATCTTCATTATTTCCCTTCACTTGTGTGACTTGAATAATTAACATGAAACCAAAATCCACTGAGGATGGCTGAACCCTGCAAAGAACTCACAAAACCAAAGAAGAACAACAAATATTTTTGGTGTTTTCGATTTTTTTAGAAACAAGCAAACAAAAACAACAAAAAACAAAGCAAACCAAACAAAGGAATATATTTTTGGATTTTTTATTTTAAGGAAAACAAAAGCAAAGAAACAAACCAAGAGAAACAACGAAAATATTTTTGGTATTTTTGGGTTTTTAGAAAGAAGCAACAAAAACCAAAAAAAAGCGAAACAATGGATGTACAAAGAACCGACCGAACATGATATATAGATGAGTGTGTGATGTCGGTATACCTCCCCCCAAGCTTAGGCTTTTGGCCTAAGTGGGGCTCAACCCCATGGTGCCCAAGTAGATGCACCTACATAGTATGTCGAGGAAGCTTCCTCGTCCTGGTACGAGCTCGAGGCCTCCCCTGTGTAGTGTATTGCGGGGTCATATGAGGGCGCTTCCTCCTGATAGTGCCCGTGGAAGTTGAGAGAGCGCAGCTTGTCATCCATCTCCGCCTTCGTGCGTGACCAAGGTCCCTGAGAAATACTGAGCAAAGTGGTTTGGGGTAGAGGGATATCTCTCTCTTCCCTGTCAGTAAACAACATTCTATAAACCAAGTTCTCAAGAGTAGATCTAGAGGTGACAAAGTGGTGCACCTTCATGGCAGCAAGATCAAGCCTCAAAGGAGCCAAAATTATATCATATGGATCAACATCAATGTCCAAGGCAGCAACGATACAAGTAGCAATAATTCCCCCATAAATGGGTCCCTTAGCAGTTAAACGACGAGCAATGAGGGAACAAAGATTATACTTATCCTCACCGTAGAGCGCAGCAGCTAAGAAGGCCAATTGATAGTTGGATATATTACTAGTGTTCTACCTACCAAGAACACTGGTGCTAAGATAGTAGGTAAAGTACCTGATGGCTAGAAGTTGAATGTTCTTTATCTTCCCTCGTTGAGCTCTGCAGTCATCATCATTGGTTATTCCTCGGTAAAGATCTAATAGATCAGTTGGAAGAGTAATCTTATTTGATGACCCATTTGTACCAAGTCCCAGGGCCTTGCAAAATTTCTTCAAAGACATAGTATGAGCCCTGCCATAAAGTCTGAAAAACACAGAAGGGTTGAACAAACTATTGGTAAAGGAGAAATTTTCCACAAATGTTTTAGTAAGTAAAGCATATTGTGCACTCTCATCCTGCATGAAACTTGTTAGGCCATCCCTCTCAATCAAAGCCATGAAATCATTAAGAATCCCAGTAGCTCACAAGAAAGTTTGACAAGGAAAGGTGGAGGGGTGCGCATCCCCTTCATCTCCCTCGTCACCAAACCGCGGAGTGATGAGATCCTCATTGTATGAGGGTATAGAACTGGTAGATGATCTTGGAAGCCTTGCCCTTCTAGGTGCATCACTCTCAAAAATGTCACCGAAGGTGTGGTGGTCCATGACTTCCCTATTCTGAAATTTTTAGACAACCATCAAACCAAGTGATTTCTAAGTTGATAAATGATGAGCAACTACTATAGGAACTTGCTAGAGGACTACACATGAATCAAAACAAAGTTTCTAAGCATAGAACAAGCATGCAAGCTCAAACAACCTAACACCTATAGCAGTAAAATACTCAAGATACAATCTACCAATCACAAATCTAATTGGATAAGTGGAGGAGGCACATACCAAGGAGCAATCCCTCCAAAAGTCAGCACTTGAGATGGGCTGAACAAGGAGATTGAAAATAGCGAGCAAGAATAGCAAGAACTCGAGCTTGAGCAAGTTTTTCGGTGTTTTTCAGGAGAGAGAAAGAAGGTGGCTTTCAGGAGGTAGCCTAGAGGGGCCTAGGTGGGCCAGACCGCCCCTAGGCGCCTCCCCTAGGTAGGCCGCGCCTACCATGGGTGTGGTGGCCTAGGGTGTCCCCCTGGGTCACTTCACGTGTCTCTCTGCCCCTTTTTGAGGAAAAAAATATTTTGAATTTTCTGGGATTTTTCGGGAAACTTTATTTTTGGCCAATTTTCAGGATATGAAAATTTATTTTCTCGCAAAAACAGTTTTTCAGAAGAAGCAAAAGCAAACCAAAAGCCAAACTATAGGACCTCTAAGAAACTCAAACAAGCAAACCATTAGCAAAACTAAAGCTAAAGCAAAGACTAAGAAGGAGAAAGGAAAAAAGAAAGCAAGTATAACCACAGTGGAAACATTATTTTTTCATTAAAATCCTTTTGTTAACAAGGTTAATCAAGTCTTGTTACCAAAACAATCTTATATGAAGCAAAACTTTTTGTTCCACAAGGTGATTATGTTACCTCATACTTGATAGCAATGGTCCCAATCATAATGGTTTCAAAATTTTCTTGTGGAATGGGACAATATATTTCTCCAACCTTGATGCCCTCAATATTTTCAATGGAATTCAGGCAATGGCTCTTAACAACCTTCTTGGGAAAATAGACAGTGTCCTCTTTGTCATTAATATTGAATGTTACTTTTCCTTGATTGCAATTGATGATAGCACCTCAGTATTAAGAAAAGGTCTTCCAAGAATAATAGACATATTATCATCTTCAGGCATTTGAAGCACAACAAAATTAGTTAAGACCATGCATGTAAGATCCAACCTTTATAAAGGTAAAGATCCCTGTGATTGCAATGCTAGTCCCTGGATCAATTGCTAGCATCCACAGTTCAAGATGAAGTACACAGAAACAAAGGTCATTATTACATCATCATTCTATAGATTATCATAACATTATAAATAAAAGTCTTTATCTTCATGTGCCACAGGCAAGCATGTTGAGTGTAGACTCATAACCCCTAATCATCATCAGAGTAAACTGCAACATCACAAGTTACAGCCACAGTGGGTCAATACATTGGAATAGTATTGGCAAGTGATACCTTAGTAGAATATTAGCATCTAGTTACTACATGAATTTGGCTAAGTGTAGCTTAGGCTTGCTTTGCTCAAAATAGGTCTTACCTATCAGTTGAAAACACGAAGTTTTTGTTTGGCAAAAACTCTCAAGGAACCACCAATAGAGATTGGTGAACCTTCACCCTTGTTCAACCACAAGTTTTAACTTAGAAAATTGGTATGAGGAGATTCTTGATAGCTTCCATGTCTTCATGCTCAAATTGTCCATTATCGGGGACACGACTAAGTACTTAGTTTCTTCCTTCTGTAGAGGTGGTGCACTTTCCCCACAAGACTTTATTTTCACCAAGACAAGACCTTTCAAAAGCCTTCCCTTAGACCAAATGGACACGTTCCAACCTATCATCCCACTACCACCAACTGTCCAAATGGCTAAGTTATTGCAACCTATATGATCCAGGCAGAGCCCATAATGCCATGTGGTCGCACTAGAAGCTTCATAATATTTGGCATCTCAAATCCCTTTGTTCCTGGGTGGCAATCCACAAGTGAGATACACAAGGTAAACCATAGAAATGGGCCTTGTGTAACCACTCAACCAAAAACCACCAAGCAATTACCATTCCACCCAGGTGTTTCATTCACTTAGTTGTTTTATTAAGCAAAAACATAAGTCAAAGACTTAGCAACATTTTTCCATAGCATGTATATATTTCACCCTTGGTTTCTACTAGCTAGGCTAAGCATGGAAATAGCAAGTACCTTAACTTAGAGGAAATTCTAACAATTCTACAACTACTAGGATTTCCCAAGCATAGCATATAGATATTTAGCAAAATATTCATGCAAGCCCTATACAAAATAATTCTAGTGCATAGTCAAAATATTGGGATAAAAATATGAAGCACTACTTGCCTTGGTACTTGGGGGAGTAGCAACAATCCTCACAATCACAATCACCACTAGCACCAAAATCTACACATAAAATGATAGCACCAAATTCACATATCAAAATAAACAAGCAAAAATATATGAATGCATGCAAATTCCATGTGATGATTTTTCTAAATCAAACAATACAAGTGTAACAGTACTGAATCATAAAAAAACAACTATACACTAAATAAACTTTTTTTAGCCTTTAAAACATTTTTCAATTAATTTTTATACACAAAATAAGCTTACAAATGTCTCTGCAAAAACCACAAATTTTACAGATGCAATTTATTAAACAAAGTGTATGGTTGGATAGAATTCTTTCCCTGATTCAAATGATATAAAATTTACAAAATTTGAACGTGTGGATCAAAAGTTATGAATTTTGCAAGTTTGAACATCTAATAGATCTAATTTCAGATTTTAAATCTAAACCCTAGACACGTGGGCGTGTCTGATTAGCCCGTACCGTTTCGGCATGATCGATCTACGTGGGCCATTGGATTTAAGTGGCAGCGCACGGCCAGATCTGCACGTACCGCTTCGATTAAGTGATATATTCCTACGCATCAGATCTAGATCCAACGGCTACGCGCATGCGACCAAAATCTGGCGGCGCTTCTGCCGGCGATGCTCCGGTGATTCCAGAGGAGGCTAGGGGTAGGGTAGTGGATTACCAGACTCGCGTGAACACGACGGTGCTCAAGGTGTCGCTGGCGTGGGCGGGGGCGTGCTGTGGTGGCCGTGAGACCTCGTCGGAGTCGGGGACAGCGTCGGGCTTAGGCGGACGGCGACGTTGGAGACGTTCTGATCCGTCCTAACACAAACAGAAGGCATCAGTGTGTGTGTGCAATGTTCAGGCGAAATCGATAGGGTCAAGGGGAAGGCGCGGGGCGATCGAACCTCACCGAAATTCTTCGCCGAAGTTGGATACGGCGTCGGGTGCTCACATCGCTCGTCGAAGTCGACGTTCTGGGCCACAATCAGATGAACAAAGGATATCAGGAGGTGCACATGAAGCAGGGGATCATCCCAGAGTGATTGAGGAGTGGGAGCGAGCTCGATGCTTACCGGAATACCTCGCCGGAGTCGCTCAGTCAGCGGCGGTGTTTAGCAAAATAGGGGCAGTCTGGTGGCGGATCGAGCGAGTGGAGTGAGGGTAAATGTGCGGGGTGGGGAGGGGGTTTTGTAGCCGGAGCAGGGGCGACATTCACGCGGCGAATCAATGGGAATTAAGCCGGGTTTATTCGCGGTGTCACTGCAGGGAGGTAACGGCGGAGCAGCGTCTGCACGCGATGATTTGGGGGAGACGACGATGACGTGGAGAAGGGCCCAGCGTCAGTGGCTGCGGGGTAAGGTTCGCGCGGGTGAGAGAGGGGGTAGAGGGGGAATGGCCCGGGTGGGCTTACTGGGCTGGTTCTGGTTCTGGTGCTGGGCTCAAATGGTAGCGCCTGTTCTTATTTTTTTTATTTTCCCTTTTCTTTTTCTAATTTGATTTTCAGGAATGTTTTTCAAATATTTTTCACATGGGTTTGAATTCAAACTTGTTCTGAATTTTTGTAAAGTAAAGCTTGCACCTTTTTGGCTACAGAACAATGTTGCTCACTCAAATTACTTTGGCCCATTGGAATTTAAAATAAACAATGCCTTTATCACTTATTTAATAAAGACATATGAATGGTTTTAAATTCATATTTTGTTTTGAAAATCTTTATTCAAGCTTTGGAAAATATCAATAAATCATATGATCAATTCTTTACTGGTCAAAACAAATATTTCTCATATTAGAGAGTAGCATTAAGGTTATTGCCTTGCTTGCATAAAATAATAGATCACAAGGTTTCTGTTTTTTGAAGAATTGATCCTAAAATGATTATGAAAGCATGAATGATATGCAAACTTTGAAATCATGATTTTTGGGATGTTACAAATCTAACCCCCTTAAGGTGAATCTCGCCCTCGAGATTCGGATTGGCTAGCAAATAGGTGAGGGTGGTCTTTCCGAAGGTCATCTTATCTTTCCCATGTTGCTTCTTCTTCGGGATGATGGTTCCACTGAACTTTGCAGAATTTGATAGTCTTTGTCCGAGTAACTCTTTCTGCAGTCTCAAGAATCTTGATAGGTTTTTCCTCATAGGTGAGATCACTTTCCAATTGGACCTCCTCCAAAGGTATAGTATCCTTCAAAGAAGTCTCTTCCATCTCCGGATGGCATTTCTTTAGCTGACTCACATGAAACACATTATGAACGACAGACAATGATTCCGGCAATTCAATCTCATAAGCTACTTCTCCTTTACGACTCAGAATCCTGAATGGTCCAACATATCTTGGGGCCAATTTTCCTTTGACTCCAAATCTCTTCACTCCACGAAGTGGTGACACTCTGAGATAAGCTCTATCACCCACCTCATAGGTGACTTCTCTACGCTTAGGATCTGCGTAGATCTTCTATCGGGACTGTGCTATCTTCAATCTGTCCTTTACTAACTTGACTTTCTCTTCAGCCTCTTTGATTAGTTCTGGCCCGAACAAGTTTATTTCTCCCACACCATTCGATAGCAATGGGGTAGTACAATTTCTCCCATAGAGAAACTCAAACGGTGCCATCTTAATACTGGCTTGATAGTTGTTGTTATAAGAGAATTCTGCGTAAGGCAGACTTTCATCCCAACTAGCTCCATAGTCCAGGGCTGTTAGACCCCTCCTTTATAAAGGAATGGATCCCTGTGATTGCAATGCTAGTCCCTGGATCAATGCTAGCATCCACAGTTTAAGATGAAGTACACATATACAAAGGTCGTTTATTACATTCATTCCAGAGATAAAACATAATCTTTTACAACTCAGGGCCATAGGCCTAATACAAGAGTTTAAGGAATAAGTAAATAAACATAAGTCTTCATCTTCATGTGCCACAGGCAAGCATGTTGAGTGTAGACTCATGACTCCTACTCATCATCAGAGTAACCTGCAACATCACAAGTTACAGCCACAGAGGGTCAATACTTTGGAATAGTATTGGCAAGTGATACCTTAGTATATTTTTAGTGGACTATATTACTATATGCATTTTGGCTAAGTGTATCTTGGCTTGCTTTGCTTGAAAATAGGTTTTACCTATTAGTTGAAATCACTAAGTTTTTCTTTATCAAAAACTTCCCAAGAACCCACCAATAGACATTGGGATCCTTTACCCTTGTTCACCCACAAATTTTACTTAGAAGTTGGAGTGATGAGATTCTTGTAGCTTCCATGTCTTGATGCTCAAGTTGTCCATTGCCTTGGACTAGGCTAAGTACTTAGATTTTCCATCTGCAGAGGTTGTGCACTTTCCCCACCAGACTTGGTTTCCCAAGACAGGACCTTTCAGAAGCCTTTCCTTAGTCAAATGGACGCGTTCCAACCTATCATCCCAACTACCACCAACTGTCCAAATGACTAAGTTCTAGCAACCTATATGATCAAGGCAGAGCCCATATTGCCAAGTGGTTGCACTGTAAGCTTTCTCAACACTTGGCCTCCAAATCCCTTTGTGCCTGGGTGGCATACCACAAGTGAGATACACAACCCAAGTCCATGGCCTTGTGTAACCACTCAACATAACCCAATCCTTCCATTCCACCCAGGAGGTTCATTTGACTTAGTTGTTTTATTAGGAAAGCATAAGTCTCATGACTTAGAAATATTTTCATCATGGTAAGTATAGATTTTCACCAACCCTTGTTTGCTAAATAGCTAGGCTAAGCATGGTAAGATAACTTAACTTAGGAAAATTCCCTAGCAATTCTACAATTCTACACTACTTAGGATTTCCCAACTTAGCATTAGGCAAAAATAGCATGCAAGACTTAGCAAAATATCTAATGCTAGTACAAAACATAGGATAGAAATATTCATGAAAATATCACTTGCCTTGGTAGTTGGGAGAGTAGCACTCTTCACAATCACAATCACTAACAAAATCTACACAAAAATTATAGCATACAATTACACACAATTATATTCAATCAAAAATAATATGAATGCATGCATGCAAGAATTTACCAAGTGGTGATTTTGAAAATTCTACCAAGCATGCACATGTTTACAGAAACTTAACAAGTCACAAGTTTGCCAACTAAACTTATTTGGCACTAATACAATTTACAAAAATAAATCTATACTTAAAATAGCCTTAAACATGTTTCTACAAATAAAGTCATTTTAACTGTTACTATTTGTTAAACACATTGGATATTCAGAAAGGTCTTGTTTCACTGAATCCAACGGTATAAAGTTTGCAAAATTCCAACGTGGCAATCCAAAGTTATAAGCATTTGAAATTTGGATCAAATTCTGGTTTTAAATCTGTTTTTAGTTCTAACACTTGCCACGCGTCGTGTTATGATTTGCGCGTACCGGTTCGCACCGGATCGAGCTCTGTAGCCGCAGGATCTAAATAGATCGTACGCTCCAGATCGCGTACCTCTTCGCCGATTAATGAATCTATCCTAATGCTTGGATCAAGATCCAACGGCGCGCGAGCAAGCGACCATGTCCTGGCGGCGCGCGGCGTCAGCGAGCGGCGGAGCGCTCGGTCTACGGCGGAGCTAGCGTTCCAGATCGTTCCAGGATGCGAGAAGGTGCTTACCAGATCCGCAGAGGCGTGTTAAAGCTCGACGTGGTACTGGTTTGCGGAGGGGCGCTCGGACGTGGCTGAGAGAGCTCGTCGGAGTCGTGCACGGCGTCGGGTGGTTGTTGTCGGCGTCGTTGCTGAGGTTCCGCGTCGCCCTAACACAAACTAGAGGGTTTAGGAGATGCGCAAAAACATGGCGAACAATCTCGTGTGAGTCAGAAGTGAAGGGGCGCACGGGACTTATGGAATTTGGTCGCCGGGGTCGAGGTGGTCGTCAGATGCTTGCGGCGTCGAACGGGAACGGCGACCTGGGGCAGTACAGGATGAACTGGTGGGGTCAGGAGGTGCGCAAGAAGATTGCGAAGTGGTTCGAATGAATCAGAGAGGGAGGGGCGCCCGGAACTTACCGGAATCGATCGCCGGAGTGAGCTCTATCTGCGACGGTGTTGTGTGAGTCGTGGGAAGTGGCGTGAGGGCAGAATTGACTAGGGGAAAATGGTCGCTAGGAAGTGGGGATCTTATAGCCGGAGCCTCGACAGGAAACGCTCGCGGATTAATGCCCAATTATGCCGCGCCATTACCGGCCCTGACTGCAGCTGCGACGTGGTCGCGGGCGCGGTTTGGGGAAGACGAGGACAGCGTGGGCAGGGCCCGCTCGTCAGCGATGTGCGCGAAGTGAGGGTGGGGTCCGGTCGTCAGTGACCGTCTGGGTGCGCTGGCGCGTGCGAGAGGAAAAGAAAACCCCCGGGTGGGCTTGTTGGGCTCTATTCTCTGCTGGGCTAGATATCTGGCGCTCAGCCCTTTTCCTTTGTTTAATTCTTTTTCTTCTCTATTTCAATTTTCTGAATGAGTTTTCAAATGGTTTCAAAATCAATTTGAATTCAAATCTTCCTGAGGTTTTGTAGTGGTGATTTGGTCTCAGAAATGGGTCAAAACTCATGGGGCTACTTTGCAAGGGTTTGGTCAAACTTGGATTTCAAACAAACAGAGACTTTGCTTCTATTTTGCAAATGTTTAAAATAGGGGTTTTGTAATTATTTGTAAATTATAACTTTGGTCTAAAATTTTCACACACACTTTCCAACAATGGAGGCAAGCAACCAAGTTCCTAAAACTTCCAACTTTCCAATGGTGTTGGCTATTTAAAATAAGACTGACCACATAAAATCATGGTACCATATGTTTCTGTTTTCTGAAATGATTTGGGAAACCCCTAAATGATGATGGATGCAAGGATGATATGAATGAGCTTTGAAACATGAATTTAGGGATATTACAAATCTAACCCCCTTAAGATGAATCTCGCCCTCGAGATTCGGATTGGCTAGAAAATAGGTGAGGGTGGTCTTTCCGAAGATCATCTTCTCTTTCCCATGTTGCTTCCTCTTCGGAATGATGATTCCATTGCACCTTGCAAAACTTGATAGTTTTTGTCCTTGTGACTCTTTCTGCAGTCTCAAGAATCTTGACAGGCTTTTCCTCATAGGTTAGATCACTTTCTAGTTGGACTTCTTCCAAGGGTATGGTATCCTTCAAAGATGATTCTTCCATCTCTGGGTGACATTTCTTAAGCTGACTCACATGAAATACATTATGGACAGCTGACAGAGATTCAGGCAATTCAACTTCATATGCAACTTCTCCCTTGCGACTTAGTATCTTGAATGGCCCAACATATCTTGGTGCCAACTTTCCTTTGACTCCAAATCTTTTCACTCCACGAAGTGGTGATACTCTAAGATAAGCTCTATCCCCAACTTCGTAGGTGACTTCTCTACGCTTAGAATCCGCGTAGCTTTTCTGTCGGGACTGTGCTATTTTCAACCTGTCCTTAACCAATTTGACCTTCTCTTCGGCATCTTTGATAAGATCAGGTCCAAATAAACTCCTTTCTCCCACACCATTCCATAGTAATGGGGTGGTACACTTCCTTCCGTAGAGAAACTCAAATGGTGCCATCCTAATGCTAGATTGGTAACTGTTATTGTAAGAGAACTCTACGTAAGGCAAACTTTCATCCCAACTTGCTCCATAGTCTAGGGCACATGCCCTCAACATGTCTTCAAGAATCTGATTAGTCCTTTCTGTTTGTCCATCAGTTTGAGGATGAAAAGCAGTGCTGAATTCCAACCTCGTTCCTAAGGATTCATGAAGCTGTCTCCAAAAGTGAGAAGTAAATTGAGTTCCTCTATCAGACACAATACTCTTAGGTACACCGTGAAGGCACACAATTCTGCTCATGTAGATTTTGGCTAACTTGGCACTTGTATAAGTTTTCTTCACGGGTATAAAATGATTAGTTAGGTGATCCACTACTACCCATATAGAATCATATCCTGACCTGGTCCTTGGTAATCCGGTAATGAAATCCATACCGATATTTTCCCACTTCCATTCAAGAATAGGTAGTGGTTGAAGCAAACCTGCTGGTTTCTGATGCTCCGCTTTTACTCTGCTACACACATCACACAAAGCAATATGCTCGGCGATGTCCCTTTTTAGATTGTTCCACCAAAATCTTTCTTTCATATCCATGTACATCTTGGTGTTTCCTGGGTGAATAGAATACGGAGAATTGTGGGCTTCCTGTAAAATCAGTTTCCGCAACTCCGGGTCTTGTGGAACACATATACGTTTCCCGTGCCATAAAGTACCTTGTTCGTCTATATGGAAACTCTTAGCTTTCCCTAGACTTATATTTTCCTTAATCTTTTCAATTTCCTTATCAGTCTTCTGAGTTTCTCGGATCTTGTCCAATAAAGTGGGTTGAACATCTAAGGACATGAGATGTCCTTCAGGCACAATCTCCAATCTGAGTTCTTTGAATTGCTTACACAAGTCATCTGGCAATTCTCCTTTGGTAAGGCCATTTACAAACGTCTTACGACTTAGAGCATCTGCTACTACATTCACTTTACTGGGGTGGTATTGCAAACTTAAGTCGTAATCCTTGATAAGTTCTAGCCATCTTCTTTGTCTCATGTTGATTTCCTTCTGGGTGAAGATATACTTCAAACTCTTATAATCGGTGAATACTTCACAACGCTTTCCCAAAAGGTAATGTCTCCATGTTTTGAGTGCATGGACGACAGAGGCTAACTCCAAATCATGAGTGGGATAGTTTACTTCATGAGTTTTGAGTTGTCTCGAGGCATATGCCACAACTTTACCATCTTGCATCAATACGGAACCCAAACCTTGATGAGACGCATCACAATATACTTGGAAATCCTTTTCCAAATCTGGTAGACATAGAACTGGTGCTGTTACAAGTCTCTTCTTCAATTCTTGGAAGATGACTTCACAACCTTCAGACCAAGCAAATTTCTTGTCCTTTTTTAACAATTCCGTCATTGGCTTAGCAACCTTCGAGAAATTTTCAATGAACCTTCTGTAGTAACCTGCTAAGCCGAGGAAACTACGAACTTCTTTCACATTCTTGGGTGATTCCCATTCTGTCGCAGCTGAAACTTTGGCAGGATCAACTGCCACACCATCCTTTGTCATAACATGACCAAGAAAACCAACTTCCTCTAACCAGAACTCACACTTGCTGAATTTGGCATAAAGTTTATGTTCCCTCAGTTTCTCAAGTATCAAGCGTAAGTGTCTTTCATGTTCTTCCTTGCTCTTGGAGTAGACCAAGATGTCATCGATGAAAACGACAACAAACTTGTCAAGGAATTCCATGAACACCTTGTTCATCATATTCATGAAGTATGCTGGAGCGTTGGTTAACCCAAAAGGCATCACAGTGTACTCATACAATCCATACCTTGTGGTGAATGATGTCTTAGGTATGTCTTGCTCTCTTATTTTGAGTTGAAAATAGCCTGACCGAAGATCAATCTTCGAGAACACACATGCTCCTTCTAACTGATCAAACAAGTCGTTGATTCTTGGCAAAGGATATTTGTTTTTTATAGTTACCTCATTGAGAGAACGGTAATCTATGCATAGCCTTTGTGTTCTATCCTTCTTTTCCACAGATAATACTAGGGATCCCCAAGATGAAGAACTTGGTTGAATAAACCCTTTCTGCAACTGTTCCCCTAGTTGCTTCTTGAGTTCTTTCAGTTCATCAACTGACATTTTGTACGGTCTTTTTGCTATTGGTCCAGAACCTGGTATCAAATCTATCAGAAACTCCACATCTCTATCCAGTGGCATTCCTGGTAATTCTTCCGGAAATACATCCGGATACTCACACACAATTGGTACACTATCCATGCTAACCCCCTTAAGAGAATTCAGCTTACTTCCTTTGGATTCAAAGTTTGACCTGAATTTTATTCTTTTTCCTTCTGGGGTTGTGAGTGTAACTGTACGATTGGCACAATCTAGTACTCCCTCATACTTAGCCATCCAATCCATTCCCAAAATCACATCCAATCCTTGGGAATTCAGGATTATTAGGTTCACTGGAAACTTATGTTTTCCAAACTCTATGACTAAGTCATGACATCCTGAGTTTACTATCATTTCTCCACCCGGAGAACTTACTCTTATAGGACACCCAATGGTTTCTACCGGTAATTCATTTCTTTCAACAAATGCTTTTGATATGAATGAATGAGATGCACCGGTATCAAAGAGTACAAATGCTGAAATTGAATTGAGTCTTGACTTACCAGCAACGGCATCAGGCTCCTCATAGACCTCCTCCACATTGATGTGGTTAACCTATCCTTTCTGAAAAGGATTTGGCTTGTTAGGTCCTTCAACTTTCTTCTCAGGGCACTCATTAGCATAATGCCCCAGCTTCTTGCATTTGAAGCACTCAACCTGACTGATGTCCTTTTTAGGCTGGCTTCCACTTCCACTTCCACTGTGGTGGCTCTTATGTCCACTCTTGTGGTTCTTGTACTTATCATTGTCATGACTGCGATGATGCTTGTTGTCATGACGGTTGTGGTTGTGGTGCTTGTTGAATTTCCCATGCTTGTGGGATCCTGAGCTGCCACTGTCATCATAGTGAGATCGCTTGTGAGACGATCCCGAGCTGTGTTTGTCGGAGTGTTTCCTCTTCCTACTCTCGACTTGCTTCAATTTACTCTCCAAAATAGCAGCCTTGTCACACAGAGACTGGTAAGTTGGAACATATGCCACAGACAACTGTAGATTCAGCTCATCATTCAAGCCTTCCAGAAACTTTTCCTTTCTTTTGGCATCCGTGTCAACCTCATCCGGTGCATAGCGCGCCAGATTGTTGAACTCTTCTATGTATTCTGCCACGCTGCGGTGGCGCTGCTTCAGGTTGTGAAACTTCTTCTTTTTCAGACTCATCATTCCTGATGAGATATGAGCAGTGTGGAAGCCATCTTCAAAGATAGCCCAAGTCACCTCATCCAAAGGAGTGGTAATTTGGAAGTTGTCCCACCATGTGGCGGCTGGTCCTTCCAACAGATGTGCTGCGAACCTGACTTTTTCAGCATCCGTGCAGCCCACGGTCACTAAGTCCTTGTTCACAGAACGTAGCCAGTCATTGGCCACCATGGGATCAGTTCTCCCCGAAAACTTTGCTGGCCTCAATCGCAGAAATCTGGTGAGCATATCAAAACCCGGAGGGTTGTTGTTGTTATTATTGTTGTTGTTATTGGGGTTGTTGTTGTTATTCTGGTTTTGGATGAATGTTGTCATCATCTGCATAAGCTGTGTTTGCGCATTCATCATTTGTTGCATTTCGGGGTGATGTTGTTGGGGTTGGGGTTTGCGCGACGGGGAGGCATCTGTGGTTTGTTCAAATAGATAAGAATGAGATACCCATTGATGTTTTATGCACAATACGTCACAAGCAAATCACATAGCATGCAACTCAAGAATAAAAGTTCAACAACCAGATAATAAGTTCATGAAATAAAACACACAAGTGGCAAGCCATCCACATGTCGGATGGTCCAATAACAAGTTCACAAATAACAAGTACGAATATGAAAGATAAACGAGTAGTCAAGTCTACTCATCAGCATCAATCTCCTCCTCGACGAAGGTAAGACCTGCGTTCTCCATCGCGGTCTTGTTCTCCTCAATCGTAGTGGTCAAGGAATCGACCTTGGCCTTGAGAGCCCTCTTCTGGGAGCGAAGCCTCTCAATAACCATCTGCTGCTGCTCTAGCTCGAAATCCTTGGACTTCAGTTCCTCGGTCATGTCCCGGATCTTCTTGTTCCTATCCTGGACGCGTTTCTCTTGACTCTTGAACTTGCGGTCCTGGGCCTCGAACTTCGTCTCCATTTCCTTGATCATCTCATCCTGCTGTGCAAAAAGCTTGTCCTTCTCGCGAAGCTGCACCTGGAGCTCGTCATTGCTGAGCATGACGTTCGTCCCGTCCGTGTCCACGTGCCTAAGGAGAGACTCTAAGTCCTGGAGATAGAGACGTATCGGCTCTGCCGCGTCCCTCGAGTCGTCCTCAAAGTCGATGGACTCTCCATCAACATCACGTCTTCCGAAGACGTGGAAGTGAGTACCCCTAACCTGTCGGGAGTGACAGCCTAACAGACGTCCTATCAGGTCCTGCATGACTACCTCCATGCCTCTCTCCCTGTCGCCGTGCATCAGCTTGAAGACGATGGCCTCCGTAGTGGGATCTGTCTAGCGTCCGGGCTGGTTCACCTTGAAGCCCCAGAGGTCCTTCCTCTCGAACTTGGTGAGTGGGTACACCGTGATGGTGGGAAGAGGGAGATCGAGCAAAGTGGTAAGCTCAACGATACGGGGGCCAAAACGGGTAACCTGGAGCTCCACAACAGTGTTGATGGTAATAGGCATCTATTTTATAAGATTGAAAAAGTTAGAACAACACAATTTAAGATAAATCAAGACAAACATTCATACATATCCGTGGAACACAAAATCAACCAAGTCATGCATACATAATCCCATTACATCAATCATGGTCCAATACTTATTTAAGATATCATTTTGAAAAATAAGGTGATAGGTGGTGGTCCAACTAACGAAGTGTGTTTACAATCCTATCTCACTGGATCTGGTGGCTATCACAATGTTCCTAGAGGCAACCCACCTATCTTGTTCACATGATTCCATCACTAAGTCTATTATATCTCCCCTTAACTCTTGGTTGGTGGCTTCCAACTCTTAGGAAAGTTCTTTCTCCTTCTCTAAGTCTTTTTGGAGGTTGAGCATCTTGCACTTGACTCTAGCACTTAGTTCTTTGATAGTCCTCCAAGCTGCATCTCTGGCTGACTCAAAGAATGTGGTGTGCATTACAGTGTTGGTGTACATGCAGAATCCCCTTTCCTTGTGGTTGTCTTCCTTGTTTTTGTACAAGTGAAGTTGCACCCACCAATACTACACTCCTTGGTCCATCACTGGAAAGTCTTTGTAAATAGCTACTCCATGTGCTTCCATTGCCACCATGAGGTCCTTGAGAATCTTGGGAAACTCAGTTTCACACTCCAAGGTCATGGTCATGAGTGGTCCTTTCTTCACGGCTTCGTTGATGGAGTTCATCTACAAATGGAGTTGAGAATGAAAAGATTAGAAAAGTTTTACGAGAAGAATAGACAAGTGTAGAAGTAGTTGAAAACTTTTCCTTAGTGGTTTTCCAATCCTAGGGTCATAATCCTACAGGAAACACAGTGCTCTGATACCATCTGTTAGACCCCTCCTTTATAAAGGAATGGATCCCTGTGATTGCAATGCTAGTCCCTGGATCAATGCTAGCATCCACAGTTTAAGATGAAGTACACATATACAAAGGTCGTTTATTACATTCATTCCAGAGATAAAACATAATCTTTTACAACTCAGGGCCATAGGCCTAATACAAGAGTTTAAGGAATAAGTAAATAAACATAAGTCTTCATCTTCATGTGCCACAGGCAAGCATGTTGAGTGTAGACTCATGACTCCTACTCATCATCAGAGTAACCTGCAACATCACAAGTTACAGCCACAGAGGGTCAATACTTTGGAATAGTATTGGCAAGTGATACCTTAGTATATTTTTAGTGGACTATATTACTATATGCATTTTGGCTAAGTTTATCTTGGCTTGCTTTGCTTGAAAATAGGTTTTACCTATTAGCTGAAATCACTAAGTTTTTCTTTATCAAAAACTTCCCAAGAACCCACCAATAGACATTGGGATCCTTTACCCTTGTTCACCCACAAATTTTACTTAGAAGTTGGAGTGATGAGATTCTTGTAGCTTCCATGTCTTGATGCTCAAGTTGTCCATTGCCTTGGACTAGGCTAAGTACTTAGATTTTCCATCTGCAGAGGTTGTGCACTTTCCCCACCAGACTTGGTTTCCCAAGACAGGACCTTTCAGAAGCCTTTCCTTAGTCAAATGGACGCGTTCCAACCTATCATCCCAACTACCACCAACTGTCCAAATGACTAAGTTCTAGCAACCTATATGATCAAGGCAGAGCCCATATTGCCAAGTGGTTGCACTGTAAGCTTTCTCAACACTTGGCCTCCAAATCCCTTTGTGCCTGGGTGGCATACCACAAGTGAAATACACAACCCAAGTCCATGGCCTTGTGTAACCACTCAACATAACCCAATCCTTCCATTCCACCCAGGAGGTTCATTTGACTTAGTTGTTTTATTAGGAAAGCATAAGTCTCATGACTTAGAAAATATTTTCATCATAGTAAGTATAGATTTTCACCAACCCTTGTTTGCTAAATAGCTAGGCTAAGCATGGTAAGGTAACTTAACTTAGGAAAATTCCCTAGCAATTCTACAATTCTACACTACTTAGGATTTCCCAACTTAGCATTAGGCAAAAATAGCATGCAAGACTTAGCAAAATATCTAATGCTAGTACAAAACATAGGATAGAAATATTCATGAAAATATCACTTGCCTTGGTAGTGGGGAGAGTAGAACTCTTCACAATCACAATCACTAGCAAAATCTACACAAAAATTATAGCATACAATTACACACAATTATATTCAATCAAAAATAATATGAATGCATGCATGCAAGAATTTACCAAGTGGTGATTTTGAAAATTCTACCAAGCATGCACATGTTTACAGAAACTTAACAAGTCACAAGTTTGCCAACTAAACTTATTTGGCACTAATACAATTTACCAAAATAAATCTATACTTAAAATAGCCTTAAACATGTTTCTACAAATAAAGTCATTTTAACTGTTACTATTTGTTAAACACATGGGATATTCAGAAAGTTCTTGTTTCACTGAATCCAACGGTATAAAGTTTGCAAAATTCCAACGTGGCAATCAAAAGTTATAAGCATTTGAAATTTGGATCAAATTCTGGTTTTAAATCTGTTTTTAGTTCTAACACTTGCCACGCGTCGTGTTATGATTTGCGCGTACCGGTTCGCACCGGATCGAGCTCTGTAGCCACAGGATCTAAATAGATCGTATGCTCCAGATCGCGTACCTCTTCGCTGATTAATGAATCTATCCTAACGCTTGGATCAAGATCCAACGGCGCGCGAGCAAGTGACCATGTCCTGGCGGCGCGCGGCGTCAGCGAGCGGCGGAGCGCTCGGTCTACGGCGGCGCTAGCGTTCCAGATCGTTCCAGGATGCGAGAAGGTGCTTACCAGATCCGCAGAGGCGTGTTAAAGCTCGACGTGGTACTGGTTTGCGGAGGGGCGCTCGGACGTGGCTGAGAGAGCTCGTCGGAGTCGTGCACGGCGTCGGGTGGTTGTTGTCGGCGTCGTTGCCGAGGTTCCGCGTCGCCCTAACACAAACTAGAGGGTTTAGGAGATGCGCAAAAACATGGCGAACAATCTCGTGTGAGTCAGAAGTGAAGGGGCACACGGGACTTACGGAATTTGGTCGCCGGAGTCGAGGTGGTCGTCAGATGCTTGCGGCGTCGAATGGGAACGACGACCTGGGGCAGTACAGGATGAACTGGTGGGGTCAGGAGGTGCGCAAGAAGATTGCGAAGTGGTTCGAATGAATCAGAGAGGGAGGGGCGCCCGGAACTTACCGGAATCGATCGCCGGAGTGAGCTCTGTCTGCGGCGGTGTTGTGTGAGTCGTGGGCAGCCTGGTGGCGTGAGGGCAGAATTGACTGGGGGAAAATGGTCGCTAGGAAGTGGGGATCTTATAGCCGGAGCCTCGATAGGAAACGCTCGCGGATTAATGCCCAATTATGCCGCGCCATTACCGGCCCTGACTGCAGCTGCGACGTGGTCGCGGGCGCGGTTTGGGGAAGACGAGGACAGCGTGGGCAGGGCCCGCTCGTCAGCGATGTGCGCGAAGTGAGGGTGGGGTCCGGTCGTCAGTGACCGTCTGGGTGCGCTGGCGCGTGCGAGAGGAAAAGAAAACCCCCGGGTGGGCTTGTTGGGCTCTATTCTCTGTTGGGCTAGATATCTGGCGCTCGGCCCTTTTCCTTTGTTTAATTCTTTTTCTTTTCTATTTCGATTTTCTGAATGAGTTTTCAAATGGTTTCAAAATCAATTTGAATTCAAATCTTCCTGAGGTTTTGTAGTGGTGATTTGGTCTCAGAAATGGGTCAAAACTCATGGGGCTACTTTGCAAGGGTTTGGTCAAACTTGGATTTCAAACAAACAGAGATTTTGCTTCTATTTTGCAAATGTTTTAAATAGGGGTTTTGTAATTATTTCTAAATTATAACTTTGGTCTAAATTTTTCGCACACACTTTCCAACAATGGAGGCAAGGAACCAAGTTCCTAAAACTTCCAACTTTCCAATGGTGTTGGCTATTTAAAATAAGACTGACCACATAAAATCATGTTACCATATGTTTCTGTTTTCTGAAATGATTTGGGAAAACCCTAAATGATGATGGATGCAAGGATGATATGAATGAGCTTTGAAACATGAATTTAGGGATATTACAAGGGCACATGCCCTCAACATATCCTCGAGAATCTGGTTGGTCCTTTCTGGCTATCCATCAGTCTGGGGGTGAAAAGCGGTGCTGAACTCTAACCTTGTTCCCAATGACTCATGCAGTTGTCGCAAAAAATGTGAGGTGAATTGATTTCCCCTATCAGACACAATACTCTTGGGTACTCCATGCAGACACACAATCCTATTCATATAGATCTTGGCCAACTTAGCACTTGTATAGGTTGTCTTCACGGGTATGAAATGAGCCACTTTAGTTAGGCGATCCACTACTACCCAAATAGAATCATATCCTGATCTGGTCCTTGGCAATCCGGTGATGAAATCCATGCCAATCTTGTCCCACTTCCAATCAGGAATAGGTAGTGGTTGTAACAAACCTGCTGGTTTCTGATGTTCCGCTTTCACTCTGCTACATACATCACACAAAGCAATATGTTCGGCGATGTCCTTCTTGAGATTATTCCACCAGAATCTTTCCTTCACATCTATGTACATTTTGGTGTTACCTGGATGAATGGAATACAGTGATTTGTGTGATTCCTATAAAATCAGTTTCCGAAGCTCCGGATCTTGCGGAATGCAGATACGTTTTCCATACCATAAAGTACCATGTTCGTCTTCATGGAATCCTTTGGCTTTTCCTTTACCAATCTTTTCCTTAATCTCTTCAATTTCCTTGTCCGTATTTTGGGCTTCCTTGATTTTGTCCAACAAGGTGGGTTGAACATCTAATGACATGAGATGTCCCTCCGGCACAATCTCCAATCTAAGGTCTCTAAATTGGGCACACAGATCATCTGGCAACTCTCCCTTAGTAATGTCATTCACAAATACCTTACAGCTTAATGCATCAGCTACAACATTTGCTTTACCGGGGTGGTATTGCAAACTCGATTCATAGTCCTTGATGAGTTCTAGCCATCTTCTTTGTCTCATGTTGATTTCTTTCTGAGTGAAGATATACTTCAAACTTTTGTGATATGTGAACACTTCACACCGCTTTCCCAAAAGATAATGTCTCCATGTTTTGAGTGCATGGATAACAGAGGCTAACTCTAAATCATGAGTAGGATAATTCACCTCATGAGTTTTGAGTTGTCTCGAGGCATAAGCCACAACTTTCCCTTCTTGCATCAGAACTACACCTAATCCATGATGAGATGCATCACAATAAACTTGGAAATCCTTCTCCAAATCTGGCAGACATAGGACTGGTGTTGTCACTATTCTCTTCTTCAATTCTTGGAAACTGAGTTCACATCCTTCAGTCCAATCAAATTTCTTGTCTTTCCTTAGTAACTTCGTCATTGGCTTAGCTACCTTGGAGAAATTCTCAATGAATCTTCTATAGTATCCTGCCAAGCCAAGGAAACTATGAACTTCTTTCATTGACTTAGGAGATTCCCATTCAGTTACACTTGACACTTTTGCGGGATCAACTGCTACACCATCTCCTGACACGATGTGTCCAAGAAATCCAACTTCATTCAACCAGAATTCACACTTGCTGAATTTGGCATACAACTTATGCTCTCTAAGCTTCTCAAGTATCAAACTCAAATGTCCCTCATGCTCTTATTTGCTCTTGGAGTATATCAAAATGTCATTGATGAAAACGACAACAAACTTGTCAAGGAACTCCATGAACACCGTGTTCATCATATTCATGAAGTAAGCTGGTGCATTGGTCAAACCAAATGGCATAATGGTGTACTCATACAATCCATACCTAGTGGTGAAAGCAGTCTTAGGTATGTCTTGTTCCCTTATCTTTGAAAATAGCCTGACCGGAGATCAATCTTTGAGAACACACAGGATCCTTCTAACTGATCAAACAAGTCATTGATTCTGGGAAAAGGATATTTGTTCTTGATAGTCACCTCATTGAGTGAACGATAATCGATGCATAACCTTTGACTTCTATCTTTATTTTCCACAAACAAGACTGGTGCTCCCCAAGATGAAGAACTTGGTCGAATAAATCCTTTCTGCAACTGTTCTCCAAGTTGTTTCTTGAGTTCTTTCAACTCATCAACTGACATATTGTAAGGTCTCTTTGCTATTGGTCCAGATTCTGGAAGCAAGTCAATCAGAAACTCCACATCTCTATCTAGTGGCATTCCCGGTAATTCCTCTGGAAACACATCTAGATATTCTCTCACAATTAGCACACTGTCTATGCTAACCCCCTTAAGAGAATTTAGCTTACTCCCTTTTGATTCAAAGTTAGCCTTGAATCTAATCCTTTTATTATCCGGGGTTGTGAGTGTGACAGTATGATTGGCACAATCTAGCACTCCCTTGTACTTAGTCATCCAGTCCATTCCCAAAATTACATCCAATCCTTGGGAATTTAGGATTATCAGATTAACTGGAAACTTATACTTCCCAAACTCTATGGCTAGGTCATGACATCCTGAGTTCACTATCATTTTCTCCACCAGGAGAACTTACTTTTATAGGACACCCAATAGTTTCAAATGGGAGTTCATTTCTATCAACAAATGCCCTTGATATGAATGAATGCGATGCGCCAGTATCAAAAAGAACATGTGCTGGAACAGAATTGAGTTTGAACTTACCAGACACAGCATCAGGTTCCTCATAAATCTCTTCCACATTGATGTGGTTTACTTGTCCCTTCTGGAAAGGGTTGGGCTTGGTGGTTCCTTCAACTTTCATCTCTGGGCACTCATTTGCATAATGCCCCATCTTCTTACACTTGAAACACTCAACCTGACTGATATCTCTCTTTGCAGGCTGACTACCACTTCCACTTCCACTTCCACCTCCACTATGGTGACTCTTGTGTCCACTCTTGTGGTTCTTGTTCTTGTCATTATCATGACTACGGTGATTCTTGTTGTCATGATGGCGGTTGTGGCTATGGTGGTTGTTGTAATTTCCATGTTTATGGGATCCAGAACTCCCACTGTCATCATGATGGGAACGCTTGTGAGACGATCCTGAGTTGTGCTTGTCATGCTTCCTCTTTCTGCTTTCAACCTGTTACATCTTGTTCTCCAAGATGGTATCCTTGTCACAAAGTGATTGATAGGTGGGGACATAGGCAACAGATAGTTGCAGATTCAGTTCATCATTCAGTCCTTCGAGGAATTTCTCCTTCATCTTGGCATCAGTATCAACTTCATCCGGTGCATAACGCGCGAGATTGTTGAATTCTTCAATGTATTCAGCCACACTGTGGTGACGATGCTTCAAGTTATGAAACTCCTTCTTCTTCAAATTCATCACCCCGGATGAGATGTGAGCTGTGCGGAAACCATCCTCAAAGATATCCAAAGTTACATCCTCAATGGGAGTGGTGATCTGAAAGTTATCCCACCAAGTTGCTGCTGGTCCTTCCAACAGATGTGCTGCAAACCTGACCTTCTCCTCGTTGGTGCAGCCGACAGTTACCAAATCCTTGTTCACCGAATGTAGCCAATCATTGGCCACCATTGGATCAATGGTTCCTGAGAACTTTGCAGGCCTCAGTCTTAGGAATCTGGTGAGCATGTCAAATCCTGGTGGATTGTTCAGGTTGTTGTTGTTATTGTTATTGTTGTTGTTATTATTGTTGTTGTTGTTATTATTATTCTGGTTCTGCATAAAAGTGGTCATCATCTGCATCAGTTGTGCCTGTGTTGTCATCAACTGCTGCATCTCGGGGGTGACATTGTTGTTGTTTGGGTTGGGGTTGGCACGTCGAGGAGGCATCTGTGGTTTTCATAAGGATAAGAATGAGATACCCATAGATGCTTATCATGCACAATACATCACATAGACAATCACAATAACCAAACATCAAAATAATAAAGAGTTTGAACGGCATAAACAACAAGTTTGGAAATGCAAAACACACCATAGCAAGCCACCCACATGTTGGATGGTCATTGCGACTCAATAATCAAAGGTACGGTAGATGAAAGATAAATGAGTAAACAACGCTACTCCTCCGCATCAATCTCCACATCAACAAGGGTGAGACATGCATTCTCCATAGCGGTCTTGTACTCCTCAACATTAGTAGTCAAGGCCTCTATCTTGGCCCTAAGAGCCCTCTTCTGTGAACGGAGTCTATCGATCACTCCCTGCTGATGCTCAAGCTCGGAGTCCTTGGCTTCTAGCTCTTCCTTCATCTCCCGGATCTTCTTGTTCCTGTCTTGGACTCTCTTCTCATGGCTCTTGAATTTCTTGTCCTGGCTTTCAAACTTGGCCTCCACTTCCTTGACTATCTCGTCTTGCTCCGCGAAGAGCTTGTCCTTATCTCGGAGCTGAACCTGGAGCTCGTCATTGCTAAGCATGACGTTGGTCCTATCAGTATCTAGGTGCCTAATAAGACCCTCTAGGTCCTGAAGGTATAGACGAATCGGCTCCATCGTCTCTCTAGCAGCATCCTCGTACTCAAAAGCCTCACCCTCCTTGTTGCGTCTCCCGAAGGGGTGAAAGTAAAGACCTCTAACCTCTGTGGAGTGTCTCCCGACCAGGCGCCCGAGTAACTCCTGCATGACTACATCTAAGTCTTTCTCCTTGTCATCATGCATCATCTTGAAAGTGATGGTCTCCGTGGTTGGCTCTGTCTGGCGTCCAGGCTGGGTGACTCTGAAGCCCCAAAGGTCCTTCCTCTCAAACTTGGTGAGGGGAAGCGTCATGATGCTAGGAAGTGGAAGGTTGAGCACACTAGTGAGCTCAATGAGACGAGTACCAAACGAGTTCCCTTGAACTCCTCGGCCGTGTTGATAATAACATTAGGCATCTATGTTTATAAGATAGAGAAAAGTTATAATCAACATTAATAGAGAAGAATTACAAGACAAAATATCACAAGCATATCTTTTGCAACAATCACACAAGTCATGGCATACACAAATCCATTACAAGCATCAAAGGTTCAACATAACTTAGACAAAATTTTGGAAGTAAAACGATAAATGTGGTGGTCCAACTAATGGAGTACATTACAATCCCCACTCACTTGCCAAGTTGGCTATCAGGGCATCCCTAGAGGCAATCTATCGATCTTGATCACATGACTCCATTGCTAAGTCTATGATGTCTTCTCTTAAACGTTGGTTAGTATCCTCTAACTCTTGGGTATCCTTCTTTTCTTCCCTAAGGTCATTTTGGGTGTTGAGCATTCCGCACTTGAGTCTATCACCAAGCTCCTTGGTAGCATTCCATGCTGCATTTCTTGCAGAGTCAAAGAATGTTGTGTGCATTTCTGAGTTGGTGACCATGCAAAATCCTAACTCCTTGTGGTTGTCTTCCTTGTTTTTGTACAAGTGAAGTTGCACCCACCAATACTCTTCTCCTTCATCCATCACGGGGAATCCTTTGTACACAGCTGCACCATGTATCCCCATGGTAACCATGATGTCAACACCCGGATTTTTAATCCCAGATGCCTGTTATGCCATACATCGCAATCCCAGGATTACCATTTTTGCGAGACATAACAGATTTGGATATCACAGTACATCATCCATTACAAACCATACATAAGGGCTTACACAAATAAGGATCTCATGATCCAGTTCTTAATACAAATCAAGCAGTGGAATAACGTAATAATAACGGTAGCGTAGGCGAAACTCCATCTTCGAGGTCATAGGCAATGCTGGCGATGGGAGATGATCCCAGTTATCATAACCTTCCTGGGGTCCTTCATCCTGGTACTCCTCTTCATAGTCTGGCCACGGGAATAGCCAGGGACAAATCCATGAGTACTCTTTAAGTACTCGCAAACTAATACTAACAAGTGAAGGGGGTTTTTTGTAGTAGGACACTAAGCTCTAGGGTTGTTTTGCAAAAAGCCAGATTTACCTCTACTAAGTTCAGAAGAAAGAAAAGCTAGTTGAAATTTTATAACACCTAAGTGGGAACTTGAATTTCATATCACAACTCTGTTGTGGTCAAGTTAAATTCTCAATTCATTTCACAAGTCATTTTGAAAACATCTGACGGGGGAACAATATGGCCACTCCAACTATCCATAACCACGGACGCGACTATTCGAATAGTTTGACACTCTGCAGAGATTGTACACTTTCACCATAACATTCGATACATCCGTCAGGAACAAATCCTGAATTCACCATACTCAGTATGCGGATAATCAATCCTAACCTTTCAATTACACGCCCTAGTATCGGCACCTCTCCTGTGAGTTTGGCCTCCCAACCATGACCAACTGTCATCTTGGGTACTGCACAGGTGGACAATCTTCACAAGGTAGCCTTAGCTCAGACCTTGGCCGTGAGGGAACCCATACTAAGGTATATAAGTTTCCAGTCAAGCCCTACCCAATTTTCGGGTATTGTGGTTGTACAGTAAAATTGGAATGGTATCGCATCCAGACAACCATCAGTTTTATAAAGGGCTAAGGCTCATGCCTTAACATTTTCATCATCCAAATCATCTGGTGTTCGGAAACACATGTCAAAACATCTCAGTAGAATGACTCATCATTCTAAGTTTTTCATAACCATTTTCCACCAAGTATTCCCATCTAAAGTTAATCAAGTTTTATGCTTAGCACTAGCATCTACAAGTGGGGGTGAGTACTAATGAGGGGTGGTAAACCAGTGGAGTTTTAACTAAGTACAATCTCATACCTTAGGGTGACATCAAGATTATCTAGCTTAGGCCAAATTTAATGCTCTTTATGCAACCTTCAATTATCTTCCTAGAATCTACAAGTCACTTAAGTAGACTCTAAGTAATAGCTTTGATAAAGAAATAAAGTAGAAAGCTTGCAAGTAAAACTAGGAGGGGGTATCATCCAATATGTCTAACCAAGCATGCTTAGTGCATTGCATAGGTTATCTAACTTTCATAATTGCAAGTGTTAGCTTGCTTAATCAACTAGTAGTATTAGGATTGCCTTGTGCAGAGCAGTGGTTGAAGTTCTCCTCGGCTTCTTCTTCGTAGTATCCTCCTTCCTCCTCGTATCCTTGGTCGGTACTAGCGTCTATGAATAAATACGAGGTACACAATCACCAAACAATACTTAACTACTTTCATTCATCACACAAAATGGTTCTATAGATGATCTAGCATCATCAATAACATTCAAGACTAAAGCATTTGCATTATTTATTTATTTTTCAAAAAGTAATTTCTACTCATTGAAAAACTACTTAAGATTTAATATTCTCCAAACCAAATATGGGATCATGTTGACACATGTCATCACCACATATTTCAGTACATGAGAATGTGATTTAAAGTGGTGTCACAATTTAATAAGGTTTAACCTTTTATTTTAAATAAATAAGTGACTAGAAATGCCTATGTGGCATTCTTTTATTACTTGAACATTATTTCTGTAAGTAAACCCATATGTTTCTATATATTATGAAAGGTATGGTCAAATATGATTTTTGAGAGTTGGAATCAACTCAAAAGCTATTATGGTTGAAATTTGAAAAATGTTTGAATGCAGAAAAGCTTCTGCCTTGTTATTTTTACCAAGGTTGATCTATAGATCCAAATTATTTGAATCCAACGGTCTTGGATTAAGCATTTCAATACCTTTATAAAAAAATTGGTTTCATTCAATTTGGTTCACTGAATCGAGCTGGGTTGATTTTTGAAACTAGGTACAGAACTGAGTTTGAATATAAATAGAAAAAGCTAAATTCAAATGAGTGGGCTGCGCGGGAAGGGTTATTGGGCCGGCCCAGTGTCACTCGTAGCACGGGGCTCAACTGACAGGGGGGGGTCTATTGGTCAGTGGCTCATAAAACGCGAAGTGGTACGGGGCGATGTGGTGCGTTGGATTAGAAGTGAGATCAATGGCTGAGGGTCGTCGTCGACGATGAACATGTCACCAGCGAGCTCTAACCCTAGCGGCTCGGTGGGGGTGCATAGGGGGAATACCGGGGCTCCCGTGACGACGGCGAGGTGGGCAAACGATGAAGTCGACGACGGCGAACTCAGGGGTGGTCGCGGCAGCTCCGGGGGTGGTCAAAATCAATGGCTCCCTTCTTCTCCAGAGGCGGTCTGTTCCGGCGCAATTCCGGCGAACTGCTGCTCCTCGTGCTCCGGCTAAGGGGTGGAAGTATCAGTGAGGTGAGAAGAGTGAGATGGTGTGAAGAAATCGAGCGGGGTCGTCTCCTTTTATAGGCTCGACGGCGAGACCGAGAGGGATGGGCAGGCGATGGTGGCGACACGGCTACGGGCGGCTAGACGCATGGCCGAGGTTGGAGATCTACGGGCGGTCTCCTGGCGATGCTCTAGAGCTTAAATGCGCGTGTAGGGGCGGTGGAAAATGGTCGGGAACGTGCGGTGCTCTGCGAGGCAGAGGCGGTGCACTCCACGGCGAGCAGTGGTTACGGGGTACGGGCGATGAAACGAACATGTCTGGTGGTCTCCTGGGACGGTGGGGTGCATGCTGGCGGGCGGCAAGGGCTCGAGGTGGTCGGGTTGCGTGGGAACGGTGTGTGCTCTGCGGTGCGCGTCGACATGGTTGACAGTGGCGCGGGCGCGGCGTTCCTGGCGGTTCTGGATGCTGTCTTCGAGCTAGGGCTGGTCGAGAGGGGGTGGTGAGGCATGGGATACATGCTAGACAAGGTTGGCACGACTAGTTCTTCTCCTAGCTTGCTGTCCACATTGGGTGACATGGGTGCTCTCGTCATGCTCACCATTGATGGCATTGGCAAGCTCACAGTGGTGCTAGAGGTTAGTTAAGGTTTCTAGATGATCTACTAAGGATAGTTGTAACCAGAGAGGTAACAAGGTTGGCCCAAAACACTGCTCAACATAGTGTTTTTGATTTTGTTGATTTGCATCTGCAACCTGTTTGATGAAATGGCCGCATGAACTTGAGTTTTGAATTTTGAAAAGATTTTTGGTGGGTGTGCTAGGCATGTGTTGAGGATTCTGTGGATGCTTGGGTTTTGAAAATTGAGCTTGTTTGAGTGGTTTTTGAAATAGTGGGATCTTCCCATATGAAATAGATTCAATTTTAGACTGTCATTTAAACTAAGCATTTAAATGTTTTTGGATGATCACAAAGTGGGCCTTGGTACCTTATTATGAGTACTATCAAGGGGTGCAAAGATCCATACATGTTTTTGTTAAGTTCTGAAAGTTAAGGATAGCCAAAATAGGCTTGGGAATTAATTTGGCCAAAGTGACCATTCACCTAATTTGTTTGTTTTGCCTTGTTTGTCTTTGGGAAAATTTTGGGGATTGTTTAGATGATGTTTATTTCACCTAAGAATCATTTTACAAGCAAATAAACACAGAACCATGGCAATTCAAAAGAATCCAAATTTTAATACATACACATATGAATGCTTTCATATTTTTAATTGGAATAGTTTTTGTTAACCCTAATTTTGATGATTAGAGTTTTATGATCCAAGTTTAGTATTTTTGTGATGTTACAAACCTTCCCCCCTTAAACAAAATCTCGTCCTGAGATTTGAAAAAGGATGAAAAAGATTACCTAGGATTTGAAGAGATCGGGAAACTCCGTCCTGATGTGATCTTCGCGCTCCCAGGTAGCTTCCTCTTCTGTGTGGTTGCTCCACTGAATCTTGAGAAACTTGATGCTCCGGGTTCTGGTATTCCTGAAAGCTTCTTCCAAAATACGGATGGGTACTTCGGGATAGGTCAGGTCATTTTTTATTTCTATGGTCTGGTGATCGATATTCTTGAACACTTCAGTCTTCTCTGGAACTTCGAGGCACTTGCGAAGTAATGAGATATGGAACACATTGTGCACTGCTGACATCTCTTCGGGCAGTTCCAATTGATACGACACTTCTCCTCGACGGTTCAGAATCTTCAAGGGGCCGATATATCTAGGTGCTAACTTTCCTTTGAGTTGGAAACGCTGCATTCCCTTCAATGGCGACACTTTCAGATACACGAAATCTCCTATGTTGAAGGCAAGGTCTCGACGTCTCTTGTCGGTGTAACTCTTCTGCCTTGATTGGGATGTCTTGAGGTGCTCACGGATCTTGTGAACCTTCTCTTCTGCTTCTCGTAGGATATCGGGTCCGAAAATATAACTCTCTCCTACTTCCGACCAATTCAAAGGGGTGCGACACTTCCTTCCATACATAAATTTAAATGGGGCCATTTGCAAACTGGCTTGATAATTGTTGTTGTATGAAAATTCTGCAAACGGCAGACAGTCTTCCCACTTAGATCCATACTCTAACACACATGCTCTCAACATATCTTCGAGTATTTGATTTACTCTCTCCGTTTGTCCATCGGTCTGAGGGTGATAAGCTGTGCTGAAATCTAGTCGGGTTCCTAAACCTTCTTGGACTTTCTTCCAGAATCTCGAGGTAAACTGAGTTCCTCGATCCGATACGATGTTCTTGAGGACTCCGTGAAAACTGACGATTCTAGCAATGTATAACTCCGCTAGCTTCGATCTCTGATATGTGGTCTTGACGGGTAAGAAATGGGCGACTTTGGACAATCTGTCCACTATGACCCAGATAGAGTCATTTCCCCTACTAGAAGTAGGCAATCCGGTGATAAAGTCCATTCCAACGGAATCCCATTTCCATTCCGGAATCTGCAATAGTTGCCACAATCCTGAGGGTCTTTGATGTCCCGCCTTGACTCACTGACATATATCACACTTGGCGATATAGCTTCCGATTTCTCTCTTCATCTTATGCCACCAAAATTACTCTTTCAAACCTTGATACATCTTCGTTCCTCCGGGGTGGATAGAATAAAGAGTATCATGAGCTTCCTTCAAAATAACTTCTTTCAACTCAGAATCTGCTGGTACACAAAGGCATCCTTTGTACCACAAAACTCCTTCTTCGTCTTCGGTGAATCCGGGTACTTTGCCTGTACCGATACGACGCTTGATTCCGTCGATACTAGCATTTCCTTTCTGCGCCTCTTTGATCTGGATGATCAAAGTGGGTTGAATTTCTATGCTAGCCAAAAATCCTTCACTCACTAATTCCATTCAGAAATATTCCATCTCTTTGTGCAAGCTTGGTTGCTCCTTCAAAATCATGGAGTTCAAGCGGCACGGCAATCTTCTAAGAGCATCTGCTACCACGTTGGCTTTACCAGGGTGATAGTGAATGTCCAGATCATAATCCTTGATTAGCTCAATCCATCTTCTCTGTCTCATATTAAGCTCCTTCTAAGTGAATATATACTTCAGGCTCTTGTGATCCGAATAAATCTCGCAACAGTTTCCCATCAGGTAATGCATCCATGTCTTCAGGGCTAAAACTACGGCTGTGAGTTCGAGGTCATGGGTTGGGTAATTTTGCTCATGTTGTTTCAGTTGTCGAGATAGATAAGATATAACTTTGCCTTCTTGCATTATCACACATCCGATATCGATCTTGGATGCATCACAATAAACGTCAAAGGGCTTCGTGATATCCGGCATGATTAAGATTGGGGCTGAAATCAATCTTCTCTTGAGTTCTTGAAAACTCGCTTCACATTTGTCCGTCCATTCGAACTTCTTGTCCTTCTTCAGCAATTGGGTCATGGGTCTGGCGATACTCAAGAATCCTTCTACGAACTTGCGGTAATATCCTGCCAATCCGAGAAATGCACGAACTTGGGTTTGAGTGGTGGGGGCTTGCCAATCTTTGACATCTTTCACCTCTGCAGGGTCAACGGCAATTCCTCCGGCTGATACAATGTGGCCGAGGAATCCTACCTCCTGTAACCAGAATTCACATTTGCTAAACTTGGCATACAACTGATGCTCTCTATGGGTTCCAAGAATGGTCCTTAGGTGTAGCTCATGTTCTTCTTATGATTTGGAATAAATTAGAATGGTATCGATGAAAACAACGACAAACTTATCCAGGAAGTCCATAAAAATCTTATTCATGAGATTCATGAAATTAGCGAGGGCATTGGTTAATCCAAAAGACAAGACAATATACTCGTATAATCCATATCTGGTGGTAAAGGCAGTCTTTGGAATATCCTCTGCACGAATCTTGAGTTGATGATATCATGTTCTAAGATCAATCTTAGAAAACACTTTGGCACCGGTCAACTGATCAAACAAATCTTATATCTTGGGCAATGGGTACTTGTTCTTGATAGTGACATCATTCAACTTCCGATAATCTGTACACAAACGGTTACCTACATCCTTCTTGTCTACGAACAAGACAGGTGATCTCCATGGTGACGCACTTGGTTGAATCAATCCAATTTCCACCATGGCATACAGTTGCTTCTTCAGTTCTGCTAGTTCAGACGGGTTCATACTATAGGGTCTCTGAGCTATGGGTCCGGTTCCGGGGATTAGTTCAATGATAAACTCGATATCCTGATCTGGGGGCATACCGGGCAAAACATCTGGAAATACATCGGGGTATTCACAGACTATCCAGAGTTGGTCAATGGTAGGTTGGGCTATACTCTTGTTGCACTTGAATTGACGAGGTAAGGTTTCAGATACATGCTCGACTGATATTCCAGCTGTACTGGTCATGGTTATGGCTTTCTTGGCACAGTCAATCAATCATTTATGTTTGGACATCCAATCCATTCCTAGTACTACTTCCAAACCTTTAGTTCCAAGTACTATCAGATTAGCATAAAAATCTATGCCATGGATTCGGATGGGGACGGTTTTGCAAATTTTCCTAGCTTTGGTGGTTGAACCGGGTGAACAATCATAACATGCTTCAGTTTGGTTGGTTGAATCTTACTAGTGCATGAAAATTCTTCGGTGACAAATGAGTGCGATGCACCAGAATCAAACAACACTCTAGAGAGTACTGAATTAACAGAAAACATACCCAGCACGACGTCTGGCGCTTCCTTGGCTTCTTCAACATGCATGAGAAAATGACGGTTGTTGTGGTTGAGAGAGTTCCCTAGGGCAAACCTTCTTCCTGGCTGAACACGACGCTGCTGCTGAGCTGGTGTCATGGTGGTATCACGGCATATGCCATGGGTAGGCTAAAGTTGGGGCCGATGGACGTGGAGGAATCTGAGGAGGGATAATGCAGTGAAGACCGCACTCGTATGAATAGGGAGAAATACAATGTATATAGGATTGAGGCTCTCATGTGGAGATAACACCTCTTTCTCTACATCTAATCTCATATAATCTTGCCATACTTATGGCTACAATCATGCTCCTTGAGTCGTATTTCATATGCCTCTGTCTAGATCTCTCTGTGAGAGTGGAGGAGGAAGAAGAAGAAGAGCTCCTATTGAGTAGAGAGGGGAAGAGCCCTTCGGGGCCTCCCCTAGAACGATCCCCCTGGTGATCCTTATAAAGGGGAGCCCAGGGGACAAGACTTGTTCTCCACGCTTGGCATCTGTGTAGCATATTCCTGGCATCTTCTTAGATGCTGAGCATATGCCTTGGCATCTTTGGAGATGCCATGGCATATTCCTTAGCATATTCCTGGATGCCATAGGCATATTCCTTATTGCACATGTCAGTCTGAGGCAGGGACGTCCCAAGACTGGCACGTGATATGAAGGTCTTGACTTAGCGTGAAGGTATGTCGTTGTAGGGCTCGTAGGAGCATCTGGGAGTGAATATTAGGTCTACCGGGTCAATATAATTAGGCCCACGTACCCTGGACAGCGTGTTGATTCGGCCTAGGACTTGACTGATTCGGCCTGGTTCAATTAGCAAGGGATATAGGTCCAGCCGAGTTACCGAGTGAGGCCCAGCCGGATTACTGAGTGCGGCCCATCCGGAAAAGGTGAGCTGGCCCGCGGTGGGCCGACCAGGTCGAAGCAGATGCCGGCCCACCCGAGGTGCCTGGTGATCTCTGGAGGTTCGCCCGCGGTCGGCCAAACTGACTGGCGCCACCCCACCCGGGTTATGCTGGCGAGGTTTCACCTGGTGGGCCGCATCTGGCCCGCCCGGGCGACGTATGGAGAGGATGCTGGCGGGGTTGGTTCGCTCGATGGTGTCCCGGCGGGATTTGGCGGGGTGACGAGGTTGGCGAGGTTGAGGTCGGCGAGATAAGATGGGGATGCGGTGGGCCGAGGTGATTAACTTGGTCCATCTGGTTGACTCGGCCCCAGTGGTTATAATTCGGCCCATCTTTATGCAAGGCTGATCTTGGAAGCTTCTCACTTGGGCCGAATAGGTGCTGAGTCGGCCCAAGTGCACTTTTCTTCTCCTTTTATTTATTCTGTTTATATTTTATGTCTCTTAATTGACTAATCTAGCATTCTATCGAATAGCTCGATACACCAACTCTGGGGTACCTGGGGGTACACCCCTGACATTAGTCCCCGAGGCTATGTGGGACTCATGGAGTCGCTCATAGGCTTTAATTTTAAATATTCCCAGAGTTGTTTTTCGACTTACTGTACCTTGTTCGTATACTTTTATGTCTTATAACCCTTTTGGGTAATTTTTTGACTCCTAGCCTTCTTGGGCACTGCTCATAACCCTTTTTGACTTCTGGCCTTCTTGGGCACTGGTCATAACCCCTTTGGGCAAGTTTTTGGACTTCTGGCCTTCTTGGGCACTGGGCATAACCCCTTTGGGCAAGTTTTTGGACTTCTGGCCTTCTTGGGCACTGGCCATAACCCCTTTGGGCAAGTTTTTGGACTTCTGGCCTTCTTGGGCACTGGTCATAACCCCTTTGGGCAAGTTTCTGGACTTCTGGCCTTCTTGGGCACTGGTCATAACCCTTTTGGGCAAGTTTTTGGACTTCTGGCCTTCTTGGGCACTGGTCATAACCCCTTTGGGCAAGTTTTCGGACTTTTGGCCTTCTTGGGCACTGGTCATAACCCTTTTGGGCAAGTTTTTGGACTTCTGGCCTTCTTGGGCACTGGTCATAACCCATTTGGGCAAGTTTTCGGACTTATGGCCTTCTTGAGCACTGGTCATAACCCTTTTGGGCAAGTTTTTGGACTTCTGGCCTTCTTGGGCACTGGTCATAACCCCTTTGGGTAAGTTTTTATTGGAGTTATCTGTTTCCACATCCGAGTCATTTTACTCAAAGTTGACTTATGTCTTAAGTCTGAGTCATCTGACTCAAATCCGAGGTATATGACTCAAATCGGAGTCATCTGTCTCCAAATCGAGTTACTTTACTCAAAATTGACTTATGTTTTAAGTCTGAGTCATCTGACTCAAATTCGAGGTATATGACTCAAATCCGAGTCATCTGTTTCCAAATCCGAGTTACTTTACTCAATTTTGACTTACATCTCAAATCTGAGTCATCTGACTCAAATCCGAGGTATATGACTCAAATCCGAGTTATCTTATTCCAAATCTGAGTTACTTTACTCAATTTTGACTTACATCTCAAATCTGAGTCATCTGACTCAAATCCGAGGTATATGACTCAAATCCGAGTCATCTGATTCCAAATCCGAGTTACTTTACTCAATTTTGACTTACATCTCAAATCTGAGTCATCTGACTCAAATTCGAGGTATATGACTCCAATCCGAGTTATCTTATTCCAAATCCGAGTTACTTTACTCAATTTTGACTTACATCTCAAATCTGAGTCATCTGACTCAAATCCGAGGTATATGACTCAAATCCAAGTTATCTTATTCCAAATCCGAGTTACTTTATTCAATTTTGACTTACATCTTAAATCTGATTCATCTGACTCAAATCCGAGGTATATGACTCAAATCCGAGTTATCTTATTCCAAATCCGAGTTACTTTACTCAATTTTGACTTACATCTCAAATCTGAGTCATCTGACTCAAATCCGAGGTATATGACTCAAATCCGAGTCATCTGATTCCAAATCTGAGTTACTTTACTCAATTTTGTCTTACATCTCAAATCTGAGTCATCTGACTCAAATCCGAGGTATATGACTCAAATCCGAGTCATCTTATTCCTGAGATACAATTTGATCTGATGAGAAGATGGTAACTTGCCTTAGATATGGATCTGAGATACGAATCCAAGATAAATCTTTGGGATATGATAATAGGGTTAATCGCTGAGATATGTGAGTCGAGATGTAGATCCGAGATATAGATTCAAGATATGATATGCTGGCAAATAGTCATCCGAGATATGGGATAACCTAGCAAGATAATCCAATATCAATCCGAGTCATAACATAACCTGGCCACCTGGCGAGTTGATTCAAACTTTAGTCCAAATCTGAGATAATCTAGTAGGCTGAACTAGAATACAAATGCAAATTATAATATATCCTGGCAAGCTGAATCAAATGTTAGTCCGAATCAGAGATAAGATACTAAGCTGAGTTAAAGGTTAATCCGAAGAATAAATAAACCGACTCAAATTCTATATGAATCATCAATAAGCTGGCTGACGAGCTGAGTTAAAGGTTAATCCAAAGCATAAATATACTGATTCAAATTCTATATGAATCATCAATAAGCTGGCTTGTGAGCTGAGTGAAAGGTCAGTCCAAAGCGTAAATAAACTGACTCAAATTCTATCTGAATCATCAATAAGCTGGCTGACGAGCTGAGTCAAAGGTTAATCCAAAGCATAAATATACTGACTCAAATTATATCCGAATCATCAATAAGCTGGCTGACGAGCTGAGTTAAAGGTTAATCCAAAGCATAAATATACTGACTCAAATTCTATCTGAATCATCAATAAGATGGCTTGTGAGCTGAGTTAAAGGTCAGTCCAAAGCGTAAATAAACTGATTCAAATTCTATCCAAATCATCAATAAGCTGGCTGACGAGATGAGTTAAAGGTTAATCCAAAGCATAAATATAATGACTCAAATTCTATCCGAATCATCAATAAGCTGGTCAAATTCATACCCAAACCTATATAAGTTTTTCTCCATCTAAAGGTGATTCTACGGATACGCTGGCTAGTCCCCGGGTTGAGTTATTTTCTCCCCGAGGTGAAGGATCGAATGTTGGTGGCTGAGTTATCTGTTACTTACAGTAATCTTGGAGAAGAGTTTGAGTCATTCTTGCTGAGTCTTACCTGCCTTGCTGAGTCAGACTTGGAGACCCCTGCGCTTACATCTCTGTTCTCTTGTTCGCCTGTAGGAGCTGAAGGTGCTCTCTCTGTTCTCTGTTTGCCTGGAGGAGCTGAAAGTGCTCTCTCTGTTCTCTGTTCGCCTGGAGGGGCTGAAGGTGCTCTATGAAGATGAGGTTGATGAAGATGCTTTCGTCCGGATGGAAACCCAACAAACGCCACTAAAAGGCCCCACGGTGGGCGCCAAATGTCGTGGTGGTATCACGACATATGCCATGGGTAGGCTAAAGTTGGGGCCGATGGACGTGGAGGAATCCGGGGAGGGATGATGCAGTGAAGACCGCACTCGTATGAGCAGGCAGAAATACAATGTATATAGGATTGAGGCTCTCATGTGGAGATAACACCTCTTTCTCTACATCTAATCTCATATAATCTTGCCATACTTGTGGCTACAATCATGCTCCCTGAGCCGTATTTCCTATGCCTCTGTCTAGATCTCTCTGTGAGAGTGGAGGAGGAAGAAGAAGAAGAGCTCCTATTGAGCATAGAAGGGAAGAGCCCTTCGGGGCCTCCCCTAGAACGATACCCTTGGTGATCCTTATAAAGGGGAGCCCAGGGGACAAGACTTGTTCTCCACGCTTGGCATCTGCGTAGCATATTCCTGGCATCTTCTTAGATGCTGAGCATATGCCTTGGCATCTTTGGAGATGCCAGGGCATATTCCTTAGAACATTCCTAGATGCCATAGGCATATTCCTTACGCACCCGTCAGTCTGAGGCAGGGACGTCCCAAGACTGGCACGTGATATGAAGGTCTTGACTTGGCATGAAGGTATGTCATTGTAGGGCTCGTAGGAGCATCTGGGAGTGAATATTAGGTCTACCGGGTCAATATAATTCGGCCCACGTACCCTGGACAGCGTGTTGATTCGGCCTGGGGCTTGACTGATTCGGCCTGGTTCAATTAGCAAGGGATATAGGTCCATCCGAGTTACCGAGTGAGGCCCAGCCGGATTACTGAGTGCAGCCTAGCCGGAAAAGGTGAGCTGGCCCGCGGTGGGCCGGACAGGTCGAAGCAGATGTCGGCCCACCCTGGGTGCCTTGTGATCTCTGGAGGTTCGCCCGCGGTGGGCCAAACTGACTGGTGCCAGCCCACCCGGATTATGCTGGTGAGGTTTCCCCTGGTGGGCCGCATCTGGCCCGCCCGGGCGACGTATGGAGAGGACGCTGGCGGGGTTGGTTCGCTCGATGGTGTCCCGGCGGGATTTGGCGGGGTGACGAGTTTGGCGAGGTCGAGGTCGGCAGGATAAGGTGGGGACGCGGTGGGCCGAGGTGATTAACTCGGCCCATCTGGTTGACTCGGCCCAGTGGTTATAATTCGGCCCATCTTTATGCAAGGCTGATCCTGGAAGCTTTTCACTTGGGCCGAATAGGTGCTGACTCGGCCCAAGTGCACTTTTCTTCTCCTTTTCTTTATTCTGTTTATATTTTATGTCTCTTAATTGACTAATCTAGCATTCTATTGAATAGCTCGATACACCAACTCTGGGGTACCTGGGGGTACACCCCCGACAGCTGGGGCATTTGCATTGGGGGCTGCGGCATTCTTCTTGGGGCACTCATTCTAGTAGTGACCCTTATTTCCACAGTCACAACAAGTTACTTGCGACTTGTCCTTTGCTGTAACAGGCACAACATTGCTTCCAGTCCTTGGGGCAGTGTTGGTGTTGGTGGTGGCATTGTTGTTGTTGAACTTGGGTGGTGCACGGTTGAAATTGCTAGAGTTGCCGAAGTTGTTGTGATTTCCTCCAGGCCTCGGGTTTCCACGGTTGGGATAGGTCGGTCGGTTCATCGGGGGTCTGTTGGTTCTCGGGGCAAATCCTGGAGATGGGTTAGGGCGATACTTTGGGGTCTGATGGGTTCCTGGATGATGCATCATGCCACGCTTGTGGTTCTCATTGGCTTGGCTGATCTTTCCTTCCATCTGGATGGCAGAGTCGACAAGGGCTTCAATATCAGCAAAGGGGATATTGACAAACACAGTCTACATCTCATCGTGCAGACCATTCAAGAATCTCTCTTTCTTCTTGGCTTCAGTGTCGATCTCATCCGGGGCATACCTAACTAATGACAAGAATTTGTCACGGTATTCCACTACGGTCATCCATACTTGCTTCAGCTCTCTGAACTCATCTCTCATTCTCTTGATCAAACCCGGTGTCACATGGGTTCTGCTGAACTTGACATTGAATTCCTCCTAGGTCATCATCTGTCATCCGGTCATTGCATGAACATTGTTCCACCATGCTCTTTCATCTCCGGCTAGATAGTGGGTGGCGAACAGAACTTTCTCGTTAGCTTCCACTCCGGCGACTTCTAGGTTGTTTTCAATGGTTTGCAGCCAATCGTCTGCATCTAGGGGCTCTTCCGACTTAGTGAAAACAGGTGGGTTGGTATTTTGGAAATTCTTGAGCTTAGATCCATGGTTGTCCTGATTTCCTTGGCCTTGATTGTTGTGGGCCAGCTAGGTTATCTGCTGAAGGGTGGCTAGGTTGGCTTGACGTTCGGCTCTTTCAGCTTCGCGGTCAGAAACCAACATTTGCAGGATCTGCAACATCGGGTCCGGGGATGAACCACTTCCTCCGCGTGGCATCTGAAGATTGAGATAGATCATGAGAAAAGAGGGAAATTTCTAAGGTTTAGGGATTTCGAAAAGTTTTTAAAGTTTGACTCAGATTTTCTAGCAACTTGCTTTTCATTCATTCATTCGTAGCACACGATACAAACACACACCACAAAACAAGAAAAACATATGGTTTTAAGAACCATTCTGGAAACTATGATACAGTGGGACCGAATAAAACTCACTACGCTAGTGCTCAAGTGCTACTACTCCTCGGAGTCAGTGTAGTCGTCATCCTCATCATCCTCATCGTCATCGATGAAGGCGAAATCATCCTCATAGGTGAAGAAGTCCATAGCCTGATCCTCCAGAAAATCATCATCATCACTGAGATAGGAGTAGGGGTCTCCACGAAGATCCTCTCTGGCATTCTCTCTTTCCTCCAGCTGCATGTCTCTCTCCTGGATGGTCTCCTCCAAATCCGAGATACGATGGCGAAGACGAGCAATGATGCGCTCCTTCTTGTCGAGATGACGGCGGCGAGACTTGCGATCCTTCGCTAGCATGGCGATGGTCTGATCCTTCATCTTGATGATGGCGGACTTGTGGTTGGAGTAGTCATGACAATTTTCCAATTCCTGCTGACGATCGTACATCATGAAGCTAAGGTGGTCCAACTGAGTCTTCAGCTCGTGGTGGTATGGGGCTTCCAGTGGCTGTCCCATAGCATCATGCCTTGGACAAAACTCAAAGCGGGTACCCTTGATCTGGTTGATACTCTGCCAACACAGACGGGCAAGAGCTTCCTGGATGGCCCTGGCAAGTCCATCGAGCCAGTTGTTTTCTCTTAAGGTGAACTGAATTCCCTCGGCAGTGGGAGGTTCAATATTTCCTTAGAGACTTGCAACAATTAGCCACTGTAGATCTTCTCCTCCTTGATAATTGAGCTGAGCTCCGAAGAACTCGGGGTGCGGACGCTCCAGAAGTTCCGAAAGCTGGTCCAAATCCCGCTCAAAGATGAGGTCTCCTCCATTCCCCAACTGATAAAACTTGCTGTACTTCACGTGCATTTATAAGAATATAGGATGAGTAAGTTAGTAGAGTGATCAAGTGTGTAAAATTTTAGGTATTTTGCAAGAGTTTTTGGGGAACATGAATTTTTATGAAAGAAACAAAGTGATAAGAATGGGAATAAGTTTTTGTAAATATTTGCTTTATTTAGTTTTGAAACTAAGTTTTTGATTCAAACACCCAGTCTAACTAGGGTCTCCTATGGTCAGGATGGCTCTGATACCAACTTGTCAACACCCGGATTTTTAATCCCAGATGCCTGTTATGCCATACATCGCAATCCCAGGATTACCATTTTTGCGAGACATAACAGATTTGGATATCACAGTACATCATCCCACTACAAACCATACATAAGGTCTTACACAAATAAAGATCTCATGATCCAGTTCTTAATACAAATCAAGCAGCGGAATAACGTAATAATAACAGTAGCATAGGCGAAGCTCCATCTTCGACAATGGGAGATGATCCTAGTTGTCGTAACCTTCCTGGGGTCCTTCATCCTGATACTCCTCTTCATAGTCTGGCCACGAGAATAGCCAAGGACAAATCCATGAGTACTCTTTAAGTACTCGCAAACTAATACTAAAAAGTGAAGGGGGTTTTTTGTCGTAGGACACTAAGATCTAGGGTTGTTTTGCAAAAAGCCAGATTTAGCTCTACTAAGTTCAGAAGCAAGAAAAGCTAGTTGAAATTTTATAACACCTAAGCGAGAACTTGAATTTCATATCACAACTCTGTTGTGGTCAAGTCAAATTCTAAATTCATTTCACAAGTCATTTTGAAAACATATGACGGGGGAACAGTATGGCCACTCCAACTGTCCATAACCGCGGACGCGGCTATTCGAATAGTTTGACACTCTGCAGAGATTGTACACTTTCACCACAACATTCGATACATCCGTCAGGAACAAATCCTGAATTCACCATATTCAGTATGCGGATAATCAATCCTAACCTTTCAATTACACACCCTAGTATAGGCACCTCTCTTGGGAGTTTGGCCTCCCAACCATGACTAACTGTCATCTTGGGTACTGCACAGCTGGACAATCTTCACAAGGTAGCCTCATCTCAGACCTTGGCCGTGAGGGAACCCATACTAAGTTATCTAAGTTTCTAGTCAAGCCCTACCCAATTTCCGGGTATTGTGGTTGTACGGTAAAATTGGAATGGTATCCCATCCAGACAACCATCAGTTTTATAAAGGGCTAAGGCTCATGCCTTAACATTTTCATCATCCAAATCATCTGGTGTTCGGAAACACATGTAAAAACATCTCAGTAGAATGACTCATCATTCTAAGGTTTTCATAACCATTTTCCACCAAGTATTCCCATCTAAAGTTAATCAAGTTTTATGCTTAGCACTAGCATCTACAAGTGGGGGTGAGTACTAATGAGGGGTGGTAAACCAGTGGAGTTTTAACTAAGTACAATCTCATACCTTAGGGTGACATCAAGATTATCTAGCTTAGGCCAAATTTAATGCTCTTTATGCAACCTTCAATTATCTTCCTAGAATCTACAAGTCACTTAAGTAGACTCTAAGTAATAGCTTTGATAAAGAAATAAAGTAGAAAGCTTGCAAGTAAAACTAGGAGGGGGTATCATCCAATATGTCTAACCAAGCATGCTTAGTGCATTGCATAGGTTATCTAACTTTCATAATTGCAAGTGTTATCTTGCTCAATCAACTAGTAGTATTAGGATTGCCTTGTGCAGAGCAGTGGTTGAAGCTCGCCTCGGCTTCTTCTTCGTAGTATCCTCCTTCCTCCTCGTATCCTTGGTCGGTACTAGCGTCTATGAATAAATACGAGGTACACAATCACCAAACAATACTTAACTACTTTCAATCATCACACAAAAGGGTTCCATAGATGATCTAGCATCATCACTAACATTCAAGATTAAAGCATTTGCATTATTTATTTATTTTTAGAAAAGTAATTTCTACTCATTGAAAAACTACTTAAGATTTAATATTCTACAAACCAAACATGGGATCATGTTGACACATGTCATCACCACATATTTCAGTACATGAGAATGTGATTTAAAGTGGTGTCACAATTTAATAAGGTTTAACCTTTTATTTTAAATAAAATAAGTGACTAGAAATGCCTATGTGGCATTCTTTTATTACTTGAACATTATTTCTATAAGTAAACCCATATGTTTTTATATATTATGAAAGGTATGGTAAAATATAATTTTTGAGAGTTGGAATCAACTCAAAAGCTATTATGGTTGAAATTTGAAAAATGTTTGAATGCAGAAAAGCTTCTGCCTTGTTATTTGTACCAAGGATGATATATAGATCCAAATTATTTGAATCCAACGGTCTTGGATTAAGCATTTCAATACCTTTCTAACAAAACTGGTTTCATTCAATTTGGTTCACTGAATCGAGCTGGGTTGATTTTTGAAACTAGGTACAAAACTGAGTTTGAATATAAATAGAAAAAGCTAAATTCAAACGAGTGGGCTGCGCGGGAAGGGTTATTGGGCCGGCCCAGTGTCACTCCGCAGTGCGGGGCTCAGCTGACAGGGGGGTCTACTGGTCAGTGGCTCCTAAAATGCGAAGGGGTACGGGGTGATGTGGTGCGTTGGATTAGAAGTGAGATCAACGGCTGAGGGTCGTCGTCGACGATGAACATGTCACCAGCGAGCTCTAACCCTAGCGGCTCGGTGGGGGTGCATAGGGGCATACCAGGGCTCCCGTGACGACGGCGGGGCGGGCAAACGAAGAAGTCAACGACGGCAAACTCAGGGGTGGTCGCGGTAGCTCCAGGGGTGGTCGAAATCAACGGCTCCCTTCTTCTCCAGAGGCGTCCTGCTCCGGCGCAATTCCGGCGAACTGCTGCTCCTCGTGCTCCGGCTAAGGGGTGGAAGTATCAGTGAGGTGAGGGGAGTGAGATGGTGTGAAGAAATCGAGCGGGGGTCGTCTCCTTTTATAGGCTCGACGGCGAGACCGAGAGGGATGGGCAGGCGACGGTGGCGACACGGCTACGGGCGGCTAGACGCATGGCCGAGGTTGGAGATCTACGGGCGGTCTCCTGGCGATGCTCTAGAGCTTAAATGCGCGTGTAGGGGCGGTGGAAAATGGTCGGGAACGTGCGGTGCTCTGCGAGGCAGAGGCGGTGCACTCCACGGCGAGCAGTGGTTACGGGGTACGGGCGATGAAACGAACATGTCTGGTGGTCTCCTGGGACGGTGGGGTGCATGCTGGCGGGCGGCGAGGGCTCGAGGTGGTCGGGTTGCGTGGGAACGGTGTGTGCTCTGCGGTGCGCGTCGACATGGTTGACAGTGGCGCGGGCGCGGCGTTCCTGGCGGTTCTGGATGCTGTCTTCGAGCTAGGGCTGGTCGAGAGGGGGCGGTGAGGCATGGGATACATGCTAGACAAGGTTGGCACGACTAGTTCTTCTCCTAGCTTGCTGTCCACATTGGGTGACATGGGTGCTCTCGTCATGCTCACCATTGATGGCATTGGCAAGCTCACAGTGGTGCTAGAGGTTAGTTAAGGTTTCTAGATGATCTACTAAGGATAGTTGTAACCAGAGAGGGAACAAGGTTGGCCCAAAACACTGCTCAACATAGTTTTTTTGATTTTGTGTATTTGCATCTGCAACCTGTTTGATGAAATGGCCGCATGAACTTGAGTTTTGAATTTTGAAAAGATTTTTGGTGGGTATGCTAGGAATGTGTTGAGGATTCTGTGGATGCTTGGGTTTTGAAAATTGAGCTTGTTTGAGTGGTTTTTGAAATAGTGGGATCTTCCCATATGAAATAGATTCAATTTTAAACTGTCATTGAAACTAAGCATTTAAATGTTTTTGGATGATCACAAAGTGGGGCTTGGTACCTTATTATGAGTACTATCAAGGGGTGCAAAGATCCATACATGTTTCTGTTAAGTTCTGAAAGTTGAGGATAGCCAAAGTAGGCATGGGAGTTAATTTGGCCAAAGTGACCATTCACCTAATTTGTTTGTTTTGACTTGTTTGTCTTTGGGAAAAGTTTGGGGATTGTTTAGATGATGTTTATTTCACCTAAGAATCATTTTACAAGCAAAGAAACACATAACCATGGCAATTCAAAAGAATCCAAATGTTAATACATACACATATGAATGCTTTCATATTTTTAATTGGAAAACTTTTTGTTAACCCTAATTTTGATGATTAGAGTTTGATGATCCAAGTTTAGTATTTTTTGGGATATTACACATGAGGTTCTTGAGGGCCTTGGGAAATTCAGTCTCACACTCCAAAGTCATGGTCATGAGTGGTCCCTTCCTCACGGCTTCGTTGATGGAGTTCATCTACAAATAAAGATGAGAAAGAAGATTAGAAGAGTTTACGAATAGAAAAGCGTGTATATTCAAATAATAATACCTTTGGGCTTGCACTTTGAAGTAGATCACCATCATCAAAATGATCGGTATTCTTTCAAAATCTATTCTTTAGTAATCTTTTAGTGTAGTAAACACTTTACATACATCTTCTATTCACCCTTATCGTGACGACTTTCATGATCAAGCTACTGTAGCTTATAAAGGAGAATCGTGAGTATAATGTTGCTTTCCAAAACCCTTTTGGATGATTAGGATGTCTATCATCTCCAACCTTTGTAAATTCTCATCCTATATGAGAACACATATTATACTCTATCATATTGCAACCAAAACATTGTTTCAGATATCGTTATATCTGCCACACATGATGGTTTCTGAAACAATTCTTTCAGCTCCTAGATAAACTTGATATTAAAATAACCAAGAATCATGTAGGCAAACATGATACTTAAGATACTTACACTGGAATTGTTACTCTCGATTTAATACCAATTATTAAATTTCACGGAGTAAATAGAGTTTGCTGAAAGTTTGTAATAGGACATTAAACTTTAGATTGACACTCAACACGATACGATACCAGTTCATAAAGTATATATCCAGAATTCTATAGTTCTATTATCTCAATTACAACTATGCATAAGGTGGTGAACGAATGCCAATGACTACAACAAATTATGCAAATTCACTTTGATTTAATTTATGATAAATTGAGTTCTACTAATCCAAATTAGAAATGAACTCCCACTCAAAAACGACATCCCTCGTGTCTTTTTGGTGATTACATGAACCAAATCCACTACACCAAGTCCGATCATCACGTGAGTCGGTGTAGCTTCAAAGGCGAGCATCCATATGGTCATCATATCAAAACATATGACTCATGCTTAACCTTTCGGTCCGTGTTCCGAGGCCATGTCTGTACATGCTAGGCTCGCCAAGTAAGAACCTTAGTATTCGCGTGTGTAACTGTCTTACACCCGAGATATGCTCGTGGATTCAAGTACACCCGATCATCACGTGATGCCTTGAAGCGACGAAACATTGTCGGTGCATACTTAAGGAAGAACACATTTTTATCTTGATATCTAAATGAGGGATCATCTTATTATGCTAATAAAACGCCAAACAAGCAATATAAGATGTTATCAAACATCACATGTTTATAAGTGAAATGATATGGTTCCCGCATATGATCTCCATCATGTGCACCGTGGTATGATCTCTATCAAACCTTTATGTGTAAGGCCAAGGTCTATGGAAATTACACGCTATGCGTGTTGTAAGAGTATCATCTCATACTTCTACTTACAACATCACCATATCATAACACTAGCCCAGCAACAATCTAAACTAGACGCCTCTAATTTATCCATTGCAAGTTTTACGTGGCTTAGGGATTTCAAAGATAGAACCGTTCTTACCTACGAACATGAACCACAACGAGTATAACCAAATTGTTGACAAGTCGTTGCAAATTAGATATTGACTATAGTAGGAGAGACAGACACCCGCTAGCCACTTATGCAAAACTAGTTGCATGTCAAGCGTGGAACAAGTCTCATGTGTGAGGACATGTAAAGTTTGTCTGGGCAGCTTCATCCCACTATGCCACCAATATCCAAAGTACAACTAAGAAGCAATAAAATGATCATCATCGCCCACATACTCATATGTGTACTACCCGTGCAAAGTATCTACGCATAGATCCGGCTCTGATACCACTGTAGGGTTCGCAGCATAGAAAACAAAATTTTTCCTACGATGGGAACAACTATGTACCAAGATCTATCTACTAGATACAAACAACAGGCGGATGTATATCCGTAGAGAACATACCCTTGAATACCGACAAAGCTTAACGATTCCAAACTCGTGGTTGATGTAGACGATCTCTTGCCGATCTCAAGATCGAGAGGAAGTCCTAGCGCCGCAAAACAGCAGCGCATCCCTGCTCGCACACACGTTCGAGGCACCGAGCAACCTCCGCCTCCTCACTACAGCGATGCAGCGGAAGCACAACTCTTTCTTGCCGAATAGCCACCGGGAACATGTATCTCGCTAGTCCGAGACCATGGGGGATAAATTCTAGAGGGGGAGAGAGATCCTTCACGAGGAGGTGTGAGTGAGAGAGAGGGAGGGGGGCTCCTTTTATAGGGAGAGGGGGGCACCCAAGGGGCCATGCGCCCAGCCATGGGGCTGCCCCCACCTCTTCCACAATCATCTGGGTGGACACTCCACTCACTCAAATGCCTTTCAATTCCCTCCACTCAAAAACCCACTCAAATTCCCATTAAATTTCCACCAAATTTAATGCAAACTCTCATTAAATAAAACTCTTTTATTTTATTCAGAATTTTGTCAATTACTTTAATGACAAACATTCACAAATAACCCCTTGCTAGAATTATATTTCACATGCATAACCACTTTATGCAATTTCACCCGAAAACCTGTTTCGGTATCTAGTGAAATAAATTCCTGCGCTTGTTCATTCTTTCGGCATGATACTCTTGCTCCAATTGGATGCCAGTGTCTCTTAAGTGTGTCACCCTACGGTTCGTGAATAATGAGGACATGATCGAGACCCCTCTCGGATCAATAATCAGAAGCGGGATCTGGAGACCCATACTGACTCCCACACATTCAACGATGACTTTCTTGTGATCGTCGGAACCTTTTACGCTAGTATCTTAATCCCTTTGTTTCGCGATATATTACATGTCCGAGATTCGATCATCGGTATCTCCATACCTAGTTTGATCTCGTTACTGACATGCACTCTTTTCTCGTTCCCGTGATATAACATTCTAGTGATCAAATCACTTGCTTGCAAGCTAATCAATGTGATATCACCGAGAGGGCCCAGAGTATATCTATCCATCATCGGGATGAACAAATTCCACTCTCGATCCATGGGCCTCAACATAACACTTTATTAGTTCCGAATCCATCTTTATAATCACCCTGTTACGGTGTGACGTTTGATGTTATCAAGAAACTCTTCCGGTGTTAGTGATTGACATGATCTCATGGTCTAAGGATTAGGATCACTTCGTAAGTTGTTATAGCAATATAAACTCAATGACTTTGATTGTAATGCTATACTTCGGATGAATGTTCATCACACCATTACACTAATGTTGTGACCTCGTTATTAACAACATCCAATGTCCATGATCAGGAAACCTTGATCATCTTGTTAATCAACGACCTAGTTTATGAGAGAGGCATAACTAGGAACTTCCTTTTTGTTTATTAAACACACATGTATTAACGTTTCCGTATTAATACAATTATATCATGTAAAATAAACATTTATCATAAATAAGGAATATGATAATAACCACTTTATTATTGCCTCTCGGGCATATTCCCTTCAGTCTCCCACTTGCACTAGAGACAATAATCTAGTTTGAAAACTTTGCGTATTGAACACATATGGCTTTCTGGTGTTCCATATACGCAACTGCAAGTGGTTAGCATAATCTACGGATCTGACGCTTTCAGGTCCGTGTGTATTTGCATGTCTTTGCGTCTTCACGCATCACTCATTCTCCAATGAGATGGCATTGTATAAATTTGGTCTTTCGGTGAGACCTTTAGTTCCTTGGGGTTTTAAACACGTCGATACTATTGTCACACAATATATCTTTAGTGTTAGCCCGTTGTGAACCACACCTTAGTTTGATAACAAACTACTTGACACAAATTCCCTCCTTTGCTGCTACTATAGCAGTCATATACTTAGCCTTTTGTTGTAGTATTCGTCACAATGTCTTAACTATGGATTTCATCCAAATCCATCATGGAAACTTTCTTTCCATTTCATTGTGCCACCCATAGTTTAAATTGAGATAAACTTAATTTGTATCTTGTGAAAAAACTAGTATCAATGTAATGCTTTACAATGAACTATTGTAATTGTTTGTCACCTCTACACAAATATATTCTTAGTTCTTCCAAAAGATCATAAGAATATCCTCACTATCGTCCAATGATCATTTTATGATTCATTCTGGTATATGCTCATAACACTTAGAGCATAGGACATATCTAGATGTGTACATATCATGGTATGATTGATCAAAACATTCTCGTGATTTCACTCATCAAGTGTCAAAGCACTTGAATCTTGTTTCACTTATCAAGTGTCGATGCACTTGAATCTTGATTCAATTTCTTTCCATGCGACAAGAACCGTTTCTAGTCGTTTCTATATTGAACTCCTTCAATATCTCATATATGTACGTTTGGCATAAACATATTAGCGTCACAGTCTATCCATTATAGACATTCATGCTAAATATTCGGGTTTTGCCTAAGTCTTTCATCGAAATGAAATTCTTAACCTTTGTCAATAAAAGATACATCATTTCTAATCAACAAGATGTCATCCACATAATGTATTAGAAATGTGTCTCAGCGCTCCCACTTAATTTCTTGCAAATGCAAGCATCTTCATCGTCTCCGGATGAAAACTCCTTTTCATCACGGTGAAGATTCCAACTCCGCGATGTTTACTTCAACTATTGAAGTTTGCATGCCTTTTTAGCATCCTTTGAATTTAACAAAACCCTTTGGACCGTGTCATGTACACGTCCTAGGTAACCATTCTATTAGAAGAACTTTGTTTTGTTTATTCATCTACCATATACCAAATTATATGTAGTGGTTGCTACTTTAATCCGTCCAGACTAAATATCGCTATGAAAGATCAAATCTTGTCATAGTCAACTCCTTGAACATTGTCATAAAATACTTTACGACATGTCGACTATTTCATAGATTTGAAACATCCATGTCTGTTTCTTTATAGATCCAAATACGACCGATAGGTTTTTACACCTTTCCGGAGGGTCTTCCAAGTTCAAAACTTGATTTCTCGTGTATGGAACTATCACGGATTTTATGGCTTCAAGCCATTTGACGGAGTCAGGGCCCATCATCGCTTCTTTGCATATAGTCGGTTCATCATTGTCAAACAATAATGATTTACTCTCAAATCTTAGTATTTGATTGTTTATTCGACCGACTTGGTTCAATAAGAACTTAGATCTCCATGACCACAACCTTTGAGGCACATAAGCTATGAGCATTATGGCAGCCTCCAGAACCATTTCCGGCGCTGCGCAACTCAGATCATTTAGCTAAGGTTCGTTAACCTTATCAAAGTTCTATTGTCCTCCCACTTAACATTTATGAAAAATTCCTTCTTCAAGAAACTTCATGTTTCAAGCGACAAACCCTTTTGTCCTTGGTGTTATGGAGGAATAACCAATTGTTATTCAAAATAACCTACAAAGACATGCTCATCCGACTTCGGTTGTAAACATCTTACTTATGTTTAGCATACCAAAATTTAAGAAATGACAACTTGGGTTTTACCCAAACCATAACTTCCATGGCGTCATTTCAACGGATCAAGATGGAGCTCTTTTCAGTGTAAAAGCGGTAGTCTCTAAAGCTTTAATCTTTTAAAACATAATGGCAATTTTATAAATAACACCTTTGATCCAACCATGTCAAACAAGGTTTCCTTACAAATCTCAAACACTCCATATTCCTATGGTGTTTCGGGAGATGTAAATCTAGGTGTTTTGCTAAACTTGTAACTCAAATAAATTCCTTTTATGATAAAATCATAACTCATTTATTTTTCTTGTTACACTTGTAACTCAAATAAATCCCTTATGATAAAATCATAAACCATTTATTTTCTTGTTACAATGATTTTCACTTCATCTTGAAAGTCTTTGAAACGTTTTTCAAATATTTCATACTTCTTTCTCATTAAGTGAACATTCACTCAAATTTCCGGAGAAAGCATATGAAGTTGAAACCCATCGCTTACGACTACACATAATGGACTACATACATCGATATGTATAAATTCCAATATTTTAGTCGTTCGTTCTTCTTTGGCCTTTGAACGAAGTTTTAATTATCCCGAGGAAAGTCTCACAAGCGTCACTTGATCAAATCAAAGACTCCAAAAATCCATGAATATGGAGATTCTTCATGTTTTCTTTCCAATATAATTTAAACGGCGATGTCACTTCGTAAGTGATCTTTCAATCATTTGTCTTGCGACATTTTAGCATTAGGTTTTATGGATGTGATTTCTCCAACTAGATTTGTAAATCATCCATCTTATATGGAATACGATAATTATTTGAACAACCTTTGTTCTCATAATACCTGATTCAAATAACAATTATTAAAACAAATCTTGAAGTCAAGCTTTGATGTCAACGAGAAATACAAACAACGGTTTGTTTGTTTTCGATGAACATCATCACATATTCTCTTACTAGTTATTTAGGCCATTGTGGTTTATGAATTGCGTCGTTCCGTATGAAATTTCATACCAACCAATTCGGTATCCAATACCCAAGAACCACATTGTTTAACAAGCAAATAATACCACCATAACATGTATATCATTTATATACCTAAATTGGATATTTCCAATCTTTTATTTTCTACCAAATATATTTTATAGATTCTCTTTCAGCATTTCCTTTTCCTTTTAAAAGAATCTATCAACATCAAAAGTGGCGCCATATACATGACACATAGTCCAAAGCGTGTATATTCAAATAATAATACCTTTGGACTTGCACTTTGAAGTAGATCACCATCATCAAAATGATCGGTATTCTTTCAAAATCTATTCTTTAGTAATCTTTTAGTGTAGTAAACACTTTACATACATCTTCTACTCACCCTTATCGTGACGACTTTCATGATCAAGCTACTTTAGCTTATAAAGGCGAATCGTGAGTATAATGTTGCTTTCCAAAACCCTTTTGGATGATTAGGATGTCTAGCATCTCCAACCTTTGTAAATTCTCATCCTATATGAGAACACATATTATACCCTATCATATTGCAACCAAAACATTGTTTCAGATATCGTTATATCTGCCACACATGATGGTTTCTGAAACAATTCTTTCAGCTCCTAGATAAACTTAATATTAAAATAACCAAGAATCATGGAGGCAAACATGATACTTAAGATACTAACACTAGAATTGTTACTCTCGATTTAATACGAATTATTAAATTTCACGGAGTAAATAGAGTTTGCTGAAAGTTTGCAATAGGACTTTAAACTTTAGATTGACACTCAACACAATACGATACCAGTTCGTAAAGTATATATCCAGAATTCTATAGTTCTATTATCTCAATTACAACTATGCATAAGGTGGTGAACGAATGCCAATGACTACAACAAATTATGCAAATTCACTTTGATTTAACTTATGATAAATTGAGTTCTACTAATCCAAATTAGAAATGAACTCCCACTCAAAAACGACATCCCTCGTGTCTTTTTGGTGATTACATGAACCAAATCCACTACACCAAGTCCGATCATCACGTGAGTCGGTGTAGCTTCAAAGGCGAGCATCCATATGGTCATCATATCAAAACATATGACTCATGCTTAACCTTTCGGTCCGTGTTCCGAGGCCATGTCTGTACATGCTAGGCTCGCCAAGTAAGAACCTTAGTATTCGCGTGTGTAACTGTCTTACACCCGAGATATGCTCGTGGACTCAAGTACACCCGATCATCACGTGATGCCTTGAAGCGACGAAACATTGTCGGTTCATACTTAAGGAAGAACACATTTTTATCTTGATATCTAAATGAGGGATCATCTTATTATGCTAATAAAACGCCAAACAAGCAATATAAGATGCTATCAAACATCACATGTTTATAAGTGAAATGATATGGTTCCCGCATATGATCTCCATCATGTGCACCGTGGTATGATCTCTATCAAACCTTTATGTGTAAGGCCAAGGTCTATGGAACTTACATGCTATGCGTGTTGTAAGAGTATCATCTCATACTTCTACTTACAATATCACCATATCATAACACTAGCCCAGCAACAATCTAAACTAGACGCCTCTAATTTATCCATTGCAAGTTTTACGTGGCTTAGGGCTTTCAAAGATAGAACCGTTCTTACCTACGAACATGAACCACAAAGAGGATAACCAAATTGTTGACAACTTGTTGCAAATTAGATATTGACTATAGTAGGAGAGATAGACACCCTCTAGCCACTTATGCAAAATTAGTTGCATGTCAAGCGTGGAACAGGTCTCATGTGCGAGGACATGTAAAGTTTGTCCGGGCCGCTTCATCCCACTATGCCACCAATATCCAAAGTACAACTAAGAAGCAATAAAATGATCATCATCGCCCACATACTCATATGTGTACTACCCGTGCAAAGTATCTACGCATAGATCCGGCTCTAATACCACTGTATGGTTCGCAGCATAGAAAACAAAAAATTTCCTACGATGGGAACAACTATGTACCAAGATCTATCTACTAGATACAAACAACGGGAGGATATATATCCGTAGAGAACATAACCTTGAAGACCGACAAAGATTAACGAGTCCAAACTCGTGGTTGTTGTAGACGATCTCTTGCCGATCTCAAGATCGAGAGGAATTCCTAGCGCCGCAAAACAGCAGCGCATCCATGCTCGCACACACGTTCGAGGCACCAAGCAACCTCCGCCTCCTCGCTCCAGCGATGCAGCGGAAGCACAACTCTTTCTTGCCGAATAGCCACCGGGAACATGTATCTCGCTAGTCCGAGACCATGGGGGATAAATTCTAGAGGGGGAGAGAGATCCTTCACGAGGAGGTGTGAGTGAGAGAGAGGGAGGGGGGCTCCTTTTATAGGGAGAGGGGGGCACCCAAGGGGCCATGCGGCCAGCCATGGGGCTGCCCCCACCTCTTCCACATTCATGTGGGTGGACACTCCACTCACTCAAATGCCTTTCAATTCCCTCCACTCAAAAACCCACTCAAATTGCCATTAAATTTCCACCAAATTTAATGCAAACTCTCATTAAATAAAACTCTTTTATTTTATTCAGAATTTTGTCAATTACTTTAATGACAAACATTCACAAATAACCCCTTGCTAGAATTCTATTTCACATGCATAACCACTTTATGCAATTTCACCTGAAAACCTGTTTCGGTATCTAGTGAAATAAATTCATGCGCTTGTTCATTCTTTCGGCATGAAACTCTTGCTCCAATTGTATGTCGGTGTCTCTTAAGTGTGTCACCCTACGTTTCGTGAATAATGCGGACATGATCGAGACCCCTCTCGGATCAATAATCAGAACCGGGATCTGGAGACCCATACTGACTCCCACACATTCAACGATGACTTTCTTGTGATCGTCGGAACCTTTTACGCTAGTATCTTAATCCCTTTGTTTCGCGATATATTACATGTCCGAGATTCGATCATCGGCTCCATACCTAGTTTGATCTCGTTACTGACATGCACTCTTTTCTCGTTCCCGTGATATAACATTCTAGTGATCAAATCACTTGCTTGCAAGCTAATCAATGTGATATCACCGAGAGGGCCCAGAGTATATCTATCCGTCATAGGGATGAACAAATTCCACTCTCGATCCATGGGCCTCAACATAACACTTTATTAGTTCTGAATCCATCTTTATAATCACCCTGTTACGGTGTGATGTTTGATGTTATCAAGAAACTCTTCCGGTGTTAGTGATTGACATGATCTCATGGTCTAAGGATTAGGATCACTTCGTAAGTTGTTATAGCAATATAAACTCAATGACTTTGATCGTAATGCTATACTTCGGATGAATGTTCATCACACCATTACACTAATGTTGTGACCGCGTTATTAACAACATCCAATGTCCATGATCAGGAAACCTTGATCATCTTGTTAATCAACGAGCTAGTTTATGAGAGAGGCATAACTAGGAACTTCCTTTTTGTTTATTAAACACACATGTATTAACGTTTCCATATTAATACAATTATAGCATGTAAAATAAACATTTATCATAAATAAGGAATACGATAATAACCACTTTATTATTGCCTCTCGGGCATATTTCCTTCAGTATTGGAAAGTGATACCTTAGTAGAGTATTAGCATCTAGTTACTACATGAATTTGGCTAAGTGTAGCTTAGGCTTGCTTTTCTCAAAATAGGTTTTACCTATCAGTTGAAAACACTAAGTTTTTGTTTGGCAAAAACTCTCAAGGAAACACCAATAGAGATTGGTGAACCTTCACCCTTTTTCAACCACAAGTTTTAACTTGGAAAATTGGGATGAGGATATTCTTGATAGCTTCCATGTCTTGATGCTCAAATTGTCCATTACCGGGGATACGGCTAAGTACTTAGTTTCTTCCTTCTACAGAGGTGGTGCACTTTCCCCACAAGACTTAATTTTCACCAAGACAGGACCTTTCGGAAGCCTTCCCTTAAACCAAATGGATGCATTCCAACCTATCATCCCACTACCACCAACTGTCCAAATGGCTAAGTTATTGCAACCTATATGATCCAGGCAGAGCCCATAATGCCATGTGGTCGCACTAGAAGCTTATTAACATTTGGCATCTCAAATCCCTTTGTTCCTGGGTGGCAATCCACAAGTGAGATACACAAGGTAAACCATATAAATGGGCCTTGTGTAACCACTCAACCAAAAACCACCAAGCAATTACCATTCCACCCAGGTGTTTCATTCACTTAGTTGTTTTATTAAGCAAAAACATAAGTCAAAGACTTAGCAACATTTTTACATAGCATGTATATATTTCACCCTTGGTTGCTACTAGCTAGGCTAAGCATGGAAACAGAAAGTATCTTAACTTAGAGGAAATTCTAACAATTCTACAACTACTAGGATTTCCCAAGCATAGCATATAGATATTTAGCAAAATATTCATGCAAGCCCTATACAAAATAATTCTAGTGCATAGTCAAAATATTGGGACAAAAATATGAATCACCACTTTCCTTGGTAGTTGGGGGAGTAGCAACAATCCTCACAATCACAATCACCACTAGAACCAAAATTTACACATAAAATGATAGCACCAAATTCACATATCAAAATAAACAAGAAAAAACATATGAATGCATGCAAATGCCATGTGATGATTTTTATAAATCAACAAGACAAGTGGAACAGTACTGAATAATAAACAAAACAATTATACACTAAATAAACTTTATTTAGCCTTTAAAACATTTTTTAATTAATTTTTATACACAAAATAAGCTTACAAATGTCTCTGCAAAAACCACCAATTTTACAGATGCAATTTATTAAACAAAGTGTATGGTTGGATAGAATTTTTTCTCCTGATTCCAATGATATAAAATTTACAAAAATTGAACGTGTGGATCAAAAGTTATGAATTCTGCAAGTTTGAACATCTAATAGATCTAATTTCAATTTTTAAATCTAAACCCTAGACACGTGGGCGTGTCTGATTGGCCCGTACCGTTTCGGCCGGATCGATCTACGTGGGCCGTTGGATTTAAGTGGAAGCGCATGGCCAGATCTGCACATACCGCTTCGATTAAGTGATCTATTCCTGCGCATAAGATCTAGATCCAACGGCTACGACGCATGCGACCAAAATCTGGCGGCGCTAATGGGTGCTGGCGGCGGTGGCGCTTCTGCTGGCGACGCTCCGGTGATTCCAGAGGGGGCTAGGGGATGGGTAGTGGCTTACCAAACTCGCGTGAACATGACGGTGCTCAAGGTGTCGCTGGCGTGGGCGGGGGCGTGCTGTGGTGGCCGTGAGACTTCGTCGGAGTCGGGGACAGCGTCGGGCTTAGGCGGATGGCGACGTTGGCAATGTTCTGATCCGCCCTAAAACAAACAGAAGGCATCAGTGTGTGTGCAATGTTTAGGCGAACTCGATAGGGTCAAGGGGAAGGCGCGGGGCAGTCGAACCTCACCAAAATTCTTCGTCGGAGTTGGAGACGGCGTCGGGTACTCACAGCGCTCGTCGAAGTCGACGTTATGGGCCACAATCAGATGAACAAAGGATATCAGGAGGTGCGCATGAAGCAGGGGATCATCCCAGAGTGATTGAGGAGTGGGCGCGATCTTGATGCTTACCGGAATACCTCGCCAGAGTCGCTCAGTCAGCGGCGGTGTTTAGCGAAATAGGGGCAGCCTGGTGGCGGAGCGAGCGAGTGGAGTGAGGGGAAATGTGCGGGGTGGGGAGGGGGTTTTGTAGCCGGAGCAGGGGCGGAATTCATGCGGCGAATCAATGGGAATTAATCCGGGTTTATTCACGGCGTCACTACAGGGAGGTAACGGCGGAGCGGCGTCTGCGCGCGATGATTTGGGGGAGACGACGATGACGTGGAGAAGGGCCCAGCGTCAGTGGCTGCGGGGTAAGGTTCACGTGGCTGAGAGAGAGGGTAGAGGGGGAATGGCCCATGTGGGCTTACTGGGCCGGTTCTGGTGCTGGGCTCAAATGGTAGCGCCTGTTCTTATTTTTTTCTTTTCCCTTTTCTTTTTATAATTTGATTTTCAGGAATGTTTTTCAAATGTTTTTCACATGGGTTTGAATTCAAACTTGTTCTGAATTTTTGTAAAGTAAAGCTTGCCCCTTTTTGGCTACAGAACAATGTTGCTCACTCAAATTACTTTGGCCCATTGGAATTTAAAATAAACAATGCCTTTATCACTTATTTAATAAAGACATATGAATGGTTTTAAATTCATATTTTTTTTTTGAAAATCTCTGTTCAAGCTTTGGAAAATATCAATCAATCATATGATCAATTCTTTACTGGTCAAAACAAATATTTCTCATATTAGAGAGTAGCATTAAGGTTATTGCCTTGCTTGCATAAAATAATAGATCACAAGGTTTCTGTTTTTTGAAGAATTGATCCTAAAATGATTATGAATGCATGAATGATATGCAAACTTTGAAATCATGATATTTGGGATGTTACAATGCAATTATGAGCAACTTGAACAGGAACATCCTCACATATACCAATAGGAATAGTAGTTGACTTATTAGCCATTTGCAAAGATATTGTACGGGTTCGTAGCATGGAATAAAAAAATTATCTCCAACAGATATATCAGTTGGTATCAACTTTTCTAGCTGGAGTCTCTTATAGAGAGAAAAAGGCATAACACTAACTCCAGCTCCCAAATCACATAAATTAGTTCTAACATAATTATTCTTAATGGAGCAAGGAATAGTAGGTATACCTGGATCACCAAGTTTCTTTTGAATCTTACCATTGAAGGAATAATTAGCAAGTAGAGTAGAAATCTCTTCATTAGGAATCTTCCTTTTATTAGATACAATATCCTTCATATACTTTGAATAAGGAGGCAATTTAATAGCATCAGTCAAAGGAATTTGCAAGAATAAAGGTTTCATCCACTCACAAAACTTGTTGTAGTGTTCTTCCTCCTTTGACTTGTGTTTCTTACCTGGAAAAGGCATAGGCTTCTGCACCCAAGGTTCTCTCTCTTTACCATGTTTATTAGCAATAAAATCTTCCTTTGTGTACCTACTGTTCTTAGTGTGCTTCTCAGGTTCTTCCTCACCTTCCTCCTTATCAGGAGACTCATTATTATTACCACTCTCAGTTTCATCATCAGAGACAGATATACTATTAGGATCTACAACAGGTTCAAGTGGTTCCTCAACTATCTTATGTTTCTTTTTCTTTCTCTTACGAGGACTACCACTATCTTCACCTTGTTGAGAATCTTGCTCAATTATTTTAGGGTGTCCTTCGGGGTATAAGGGATCTCGAGTAGCTTCACCACTCCTAGTTCTAATTCCATAAGCATGTTTATCTCCTGAAGCATTAACTAGCATATCCTTCTGTACCTTAGCTAGTTGATCAAGTTGGGTTTGAACCATTTGAAAGTGTTTACAAAGCATTTTAATATCATTAGAAGTTCTTTCCACAATATCTTTCAACTCATGGATAGCCCTAGAGTTTTCCAATAAATGATCCTGAACTTGTTTATTTAAATACCCTTGTTTAACAATAAAAATGTCAAGTTCCTCTAAGCATTGATCAGGAGGTTTACCATAAGGAATATCACCTTCATCAAAATGTTGGAGAGAGTGTACCTCAATAGTAGATGAGTGGGGAATTGGCTTGTATAATTCTTCTATAGGAGGTAGATTCTTCACATCTTCAGCTCTAATACCTTTCTCCTTTAGACATTTCTTAGATTCTTTCATCACTTCATCATTTAATGCAATAACTCCCCTCTTCTTTGTCGTTGGTGTTGGAACTAGTTCAGGAACAACTGGTTCAGGAGTAATAGGCTCAGGTGTATTCATCTCAGTTGAAGTCCAATTATTATAATTCTTGCTTATCTTGGTCATTAATTCTTCAGCATCTGTAGGAGTCCTTTTCCTGAAAACACAATCAACAAAGCTATCTAGGTAGGTCCTAGAATCATTAGTTAGTCCATTATAATAAATATCAAGAAGCTCATTTTTAGGTAATGGACATCCAAGATGTGCATGAATCAAGGAACAAAATATTTTCCATGACTCAGGAAATTTCTCTTCTTCTCCCTATTTAAAATCAAAAAGTCTCTGCAAAGAAGCATGTCTAGCACTGGGAGAAAAATATTTATGGAAGAAAGAAGCAATCAAGCAATCAGGGCTATCAATGGAACCAGGAGGTATCTATTAAACCAAGCCCTAGCTTCTCCTTTTAGTGAAAAAGGGAAGATCTTTGCAACAAAGTACTTGTGCATTTTAAAATCATCAGAGAACAAAGCACTCATAGTAGAAAGCTCATTCATATGAGCCACAGCACTCTCATTTTCAGTCCCACAAAAAGGTTCTTTCTCAACAATATCTAAATAAGACAAATCAAGAGAGAAATCATAACCTTCATCTTTAATATATATGGGAGAAGTGGCAAACTTAGGATCATAGGACAACTTAGGCATAATAGTACGTCTAGCAAGGAGACTTTTCATAGCACTAGTATCATGTGTGTTTCGGCACTCTTCAACAAATTCATCAGTGATCTCAATGTAACCATCATTAATATCATAACTCTCACTAGCAGGTGAGCTAACAGGTGTAACAGTGTCTTCACTAGGAGTTTCGGTATTTCCTAGACTAGCCATAGTAGCATCTAGAAAAGGACCTAATGAACCACTCGCATCAAGCACAGTAGAAGTAACATCATGAGCATCAAAAGAATTTTCAGATTCAGCAGTAGTAGCAGTGTGTGTAGCATGAGTATGTGGTGGTAGTGTGACAAGCTTACTTATAACAGACGGTGAATCAAGAGCAACAGAGGTGTTTAGGATTGTACCTCTTCTTGTAGTGGATGGTAAAAAAGGGAACTTTCCATCACGAGACTTCCCCATGATGAAAGGAATAGCAGTGAACAATAATAGATCCAAGTGAACTTACAAATAAAGCTATGCTCCCCAGCAACGGCGCCAGAAAATAGTCTTGATGACCCACAAGTATAGGGGATCTCAACAGTCTTCACGGGTAGTATTACCCAATTTATTGATTCGACACAAGGGGAGCCAAAGAATACTTGCAAGCCTTAACAACTGAGTTGTCAGTTCAGCTGCACCTGGAAATAGTTCTTGCTCACAGAAGTTTATCAGTAGCAACAGTTTGTAGTAGCAACAGCAAAGCCAGAGTAACAGCAACAGAGAAACAGTAGAAATAGTAACAGTAACAGTAACAGTAGGATCCGAGTGCGGTAGGCATAGGGATGGATGGACGGGCGTTGCATGGATGAGTCAAAACATGTAACTTCAAAGAACTAGGGCATTGCAGATAAATAATAACAAGCATCCAAGTACTTAACAATCCTAGGCATGTGCTCCAAGTCCCTGGCAGCGGGGCCTCTAGGGAACTACTGGCTATTACGGTGCCCCTTTTAATAGAGCACCGGATAAAAGCATTAACACTCCATGAACACATGTGATCCTCACACCATAGCCATCCCCTACGGTTGTCCCAATTATTGTCACTTTGGGGCCTTTGGATCCGGACAATGATATGTGTACACAACTTGCAGATAAGATCACAAACAATACTATCATAATGACTCAATAATAAGTTCAGATCTGAGATCATGGCACTCGGGCCCTAGTGACAAAAATTAAGCACAACAAGTTGCAACAAAGTCAAATATCACTAATAGAGATACTAGGCACTATGCCCTAATAGATCTTATTTGATTACATGATAAAACTCATCCAATCCCTACCATCCCCAAGCCTACAACGGGGGATTACTCACTCATGGATGAGGAAAACATCGGTGGTTGATGGAGATGCGTTGGTGATGACGGTGGCGATGATCCTCTCCAAATTCCCCGTCCCGGCAGGGTGCCAGAACGGAGTTTCTGGATCCGAATCTTGGTTTCTGGTTGCGGGGGCGGAGCAGAACTCTTTCTGTAAAACTATCGAACCCCCCTCTGTTTTTAGGTCAGAAGGCAACTTATAGGCGCGGAGGGAGTCCGAGGAGCTGCCTGGGGTGGCCAGACCTCCCCAGGAGCGGGGTCAGTGGGCCCACGCCTCGGGTGGGTCTAGGCCCCCAGGCCTCCCCTCTGTCTCCCCTTCTGGCTCCGTGGATCTTCTGGTGAGAAATACTTTTGGCATATTTTCCGGGATTTTTCCTCATAGTTCATTTTCTGCACAAAGACAAGACACCAAGGTAATTCTGCTGAAAACAGCGTCAGTCCATGTTACTTGTATCCAAATCACACAAGTTTAGATAAGAAACAATAGCAAAGTGTTTGAGAAAGTAGATATGTTTTGGACGTATCAACCCCCGGGAGAAAAGTGCTGGGCGTCGGTGGTAGGGGGAGCTAGCCCCGACGAAAACAGTTGGCCATCGGTGGAAGGGATCACTACCCCGGAAAATAGGCGTATTCTCCGGTGATAACACATAATACCACTAGAGAATTACAGAATCGTCGGTGATGTGGCATTACCGTCGGCGAGATGGTCGCCGGTGAGCCTGAACTCACCGGCGGTAGGCCATTATGGTTAGCCGGCGGTAGGGTTTTCCCTACTAGTGCCTGCCTATCATAGCAGTTGCATCTCTCTTCGCAACAATTGTTTTAGGATTTGTCCTCCTATTCACCTCAGTCGTCGCCAACCATGTGCCAATTCCTTTTCTTATTCCCAACCTCATGCCTTTTCCCTTTCTTCTTTGCAACCTCATGCTCACTTGAACCTATCGTATAAGATAAAAATTATAGGAAATATGAATAGATCTGTTATGTCTACTTTATTAAAGTGTGAGTTCGATAAATATATTAAGATCCTACGACCACTGTATTTCAAGGTAAAGAGTCCCCCCACAAAGAGAAATAACTGCCTATCCTAACTCTGATGAAACTGGATCGTAATAAACAGCTAACTACTAAAACTGAATCTTGCGCTGAATCAATACAGGATCTACTAGAACTACGAGAGATTTCATCACGAAATGTACTGGTACAACAAGAGGGACTTCAAGAAATCGATCAGCGAAGTTTGTACCTGATTCATCCGACGACATCTTCATTCGATGAGATTGCGAACATGCTTCCGACAAGGTAGTGGTGGGGAGGCGTGGGATGGCAAGGAGGGCGGTGAAGGCATGTGCTAGCAAGGAGAGGGGCTTCAGCAGCATCGCGGTCACATAGGAGATGGAAAAGACATTTGGATAGGGTTTGAGTGGTGGCGATCGGTGGGATAGGGTTTGACTGACGGCGGTCGGCGGGATAGGTTTTGACTGGCGGCGGCCGATGATGTCTACGCACTTCTATTCTTGTAGACAGTTGTTGGGCCTCCAAGTGTAGAGGTTGTAGAACAGCAGCAAGTTTCCCTTAAGTGGATTACCCAAGGTTTATCGAACTCAGGGAGGAAGTGGTCAAATGTATTCCCTCTCAAGCAACCCTGCAACCAAGGTACAAGAAGTCTCTTGTGTCCCCAACACACCCAATATAGGTGCACTAGTTCGGCGAAGAGATAGTGAAATACAAGTGGTAATGGTGCCAGAAAAGAGCTTGACGATGAGGCAAATACTAAAGGCAACAAGAAGGACTCAAGCAAACATGCAACAGATCTAGTTGCAACCAGTGCTTCAATGTTTAGAAACAAGGCCCAGGGATCATACTTTTACTAGTGAACACTCTCTCATATAAATATCCTCTCTTCATGATACTACTTTTAACTACTCTCCGATTGGACACTCTAATCATCGGTAGGGCTATAACAGCCCTCCTCAATGTCCGCCTTCCCCAATCTTGATAACCCCACACTGTCACCTTGAGCTCTAGATGGTTCCAACAAACACCACAATTTCATAGAGACATCCAACTCCAAATATATCTCATAACAAATATTCAATCTATCCAAAGTGCCACACACAGCATGCACGCTATCACTTTCACACACGTGGGGAAAAGCATAGATCTATTAAAGCATAAAGAGTATTTATGTAGACTCAAACCTAAGTGCCACCATGGTGTGCATGCTGTCACTTTCACACACATGGGGAAAAGCAGAGATCTAATGAAGCACTTTAGTAGCAAGGTAGATCTACTTGATTACAAAGCTCATGACTACAACAAGATCATGCATAGAGAGAGAGATGAACACATAGCTACCGATGGAGATGGCTCCTCCTCATCATGGGAATCAGCAATGGTGATGAAGATGGCGATGGAGATCGATGGAGATGGCTTCGGGGGCACTTCCCCATCCCGACAGGGTGCCGGTACAGAGACTTTCTATCCCCCGAATCTCCCCTTCGGTGACGGCGGCTCTATAGAGATTTTTGTGGATTTATTCTTGATTATTTAGGGTTTTTGGGTCAGAGGATTCTTATAGGTGCAGGAGGCAAGGTCGGTGGGGGTCTAGGGGGGCCACACCCCATGTGAGCGCCTCTAGGGCTTGCCCGCTCCTAGGGGGTGCGGCCACCCTGTGCCCCCTCCCCCCTCCGACTCTGCTTCGTGGTTTTGTGTTGCTCCGGGAAAATAATGACTTTGGCTTTTGTCCCTTCCACTTCCGAGAATATTGATTTTCTGCCTTTCTGGAACCAAAAACAGAAGAAAACAAGCAAATGGCACTGTGGCAACTTGTTAATAGGTTAGTTCCAGCAAAGATATAAAAACACCTCAAAGTATAGACAAATCAAAGCAAAGTAGATACAAATCAAAGCATGGAGCATCAAAAATTATAGATACGTTTCCGACGTATCAAGCATCCCCAAGCTTAACTCCTGCTCATCCTCGAGTAGGTAAGTGATAAAAAGAATAATTTTTGAGGTTACATGCACCATCAAAACCAAGATCAAACCATTTGCAAGCATTGAAAGATGGGATCAAAGAACTCTAAACATGTGCATGAAAGATGGAGTTCTAACAATAGGACATAGTAACTATGCATGCAACATGAAAGGCTACAAACAAAGATCATGAATAACATGCATTGAAAAACGTTTGTTTGTTTCACATACAGAAAACATAGCATAGTGGCAATCATCTTGTCCCTCATAGAGTAGCAATATAGATGCATAGGACACCTTCAAAGTTCACAAGGGTGACTAGAAACAAATAGCACAAGAACAAGTAATATCACAATATGCATCAATCAATATGCTTTGGAACACTGGACACAGGATGACAACTATGCTCTCTTAATGGTGCCTAAAGGTAGAAGGTGGAGACTCAACATAATAGTGAAAGAAAGGCCCTTCACAAAGGGAAGAAGGAATTTCAAGTTTTAAAAACAACTTCCAAAAATTATGGTACTTGTTAGCTTTCAACCCTCATTGCCCTATCATAAGAATCTTGAAGTGATTAAGGTTAAAGTGAACAAATATGGAGTATATGCTTGACGAAGTATAAGTTGGAAATCTCAAGTCCCTTGAATACGAGGGCCACACATCATGCTACTCAACTTCAGTCACCTGTAAGTTCTTGTCATTGTAAGTATTTGCATATCATAGAGAACCGCCAACGAGGTACCCCTTGCACATGGTACAGGAGCTATCCCGTAACCAAAATGACAAGGCAAGCAGACAATGAGCATCTCAGCAATCTTCTTATCTACCATGGGAATATGGTGCTTTTTATCTCTTTCCTCTTTTCTCAATGTGTCTCTTTTTTTATAAGAAGAATTCTTCATAGATGTCACTATGGTGATGCTGCAAGTTTCCACCATGATTAGGCATGGCTTAGGCTAGCGGCCCAGGCTTTTCTCTAACACAGAATACAAACTCCATGGACTTACAAGTTCCCTTTTTATTTCACACCGGTGACATCCATAGACAAAAGAGCATGATATCAACTGAGTACAAAGTACAAGTGCAATGTTGAAAATGTTCCCCGTGACAGCACGGTTCTGCTAATTCCAACGTATAAGTGCAAGAATATACAACATAGATGACACAATGGTTCAATTTTATTAGGGGCAACGAATAAAAAGTGTGCCATCAAGTTTGTGAGGGCTTTAATCACTAAGTTTTCACATAACAAAATAGTTTTTTAATTGGAAGATCGCTGAAAACAAGAATATACTTGGAATGGTGTAACACACCATGCATAGGAATTTATAGTGGACACTTTGGAATAACTTGGTTTCTTGGGAGTTGGATGCATGAGTAGAGCTTACTCATACAAGTGGAGGCTAGCAAAAGAGTGGGAGCAACCAAATAAGAGATCATAATGGCCATAATCATGCAGTGCAACAAAGCATACTAATCAAAGCATAGAGCGGTACTACAAGTCAAGGACTAAATTATCATAGAGGCTAATCGTGACTTGTGAGAGTCATAACATGGTGTGAGCATGTGCCAAGTCAACCGAAGCAAAGCATCAAAGGAGAATACCACAATACTTATGCTTTTGCATGCTAAAACAACGCATAATTCTTTCTAGGCACACTAAGCAATCCCAATTGTTTGGAACAAGACATGCTACAGCAATAATCACTAAGCATAAGGTTAAAGCAACAACTAGCATGTCATGCTAAAGTCTAAGTCACAGTCAATGCAAGCTCCTCTTGCACTTACAAGCAAGAACTTTCTACTCCTTCCCAACACCAAGCAACTTAGTTGAAACAACTCACAAAGATAATAATCAATTAATATCAGTGACCTTGTCTCACAAATCCACAAAGAAGAACTAAAAAGTTCTAAGCTAAAAGCATGGGAAACTAAGGCTGAACGCAGTGCTAGCAAAAGTGAACACTCACAAACAAATAAGAATGAAAACTAGAGTGTTCTAGGCAATGAAAACAATGTGTCTCTCTCCAAAAGAAGTGTGTTGTGATCAACCAACTTTGTTCAAGCAAACTAATCAAACAAAAACTAAAAACAAAAACAAATACGCTCCAAGAACAACACAAATGTGCATGAAACAATAAAAACGAAGTGTCTAGACAGACCTGAGCTTTTTATTGATGAAGAAGGGGATGCCTTGGGCATCCCCAAGCTTTGACGCTTGTACCTCTTGAATATTTATTGGGGTGACACGGGGTGGCATCCCCAAGCTTGAGCTTTTGTCCATTCTTCATCTCATTACATCATTCTTTCTCTACACCTGCAAATTTTCCTTCGTACAGAACTTCACACAATCTTCATTAGCATCATTAGTGTATTCAAAAGATAATAGACCCTTAGGTAAAGCTTTGGAACAGAAAGACTTTTCACTAAAAACACATGCTACTGTAGCAAAACCTTCAAAGATCTCAATTCCCCAAAATAGAACTCAAAAAGGAATCAATAAGAAGCAAATGCAAATGGCAGAAATCTGTCGAAACAGACCAGCAGTTATAAACCGATTTGTTAGAAGACCTTCTGTTGCTCAAATAAGAAAATGTTGAACTAACTAAAGTTAGCTAACATACTGGGGGATTTATTCGTAAATTTTCAGCTCAATCCGACTTCCAGAGACTCCTCACGAATTTTTATGGTGGAGGACAGAAATCTGTTTTGAGGCAGCAACTCCCCAAATCTTACTTCCATCTCATTAGAGGTCATTCTTGGCACAAAAATCAAACAAAAATGATAAGGAGAGTTCATTACTGAAGTAATAACTTCCAAGACTCAAGAAAACTCTTGGGTTATCTCCCAGCAAGTACTTTTCTTTACCGCCTTTAAGTTAGGCTTGATAGTTTGAGAAGATGCTCTCATATGAATTGAAGTAAAAGAGAGCATCAAGAACCAAATTCAAAACACATTTAATTCTAACCCACTTCCTATGCATATGAATCTTGTAAAGAAACAAGTCATGAAAGCACAAATCGACAAGCTTAGGAAAGCAAAACAAGTGCAACTTCAAGATTTTCAACATAAATAGGGGAAACTTAATATTTTTGAGATGCATAAAACCATGTTTCCCTCTCTCATAAAAACTTTCAGTAGCATCATGAATGAAATTAAAAATATATATATCACATAAAACATTCTTATCATGAGCCACATGCATAAAATTATTATTACTCTCCACATTAGAATAGCCATTCTTATTAATTGTAGTGGGAGCAAATTCAACAAAATAGCTATCACTATCATTCTCATCACCATAATCATCAAATATAGGAGGCATATTGTAATCACAATAAATTTTCTCCTCAATAGTAGGTGGACTGAAAATATCATATTCATCATTGTAATCATCATAGATTGGAGGTTTGGTATCATCATAAGCAATAGAATAGCTATCTTCCAAAGCTGGGTGACTAAAAAGATCATTTTCATCAAAACTAGCTTCCCCAAGCTTAGACAATTCCATAGCATTAGCAACAATGGTGTCCAAATAATTCATACTAATAACTTTGCTATTAGCATGCAAATAAATCTCCATAGGTTTTTAAATTTTCGCTCCAAACACTTCATGTCCTAACTCAAGATATATACTATAAAGATCTCTAATTTTTTTTTGTTGTTTTCCATTAAGCCTAACTAGTGAAAACAGAAACAAACAGAAAAAATTGCAGAATCTAAAGGAAATAACTTCGAGCACTCACACCAGAGGATGTGAGTACCTTTTACCTTACCTCCCCGGCAACGGCGCCAGAAAAGAGCTTTCTGGCTTGCCGTTGCCATGGGGTAACGTGTGTGGGTGCCTTTTACCTTTCCTCCCCGACAACGGCGCCAGAAAATAGCTTTATGTGGATTACCCTGAAGTGGACAATTGTTGGGCCTCCAAGTGCAGAGGTTTGTAGAACAGTAGCAAGTTTCCCTGAAGTGGATTACCCAAGGTTTATCGAACTCGGGGAGGAAGTGGTCAAAGGTATTCCCTCTTAAGCAACCTGCAATCAAAATACAAGAAGTCTCTTGTGTCCCTAACACACCCAATATAGGTGCACTAGTTCGGCGAAGAGATAGTGAAATACAAGTGGTAACGGTGCCAGGAAAGATCTTGACGGTGAGGCAAAGACTAAAGGCAACAAGAAGGAAGCAAGCAAACGTGCAACAGATCTAGTAGCAAACGGTGTTTCAATGTTTAGAAACAAGGCCTAGGGATCATACTTTCACTAGTGAACACTCTCTCATATAAATATCCTCTCTTCATGATACTACTCGTATCTACTCTCCGGTTGGACACTCTAATCATCGGTAGGGCTATAACAGCACTCCTCAAAGTCTGCCTTCCCCAATCTAGATAACCCCACACTGTCACCTTGAGGGCTAGATGGTTCCAACAAACACCACAATTTCATAGAGACATCCAACTCCAAATATAACTCATAATAAATATTCAATCTAGCCAAAGTGCCACACACGGTATGCACGCTGTCACTTTCACACATGTGGGGAAAAGCATAGATCTATTAAAGCATAAAGAGTATTTATGTAGACTCAAACCTAAGTGCCGCCATGGTGTGCATGCTGTCACTTTCACACACATGGGGAAAAGCAGAGGTCTAATGAAGCACTTGAGTAGCAAGGTAGATCTACTTGATTAGAAAGCTCATGACCACAACAATATCATGCATAGAGAGAGAGAGATGAACACATGGGAATCAACAATGGTGATGAAGATGGCGATGGATATGGGAATCAACAATGGTGATGAAGATGGCGATGGATATGGGAATCAACCGGTAGAGCCCTTAGCCCTGAGGAAGAACTACTCCTTCCTCATCATGGGAATCAACAATGGTGATGAAGATGGCGATGGATATGGCTCCGGGGGCACTTCCCCGTCCCGGCAGGGTGCCGGAATAGAGACTTTCTGTCCCCCAAATCTCCCCTTCGGTGACAGCGACGCTATAGAGGTTTTCGTGGATTTCTTCTTGATTATTTAGGGTTTTTGGGTCGGAGGCTTCTTATAGGCGTAGGAGGCGAGGTCGGTGGGGGTCCAGGGGGACACACCCCATGTGGGCGCCTCCAGGGCTTGCCCGCGCCTAGGGGGGTGCGGCCACCCTGTGGACCCCTCCGGCTCTGCTTCATGGTTCCGTGTTGCTCCAGGAAAAATAATGACTTTGGATTTTGTCCCGTACAATTCCGAGAATATTGATTTTCTGCCTTTCTGGAACCAAAAGAGAAGAAAACAGGCAACTGGCACTGTGGCAACTTGTTAATAGGTTAGTTCCAGAAAAGATATAAAAACACCTCAAAGTATAGAAAAAGAAAAGCAAAGTAGATACAAATCAAAGTATGGAGCATCAAAAATTATAGATATGTTTCCGAAGTATCAACCGGCAGGATAGGGTTTGACTGGCAGCGGCCAGTGGGATAGGATTTGACTGGCGGCAGGCAGCGGGATAAAAAATATTAACAGATCTATTCCTTGAAGAATAGGTAGGCAGCGAGTGATGACCGTTCAAGGGAAATCCAACGCTTGAGATAAATCCAGAGTTGGTTCCAATCCTGAGTGTTGGTTAAATCCGGAGGGCCGAACTTAGATTTATTAGTATTTATTAATAAATATTTGTCTAGACTTGGGAATTGTAATCATATAACTTAACATACCACGTAATTTTGGAAACGTGATTTTTCAGAATATGAAAAGAATACTTCCTATGTGTTCATGAAACTTTCCATTTGTTCATTTCTATTTTTAATAAAGTCTAAAAATACTTAGATAATTATGAAACTTACCATTTGTTCATTTTATGGTACCTTTATTGTGTGGTAAAAATATTAGTCAATTCTAAAACACTTGCTCTGATGTTGCTTTGTAAAGAGTACATCAACAACACAAGTATCATACCTATTAGGGTGAACTCCAAACTTTGTACTATGTTTCGTACTCGCTTGAGCGTATCAACTTATTTCTTAGCATAGGAATTCATTTCATGCTACTAATCACATATTCACCTTTTATTACCTAGTAATTTCGAATAATTTGCATGTTTTAGACTTTTTTCCTAACCCGAAGTGTCCGAATTTTGCTCTTTCACAGCAGGCCGAGCTGCATTTTAGAGACATTTAGATATTTGGACAGCCTGCGAGGACCTAGATCCAAATATTTTTAAGCGTTGGAGGCAAAATCAAAATTTTGGGGAGAATGGGGGGACAGGGGCATCTTTTCCTCATTCGCCCGCCTGATCGGCCCGACCCGCAGTGTTTAAACCCTCGCCGCCACCGCCCTTCCCCTTCCCGCTCCTTCCTGCCGCCTTCGTTCCTCTTGTTCTCCTCCATGCCGCCTTCGTTCTGATGTTGATCCTTCCCGCTGATGTCCTCCCCACCGTCCTCCCCACTACAGGCCACCCTCCCGCGCATGCAGATCTAGCGGCTCCCACACTGGCCATTCCACCCCCTTCTCCACCGCCGCCGGCAAGGCTTCTCAACGTGACCGCGTGCGCTACTCCATCTCATTGCCTTCCTCCTCCATGATGTTAGGATCCCGAGTGTCCTTGCTGCCCTGGCGTTCTCACCGCTTAGCGGAAGCCTCTGCTAACGATACCGAGGACCGCCAAGGGCTAGAGTCGCCGTCATGCCTGACACGGTGAGTCTTTGCAAATTTTGTTTTTAGTTATCTTCATGACATTTTCCTTTAAAGTAGGATTATTGTAAGTATGTAGACATTCGTAATTGTAAGTACATTGTCCTATTACAGTTCAGTAGCAGAAAATGGTTTAGTCCCAAATACTAAGAGCGCCTAATATAATTCTTACACACTGGAGTGCATTTTTTAGTTAGTATACTATTATTTTGTGTGTTAACTCATATCTATATTGATTTTCTATATAAACATGAGTGACTCTGACCCACTATCGTCGATATCCACACGAACAAGAAGGGGAAAAACCAAAAAGGTGATAGCCGTGGAAATCAAGTAGACTAGAGTGTAAGTACAACATGACACACATCAATCTAAAAAATGGTGCTCCGTTAAAGCCCGATAATGCAATAAAAAAGTTCTCGAGGATTTGTGGGGTTGTGGCACGAGAACGAGTGCCCATCACCATTACGGATTGGAGGAAATTAACAAAGAGCGCTCATGATTTAGTCAAGACAGAGATTTTGTAGTATTTCACCACCCGAGCGAGTCACATGCCGCATATTGAGACAGCATCTTTATTGCTCGCATGCAAGGCCTAAAATCAATGGAAGTCCAGACTCATGATGGAGTTCGTGGATACAGACAATAGCCCCCTTAATCTATACTCATAGATCAACCAAGATGCTTGGTATGAGTTTATGACGCAAAAAAAATCTGGGGAGTTTGGAATAAAGAGTATAAAAGCGAGAGAGTGTGCACTGTTATTCAAGAACCACCACAGAATGGGGACTGCTGGGTATGTGTACATGGCCCATAAATGGGAAGAACATGATTTAGAGGTAGAGGTAGCCGGACTGACAAAACTATTTGGAGATATTATAGATGAGAGGGCAAGAGACTGGACTAGAGCAAGGGCTAAATGTGACAAAAAAATGGGCGGTGTGCCAACTTTAGTTAGGAATGAGGACATATAAGTATATAACAATTTGGTTAGGCTTCACATGCTAGCTAGAATTGATGATTTTTCTTCAAAAAATTTACCCTTTAGTCTAAAGGCTTCATTAATTTGTTTTATAGGTGAAGAAGGTTGCTGAGAAGGAAGCAGGCGTCTTCAAGGGGATGTTCTCGTAGCGGTGTTGGGCCCAGAACACCATGATCGCACGAGGGTGTAAGTTCCATTTTCTCGTGGAAAACAAGATGCGATTGGAAGTTGGAGGACAAGCATTCTATCAAAACAGCAAAGAATGAGCTTTATGAAAAAGAGATGCGAGAAAAAATGAAAGCTAAATTACTTGTAGAGGTAATAATGGAATTGGAGTTGACGGGTCATCATGTTCCATCGTCGCTTGTCCTGCAGCCTCCTCTAGTCCCAAGAAAGTGTGCTTCTTCCCAACGAGTCATCGGATTTGGTATGGACGCTAGTACAAACGCTGACATGATCAACTATCCTTATGATCACATAGAGGTAATTAAACCCATTGATAATGCAAAGCATGTATTACATCAAATGAATTAGGCATTGTCATATGGCATGCTAGTTGACCTGATTCTTCTTTGTAGGCAGCCACCGTCTGTCAGGTACTAGTGAGGAAAGTTGTCTCGGATCGACCCGAGTTGGCTGCCTAGTCGCTAGAGCATCCACCAACCAAAGGGCAGATGGTACACAACTATCCTCTTCGCGACGGTTTTGCTAGGGACAACATTGATGATTTCCAACAGGGGTGCAATGAGATAGCTTTGCTAATCCCTCCCAATGAATAAATCACGAATCTGATTGAGGCGAAGGGCACCTTTGTCTAGTGGCCAAAGAAAGATATCCTTCTTGAAAATCCAGCTATCATGTCCTCAACACACCTCTCACCGACAACACTGACTACCAACATCAAGGAAGTACTGGGTTTTCAAGCTAATGATGATTATTTAGAAACCGAGAGTGTGCCTGCTAAGAGCTCAATCGGTGTTGTTGTGAAAGCTCCAACAAATATGGCGCACTCCTCACAAGAAGTGCCACTCCCAGAAAAGAAGTTTCCCCCAAGGACACCGTTGCCTGGCCCCCAGAATACGCCCCCCTCTAAATATGCTGCCTTGCTAGAATATGTCGCTCCCCTGGATGTTATATCACAAACAGTACTGGCCACTCCTGATACCCCCTGTTGGTGTGCCCAAGGCTAAAGAAACTGAAGAGGCATCCCCCACCAGTGTGGCCACCATGACCAGGGTTGACATGCCAACTACTCCAACGAATAAGGCGTTGCTGTCACAAGTTCCCCCTGCAGCCCTGAAGATTATAGAGAAACTAGTGCATGTAGCTGCCATAAAAGACCCCGGTACTATGACCAATGCTAAAGACACCACGCCTATTTTGGCCACCAAGGGGGTTCCACCAGCTCCAACTAGGCTCACGCACTCAAATCCGCTTTCCAATCCCACATGGAATCCTCCAGCTCCTATGAAAACCAAAGCTACCATGGGCAAGGCCAAAAATAATGGCAAGACTACAAAAAAAGCGAAGACCAAGCAGCAGTCGCTGGCTAATCTTGCTGATGCGGACCTTAGTTGAATGGACGCCGAGAAGATGCATGCATTCTTTTACGGGCAGTAAGGTGGGGAAGGCCTAGATACACGATACGTTTCTTAATCCTGGGGGAAAGCTAATAAAAGATGATGCTAGTAATATTGAGGCTGATCTTGGCAAAGACATTGCATTGTTGCACAAGCACTATGTGGATAATTTAAATAAGCCACCGGGAAAGAAAAAACTTGGAATATTTGGTCACTTACCTGCTAAAAACTTTCACCATCATTACAGCAGGAGCGATGCTTCCAATTTCCTCGTGGGCTAGGAGGACATGTATGTCGTGGTATTGTCGACGAGTACGCCATGGAGGGGGTCCTCACAGTGCGTGTTTAGATACGTGGGGTAAGGCGGAAGGTTGGCGGGTACGAGGTAACACAGCTTACCCAGGTTCAGATCCCACAACGGTGGCAGAATCCTACTCCTGCTATAAATCACTATAATGACAATACGCCGAGTAACATGGATCGGTTTGATGTGTGCGATATGAGTTGTTCTGCCCTAAAGGCTCCTGTATGTCCGGCTTATATAGTCGCCAGTTCCTTGGGTTACAGGGGAAGTCCTAGACGGACAGGTTATAGAGTCCTACACAGTATACAACTAGTATAACGTGTCTTGCACTACAAGGCTTCGGGTACGTTGGTGAATCCACGTAGCCTTCCTTTATCCAGCATGGGCCTCCCTTCTAAATCCATCTAATTGGGCCGCTCAGCAGGCCATAGGCCTTGCTACCGACTATGGGCCACCCGGGTTATCCGGATTATAGACATACAATGGTGATACCCATTTAGCATATCCCCAACAGTAGTCCCCGGAGAACTCCGAGATCTTGCGCCATCTTGCCTCTTCATATTGAATGCTACTTCTATATGGATGTCGACAAATCATCAAGCAATATCTTGTAGTCCTCCCAAGAACCCTGTGATATTCTCCGTCTTCAACACGTAAGTCGGAGAATTTGCTGAATCTTCCATCATACTCTTCTCGTAGCCGGACTGGATCTGTTCATGCCGAAATCTTCAGATGGGACAGTTCACCTGCCTATGCCAGTAGAGTGACGTAGACCATAGGTCAGCGACGCCTCATAACTCACACATGCAGAGAATGTAATCATAGACGTTTTTCCCGTGCGAAGGATACGAAACTTTGGCAGCGGTGGTGGGAACGTGGCAAAACTTTCGTGCACGCTCACGCACGCGCAGTCCACGCAGCAACCGTTTGATCAACTTGCACGAATCTTGATGCCGAGTACTATATATAGTAACCGTGGTGATTTTTATCTTTTCACCTCATTCTTCCTCGCATCGTCTTCTTCCTCTAGACAACGTCTCCTCGATCTCTCCGCGCGCACAGATGAAAAACCCTAACTTTTCTTCCAATCTCACGGTCACTTTCCCTCTATACCAATGGCTAGCAGTAGCACCAATCCATCCATGGCGGAGTCGGGAGAGGCCATGGCTAAGACAACGGGCTCTGTTGTTAGACCCCTCCTTTATAAAGGAAAGGATCCCTGTGATTGCAATGCTAGTCCCTGGATCAATGCTAGCATCCACAGTTTTAGATGAAGTACATAGATACAAAGGTCGTTTATTACATTCATTCCAGAGATAAAACATAGTCTTTTACAACTCAGGGCCATCAGCCTAATACAAGAATTTAAGGAATAAGTAAATAAACATAAGTCTTCATCTTCATGTGCCACAGGCAAGCATGTTGAGTGTAGACTCATGACTCCTACTCATCATCGGAGTAACCTGCAACATCACAAGTTACAGCCACAGAGGGTCAATACTTTGGAATAGTATTGGCAAGTGATACCTTAGTATGTATTTAGTGGACTATATTACTATATGCATTTGCCTAAGTGTAGCTTGGCTTGCTTTGCTTGAAAATAGGTTTTACCTATTAGTTGAAATCACTAAGTTTTCTTTATCAAAAACTTCCCAAGAAACCACCAATAGACATTGGGGTCCTTCACCCTTGTTCACCCAAAAGTTTTATTTATAAGTTGGAATGATGAGATTCTTGTAGCTTCCATGTCTTGACGCTCAAGTTGTCCATTTCCTTGGACTAGGCTAAGTACTTAGGTTTTTCCATCTGCAGAGGTTGTGCACTTTCCCCACCAGACTTGGTTTCCCAAGACAGGACCCTTCAGAAGCCTTTCCTTAGTCAAATGGACGCGCTCCAACCTATCATACCCACTACCACCAACTGTCCAAGTGACTAAGTTCTAGCAACCTATATGATCATGGCAGAGCCCATATTGCCAAGTGGTTGCACTGTAAGCTTTCTCAACACTTGGCCTCCAAATCCCTTTGTGCCTGGGTGGCATACCACAAGTGAGATACACAACCCAAGTCCATGGCCTTGTGTAACCACTCAACATAACCCAATCCTTCCATTCCACCCAGGAGGTTCATTTGACTTAGTTGTTTTATTAGGAAAGCATAAGTCTCATGACTTAGAATATTTTCATCATAGTAAGTATAGATTTTCACCAACCCTTGTTTGCTAAATAGCTAGGCTAAGCATGATAAGATAACTTAACTCAGGAAAAATTCTCTAGCACTTTTACAATTCTACACTACTTAGGATTTCCCAACTTAGCATTAGGCAAAAATAGCATGCAAGACTTTAGCAAAATATCTAATGCTAGTACAAAACATAGGATATAAATATTCATGAAAATATCACTTGCCTTGGTAGTGGGGAGAGTAGCACTCTTCACAATCACAATCACTAGCAAAATCTACACAAAAATTATAGCATACAATTACACACAATTATATTCAATCAAAAATAAGATGAATGCATGCATGCAAGATTTTACCAAGTGGTGATTTTGAAAGTTCTACCCAGCATGCACATGTATACAGAAACTTAACCAGTCACAAGTTTGCCAACTAAACTTATTTGGCACTAATACAATTTATCAAAATAAATCTACACTAAAAATAGCCCTAAACATGTTTCTACAAATAAAGTCATTTTAACTGTTACTATATGTTAAACACATTGGATATTCAGAAAGGTCTTGTTTCACTGAATCCAATGGTATAAAGTTTGCAAAATTCCAACGTGGCAATCAAAAGTTATTAGCATTTGAAATTTGGATCAAATTCTGATTTAAAATCTGTTTTTAGTTTTAACACCTGCCACGCGTCGTGCTGTGATTTGCGCGTACCGGTTCGCACCGGATTGAGCTCTGCAACCGCAGGATCTAAATAGATCGTACGCTCTAGATCGTGTACCTCTTTGCTGATTAATGAATCTATCCTAACGCTCGGATCAAGATCCAACGGCGCGCGAGCAAGCTACAATGTCCTGGCGGCGCGCGGTGTCGGCGAGCGGCGGAGCGCTCGGTCTACGGCGGCGTTAGCGTTCCAGGTCGTCTGCGAGAGGGAGAAGGGTCATACCAGACTCGCAAGGGTGTGCAGAAACTCGACGTGGTACTAGTTTGCGAAGGGGCATGCTGTCACGACGAGGATTGCTCGTCGGAGTTACGGACGGCGTCGGGTGGTTGTTGTCGGAGTAGTTGCCGAGGTTCCGCGTCGCCCTAACACAATCTAGGGGGTTTAGAAGATGTGCAAGAACGTGGCGAACAATCTCGTGTGATTCAGAAGTGAAGGGGCACACGGGACTTACGGATTTTGGTCGCCGGAGTCGAGGTGGTCGTCAGATGCTTGCGGCGTCGAGCGGGAACAGCGACCTGGGGCAATACAGGATGAACTGGTGGGGTCAGGATGTGCGCAAGGAGATTGCGAAGTGGCTCGAACGAATCAGAGAGGAAAGGGCGCACGGATCTCACCGGAATCGTTCGCCGGAGCAAGCTCTGTCTACGGCGGTTCTGTGTGAGTCGTGGGCAGCCTGGTGGCGTGGAAGCAGAATTGACTGGGGGAAAATAGTCGCTAGGAGGTGGGGGTCTTATAGCCGGGGCCTCGACAAGAAACGTCCGCGGATTAATGCCCAATTATGCCGCGCCATTACCGGCCATGACTGCGGCTGCGACGTGGTCGCGGGCGAGGTTTGGGGAAGACGAGGACAGCGTGGGCAGGGCCCGTTCGTCAGCGATGTGCGCGAAGTGAGGGTGGGGTCTGGTCGTCAGTGACCGTCTGGGTGCGCTGGCGCGTGCGAGTGGAAAAGAAAAACCCCCGGGTGGGCCTGTTGGGCTCGAATCGATGCTGGGCTTAAAACCTGGCGCATGGCCCTTTTCCCTTGTTTAATTCTTTTTCTTTTCTGGGTAGATTTTCAAATGAAATCAAGTTCAATTTGAATTCAAAATTTCTTGGGATTTTTGTAGTGAGCAGTAGTCTCAAAAATGGTCATATAACCATGGGGTAGCTTTGTAAAGAATTGGTCAAGCTTTGGAGATCAAAATATCAGAGGCTATGCACTTGGTTTTAAAATTTGAAAGATGATTTTTGGAACCCATTTCCATTTGAAAACTTGGTTTTAAATCTGCACTTAAATCCTATGCTCATAGAAGGCAACCATCCTGGTTCACAACAATCAAACTTACAAGTGGTGTTGGCCACTTAAAATAAGTCTGTCCACGTAAAATCATGACACCATAAGTTTCTGTTTTCTGAAATGTTTTGAGAAAACCCCAAATGATGATGGATGCAAAGATGATATGAATGAGCTTTGAAATATGAATTTTAGGGATGTTACAAATCTAACCCCCTTAAGATGAATCTCGTCCTCGAGATTCGGATTGGCTAGCAAATAGGTGAGGGTGGTCTTTCCGAAGATCATCTTCTCTTTCCCATGTTGCTTCTTCTTCGGAGTGATGGTTCCATTGCACCTTGCAAAACTTGATAGTTTTTGTCCTTGTGACTCTTTCTGCGGTCTCAAGAATCCTGACAGGCTTTTCCTCATAGGTGAGGTCACTTTCTAGTTGAACTTCTTCCAATGGTATGGTATCCTTCAGAGAAGATTCTTCCATTTCTGGGTGACATTTCTTAAGCTGACTCACATGAAACACATTATGGACAGCTGACAGAGACTCTGGCAATTCAACTTCATATGCAACTTCTCCCTTGCGACTTAGAATCTTGAATGGCCCAACATATCTTGGTGCCAGATTTCCTTTGACTCCAAATCTTTTCACACCACGAAGTGGTGATACTCTAAGATAAGTTCTATCCCCAACTTCGTAGGTGATTTCTCTACGCTTAGAATCCGCATAACTTTTCTGTCGGGACTGTGCTATCTTCAACCTGTCCTTAACCAATTTGACCTTCTCTTCGGCGTCTTTGATAAGATCAGGTCCAAATAAACTTCTTTCTCCTACACCATTCCATAGCAATGGGGTGGTACACTTTCTTCCGTAGAGAAACTCAAATGGTGCCATCCCAATACTAAATTGATCACTGTTATTGTAAGAGAATTCTGCGTAAGGCAGGCTTTCATCCCAACTTGCTCCATAGTCTAGGGCACATGCCCTCAACATGTCTTCAAGAATCTGATTAGTCCTTTCTGTTTGTCCATCAGTTTGAGGATGAAAAGCAGTGCTGAATTCCAACCTCGTTCCTAAGGATTCATGAAGTTGTCTCCAAAAGTGAGAAGTGAACTGAGTTCCTCTATCTGACACAATACTCTTAGGCACACCGTGAAGGCATATAATTCTGCTCATGTAGATCTTTGCTAACTTGGCACTTGTATAAGTTGTCTTCACGGGTATAAAATGAGCCACTTTAGTTAGGCGATCCACTACTACCCATATGGAATCATACCCTGACCTGGTCCTTGGTAATCCGGTAATGAAATCCATACCGATATTTTCCCACTTCCATTCAGGAATAGGCAGTGGTTTGTAGCATCCCAATTGTCTAACAATTGTAATGCTACTTGGTCTAGTAATATAAATGCTACTTCCTATATATAATTGTTGCATCATAATTATATCATGCTCATGTCATCATGTCTCCTTGCATTTGAGCATCATACAAAACCCTTTTGATTTGGTTCTTCTCTCGTATGCATTGTAAATTGTATTTGCCTCTTGATATTGTATTTGATTCTTGATATATTGTTTAAATGCCCAAGTTGAGTTGGGGGCATATATTTTATTGACTCCACCACCTTTCTTGTCATCACCCCATCATTCCACCATTCCACCATATATGAGCATTGCAATTTATTTGGTTTTACATCTAGCTCATGTGGGTTGGGATGGATCCAATTCTAGCTCCACATGCTCCCATGTATGCACCATGATGTTTTCACATTATTGGTATATGAGAGCCACATGGCCACCTTTGCATGCTATGTGAGTGGAACCCCTTGTCAAGCTTTCATATGGGTTAAATATGAATATAAGCTCATGTAGGAATACCATTGGGGTCATGTTGGCTAGTGGCACATACACACAAGCTTGGACACCTTATATTCATGCATGATCTTTTATTTAATCCATGTGGTAAACAAGCTCTCATTTCTTTTGCTTGACCTTTATTCCATATTTGGGAATGCATGGAAATAAATGCCTTGGGATTTAATTTTGTTCTCACAAAATTAAATGTGGCATCTACTATTCATGCATGGGCCATGCAAATCTCACCATCATCCCCTCCTTTGGTTTTTCTTGTATTTTTGGAAGTGAAGCATGGATCTTTGAGAGTCAACTCATGTTGGCCCTGTTCTTTTGTTTTGACCTTGCAATCTCACCCTCTCTCTCTTATCCCCTATCTAAGATCCTCCCTAATCATCTACCCCACCATCACCATACCCCCTCTCTCATAAACCCTAACCCGAGCCCCCTCCAAGCTAGCCCGAGCTACCCTTCCCCCCTCTCGCTGCCTTGCAGGCCCCACCTGGCCACCCTCTCTCCCTGGCCACACCCCATCTACTCCCTCTCCCTCTCTACCCCAACCCTAAACAAAACCCTAACCGAGGCTAACCCTAGCTCTAACCGAGCCTCCTCTCTTCTTTCTTTCTCTCTCCCTGCTGGACTAGCCCCAACCCGAGCTACCCTGGTCTCCTCCCTTCCTCTCTTAGCAAAGCAACAGGAGAGAGAGGAGAGAGATCACCCGAGGCCCTTCCTCTACTTTGCCAAAAGGTGAAGCTACCCATGTGATCCTATCCCCTCTTGTCTTGCCTGGCAAGAAGATCAGACCACCACTAGCCCACACGCCTCACCTGCCCTCTGCCCTCCCCTGGTCCCCTCTCCCCTCCTCCCTAGCTAAGGCAAAAAGAGAGAAGAAAGAACCCTCCACGAGCCCTACCTCCCTCTCCACTTTTTGCAAAGCAACACCCATAATCCTCTCCCTCCTCTCTTTTCAGCAGCGCCCACCACCTCCATGTTAGTCCAGCTCCAGATCAAGATTCCCCAGCTCTTCCTCCTCCCGACTCTTCTTCCTCTATATGGACATGGCCATCTCCATGCTCTACCAAAACCTAAGCTTGTCCACCCTCTAGCCTCGTCGAGATGACGCTCCCATAGGCGATCCAGGAGCGTCTGGGAAGCTTCAGACCACCGTCGTCGTCGCCATGAACTCCAGAAGCCGCTCCCTCGCCGGAGTTCTCCTTGCCGCCGCCATGTCCGGGACCGCTGGACGCTGCAGCCGCCGAGCATCACCGCTGATCCACGTCGTCCCGCTACCTCGGCCGCCATCAACACCCTCGGTGAGCCCCTATCTTCCTCCTAGACAAGGTGCCCCCCTCCCCCTTCACCTATGCCACGCCCGACAGCCTCGCCGAGCTCTGCCGCGCCATGCACGCGTCGCGCCTGGCTGCGGCAGGACACCTCTGCAGATACCGCGAACCAGCCCTCCACCCTCTCTGTTGTCGTCAAGTTTCCGAGAGATGCAGCCCAGATCTTGGCCAGACTCCTTGACCGATTTTGTAGCCCGCACCACCCTCTTCAGTTTTCCTTTTTACAGCAGGGCGAAATTCGTCTCCGTTCGGTCGCAATCGTCGTCGCAAACCAGCCCGATCTCAGCCCATTTCTGCAAATTTTTCCGTCAGTTTTTAAATCGCGAGATCTCCTCTGTTCATCTCCTTGCCCCGTCCGCTGCAGACCTCCGTTGGCAAAGCTCCAAACACCAAAGTTGTAGTCCAACGCTGGCTCTACAACTTTCATTTTTGCAGCGTCGCTAAATTTCCAACGGATTGCTCGCCATCTTCGACGAAAATTTGAGTTAGCTAGCAGTTTTCGCCGGATTTAAATTCAGTTTCGTCAGTTCCAAAAACCACCTCTCCGAACATTTTATAAAAAGGCCCCTGTGGTTTTCTCTTTCTCAACCCGCCGTCCTTGGCTCCACCACGTGGCATCCCCCATCTGGCTACACGTGGGTGGACCCATTATGCTCCTCTGGCCCACCTGTCGCTCTCTATGGGTAGAAGACCAGCGAGTAGCAAAAGTCCAGAACCTTTTTCTGAATTCAAATTCAAATGTTTATAATCTGTTTAAATATGAATTAATTCATAACTTTCAAATGGTTTGGAATTTGAATTCAAACTCTATATGAAATATGTTTTGTTTTTGAATGTTAATTCAAACTTTAATAAAATATTTTTCAGAATTAATTTAAATAGTCAACCTTTGACTTTGACCCTATTTAATAATCTTGACTTAAAAATAAATTTAAATTCATAAATCCAAATAATACAAATAATATATGTTTTCAAATTAGAAAAATGTGAGGATTTCAAATATGCCATCCAAAATATATTTTGAACACTTTAAATTTCAAGTTGGCTAAAATTACAAGAAAATGCCCTTCTCCCTTAATTAATTAATAACTTTTGTTTTATAACTCCAAATTTAATAAATGATATGTCTAAAACGATCAGCTCGACGGGACCTTTCTGTTTACGCATTCCATGTTCTGTTTTGCAGCATGCATCATATAAATATAATGTAAACAGCAACTAATATGAGGATAAATGTGGCCAAAACTCAATAAAATGTTTATTTCTTGTATTCTACACCTCACCCATGCCATGCTACTTTATTGCCATGAAAATTGTGCATCATTCATCATGGCATGATTGTTTGCTTGTCGCATTTTAACTCATATGCTTGTGCACTTTATTTATGTTGGCCTTGTTTGTTTGGTTCTTCTTCGAATAGACGCTGAGCAGGGGATATATCAAGAAACCCAGGAGCACTACCCAGCTCCTTCTCTCGCTTCGACTGAGCTTCCAGGCAAGCACTACCACATGCTTGCATACATATAATACCTATTGCTTCTATCTTACTCTTGCATCATTGAGTCGCGATTGCATTAAACTGAATCCCAAGTACTGCATAGCCTTTACTTTTAAACCCCACCGAAGCTTGTTCCTCCATCCCATGAGCCATTATTACAGGAGTTGTATGAGCCATGCGAGTCGTAGAACAGCATGTGTAGGGTATGTGAGAGTCGGATGGATAACGAGGTACCTAAACAACTTAACCTGAGTAGTAATGGGATAACTAATGAAAGTGACACCGGTGAGCAATATCTGCTATTTGGTTTTTCATGCTCACTTGTGTCCCGTAGGACCCCGAGTACTTGATTCCTGTTCCTTGAATATTCGCGCTATCCACATCCGGGAGGCTTATGGGACCCCCCTGAGCCAGAGCTTGATTCATTCTTATTTCTTGGGGCCACAAACTAGTTTGAGGTTTTATTTACTATCATGTACTTATGCCATGCTTTACTGCTTTATTTACGATTGTGCGAGGAGCACCTGTACTGTTTAGGATCGTGACCCGTTTTCGCGGTATCGACAAGCCCAGTCACACTTTCGGGTTCCCAGTCATTTACAGTCGGCCCCACAAACCTTGAGTCCGTCTCGAAGTCAGCTAACTTTGTTGCGGGTGTACTTAATGGGGTGGCCCCCTGAAATATTTCTGAATCTTGTGATTGCTTTGTCGTGAAAGCCTCGTTGGGTTTTGATTTGGTTTTTTCGAGGTTGATCGAGTGTGTGTTGCTATTTGTGCACCCCTGCAGGGTAAAACTTTCTGAAAGCCGTGTCCGCGGTTATGGACGACTTGGAGCACAGTTTCTCGATCATAGACAAGCATAACTAAAGTACCGCTTTTAATTTGACTAAGTAACTGACTAGTAAATAGTGCAACACTCATGGAATGGATAATAAAACTGCCAACGGATGGGGGTTGTTCGTCCGCTTCCTCGTTGGTAAGCGGGGAGGAGGATGGATCTGATGATATTACTGTTATAACTGTTGGTATTAATTCACGGACATCCGTCTATCTTTGGTTAGGCGGATGGTTAGCGAGTATCTATAGAATTGTTAGGGTTTATCTTTTGCTGCAATTGCGTCACCCCAGGTTGTGTCCCCTTTAGAGGCATAAAGACTTGCTGAGTACCCCTAGGGTCTCACACGATAAATTATTTGATTCAGATGAACAGGTACACTCACAAGATGGATACTGGGTGGAGGAGACGGACGATGTGGGCAACGATCATTCGGTGTAGAGATTCCGGGAACGGGGATCCGTGAGATCTGTGGGCGGGATGTGTTTATTTATGGGGCATCTTATGCCGATTTGCTTCTTATCCGTGCTCGGATCATGTTTGCCGCTTCCGCCTGATACTCTGATGTTTGATGTATGAGGAGATATCCTAAACTATTATATCTATCTAGGACATTTGAATCTTGCCGTATGGCGTTGCTATATTTCCTTTCTTTTTAGATGGAATGGCTCTGATGTACTGTTGTATGGTGGCTTGCATACATACTCATTTGTGTATGTAGTTGATCCCTTCGCCTGCCGATTACGCCGCCCGTTCTTGTCCCGATGTTTGGAAATGGTTGGGACGGCCGTAAGGTCTACCTGTGAGTGGCATTTGGGCCCCACCATACTATTTCAACCATTTCCGCTCATCCAGGCTTGTAACTAGGAGCGTAATTCACCGAGGTAGTTACATGGTTGAAGAAAACCCGCTAGTTTCTGATGCTCCGCTTTTACTCTGCTACACACATCACACAAAGCAATATGCTCGGCGATGTCCCTTTTTAGGTTGTTCCACCAAAATCTTTCTTTCATATCCATGTACATCTTGGTGTTTCCTGGGTGAATAGAATACGGAGAGTTGTGACCTTCTTGTAGGATCAGTTTCCGCAACTCCGGGTCTTGTGGAACACATATACGTTTCCCGTGCCATAAAGTACCTTGTTTGTCTATATGGAAACTCTTAGCTTTCCCTAGACTAATATTCTCCTTAATCTTTTCAATTTCCTTATCAGTCTTCTGAGCTTCTCGGATCTTGTCCAACAAAGTGGGTTGAACTTCTAAGGACATGAGATGTCCTTCAGGCACAATCTCCAATCTGAGTTCTTTGAATTGCTTACACAATTCATCTGGCAATTCTCCTTTGGTAAGGCCATTTACAAACGTCTTACGACTTAGAGCATCTGCTACTACATTTGCTTTACCGGGGTGGTATTGCAAACTTAAGTCGTAATCCTTGATAAGCTCTAACCATCTTCTTTGTCTCATATTGATTTCCTTCTGGGTGAAGATATACTTCAAACTCTTATGATCGGTGAATACTTCACAACGTTTTCCCAAAAGGTAATGTCTCCACGTTTTGAGTGCATGGACGACAGAGGCTAACTCCAAATCATGAGTGGGATAGTTTACTTCATGAGTTTTGAGTTGTCTCGAGGCATAGGCCACAACTTTACCGTCTTGCATAAGTATACTTGGAAATTCTTTTCCAAATCTGGCAGACATAGAACTGGTGCTGTCACAAGTCTCTTCTTTAGTTCTTGGAAACTGACTTCACAACCTTCAGACCATGCAAATTTCTTATCCTTCTTTAACAATTCAGTCATTGGTTTAGCAACCTTTGAGAAATTCTCAATGAACCTTCTGTAGTAACCTGCTAAGCCGAGGAAACTACGAACTTCTTTCACATTCTTGGGAGATTCCCATTCTGTCACAGCTGAAACTTTAGCAGGATCAACTGCCACACCATCCTTTGTCATAACATGACCAAGAAAACCAACTTCCTCTAACCAAAACTCACACTTGCTGAATTTAGCATAGAGTTTATGCTCTCTTAACTTTTCAAGTATCAAGCGTAAGTGTCTTTCATGTTCTTCCTTGCTCTTGGAGTAGACTAAGATGTCATCGATGAAAACGACAACAAACTTGTCAAGGAATTCCATAAACACCTTGTTCATCATATTCATGAAGTATGCTAGAGCGTTGGTTAAACCAAAAGGCATCACAGTGTACTCATACAATCCATACCTTGTGGTGAATGCTGTTTTTGGTATGTCTTGTTCTCTTATCTTGAGTTGAAAATATCCTGACCGAAGATCAATCTTTGAGAACACACAGGCTCCCTCTAGCTGATCGAATAAGTCATTGATTCCTGGCAAAGGATATTTGTTCTTGATGGTTACCTCATTGAGAGAACGGTAGTCAATGCATAGTCTTTGTGTCCTATCCTTCTTCTCCACGAACAATACTGGGGCTCCCCAAGATGAAGAACTTGGTTGAATAAACCCTTTCTGCAACTGTTCTCCTAGTTGCTTCTTGAGCTCTTTCAGTTCATCAACTGACATTTTGTACGGTCTTTTTGCTATTGGTCCTGAACCTGGTACCAAATCTATCAAAAACTCCACATCTCTATCTGGTGGCATTCCTGGCAACTCTTCCGGAAACACATCCGGATACTCACACACAATCGGCACACTGTCCATGCTAACCCCCTTAAGATAATTCAGCTTACTTCCTTTGGATTCAAAGTTTGACCTGAATTTTATTCTTTTTCCTTCTGGGGTTGTGAGTGCAACAGTACGATTAGCACAATCTAGTACTCCTTCATACTTAGCCATCCAATCCATTCCCAAAATTACGTCTAGTCCTTGGGAATCTAGGATTATCAGGCTCACTGGAAACTTATGCTTTCCAAACTCTATGACAAGATCCCGGCATCCAAGACTTACTATCATATCTCCACCCGGAGAACTAACTTTTATTGGACACCCAATGTTTTCAGATGCAAACCCATTTCTATCAACAAATGCTTTTGATATGAATGAATGAGATGCACCAGTGTCAAAGAGTACAAATGCTGGAATGGAATTGAGTCTGAACTTACCAGCAACGGCATCAGGCTCCTCATAGACCTCCTCCACATTGATGTGGTTAACCTGTCCTTTCTGGAAAGGATTGGTCTTGTTATGCCCATCAACTTTCTTCTCAGGGCACTCATTAGCATAATGCCCCAGCTTCTTGCATTTGAAGCACTCAACCTGACTGATGTCCTTTTTAGGAGGCTGGCTTCCACTTCCACTTCCACTGTGGTGGCTCTTATGTCCACTCTTGTGGTTCTTGTACTTATCATTGTCATGACTGCGATGATGCTTGTTGTCATGACGGTTGTGGTTGTGGTGCTTGTTGAATTTCCCATGCTTGTGGGATCCTGAGCTGCCACTGTCATCATAGTGAGATCGTTTGTGAGACGACCCCGAGCTGTGCTTGTCGGAGTGTTTCCTTTTTCTACTCTCGACTTGCTTTATTTTACTCTCCAAAATAGCAGCCTTGTCACACAGAGACTGGTAAGTTGGAACATATGCCACAGATAGCTGCAGATTTAGCTCATCATTCAAGCCCTCCAGAAACTTTTCCTTTCTTTTTGCATCTGTGTCAACCTCATCCGGTGCATAGCGCGCCAGATTGTTGAACTCTTCTATGTATTCAGCCATGCTGCGGTGGCGCTTCTTCAAGTTGTGAAACTCTTTCTTTTTCAGGCTCATCATTCCCGATGAGATATGAGCAGTGCGAAAGCCATCTTCAAAGATAGCCCAAGTCACCTCATCAATAGGAGTGGTGATTTGGAAGTTGTCCCACCATGTGGCGGCTGATCCTTCCAACAGATGTGCTGCGAACCTGACTTTTTCAGCATCCGTGCAGCCCACGGTCACTAATTCCTTGTTCACGGAACGTAGCCAATCATTGGCTACCATGGGATCAGTTGTCCCTGAAAACTTTGCTGGCCTCAATTGCAGAAATCTGGTGAGCATATCAAAACCCGGAGGGTTGTTGTTGTTGTTGTTGTTGTTATTGGGGTTGTTGTTGTTGTTGTTGTTGTTGTTGTTGTTATTCTGGTTTTGAATGAATGTCGTCATCATTTGCATAAGCTGTGTTTGCGCATTCATCATTTGTTGCATTTCCGGGGTGATGTTGTTGGGGTTGGGGTTTGCGCGACGGGGAGGCATCTGTGGTTTGTTCAAATAGATAAGAATGAGATACCCATAGATTTTTTATGCAGAATACATCACAAGAAAACACATAGCATGCAACTCAAGAATAAAAAGAATCAACAACCAGATAATAAGTTCATGAAATAAAACACACAAGTGGCAAGCCATCCACATGTCGGATGGTCCAATAACAAGTTCACAAATAACAAGTACGAATATGAAAGGTAAACGAGTAGTCAAGTCTACTCATCAGCATCAATCTCCTCCTCGACGAAGGTAAGTCCTGCGTTCTCCATCGCGGTCTTGTTCTCCTCAATCGTAGTGGTCAAGGAATCGACCTTGGCCTTGAGAGCCCTCTTCTGGGAGCGAAGCCTCTCAATAACCATCTGCTGCTGCTCTAGCTCGAAATCCTTGGACTTCAGTTCCTCGGGCATGTCCCGGATCTTCTTGTTCCTATCCTGGACGCGTTTCTCCTGACTCTTGAACTTTCGGTCCTGGGCCTCGAACTTTGTCTCCATTTCCTTGATCATCTCATCCTGCTGTGCAAAAAGCTTTTCCTTCTCGCGAAGCTGCACCTGAAGCTCGTCATTGCTGAGCATGACGTTCGTCATGTCCGTGTCCACGTGCCTGAGGAGAGACTCTAAGTCCTGGAGATAGAGACGTATCGGCTCTGCCGTGTCCCTCGAGTCGTCCTCAAAGTCGATGGACTCTCCATCAACATCACGTCTTCCGAAGACGTGGAAGTGAGTGCCCCTAACATGTCGGGAGTGACGGCCTAACAGACGTCCTATCAGGTCCTGCATGACTACCTCCATGCCTCTCTCCCTGTCGTCGTGCATCAGCTTGAAGACGATGGCCTCCGTAGTGGGCTCTGTCTGGCGTCCGGGCTGGTTCACCTTGAAGCCCCATAGGTCCTTCCTCTCGAACTTGGTGAGTGGGTACACCGTGATGGTGGGAAGAGGGAGATCGAGCAAAGTGGTAAGCTCAACGATACGGGGGCCAAAACGGGTAACCTGGAGCTCCTCGACAGTGCTGATGGTAATAGGCATCTAATTTATAAGATTGAAAAAGTTAGAACAACACAATTTAAGATAATCAAGACAAACATTCATACATATCCATGGAACACAAACATCACACAAGTCATGCATACATAAGTCCATTACATCAATCAAGATTCAAACTTATTTAAGGTATCATTTTTGGAAAATAAGGTGATAGATGGTGGTCCAACTAACGAAGTGTGCTCACAATCCTATCTCACTGGATCTGGTGGCTATCACAATGTTCCTAGAGGCAATCCACCTATCTTGTTCACATGATTCCATCACTAAGTCTATTATATCTCCCCTTAACTCTTGGTTGGTGGCTTCCAACTCTTGGGTAAGTTCCTTCTCTTTCTCTAAGTCTCTTTGGAGGTTGAGCATTCTGCACTTGACTCTAGCACTTAGTTCTTTGATAGTCTTCCAAGCTGCATCTCTGGCTGACTCAAAGAATGTAGTGTGCATTATAGTGTTGGTGTACATGCAGAATCCCCTTTCTTTGTGGTCGTCTTCCTTGTTTTTGTACAAGTGAAGTTGCACCCACCAATACTCCACTCCCTCATCCATTACTGGAAAGCCTTTGTAAATAGCTGCTCCATGTGCTTCCATTGCCACCATGAGGTCCTTGAGAATCTTGGGAAACTCAGTTTCACACTCCAAGGTCATGGTCATGAGTGGTCCTTTCTTCACGGCTTCGTTGATGGAGTTCATCTACAAATGGAGTTGAGAATGAAAAGATTAGAAAAGTTTTACGAGAAGAATAGACAAGTGTAGAAGTAGTTGAAACTTTTCCTTAGTGATTTTCCAATCTAGGGTCATAATCCTACAGGAAACACAGTGCTCTGATACCATCTGTTAGACCCCTCCTTTATAAAGGAAAAGATCCCTGTGATTGCAATGCTAGTCCCTGGATCAATGCTAGCATCCACAGTTTTAGATGAAGTACATAGATACAAAGGTCGTTTATTACATTCATTCCAGAGATAAAACATAGTCTTTTACAACTTAGGGCCATAAGCCTAATACAAGAATTTAAGGAATAAGTAAATAAACATAAGTCTTCATCTTCATGTGCCACAGGCAAGCATGTTGAGTGTAGACTCATGACTCCTACTCATCATCGGAGTAACCTGCAACATCACAAGTTACAGCCACAGAGGGTCAATACTTTGGAATAGTATTGGCAAGTGATACCTTAGTATGTATTTAGTGGACTATATTACTATATGCATTTGGCTAAGTGTAGCTTGGCTTGCTTTGCTTGAAAATAGGTTTTACCTATTAGTTGAAATCACTAAGTTTTCTTTATCAAAAACTTCCCAAGAAACCACCAATAGACATTGGGGTCCTTCACCCTTGTTCACCCAAAAGTTTTATTTATAAGTTGGAATGATGAGATTCTTGTAGCTTCCATGTCTTGACGCTCAAGTTGTCCATTGCCTTGGACTAGGCTAAGTACTTAGGTTTTTCCATCTGCAGAGGTTGTGCACTTTCCCCACCAGACTTGGTTTCCCAAGACAGGACCCTTCAGAAGCCTTTCCTTAGTCAAATGGACGCGCTCCAACCTATCATACCCACTACCACCAACTGTCCAAGTGACTAAGTTCTAGCAACCTATATGATCATGGCAGAGCCCATATTGCCAAGTGGTTGCACTGTAAGCTTTCTCAACACTTGGCCTCCAAATCCCTTTGTGCCTGGGTGGCATACCACAAGTGAGATACACAACCCAAGTCCATGGCCTTGTGTAACCACTCAACATAACCCAATCCTTCCATTCCACCCAGGAGGTTCATTTGACTTAGTTGTTTTATTAGGAAAGCATAAGTCTCATGACTTAGAATATTTTCATCATAGTAAGTATAGATTTTCACCAACCCTTGTTTGCTAAATAGCTAGGCTAAGCATGATAAGATAACTTAACTCAGGAAAAATTCTCTAGCACTTTTACAATTCTACACTACTTAGGATTTCCCAACTTAGCATTAGGCAAAAATAGCATGCAAGACTTTAGCAAAATATCTAATGCTAGTACAAAACATAGGATAGAAATATTCATGAAAATATCACTTGCCTTGGTAGTGGGGAGAGTAGCACTCTTCACAATCACAATCACTAGCAAAATCTACACAAAAATTATAGCATACAATTACACACAATTATATTCAATCAAAAATAAGATGAATGCATGCATGCAAGATTTTACCAAGTGGTGATTTTGAAAGTTCTACCCAGCATGCACATGTATACAGAAACTTAACCAGTCACAAGTTTGCCAACTAAACTTATTTGGCACTAATACAATTTATCAAAATAAATCTACACTAAAAATAGCCCTAAACATGTTTCTACAAATAAAGTCATTTTAACTGTTACTATATGTTAAACACATTGGATATTCAGAAAGGTCTTGTTTCACTGAATCCAACGGTATAAAGTTTGCAAAATTCCAACGTGGCAATCAAAAGTTATTAGCATTTGAAATTTGGATCAAATTCTGATTTAAAATCTGTTTTTAGTTTTAACACCTGCCACGCGTCGTGCTGTGATTTGCGCGTACCGGTTCGCACCGGATCGAGCTCTGCAACCGCAGGATCTAAATAGATCATACGCTCCAAATCATGTACCTCTTTGCTGATTAATGAATCTATCCTAACGCTCGGATCAAGATCCAACGGCGCGCGAGCAAGCTACCATGTCCTGGCGGCGCGCGGCGTCGGCGAGCGGCGGAGCGCTCGGTCTACGGCGGCGTTAGCATTCCAGGTCGTCTGCGAGAGGGAGAAGGGTCATACCAGACTCACAAGGGTGTGCAGAAACTCGACGTGGTACTAGTTTGCGAAGGGGCGTGCTGTCACGACGAGGATTGCTCGTCGGAGTTACGAACGGCGTCGGGTGGTTGTTGTCGGAGTAGTTGCCGAGGTTCCGCGTCGCCCTAACACAAGCCAGGGGGTTTAGAAGATGTGCAAGAACGTAGCGAACAATCTCGTGTGATTCAGAAGTGAAGGGGCACACGGGACTTATGGATTTTGGTCGCCGGAGTCGAGGTGGTCGTCAGATGCTTGCAGCGTCGAGCGGGAACGACGACCTGGGGCAATACAGGATGAACTGGTGGGGTCAGGATGTGCGCAAGGAGATTGTGAAGTGGCTCGAACGAATCAGAGAGGAAAGGGCGCACGGATCTCACCGGAATCGTTCGCCGGAGCAAGATCTGTCTACGGCGGTTCTGTGTGAGTCGTGGGCAGCCTGGTGGCGTGGAAGCAGAATTGACTGGGGGAAAATAGTCGCTAGGAGGTGGGGGTCTTATAGCTGGGGCCTCGACAAGAAACGTCCGCGGATTAATGCCCAATTATGCCGCGCCATTACCGGCCATGACTGCGGCTGCGACGTGGTCGCGGGCGAGGTTTGGGGAAGACGAGGACAGCGTGGGCAGGGCCCGCTCGTCAGTGATGTGCGTGAAGTGAGGGTGGGGTCTGGTCGTCAGTGACCGTCTGGGTGCGCTGGCGCGTGCGAGTGGAAAAGAAAAACCCCCGGGTGGGCTTGTTGGGCTCGAATCGATGCTGGGCTTAAAACCTGGCGCGTGGCCCTTTTCCTTTGTTTAATTCTTTTTCTTTTCTATTTTGATTTTCTGGGTAGATTTTCAAATGAAATCAAGTTCAATTTGAATTCAAAATTTCCTAGGATTTTTGTAGTGAGCAGTAGTCTCAAAAATGGTCATATAACCATGGGGTAGCTTTGTAAAGAATTGGTCAAGCTTTGGAGATCAAAATATCAGAGGCTATGCACTTGGTTTTAAAATTTGAAAGATGATTTTTGGAACCCATTTCCATTTGAAAACTTGGTTTTAAATCTGCACTTAAATCTTATGCTCATAGAAGGCAACCATCCTGGTTCACAACAATCAAACTTACAAGTGGTGTTGGCCACTTAAAATAAGTCTGTCCACGTAAAATCATGACACCATAAGTTTCTGTTTTCTGAAATGTTTTGAGAAAACCCCAAATGATGATGGATGCAAAGATGATATGAATGAGCTTTGAAATATGAATTTTAGGGATGTTACATCTGTCCATGTCCCACCTGAGGGCATAGTGGTGACACGTACCACGATGGTGGAATCCACCGGCGGCGACCATATTCCAGCGGGGCTGGAACTGCTAGAAAAGGAGGCTGATTCCCACAAGGGGGAATGGCACGGCTTGGACATCACCGAGAACAAACTCAAAGGCATGCTCTCCGAGGGGTACCTCCCTGCGATGGAGGGTCTGATCTGGTGGGGCAGCACTGGCGGGCGAGGTCGTCCCTTCTCCTCTAGCCGGAGAAAAGGTATACCTTAAAGCCCAACTAGTGTGCGGCGTCTCCTTCCCAATCTCTGACTTCTTCATAGAAGTCCTTAACCACTACCGGGTTCAACCTCAGAACCTATCCCCAAATAGTATCCTCGCGCTTAGAAATTACGCGGCGCTCTGTGAGGGTTACCTAGGGATCAGGCCTAGATTAGATTTGTTTATCTATTTCTTCACCGTCAAGAGGGAATCCGGAGTGAGCAAGGAGGAGCTTAGGAATTGCGAAACCATTAGCTTCAAGATACGGCTTGGCCGGCGGTTCCCTGACATTGTAGGCCATGAGTCCTGCAAGAACTGGCAGAGGACGTACTTATATGGCCCAGACATCCTTCTGGCTGGCCAAGAAAAAACGTACCCGGACTTTGTCGATGGAGCTACCGCTGAAGCCCCGACATGGAGATCCCAAGCCCTCCTCCCCTTCGATGACGAAGCCTCTCGCAACGTAAGGCGGATATATTGGCTCATAGAGACGGTTCTGACCGGGTTGGACCTAGCCATGTGCTAGTTCATCAGGCGGATCCAGCCTCTACAACACCGCGTGAAGCTTATGCACGAATATTCCAGGGATAGGAAGGATAGCCTCCGTATCTCCGAGGACAACTTTTCAAGTGACTCCATCAAGGTTCGCCTCAAACACATAGTCAAGGTGAAGGACAGGAAGAGTGGCTTCACCATCACCTATGACATGTTCGAGGGCGGCACATGCCCAGAGGTACTTATTTATTTTTCCGTGTATGACATATGATCTACTTCTTTCGTCTTCCCTTAACCTTTGCGTCTTAAACTTTGGGATTCACTTAATAGCTGAAGAATTTAGACGAAGGTAGCATGGCGTCCCAAGTCTACGATTCCAAGATGAAGGAAGTCGCCGTCGTGTCCGAGAACGATGTCCCGCTAGAGCGAAAGCGGAAGAGCTCCACCTCTGACACTGCCAATGGGGGGAAGAAAAATAAGACGGAGGGTGGAGCCTCCAAGAGATCCACCGCCTCCCTGGAGGTGGAGAAAAGAAGAATTACTGATATCCCGTTAACCAAGGCATCAACCATTGTGTAAGCTTCTTGACATCCGACATTGTCTCTTGCTTGTCTTATTCCTGTACTTATACCTTTTGCACGTTTCAGGAAGAAGGCCAGTATGAGTTTGAAGAAGACCTCCAAAACATCAGGGGCTTCTAAAGACATCAAAGAAATGTTTACCCAAGAATCTCCCGCCATCGCCCCTCTGACTCTGAGTGTCCAGCCTGCTGCCGCTCCGACAAGTTTTCTAGCAAAGTTAACGTTTGAACCTTCCGCCATGGAAGTGGACCCAACTTCTTCTCAGGAGTTCCCAGACGTTGCTGCGGATCCCTAGATTTTCGGCGAGTAGGCGACGCAGGAGAGTACATCTTCTAAAGTGGCTGAAGCTCCATCTAAGGATGCCACTGGTAGCAGTAAGGTGATGGTGGAAGGCGGAACTTCTGCTGTAGGCAGAGCCGTTGCACCCAAGACGCCAACAGAGCTCCCAAAGATCGTCTACCAGATGCTTAAACCGGGTAGCTCAGCTCTGGCTCCTGGTGCAGCGCCGACTTCTACCACATGTAGTCTTGAGGAGCTACTCAAGCAGGCGGAGATCCTGCACGTAAACAGTCTTGCTTTTAGCAAGATATTATCTGAGAGCACCAGCAACCTCAAGATCATTGCACTTGTAAGTTTTATATGCCTTTTGTATTTCATATGTGATGGCGATGCGTCAACATGGAGCGCTTCGTCGGGAAACCCCAAGAGCAAGGTATGGTGCAGCACAGCAGCAAGTCTTCCCTCAGTAAGAAACTGAGGTTATCGAACCATTAGGAGGAAAGAAACATCTCAAAGGTGTTGCAAGCAACGTGGAAACCTACACAACATAAACTCAAGACTTTGCCCCAACTAACAGTGAGGTTGTCAATCTCACCGGTTGCTGTAACAAAGGATTAAATGTATGGTGTGGAAGGTGATGATGGTTTGCAGCAAGTAAACAGTAACAGTGGAAGATGTATCAATGGTAAAGATTGGACCGGGGTCCATAGTTCACTAGAGGTGTTCCCCTTAGATAAACAAACATGGCATGCTGGGTAAAAAAATTACAGCAGGGCAATTGATAGGACTGAGCAAGGCATAACAATGCAATACTAAACATAAAGATCCTATGAGATTCGATTGGGCAATACAACAAGATACATAGACCGCCATCCAACGGCATATATGACTAGAAGTCCACCTTTGGGTTATCATCTGAACCCCCTCCAGTATTAAGTTGCAAGCAACAAATAACTGCTTTAAGCAAAGTGTGTAAGGTAAACAATCCACTTGTTCCATGAACAAGAGACCGTTGTTTTCTCCCTAGTGGCAATAGCACATCTACAACCTTAGAGATTTCTATCACTTCCCTTGATTAAATAGAGGCATGGACCCACTATCGACCATAAATACCCCCTCTTGGAGTCACTATCAACTACTTGGCCAAGATAGCTACTAACAACGGAGAGCATGCAAGATCACAAACAACACAGACATGATAGAATCAATAAGACAAAACCATTAATCAATCTGGCATAGTAATCTCAATAGCCATCGGATCCCCGCAAACACAACATGCATGATTACAAATAGATGAGACCTTGATCATGAACGGAGCTCACAAGATCTAGAAATGAAAGCTCAAAGGAGGAGATACAACCATCTAGCTACTACATGGACCCATAGTCCAAGGTGGAACTACTCATGCTTCATACCGGAGGCTAGCATGATGAAGAAGAAGGTCTCTGGGATGATCTCCCCTCCGGTAGGGTGCCGGGAAGAGCTTCAGATCTCCCCGATCTAGGGACGATGGTGGCGGCAGCTATAGACGGTTTCATGGGATATTAATCGGGTGCTTAGGGTTTAGGCATCGGGGGCTTCTTATAGGAGAAGAGGCGAGGAAGGAGGGCGGCCAGGGGTCCCACACCCTGCCTAGGCGCGACCCAGGGTGGGCTCGTGCCTGGGACGGGTGTGGCCGCCCTGTGGCGCCCCTTCATCTGTCCTCTCGACTCCGTGTTCTCCTCGGTGAAATATTTACTTTGGCTTTTGTTCAGTCCAATTCCGAGAATATTTCCTTACTAGCTTTTCTGGAACCAAAAACAGCAGAAAACAGGCAACTGGCACTGTGGCAACTTGTTAATAGGTTAGTACCAGAAACATATAAAAAACACCTCAAAGTGTGGACAAAGCAAAGAAAAGTAGAGACTAAACAACCATGGAACATCAAAAATTATAGATACGGCACACGCAGGGCCTCGGTTTGCTGCGTGTACTGTTTCCGACGTATCAATATGTAGTATGCCACTATAGCCCCTGAGGATTTAGACGGAAAACCATAGGTGTTTGGGTCTGAATGCTCTAAGAGTGATTAAGCTAGAAACTTTGCACTGTAGCCCTCAAGTTTGTAGTTTGAATGAAATATTCCGACTAGATACTTTTAGAGTAGCATATGTAGTGTTTGTAATTTTCAATACTGTAGCCCCCAAGCCTCTAGTTGAAACAGAATTAGTTCCAACTAGATGCTTAAAGATAGACTAAGCATATTGCTGAATTAAAAAACGCGTACTGTAGCCCCCAAGCCTCTAGGCAGATACTTATCTGGCTAGATGCTCCAAGTAGACTAAGTAGCATTACCTTTTCTTGCAGAATGAGAATGCCCGGAGGAATGTCGCCAACAACAAATTCCATAAGATGCGTGCAGATCTTGAAGTTGAAAAGGGTAAAACTGCCTTCTTGAAGGATCAAATCACCAAGAGCAAGAGTCTTTTTTTCTTTTCAATTTCGCACTCGATCTTGGTCTTGCGCCATTAATGTCTGACTACTCATTGTGATTTGTCATTTTTACGGCTTGTAGAAGCCATTGCCAAGGCCAAGGATATTGTCGAGCAATCCAAGCACATACAAGAGCTGGATAGTGAAAACAAAATCCTGAAGCAGGAGAGAGCTGACACACTGAAGATATGGCTGTCGTGCAAGAATACGCTAACATGGAGATCAACCGTCTGAAGGAGGAAATTGCAATCCTCAAGGAACAGAAAAAAGCTTCCGCCAAGCAGAATACTCATAACCTTGAGGCTTACAAGGTCCTCTGACAAGAACGGGACTCCATGGCGGAGACTCTCAAGCAAGCTGAGGATAGAATCTTTGGTAAGCAATCTCTGTCTTATACTTCTGTAAACCAGGTACTCTGAACTTATGTTGTATTGAACTCATGTACTCAATCATTTGGCCGGAAATGCAGCTCCTATTGGTTTAACCAATAATCCTCCTCCGCCAAAGGAATGCATGGTTCTTGCCGGCAACTTCATCACCACCGCCATCACGCAGGCAAAGTAAATCGCCAAGCCCTTAGTTATCAATATCAAAGCAGTGGACTCCATCATGAAGTACTCGGAGATCCTGCGCCAAGCCCCCGAGCGTATCATAAGCTGGAAAGCTTCATGTACTCGGGTTGGTGCATGGATGGCGTTGTCTATAGTCAAGGCTCATTATGATAATGCCGACATCGACACGGTGACCTCTGGCTTGCCCAACATAGACAATGATGACCAGGAAATCGATCACGCAACTATTGGTCATCGCTCGCTGGCTATGACACCAGGGTCGCCAACTTGGTGGATGCAAACACCTTTGTGACCCTTGAGGTAATTGACGCTAACCAGTCTAGATCCTCCGAGTCCCTCAAGACTACCGACTTCACTGATGGGCCAGATGGCTCTCCTGCGGCCGATGATGGAACCTCGAAGTCTCCTGCACCAGAGGAATGAAAACACTATGTATATTTGTTTCCTCTGGATGTTTTGTATGTATGTGGAAAACAATGGGTTAACCTTAAGGCGGAAAACAATAGCTATATGTTTCTTGCTACTTAAGTACTAATTCCAGCATGTATATATTTTTAAGCAAGTGTTGGCTTATCCATTACTCTAGTTTCTATGCTTGACTGTTCGTGAGTCGGAAGACCCTTAGTCATAACTATGCGCTCAGGCGATGATTCCCAATGGCACCGTCAAAAACCTAAGCACAAAATCACCGACTTCGAGTGCCGAAAGTCACTACTCCAGAATCCACATAAAAACAACAAAGAACGTGTAGACTAGAAAACTTAAGCTAACGCCCGTAGGCGGAATTTTCACAAGTGCAAATGCAAAGCTTGCACATAAAGGTTTTATACGATCCAAAAATGAACACTAAAGGAGGTAAAAGACTCAAGCACATGAGTGAAAAAAAGAGCTTTATTTCATTGATCATATAAGAGGTACACACTAGATAGTAAAAAAATATGCTAAGTGTAAAAAGGGCGTAGCTGTGCTATGTTCCATGGCTGATCAAGCTCCGGGTAGTCATCATCCGGGTCACGTCGCTTACGCTTATGATCCTCGTTTGGTCTGTCATCTAGTTCACGATTGTCAACGAGGTAGTAAGATCCACTGAGTAGCGCCTTGCTTATGATGAACGATCCTTCCCATGGTGGGGATAATTTGTGCGACTTCTTCTACTTAAGTCGGAGCACCATATCCCCCTCTTTAAACGAGCGATGCCGAACGCGGCGACTATGGTAGCTGCATAACTTCTGCTGGTAGATGGCGGATCGTTGGCATGCCAATACGCACTCTTCCTCGAGAAGGTCTACATCTAGGAGCCCGGATTCTTCAGCGTTATCCTCGTCGTAGGCGGCAAATCTTGGTGAATTGTGAAGGATGTCGGAAGGCATGATGGCTTCTGCTCCATATACCATGAAATAAGGGGTGTATACAGTGGATCTATTGGGAGTAGTTTGTAAACTCCACAAAACAGATGTCAATTTCTCCGCCCAGGCTCCAGCTGCTCTATGTAGCGGTGCCTCTAGACGTGGCTTGATTCCCTGCAGAATTAATCCATTGGCTCGCTCAACTTGTCCATTGGACTGTGGATGTGCCACAGAAGCCAAATCAATTCGAATGCCCTTATCCCAACAATAAGCCTCAACTTCTCTGAGTGACAAGTTGCTACCATTGTCGGTGATAATGCTATGTGGGAGACCAAATCTCACCACTAGATCCCGAACAAACCTAAGGGAAGTTGCCCCATAAAGATTTCTAATGGGTATCCATTTTGTGAATTTATAAACTGCTACTATCAGATGCGTAAACCCACAACGTGCCGTCTGTAATGGACCAACCATGTCTATCCCCCAGACTACAAACGGCCAAGTTATTGGGATTATTCGCAATTCCTGAGCTGGTACATGTGGTTGTCGGGCATAGTATTGGCATATCATGCATGTCTCAGCCATCTTGTCAACGTTCGCCTTCGTGTTCAGCCAGTAGAATCCTTGCCGGAAGGCTTTGGAGACCAACAATCGAGGAGCGGCGTGATACCCGCAATCTCCGAGATGAATCTCACGAAGGATTTCAATACCTTCTTGCTGGGAGATACACTTCAGGTATACACCAGTGGTGCTTCTTTTATAGAGTTGTCCATTGATTATGGTATAACCCTTCGCTCCACGTACTATTTTCCGACTTTCGACCTCGTCGATGGGCAAAGTTCCATGTACGAGATATTCCATGGACGGTTTTTTCCAAGCCGGAGGGACCTTTGTTACTGTATGAACAAAAGAGTCAACTCTATCCGGGTTCTCGCGGTCCTCTCCCTTCACGGATGGGGTCCGTAGATGCTCCAGAAAAACACCAGTTTGAATTTGTTTGCGCCCTGATCCAAGCTTTGACAGTAGATCAGCCGCCTCATTTTCCTCCCTTTTGACATACTTGACTTCGTATCCCTCGAAGCACTTGGCTATCTGGTCTACTCTGTCTCGATATGCCGCCATCATAGGGTTCTGTGCGTTCTAGGTGCTAGCCACCTGCTAGGCAACCAAGTCGGAATATCCATCGCAAACTATGCGGTTGATGCTAATATCCTTGGCTACGCGAAGTCCGTGAATGACTGCTTCATATTCTGCCATGTTATTTGTAGCCTCAAAGTGGATCTGCAGAACGTAGTGCATTTTTCCCATGTTGGTGACTATAGCAGTACACCAGCCCCCGAGCCGTTGAGTATCTTTGATCCGTCAAAGTGCATCACCTAGTATTCTGGCTCTCGTACAGGGGTAGCATCTGGCATGTCCGTCCAATCTGCATTGAAATCCGCCAAGGCATGTGATTTGATAGTGTCGCGTCTCTTGTAGGTGATCTCGAAGGCGGCAATTTCAATGCCCTACTTCATGACCCTTCCCGTGGCGTCACTATTATTGATGATGTCGGACAGTGGAGCCTTGCTCACATCTGTGATAGGGTGCTCCTAGAAATAGTGCCTTAGCTTCCGAGAAGCAAGGAAAACTCCATAAGCTAGCTTCTGGCAGTGCGGGTAACGCTGCTTGGACTCCTTCAAGACCTCTCTTACATAGTAAACTGGTTGTTGCACTCCGTACTCATGCGTTGGTTCTTTCCGCTCCACCACGACGACGATCCTGATTACCCAGTTGGTGCCCGCCATGTAAATCAACATAGGCTCCATAGGATCGGGTGCTGCGAGTACAGGTGCCGAGGAGAGTATCCCCTTTAGCTCCTTAAGCGTAGCATCTGCTTCGTCCGTCCATACAAATTTGTCCGCCTTCTTCAGCAACTTGTACAACAGCAGAGCCTTCTCTCCAAGTTGGCCGACAAACCGGCTTACCGCTGCAACACATCCTGTGAGCCATTGGATGTCCTTCAGGCATGTCAGATGGTTTATGTTTAGGATTGCTTTGATCTTCTCCGGGTTGACCTCGATTCTGCGTTGGGAAATGATGAAGCCCAACAATTTGCCGGCTCGAACCCCAAAGACACACTTCTTTGGCTTAATCATCATCTTGTATTTCCGGAGATCATCAAAGGTTTCCCTTAAGTCGGAGATTAAGTCATTTGATTTTTTAGACATCACCGCGATATCGTCCACATAGGCGTGAACATTCGGACCAATTTGGTCGTGTAGGCAACATTGCATAGTCCGCTGGTATGTAGCACCTGTGTTTTTCAGCCCAAAGGGCATCGTGACATAGCAAAACATGCCATAAGGTGTGGTGAACGAAGTGGCCAATTGGTCTGACTTCCTCATCTTTATTGGTGGTATCCCGAGTATGCATCTAGAAAACACAGAAGTTCTGAGCCATCCGTCGAGTCAATAACTTTGTCAATGCGAGGCAAAGCAAACAGATCCTTCAAACATGCTTTGTTCAAGCCGGTGTAATCAACGCACATTCTTAATTCTTTGGTTCCCTTTTGGGGGACAAGTATAGGATTGGCCACCCATCGGGTGTGAAGGACTTCTCGGATAAAACTAGCCTTAAGTAACCTAGCTATCTCTTTGCCTATGGCGCGTCTCTTCTCGTCTCTGAAGCGTCACAGAGGTTATTTCACTGGTTTGCATTTTGGATCAATATTCAAGCTGTGCTTAGCAAGTTCCCTAAGTACACCTTTCATGTTGGCAGGTTGCCAGGCAAAGATGTCCCTATTCTCACGAAGGAACTCGATGAGCGCGCTTTCCTATTTAGAGTCCAGGTTCATCCCACTGGTGGTGACTTTGGAGGCATCGCCTACCACAAGTTCCATCGGATTGGTTTCGATGGCGGCCTTAAAGGAGGGATCAGAGTCAGAAATCTGCTTCTTTGATGCCGGCATCTCCAAAGCATCGACCTTTCTCTGGATCTCCTTTCATTCTTTGTTATAGAGGATAGCTTCTGCAAAGGCTGCTTCTCCAATCTCGCAGTCCCTTGCCTTTGAAAAGCTTCCGGATACGGTGATGCCACTATTTGGTCCGGGTATCTTGATCTTGTTGAAGCATGTCTTGGCCATGAAGGCATGGAAGATGTCGCGTCCGAATATGACGTGGTACACGCTCTTGAAGGGGACCACTTCAAAGGTCATGCGTTCTTGGTGGTAATTGTTAACATCACCAAAAGCGACCGGAAGCGTTATGCACCCAAGGGACCGAGCCTCCCGGCAAAGAACTACGCCGTGGAACACGGTGCTGGTCCGCCTTAGGTTGGTCTCCATTAAGTTCATTTTGTCTAGTGTATCTAGGTACAAGATATTGATGCTGCTTCCGCTGTCCACCATGCATTTGGTGAACTCGTTGACGTCAATCAAAGGGTTGATGACCATGGCATATTGGTTCTCCGTTGGAACGAGGTCTGGGTGATCCTTCCTGTCCCAAGTGATTGGAACTTCCGACCAGCGCAGGTATTATGGAACTGGGGTAGGGTGGCCACTAGTATCCTCAGCGAGGTTTTTATGTGCCCGGACAGTTGGGTGCCAAGGAAAGTGTGGTAGATGGGGGCCTTCTTCTCGAAGGGTTCTTTCCTTTGCCATCGCCCTTGTCGGCGTGCTTGGGGTCAACATCCTCGTCCATGTCACTTGAATCCTTGGACTCCTCTTCCTTCTTCTTCCCTTTGCCCTTGCCTCGTGGTCGGTTCTTCTGGCTTCATTTGTAGCCAGTCTCTGGGTCTTCCTTGAGGTTGTTGACGAACTTGCAATGGCGATTGGTGTGAGTGGCTTTGCCGTTGGTGTCGAGGTGTACAAGGCATGGCATGTCACAGTACTCCTTGTATGTTTGGGGAACACGGGGCTCTGCCGAGGTAGTTTCACTACCTCGTTGTTGTCCATGACCAGCCCCCCGTCCTCGGCCACGCTGTGCGCCATCACCTCTTCCTGCAAACGTCATCGCGACCATGTTGGAGGCTAGCTTTTCTTCTGGCGGACTCTTCCTCTTGGTGCTATTATTCCTCTTGCCTTGGGTTGGGATGGAAATTGCCGGCAAGGAGCCGCGAGCATCGTCGTTGGTAGCGTGAACTCACTAGCCAGCGAGATCATCTGATTGAGATCTAGCATGTGATTGTCCTGTAGGCGCTTCAACTTATGTCGGAGAAATGTACCCTTTTCCAAGCCATCAATGTAGGTGGCCATAGCGGTCTGATCGTGCACTCCTACGCAGGAATTTTTCATATCCAGCCAGCAGGAGAGGTAGGCTCGATATGTCTCGTCTTTCTCTTGCACGCACCGCTATAGATCGCCAACAGTGCAAGTTCGTTTGCACGTACCCTCAAAGTTTTTGGTGAATGCTTCTTGCATGTCCAACCAGTTGCATATGGACTTTTCTGGCAAGTCATCAATCCATTGGCAGGTCGTGCCCCTTAACATCAGTGGGATGTACTTGACGGCAATGTTGGGGTTTCCCCCGGCAATGTCCATTGTGTTTCCATAATCCTGCAACCACGTAGTTGGTTTGGCGGTGCCTTCATAGAGCTTGATCATCTTGTCTATCCGGAAACCCTTGGGGTAAGTTGTGGTCCGTATTATAGGTCCAAAGCAACGTGGTCCTAGGTACTGTCCTTCACGGGCCTCATGAATCTTGTCCAGGCATGAACATGCATCGTATGGCTCCGGGATTGTTTTTTTCTTCTTGCCATCAGGGGATGGGCTGCGTGAACGGCGTGGGCCTCCTCTGCCATGGTGGCTGCTAGGTGTGATGGAGGCGGAGGTGGTGGTGGGTTATCCTTCTTGCTGTTATCCTCCTGCGACGCCTCGCGTCTGTCGCGGTTACTTGTCAGACGCGAAGGGTCGTGGCGCGACATGCTGTTGTGTCCTTGGTTGCGAGTGCATTCTCCGCCATGACGAGGTTGCTCCATGTTGTCGCGAATGACAATGTCGCCCTAAGGGTGTCTTGGTAGAGGCATGTTTGTACGGTGGTGAGCCTTCTGGTCTTCGTGATGTCGGGGAGATCGGCGCGGTGGAGATAGGCGACGAGGATGAGCCTTGCCTCCATGGTTGGAGGATATGGGTATAGCGTCCTTCCTGTTGCACGCGTCCCTCCGTCTTCATTCTGATGAACGCGTCTGGGACCCGACATCGTGAGGAGATCTCTCCCTTGGCGGCTTAGGATTGCTAGACTGGCAATATGCTGGGCCAGACTCAAGCCTCTGAGAGGTGGCATTTTCTTGATATTTGACAGCCTTTGCTACAATGTCATAGACCTGTTCCACAGCCACAAGTGATCTATCCTGCTCCGGTAGGGTCTTGGCGACGGCAAAGTTGAGGATAGGAGTGGCCATGACCTGTCTGCCCTTGTTGTCAATGTATGGCTTGGCTTGTGGCGGCTTTGGGGGAGCCCATCCTAGGTTGAGTCGTACACAAGGATCGTTGATAACGCGAGCCGGAGCTTTTCTATCCTTCTGCTGCTTGAGCAAAGTCTTGTACTCGGCCTCCGTGGCTCTAGCTTTCTCGATTGATTTTTGCGCCTTAGCCAGATCTCGATCTAACTTTGTGCCCTACTCCGTGATGGCATGCGCCTCCTCCAGTAGTTGCTGCCGCTTCTCGTCAAGCTGGACTACATTCCGTATATGGTCCACCGTCATGGGCTCGATGAGCAAATTGTCGTACATCACTCTATCAGCTGGAGTAACTTGGGTGGCCATAGACGTAGATGCTGGAGGCGGAGGATTTGCAGTGTTGGGGTTACTCGGACCGATGCTGAGTTCCTGCAACTCCTGCACTGGGTTAGGCGGAGGGGGCATGGCCTTTGCACGATCAATGTCGGCAGCATCAGCCGGTCCCTTCCACTTATCTAGAGGATTAGGCGGAGCTTGTCCGGGTTGGTCTTCTTCCATCACGCTCCCAATGGCGACGAACACCTCTCGGGATGTGATGGCCTTGTCGTCCTGATCCTTGCGCTTGATATCCTCCTCCATCTCCTGCATCGCAGAGTCGAGTTCCTCCGGGTTGATATCCATATCCTCCGAGTCCACGCTGATGTCGGCGTAGAGCGTGTCAAAAACAGAGTCGGAGGGTGCGGGGAATTCCTCGATGACGGAAGAAGATGCTGAGGCTGTAGGGACGTTCACTGGAGGAGGTGGCGGCGGTGGCCCGGGTATGGCAGCGATCTTAGCCTGATCAGCTGCTTTAGTGGTCGCGTAGTTGTTGACGTGCTAATCATGCTCTCAAAGGTGAGGAGACCCACGACTTGTTGCCATCTTAGCGTATGCCGGAGAAGTGTACCGCGATCCAGTCCTTCCACAAAGTGATAAATAGCATCATCACTAGGGTAGTTCTCTAGATAGTCCCGTATACGAAGCCATCTGGCGAGGTAATCACGGGGGGTTTGACCCTCTCTCCGGATGCATCGCGCCAGATCGAAGATAGTTACCACACCGGCGAGTTGTGATCTCTGCTTTCCAGACGCACAGGCAAAGCCGGCGGATTTGTAGCGATCTTCCACCATTATATCCTGCACAGGGGCGGTTTGGGTGGGCCTTGAATTTTTCTGATCTAATCCGGCAAACTCCAAAGAGAGATCCGACTTTGATCCTTCCGCGAACGTATCCTGCCCATAGGTGGTCCGTGCGGGCCTTGATGATCCTCCGACTTCCAGGGAGCTAGTGCCCGAGTCGGTTTCGCTGATGAAGAGGTGGATGTCCCCGATTGGGACGATCGAGTAGCGGGTGGGGTTCGTCTTTGCCGGGATCCACAACTCGTCGGGAGGGACGATCAGAACGTTGCCGGAAAAGAGAACACGGCCGATGGATATAGTTTTACCGATTCCTGCGAAGATCTTTGACCTCGCCCATTATAGAGCCTGAAGAGCCTCTTGCCCCACGGTGGGCGCCAACTATCATGGCATTGCCGACGAGTACGCCATGGAGGGATCCTCACAGTGTGTGTTTAGAGACGTGGGTTAAGGCGGAAGGTTGGTGGGTACGAGGTAACACAGCTTACCCAGGTTCAGATCCCACGACGGTGGCGGAATCCTACTCCTGCTATAAATTACTATAATGGCAATACACCAAGTTACAGGGATCGGTTCACTGTGCATGATATGAGTTGTTCTGTCCTAAAGGCTCCTCTAGGTCAGGATTATATAGTCGCCAGTTCCTAGGTTTACAGGGAAAGTCCTAGCCGGACAGGTTACAGAGTCCTACAAAGTATACAACTAGTCTAACGTGTCTTGCACTCCGAGGCTCCGGTACGTTGGTGAATCCACATAGCCTTCCTTTATCCGGCATGGGCCTCCCTTCTGGATCCATCTAACTGGGCTGCCCAGCAGGCCATAGGCCTTGATACCGACTATGGGCCACCCGGGTTATCCGGATTAGAGACATGCAATGGTGATACCATTTAGCATATCCCCAACATTGTACCTGTCTATGAATATGGATAGCTTCGACATCTACATAATGAGATGCGTGCAATTGTGAGTATTTAACAATCTATGTGTCAGTAAATATCTATGCATGCATGGTTCTAGCTACTAGCTACCTACATAGTTTTAAATTTGTTCACATATAGATGTAGGTTATTATTTGTGAGAGCCAGGACCTATAAGCATAAAATATTGTTCATCGACCCTGTCAATTCTTTGCAAACATCCATCGACAGTAATGAAAGGAATGTCGAGGATTACATCATCAACGTGTTGGAGAATAGCAAATATCAGAAACTAATTCTATGTCCTTTTCATAAAGCGTAAGCTAGCTTACTTACTACCGCATCCTCATTTACAAATTTGAGTGGTTTCACCCAACTAATAATTGGTTCAACTTTTAGTTTTCACTGGATTCTTATCGCTATCTCACTTCCGGATGGCCATGTCCATTCTCTCGATTTTTATCATAATAAAAAGGAAGAAGATTATGAGGATGTACGAAAGCTTCTTAATGGGTGATTTAATACTTTCATCTACACAATAAAATTGATATACATCCTGGTTTCGTAATTATATACTTTTTTTCTTCCTGCTTTTAGATTGTTTAAAGTAGTTTATTCGAAAGAAGGATATGCAAGGAAGAACTACAAAGAGATAACCCATCACATGGATCAATAGGTTAGTTTCTACCAGCACTTGTACACATATATATGCATGCATGTTAAATATATTGTCTGTCTAATATGGTCATTTCTACATATGCTATGTTTTAGTGCCACCAGCACCCTCCATTGACGCATCTTTGAGGCTACTATGTTTCCAACATATGAGCATCATGATGGCCAACCTGGTTGTTCCTAGACCATAACAACTGGTATGCAAACATTATCCTTTTATTTTATTGAAATATTCTTCTTATTTTTACCGGTTTTATTCATGATTTAATTTACATAGTGTTCGCAAATTGAAGAGACGATACTGACGATGCCCAAGCTAAAAATGATCAGCGCGGAGCTTGCTAAATTTCTTGCTCAACAAGTGCTAAAAGACGACAGAGAGTTCCACGGTGAACCATTTTGAGAGCAAGTATGCCAAACATTGTTATACTATAGTCGATTAATGCCAGGGTTCTTGATAATACTTGACATGCTGCTAGCTATGTCAATGCTAGTGTAGTGTACATTGATTTGTGGTATGTAGTGTAGTGTACATTGATTTGTGGTATGTAGTGTAGTGTACATTGATTTGTGTGACATATTCCAAAATTTGTGGTACCTATGTTATGATCGTTCTTGAGACTTCTCTTGACAATAAATATAATATTTGTATTCCAGTTGCATTTCGAATTATTCCGGACCATCCGGATATTATGGCCGCTGGTAAAAAGTAGCCAAAAGCTGCCTAATACATGTGTGAATCACTAGAGGCGGTTTCTTAAAAACATCGTCTCGGTGCAAAGTGAACCTAGAGACTATCAGGAAAAAAAGGCTGACACTTCCCCTCGGAAACTCTAAGATACGGCTATAGGTTAACTCCGTCTCATATTGTAGAGGTGGCTTCTATAAGAACCAGTCTCAAAGAGGAAATTTATTACAGATAGATGAAACAAGAAGACGTCTCAGGTTTGAAACTTATGGAGGCGGCTCATAATAACAGCTGACTCAAGTCTCCTAGCGATTGGATACGGTCCATACTAGGGACCGTCTGAGGTTGTGGAGTTCTTGCAAGCGGCCCTGAAGAATGGTTGTCTCCGGCTGGTAGATCTTAGAGGAGTTTCCCTTTTTGCATCGTGTGAGGACGCGTATCTTAGAGCCGCAAAGAAAACCCGGCTCAGGTGGTGTGCTGTTAGAAGCTATGCGCTTGAACCATAATGAAAAACCGTCTAAGGCCTATGGGAAATTGACGTCTCTAAGTAGCGAGTTTGTACTAGTGTATGCTGATGGCCACAAGTTATATTCAAAGGTCTTTCCTCTGAACTTATTCATGAAGCTAGTAACGAGATGCCACATGCACTCCCTATGCTCAACCCCAGGAAACACAGCATCAACAGCATTCTCAAGCCCCTTTCATGCACTAGTGTGTATCACTAAGCCTTCAAGGTGACCAATTATTTCATGTAGTCTCTATATGAACCATGTCCAGATTTCATTTGATTCACCCTCAAGAAAAACATAAGCTACGCGGAAAGGTTAATTATGTGCGTCCACAGCACAAGTGATAGCAAGTTGTCCCCTGGACGTCCATGTTAAATAATTGCATCTATTGCCAAGTACGGCCTGCATCTGTCTATGCTTCCAACTTGCCTTTAGGCAGACAAAACATCTCCTGAAACATTTCTTATCTGCCCTCTTATACTTCACCCTCCTTGGGACCCTTTCTCTTCCTTTCACAACCTCGTAGTCAATTTCAACAACACAAACATGTGATGGCTTCTCTACCTTAGGTTTGAAACTATACAACATGTGAAAACTTTCAGTCCACTTTCCTCGAATGAAGTCTAGAGCCATATCCTTCCCATCAAAGACTCTGTAGTAAGGATTAGAACGTTAAACTTTTCAGTAAGCTTAGTTCTGAGTTCAGCAGTTCCAATGTTACGATCCTGCCTCACCCAGTCAAGTATAGTAGCAACAATCCACTTGGATGTCACTAGTCTAATTTTATCACTTAAATAAGGATTATATCAATTGTGTTTCTTTGTGTTTACCTTGATCTACATTCGATAGGAATAAAAATAAATCAAAGGACTTATCAGCAGAATAAATATGAGAAAGACTGAAACTAAATGTAGCTATTGGAACCTGAAATGGGTGTCCACCCCGCATTGGAGATGCATGCACTATCCATTTACACACCTTACTTTCCCTACAATTCACCCTAAATCTCTTTTGGTCGCTCTTTTCAACGATAAATTCGAACCCAAATCTTATTGCATAGGTAGCAACGGCATATCTGCATTCCTCCATGGTCTCAAATACAGTCCCACCACCAATTGTAGGTTGTCCCTGTTAAAGTGTATCACTGACATGTCCTCATCTTCGTCATCGTATCTATATCCCATATCCGCATCCTCACATTCATCTTCCTCATCAGTCCCATAGTCAGGCTCAAAGTTTGAAGCAACCAAATATTCACTACTCCCAATCCTATCAGGGTTAGCAGCCATATCTAGATATGCTTTCTATTCATCATATTCTTCTTCGAGCCCAAAATCATCCTCACCGTCACCCACTTTGATGTCTTCATGCTCGCTTGACAAAGCATAATGCTCAAGGACAAGCTGGGTAGTCGCACTCGGTATCACAAACAGAGGCTGCTCTATTCGCGTTCCACACGGACTAGGATCATTCATGACAGTCTCTTCCCAGTATCTTTGTTAACAATGTGCACATACATTAGCACAGTCCTCGTGTCGAGGTGTTTACCCCACATCATGGCTAGAGCCTCCTCAGTCCTAACATTGCAGAAAGTCTGGGAATTTGGGTCACAGTACCTGCTTAGGAATTCATCATGCTAGCCAATCAGAAACTTTCCAAATTACATGTGCAATTCACTTAGAGTTAGGTCCTCCGCGTCTACTGTCAGACGATAATCAAATCCACTAGTAAGTGTTATTCTACCGTTGGACAAGGTTTTAGTCTGACACCCATGCTGAAACTTCAATAGAAATCCGGATACGGTAGACGTCCTACGGTCAGCAAAACAGATCCTCGCCATCACTAGGGACTAGAAACGCTAATTAGGGAATGCAGAGAAAGAATTACAGTTCTTACCCTTCAGGGATGAAGTACGGTGTGTTCAGCAGGCTCCAGAGCCAAAGCTTTGCACCTTGTGTCCTCTTCCCCTATTTCTTCCTCCTTCGTGCTCTCTAGCCTTGAAGGTTCCATATCCGATATCTCCATCCCAGGAGCCATATCCATGTTCACCGGCCGTGCAGGACCCATCTCCGGGAGGGATCCAGATCAAAGCCACCGTCGTTGCGCGAGAACCCAACGGCCACTTCATGCTTTTAGTTTCCAAACGCGCCTGGGCGGGGACGATGGCAAGGAGACAGGATAGGGAGGGGAGGGAAGGTAGGGAGGGGAGGTAGGGGAGGGCGGGAGGATGATGGCCTAGGGGAGGGCGAGAGTGGTACACGATAGGACGGAGTGGCGGCGGCAGGACCTGAGCAGTGGAGTGAAGCAGAGCTGCGAGCAACGGAATATCGAGAATCACACAATAATGGGGGTACTAAGCCTCGAACCTGGGATGCGCGATGTCGACGGTCGAGCTAGCGGGGCCCGCCAGTCAGTAAAATGCCACGGCCTCTTTCCCCAGTTTCTGATGGTATTGCTACAATTCGATGGATCATAGTGGCATGGCATAAAATTGGAGAGAAGTAAGGAAACAGTCATAAATGTACTAAAAATGGAACCATGTTTGTTTGGTATCCCACTTATCCTAGTACATAGGCTGATCCGGTGGGTAGCCACGACCTGTCATTTTAATATCTCCGCACACTTATGCTGAGAAGGTAAATAAAGATTCAACTAGTCAAACTAGTTTCAAATAACTACTCTCTTAGGAAGCTTAGCTATGGCCCCGCCTAAGCAACCGGCGTGGTGTAACACCCTTGAATCGGCCCTATGCAAGTTTTAGCGATTCCCGTCAAACCCGCATTGAAACGATTCAAAGATGCCCACCAGGCACTTGCATGTGGGTGGAAAACGAGTAATATCATTACACCATAGTTCACGATGGAACCCACAGAAACATACATATACAACAATGACTCCATGAGTCAAGAATACAGATATACATTAAAGACCCAAATCACCTTGAAAACTATATGACATCCGAGTAGGGACAAGAAGAAAATTGGGCTAAGAGCCCTGAAGAATAACCAGTGGCTTCCATAACCCTGCCCATGCCAAGCCAGAAGGGTAATCCTGCTAACGACGTTGATCTCAAACCTGCTAGAACAAAAGGGGTGTCGGGAAAGGGCAAAAGAAAAAGAAAGCGGCTAGTACTGAGTCCAGTACATGGCGAGTCTTAGAATTAGGCGGCTCTCACCTACATAGGTATGGTGGACTGAAGCGGCAACACAACATGCACTAAACAACCTATAGAGATTTGATACAACTATCGACTATCAGAGAGGGGTAAGAAAGACCTATGCGAAACCAACCTGATACTACCACCAAACATACCCATCCTGGTATTTCTCCCTCGAGACCAAAAGAGGAAGTCCTGCCGAGGAAACTCACACGGTAGGCAGTTTATTCGTTCTTTCTACGGTGGTTATCCAACTTACTAGTCATATCAGATACAAGTCAAATTATAACAGTAAACTTTAGTTATAGTTGTCTATGATCGATAAACTGTGCTCCAAGTCGTCCATAACCGCAGACACGGCTTTTTGAAAAGATTTAACCCTATAGGGGTGCACCAAAGTATTCACACGTACTTGGACCCTTTTTGCCAGATCAGGTAGGTACAAGATCATGAAACATACACCCAATGGTATGTCGGTGTTGCCTTGGATACGACGTTTCCCAGACCCAAAGCAAGTACATGGGTGCCACCCCACTAAGCTACCCACAACAAAGTCGTCCGGCTCCGAGACGGACCCAGGTTTTGCGAGAACGGGTGTAAACGACTAGGAACCCGAAAGTGTGAATGGGCTTGTCGATAGCATGAAATCATGCCGCGGTCCTAACTAGTACAGTAGTAAATGCTCCTTGAGCAACATTATTAAATAAAGCAGTAAAGCATGGCATAAGTACAAGATAGTAATAACACCCCCAAACTAGTTTGTGGCCCCTAGAACAGTACTTTGAAATCAGGTACTAAGCCTATGGGGGTGCCCACACAACCCACCTGTGGTTAGCGTGCTCGATCTTGGAACAGGTGTCAAGAACTCAAGACCTATATGGACACAAGTGGGCGGTTAAAATGCAAATATTTACTTTTACCCACCGGTGCCTCTACATTAGTTATATCTACCACCAATAGTTAATTAATAAGCTATAAGTAGAACCATGATTATATCCACCATTAAGCATGTACCAACCACCCAACAATGATGGAACTCGATGATGCAAAGCAACACCTGAGCAGGCAACTACAACTCGCAAGGCCAAATGTCTAGCAAAAACAGGTTATAGGAGGTGTCCAAGGCAATATAGGCTGCAAGGGATAAAACGGGTACGAAAAGACTCAAGCATCGCAATATAGGTAGCAATAGATCAATAGTTGGAAGTAAATACTATAAATGTAAAATAGGTAGAAAGAGGGAGATTGCTCGCCTGGGAAACACCGTTGAAGGTTCATCCGAAGATTAGGTCGACAGTCGCATCAACTCATTGGCCTAATCCGTGAAGAATCAAAGCACCAGAAAAACATCGGATGCACTATTTAATACTACGGTAGAAGATCGGACATGAAGCATGTATGATGCATGACATGTCAAAGGTGCGATGCAACTAGGAAATACTAAGCGGAACCAAGGTCCCGAAAATTAATTAATATGTTTATGTTTTTTAGTTACCCTGCAATTTAAATGATGTCTTAACAAGGCAAAACACGGCAGAGGTTCACTACACAAACTTAAATCGAGCCAATATAAGACTAGAATTGCCCACATATGGTCTCCATATTTAATTATTAGGTGAATCAGCTAAAAGCCCCCAAACCACACAATATGTATGCGAGTATGAACAATTTAATATGCATCAAGATATATATATATTACATTTATAAATATAGGGGCTCAGAAAGGTTCACACATTGGGGGATCGGGTCCGGGGTTCTTCGGCTTTTGTCTTGTGGTCGGTGGTATCTTGGCATTTCGTGAGGAGAACTTGAGGTGCCAGCATCACTAGGCCCGATAGGATTTCTCAGCATTCAATGACTGTGCTCTTCGGCCATCGTTTTCGGGACGAAGACTTCAAATACGGCCAACCCATGACAAATATCTTGGCGAGGCAGAACTTGGCGTCAAGAATAGTGCCATATTGATGTTCCGGGTGATACCGAACACAAACACCTCACGATAGAAGTAGATCGGCATGGCGGCAACACGAACTGCTGGGCATAGAGCCACACATAACATGGACGAAAGCACGATCGGGATGAGGACATCAGCAAAAGAGGGCCAAGGGGTGACCAGAATGCACGCGGAGATCACCACGGACGGCGGCGAGGACGGGCCGCTAGGAAGGCACTCAGGCGGCTGGGCAGGGCAGCCAGAGATGAGTGGTTGTGTAACACCCTCAAATCTCGCTATGCAAGTTCTAGTGATTCCCGTCAAACCCACATAGAAACGATTCAAAGAAGCCCACCGGGCACTTTCGTGTGGGTGGAAATCGAAGTAATACCATTACACATTAGTCCACAATGGAACCCACATAACATATATATACAACAGCAACTCCACGAGTCAAGAATACATATATATAGTACAAAGATCTAAATCACCTTGAAAATGATACAACATTCGAGTACGGATAAGATGAAAATGGGGCTAAGAGCCCTAAAGAATAACCAATGGTATCCATAACTCTGTGCAGCCAAGCCGGAAGGATAACACTGCTAACAACGTCGATCCAAACATGCTAAAACAAAAGGGGTGCCGACAAAGGGCAAAGGAAAAAAAGAGAGCGGTTAGTACTGAGGCCACTACACTGAGAGACTTAGAATTCAGCAGCGAAGCATGCACTAAACAACCCTCAGAAACTCGTTACAACTGGCGGCTATCAGAGAGAGATAAGAAGGACCTATTTGGGACAAACCTGATACTAACACCAAACATACCCATCCTATTATTTACCCCTCGAAACCAAACCAGAAAGTCATTCCGAAGAAACTCACATGGTTGGCAATTTTATTCATTCATTCCGTTGGTGTAACATCCTAATTTCAGCAACCCTGATTTAATGTCAAAAAGGCAAAAATCAGGGGGAACAAAAACTTTTTCTTACATTGTGTGATTACTTGCTTGCTTGTGATCAAGAAACTGTTTGTGTATTAGTTGTGGCTCCTCATCTCAACCCTAGTTTACAAAAACTATTTTCCAAAAGAGATGTCTTGGCTCATCTTTCATATTCTCAAATGTTCTGGCATTTCAACACTTGAGCCAGGATGACTTTGACACAACCAAATACTTTACTAGCTTCTATTGCCAAAACTATGGAGACCTATTTATATTATCTCCTTATGTTTTCAAGACAGAACTTCAACTACCTTTATCTCTAGGTTTTTCCCAAAACCTTTATTAAAACCCTTTTCATCTCAATCTTCGTAGAGATACCAAGATGGTACTTATCTTACTTCAAACAAAACCACTTTCAACATACCCAGCCTGACCTCAAGCTAGACTTGAAGGTAACCCTAGTAGTAGTTAGATAAGTAGTAAGATGAATTGCCTTGATCTGTTGGTTGATGAATTGCCTTGATCTACTGACTGCCTTGTTTGCTTAGGATCTAGAATGGGATAATCTAGTAGCTCATACCTTAGGACCCAATCACTGCTTGTGATCATCAATCTCAAGCAAGCATCCAAGTCTGGAATCTATCTTAAGCCACTCAAGTGATCATCTCATCTCCTGCTTATCTCAATTCAATGATAATCCCTCCTGATGGTTTTCCAACTTAATGAAGACCCAATCTAAGCATGAACCCTGTCTACTTAGTTAGTACCTCACCCTCATCTCCTTGATCAAGAGTTTGGAATCTACCATCCTCTCAAAATCATCTACCCTTGCAATCTAGTCAAAATCCCCAAATCTGCCAAAATGGCTAAGTCTGGATTTCTTATCTAGATTCAATCTTTGGAGCTATACCATTCCCAACCTATGGGAATCCTTGAGAATGTACCTGAACCATAGTCTAGTACATCTTTAGTACTACCAAATCCCACTCTTTCCCTTGGCTAAGCCAACTGAATTCCCACTCATCCATGATGGTTTTGTAGTCAAGATAATAATCTTTTCTGCAAATCTTATCATCTTGCCTCCTTTGGCAGTAGCCCACATCTATATTCCACCTCCCCTTGACAAACTCCTTGATTTCTTATGACCTACTAATAATAGCCTATCAACTCCCACTTCACTTGTTTCCATTGGAGCCTTGTGTTCCCTGAACCCACCTGGTTTAGGAGGCTACCTGATGTATCTGTTATGCAGCCTTATTTTCAACAAAGTGTGCCATATCATCATGATCACCTCAAATGCAACCCAGCCCAACTCTTGCTTCCATGGTCATATATATGACATGGCATAACCACCCCTATACCCCTTGTACCTAGGTGAGCTCTGAGCTCCCTAATCCAACCATGTGTAGAAGGCATCGGAATAACAAAACCCTAGATCCTTCGCTTATCTAGCCTCCATCCTTTTCACCACTTTTATTCAAAACCAAGGTTAATCTTGATTCCTACATCAAGTGTACATTATATACCTTGGATATAAGCATCCCCAAATAATCCTCCCAATTATTTGGATTATTAAACTATTTAAATTCCTTTATTCACCAAATTCTCAAAATCCTTGTCTTTAAGGACAAGTTTGTTTTTCTCCAAATCACCTTGCCAACTCAAGGAACATTTGATTCCTATTCATCATACCCCATATTCCCAACTCAAAAATAAATATTTTTGAGATTCTTTATTATTTATTTTTGCCCTTTTTTCTTAAATGGCAGAAATAAGAAGTAATTCCCTAAAAATACTTTTACACCTCAATAAATCTCAATAAAATCCTCCAATGTGTGTTATGATATTTAGGACCATATCACATCAAAAACCAAGTTTGAGCAAGGTAAAAATATCATTTTTGCTTCCATAATCTACTTCAGCACTTTTTGAAGAAGTGCATTTAAATGGGATTATAATCTTTAGAAAAATCCCATTTAAATCATGGAGAGATTATTTGACCTACTCCACATACCATTACCATTTCCACATTTTGCCCAATGCAGTTTTTGCAACTTCCTTCACAACCCAAGATTTGATCAAATTTGGCAAAGTGCTCAAATCTTGTTTCAAACCAAATCCAATTAGCACCAAACCTTGTCAAACACTACACCCCAGCACCCCTCACTCCTCTAGTCGACCAGCACTGTAGCTTGACCCCACTACCCATCTTATCCTTTGTGCTTGTCCATGGAAGAGACAATGGTCAAGTCCCCTCAAGCAACTCTTGCAGCACCCTCTCTGCCTCTCTCCACCCTCTCTGCTCGACCACAGGCTACACCACACCTCCCCACCGCCCTTATGACCCCATTGGCTGACCCTCTCCCTCCCTCCAAACTTCCCATGGACTAAGTCCACCACACACCCTCCCCTCTCGGTTTATAAGCCCACCAGCCAGTACAGCCCTCCCCCTCCAACTCATTTGCCCTCTCTCCCCCTCACTCTCTTCCCACACCACCCCCCTTCCCTCTCCCCTGCTCTATTCTGCTCGTGGGAAGGAGAAGAAGGAGCTTCGGCCTCCAAGAAGGAAGCGAGCAAGGATCACTCCCCCGAGATCCTCTCTCCCTGCATGTCACCCTGCAGTGACCCCCTTATCCTCCTCTATCTAACCATGCCCTTCTTTCTGCCTAGGACCTCCTGCAGCCTCGTCCAGGAAGAACTCCAGCGAGCTCCCTTTCGGCCACCTCCGCGCGAGCCCTTCCCCGACGTCGAACCCGACCGTGCCAACCCTCCCCGAGCTCGTCGGCGTGACCCGCTTCGCCCTGGACCATCCCATCGCCTCCCGACGCTTAGGTGAGCGCCCCCGCCAGGTCCCCCACCTAGGGTTTCCTCCCGCCGGTAGGTCGCGAGGTGGGAGACGAGCTCCTCGCCGTCCATCTGTGCTCTAATCGCACGGACGATAGGAGCCCCTACCCCTTCGCCGATCGCGGGCTGGACCCTCCCTTAGTGCGGCCTAGATCCAGGCAGATCTGGCCCGTTGGACAGCCTAAATCTTCTCTTTTCTTTTCCCATTTTTCAGATCTGTTTTTAGCCAGTCCCTATAAATCAAAATAAAAAATGTAAAGCGCCACCAAATTTTCAGATAAAAATTTTCCCCGGTACCTGGGTGTATTATCTACCATGCAGACCAGATTTTTACCCCAAAGTATGCATTAAAATAAAAATGATAAATCCTATATTAGGGTCTGTCCATAACACTAAATAATTTCTCAAGGAAATCCTACACATCCAAATTGGATATTTCCACTTGGTATTGAAAGGTACATGCCATACCTTCAAATCCCTCTGACCCCACCTTAGTTTGTTTCCTAGTCTGTCCCTGAGAAAAATACTAAAAACAGGGCATCTATGTCTTTAATAATTTATCTAGAACAAACCAAATGAGGTTTGGACCTAATTCCAACTCTCGGTAGACAAACATAATCATATCCTACTAAATCCAGCAGCTCACATTTTTATGAGTCTATGTCTAAATTTGGTGAATTAAACCCTTATGTGCATTGTTTAATCACTAATAAAAACATTACAGTAGCTATGTAACTCCAAAATGGTTGATTCCAATTTCTAAAGAAAGGTACTCTCAGTACCTAGCCTGTGCCCTTGGAATCAACTAAAAATCTTCTGTAAAATAAATCTGATGAAAAAGACAAATCCTATCTAGTACTGCCTTTGGAAATTTCTCAAGGGCATTCTGGTAATTGTTTGGAGGAGATTCCAACTCCTCTGGATTCAGTCCACCAGACACTACCTTTTAACCCAAGTAAGTAATTTTTGGAACTCCATAGAAGTTCTGGTGAATTATTTCCTTAAACTAGGGTTTTATCCATTATAAAATCCATTATAAATCAAGGGAAATTGATAAAATAGTGAAATCAATTTTGTTGGTTTCATTTTATCAATACCTATCTGATGGTATCATTTTTATACCATGATATCATACATACCAAGTCCTTGATCAAAAACCCCTCTCTTAGGTTGTTCCAAAACTAGAAATCCAAAGTGATCCTTTTTCCCTAATGCCTCCAAAACTTCTTCCAATCCAATCAAACCAAACCACCACCATCCTACATATGTTTATCCTTAGTTATCCTTTACTTGTTGTATGGTTTGATGTTTGTATGCTTGTATTGATTAGTGTATTGTTTGTGTGCATGTATGTTCGATAACGGCGATAGTTGCGATTGTGTGACGCCGAGAAGAAGGAAGCAGCGGGGTTATCTTATTATTGTTATTATTGGTATTTTGGTTATCTAGCACCGTCAAGGGACATCTAGCTGGTCACAAGCAAGCCACCATTCCTGAACTCCTAATTAACCTACTTCTGTTTATCAACTATTTTATATCTCGTTTATAAATTGCATGATCACAGGCATGGTTTGTTTCAAATAAATGCGCTTGAGTAACTTGTCTCCTCCAAGTTATGGCCGGATGTCCACTGGGACACCTACCCCATTTGCACCTATCCCTACCCCTTTAGATTGAGGCTAAGACGGTTAGCATCTTCCCTCTTGGAACCCTCGGATTTTCAAAGATAAAACTATTTTGGGTTTTACCCTACTATAAAGTTTTCAAAATAAAACCCTGGGAAAGAGGCATCGTTCCGAGTGGAGATTTCACTAAAGGAGATATGAGGATGATAAAGAGAAAGTCAAGGAAGAGAATGATAAAGAAAAAGGGGTACTCGAGTCTTTTACCGGAACAATTTTACCAGTGCAACCACATTACCCTGGGTGGGAGTCAGGGCTAGCTCGTAGTTTGTCCTCCTTAGTATGGGATACGCCATAACGCATAGAAAGAGGTTAGAGGCCCCGGAAGCCGGTTCCTTTCCACTTAGGGGGTCGTCGTACCCGGAGAGGTTCCATTTAACTCCTCGGAGTCGGCTGAAACTATGGAGCTCCCGGGGACGGTACCCGGTTAAGGCAGTATGGAAGGGAGTGGATAAAGGATGCACAGGAAGGGAGATTCGGACTTGGGAAGTCATGTACACGTCCCGGGGGAACTAAGCAACCATAGGGAAAGTACCTATACTAGGGACAACAAATGAAAGGTTAGGTTCGATTATCCGGACCCCCCCCCCTCTACAGTATGTAGAGGGTCGTGGTTGTATCCCGGCGGATGTATTGATTCCTGTGGGTAAAGTGCACAAACTCTGCAGAGTCCAATCTATTCGAATAGCCGTGTCCACTGTCAAGGACAGTTGGAAAGGTGATTACTATGAGTACCGGGAGAAATGTTGAGATGGATTAAAAAGGATGTGACTTGGTCACAAGGAAAGATAAGAATAATATGAGTTTTGACCAGAGATGGTCGACAAGGTTTTAAAATGGGTTTTACAACAAAACTGTTTCAAAACTTTTAACAAGGATGTGGAGTTTTCCAAAAAAGGAGACATATTTTCTAAAAACCATTTTTCAACAAATATATAGAGATGCCAATGTTAGGTCTTTAAAAAATAGCTATAGTGTATAGCTATCTTGCCACAGCCCATTATGCATTATCTTTGTTACCTTATCTCGGTGGTTTGCGAGTACATTACAAGTACTCACCGGCATTGTCCCTGGATATTTACCTGGCCAGATTGCAGATGATAAGAAGAGACGAAGGTGCTGACGTCTATGCGAGATAGGCCGTCTTCCTAGTCAGTTGCCTGTAGGTTAAGGCACGGGCTCTGCACTGAAGACTTTCGCTACTTGTGTTGTATTCGCCATAATGGCCACTTTGTAAGTTTTGTATTCGTTATTTTAAGGATGATGTAATGATACTTGTCCGTTATGCTCATGGCTCACTGATCATGGGAACATGAATTATATGCATAACGGGTATTCTCGGACCGTAAATCCGGGGTGCCACAGTTGGAGTTGTCATAATTACTAATCGTGATATATAACATGAGCCATTCCAATATCGCCAGCCGTTGGCACTTTTAATTGACCATTCCGTTTTAGTTGTGATACTTACTAGTCAGATATAGACATCATGACTCCCCACTTTCCACCAGTGGTTGGCACTTTTATTTATACATTCTGTTCTAGTGTAGCTGATTACTAGTCATGCTAAATACAAATTTATAACACTACTTTAGTTATAGTTGTCTATGGTTGATACACTATGCTCCATGTAGTCCATAATTGCGGATATGGCTTTTCAAAAAGATTTACCCTATAGGGGTGCACAAATAGAAACACACGCATGATCAATCTCGGAAAAATCAAATAAAATCCAACGAAGCCTCACAACAAAGCAATCCAAAGATTTAGAAATTATTTAAGGGGGCAGCCCACTAAGCTACCCGCAACGAAGTTGGCCAGCTCCGAGAGAAACCCCGAGTTTGTGTCAATTGTTGTAAATGACTGGGAACCCGAAAGTGTGACTGGGCTTGTTGATACCGCGAAAATATTCCACTTTCATAAACAGTATAGTAGTAAACGATCCTCGAGCAATAGTAGTAAATAAATCACTAGCATGGCATAAGTACAAGATAGTAATAAAGCCCCAAACTAGTTTGTGGCCCCAAGAAATAAGATGTGAATCAATCTCTGGCTAAGGGTATTCATGGTCCCACATGCATATAGTGTGCTATTCAAGGAACAGGCATCAAGTACTCGGGGTCCTAGGGGACACAAGTGTAGGGTTCGCAGCATAGAAAACAAAAAATTTCCTACGATGTGAACTATGTACCAAGATCTATCTATTAGATACAAACAACGGGCGGATGTATATCCGTAGAGAACATACCCTTGAAGACCGACAAAGCTTAACGAGTTCAACTCGTGGTTGAAGTAGACGATCCCTTGCCGATCTCAAGATCGAGAGGAAGTCCTAGCGCCGCAAATCAGCAGCGCATCCGTGCTCGCACACACGTTCGAGGCATCGAGCAACCTCTGCCTCCTCGCTCCAGCGATGCAGCGGAAGCACAACTCTTTCTTGCCGAATAGCCACCGGGAACATGTATCTCGCTAGTCTGAGACCATGGGGGATAAATTCTAGAGGAGGAGAGAGATCCTTCACGAGGAGGTGTGAGAGACAAGTGAGGAGGGGGGCTCCTTTTATAGGAGGAGGGGGGAACCCCAAGGGGGTGGCCGGCGCATGGGGCTGCCCCCTTGCCCTCCCCTCTTCATGTGGGTGGACACTCCACTCACAAAAGTCCTTTAAATTCCCTCCACTCAAAAGTCCACTCAAATTCCCATTAAATTTCCACCAAATTTAATGCAAACTCTCATTAAATAAAACTCTTTTATTTTATTCAGAATTTTGTCAATTACTTTAATGACAAACATTCACAAATAACCCCTTGCTAGAATTCCATTTCACATGCATAACCACTTTATGCAATTTCACCCGAAAACCTGTTTCGGTATCTAGTGAAATAAATTCATGCGCTTGTTCATTCTTTCAGAATGAAACTTTTGCTCCAATTGGATGTCGGTGTCTCTTAAGTGTGTCACCCTACGGTTCGTGAATAATGCGGACATGATCGAGACCCCTCTCGGATCAATAATCAGAAGAGGGATCTGGAGACCCATACTGACTCCCACACATTCAACGATGACTTTCTTGTGATCGTCGGAACCTTTTACGCTAGTATCTTAATCCCTTTGTTTCACGATATATTACATGTCCGAGATTCGATCATCGGTATCTCCATACCTAGTTTGATCTCGTTACCGACATGCACTCTTTTCTCGTTCCCGTGATATAACATTCTAGTGATCAAATCACTTGCTTGCAAGCTAATCAATGTGATATCACCGAGAAGGCCTAGAGTATATCTATCCGTCATCGGGATGAACAAATTCCACTCTCGATCCATGAGCCTCAACATAACACTTTATTAGTTCTGAATCCATCTTTATAATCACCCTGTTACGGTGTAACGTTTGATGTTATCAAGAAACTCTTCCGGTGTTAGTGATTGACATGATCTCATGGTCTAAGGATTAGGATCACTTCGTAAGTTGTTATAGAAATATAAACTCAATGACTTTGATCGTAATGCTATACTTCGGATGAATGTTCATCACACCATTACACTAATGTTGTGATCCCGTTATTAACATCATCCAATGTCCATGATCAGGAAACCTTGAGCATCTTGTTAATCAACGAGCTAGTTTATGAGAGAGGCATAACTAGGAACTTTCTGTTTGTTTATTAAACACACATGTATTAATGTTTCTGTATTAATACAATTATAACATGTAAAATAAAGATCTATCATATACTTGGAATACACATAATAAACACTTTATTATTGCCACTCAGTGCATATTCCCTTCAGTCTCCCACTTGCACTAGAGGCAATAATCTAGTTACATAGTGATAAATCTAACACCCATTGAGTTCTGGTGTTGATCATGTTTTGCTCTAGGGAGAGTTTTAGTCAACGGATCTGCTACATTGAGATCCGTATGTACTTTACAAATCTTTATATCTCCATCCTTGACATGCTCGCGGATGGAGTGAAACCGGTGCTTAATATGCTTGGAATGCTTGTGAGACCTTGGTTCTTTGGCATTGGCAATGGCACCATTGTTGTCACAATAGATCACCATTGGGTCCAACGCGTTTGCAACCACTCCTAGTTCGGATATGAACTCCTTCATCCAAACTGCTTCCTGAGCCGCTTCTGAAGCAGCAACATATTCGGCCTCCGTTGTTGATCCCGCTACCACAGGTTGTTTGGAGCTCCTCCAACTAACCGCTCCGCCATTCATGAGAAATACGTATTCGGATTGAGACTTAGAGTCATCCGGATCGGTGTCAAAGCTAGCGTCAACATAACACTTAGCAACGAGCTCTTCTTCACCTCCGTATACAAGAAACGTATCCTTAGTTCTTCGTAAGTACTTAAGGATATTCTTGACCGCTATCCAGTGTTCCGAACCTGGATCCGATTGGTACCTACTAGTCAAACTAATAGCATGTGCCACATCTGGTCTTGTACATAGCATGGCGTACATTATAGAGCCTATGGCTGAAGCATAGGGGACTTTGTCCATTATCTCTCTTTCTTCCGCCGAAGCCGGACTTTGAGTCTTACTCAATGGCTTGCCTTGCAACATAGGTAAGAACCCCTTCTTACTTCCGTCCATTTTAAACTTCTTTAAAATCTTATCAAGGTATGTACTTTGCGATAGCCCTATTAGGCGCCTAGATCTATCTCTATAAATCTTTATGCCTAATATGTATGACGCTTCACCTAGGTCCTTCATTGAAAATTTGCTGTTTAGATAACTTTTAACATTGTTTAAAAGATCTATATCATTTCCGATCAATAATATGCCATCCACATATAATATCAGAAATGCCACACTGCTCCCACTCACTTTCTTGTAAATACAAGCTTCTCCATAAGTTTGGACAAATCCAAACTCTTTGATCACCTCATCAAAGCGGAGATTCCAACTTCGTGATGCTTGCTTCAATCCATAGATGGATCGCTGAAGCTTGCACACCTTGTTAGCATCCTTAGGATCGACAAAACCCTTTGGTTGTATCATATACAATTCTTCTTCAATATTACCATTGAGAAACGCGGTTTTGACATCCATCTGCCATATCTCATAATCGAAATATGCAGCAATTGCTAACATAATCCTAACTGACTTTAGCATTGCTACGGGAGAGAATGTCTCATCGTAGTCAACTCCTTGAATTTGTCGAAACCCCTTTGCGACAAGTCGAGCTTTATAGATGGTCACATTACCATCAGCATCAGTTTTCCTTTTGAAAATCCATTTGTTCTCCACGGCCTTTCGGTCGTGAGGTAATTCCACCAAGTTCCAAACTTGATTTTCATACATGGATTCCATCTCGGATTTCATGGCTTCTAACCATTTGTTGGAATCCTGGCTCATCATCGCTTCTTCATATGTCGCAGGGTCATCATTTTCATCAATCATGAAATTCATGACAGGATTTCCGCCCATATCGGGAGCTGCACGCGTCCTGTTTGACCTGCGAGGTTGGTAGTACTCTCTTTCGGAGTTTCATGATCATTATCATTAGTTCCCTCTTCAACAGGTGGAGCCAACTCCGGAACAACTTCCGGCGCTGCGCTACTCGCCATACTTTGAAGAGATGGTTCGATAACCTCTTCGAGTTCTACCTTCCGACTACTCACACCTTTCGCGAGAAACTCTTTCTCTAGAAAGGATCCATTCTTGGCAACAAAAACCTTGCCCTCGGATCTGTGATAGAAGGAATACCCAATAGTTTCCTTAGGGTATCCTATGAAGACGCATTTTTCCTCTTTGGGTTCGAGTTTATCCGGTTGAAGTTTCTTCACATAAACATCGCATCCCCAAACTTTAAGAAATGACAGCTTAGGTTTGTTTCCAAACCACAATTCATGCGGTGTCTTTTCAACGGATTTAGATGGTGCCCGATTTAAAGTGAATGCAGCAGTTTCTAGTGCATAACCCCAAAATGACAACGGCAAGTCCGTCAGAGACATCATAGATCGAACCATATCTAATAAAGTACGATTACGACGTTCCGACACACCATTTCGCTATGGTGTTCCGGCAAGCGTGAGTTGTGAAACAATTCCACACTCTTTCATGTGAGTGCTAAACTCGTAACTTAGATACTCACCTCCATGGTCGGACCGTAGAAATTTGATCTTTCTATTATGATGATTTTCCACTTCATTCTGAAATTCCTTGAACTTTTCAAAGGTTTCAGACTTGTGTTTCATCAAGTAGATATAACCGTATCTACTCAAATCATCCGTGAAAGTAACAAAATAACGATATCCACCTCGCGCCGACACACTCATTGGACCACATACATCTGATTGTATGATTTCCAATAAATCTGTCGCCCGTTCTATTGAACCGGAAAACGGCGTTCTAGTCATCTTGCCCATAAGGCATGGCTCACATGTATCAAATGATTCAAAATCAAGTGATTCCAAAAGTCCATCTGAATGGAGCTTCTTCATGCGTTTAACGCCAATATGACCTAGACGGCAGTGCCACATATATGCGGATATATCATCATTAAGTTTAATCCTTTTAGCATCAACATTATGAATATGTGTAACATTATCATCGAGATCTAATAGAAATAAACCATTCATCATCGGTGCATGACCATAAAAGATTTCATTCATATAAATGGAACAACCATTGTTCTCAGATTTAAATGAATAACCACTTCGCATCAAACACGATCCAGATACAATGTTCATGCTCAGTGCAGGCACCAGATAACAATAATTCAAGTTTATAACTAATCCCGACGGCAAGTGGAGAGGCAGCGTTCCGACGGCGATCACATCAACGCTTGATCCATTGCCGACACGCATCTTGACCTCACCCCTTGCTAGCGGTCGCTTGTTCCACAGCCCCTGATTCGAGATACAAATATTAGCAGCTGAACCGGTATCAAATACCCAGTGTAACACCCTCAGAATCGGCCCTATGCAAGTTTCAGCGCTTCCCGCCAAACCCGCATAGAAACGATTCAAAGGTGCCCACCAGGCACTTGCGTGCGGGTGGAAAACGAAGTAATAACATTACACAACAGTCCTCGATGGGACCCACAGAACAGATATATATACAACACGACTCCATGAGTCAAGAATACAGATATACAGAACAAAGATCCAAATCACCTTGAAAACGATAGAGCGTCCAGCTACGGACAAGATGCAAATGGGGCTAAGAGCCCTGAAGAATAACCAATGGCGTCCATAACCCTGCCCAGGCCAAGCCGGAAGGGTAACCCTGCTAACGACGTCGATCTCAAAACCTGCTTAAACAAAAGGGGTGCCGACGAAGGGCAAAGGAAAAAGAGAGAGCGGTCAGTACTGAGGCCAGTACACGGCGAGGCTAGAATTCGGCGGTCCTCGCTTACATAGGTATGGTGGACTGAAGCGGCAGCGCAGCATGCACTAAACAACCTATAGAGACTCGATATAACTGTCGGCTATCAGAGAGGGGTAAGAAAGACCTATCCGGAACCAACCTGATAGTACTACCAGACATACCCATCCTGGTGTTTCCCCCTCGAGACCAAACGAGGAAGTCAACCGAGGAACTCACACCGTTGGCAGTTTTACTCATTCCGTTATAGTTGCGGCAATTACTAGTCAAATATAAATAGCATGAGTCATCCTGATATAATAAGCAGTGGGCAGTTTTAGTTAACCATTCCGTTGTAGTTGCAACACTTACTAGTCAAATATACGATTAGCATGAGATATCCCAAAACCCAGCAGTTGTTGGTACTTTTATTTAGCCATTCCATTGTAGTGAAGCTAATTACTAGTCATATCGGATACAAGTCAAATTATAACAGTAAACTTTAGTTATAGTTGTCTATGATTGAGAACTGTGCTCCAAGTCGTCCATAACCGCGAACACGGCTTTTCGAAAAGATTTAACCCTGCAGGGGTGCACCAAAGTATCCACACGCACTTCGACCCTTTTTGCCAGATCAATTAACATACACCCATCGGTATGTCGGCGGGGCCTAAGTCATGACGTTTCCCAGACCCAAAGTAAGTACATGGGGGCCACCCCACCAAGTCTACCCGCAACGAAGTCGGCCGGTCTCCGAGACGGACTCAGGGTTTGTGGAGCCGGCTGTAAACGACTGGGAACCCGAAAGTGTGACTGGGCTTGTCGATACAGCGAAAACGGGTCACGATCCTAAACAGTACAGGTCAGTACATCGCACAATTTAAATTAAGCAGTAAAGCATGGCATAAGTACAGAATAGTAATAAAGCCCCAAACTACTTGTGGCCCCCAGTACAGTACTTTGAAATCAGGTACTAAATCGATGGGGTGCCCATACATCCCACATGTGGTTAGCGCGCTCGATCTCGGAACAGGTGTCAAGAACTCGGGGTCCTACGGGACACAAGTGGACGGTTAACAACCAAATAACATCTATTGCCCACCTGTGCCTCTGCATTACCTACTTCAATTTTAGTTATTAAACGATGATTAAAGCCATGATCATCTCCAACCTTAAACATACGGCAATACTCCAACAACTGTGGTACTTGACGACACGCAACAGCACTTGAGCAAGCGACTACGACGCGCAAGTCCAACTATCTACCAAACAACAGGTAATAGGATGTGTCCAAGGCAATATAAGGCTACAAGGAATATCACGGGTACGAAAACTAGAGCAACGCAACACAGATAGCAATAGATCAACAGGAGGGAATAAATACTATAAAAGTAAGATAGGTAGAAAGGGGGAGATGCTCGCCTGAAAACATTGCCGAAGGTTCATCCGAAGATCGGGTCGACACTCGCATCAACTCATCGGCCTAATCCGTGAAGAAGCAAAACACTAGAAGAAACATCGGATGCACTATTTAATACTACGGCAAAAGATCGGGCATGATGAATGTATGATGTATGACATGGCAAAGGTGCAATGCAATAAGGCAATATTAAGCGGAACCGGGGTCCCGACATTTAATTAAACGGTTCAAGTTATTTATCTACCCCGCAAATTAAATGTTGGATTAGCAAGACAACACATGGCTTCGGTTCGCTATGCCAATTTAAATGAAGTCCGGAATAAGACAAAGATATCCCGCATATAGACTCCATATTTAATTATGAGATGAATTGGCATAATGCCCCCAAACCACAGACAAGTATGCAGGCATGAACAATTTAATATGCATCAGTTGATAATGTCATATTATAAAAATAATGGGGTCTCGGATAGGGAATCACATTAGGGTTCGGCGAACTTGGGCTCCGAGGGGTTTAGGGTCGGTTCTCAGGGTCCGGATCTGGGGTTCGGTCTCGGCGGTATCGTTCTCGGATAACGGAGGTAGATCTTGTCGCATCCGAAAAGAAGGACTTGGTTCGGTGTCAGGGGCGCATCGGATCCACCCTGGTCGGTGCCGATCTTATCGTCACGAAGATCTTGTCGGTTCCTCGTATCGGGTCGGTCTTGGCATTCGGGGTGAAGAACTTGGCATCCTCGAGGAAGTACTTGTCGTATCCGTGAAGAAGATCATGTCGGTCCACGGGGTTCGGTCTTCGGGGAGGAAGGAGAATGCGTCGGGTTCGATCTTCGGGTCCCGCGTAGTAGGTCTTGTCAGTCTTGGTGAGGTGCTCGTCTAACTCGTACGACAGAGGGTTGTCAGGAGCGAAGCATCACCATGGATCCATCTTCACACGGTCTTCACCGTTACAACACCGAACCACCACAAACATCACCACCATAACACACATGTGCACACTACCAAACACATGGCGTGCGGACAGGACGGCTCACAAGGTGGTGGTTGGAGAGCTCGCTGAGGCGGCTCGGTGAAAGGGGCGAGCTCGGACGTAGGCGGGCCGCGAAGATGCGAGACAGGCGGTGGGGCCTGGCCGCAATCGGCGAGCGGGAGGAGTTCGGGTCGTGGAGGCAGTGCTCGGCCGATGCAGCGAGGTCGATGGGAACAGGGGAAGCAGGCCAGCGAGGTTGTGCCGCACGTGCAGAGGGGGCCAGGCGGGCAGAGGCATGCGTGCGACGACGAGAAGAGGCGGTGGCCTGCGGACAGAGGAGGCAGAGGCGGACAGCGCGCCACAGGGAGGCCATCCGGAAGGCAGGCATGTCGACAAGGCGGGCCAGAGGAGGAAGGAGACGACGGCGCGGGGAGGACCTCTGGCGGAGGCGGTGACTGGCGGAGGAGGCGGGGCCGAGCTCGGCGGCGAGGAAGAGGAGGCGACCGGAGATGGTGGAGGAGGGAGGCGGCGAGCACCGGGCGCGGCGGCGGGGAACACGACGGTCGGAGCTCGTGTTGGAAGGGGAGGCGGCAGAGAGAAGCAGAGGGCGGCGGAGGAGGGCGGCCGCCGCGGTTGGGGATGGAGGCGAGCGGGGGGGAGAGAGAGGGTAGGAGCGGGGGATGCGGGGTGTGGCTGGTGGGGCCAGGATATCAGGAGGTGGTGGCGTGGCGTGTGCGGTGGCGGGGGAAGAGAGAGAGGGACAGGCGGCTCGGGAGTGGGCAGATGGGGCCGGGGTGGGGCTGGCGGCTGAGTGGAGGACAGGTAGGCCAGGCGGGGTCGGTGGGACCGGGGTGGAAGGGATTTCTGATGAGGTGGCGGCTGGTGAGAGGGTGGAGGTTGGGGCCAGGATGATGTGGCGGCCTGGGATAGGCTGGGGTGAGGTGGCTGGGGATGGGTAGATAGGCTAGGTAGGTTATTTGGTAGCTTAGATTTTGGGTGTTCTGGGGTAGGTAGGGTTTTTGTCTGGAGGTGGCCGTCTGGGCTTTCGGGCCTGGCTGGCTGCCTCCCAAAATAATTTAAATATTTTATTTACTAAAAACGAGGCGTTTGTAAACCGTTGGCAGACAAAACAAACATTCCGGAGACCCGGGTTTTGGTTTTGAATTAAAGACGGGGCGTTTAGAAAACAAAACCAGGCTTTTTCGAAATTAGTTTCAGACAAACAAATGCATGATGATGACGATGCTCAAATGCAATGTGGCATGATGACATGAACATGCGGTCATGATGATGCGCAACACAAAAACACCGCGATTTTCTAGTAGTGGTTTTGCGGGGCGCCACAATTCCACACCACTAACAATGGATCTCGCCCTCGAGATCCGCCTCATGGTACCGGGAAGAAGGGCGGCGATCTGAATCTTCTCGCATCGTGTAGATCCTCGCGACACCACTAACAAGAGGTCGTTGTCCGTGATCGTCGAGGGAACACTCCGGGAACAAAAGGTCGAAGGTAGAGGTATCAACAAATAAAGCCACCTCTAACTCCGATAGAAAGAGAGAACCGATGCATTCTCACCCACTTCAATGTACACAAGCGAATAGAGTGAGTAGTCGGCATGGGGGCCAATCCATCACGCACCCAAACTATTACTCTACACAATCAGTAGAAAATCGTGCAACCATTCTCGGAATCAGACTGAAGATCTCGACAATCGAGGTTCAGGAACAAAGGAGTGATGCAGACTCTGCATCGGATCTGGCGTAGATGATGTCGTCGCGTCAGAAAGCACCGGAAGGCACAAGAAGGAACAAAGAGAAGTCCACCCGACGAAGGGTTCCTCGGATAGCATGAAGACCAGATGTAGCAACACCGTTACCAAAGGAGGAAGCGAAACCCTGAAGGTACGATGGAACCCAACCACGAGAAATCCTGGACTCGAAGAGAGAGAAGAGAGCAGATTCAAAACACGTAGAGGTGAGAGGAGAGCAGCAGAGGGGTAAGGAGTAAAATCAGACCTAATCAGAACTATCCAACCGATTTTTCAAAAATAGTTTTGATACTCTACTTCGGCCGTTAGCTAGGTTATCCTACAGGCTGGACTTGTGGGGTATCGCAACTGCTGAGCTCTGATACCACTCTGTAACACCCTCAGAATTGGCCCTATGCAAGTTTCAGCGCTTCCCGCCAAACCCGCATAGAAACGATTCAAAGGTGCCCACCAGGCACTTGCGTGCGGGTGGAAAACAAAGTAATAACATTACACAACAGTCCTCGATGGGACCCACAGAACAGATATATATACAACACGACTCCATGAGTCAAGAATACAGATATACAGAACAAAGATCCAAATCACCTTGAAAACGATAGAGCGTCCAGCTACGGACAAGATGCAAATGGGGCTAAGAGCCCTGAAGAATAACCAATGGCGTCCATAACCCTGCCCAGGCCAAGCCGGAAGGGTAACCCTGCTAACGACATCGATCTCAAAACCTGCTTAAACAAAAGGGGTGCCGACGAAGGGCAAAGGAAAAAGAGAGAGCGGTCAGTACTGAGGCCAGTACAGGGCGAGGCTAGAATTCGGCGGTCCTCGCCTACATAGGTATGGTGGGCTGAAGCGGCAGCGCAGCATGCACTAAACAACCTATAGAGACTCGATATAACTGTCGGCTATCAGAGAGGGGTAAGAAAGACCTATCCGGAACCAACCTGATACTACTACCAGACATACCCATCCTGGTGTTTCCCCCTCGAGACCAAACGAGGAAGTCAACCGAGGAACTCACACCGTTGGCAGTTTTACTCATTCCGTTATAGTTGCGGCAATTACTAGTCAAATATAAATAGCATGAGTCATCCTGATATAATAAGCAGTGCAGTTTTAGTTAACCATTCCGTTGTAGTTGCAACACTTACTAGTCAAATATACGATTAGCATGAGATATCCCAAAACCCAGCAGTTGTTGGTACTTTTATTTAGCCATTCCGTTGTAGTGAAGCTGATTACTAGTCATATCGGATACAAGTCAAATTATAACAGTAAACTTTAGTTATAGTTGTCTATGATCGAGAACTGTGCTCCAAGTCGTCCATAACCGCGGACACGGCTTTTCGAAAAGATTTAACCCTGCAGGGGTGCACCAAAGTATCCACACGCACTTCGACCCTTTTTGCCAGATCAATTAACATACACCCATCGGTACGTCGGCGGGGCCTAAGTCATGACGTTTCCCAGACCCAAAGTAAGTACATGGGGGCCACCCCACCAAGTCTACCCGCAACGAAGTCGGCCGGTCTTCGAGACAGACTCAGGGTTTGTGGAGCCGGCTGTAAACGACTGGGAACCCGAAAGTGTGACTGGGCTTGTCGATACAGCGAAAACGGGTCACGATCCTAAACAGTACAGGTCAGTACATCGCACAATTTAAATTAAGCAGTAAAGCATGGCATAAGTACAGAATAGTAATAAAGCCCCAAACTACTTGTGGCCCCCAGTACAGTACTTTGAAATCAGGTACTAAATCGATGGGGTGCCCATACATCCCACATGTGGTTAGCGCGCTCGATCTCGGAACAGGTGTCAAGAACTCGGGGTCCTACGGGACACAAGTGGACGGTTAACAACCAAATAACATCTATTGCCCACCTGTGCCTCTGCATTACCTACTTCAATTTTAGTTATTAAACGATGATTAAAGCCATGATCATCTCCAACCTTAAACATACGGCAATACTCCAACAACTGTGGTACTTGACGACACGCAACAGCACTTGAGCAAGCGACTACGACGCGCAAGTCCAACTATCTACCAAACAACAGGTAATAGGATGTGTCCAAGGCAATATAAGGCTGCAAGGAATATCACGGGTACGAAAACTAGAGCAACGCAACACAGATAGCAATAGATCAACAGGAGGGAATAAATACTATAAAAGTAAGATAGGTAGAAAGGGGGAGATGCTCGCCTGAAAACATTGCCGAAGGTTCATCCGAAGATCGGGTCGACACTCGCATCAACTCATCGGCCTAATCCGTGAAGAAGCAAAACACTAGAAGAAACATCGGATGCACTATTTAATACTACGGCAAAAGATCGGGCATGATGCATGTATGATGTATGACATGGCAAAGGTGCAATGCAATAAGGCAATATTAAGCGGAACCGGGGTCCCGACATTTAATTAAACGGTTCAAGTTATTTATCTACCCCGCAAATTAAATGTTGGATTAGCAAGACAACACATGGCTTCGGTTCGCTATGCCAATTTAAATGAAGTCCGGAATAAGACAAAGATATCCCGCATATAGACTCCATATTTAATTATGAGATGAATTGGCATAATGCCCCCAAACCACAGACAAGTATGCAGGCATGAACAATTTAATATGCATCAGTTGATAATGTCATATTATAAAAATAATGGGGTCTCGGATAGGGAATCACATTAGGGTTCGGCGAACTTGGGCTCCGAGGGGTTCAGGGTCGGTTCTCAGGGTCCGGATCTGGGGTTCGGTCTCGGCGGTATCGTTCTCGGATAACGGAGGTAGATCTTGTCGCATCCGAAAAGAAGGACTTGGTTCGGCGTCAGGGGCGCATCGGATCCACCCTGGTCGGTGCCGATCTTGTCGTCACGAAGATCTTGTCGGTTCCTCGTATCGGGTCGGTCTTGGCATTCGGGGTAAAGAACTTGGCATCCTCGAGGAAGTACTTGTCGTATCCGTGAAGAAGATCATGTCGGTCCACGGGGTTCGGTCTTCGGGGAGGAAGGAGAATGCGTCGGGTTCGATCTTCGGGTCCCGCGTAGTAGGTCTTGTCAGTCTTGGTGAGGTGCTCATCTAACTCGTACGACAGAGGGTTGTCAGGAGCGAAGCATCACCATGGATCCATCTTCACACGGTCTTCACCGTTACAACACCGAACCACCACAAACATCACCACCATAACACACATGCGCACACTACCAAACACATGGCGTGCGGACAGGACGGCTCACAAGGTGGTGGTTGGAGAGCTCGCTGAGGCGGCTCGGTGAAAGGGGCGAGCTCGGACGTAGGCGGGCCGCGAAGATGCGAGACAGGCGGTGGGGCCTGGCCGCAATCGGCGAGCGGGAGGAGTTCGGGTCGTGGAGGCAGTGCTCGGCCGATGCAGCGAGGTCGATGGGAACAGGGGAAGCAGGCCAGCGAGGTTGTGCCGCACGTGCATAGGGGGGCAGGCGGGCAGAGGCATGCGTGCGATGACGAGAAGAGGCGGTGGCCTGCGGGCAGAGGAGGCAGAGGCGGACAGCGCGCCACAGGGAGGCCATCCGGAAGGCAGGCATGTCGACGAGGCAGGCCAGAGGAGGAAGGAGACGACGGCGCGGGGAGGACCTCTGGCGGCGGCGGTGACTAGCGGAGGAGGCGGGGCCAAGCTCGGCGGCGAGGAAGAGGAGGCGACCGGAGATGGTGGAGGAGGGAGGCGACGAGCGCCGGGCGCGGCGGCGGGGAACACGACGGTCGGAGCTCATGTTGGAAGGGGAGGCGGCAGAGAGAAGCAGAGGGCGGCGGAGGAGGGCGGCCGCCGCGGTTGGGGATGGAGGCGAGCGGGGGGAGAGAGAAGGTAGGAGCGGGGGATGCGGGGTGTGGCTGGTGGGGCCAGGATATCAGGAGGTGGTGGCGTGGCGTGTGCGGTGGCGGGGGAAGAGAGAGAGGGACAGGCGGCTCGGGAGTGGGCAGGTGGGGCCGGGGTGGGGCTGGCGGCTGAGTGGAGGACAGGTGGGCCAGGCGGGATCGGTGGGACCGGGGTGGAAGGGATTTCTGATGAGGTGGCGGCTGGTGAGAGGGTGGAGGTTGGGGCCAGGATGATGTGGCGGCCTGGGATAGGCTGGGGTGAGGTGGCTGGGGTGAGGTGGCTGGGGATGGGTAGATAGGCTGGGTAGGTTATTTGGTAGCTTAGGTTTTGGGTGTTCTGGGGTAGGTAGGGTTTTTGTCTGGAGGTGGCCGGCTGGGCTTTCGGGCCTGGCTGGCTGCCTCCCAAAATAATTTAAATATTTTATTTACTAAAAACGAGGCGTTTGTAAACCGTTGGCAGACAAAACAAACATTTCGGAGACCCGGGTTTTGGTTTTTGAATTAAAGACGGGGCGTTTAGAAAACAAAACCAGGCTTTTTCGAAATTAGTTTCAGACAAACAAATGCATGATGATGACGATGCTCAAAGGCAATGTGGCATGATGACATGAGCATGCGGTCATGATGATGCGCAACACAAAAACACCGCGATTTTCTAGTAGTGGTTTTGCGGGGCGCCACACCCAGGTGCTACTGCGAGCACTAGTCAAGTACACATCAATAACATGTATATCATATATACCTTTGTTTGCCTTGCCGGCCTTCTTGTCTTCCAGATACTTGGGGCAGTTGCGCTTCCAGTGGCCAGTCCCCTTACAATAGTATCACTCGGTATCAGACTTAGGTCCAACTCGGGGTTTCTTTTCAGGCACGGCAACAGGCTTGTCGGCCTTGCTACCCTTCCGCTTTCCCTTCTTGTCTTTCTTGAAACCAGTGTTCCTATTGATCATCAACACTTGATGTTCCTTTTTGATCTCCACTTCTGCAGTTTTAAGCATTGACAGAAGCTCGGGGAGATGCTTCTTCATGCCTTGCATATTATAGTTCATCACAAAGCTCTTATAGCTAGGTGGCAGAGACTGCAGAACACGATGGATGCCTAAGTCAATGGGAATCGTTATTCCCAAGGACACAAGCTTATCGGCGTAACCCGACATCTTGAGTACATGCTCACTAACGGAGCTGTGCTCTTCCATCATGCAGCTAAAGAACTTTTCTGAAGCGTTGTAACTCTCTACAGCAGCATGTGTGTCGAAAATCATTTTCAACTCACCCATTGTATCAAATGCATTGCCGTTTTCGAAACGCTTTCGAAGTTCCGGCTCTAGCCCATACAATATGCCGCAATGAACTAAGTTGTGGTCCTCTGACGAGTCTGATAGACATTCTTTTCCTCGTCAGGGGCATCATCTGAAGGTGGGGGGCCTAACGGCGTTTCTAGCACATATTTCTTTTGTGCAGCAGAGAGGAGAATCCTCAAATTCATGGCCCATTCGGTAAAGTTGCTACCGTTCGTTGCTAGTTTCTCTTTCTCCATGAACACATTGAAATTAAAAGCAGGTGGTGCCATCTACAACAGAATTTGTAAAGTTTAGACTAAGTGTATGATAGATTGAGTTCAACTAATCCATATTACGAATGAACTCCCACTCAAAAACGACATCCCTCGTGCCTTTTTGGTGATTACATGAACCAAATCCACTATACCAAGTCCGATCATCACGTGAGTCGGTATAGCTTCAAAGGCGAGCATAAAATGGGCATCATATCAACTATATGACTCATGCTTAACCTTTCGGTCCGTGTTCCGAGGCCATGTCTTTACATGCTAGGCTCGCCAAGTTAGAACCTTAGTATTCGCGTGTGTAACTGTTTTACACCCGAAATATGGTCGTGGATCCAAGAACACCCGATCATCACGTGATGTCTTGGAGCGACGAAACATAATTGGTGCATAATAAAGGAAGAACACATTCTTATCTTGATATTTAAATGAGGGATCATCTTATTATGCTAACAAAGCGCTAAACAAGCAATATAAGATGCTATCAAACATCACATGTTTATTAGTGAAATGATATGGTTCCCGCAGATGATCTCTATCATGTGCATCGTGGTATGATCACTATCATACCTATATGTGTAAATCCAAGGTCTATGGAGTTTACACGCTATGTGTGTTGTAAGAGTATCATCTCATACTTCTACTTACAACACTACCATATCATAACACTAGCCCAGCAACAATCTAAACTAGACGCCTCTAATTTATCCATTGCAAGTTTTACGTGGCTTAGGGCTTTCGAGATAGAACCGTTCTTACCTACGAACATGAACCACAACGAGGATAACCAAATTGTTGACAACTCGTTTGCAAAATAGATATTGACTATAGTAGGAGAGACAGACACCCGCTAGTCACTTATGCAAACTAGTTGCATGTCAAGCATGGAAAAGGTCTCATGTGCGAGGACATGTAAAGTTTGTCCGGGCCGCTTCATCCCACTATGCCACCAATATCCAAAATTACAACAAAGGAGCAACAACATGATCATCATCGCCCACATACTCATATGTGTACTACTCGTGTAAAGTATCTATGCATAGATCCGGCTCTGATACCACTGTAGGGTTCGCAGCATAGAAAACAAAAATGTTCCTACGATGTGAACTATGTACCAAGATTTATCTATTAGATACAAACAACGGGCGGATGTATATCCGTAGAGAACATACCCTTGAAGACCGACAAAGCTTAACGAGTTCAACTCGTGGTTGAAGTAGACGATCCCTTGCCGATCTCAAGATCGGGAGGAAGTCCTAGCGCCGCAAATCAGCAGCGCATCCGTGCTCGCACACACGTTCGAGGCATCGAGCAACCTCCGCCTCCTCGCTCCAGCGATGCAGCGGAAGCACAACTCTTTCTTGCCGAATAGCCACCGGGAACATGTATCTCGCTAGTCTGAGACCATGGGGGATAAATTCTAGAGGAGGAGAGAGATCCTTCACGAGGAGGTGTGAGAGACAAGTGAGGAGGGGGGATCCTTTTATAGGAGGAGGGGGAACCCCAAGGGGGTGGCTGGCGCATGGGGCTGCCCCCTTTCCCTCCCCTCTTCATGTGGGTGGACACTCCACTCACAAAAGTCCTTTAAATTCCCTCCACTCAAAAGTCCACTCAAATTCCCATTAAATTTCCACCAAATTTAATGCAAACTCTCATTAAATAAAACTCTTTTATTTTATTCAGAATTTTGTCAATTACTTTAATGACAAACATTCACAAATAACCCCTTGCTAGAATTCCATTTCACATGCATAACCACTTTATGCAATTTCACCCGAAAACCTGTTTCGGTATCTAGTGAAATAAATTCCTGCGCTTGTTCATTCTTTCGGCATGAAACTTTTGCTCCAATTGGATGTCGGTGTCTCTTAAGTGTGTCACCCTACGGTTCGTGAATAATGCGGACATGATCGAGACCCCTCTCGGATCAATAATCAAAAGCGGGATCTGGAGACCCATACTGACTCCCACACATTCAACGATGACTTTCTTGTGATCGTCGGAACCTTTTACGCTAGTATCTTAATCCCTTTGTTTCACGATATATTACATGTCCGAGATTCGATCATCGGTATCTCCATACCTAGTTTGATCTCGTTACCAACATGCACTCTTTTCTCGTTCCCGTGATATAACATTCTAGTGATCAAATCACTTGCTTGCAAGCTAATCAATGTGATATCACCGAGAGGGCCCAGAGTATATCTATCCGTCATCGGGATGAACAAATTCCACTCTCGATCCATGAACCTCAACATAACACTTTATTAGTTCTGAATCCATCTTTATAATCACCCTGTTACGGTGTGACGTTTGATGTTATCAAGAAACTCTTCCGGTGTTAGTGATTGACATGATCTCATGGTCTAAGGATTAGGATCACTTCGTAAGTTGTTATAGCAATATAAACTCAATGACTTTGATCGTAATGCTATACTTCGGATGAATGTTCATCACACCATTACACTAATGTTGTGATCCCGTTATTAACAACATCCAATGTCCATTATCAGGAAACCTTGATCATCTTGTTAATCAACGAGCTAGTTTATGAGAGAGGCATAACTAGGAACTTTCTGTTTGTTTATTAAACACACATGTATTAATGTTTCCGTATTAATACAATTATAGCATGTAAAATAAACATCTATCATATACTTGGAATACACATAATAAACACTTTATTATTGCCTCTCAGGGCATATTCCCTTCAACAAGTGAGCGGGTAAAAACCAAATAACATCTATTGCCCACCGGTTCCTATGCATTAGTTATATATATTCCATCATTTTAATATCAAGTTGTAATTAAAGCCATGATCATCTCCACCATTAAGCATGTGGAAACATTCCAACATCTATGGGGCAATGATGACGTGAAGCAACACCTGAGCAAGCGACTACGACACGCAAGATCGACTATGTCAGGGATATGACCCCAGGTACCCCAAAGTCAGAGCATAAGTGTTTATAATATAAGGCATGTGAATAAAATGCGGTATAAAAAGAATAGAATAAAGAAAAGGAGAAAGAAAATGCATCTGGGGCGACTTAGTAAAGACTCGGCATGCACTAATTCCTCCCAGGACAAGTCAAGCTTTCCTGGCCCAACCTGTTGCCATGATTCAGCTAAACCAAGATTCACAGAGCCCAGCTAAGCAAATACTGTCTTCCCCGGGTGGGCCGGCCTTGGTTAACCCGGCCACCATGGGTCAGCCTGCCACCGAGTGACTCCGACTCCCCCGACGCGCCATCAACATTGCCCTTCCTAGACAATGGTTCCGCCCTCCAGACTCCCTCATCACTATGTCGTCGCCTCGCCAATGCCTTCCCCTAGGTGGGCCGACATAAGACAGAGTCGGCCCACTGTGGGTCTCCCAGATGCTTCCACCACATCACCACTTGAACTGGGTGGGCCCGTACCGGTATGACCCGGCCTACCATGGTATTACCGTACCATGCCACCATGGATTCACTTCCCTGACGAGCTTCCCGCGTCACCCTGCCGAGCTTCCCATGTTGCTGCCTCGCTCCCGCCTCAACGCGCCACCTCGACATCTCCTTCCCGGGTGGGTCGGCACCGGCGGACCCTGGCCCACCATGGGCCAATGCCACCATGCCATCAATGCTCATGACACCACCAGCTACCCCGGGTAGGCCTACACTGGTTAAGTTTACCCACTGCAGGTTACCAATGTCGGGTCAAGCCAAAACTCGGCTAGGCCGTTTCTCTGCCGCTGCCCCGCCTGGGCCGAATGAAAAGAGACCTGGCTAAGCTTAATTCTTGACTCGGCTAGGCCCATTTTCTCCCAGGACAAGTCAGCTATGGTACATTCCGAGTTTACTCTTTGCCTGGGGCCTTTGGGCAGAGTTATATCGCCCCAGATGCCCTCTTATTCTCCCCCGGGTGCTCCTTCGACGACCACATCAACACTCCTTCAAGCCAAATCAAGCCCCTTAAATCACGTGCTAGTCTTGGGACGCCCCTAGCTCAGACTAGCACATGAATCATGGGATATGCTTGGAATCACTTGAGATGCTAGGGAATATGCTTGGCATCTCCTGAGATGCTAGGGAATATGCTTGGCATCTCCTGAGATGCTAAGGAATATGATAAAGGGATAAGATTGATGACTCAAGATGCCAACTACAAGAACTACGAGACAACTGATAGGTCTAACCAAGTCCAAGCGTGTGGGACAAGCCTTGTCCCCTAGGCTCCCTTTTATAAGGAGAACTAGGGGGATCGTTCCTAGGAGAGTCCCTAAAGGGCTCCTCTCTTCTCTGCTCGATAGGAGCTCATTTTATTCCTCCTTTGCTCTCCTAGAGATAGACATTGAAGGCATAGGAATACAGCTCAAGGAGCACCATTGTAGCCACAATCCATGGACAAGTTATATGAGATCTAGATGCAGGAATAGAGGTTTTATCTCACTAGGAGAGCCTCAAAGCTAGGTACTTCGTGTCTCTCTATGTTCTTCTGAGTGTGGTCTTCACCCCTGGATTCCTCCATGTCCATGCGGCCCCAACTTTAGCCTACCCTGGGCATATGTCGTGACACCACAAACACATTTGGCACCCATCGTGGGGCTGATTAGAGGCACTGATTGGGTTTCCATCTGGACAGGAACATCTTCATCAATCTCTGCTTCACCATCGAGTAGAAGCTTCTTCATCCTCCTTCTCAACATACAAAGAACAGGGGAGTTGACATACAAGCCTCTCCTATTGAGATGAATCAACCTGAACCTCATCCCTAGGTATGTTGTAAGTATCAGTTAACTCAACCAACAAGACATATCTCAACCGCCAACACACATATGATATAACCTCGAATGTCACTCAGGGGCTATCACCGTCCATCATTTAGTCGTTCACCCTGGGAAGGATATGACTCAATCCGGGGACTAGCCAACATATCGATAGAGTCACCTATAGATAGGAAAAGTATCTCGGGGATTGGGTCACTTACTTGAATTGGCATCCCCGTGTATATAACTGTTACTTAGAGTAGTCATAAGATACATCGTCTATTATGTCATCACATATGTCAGCTGCTATATGTGTTCCAGCTATGTCATCACATACGCCACCATGACAGACTATCTACCAAACAACTGGTCATAGGAGGTGTCCAAGGCAATATTGGGGCTATAGGGAATATAAATGGGGATGGAATCTATAGCATCGCAAAATAGATAGAAATAGATCAACAGGAGGAAGTAAAGACTATAAATGTAAAATCGGTATAAAGGGGGAGAATGCTTCCCTGGGAAACACTATCAAAGATTCACCGGAGATCGGGGTGAAGCTCGCATCAACTCAACGACCCACTCCATGACGAAACAAAAGAACTAAAGTAAACATCAGACGCACTATTTAACACTATGTTAGAAGATCGGGCATGATGCGTGTATGATGCATGACATGGCATAGGTGCGATGCAATTAGTCAATATTAAGATGAACCGTCCCGACAATTAGTTAATAGGTTCATGTTGTTTAGATACCCCGCAATTTAAATGTTGGCTTAACAAGGCAAAATATAGCATCTGTTCACCACACAAATTTAAGTGGAGTCTACGATAAGAGCATCCCCACTCGTTGGGTGATCCCAGGCCAAAATCTGGACCAACTTTTGGCCAGACGAAACTTGATTTCGTCCTGGGAACGCCGAGTTTCCCACTCGCTTTCCCAGGTCGAGTTACCTCGTTCGGCTAAAATTAAGACGAGGTTGGCAAATTTAGGCAGATTTCATTAAACATGGGAGAATATAGGCAGATTACATAGAATTTAAACTACATTACTACATAATAAACTAAAAACATTAAAAAGTCCACCGTCTTCGCCTTCGCTGATTCCGTCGCCGCTTCTACATGCCGAAGTTGCCGTAGAAGGACGTGTAGCCGGGATCGGCCCTGCCATCGTCCTCACCGCCGTCGTCGTCGTCGCTCGGAGGCTGTGGCGGGCAGGAGCTCCCTTGGCCAGCGTTGCCGCACCTCCAGGGCTGGTAGGAGGGGACGTCATCCTCGTCGTCGTAGAGGACGAAGATCGGGGCGCCATGGTAGGCAAGCATGTGCCCAGACCATGCCTACCTCTCGGCATCCTGCTACAGGCGATGGACGTTGAGGCGCTCCTGCTCCTCCCAATCCGCCCTAGACCAGGCCAGGATATCCGGCAACGACGGCTCCACCGGCGGCTGCGGCGCCGAGTCACGGAGTGACGCTCCATTGCCATCCTTATGGCGGAGGCATCCTCATCGGCCGGTGCCAACCAGTCGGTCGGCTCTGTCTTCGGCTGGCGAAGGCGAAGGTGGCTAGTGGGCGCTGACTGTGCCGGCATGTGTGGCTCGCTGATTACGATGCCCCACAAGCGTCCTCGGTGGCGAGCGGGTTCCACGTGTCCGGCGGCGCCATGTAGCCGGCTTCGTAAAGCATTCGCGCCTCCCACGGCTAGAGCGTGTGACGGCCGAAGCCGTTCGCCGCCGCACCGTCGCCGGGAAAGCGCTTGGCCATGGGGAAGTGGGGATGGAGAGCAATGAGTTTGCCAGACTGCTTGTTTCACCAGAGTTGGGGGCTGGGGAGCTGTGAGAGAGTGCGAGGAGCTCCGGCGAGGGGTACGGCTCTTATAGGCCGAGATGGGCGGCGAGGGCGGGAGGAGTGTAGTGGCGAGGGCAGGAAAAGGGGAAACGGCGGGAAGTTAGTGCCCGTCGGTCCTTCGCGGGAGCCGAGGGGGTGGCGGTGGCGCGGCACTACGGCAACGCGTGGCTGACGCGACGGGTAGTTATTGTCCAGCGGTCGCCACATGGTTCCGAGGATGACGACGACTCGGCTTCCGTCGCTGACTCGGCGGGTCCACACGCCGCTTCCTTTTTTTCGCCGAGTTTGCTTCTTCTGGCGTTTCCATGGCGTTCCCGGGATCCTGGGAATGGCCTGGGAAGTCCGGACCAAAGTTGGCCCAAATCCGGACGAAAAGAGGTTTCTGGGAACGCGATTGGGCCAAATTTCGGCATCCGGACCTAATTTCGGCATCCGGATCGGCGTCTTAAGTAGGATCAAGATGACATGGCAAGTACTATAGCCAACTGAGTAGGCTTTATTGTACTTGCTCTGAGGTATCACGGTTCCGTTGTCGATGGAGACCTTGAATGGATCAGGCATCAATGTCCTTTGTGTGTTAACACATGTAGTTCTTCTCCATCTGATGGATAACTTGTATAGACGACCCCGGGTGCAATATGGTCCCTCGGGTTGGCTCCTCACATCGGGCATCAGAAGATCTTGGCGTCGGTGGAATTTTGAGAGCGTCACAACTCCTTGCGGGCCATACTTGTCACATGGCACACGTTGTGGCTGACCTTGCTAAAGGAGACAAAGCATGTCTGTTACTAACCAAACACACCCATAGAGGGTCAAGCAGTGGGGTGCATGGTACTTGACAGGGGCGGCGCAGGCGCAGGGCTCGCTCACAAAGGAGGCCTCTAGCGGCTGCAAAGCGGAGAGGGGCGACGAGGTCGCAGACGATGGGGTGATGAGGACCAAAGGGGCTTGATGCAGCGAGAAGCGACTCAGGAGGGAGCGGGATAGAGCAGGGTGGACGGTCGGAGGCAGGGACGATGAGGAGGAAGGAGGACGCTGGGGCGTCAGGGTCGCACGGGGCCAAGGGACGAGGAGGTCGAGAGGCGCGACGCATAGACAGAAGGAGGCACTAACGGACAGAGACAGGAGGCACGCGAGCGACACACCAAGGCGGGGCTCGACAGGGTCAGCTCGAGGTGGAGGGGAAGGCCACGGTGGTAGTGAAGCTTGGGGAGGCGGGCCACGGAGAGGTGCATCACCAACACGCAGGCGGTGGCTGCGAGAAAGAGAGATGAAGCGGAGCGATACGATGGGGAAAGGAGGGCGCGTGATGCGCTCGGGGTTCGGGGTGGGCCTCGCTATGAGAGGATCTAAGGCAAGGCGGGAAGGGTGACCGTGGGGAGTGTGAGAGAGGTACACACGAGCGGGCAAGGGAAATCATGTCGGGGAAATGTGGCGGGGGTGGGAAAGTGGGGTCGTGTGCGGGACTATGGCGTGCGGGCGGGGCTTAGGCAGGGGACGCGTCGGTCGTACGTGGGCCATGGGTAGCGTCCTGTACGCGTTGTAGCGAGGCGTGTTGGGGTTGAGGGATGGCGTAGTGACGAGGAAAGAGGGATCAGTGAGGTGGAGAGGTGTGCGGCGGGTGTTCCGCGACAGGGTAGGCTCATGTCATGGACCTAAACCCTAACCCATGACATGAGCATGCAATCATGATGATGCACAAAACAAAACACATCGATTTTCTAGTAGTGGTTTTAATCGGGGTGCTATAGGCTGGGCCCAAGAACCGAGGAGATGGGTGGGGAGCAGCCAACACGGTGCCTGGGTGAGGTCGGTCGTGGTGGCGGAGTCTGACGGTGGTCACAGGGAGTCCAAGACGACACAGGTGGCAGTGGTGAGATGATCAGGGGCACGGGAAGGAGGTCAGAGGAGAGGATGAGGCGCGGGGACGGCTACGAGGTTGACCAGGAGCGGCATGGAGGTGGTCCAGGTGGCGACGGCCAACGAGGGAGGGGATCCAGCACAGGGCAGACTCGCAGAGGTGAAGGAAGCGACACCGAGGAGGACGAGATCGGCGGAGTGGCGGGGTCTAGCGGGCAGTGAGCGGTGGCGGTGTAGAGGAGCTTGTGGTAGAGGGCGCGCGAGGAGGACACGACACTCATGTCACGGGGAAGAGGGTCCGCCCGGCGGAGGCGGCACCTGGGCAAGATGGTGATGGCGGTGATTTCCAAAGGGGAGGAAGGAGGTGGGGTGCAGAGGAGCGCGAGGGAGAGAGGACAGGGTCACATCACGGGCAAGGATCCCGAGGCGGTAGGGGACGTGGTCGGGAGGGCTCGCGTCAACGTGGTGGGCCAGGAGCGGGTTAGGTGGGGCAGTGGGTCGTGGGATTACCGCGCGAGGAGAGAAAATGGTCGCGGGTGATGGTGTCGTGTAGCGTTGGTGAGGAGGGTGGTTCAAGCCAAGGACGTGCCATGTGGAGTGTGTGCGGATCCTGGGGTGGGTTGGATGTTGCGTCATGTGGTTCGCTGCGGGTGCGTGTGTACAGTGTGTGTTGGGGCCAGGTGGTGGTGTGCGTGGGAGATGGCGGCGGGGTGGAGGGATCTGGGGTGTGGGGTAGGTGGGGTGTATGGTTAGGGTTATGGTTAGGGTTTTCCAGTTAGGGTTTAGTTGGGTCGGGTAGTAGGTAGTCTGGCCTGGTTGGGCCTCTGGCCTAACCGGCTAGACTTCCTCCTCGGTCAAAAATATTATTTCTATATAACTTGTAGAACATTTTATAAATATTTTATAGGCAAATAAAAGATCCAGACAAGACCAGGCTTTAAACTTTCAAATTAGAAGGGGCTAATGTAGAAAACAAAATAGGCTTTTGGAAAAATAGTTTTAGGCGAACAAATGCATGATGACATGACGATGATCAAATGCAATGTGGCATGATGACATGAGCATGCGATCATGATGATGCACAAAATAAAAACATCAAGAAATTTTCCAGTAGTGGTTTTACCCGGGTGCTACAATTCGATACCACTAACAATGGATCTCGCCCTCGAGATCCGCCTCATGGTACGAGGAAGAAGGGTGATGATATGAATCTTCTCGCTTCATGTATGTAACACCCTCAGAATCGGCCCTATGCAAGTTTCAGCGCTTCCCGCCAAACCCGCATAGAAACGATTCAAAGGTGCCCACCAGGCACTTGCGTGCGGGTGGAAAACGAAGTAATAACATTACACAACAGTCCTCGATGGGACCCATAGAACAGATATATATATATAGAACACGACTCCATGAGTCAAGAATACAGATATACAGAACAAATATCCAAATCACCTTGAAAACAATAGAGCGTCCAGCTACGGACAAGATGCAAATGGGGCTAAGAGCCCTGAAGAATAACCAATGGCGTCCATAACCCTGCCCAGGCCAAGCCGGAAGGGTAATCCTGCTAACGACGTCGAAACCTGCTAAAACATAAGGGGTGCCGACAAAGGGCAAAGGAAAAAGAGGAGCATCAGTACTGAGGCCAGTACACGGCGAGGCTAGAATTCGGCGGTCCTCGCCTACATAGGTATGGTGGACTGAAGCGGCAGCGGCAGCATGCACTAAACAACCTATAGAGACTCGATACAACGGTCGGCTATCAGAGAGAGATAAGAAAGACCTATTCGGAACCAACCTGATACTATCACCAAGCATACCCATCCTGGTATTCCCCCCCCCCCCCGAGACCAAACGAGGAAGTCAACCGAGGAACTCACACAGTTGGCAGTTTTATTTATTCAGTTATCGTTGCAGAAATTACTAGTCAGGTATAGATAGTCATCCTGATATAATAAGCAGTGGCCAGTTTTAGTTAACCATTCCATTGTAGTTGCACTCTTACTAGTCAGATACAGTTAGCATGAGATATCCCCAAAACCCAGCAGTTGTTGGTGCTTTTATTTAGCCATTCCGTTATAGTTGCAATACTTACTAGTCAGGTACAATGGTAGCAAGCGACAACCCAAACAAGCAATTGTTGGCAATTTTATTTAGCCATTCCATTATAGTGAAGCTGATTACTAGTCATTATAAAGTCAAATTTATAGCACTACTTTAGTTATAGTTGTCTATGATCGATATACTATGCTCCAAGTCGTCCATAACCGCGGACACGGCTTTCAGAAAGTTTTACCCTGCAGGGGTGCACAAATAGCAACACACACTCGATCAACCTCGGAAAAACCAAATCAAAACCCAACGAGGCCTTCACGACAAAGCAATCACCAGATTCAGAAATATTTCAGGGGGCCACCCCATTAAGCTACCCGCAACGAAGTTAGCTGACTCCGAGACGGACTCAAGGTTTGGGTGGACGGCTGTAAACGACTGGGAACCCGAAAGTGTGACTGGGCTTGTCGATACCGCGAAATCGTGTCCCGATCCTAAACAGTATAGGTGCAGTACATCGCACAATTTAAATAAAGCAGTAAAGCATGGCATAAGTACAGGATAGTAAATAAAACCTCAAACTAGTTTGTGGCCCCAAGAAATAAGAATGAATCAAGCTCTGGCTCAGGGGGGTCCCATAATCCTCCCGGATGTGGATAGCGCGAATATTCAAGGAACAGGTATCAAGTACTCGGGGTCCTACGGGACACAAGTGGACGGTTAACAACCAAATAACATCTATTGCCCACCTGTGCCTCTGCATTTACCTACTTCAATTTTAGTTATTAAACAATAATTAAAGTTATGATCATCTCCAACAATAAACATGTGGCAATACTCCAACAACTGTGGTACTCGACGACACGCAACAGCACTCGAGCAAGCGACTACGACGCGCAAGTCCATCTATCTTCCAAACAACAGGTAATAGGATGTGTCCAAGGCAATATAAGGCTGCAAGGAAATCACGGGTACGAAAACTAGAGCATCGCAACACAGATAGCAATAGATCAACAGGAGGGAAATAAATACTATAAAAGTAAGATAGGTAGAAAGGGGGAGGTGCTCGCCTGAAAAACATTGCCGAAGGTTCAACCGAAGATCGGGTCGACACTCGCATCAACTCAACGGCCTTATCCGCGAAGAACCAAAACGCTAGAATAAACACCGGATGCAATATTTAATACTACGGCAAAAGATCGGGCATGATGCATGTATGATGTATGACATGGCAAAGCTGCGATGCAATTAGGTCATATTAAGCGGAACCGGGGTCCCGATAATTATTTACTAGGTTCATGTTGTTTAGATACCCCACATTTTAAATGTTGTCTTAACATGGCAAAAGATAGCACCGGTTCGCTACACAAATTTAAATGGGCCAATATGAGACTAGAAATGTCCGCATATGGTCTCCATATTTAACTTAGGTGAATTGGCATAATGCCCCCAAACCACAGACAAGTATGCATGCAAGTATGGCAATTTTAGATGCAACAAGTTTATATTTCATTTTATAAAATAGGGCTCGGGAAGGGAATCACACATCTCGGACCGAAGATCTTGGTTCGATGTGGTTCCAGTTCGGTCTCGCCAGGATTGGTCTTCGGATCGGGGCATCGGGGTACTCGAGTCCGTGTGGGCGATCTTGTCGTTCCGTGTAGACGACCTTGACATCGTGGTGGCCGATGGAGAACTTAACGAATGTCGTAAATTCTTCTGGTTCCGTGATGTAGCTCTACGGTTTTCGACTTCCTTGGTCGACGAAGATCTTGGTATCACGCATGAAGATTTTGACGAAACGGGAACACCGATAGAACGAAGATCTTGATTAGAACACACTCGTAGAGACCTCTTCACTTCACGGCACCTAGTCGTGCCAGACTCAGTCACTCATGCACTTGGGGCTCGTACCAATGCCAACAGTTTCCGCACAGCACCAGCATCACAGGCCCACCAAGACACCAGGAACAACATGGGAGAAACGGCAGCAGGGGCAGTCAGCGGCACCTACACGCTGGAAAGAGGCGGAGGCCGGCCATGGAGATTGAAGGGAGAGCAGCCGGCAAAGCATGCAGAGGTGAGGCGGTCAGCGGTTACTGCGGGGTAAGGGGAGATGGCGGCGACCAGAGCTGGAAGGGGAAACGCTTTCGCGGCGAGGTTCGTGGGCTTCGGGTCCAGGCGGCGGCATGGCGGAGGAGGTGGCCGATGACGGGGTCCCACGGCGACGGCGGGCGCAGGAGGAGGCGGTGGCGCCACGGGCAGAGGAAGGCGCAGGCAGCAGCGCTCGATTGGCGGCTCGGCGATGCAGGCAAGGCGGGGAGGCACCAGCGGTGAGCGAGGGCGCTGGCCGGCGTCGGGGCAGCGGCCAGGGGCGACGGTCGGGCGCACGGCGCTGCTGTGCAGAGGGCAGCAGAGCTCGGGACTTCAGGAGGAAGCGGGCGAGCGCGGGGAGAGGGAGGCTCGGCGACGGACGGGGCCAAGGCGCCGGGGCGGCGTCGGGTCCGAGCGGCGGTGGCCGGCCAGAGAGGAGGGAGACGCGAGCACATGCGGAGGTGCTCCGGAGAGAGGCGAGCGGGGCTTGCGCTTGCAGGGGGGAATCGAGCGAGGAGACGAGGGAGGGGATCGAACGGGAGGTGGGGGTGGTTGGCATGGAGGAGATGCAGAGATGGGGCCGGGTCGGGGGAGGTGGGATCGGGAGCAGGTGGCGGTGGGGGTCGGGCCAGGTGGTGGGGTCAGGGTGGGTGAGTGCGTGTGCTGGGGCGGTAGGGTGAGAGAGGGAGTAGGGATTAGGTGGGGATATGGGGTGGGGTTGGTGAGGTGGAGGTTGGGTGAGGGAGTGGGGTGAGAGAGGTGGGGCCAGGAACGGGGCCAGGGGAGCGAGGTGGCAGGCGGGGATTGGTGGGGAGAAAGGGAGAGGTGAGGTGGCAAGAACTGATTGGCCGGGATGAGGTGGAGGGGTTTGGGTAGACTGGGTTGGGGTAGGAAAAGGGTTTAGATAGGTAGGATTAGGACTAGATATTTTGATTCGGGTTTGGAGGTGGCCGGCCGGGTTTTCGGGCCTGGCTGGCTGCCTCCCGAAAATAATTCAAATATTTTATTTATTTAAAACGAGGCTTTTGCACACCGCTGGTAGACAAAACAAAATAATCCGGAGGCCCGGGGTTTAATTTGAAATCAAGACGGGGCGTTCGGAAGACAAAAATAGATTTTTCGAAGATAGTTTTATGCAAACAAATGCAAGATGACATGACGATGCTCAAATGCAAGGTGGCATGATGACATGAGCATGCAGTCATGATGATGCAATGCACAAAAACAACGCGATTTTCTAGTAGTGGTTTTGCGGGGCGCCACAATGTAGATCCCCGCAACACCACTAACAAAGGTTCTTGCTCCATCTTGAAATATGCGACACCACCAACAAGGGTCGTTGCTTCTGTTTTTTGAGGGAACACTCCGGAGAAACAAAATACGAATGTAGAGCTCTCAACAGATAAGGCCACCTCTGCTTCCATGAAAAGAGGAAAAAGTTATAGTGATCCACTAGTTCGATGTACAAGAGTGAACAGTAAGAGTCGGGTAGGGTGATCAGTGCGTCCCGTACCCAAACTATTAACTCCATACATGAATAGGAAAATCCTACAAAACAACTCTCAAAATTTAGACTGAAGATCTTCACAAGCGGTGTTCGGAACAAACGGGTTACGCAAGCTCTTCATCGGATCTGATGTTGGTGATGACATCACGTTGGAAAACACGATAAGATACAAAATAAATTGTATGAAAAGACACAATTATTAGGTTTCGCGATGGTTCCATTAGCATGAACAACACATGCTCAAGGTATACTACAACTTCACCAATGCTCTCATCCTTCTCATATGTTGTTCAATGATACGAATATCCGTCAAAGGTCCACATACAGATACATAGTTCAACCACAAAAAATATTGGATGAAGGGCACAACAAACGAGATGCATATTTGATGATTGTAGCACCACCGTTAAAAAGGAAGGAAGCAAAACCCAGAAGGTACGATGGAAACCCAACCACGAGAAATCCTGGACTCTAAGAAAAGGTAAGAGTAGATTCAAAACATTCAAAGGTAAGAGGACAATAGCATAGGTGTAAATAGTAAAAGCATACCTAATCAGATCAATCCAATCGATTTTGCAAAATAGTTTTCACACTCTACATCGTCTATTAGCTAGGTTATCCTATAGGCTAGACCAGTGGGCATCGCAACTATTTGAGCTCTATTACGACTTTGTAACACCCTCGAATCAGCCCTATGCAAGTTTTAGCAATTCCCGCCAAATCCACATAGAAACGATTCAAATATTCCCACCAGGCACTTGCGTGCGGGTGAAAAACGAGTAATATCATTACACAATAGTTCATGATGGAAACCACAAAAACATACATATACAACAACGACTCCATGAGTCAAAAATATATATATACAGTACAAAGACCCAAATCACCTTGAAAATGATACGACATCCGAGTACGGACAAGAAGCAAATTGTGCTAAGAGCCCTGAAGAATAACCAGTGGCGTCCATAACCCTGCCCAGGCCGAACCGGAAGGGTAACCCTGCTAACAACATCGATCTCAAACCTGCTAAAACAAAAGGGGTGCTGTAAAGGGCAAAGGAAAAAGAGAGCGGTCAGTACTGAGGCTAGTACATGGCGAGTCTTAGAATTCGGCAGCTCTCTCCTACATAGGTATGGTGGACTGCAGGGGTGGCGCAACATGCACTAAACAACCTATAGAGACTTGATACAACTATCGGCTATCATAGAGGGTTAAGAAATACCCATGAGGAACCAACATGATACTACCACCGAACATACCCATCCTGGTATTTCCCCCTCGAGACCAAACGAGGAAGTCCTGCCGAGGAAACTCACACGGTTGGCAGTTTTATTCATTCTTTCCATGGTGGTTATCCAAGTTACTAGTCATATCAGATACAAGTCAAATTATAACAGTAGACTTTAGTTATAGTTGTCTATGATCAAGAAACTGTGCTCCAACTCGTCCATAACTGCAGACACGGCTTTTCGAAAAGATTTCACCCTGTAGGGGTGCACCAAAGTATCCACACATACTTCGACCCTTTTTGCCAGATTAGGTAGGTACAAGATCATGAAACATACACCCAACAGTATGTCGGCATGGCCTCGGACACGACATTTTCCAGACCCAAAGCAAGTACATGGGTGCCACCCCACTATGCTACCCACAACAAAGTCGTCTGGCTCCGAGACGGACCCAGGTTTTGCGATAACGTGTAGCACCCCCCAGGAATAGGGTTAAACTAACCTCAGATCACCATCTAAGATAAGTTCAACTCCAAACACGGAGGATTACAGTATGATTCGGTAACATTACAGAACATAGGGATTCAACAGCATAAGTTTAAACTCTTAACAAACCAGAGGTCATAGACCCAACATTACATCACACAGCGAAAGTAAATTATGTTGTTTTACACAACAACTTAGCAAAAGGCCTAAGAGGCCATAAACAAAAGTGACGTCCATCCCACAGTCCTCAGTCTGCTACCTGGGACGCCCAACTACTCGCTGATGTCAACGTAGAAGCCACCTTCAGTTGCAACCATATCCTCTGTAGAAAAACAATAATGGCGCAAGGCTGAGTACGAGAATGTACTCCGCAAGACTTAGTTAACCTAGTATCTACATGCTCTGGCTAGAAAGGCTTTCTCTGTATTTATTTTTGCGGAAAGCATTCTTTATTTGTAAACAATAGAGATAAGAGGCTCGTCTATTTAGAATCTTTTAAAAGGGATAAGATAACAACTTCTTCATCTTGTTCATCACATCTTAATAACCACCAACTTCAACCTCCTATCTAGAATCACCCCCTCAACACAAAGGAAGCATCCTTAAGCACACGTATATCAGCAAGTTTTACTTAGGTTATAGTTATCTATGATCATCACGTCTATTCCCAAGTCGTTCATAACCGTGAACACGGCTTTTCGAAAAGATTAATACCCTGCAGGGGTGTACAACTTTACCCACACGTACCAACCGACTCTTAATGCCAAATTATTAGCCCTCTTCCTTGGAAGGCTGGCAGAGGGTGGTTGACCATGACCTTTACCATGCTTTCGCCGAGACCATGAGTCACGCCCTAGAGATGGTTCCGTCGTAACGGGTCAAGTCCCGAAGCCGGTCCCTAAAGATGTGAGGCGAGGTTGGTTCACCAGGGGCTCCATCGACCCCAAGCAACCGCAGCCACGCTTCCCTACCTGTTATGATGCACCTCCATCACCTCCTCTTTCGAAAACGTTTTCAATGCGTATGCCAGATGGAAAGCCCGAACTATGTGACTCATGGAATCTACTAGGCAAGTTAGTTGTTCGTGGGGTTTTCCAGGCCCCGTGTGGTTGTATGCTCATCTTGGTTCAAGAGGCAAGAAATCGGGTCCTAATGGTGGCGAGCATGGGACTACAAAAACCACACCCAACGTAGCCTCCCATACAAGACTTAGCATGATTAGTTAACTCCTTTGATGATGTCACCATCTCCTACCTTTCTAGATTCTCCGGCATCTGTGACTCAGCATTCAGATAGATCGGACATTGTTACTACGCATGGCTAGTTTTCGATCTCAGAAGCTCTAGCAACGCTCAGATGCCAAACCTAGGTATGCTAGGAGCAGTGGATCAGGGGTATAAGGCTACAACAGGGAAACTATGCAGTAGATAGGTAATACTAACTACTGACAAAAGACCACATTGGAATCATGTGCATCATAGCGAGGATGTAATATACTTTATAAAACATAGGTTCAGAATGAGAGGCTACGCTTGCCTTGTCCGTCAGTATACAAGTATGGATCTTCGGTGTTGTTGACTTTAGCTTTAGGCTTGGATCCTATCGCGAAGAACCAACACCGAAAAGAAAGGCAACAATCAATGCATGGCATCGATGCACTGCTCAAACAAATATGATGATATGACAAGTTGAATTGCATTGAAATGAAAACCTAAAACATGCTCGGTAATTTGATCGAGGTTCCAGGGGTGCAAACCCTAACTCGGGGAAACTCCGGAATCACCTGTGAGGGGTTACTATGTTCTTCTAATTAAACTTGTCCTGTAAGTTGCTTAGCATTGCATGATTATAGTGTAATTAGATAGTTCTCATTTTTCTAAACATTTTGATATATTATTTGTATTTTTCTGATTTAAAATGAATTAGTTATGAATTTCTCAAATTTTAATTCATTTTAAATCATTTTTGGAATATTTAAATAATTTTCCAACTTGGGCCCACATGTCAGGCTTTTATTAATTTCATAAATGATTTACAAAAAGGTTAAAACCCTGACAGCATTTACTTGTTACAGAAATGATTACTAAAAACATTTAAATAAACAGAAAAGATTTATTGCATCATGATGACATCACTGTGACGTCGTCAATGGCTGATCTTCTCAGGTCGAGAGAGGGGCGAGCGATTGGCGGCGTCTATGGATGCGTGGTTGGTCTCGTTCGAAAGAGGAGGCCAAGGCGAGCATTATAGTGGTGGCACCGCCTCGATATGGTCACCGGAGCGACGGCGGCGACAACAAACAACGGCAGCAGCGTCGGGTGCTCGTTGGGCCAGCAGCACAGCACGAGAGGGAAGGAACGGAGAGGTCCAGGAGTTCCTCTAGCTCACCACGATCACGACGGTGAGGTCGATGAAGAGAGGGGAGGCCGGACGGAGGAGAATCGATGACTTGACTGCGGTGGCCAAAGTTGAGGTCGAGCTTGATTCCGGCCAAACGACGTCCTCCTAGCTTGTGTGGCTTGACAGTATCGACGACGGTGACACGGCGCTTCTTCCAGACCACTCCACGGGGCATGAGGCGGCCGGAGACGGCAAGGCTCGCCGGAGCCCAAATGGCTAGGGTTTGGCCGAAGAGGGAAAGGAAGCACGCGAGGGGGAGAAAGAAGGGTAGGGTTCTCCACTGCGGCGGCATGGGATCATCTAGGCGTCTGCGTCATCGGTGGCGTGAATCTTGGCACGGCACGGCGGTGGACGTCATCGCCGGCGACAGCGAAGCAAGGTTTCGTCGTCGACGAAGACGACGTATCGCAAAGCGGTACAGGGCCGGCTCCTGGGCCTCGGGCGGGCCAGGTTGGGCTGCTGCGGCCTACGCAGTGCGTCAAAGAGAAAGGAGAGGGAAATGGGCCACAGCCCAGCTGCGGCTGCTGCTATTTTTTTCCACATATTATTTTCTTTTTCTGTTTTTAGTTTTCTCTTTTGTATTTTCATTTGAGTTATGTTTTGAATAATTCAAAAATACAAGACTTTGTTAGAAATATTTGAAATATTGTAGGGCCCTAGTAATCTTTTTGGGCTCCAAACATTTTGTCATTTCAAAATTCAAAACTATTTGAATAGCTTTCAAAAGGGAGAGGGAAATTAGGGTTTTGGGTTTGCATTTAATTCAACACACTTTCTCTTATGCATATATTTCATTAATTTAAACAGATGCATGCAATGCTTAGGTACTAATTACATATATTACAAACTTGGGCTGTTACAGCTTTACCCCCCTTACAAGAATCTCATCTCGACCCGAGATTCCTAAGTTTTAGAAAAGAAGGCAGGGTACTCATATCGAAGACGATCTTCTCGTTCCCAGGTTGCTTCATCCTCAGAGTGATGAGACCACTGAACTTTCAGGAACTTGATGTTTTGACGACGAGTTTTGCGCTCGGTTTCATAAAGGATACGAACAGGATACTCACGATAGGTCAGATCCTTCTAGAGATGAAGAGTCTGGTGATCAACACCATGGACAGGATCTTTGGAGCAATGCTTGAATTGAGACACATGAAAGACGTCATGCACCTCGGGGAAGTTTGCAGGCAGCTCCAATTGATATGTGAGCTTACCTTGCTTGGAAAGAACACAAAAAGGACCAACACAGCGAGGAGCTAGTTTGCCTTTGATACCGAAACGATGGACACCCTTCAGAGGAGTGACCCGAAGATAAGCTTGATCACCAACTTCATATTCAACATGTTGATGGTGACGATCATGATAGCTTTTCTGGCGAGACTGAGCAGTTTTCAAACAATGTCGAATGATACGAACTTGATCTTCTGCTTCCTGAATCATATCCGGTCCAAATAAATTTCTTTCGCCGGTTTCTGACCAGTTCAAAGGGGTACGACAGGTTCTTCCATATAAAAATTGGAATGGTGCCATACCAATACTGGACTGAAAACTGTTGTTGTAGGAGAATTCAGAAAAAGGAAGGCATTTCTCCCAGTTCTTGCCAAAAGATATGACACACGCTCTAAGCATGTATTCAAGGATTTGATTCACTCTTTCGGTCTGACCACCGGTACTAGGATGATAGGCTGTGTTGAAGGAAAGGAGAGTTCCCATAGCAGTTTGGAAACTTTCCCAGAACTAGGAGGTGAACAGACTTCCATGGTCAGATGTTGTCTTCTTAGGAATACCATGAAGAACAACAATCCGAGAGATGTAAAGATCAGCCAGTTCACTCGCTCGAAGGCTTTCCTTGATGGGAAGAAAGTGAGCGACCTTGGACAGATAGTCAACGATCACCTAGATTGCATCATTTCCTTTTTGAGTTTTAGGGATACCAGTGATGAAGTCCATACCGATTTCATCCCATTTCCACAGGAATACGATGTGGTTGTATGAGACCAGTGGGCCTTTGATGTTCAGCTTTGACGTGACGAAAAATGTCACATTCAGCAACAAAACGACCGATATCTTTCTTCATACCAGACCTCCAAAATATTTGACGAAGGTCCTGATACATCTTGGTACCTCCAGGGTGGATAGAAAGAGGTGATTCATGAGCTTCCCAAAGAATTAAATTCCTTAACTTTGTTATCTTCGGCACTACCAGACGGTTACCAAAGTAAACAATACCTTGATTATCAACAGAGAAACACTTAGTAACTCCGCTAGCAATGTTCCATTTGATCTTAGCGACTTCAAAGTCATTCTTCTGAGCGAGCTTGATTTCATCCTCTATAGAAGATTTCACTTCAAGAGTAGAAAGGAATCCACGAGGAACTACTTCAAGATTCAGTCGAGCGAATTCCTCATGGAGAGAAGGTTGAGATTGTTTGATCATCAGATTGTTGCAATAAGACTTACGACTTAGCGCATCGGCAACGATGTTGGCTTTGCCAGGTTGATAGTTAAGACCCAAATCATAGTCCTTGATGAGTTCCAACCATCTTATTTGCCTGAGATTCAGATCAGGTTGTGTGAAAAGATACTTCAGACTCTGATGATCCGAGTATAACTCACAACGACTACCAAGAAGGTAATGTCGCCATTGCTTAAGAGCATGAGCAACAGCTGCAAGCTCAAGATCATGAGTTGGGTAGTTGTTCTCATGTGGTTTTAGCTGACGGGAGGCATAAGCCACCACATTCCCATCTTGCATTAATACACATCCGAGACCTTGGTGAGAAGCATCGCAGAAGACAACAAAGTCTTTGCTAGTGTCTGGGAGAACCAGCACCGGAGCAGTGGTTAACTTGGTTTTCAACATCTGGAAGCTTTCTTCAGCCTTATCAGACCATTCAAACTTCTTATCCTTCTTAAGAAGACCAGTCATCGGCTTTGCAATACTAGAGAAGTTCTCGATGAATCGACGGTAATAACCAGCCATCCCGAGAAAACTTTGGACATCCTTAACGGATTTAGGAGACTCCCAGTCGAGGATAGTTTGGACCTTATCAGGGATAACAGCAACCCCTTTTTCGGAAACAACATGACCAAGGAATACGATCTCTTGTAACCAAAACTCACATTTATAAAACTTGGCATAGAGATGATGTTCTCGGAGTTTTGTTAACACCAAACGAAGATGTTCAGCATGCTCTTCTTCAGTTTTGGAATAAACCAGAATATCATCGATGTAGACCACGACGAACTTGTCAAGATACTCCATGAAGACAGAGTTCATAAGCCGCATAAAAGTGGCTGGAGCATTGGTAAGACCAAAGGACATGAATGTGTACTCGTAAAGACCATAACGAGTGGTGAAAGCAGTCTTTGGAATATCTTCCTTATGGATCTTTATCTAGTGATACCCTGATCTTAAATCCATTTTGGAAAAGACAGTGGCACCACTTTACTGATCAAAAAGATCGTTGATCCTAGGGAGAGGATACTTGTTCTTGATAGTCACAGCATTGAGTGGGTGATAGTCCACAACCAGACGCGGTATATTGGTATCCCGCTTCTTAATAAAGATGATAGGACATCCCCAAGAATATGTGTTGGGCTGAATGTATTCTTTTCCTTCTAACTCCTCTAATTGCTTTTTCAACTCCACAAGCTCATGAGGAGGCATACGATAGGGTCTTTTAGAAATAGGAGTTGTTCCAGGAACTAACTCTATAACAAAATCCACATTTCAATCAGGTGGCATGCCAGGCAACTCATCAAGAAAGACATCCAGGAATTCACAGACCACGGAAACATCTTGGATCTCTAACGGCGGTAGAACTTCAAGAGCATACAACTCTGCTTCAGGAATAGAAACAGCTGAAGGGGATAGTGACCCTACGGTCCAATACTTGACTGTTATGCCAGCAGGACTAGTCAGAGTCATAGACTTGGTTGTACAATTGAAAATGGCTTGATAACGGGTCAACCAGTCCATGCCCAAAATGATGTCAATGTCAATTGACTTGAGGGCGATCAAAGAAGTGGGGAAAAGTTGAAATGCAACTTCAATTAGATTCCCATGGCTAACCATGGTGGAACGCCAACTAGAACCAAGAGACTGAACTAGCAGAGGAACAGACAACCCCTCAAAACTTATCCCATGCATTTGAGCAAAAGCTTGTGACAGGAATGAATGCGATGCTCCAGAATCAAACAAAACTTTTGATGGAATTGATTGATACGAAGCATACCCATGATGCCGCTTGGATCTTCCTGAGCCTCCTCAGCAGAGATATGGTCCAGGCGTCCTTTTCCAGCACCTGGATACTTATCATTCTTCTTTGGTGGTTGTGCCTTCTACGCAGCACTCTTTTGAGGACACTCCTTTGCATAGTAGCCAGGCTGGCGACAATTGAAGCATATAAAACCTGATGCATTGCCAGCAGGAGGGTAGTTTGATCCACCAGCATTGCTTGAAGTAGCATTCGGACGAGGGGCATATCTAGAAGTCCTTGGGGTGTAAGGAGTACGTGGCACAACACTGTAAGGAATGAAGACACGACGCTTCTTATTGCTAGAACCAGCCTTGTTATACCCATCCTGAGGATGCTTACGAGTTTCTTCATACTCCACCTTTCCACTCTCGTCTTTCATAGCCTTATTAACAAGACCATGGAAGTTACCAAAGTCCATGGGATGGATATCACGGCGAACCTCAGGATCCAATCCCTTGCGGAATAGAGCTTGCTTCTTAGCATCAGTGGAGACCTCTTCAGTAGAATAGCAGGCAAGACGATTGAATTTGCGCTGGTAATCACACACGGAACCAGTGCCCTGCTTAAGCTTGAGGAACTCCTCCCTCTTCTGATCCATCAGACCCTCTAGAATATGATAAGCTCGAAAGGCTTCAGTGAACTCTTGACATGTAACAACATGTTGAGCTTCTTGCATTGCCAAGAAATTTTCCCACCAGGAGTTAGCTGCTCCCTCCAGATGATAGGCAGCAAAAGTCAACCAATCAGCTTGAGCAACATGACCAACCTGAAGTTTGCGCTCCATGGTGCGAAGACAGTAGTCCGCATCAAGTGGCTCAGTGGAATAGCTGAAAACTGGCGGAGTGAGACGTGTGAAGTCCTTGATACCAACTTGATTGTTCTGGCGTTGAGCAGTGTTCGCTCAATCCTTTCAAGGAGCCTCATGTTGTCAGCACGGTTGGTTTCGTACATGGCCATGAGTTGAACCGTGGACGGTGGTGGAGGAAGGTTGGAAGATTCACCCTCATTTGTAGCACCACGAGCATGAGCACGGGTACGAGCACGAGAGGTGTCACCCATCCTGAAAGAACAAAAAGAAGGTTAGACAAGGGATCAAAGGAACAAGACAGAAAGATAAACAAAGAGTACTTGATATAAACGTATCATCTTATCAAGCATGGTAGTATCAAAGCATACTAATGTGTACACTAACCAGCTGACTTACAAACCATGACAATGGAATGCTAATATGTTACACACCAAGCAAAACTGATATATCTTGGAACTCTGAGAATAGCAACCAAGTACGGAGTACTTCAGAAAAACAACCCCAAAACCACAATCCTAAAAGTTTTGAGATATAAGGTAAGGAATGAAAAACTTTTCAAACCAAATAAGTTAAGGAACACTCCAGCATCAGAAACACACCAGAGAAGGAGTAAAAAGGATCCTAGTCAGAGTTTCTGCAAATAGTTTTTAACTTTCAAATAGTTTTGTCAACTTCCAGACTCAACATCGACCAATAAAAGGTTTTCCTACAGGCAGTCCTGCTCTGATACCAAAACCTGTAGCACCCCCCGGGAATAGGGTTAAACTAACCTCAGATCACCATCTAAGATAAGTCCAACTCCAAACACGGAGGATTACAGTATGATTTGATAACATTACAGAACACAGGGATTCAACAGCATAAGTTTAAACTCTTAACATAGTAAGCTATCTATTAGAGTTATTACAAACCAGAGGTCATAGACCCAACATTACATCACACAGTGAAAGCAAATTATGTTGTTCTACACAACAACTTAGCAAAAGGCCTCAGAGGCCATAAACAAAAGTGACGTCCATCCCATAGTCCTCAGGCTGCTACCTGGGACCCCCAACTACTCGTTGATGTCAACGTAGAAGCAACCTTCAGTTGCAACCAGATCCTCTGTAGAAAATCAACAATGGCGCAAGGCTGAGTACGAGAATTTACTCTGCAAGACTTAGTTAACCTAGTATCTACATGCTCTGGCTAGAAAGGCTTTCTCTGTATTTATTTTTGCGGAAAGCATTCTTTATTTGTAAACAAGAGAGAGAAGAGGCTCGTCTATTCAGAATCTTTTAAAAGGGATAAGATAACGACTTATTCATCTTGTTCATCACATCTTGATAACCACCAACTTCATCAGAATCTCCTATCTAGGATCAACCCTCAACCCAGAGGAAGCATCCTTAAGCACACGTAGAACATCAAGTTTTACTTAGGTTATAGTTCTCTATGATCATCACGTCCGTTCTCAAGTCGTTCATAACCGTGAACACGGCTTTTGGAAAATATTAATACCTTGCAGGGGTGTACAACTTTACCCAGACGTACCAACCGACTCTTAATGCCAAATTATTAGCAATGCTCAGATGCCAGACCTAGGTATGCTAGGAGCAGTGGATCAGGGGTATAAAGCAACAATAGGGAAACTATGCAGCAGCTAGGTAATACTAACTACTGACAAAATACCACATTGGAATAGTGTGCATCATAGCGAGGAAGTAATATACTTTATAAAACATAGGTTCAGAATGAGAGGCTACGCTTGCCGTGTCCGTCAGTAGACAAGTATGGATCTTCGGTGTTCTTGACTTCAGCTTCGGGCTCGGATCCTATCGCGAAGAACCAACATGGGAAAGAAAGGCAACAATCAATACATGGCATCGATGCAATGCTCAAACAAATGTGATGATATGACAAGTTGAATTGCATTGAAATGAAACCCTAAAACATGCTCGGCAATTTGATCGAGGTTCCGGGGGTACAAACCCTAACTCGGGGAAACTCCGGAATCACCTATGAGAGGTTACTATGTTCTTCTAATTAAACTTGTCATGTAAGTTGCTTAACATTGCATGATTATAGTGTAATTAGATAGTTCTCATTTTTTTGAACATTTTGATATTATTTGTATTTTTATGATTTAAAATGAATTAGTTATGAATTTCTCAAATTTTAATTCATTTTAAATCATTTTTGGAATATTTAAATTATTTTCCAACTTGGGCCCACATGTCAGGCTTTTATTAATTTCAGAAATGATTTACAAAAAGGTTAAAACCCTGACAGACAGGGCCCACCTGACAACATTTTACTTATTACAGAAATGATTACTGAAAACATTTAAATAAACAGAAAAGATTTATTGCATCATGATGACGTCACTGTGACGTCGTCAATGGCTGATCTTCTCAGATCGAGAGAGGGCGAGCGATTGGCGGCGTCTACGGATGTGTGGTTGGTCTCGTTCGAAAGAGGAGGCCAAGGCGAGCATTATAGTGGCAGCGCCGCCTCGATATGGTCACCGGAGCGACGGCGACGACAACAAACAGCGGCAACGGCGTCGGGTGCTCGTCAGGCCAGCAGCACAGCGCGAGAGGGAAGGAACGGAGAGGTCAAGGAGGTCCGCTAGCTAACCACGATCACGACGGTGAGGTCGATGAAGCGAGGGGAGGCCGGACGGAGGAGAATCGACGACTTGACTGCGGCGGCCGGAGTTGAGGTCGAGCTTGATTCTGGCCGAACGACGTCCTCCCAACTTGCGTGGCTTGACATTATCGATGAAGGCGACATGGTGCTTCTTCCAGACCACTCCACGGGGCACGGGGCGGCCGGAGACGGCGAGGCTCACCGGAGCCCGAACGGCTAGGGTTTGGCCGAAGAGGTAAAGGAAGCATGCGAGGGGGAGAAAGAAGGGTAGGGTTCTCCACAGCGGCGGCGTGGGGTCTTGTAGGCGTCGGTGTCGTCGGTGGCGTGAATCTTGGCGCGGCACGGCGGCGGACGTCATCGCCGGAACAGCGAAGCAAGGTTTCGTCGTCGACGAAGACGACGTATCGCGAAGCGGTACGGGGCCGGCTCCTGGGCCCCGGGCGGGTCAGGTTGGGCTGTTGCGGCCTGCATAGCGCGTCAGAGAGAAAGGAGAGGGAAATGGTTCACGGCCCAGCTGCGGCTGCTGCTATTTTTTCCCGGAGATTATTTTCTTTTTCTGTTTTTAGTTTTCTCTTTTGTATTTTCATTTGAGTTCTGTTTTGAATAATTCAAAAATACAAGACTTTGTTAGAAATATTTGAAATATTGTAGGGCCCTAGTAATCTTTTTGGGCTCCAAACATTTTGTCATTTCAAAATTCAAAACTATTTGAATAGCTTTCCAAAGGGGGAGGGAAATTAGGGTTTTGGATTTGCATTTAATTCAACACACTTGCTCTTATGCATATATTTCATTGATTTAAACAGATGCATGCAATGCTTAGGTACTAATTACATATATTACAAACTTGGGTTGTTACATAACGGGTGTAAATGACTAGGAACCCGAAACTGTGGTTGGGCTTGTCGATACCGTGAAATCGTGCTGTGATCCTAAACAGTACAATAGTAAACGCTCCTTGATAAATAGTAGTAAATAAAGCAGTAAAGCATGGCATAAGTATATAATAGTAATAATGCCCCAAACTAGTTTATGACCCTAGAACAGTACTTTGAAATCAGGTAGTAAGCCTATGGGGGTGCCCACACACCCCACCTGTGGTTAGCATGCTCTATCTCGGAACAGGTGTCAAGAACTCGGGACCTAGGTGGACACAAGTGGGCAGTTAAAAACCAAATATTGACTATTACCCACCAGTGCCTCTATATTAGTTATATCTACCACCAACAGTTAATTAATAATCTATTAATAGAACCATGATTATCTCCACCATTAAGCATGTACCAACCACCCAACAATGCTGGAACTCGACGATGCAAAGCAACACCTGAGCAAGCAACTACGACTCGCAAGGCTAACTGTCTAGCAAACATCAGGTTATAGGAGATGTCCAAGGCAATATAGGCTGGAAGGTATATAAGGGGTACGAAAAGACTAAAGCATCGCAACAAATGTAGAAATAGATAAATAGGAGAAAGTAAAGACTATAAATGTAAAAATAGGTAGAAAGGGGGAGATTGCTCGCCTGGGAAACACTGTCGAAGGTTCATCCGAAGATCCGATCGACACTCGCATCAACTCATCAGCCTAATTCGTGAAGAATCAAAGCACTAGAAAAACATTAGATGCACTATTTAATACTACGGCAGAATATCGGACATGATGCATGTATGATGCATGACATGTCAAAGGTGTGATGCAACTAGGAAATATTAAGCGGAACCGGGGTCCCAAAACTTAATTAATATGTTTATGTTTTTTTGTTACCCTACAATTTAAATGGTGTCTTAACAAGGTAAAACACGGCATCGGATCGCTACACAAACTTAAATGGAGCCAATATAAGACTAGAATAGCCCATATATGGTCTCCATATTTAATTATTAGGTGAATCGGCTAAAAAAACCCAAACCACACAATATGTATGTGAGTATGAATAATTTAATATGCATCGAGATATATATTGCATTTATAAAAATAGGGGCTCAGAAAGGTTCACACATTGGGGGATCGGGTTCGGGGTTCTTCAGTTTTGGTCTTGGGGTCGGTGGTATCTTGGCGTTCCATGAAGAGAACTTGAGGTGCCAGCGTCACCAGGCCCGATAGGATTTCTCGGTATTCCATGATGGCTCTCTTCGGCCATCGATTTTGGGACGGAGACTTCGAATACGGCCAACCCATGACGAAGATCTTGGCGAGGCAGAACTTGGCATCAACAATAGTGCCATATTTATGTTATGCGGGATATCGAACACAAACACTTCACGATAGAAGTAGATCAACATGGCGGCAACACGAACCGCTGGGCACGGATTCAAACACAATAGGGACACAAGCATGCTCGGGATGAGGACATCAGCAGAAGAGGGCCACAGGGTGACCACAACGCACGCCGAGATTACCGCAGACGGTGGCGAGGACGGGCCACTAGGAAGGCACTCAGGTGGCGGAGCACGGCAGCTGGAGATAAGGGGTTGTGCAACACCCTCCAGTCTCCCTATGCAAGTTTCAGCGATTCCCACCAAACCCACATAGAAATGATTCAAAGATGCCTACCAGGCACTTTCATGTGGATGGAAAATGAAGTAATATCATTACACATTAGTCCACCGTGGAACCCATATAATATATATATACAACAACGACTCAACGAGTAAAGAATACAGATATACAGTACAAAGATCCAAACCACCTTGAAAATGATACAGCATCTGAGCACGGATAAGATGCAAATGGGGATAAGAGACCTAAAGAATAACCAATGGCATACATAACCCTGCCCAGGCCAAGACGGAAGGGTAACACTGCTAACAACGTCGATCCCAAACTTACTAAAACAAAAGGGGTGTCGGCAAAGGGAAAAGGAAAAAATAGAGAGGTCAGTACTAAGGCCATTACACGGCGAGACTTAGAATTTGGCAGCAAAGCATTCACTAAACAACCCTCAGATACTCGTTACAACAGGAGGCTATCACAGAGAGATAATAAGTACCTATTTGGGACCAACCTGATACTAACACCAAACATACCAATCATATTATTTCCCCTTCGAGACCAAACGAGAAAGTCATTCTGAGAAAAACGGGTCGGAGTTCTCGGTATTCAATGACGGTGCTCTTCGACCATCGGTTTTGGGATGGAGACTTCAAATACATCCAACCCATGACAAATATCTTGGCGAGGCAGAACTAGGCGTCAACAATAGTGCCATATTGATGTTTCGCGGGATACCGAACAGAAACACCTCACGATAGAAGTAGATCAGCATGGCGGCAACACAAACCGCTAGGCACAGAGCCAAACACAACAGGGACGCAAGCACGCTCGAGATGAGGACATCAGAATAAGAGGGCCATGGGGTGACCACAACGCACGTGAAGATCACTGTAGACGGCGACGAGGACGGGCCGCTGGGAAGGCAATCAGGCGGCAGGGCATGATGGCCGAAGAAGAGGGGTTGGGCCCAAGAACCGAGGAGAGGGGCGGAGCACGGTCGACGCGGGGCCTGGGTAAGGTCCGGCGGTGGTCGTAGGGAGTCCGAGCCGACGCAGGTGGCGGCAATGAGATGCTTGGGGGCGCAGGAGGAGGTCAGAGGAGAGGATGAGGCGCTGGGGTGGCTGCAAGGTTAACTAGGAGTGGTGTGGAGGGGGTCCATCACAGGGCAAACACACAGAGGTGGAGGAGGAGGCACCGAGGAGGACGAGACCGGCGGGGTGGCGGGGTCCGGCGGGCGGTGAGCGACGGCGGTGTGGAGGAGCTTGCGATCGAGGATGCGCGGGGAGGACGCGGTGCTCGGGTTGCGAGGAAGTGGGTTCGCACGGCGGCGGATTCAGCACCTGGGCAAGCTGGTGGCAGCGGCGGTTGCCAAAGGGGAGGAAGGAGGAAGGAGGCAGGGTGCAGAGGAGCGTGAGGGAGAGAGGACGGGGTCACATCGCAGGCGAGGATCCCGAGGCTGCAAGGGATGTGGTCTGGAGGGCTCGCGTCAACGTGGTGGGCTAGGAGCGGGTTAGGTGGGGGAGTGGGTCGCGGGCTGCCGCGTGAGGAGAGAAAACGGGCGCGGACAGTGGTGTCGTGTACGTCGGTGAGGAGGGTGGTGTACCGCGGGTGGGGTTCGGGCCAGGGGCGTGCTCTGTGGAGTGTGTGCGGGTCCTGGGGTGGGTCGGCTGCTACGCCGTGTGGCTCGTTGTGGGTGCATGCGTACAGTGTGTGTTGGATCCGGGTGGTGGTGTGCGTGCGAGCTAGCGGTGGGGTGGAAGGATGTGGGGTGTGGGTAGGCGGGGTCTAGGGATAGGGTTAGGGTTAGGGTTTGTCAGTTAGGGTTTAGTTGGGCCAGGTAGTATATAGTCTGGCCCGGTTGGGCCTTGGCCTGACCGGCTAGACTGCCTCCCCGGTCAAAAAGATTATTTTTATTTAACTTGTAGAACATTTTATAAATAGTTTTTAGGTAAATAAAAGATATAGACAAGATCGGGCTTTATACTTTGAAATAAGAAGGGGCTAATGTAGAAAACAAAATAGGTTTTTGGAAAATTAGTTTTAGGTGAACAAATCCATGATGACACGATGATGCTCAAATGTAATGTGGCATGATGACATGAGAATGCGATCATGATGATGCACAAAATAAAAACATCAAGCGATTTTCTAGTAGTGGTTTTAACCGTGGTGCTACATGCGGCTGCCACCAAAGCTTGGTTATTTGGCCCATTTAAGGCAGGCCATGTAGCTCTACTACAAGGCTAGTCTCCCACTGACATCTAAGACTGTTGATTTCGCTAAATGTGTTGCATCAGCGGGTGTGTCGAGTAGGTCCAAGCGAGTGTTGTACATAAAGCACACGGCGGCATTTTCATGTGCTCTGCACAGAAGAAAGAAGGTACTTTCCAAAAAGAATTCCTGGGATCATGCCACCGAGGGAACAAACCCTCGAATAGGGCTGCCCCAAGGTCAACCAACTCTCGCCTCCATGCTTCGGTGTGGGCGACCTTACCAAAGTGGGGCAATCTGGGCGCACGCCATCAGCGGCAAAGATGATCCATCCTACACACCGTTGGAGGCTAGACCATGTTGGCGAGCATCCATCTACACTAATGTAGAGGTCCCAACCTTTAATAAGGTAGAGATCCCTGTGTTTACAATTCTAGTCCCTGGATCAATAGCTAGCATCCACAGTTAAGATGTAATATCAAGAAACAAAGGTCATAATACAACTTTATAACCAGGAATAAAATAATTCATTACATCTTACATAGCTCATTTGGCTATCTCATTACAATACAGCAGAAATAACTATAGCATGGGGTCCTTCATCTTCAAAGTACCACACGCAATCATGTTGGTTGTAGACTTGTAATCCTAATCAACACACTTCACTAACATCAAACAAACCTGCAACATAATAAGTTACAGCCACAAGTGTCAATACATTTGAATTGTATTGGCAAGTGATACTTTGGTAGAATAGTGGTAACTATCATCTATATGCATTTGGCTAGGTGGAGCTTAGGCTTGCTTTGCTCAAAATAGTTTTCCTTATCATTTGAAAACACTAAGATTTTGCTTGTCAAAATCACCCAAGGCATCTCCCAATAGAAATTGGTGATCCTTCGACCCTTGTTCAACCACAAGTTTTAACTTAGAAAATTAGGATGAGGAGATTCTTGATAGCTTTCATGTCTTGATGCTCAAATTGTCCTTTGTCAGGGACATGGCTAAGTACTTAGATTTTACACTCTGCAGAGGTGGTGCACTTTCCCCACAAGACTCGACATGCATCGAGACAAGATCTTTCAGAAGCCTTCCCTTAGACCAGAATGGACGCGTTCCAACCTATCATCCCCTACCACCAACTGTCCATTTGGCTAAGTTATTGCAACCTATATGATCCAGGCAGAGCCCATAATGCCAAGTGGCTGCACTTGAAGCTTCTCAACATTTGACATCTCAAATCTCTTTGTTCCTGGGTGGCATTCCACAAGTGAGATACTCAAGGTAAACCACAGAAATGGGCCTTGTGTAACCACTCAACCAAAAACCACCAAGCAAGTCCCTTTCCACCCAGGTGATTCATTCACTTAGTTGTTTTATTAAACAAAACACAAGTCCTTGACATAGAAATATTCCATAGCATGAATATAATCCACCCTTGTTTTCTACTAGCTAAGCTAAGCATGATAGTAGTAGGAATCTTAACTTAGAAAAATTCTACTAAGGTTTCATCTACTAGGATTTCCCATGGCATAGTTTATACTTAGCAAAAATTCCATGCAAGTCCTACTTAGAAATATCACTAATGCATAGTGAAAATAATGGGACAAAAGTATGAAGCATCACTTGCCTTTTTGGTAGAGAATTATAAGTTCACTCCTTGATCTTGTAATAGTCACACTCTTCAAATTGCACTACAATTCAATCAAGCAAGCAAATATTCAATCTACCATTCAAGTAATCATCACATAGAATAATAAAAACAAAGCAATGCATGCAAGCATGCCAAAGATTGTTTTATTTTGGAAAAGTGGTTTCTATAGGTTATAAACATCATAAAATATCTTTTGGTCATTTATAAAAGTGGCAAGGTCATTTATAAATGTGGCAAAACCATTTGATATCAAGTTAGTGAAAATGGCCATTTTAAGTCATTTTTGTTTTGCTAGAAATGGTTCAAACCAAAGTAATATCTTCTAGTGTTTGACAAATACATTTTTAAACACAAATGTTAGTATTTTATGGTCAAGTGTTTAATATTGAAACCATTACCAAAAGGTTTTACCTATAAACCATTTTTATACCAAATCAATATTGTATGTTGTTGAAAATGCTTTTTAGCAAAGTAATAATTTATAGGGTTCATCAGATATATTTTTAAATCCTAAAAATTGGTGTTTAGGGTCAGAGAGTTTAAATCAATTCATTTTCCAAAGGTTTTACTCAAAAAGCATTTTTAACACATAAACCATATTTTCATTTAACTAGAAATGCTTTAGTTCAAATATTTATTCTTTAACTTCACAAAATACAATTTTAAATCCATAAGTTGGTTTCTATGGTCAGTAGGTTCAAAACAATCCATTTTCCAAAGATTTTACCATAAAAATATTGCTAGAATAATTTTTATATTCAAAATATACCTACACAAGTTTCTGCAAAAACAACTGAGTTTCCAGAAGAAATTCATTAAACAAAGTGCATGGTTGGATAGAGTTTGTTTTGTTGATTCTATTGATATAAAATTTGCAAAATTTGGACATGTGGATCAAAAGTTATACAATTTACAAGTTTAAACATTCAATAGAATAAAATCTGGGTTTTAAATCGAAGCACTGGCCACGCGTCTAATTCTTATTGGTCAAAAACAGTTCGGCTGGATCGTGGTGTGTGGTGTGTTGGATTAAAACAGATCGAGCGGCACAGGATCACTCTTACCCCTTCATTAAGTGGTTCTATCCTATCCACGCGATCCGGATCCAACAGCTGCTGTGAGCTTGACCATGGATGAGCGGCGCTGGCGGCGGCGAGTGGCGGCGGCGCGGTCAGACGGTGGTGTTCCCAGCGATTCAAGAAGCAAGAGAGGAAGAGAGGTATCTCACCGAGGTCGTCGTGGCATGGGGTTGCTCGAGGTGGTCTCTGTTGATGGAGGGGCGCATGGTGCTAGCTTGAATCGCTCGCCGGAGTTGCCTTCGGGCTCGGGTGCGGTCTGACGTTGTTGGAGACAATGCTACGGGGCATGCAAAGACACGAGTTGAGTACGGTTAGATGCGCAAAGTCGTGGCGAGTGTGCGTGTGTGAAAGAGGAGGAGAGGGGCGGTCAGATGCTACCTAGGAAAATTGACGGAGTCGAGGCAAACGACGGCGTTGCTCAGACGTGGTCGCTGTCGAGCCTAGGGAACGCGCGCGAGTGAGCTGAGGGTGCTGGCAGGTGCAGAGGTCGATGGGGAACGGACTCGCGTGGTCTAGGGGGCAAGGCGCGGCGAGGAGCGGCCGGAATTGCTGGCGAAGCTCGTCGGAGCAGAGGACGGTCTCGGGTGAAATCGGAGCGGCCTGGTGGCGGAGGGTGGGTGGCTTCTGAGGGAAATGGAGAGGGGGAGCAGGCGTTTAATCGAGCATGGTCGCGGCGAGGTTTAAGCGCGGCAGTAACGCGTATTGATGCGAGTTAAAACGAGCAAAAACGGCCGGCGAGGGCGTGGTCACCGCGGGGGGTGAGGAAGAAGGCCTGCCAGGTGGGGTTGGTCGGTCAGAGAGAGAGAGAGAGAGAGAGAGAGAGAGGAGTGGTGGGGTCCAGACGTCATCGACTGTGCGGCTAAGTTCGTAGGTGTGAATCGTTTTTTTCGCGGGAGAGAGGGAGTGGGCTGGTGCTGGGCGGGACTGGGTTGGACTGGGTTGCTTTCATTTTTTTTTGTTCTGTTTATTTTTCTTTTTTCCTGTTTCTTTTATTCAGTTTTGAATTGGTTCAAACAAATCTAACAACCATTTGAATTTCAAATCTTTTCCAAACCTTGAGTATATTTCAATACTGTTTATTAACATATTCTAAAGTCCAATTTAGAATATTTCTTTTATTCTTTTAGAGTTTATTATATACTTATAAATAGACATTTGTCTTTATTTAAAAATAAGATTTAAATATGTTTTCAAACGCTATTTGAATTCTAAATATTTACCAAACCTTTTTCAGTAGGTTTTATTTATTCAAAATAATTTCACTTTGAATTATTATTTAAAAATACTTTAATACTCCCTCCGTTCCTTGATATAAGGTGTATAGTTTTCTGTAAAAAATTCCAGAATATAAGGTATATAGTGGGATTGTGGGATTTTTTTACATAATTTAGGAGTCAAACTGATTTGTAGAGATGAGATACCGAGATTTCCATATTTTCCTATATTCTCACATCGGTCACTACATGTATTAACATAAAAAAGTATCGATTTTTTTCCTTTTAGCCTATGCGCTAATATTCGTGCAACAAAACTATACACCTTATATCAAGAAACGGAGGGAGTATGATTTATATTTAAATTGGGAGATGTCTTCACTTAAATAAAATTGGATATTAATAAATCCTTATTGTTTTATGTAAACAATCCTTTACTCTTTTTATTATACAAAAATATTTTATTTTATTTGCTTGGCCAAGTTTTAATTTTGCTTTTTAAAATAGTCCTTGTTTATTTATTTCTTCCTTTGTTTTATAAAATCCATATCTTTTTATTTAAAGATCCAAACTTTGTAATTCCAATTTGTAAAATTTTATGTGATATTTGTGTATCCTTTTAAATCCTTTAGGATTAATTTGATCACAAATTGGTATGGATTTTAGGCCCAGTTCTTTTCGGGGCTTCTCCAAGAAGCCGCCCTCCCCCCAGCTTCCTTGAGAAGCCGGTCTAAAAAATTTGCGAGGCTTCCAAAATAGTTAAGTTTAAACAAATTTGGAAGCCTCGTAATTTTTTTGAACCGGCTTCCCTAGGAAGCTAGGGATAGGGCAGCTTCTAGGAGAAGCCACCAAAAGAACTGGGCCTTAGATAGGTGCTTTTTTAGCTTTGGGAATTCAATTTCCTTATCTTATTAAATTCCTAATATTTTATCTATGGCTCCAATTAAGTGAAACCAATTTCTATGATTTTATAATATTTTCATTTATCATTCTTGATCATTTATAAATGTTGTTGGGAATATGCCCTAGAGGCAATCATGTATGATGATATTTCCCATTGTATTCATAAAGATATTAAGTAGTCCTTGTATAAACATCTGATGTGTATCATTGAATATGTGATTCAGTTGTGGAACTATGCATTCATGTTGTTTGTACTAAATATCCTTGGTCATCGAAGTTATGCTGGACACACAACTTAGACCAATGTGAAAGTTGGCTTGATGACTCGGTTCCACTTGTCATGAGCATGGAGATGCTATTCCAACTTACACAGATTCGGCTAAAGAGTTTAGCGAGTCGGATTGACCCATATTGAGGTACAACGAACAAGTTGTCATTTGTATATCTCAACCAATGTAATCCTTAGACCTGAGGTTATTACATAGTCCGAGTTGAGGATCACCGACTTAGGTTTTGTCAAACGCTGATCCGTAACTGGGCAGTTATAAAGGCAGGGTTCGGGTCGACTGAGAATCAAGCTGCGTGATGTGAATAACCAAGATGGGATTTTGCCCCTCCACTCGGAGAGATATTCTCTGGGCCCTCTCGTGAGATATGATTCGGAAAGCATGGCCATGCACGACTCGGTTAAGTGTTAACCGAGGCGATCGACTAAGAGTTAGTTGGGTGAATCACTTATCTTGGATCGATAAGAGAGTTAGACTATTTAAGGGATAACAATTATTCGCCTATAGTCTGACAAGGTATATCGTGAGGCAAAAGGGACTCGGACGTAAGTCGCATTGGAAAGGCAAGTCGTCATGACTCTTTGGTACTTGGGAGTCGGCACGTTCTGCTAAGAGCCGCTACCGACTGATCGATTAAGAGTCGGACTCCAATCGTGTCCAAGTAGCCATGAGCCTGCGGGGTCACACACTTAAGAGCGGGAGCATGTTCGGATTGGATCTGAACCTGTAATCTGGTTGGGTTGGACCTAAACCGGATTAGGACTGAGTTAGTGAGTTGGACTCGCGGTGACTAGTGTTATATGGGCTGTAGTGAATGGGTCGCGCGAGTAGAGCCCACGTTCACTCCCTATATATAGTGGAGCACCGTAACCCAGAAAGGTTAAATCGTTGTTTGATTAGGTCATTCCATGTGTTGGAAACCCTAGCTCCACAGCAGTCCTACCGTCGATACGAACCTAGTAGTTCGCCGCCGGTGCTCCTCCTTGTACGTGTGGATACCAGCAGAGGTGTTGTGCGATCAGCACCAGGACGATCGGATCGTGAGGAGTGCACTGCATCAACTGACGCGCTTCATCAGTAATCCGCAACTGCGCGTCTAGTGGTAAACCTCGTGGCCTTCTACCTCATCTAGATCTTGGGATCACCACGTTAGAGGAAAAAGTTTTGTTTTATCTCTGCGTGGCCCAACAGTGGTATCAGAGCGATAGCTTCTGGTTTTAGGCTCGAGATCTCGCATATGTGATATGCGGTTGGTTGTAGATGAGATTTATATGCTATTTTGGTGGTCGATCTATGAGATAGATCGGTTTTGTACAAGGTTGATTGGATCAACTGTACTCGGGGAATGGTAGATCTGATTTTCGTGATCATACAGCTGAGGTTGTGGAACGACATACCCCTACCGGTCGGCTTCCGCCATCAGGGTAGACTGTGACACGTAAATCCAGAGGCGGTGATCGAAGATCAAAAAGTTTGATCGAATCGGAACAATGGTCAGAATCCATGTCCGGATCGTAGATGAGATCTACGTTTTCGGAAAAATCGTCGGGCGCTGCCCCTTCGAGCCCCGCCCGCTATCCGGCTAGCGGAGACCGCCGGCTTCGCCCTGTCGTAGCGCCTTACATGTCGTTGCGAGTTTCACAACGCCGGTAGATATTGTATCTATGCATAACTTGTTTCTGCAGGAAGTTGTGAATGGTATGGTTCATGTGCATGTGATGTATGTGTGTAATCCATACGTGATCTGTGAATCACGGGTTTTTGTCAGTCGGCTGAAGCCTAGGTGCTGTCATTTTATTATATAACGACCTGCGTGTCGGATTCTCTATGTAATTTACTTTACTAAGCTAGTGTAGCTGTTTGGAGAACCCGAAAGGCTTGCAAGGCGTTGTACATGTCGGCGACATGGAGTAAGACGGCAAGTGACAAGAGTTGGCACGAGTCGGATTACAGGCTTTGTGGAGATGGAAATCGCCATGAAGAGAGCCATACCATTTCACATTATAATTGCTTTATTTTGTGTTATTCTTATGTCTCTGTTTTACCTCTATTAGATAGTCGATAAAATTTAATCCCTCGAAGAAGGTCTAGTCGGTTTTCCCGCCAGTGTTTGCACCATCACAAGTCGGAAATTTTGGTAGTGGGCTCATAAAATTGAGGTGCTGCCAATTCTTTCCGACTAGGTGGGTTCGAGTCGGACTCTTACTGCGGAAACACTCGGTAAGCTAGACGGGTCTATCACAACGGTTGTGGGGCTCGGGGAAAAGTCGGATGGGAGCCAGGGCATGTGATGCCACCCGTCCAACGGGAGTCGCATGAGATGCGATTGACAAGGAGTTGTCTACCTAGATCACTTGGCGGCTAGCGGTGATGCTAAAGCTCACTAGCCGACTTGCTTATTTAGGATCCTGAATCACTAAGCAACCATCGGAGGGGTGTTGGTTCTAGTGGGAGCATAAGATATTAAAATGTTTAATATGCTTGCTCTTTTATGAATACATGTCTTAAGTGTTTTGCATATTTTCTGTTGTAGATCATGGCACCAAGTAGCAGTCACTCTCAGATATCCGGTTTTGCGTTGAGAACCATTCTTGAGAAAGATAAACTGAATGACACTAATTTTACCAACTAGTATCGAAATCTGAGAATTGTTCTCAAACAAGAAAAGAAGGACCATGTCCTAGACAACCCACTTCCAGATGAGCCGAATGAGAATGTGACTGTCGCTGCCACCAATGCCTACCGTCGGGCTAAGGATGAGTCCACGGATATTAGCTGTCTTATGCTTGCTCACATGGAACCGGACTTGCAAAAGCAGTTCGAGCATGTTGAGTCCTACGATATGATCGAAAGCCTCAAAAGTATGTTCTAGGCTCAGGCGAAGACTGAGAGGTATCAAGTCTCTCAGGCTTTGCTGAGTTGCAAGCTTAAGGATGGTGATCCAGTGAGTTCGCATGTGATCAAAATGGTTGGTTATGTGCAGTCTCTAGAGAGGCTTGGCTACCCCATTAGCGAAGAGTTCGCTACGGTTATAATTCTGAACTCTCTTCCTAGTGCATATGGGTAGTTCATTTCGAACTACCACATGCATGGTATGGATAAGAAGCCCACTGAATTACATGGGATGCTCAAGCAGGCAGAGGCGGATCTCAAGAAGGGCACCAGTCAAGTGTTGATGGTGCAGAATAAGGCTAAGTTCAAGAAGAGTTCTTGGACTAAGAAGAAGGCTAAGTCAGGAGGAAAGCAGGCTCAGGACCCGGTCCCAAGCGCTTCCTCAGGGACTAAACCATCTCCTTCAGCCGGATCCACTTGCTTCTACTGCAAGGCGGATGGCCACTGGAAGAGGAACTGCAGCAAGTACTTGGCCGACAAAGCCAAGAGTGGAGGTATGACTTCCGACTCAGGTACACTTGTTTGCAATGTTATAGACATGTATCTTGCTGATGCACTTAATAGTTCTTGGGTATATGATACCGGATCAGTTATTCACATCTGCAACTCGTTGCAGGGACTGGTAAGAACTAGGAGCGTAGCAAGAGGCGAGGTTGATATTCGAGTCGGCAACAAAGCAAGAGTTGCTGCGTTGGAAGTCGGCACGATGCAACTTCATTTACCTTCCGGATTCATTATGGAACTAAATAATTGTTATTATGTTCCAGTGCTCAGTCGAAACATTATTTCTGCTTCATGTTTGATGAGGCAAGGCTATGATTCGAATATCAAGAATAATGGTTGTTCTTTGTATTTGAATGATATGTTTCATGGCTTTGCACCCGTCCAGGACGGGTTATTTATTTTGAATCTTGATGGTGAGTCGGTTTATAACATAAATGTTAAAAGATTGAAACCAAATGATCTGAATATGACTTACTTTTGGCACTATCGGCTTGGTCATATAAGTTGGAAACGCATGAAGAAGCTCCATGATGATGGACTCCTAACTTCGTTCGACTTGGAGTCGTTCGAGACATGCGAATCTTGCCTACTCGGCAAAATGACCAAGACACATTTTGCAAAGAGTTGCGAAAGGGTGTCCGACTTGTTGGGACTAGTACATAGTGATGTATGTGGACCAATGAGCACGACAGACAGGGGTGGTTATGAGTACTTCATTACCTTCACTAATGAATTGAGTAGGTATGGATATATCTACTTGATGAAACATAAGTCGGAAGCCTTTGAAAGGTTCAAAGAATTCCAGAATGAAGCACAGAATCAACTCGGCAAGAAAATAAAGTTTCTTCGGTCGGACCGAGGAGGTGAGTACATGAGCCATGAGTTTGATGACCATCTGAAAAGTTCCTCAACTTACTCCGCCAGGAACGCCGCAAAGGAACGGTGTTTCGGAAAGGCGGAATCGGACCTTGTTGGACATGGTACGGTCAATGATGAGTCGGACACATCTGCCTTTATCATTTTGGGGTTATTGTCTAGAAACAGCGGCGTTCACACTAAACAGAGTACCATCAAAATCGGTAGAGAAGACACCGCATGAGATGTGGACAGGCAAAAAGCCGAGTTTGTCTTTTCTTAAGATTTGATGTTGTGAAGCATTTGTCAAGCAACTTCGGTCGGACAAGCTTACATCCAAGTCGGATAAATGTCTTTTCGTGGGGTATCCGAGGGAAACCTTGGGTTACTACTTCTACAACCGAGAAGAGGGCAAAGTGTTTGTCGCTCAGAACGGTGTCTTCCTTGAGAAAGAGTTTCTCAGTCGGGGGGTAAGTGGGAGCACGGTGCAGCTTGAAGAAATTCGAGAGGAACCGGCTAGTAGCGAGTCGGCAAAAACCTTGGAGGTTGAGCCGGTCGTGGCAGCTGAGACGGCAGCAGCACCTGTACTACGAAGATCGGCAAGATTACGAAATGTTCGTGATGTATTACTGTTAGACAGTGATGAGCCGGCAAATTATTCGGAAGCGATGGTGGGATCTGATTCCGAGTCATGGCTTGGAGCCATGAGATCCGAGATAAATTCCATGGATGAAAATCAAGTTTGGAACTTGGTTGATCTGCCAGACGGTGCAAGACCCGTCGAGTCCATAGTGGAGTTGATTACGCCTTGTCGCGAAGGGGTTCCGACAAGTTCAAGGAGTTGATTACGACGAGACTTTCTCACCCGTAGTGATGCTTAAATCAGTTCGGATCATGTTAGCTATAGCATCCTATTTCGACTATGATATATGGCAGATGGATGTCAAAACGGCTTTCCTTAACGGAAATTTAACCGAGGACGTGTATATGATACAGCCCGAGTGACGAGGTTTCGACTCGTCAATGCCCATTGTTATGGACTTGGGTTTTGGAGAAGATATGGATGCTGGAGATCGTGGAACGGTTAACAGACAAGCAACCAGGGGACACGAGATTTACCCAGGTTCAGGCCCCCGGAGGGGAAACCCTACTCCTGCTTGTCTGCTCTTGATTACGGCGGAACCGAAGATTACAGGGTGCGCAGATTCGATCTGGCGTGGAGGTGCGTATGCGAAAGTATGAGTCGACAGATCTAGGTCGTGCCCTCCTGGCCTTTATATAGACTTAGGCAGGTCCCGGGCATAGTCCTAGTCGGTTACAGGTTCTAGGGTTTTACCCCTTTGAATTTCCTATCTACTCTAGTCTTGCTCTCCAAGGATCCGAAGGCGTCATGGGCCTGGGCCACCCGAAAGTCTTCATGGGCTGGCGTACATCCGTCATGGTCCTTCCTTGGGCTGTACTAGGTATGCTGAGGTCACGCACCCGTAGGGTACAACCATGTCAGTAGCCCCCGAGTGATCAGTCGAATCGTAGATTCGGCTGAGGACTCTTCAATCCTTCGGGTGCAACTATGTATTAACAGTATGTGTGTAGGGATCGTTGATGCGTGTGCCTGACTCACCCGACGGATCAGGGCCAGTTAACTGCTTAGGACGAAACAACACGATCTTCCTCAGGTTCGAGTCCCTCAACTCGAAACTGGAACATATGCTGGCGTAATTCGACTCAGGCCGCAAAGGAGTTACAGAAGTGGAATTCCAGTGAATTTAATTGATGTACCCAACGCGTCCGTCGGGATTTTTCATCGCACCTGTTAGCACGGGTTTTTACTAGCAGAGCGCAGTCGTGTGCGTTGCTAGGCCATCAGATGATATCTGTAGGTCTTATCTTTGTGTCGTAGACACAGCATCCGAATGTTTGTCACCGCGGAGGTGTTTCGTGTGGCCAAGGAGATCGCTGCTCACTTAGCGTTTTGTTGGGGCAGAGTTGCCGAAAAGTTTTTGCATGCTGATCCGAAAGATCACAGTCGAAGATTTCATAGGGTGCGCGACCAGCGCTCCCTATGGGAGTAGCCCCCGAGTGTCTGTTCGAGTCGTAGACTCGAGCGGAGACTTTAGTTCAAACCTTGCTCAGTTGTTAAGTCCGTAGGACACAAAAAATTTCGGATGCTTAAATCCATCCTCCCTATGGGAGTAGCCCCCGAGTCCATAGTGGAGTCGTAGACTCGACGTAGGACTCGAAGATATATTTTGTCGTTATTCGTCTTTCGGGTGCGCGGCCAGCGCTCCATAGGAGTAGCCCCCGAGTATTTAGTCGAATCGCAGATTCGAGTGAGTACTCTTAGCTGTGGAGTCGAAGAATTGGAGTTGGTGCTAGTATAGCTTTTGATGACATCATTGCTGACGATCAAATGACCCCAAGCGTCTGCTACGCCAGAGATGACTTGACTGGATGAACGCGGGTCCCACTTGCTGACCTTGAATTGACCGGTCACATGCGGCGTGGAGATAATTACGGCGTCTCCTCGATTTCCGCGCGTAGTGGACGACGTGGTAACGACGGTTCGTTGTGATACTGACACGTGTACGGTCAGATCTTGCGTTGGCGTTAGGTCTTCTGGATGGACGGCTGACGTGCGTCGTCTTCGTTGTTATAATCATTGGGGAAAGCCGCGGTTTGTTTTCACCACATCAGTTCTTGTTTTCACTGCCTCCTTGTGCTCTAGCGATTCTTGCTGCGCGCTGGGATTTCCTTCCACATTTCCATCTTCCTTTCTGCGCTTTCACCACCGGCGCCGCCGTAATGCAATGGGGAAACCGAAGAAATCGTCATCTGCAGTTGGGACCAGCGCCGCTGGAGGAAAGAAAGGCGCCACCGCTACCCGTGTCACCGCCGGTGGCTGGCGGCGATCAGAGACGCGGGAGAGCGATCTCCACAAGCTTCGCGAGCGGGGTCTGATCCCGCAAGATAGGGAGGCCGTCAAACTCCCCAGCAATGAGGTAATCCCCCGTCCCCCAGCTGGGTATCGGGTTATGTTTCTTGCCTTCGTTATGCGTGGGTTTTCTTTTTCAGTCCACAACTTCCTCCGTGGGCTGCTCTTTCTCTATGGCATCCAACTTCATCATCTTTCGCCCAACTCTCTTCTCCACATTGCTTGCTTCATCACTTTTTGCGAGTGCTGGCTCGGCATTGAGCCGCACTTTGGCCTCTTCCGGAAACTTTATTCCGTGAAGAGGCAGTCTGGTTCGGATGGTGTGTATCCCATTGGGGGTTGCATCATCTCCCTTAGTCCCAATCTTCTTTTCTTTTCCTTTTCTATGTCCGAATCTGTCCAGTACTGGCGGAGGCGATGGTTTTACATCCGCGACTCCGTAGTGCCTGGGCAAGATTTTGGTCTTGTTCCTTTTGACCCCTCCCAGATAATCGAGCCAAAAAGATCCTGGAAAAACCAGATTTTGGATGGCGAGACAGGGGAGATAGAGGCCCTTTATCATCGGGTGGAGGATCTCCAGCTGATTCCGGAGAAGGAAGTGAACGGCGTGGACATCATCCGGACGTTTCTTGAGCGTCGGGTGCAGCCTCTCCAAGCGAGGGCGCACCCGATGTTTCTTTATTCTGGGCGCCGTGATCCGGCGAGGGTTTTGGCTGAGAAAATCTCCGAGGGGGATCTTGACAGGACCCTTCGCGCGCTGCTGAAGTTCAAGGTCGGAAAGAAAATCCCGGGGAAGTCGCTAACTCCTCCGTTTTCTTCGACGTTGGCCGTTCCGCAGGTGTAGATTCGTTTGCGTAGCGCTTTTTTGTCGACTGCGTATTTATTAACTTTATTTGCTAACAAAGTCCCTTCTGGTTTTGTAGAGGTTCAAGGTGCCGCGCATGGTGCCGCCATTGCCCGAAAAGTATCCGAATGCCCCGGATAATGAAGTGGTGGAGTCCGTGTCCGAACTGCCGTCGTCGCGATCTCCAGCCGAAGATGCAGACGAGTCGAGTGAGGACCATACGCGCAAACGATCACGGAGCTCCAGCGAGTCTTCGGATGCCTCGACTCCTCCGACTCCCAGAAACCCTCTGTGCCTTGATCGTCATAGTGACGGGCATGGAGGCTCTTCTTCTCCCATTCCTGCCATTCCTGTGCGGGCTGTAGCACCGCACCCGCTAGCGAAGCGGAAGAAGGAAGAAAAGAAGGAAGAGAAAAAGGAGGAGAAGAAGGAGGAGAAGAGAGCCCGAAGGACTCCTCCTGTCTTCGACCTGAGCTCACTGGGCTCGTAAGTTTCTTGTTGTATTACTTGTCCTTTTTCCTTCTTGATTTTTGCACTTGTGTTGATTGCTTCGTGTGCAGGCATTCCTCCCACGATTCCTCCAGCGATGGTGCACGGGAGATGATGGGGGAGTCGAAAATTGCGTCTCCTCCTCCTCAGACGGTGGCGACTTCGGGGGGCGCCGCTACGGATCCTCCTGTGCAGGAGGTGTAGGTGGTTGCGCCTCAGAATTTTGCCAGCGAGCCTTCGGAGTCGCCATCAGAGCATGTAAGTACCTCTTCTTCGTACCACGGGGGGAGCCCCCGAGTGTCTTCGTGTGCGAATTGTGCTTTTATTCCTTTATGTTGGGCGTAGCCCCCAAGTCCTTTTTCTTACTGTTGTTTCTTTTTCTGCAGCCTTTTGTGCAGGAGGCCAAGCGGCTGGTGCAGGAGCGCCTGGTGCTGGAGGCTAAACTTCGGCAGCTTCAAGGTACCTATTTGCTTTTGGTGCTTCTCTCGTTTATCCTGGTCCTGCTCTCTGACGTTTGCTTGTTTTGAATGCAGCGGAGCATAATACTTCTCTCCGTGAGGTCGACGCTCTCAAGAAGAGCCTTGATCAATCGGAGAAGAAGGCCGAGGCCGCCGTTGGTGCGAAGGAACGCCTTGAGCTAGAGCTGACCAAGGCAGCCGAAGCTAAGGAGCGTCTGCAGCAGGAGGCCGCGAACCGTGAGGAGCAGCTGGCCACTGTTGCGGCTGCACGCGAGAGGGAGGTGGCAGACAAGCTCATGGCTGCTGCCAAGGCTGTTTCTGGTGAGTGTTGTATTTGTGCTTGTTTATTCATGTTTCTTGTCTTTTTCTATGCTGATTTTCTTCATGTCTTCCCCCCTTTTTTTTGTCTCAGATGCCGCAGGCATCGAGTTTGACCGCAGCGCTCTAGAGCACGGTAGTGCTCTAGATGATGCTACTGCAGCGGTCGAAGATCGCTGCAGCACTGTCGTCGGCTCCCTTGCCAAGGCGAAGGAGGTCCTTGGCCGCTTCTACAGGGAGCTTGTCCCTAAGGGCGCGGCCCTCGATGATGTGGATGCTCTGGCGGAGGCTTTGTCAGCCGAAGCTCCTGCGGCGTACAAGCGCAAGCAGAAGGGCATCGGCGCGTCCGTCGGGCTGGCGATGGCTTTGGCGGCTAGAGCGGAGCTGGACCTGCCCCAGATCACCTCCCGGATGCCGACGACCGCAGATGGATCCGAGGTAGCCTTTGCTGCCTACTCTGCTCGCTGCAAGCGATATGGGCCGAAGCTCATTGATTTGCTGTCTGAGTACGCACTGCGGCAGCAGGGCGGGGCCAAAGCTAGGCAGTCCGGCTCTGAGGCGACTCAGGGTGCCGCGTCTTAGGTGTTGTAGATGTAGGATAATTTGTAGTCTGCTTTTGCTGTAAATATTTTGATGAACACAATTCTTGTGCCACGTTGTGGCCTTTTATGTGCTGAATGAATCCGCCTGAGTTGTACTCTACCACTGTCTGAATGTTTGTGTCCTTTGCTTTTCTGTTGTTCTAGGTTCCTTAGGGTGCTGACCCTGTGGACACCTCGCCTGCAGCGCAGCTGCGTCCATCTTTGGATGCTTCCTTGCAACTCGCTTTTCTTCGAGATCGTGTTCGTAGTCTTGAGAAGGAGTTGCTTGGGTTGCGAGGTCACGCCGACGTTTGGAAGTCCAAGGCGGACCGTGGTGCAGCCAGAGAAGAGTACTTGATGGCGGAACTGCTTCGGCTGTCCGAGCAACTTCAGTGTAAGTTGTTCTTTGCTTCGAGCTGCAGCTCGGTTCTTCGAATGATCCTGCTGTCCTTGCCTCTTATTTTGTGCAATCGACGCAGGTGCTAACCTTGCTCCGAGGGAAGAGAAGGAGCGTGTCGCTGTTCGGGTCAATTGCTTGACTCAACAGGACATGGAGGCTGGCGGCTTCTTCTGGATGGATCGTGACCGCGTCATGGCTTTGGCGACGGTGCAAGATCGTGTGCACCAGGTTTCACGGGTGCTTCGCCAAGTGCAGACGTCGCTTGCCTCGGTGTTGCACGTCATGTTTCCTTTGGATGCAGTACAGACGAGCCTTGCGGGTCTTCTGTCGAAGTTTCGGAGCATGAGCAATGTCAAGGAGTTGGTGCGGCAACAGCTCGTTGCGGAAGTGAAGGCTGCTTTGTCTCTTGTAAGGCTGCACCGGCCTGATGTAGATTTGGCTGTTGTGGCAGCTGGGCCACCTCTTCGACCGGATGGTGGTGAGTGGGACATGCGTCCACATTACACAGCTGTAAGGCAGTATGCCGAACAGGTCGTGGATTTGTTTGAGCAGCGTGCTCAGGTTATTCTTCAGAATAGGTAGTACCTGTAAAAGAGATGAATGTAAAATTTGTATATTTCGACTGGGCGTGTTGTGCCCTTTGTTGTAAAGGTTTGTTTGCTGTAAGCACGCAGTGCTTTGTTTGAGTACGTGTCCTTTTCGTTTGACTGACATTGTCAGCTACTCAGGTGTACACGCGTGATCCTCAGTCGATGAAATCGTGAGGTGGGGGGAGCCCCCGAGTGCGTTTGTAGCATAAAGTAAAGTTTTCAAAATAGCGAACTGAAGTTTGGGGCGAGACACTTAGCTTTATTTATATCATAATGGAGGAAGTACATTGTTCGGCTGAATAGCCTTGGCTGGAAGCCTTATTGAAAGTAAAGGGGATAGGTAGCTAGGGGTAGAATCGTCGCAAGTGCGAGATGTTCCATGGGTTGGAGTATGCGACTCCAGACTCCACGTGCTTGAGGCGGTAGGCGCCACCTGGGATGACTTCAGTGATGACGTAGGGTCCTTCCCATGGTGACTCTAATTTCGTCGGTCGCTCTTGATTGAGTCGCAAGACGAGGTCTCCTTCGACGAAGGGCCTTGGGCGCAGCCGGTGGCTGTGGTAGTTGCGGAGACTCTGCTGGTACACCGCTGATCGAGCTGCTGCTATGTCTCTTGCTTCATCGAGTGTGTCGACGGCGTCTTCGAGTGCAACCGTGGATTCGGCTTCGCTGTAAGCGACGACCCGGGGGGCCTGGTGGCGTACTTCGGCTGGTAGCACGGCTTCAGCTCCATGCACCATGAAGAACGGTGTGTAGCCTGTGGAGCTGTTTGGCGTGGTCCGTAAGCTCCATAGGACGGAAGGTAGCTCTTTCGTCCAGGCTCCTGCTTTCCGTTCGAGTGGACTCATGAGGCGCTTCTTGATGCCAGCGCCGATTAGGCCGTTGGCCTTTTCCACTTGCCCGTTCGTTTGCGGGTGTGCCACTGAGGCGTATGTGATGTTGATCCCAAGGCCTTCGCAGAAGTCCTGGAATTCCTTGGAGATAAAGTTCGATCCATTGTCGGTGATGATGCTATGCGGTACGCCGAACCGGTAGACAATGGACTCGAAGAACTTGACGGCAGTTTTGCCCTTTTGGTTGGTGACGGGCACGGCCTCGATCCACTTGGTGAATTTGTTGACTGCGACCAGGAGGTAAACGTGTCCCCCTTTCGAGGACTTTGGCAGTTTGCCGATCATGTCGAGGCCCCATTGAGCAAAAGGCCAAGCTATAGGTATGGGTCTGAGCTCTGACCCGGGTGCGTGTGGTTTGTCGGCGAACCGTTGGCATCCATTGCATCTTCGGACGATGTCCTTTGCATCGCTCATGGCCGTTGGCCAGTAGAATCCGCCCGTAGAGCTTTGGCGACTAGGGAGCGGCTGCCTACGTGATGGCCGCAGATGCCCTCGTGGATGTCTTGGAGGATGGCCTTCCCGTCACCGATGGTGACGCACCTTTGCAGTACACCCGTAATACTGCGCTTGTATAGCTCGCCATTGATGGTGGTGAAGGCTTTCGACCGATGAGATATGCGCCGGGCATCTGTCGGGCTGTCAGGCAGTTCTCCGTTTATCAAGAACTGTAAGTATGGTCGTGTCCAAGTTTCTTTGACTGCCATGACCTGCATTAGATTGACCATGGCTACCTCTCTGTCCAGTTTTTTGGGTCCTTCATGTCCTTCAGGCAGCGTAGCCCCCGAGTGTTCTGCTTCTTCGGGTGATCCCTTGGGGAATTTCCGCTTGATGGATGGCACGCAGATCTGTTCGAGGAACACACCTAGTGGCACCTTTGCGCATGTGGAGCCGATGTTGGCGAGTCTGTCGGCTTCCTCGTTGCTTTCTCTTCCGACGTGCCGAAGCTCGCAGCCGTCGAATTCTCCTTCGAGTGCGTTGTAGAGCGCGCGGTACGCGATCATGTTTTCGGCGTGTGCGTCGCACTCATTCATCGTCTGCTGGACAACGAGGTTGGAGTCACCGTAGATGACCAGGCGCGTTGCGCCACATATCTTTGCCATCCTCATGCCGTGGATGAGGGCTTCGTATTCGGCCTCATTATTAGAAGCTCGGAATTTCATCCGAAGGACGTACTTCATCGTGTCGCCTTGCGGGGAGGTCAGTATGACTCCTGCTCCTGCTCCAGCTTCTCGCTTGGAGCCGTCGAAGTGCATCGTCCATGACTGCGACATATCTGGGGTGTCTGGCAGCTGCAGTTCCATCCAATGTACCAGGAAGTCCGGAAGGACTTGAGATTTGATTGCGAGTCGCTTCTCGTAGACGATGTCCAAGGGTGATAGTTCGATGCCCCACAGTGCCACGCGTCCTGTGGCCTCTGGATTATTCAGTATGCTGTTCAGGGGTGCCTCATTGACGACCATTACCTGGTGCTCCTAGAAGTAATGGCTCAGCCGCCGAGCCATCATGAACACGCCGTAGGCGAGTTTCTGGTAGTGAGGGTACCTCTGCTTTGTTGGCGTTAGTACTTCGCTGAGGTAGTAGATTGGGCGTTGGACCCCGTGGGTCTTGCCTTCTTCGGGTCGTTCGACCACTAGCACGGTGCTGACCACCTGGTGTGTGGCTGCTATGTACAGCAGTAGAGGCTCGCGCTCTTTTGGCGTGACCAAAATGGGCGAGGTGGAGAGAAGCCGCTTGAGGCTTTCGAATGCGTCATTGGCTTCCGGCGTCCATTCGAATTTATCTGCTTTGCGTAGCAGCTGGTAGAATGGTAGGGCCTTCTCGCCCATGCGGCTGATGAACCTGCTCGGCGCCGCTATTCGTCCTGCGAGCTGTTGAACGCCTTTGAGGTTTTTTGGCTTCTCCATCACCATGATGGCTCTGATTTTCTTCGGGTTCGCCTCGATCCCTCGCTGAGAGATGAAGTACCCAAGCAGCTGACCCGATGGTACGCCGAAGGCGCACTTTTCGGGGTTGAGCTTCATCCTGTAGCGATCGAGGTTGTCGAACGTCTTGCAGAGATCGTCGATAAGTGTTCTTGCCTCCTTGGTTTTTATCACTATGTCGTCAACATAAACTTGGACGTTGCAACCGATTTGGTCCTTGAGGCAGGCCTGCATGCATCGCTGGTACGTAGCACCTGCGTTCTTTAGCCCGAAGGGCATTGTGTTGTAGCAGAATACGCCGAACGGTGTGATAAACGCCGTTTTCTCCTGATCTTTGACCTTGAGTCGAATCTGGTTATAGCCTGAATAGGCGTTGAGGAAGGAGAGTTTCTCACAACCCGCAGTCGAATCGATGATCTGATCTATCCGAGGGAGGGGGAAGTGGTCCTTTGGGCAATGCTTGTTTAGTGACGTGAAATCCACGCACATCCGCAGGATGTCCGTGTCCTTCTTGGGTACCATGAGTTTGCAAGCCACTCGCTTTCCTTGATTTCCCTGATGAAGTCTGCAGTGAGTAATCTGTTGATTTCCTTGCCGATGGCTTAGGCTCGTGGTTCGGACAGTCTCCGGATGGACTGCTTGACTGGCTTGGTGTCTGGAAAGACGTTGAGTGCGTGCTCAGCGAAATTCCCTGGGAACTCCTGGCATGTCCACAGGACACCAGGCGAAGATTTCCCAGCGCTCACGGAGGAATTCGACGAGCGCGCCTTCCTATGCGGGGCTGAGGTCGTTGGCGATCAGCGCCGTCTTGGAGGCATCCGTCAGATGGACCTGCACCTTTTTGGTGTTGACGGTGGAGTCGAAGGACATGTCAGGTGCATTTTGCCTTGTGACTGGGGGTGCCCCATTGTCCGTCACCTCACGGAGTCTGGGCGATTTTGTTGAAATCCCTGTCGCAATGGTCTGATCGGGTGAAGCTTCCGTGGACTCTGATGACGCCCTTCGGCCCTGGCATCTTGAGTAGTAGGTATGCGTAGTGTGGTACAGCCAGGAACCTTGCGAATGCTACACGCCCAAGGATGGCGTGGTATTGTGATGGCCAGTCCACCACTTCGAATTCGAGTCGCTCCTGCCGGAAGTTGCCCGCTTTGCCAAAGATGACGTCGAGCCCTATTTTGCCCAGGGGGAATATGCCCTTCCCTGGAACGATGCTGTGGAACGTTGTGGCTGACTGTTCCAGGCTGCATTGCGGGATCCGCATTGCTGCTAGAGTGCTTGCGAACATTAGGTTGATGCCGCTGCCGCCGTCCATGAAGACGCGACTCATCTCGAAGCCTCCGATCTGCCTCTAGCACCAGGGCAGCATGACCTGGGCGGGGGATCTGGCAAGGGTGATCCGCACGAGTGAATGTGATGCAGGACTCCGATCCAGTGAGGTACTCAGGGATGGCGGGTGGAGTTGCCATGGCCAGGTTGATTTGTCGGGTGATTTTCTTCTGCACCCTATTCGTTGGACGCCCCTTCTGGATCATCATTAGTGCTCCTTTCGGTGGGGGGTACCCGTTCCCAGCGTTGTTCTGTGCGGGTGCGACTAGTTGGTTTGGGCCTCCGATAGGCGGCGGTGGAGGAGCTCCATGCGCTATTTCACCTTGCGCAGGCGCGTTTCCGAACGCAGGGATTGGGGCTTGTTGCCTCATCTGCACCATGCTTTCGCTGAGTTTCTGGAACTCACGGCAATCCTTGAGCATGTGGCTAGCTTTCTTTTTGCCATCTTGCTTGTCGATGTAGAAGTGGATGGTGCATGGACCCGAAAGTTTGTCGTATGCTGAGGGTCCGTTGTCGCGGTCGCGGCGTTGCCACGACTGTGCTGGGCGTCCGCCGTCGCGGAAGTTTCCTCCGCGGTATCCTCCGTTGTTGCGGCTGTTGTCGTTGCGACGGTCGGCGTAGCCGGCCGCGACCATGTCGGGTCCATCGCGGTCGTCGTAGACGCGCGATCTCCTCTTGCTGCGGCGTTCCCTTCTTCGTCCGTAGTCGTCCTCTTCATCTGATTGTGCTCGGTGGATGCAATCTTCGCCGTCGGCCCACCTGTTGGCGATGTCCATGAGGTGGTCAAGTGTTTTGGGCTTGACGTGCCCAAGTTCCTCCTTGAAATCTGGGCGTTTGACGCCGTCTCTGAAGGCGTCGATGGCCCTCTCTTCGGAGATGTGTGCTGCGGAGTTCTTGGTGGTAGACCAGCGTAATATGTACGAGCGAATAGATTCACTCGTTCTCTGAGTGCAAGCTCGCAACTCTTCGATTGAGGCGGGCCTCTTGCTGGTGCCCTTGAAATTTCGGATGAAGCTGTAAGCTAGCTCCTCCCAGCTTCGGATGGACCCTGATGATAGGCTGCTGAGCCAGACCCGCGCCGCGCCTGTCAGCTGTAGCTGAAGGCATTGCATGGCGGTTTCTTTGTTACCGCCGTGCAGCTTGACGGATGACAGATGGTCACTGAGCCAGGCTTTTGGATCTTGAGTGCCGTTGAACTTCGGAGTATCCGAAGGAAGCTTGAAATTGCGTGGCATCTGTGTTTGCCGGACAGACCTGCTGAAGCATCTGGCTCCACAGAGTTCTCCTTCGTCTTCGTCCATCTCGGATTCAGACGAGCATGCACGTTTGGCTCGTGCTTTGTCGATTTTGCGCTGTGTAAGCTTGTCTCTGGCGTCGTAGTCGTGTTTATGGTGACGCAATCTCTTCTTCCTTCGAGGAAGGTCGTGCTCCTCTTCCTCTTCGGATGAAGGGGTGGGGCTCCGGTCGCGCCTGGCCGGAGCTTTCTTCTTCGGCTCCGCAGGAGCGTCTTCGTGGAGCGCAGCTCCGACAAGTCCGAGTCCGGTGAGTGCGGACTTATGCATGGCTCTTTTCGGGTCCCCCTCCGGAGGTTGGTCGGCCGCGAGATACGCAGTGGCTGCTATGATCGCAGCTTGCGGTGTCTTCGGGATGATGTTGCCGTCGGCATCCATCTCCATGAACGATATGTGGAGAGTTCGGGTCACATCACGGCGCTCCTTGGGATCCATGTTATCCACCCGAGAGCGGTGCTTGTTTCCTTGGTTTCCATTCGTGCTAGAGTCTGGAGCCATGGCGGAGAGTGCAGCTCGTCGCGCGCTAGACTCGGAGGCTGCTTGCTTGCGTTTGTCAAGTGTTTCTTGCATCTTGACTTGCTTCTTATGATCCTCGATGAGGAGGTAATGGTATGCCATCAGTAGTTCATGTGAGGAGTCTACAGGCAGGACTATGTCGCCTGCTACGGCGCGGCGTGCCAGGACCCATCCTTCTTTGCTAAGTTGGATGACGTGGCCATTGTTTTCCCCTTCGGGTGGGGGGGACTGGCTTCTTCTGTTCCCGCCGTTTCCGCCGTTTCTGTCCTGCGGGTTGGGGTTCGTGTTGGGCGGCGGGTTAGGCGTTTGCTGCTCCTGGATGACTGCGGCGCATTGGTAGCGCTTGTAGATCGGTCTGCTGCTGCCGCAGCTTTCAGATCCAGAACCGTAGGTCCCTGCATCCGATGGCGGACCGCACAGATCGGAGTTGCAGCTGCTGCTATCATAGGAATCATCTGCTGATGATGTTGTGCGTAGCACAGGGTGTGGGGTCCACGAAGCGGGCCTGATTGATGGTAGGGGCACCCGTTCAGGGAGGCGGAGGGTGCCAGTTTGCCCCACCTGGAAGCAGAAGCTCCCGAACAGAATTTCGAGTCCGTCGCCTACGGGCTCGAAGTCCTTCATGGTGGCCGGTGAGTGGGCGGTGAAGTCGAAAGCGCCGAAGAGGAGGTGGCTCTCCGTCGCCGCAGAGTTGTTGATCGATCGGGTCGGGACCGTCACGATCGCACAATCAGCAGTCCCAATTCCCACAGACGGCGCCAATTGACGAGGTTTCGACTCGTCAATGCCCATTGTTATGGACTTGGGTTTTGGAGAAGATGGGGATGCTAGAGATCGTGGAACGGTTAACAAACAAGCAACCAGGGGACACGAGATTTACACAGGTTCAGGCCCCCGGAGGGAAAACCCTACTCCTGCTTGTCTGCTCTTGATGACGGCGGAACCGAAGATTACAGGGTGCGCAGATTCGATCTGGCATGGAGGTGCGTATGCGAAAGTATGAGTCGACAGATCTAGGTCGTGCCCTCCTGGCCTTTATATAGACTTAGCCAGGTCCCGAGCATAGTCCTAGTCGGTTACAGGTTCTAGGGTTTTACCCCCTTTGAATTTCCTATCTACTCTAGTCTTGCTCTCCAAGGATCCGAAGGCGTCATGGGCCTGGGCCACCCGAAAGTCTTCATGGGCTGGCGTACATCCATCATGGGCCTTCCTTGGGCTGGACTAGGTATGCTGAGGTCACGCACCCGTAGGGTACAACCATGTCACCGAGGGTTTTGTCGATCCGGCTAATGCTGACAAGGTGTGCAAACTTCAGAAATCCATTTATGGGTTGAAGCAAGCATCTTGGAGTTGGAATATTCGCTTTGATGAGGTAGTCAAATCGTTTGGCTTCATCAAGAGTGATCATGATTCTTGTTTGTACAAGAAGTTTAGTGGGAACAAAGTAAATTTTCTAATCTTATATGTGGATGACATATTACTGATTGGAAATGATGTCCAGATGTTGCAAGAAACCAAGGAATCATTGGAAAGGAGTTTCTCAATGAAAGACTTGGGTGAGGCAACATACATCCTCGGAATCCGGATCTATAGAGATAGATCAAGGAGGCTCATTGGATTGAGTCAGAGTACTTATTTGGACAAAGTGTTGAAGAAGTTCAACATGGAATCGTCTAAGAAGGGGTTCTTACCGATGTCCCATGGTGTAAAACTTAGCAAGACTCAGTGTCCTTCGACAACTAATGAGCGAAGTCGGATGAGTGCGATTCCATATGCTTCTGTAGTCGGATCCATCATGTACGCCATGATTTTTACTAGGACGGATGTTTCCTATGCTCTAAGTGTTGTGAGCAGATACCAGGCTGATCCTGGAGAGATCCACTGGACAACGGCTAAAAATATCCTAAAGTAATTGAGAAGGACTAAGGATATTTCTTGGTTTATGGTGGTGAAGATGAACTCAGTGTAAAGGGTTACACGGATGCGAGTTATCTTACCGACTCTGATGATTCTCGTTCGCAATCGGGATACGTGTTTATTATAAACGGAGGTGTTGTGAGCTGGAAGAGTTCCAAGCAAGAGACTGTGTCTGCGTCTACAACAGAGGCTGAGTATATTGCCGCCTCAGAGGCAGCAAAGGAAGCTATTTGGACGAGGAATTTCTTCATGGATCTTGGTGTGGTTCAGGGCTCGTCCAATCCGTTAGACGTGTATTGTGACAACAATGGTGCTATTGCACAAGCCAAGGAACCTAGACAACACCAGAAGAACAAGCACATACTCATGCGGTACCACTTGATTCGCCAGTTCGTAAATCAGGGTGATATCAAGTTATGCAAGGTACACACAGATGTAAATATTGCGGATCCGTTGACAAAGCCATTACCACAGCCGAAGCATGAGGCGCACCTGAGGGCCATGGGCATTAGATGCTTAGACATGTGATGTCAGAAGATTGACTCTAGTGCAAGTGGGAGACTGTTGGGAATATGCCCTAGAGGCAATCATGTATGATGATATTTCCCATTGTATTCATAAAGATATTAAGTAGTCCTTGTATAAACATCTGATGTGTATCATTGAATATGTGATTCAGTTGTGGAACTATGCATTCATGTTGTTTGTACTAAATATCCTTGGTCATCGAAGTTATGCTGGACACACAACTTAGACCAATGTGAAAGTTGGCTTGATGACTCGGTTCCACTTGTCATGAGCATGGAGATGCTATTCCAACTTACACAGATTCGGCTAAAGAGTTTAGCGAGTCGGATTGACCCATATTTAGGTACAACGAACAAGTTGTCATTTGTATATCTCAACCAATGTAATCCTTAGACCTGATGTTGTTGCATAGTCCGAGTTGAGGATCGCCGACTTAGGTTTTGTCAAACGTTGATCCGTAACTGGGCAGTTATAAAGGCAGGGTTCGGGTCGACTGAGAATCAAGCTGCGTGATGTGAATAACCAAGATGGGATTTTGCCCCTCCACTCGGAGAGATATTCTCTGGGCCCTCTCGTGAGATATGATTCGGAAAGCATGGCCATGCACGACTCGGTTAAGTGTTAACCGAGGAGATCGACTAAGAGTTAGCCGGGTGAATCACTTATATTGGATCGAGAAGAGAGTTAGACTATTTAAGGGATGACAATTATTCGCCTATAGTCTGACAAGGTATATCGTGAGGCAAAAGGGACTCGGACGTAAGTCGCATTGGAAAGGCAAGTCGTCATGACTCTTTGGTACTTGGGAGTCGGCACGTTCTGCTAGGAGCCACTACCGACTGATCGATTGAGAGTCGGACTCCAATCGTGTCCAAGTAGCCATGAGCCTGCGGGGTCACACACTTAAGAGCGGGAGCATGTTCGGATTGGATCTGAACCTGTAATCTGGTTGGGTTGGACCTAAACCGGATTAGGACTGAGTTAGTGAGTTGGACTCACGGTGACTAGTGTTATATGGGCTTTAGTGAATGGGTCGCGCGAGCAGAGCCCACGTTCACTCCCTATATATAGTGGAGCACCATAACCCAGAAAGGTTAAATCGTTGTTCGGTTAGGTCATTCCATGTGTTGGAAACCCTAGCTCCACAGCAGTCCTACCGTCCATACGAACCTAGCAATTCGCCGCCGGTGCTCCTCCTTGTACGTGTGGATACCAGCAGAGGTGTTGTGCGATCAGCACCAGGACAATCGGATCATGAGGACTGCACTGCATCAACTGACGCACTTCATCAGTAACCCGCAATTGCGCGTCTAGTGGTAAACCTCGTGGCCTTCTACCTCGGCTAGATCTTGGGATCACCACGTTAGAGGAAAAAGTTTTTTTTTATCTCTGCGTGGCCCAACAAATGTTTGTTCACAAATATTTATATGGATCAAATCCATAATCTTAGGGATATCTTTGAAATGATTTTCCTCCATTAGGGTTTTAGAGTTTTGGTTTGTTTTCTAAGTGTTTAAATTTCAAGATGCATTTATGAAGAATGCATTTCACTTGATTTGAATTTAGTTGGATTTAAACTTTATTCAAAGTTTGTTCAAGATGGGTTTTTAAGTTTCCATTTAGAAACAAAAGTTTCTTTTCACCCTAAATTTCAACAATAGTTTATTTTGTTTATTTATTTTTCACATTTCAAAATTTGGAAAATTTTGGGATGTGACAGGCTACCACCCTTAAAAGAAATCTCGTCCCGAGATTTGGGAAGGTTAGAGGTTACAAGTTGGCTCAAAGCAACTAGGGTACTACCACCCTTAAAAAATTCCAACTAGATTACATCTTGGCTTGCTTGGGGTCTTGATGAATCTTCTCTGGGCAAACATCTGCATAGTGTCCTTTGTTTCCACACTTGAAACATGTGGCAAGGCTGAGATCTCTCATAGGCTCGTTTGTCTTGTACTTCATCTTTTCTGGACAGTTGCTTGCATAATGTCCTTGGTCACCACAATTGTAACATGTGACAAGGTTGAGTTCTTCACGTATCTTCTGTGGGCGAGTTGATACATAATGGCCTAGCTCTTTGCAGTTGTTGCACCATACTTGGCTAATTTCCTTATACTTCTTCTTTTTCTCTCGACATTCATTGGCATAGTGTCCCATCTCTTTGCAATGGCAACATTGCACTTGGCTTTTGTCCTTCTTCTTCTTGGGTTTCTCCAAAGCTAGGAGTTCTTCTAGTTCATGTTCTTCATATCTCACCTCAAAGGTGGGAAAGTCTCCTGGTTTCCTTAATCGTTTCCTTGGATAATACATATGTTTCCTCTTTTGTCCATCAAGTTGAGTCATATTGCATGGAGGTGCAAGCTGAGATTTTCCTTTGTCTTCATCCTTCTTGGTAGAAGTTGTTTCCTCATGGGGGTTTACAAACTGTTGATGCACTCCACCTTGTTTCCTTTGTTGAACTATGGAATAGATAGGGCATTGGATTGGGACATGATTATTTCCTTCACATAGGAAGAATGTAGCTTGAGATGTGGGGCATTGATTAGTTGGATGTTTCTCTTCACAATTAGGGCATTGATCTTCATGCTCTTTGGAAGTGTGATCCATGTCTCCACAAGTATTGCAAGCTTGAGTTCCTTCTATACTATCATCCTTGACATCATTGTTGTCACAAGCTCCTTGGGAATGGTTGTCTCCCATGTTGATCATTTGATTTGTCACCCTTTGCATCAATTGGGTTTGGGTTTCCAAAAACTTTTGCATGGTTGAGTCTAACTCATTTTTGCTGGCCAAAAATTGAGTTGTCACTTCGTTCAACTGGGTTTGGGTTACTATGAGTTCTCTCATGTGCATCTCTTGGTTGTTGTTGTCACCACTCTTGATGTTGGAGTTTCTTGGAGTAGTCATCTGTTTGGGTTGGATTGGGATTAGAATAGGCAAAAGATTTCTAAGGAAGAATTCTAATCACACACATCACAATTCACACAAGCAATGTGCAAGCAATCACAAACAAACATTCCACAACAAGTTTCAAGAACATTTTTAGGCAACAAAATATTACACCACATAAGTTGGTGGGTTTGATCTAAACTAAATATGGTGGTCCAACTATATGGTTCACTTAAGATCATTCCATTCTTCTTAGTTGTTTCTTCTTGAACTTGATTATTGTATCCTTGGAGAATTTCTTGCATCTTGGTCACAAAACTTCAAAGGTGATGATGGTTCCTTCTAAGTTGTGTTCCCTTAGTCTTCAAGTCTTGAGCTACACTTCTTGTCTCACTTGTATTCCTTAGTGATATCCGAGTTGAAGTCCTTGGTGAAAATAAAGTTGAAGGCTTTGATGATGTTGAAGTTGAAGTCATTGAGTTGGTGAAGTTCTTTGCTCAAGTTGGTGTCTTTTCTCATGGTGGAGGCTTTGTCCATCAAGTTTGAAATAGAAGAGATGTAGAATTAAAACCAAAAAGGTTGAGGAAAGAGTTACAAGATTGTTTGTAAATAAGTTTTGGAACAAATACAACTCTTATTTTTCTAAGGGGTTTTGTCCAATCCTAGGGTTACAATCCTACAGGCAACACAGTGCTCTGATACCATCTGTAGAGGTCTCAACCTTTAATAAGGTAGAGATCCCTGTGTTTACAATGTTAGTCCCTGGATCAATAGCTAGCATCCACAGTTAAGATGTAATATCAAGAAACAAAGGTCATAATACAACTTTATAACCAGGAATAAAATAATTCATTACATCTTACATAGCTCATTTGGCTATCTCATTACAATGCAGCAGAAATAACTATAGCATGGGGTCCTTCATCTTCAAAGTGCCACAGGCAATCATGTTGGTTGTAGACTTGTAATCCTAATCAACACACTTCACTAACATCAAACAAACCTGCAACATAATTGTAGGGGTTCGTAGCAGGGAAAACAAAAAATTTCTACCGCATACAAACAAACAAGCCAAGATCTATCTACTAGATTGTAGCAACGAGTCGATAGAGAAATCACCCTCGAAGATTCCAAAGCGGTTAACGAGAGCGGATTCTCGTGGGTGATGTAGTCGTACTCTTGCCGATCTCAAGATCGCGTAGACGATCCTTCCGACGCTGCGTTCTGGCAGCGCTCCCGCAGTCGGTCACACGTTTGGTACTCGATGAAGACCTTCCTCTCCCTTGTTCTAGCAGGCAGCAGAGGTTGTAGCACTCTCCTCGCGATTCCGGCAGAACGACGGCGTGGTACCGGAAGTAGAGGGGAGATCTCGCAGGGCTTCGCCTTAAGCCGGAGCGAGTATGGTGGACTATGAGAGAGGCCTTGGCGATCTAGGGTTTAGAGGCGCCAAGGGAGGAGGCTAGGCCGGCGTCTAGGGCTTGGGGAGGGCCCCAACTCGTCGGCTAGGGCAAACTCTAGGGGGCGGCGACGACTTGGTGGAGGCCGGCTGCTAGGGTTAGGGTTTTGGTGGAGAGAGGTGTAGGATAGAGGGGGCACCCCTGACCCTTCTTTTATAGGTGGGAGGGCGCCGGCCAGGGGGAGGGAGTCCTCCCCCAAATCGGCCTCCTTGGCCGGCGGTGGAGGGAGGAGGACTTCCTCCCCAAGTAGGTTTCCTACTCTCCCTCCACCAAGCAAACTTGTCGTTTGACTTTTCAAATTGGCGTTTGACTTTTCAAACTAGGATTTGATTTATCCCTTTATTTTGCTCAGCCATGATACCTAGTACATGATGCAACCATTCCACATTGTCATGACACATTCATGTACCCTTCCCCTCCGGAGTGCCGGACCTTCCGGACCCTTCTAGAACATTCTCGATGAAAACACTGGAATCATTCCCCAACTCCGAAACAGGACTTTCCTTATATGAATCTTATTCTCCGGACCATTCCGGATCTCCTCGTGGTATCCCGGATCCCATCCGAGACTCCAAAAAACTTTCAGTCTCTTACTCATCATTCCATAACTACTCAACAACATCGAATCCTTAAGTGTGTCTCCCTACGGTTCGTGAATTATGCGGACATGATCGAGACACTTCTCCGAACAATAGCCAATAGAGGAATCTGGAAATTCATATGGATACCACATATTTCAACGATTACTTTGCGATCGAATGAACCACTTACATACGATACCAATTTCCCTTTGTCTCATGATAGTTTACTTATCCGAGGTTTTGATCGTCGGTATCTCTGCATACCTAGTTCAACCTCGTTACCGATAAGTACTCTTTTCTCGTTCCCGTGGTATGTGATCCCTTGTGATCCAGTCACATGCTTGCAAGCTAACTGGAAGACATTCCACCGAGAGGGCCCAGAGTATATCTATCTGTCATATGGATGGAAAAATCCCACTCTTGATCCATGTGTCTACACCCATACTTTCCGAACACTCAATGCCACCTTTATAGCCACCCAGTTACGGTGTGGTGTTTGATGTCATCAAAGCATCCTTTCGGTGATGGTGATAAGCATGATCTCATGGTCGAAGGAATTAGGTTACTATGTATCAGAAAGCATATAGCAATTGAACTATTAAAATGACTTGATCTTTATGCTACGCTTATCTATAGGAGTATGTCCACCATATCATTCTCCTAATGATATGATCTTGTTATTAACAACATCTCAAATGTTCATAATCAAGAAACCATGATCATCTATTAATTAACAAGCTAGTATTATGAAGAGGCTTTACTAGGGACTCTAATTTAGTTTACAAATCACACAAGTATTAATGTTTCTGGTTAATACTGTTATAGCATGAATGTAAACATTTATCATAAACACAAAGATATAATAATAACTATATTTATTATTGCCTCTAGGGAATATCTCCAACAGTCTCCCACTTGCACTAGAGTCAACTAATATAGATTACATGGTAATATACCGAACACCCATGGCGGTTTGGTGCTGGTCATGTTTTGCCCTCGGGAGAGGTTTAGTCAACGGATCCGCCACATTCAGATCTGTGTGTACTTTGCAAATCTTTATGTCACCATCTTGGACATGTTCTCGAATAGCATGAAAACGTAGCTTGATGTGCTTCAGCTTCTTGTGTGACCTTGGTTCTTGCGCATTGGCTATGGCGCCCATGTTATCATAGTAGATAGACATTGGGTCCAGCGCACTTGGAACCACACCGAGCTCTGTAATAAACTCCTTCATCCATATCGCTTCTTGTGAAGCCTCCGAAGCAGCTATGTATTCCGATTTAGTTGAAGATCTCGCCACAACACTTTGCTTTGCACTCCTCCAGCTAACTGCTGCACCATTCAAAGTAAATACGTATCCAGATTGTGATTTAGAATCATCCGGATCGGTGTTCCAACTAGCATCGGTGTAACCATTAACAACGAGATGTTCATCACCTCCATAAGAAAGAACCATATCCTTAGTCCTTCTCAAGTACTTAAGGATTTTTTTGACCGATGTCCAATGATCCACTCCTGGATCACTTTGATATCTGTTAGTCAAACTAACAGCATATGCAATGTCGGGTCTAGTACATAGCATGGCATACATTAGAGATCCTATGGCTGAGGCATAGGGAGTCTTACTCATCCTTTCTCTATCTTCTGCCGTTGCTGGACTTTGAGTTTTACTCAAGGTCGTATTGGGCAACATGGGCAAGAACCCTTTATTGCTATCTTCCATTCCAAATCTCTTTAGAACTTTGTCCAAATATGTACTTTGTGACAATGATATTAGGCGTCTCGATCTATCTCTATAAATCTTTATGCCTAATATGTAAGCTGCTTCGCCAAGATCTTTCATTAAAAAACTATTATTCAAATATTCTTTGACACTATTAAGAAGGTCTACATCATTCCCAATCAACAATATGTCATCTACATATAGTATTAAGAATGCTACAGAGCTCCCACTCATTTTATTGTAAATACAAGCTTCTCCATAAGTTTGTATAAAACCAAAACTTTTGATTACCTTATCAAAACGTTGATTCCAACTTCGGGATGCTTGCTTCAACCCATATATGGACCGTTGAAGTTTGCATACCTTGTTAGCATCTTTAGGATCGACAAAACCTTTGGGTTTCATCATATACAACTCTTCATCAATGTCTCCATTGAGGAACACTGTTTTGACATCCATCTGCCATATCTCATAATCATAATATGCAGCGATTGCTAACATAATCCTCACAGACTTTAGCTTCGCTACTGGTGAGAAAGTCTCATCGTAGTCAACTCCTTGAATTTGTTGAAACCCTTTTGTGACAAGTCGAGCTTTATAGACAGTAACATTACCATCAGCATATGTTTTCTTCTTGAAAATACATTTTTTCTAGACAACCTTTCGGCCATCCGGTAAATCCACCAAAGTCCATACTTGGTTTTCATACATGGATCCAATTTCAGATTTCATGGCGTCTTGCCATTTATTGGAATCTGGGCTCATCATCGCTTCCTCATATGTCGCAGGGTCATCGGTGTTGTCCACCAACATGACACTCATAACGGGATCATACCAATCAGGAGTGGTACGAGTTCTCGTTGACCTGCGAGGTTCTGTAGCAACCTCAACCGAAGTTTCATGATCATCATCATTAGCTTCCTCTCTTATTGGTGTAGGCACCACAGGAACTTCTTCCGGTGATGTGCTACTCGCAAGTTCGAGAGAAGGTTCAACAACCTCATCGAGTTCTACTTTCCTTCCAGTCACTTCTTTCGAGAGAAATTCTTTCTCTAGAAAGGATCCATTCTTGGCAACAAAGATTTTGCCTTCGGATCTATGATAGAAGGTATACCCAATAGTTTCCTTCGGGTATCCTATGAAGACGCATTTTTCCGCTTTGGGTTCAAGCTTGTCCAGTTGTAACTTCTTTACATAGGCTTCGCAACCCCAAACTTTAAGGAACGACTATTTAGGTTTCTTCCCAAACCATAATTCATACAGTGTCGTTTCAACGGATTTAGATGGTGCCCTATTTAAAGTGAATGCGGTTGTTTCTAATGCATAACACCAAAAGGATAGCGGTAAATCTGTAAGTGACATCATAGAACGAACCATATCTAAGAGAGTTCTATTACGACATTCGGACACACCATTACGCTGTGGTGTTCCCGGCGGTGTCAATTGTGAAAGTATTCTGCATTGCTTCAAATGTTCTCCAAACTCGTAACTTAGATATTCACATCCACGATCAGAACGTAGAAATTTAATCTTCTTGTTACGTTGATTCTCCACCTCACTATGAAATTCCTTAAACTTCTCGAAAGTTTTGGACTTATGTTTCATGAAATAGATATACCCATATCTACTCAAGTCATCCGTGAAGGCAAGAACATAACGATAACCACCGCGCGATGCTACACTCATTGGACCACACACATCGGTATGTATGATTTCCAATAAGTCCGTAGCTCGCTCCATCATACCAGAAAATGGAGTCTTAGTCATTTTACCCATCAGACATGCTTCTCATCTTTCAAGTGATTCGTAATAAAGTGATTCAAGAAGTCCATCGAAATGGAGTTTCTTCATACGCTTCACTCCAATGTGACCAAGACGACAGTGCCACATATAGGTCGAGTTATCGCTCAATTTCAAACGTTTAGCTTCAATGTTATTAATATGTGTATTTCCAATATCGAGATTAAATAAGAATATACCATCTATCAAAGGTGCATGTGCATAAAACATATTACTCGTATAAATCGAACAACCATTATTCTCGGACTTAAACAAGTAACCGTCTCACAATAAACAAGATCCCGATATAATATTCATGCTCAACGCAGGCACCAAATAACAATTATTTAAGTATAAAACTAATCCCGATGGTAGATGAAGAGGTAGCGTGCCGACCGCGATCACATCAACCTTTGATCCATTTCCAACGCGCATCGTCACCTCATTCTTCGCTAGCTTCCGTTTATTCTGCAGTACCTGTTTCGAGTTACAAATATGAGCAACTGAACCAGTATAAAATACCTAGGCACTACTATGGGTACTAGTGAGATACACATCAATAACATGTATATCGGATATACCTTTCTTCTTGATGTTGCCGTTCTTCAAATCCGCCAAGTACTTTGGGCAATTCCGCTTCCAGTGACCCTCTCCCTTGCAGTAAAAGCACTCAGTATCAGGCTTAGGTCCAGCCTTGGTCTTCTTCGTTGGTGCGGCAAATTTCTTACCACCCTTCTTGAAGTTTCCCTTTTGCTTAGACTTGCCTTTCTTGAATTTGGTGGTCTTATTGACCATCAACACTTGGTGCTCTTTCTTGATCTCCACTTCTGCAGATTTCAACATGGAGAAGAGTTCTGACAACTGCTTGTTCATGCTTTGCATATTGTAGTTCATCACAAAGTTCTTGTAACTTGGTGGCAGTGATTGGAGGACACGGTAAATCCCCAAAGCATTAGGAATCACTATACCCAAGCTTTGGAGTTTGTTTCCATGCCCAGACATCTTAAGCACATGCTCACTGACGAAGCTACCCTCTTACATCTTGCAGTTAAAGAACTTTTCAGAAGCCTCTTAACTCTCAACTGTCGCGTGAGTCTCAAATATCAATTTGAGTTCACGGACAATATCATGTGGGTCATGGTTCTCAAACCTTTTCTGAAGCTCCGATTTCAAACCATACAAGATAGCACACTGAACTGTTGAGTACTGATTTTTCCGAGCGAGGTAAACATTCTTTACTTCATCGTAAGCATCAGCTGCAGGCGGGTCACCCAGTGGTGCATCCAGCACATAGGTCAAATTACCAGCATTGAGGACAATCCTCAAATTGCGGAACCAATCCGCGAAGTTGCTTCCATTTTTTTTCAACTTTTCTTTCTCTAGGAACGCATAAAATTGATGGTAGGGGCCGCCATTGATCTACAACATATTTGCAATAGTTTAGACTAAGTTTATGACAAATTGAGTTATAATTAATAGTTAAATTAATCTAGGTGAACTCCCACTCAAAACAATATCCCTCACATTGTTTTAGTGATCACATGAACCAAATCCACCACATCAAACCCGATCATCACGAGAGTTGATGTAGCTTCAATGGCGAACAATCGACATGTTCATCATATCTACTATATGATTCATGCTTTACCTTTCGGTGATCCGTGTTCCGAGACCATGTCTGTACATGCTAGGCTCGTCAAGATCAAACCTTAGTTTCCGCATGAGCAAATCTGGCTTGCTCACGTTGTATACACTTGCGAAATCTAACACACCCGATGATCACGTGGTGCTTCGAAATAACAAGCTTTAGCAACGGTGCTAACTAAGGGTGAACACTTTAAAACTTGATATTCATGTGCATGAGGGATCATATTATAATGCTACCGTCGTCTACTAAGCAATACAAGATGCATAAAGGATTAACATCACATGCAATTCATAATATGTGATATGATATGGCCTTTCTTCTTTGTGCTTCCGATCTCCATCTTCAAGCACGAACATGATCTCCATCATCATCGGCATTGCATCAAGGTCAATGACGCTACTCCATGGTTGTCGTCCACCAGCTTCAACTATTACAACTACTTTGAATAGACACGCGGGTCTTAACAGAAATTAAAGACAACCATATGGCTCCTACCGGTTCCCAACTTACAATAAGGAACATTGCATACATCAAATATAATCACAATCATGTCCATATCACATCACGGCACACCCCTGCAAAACAAAGTTAGACGCCTCTAATTTTCTTTGCATATTTTACGTGGTTTGGGGCTTTCAATAAATGTCGATCTAACTTACGAACAAGAACCACAACGTTGATGTTTGAACTATCAAGTGCCCGTTGTAAATTGGATCTATACTATAATGGGAGAGACAGACACTCGCAAAGCCACTTATGCAATACAAGTTGCATGTTGAGCGTGGAGCAAGTCTCATGAACGATGTCATGTAAGGTTAGCCCGGGCCGCTTCATCCCATCATACTGCAAGATGCAAAGTACACAAGAAGCAATTGATAATAAAAGCACCACCGCCCATAATGACCATTGTGTTCTACTCGTGCAACAGATCTACATATAGACACGGCTCTGATACCACTGTAGGTGTTCATAGCATGGAAAACAAAAAAATTCTACCGCATACAAACAAACAAGCCAAGATCTATCTACTAGATTGTAGCAACGAGTCGATAGAGGAACTCACCCTCGAAGATTCCAAAGCAGTTAACGAGAGCGGATTCTCGTGGATGATGTAGTCGTAATCTTGCCGATCTCAAGATCGCGTAGACGATCCTTCCGGCGCTGCGTTCTGGCAGCGCTCCCGCATTAGGTCACACGTTCGGTAATCGATGAAGACCTTCCTCTCCCTTGTTCCAGCAGACAGCGGAGGTTGTAGCACTCTCCTCGCGATTTCGGCAGCACGACAGCATGGTACCGGAAGTAGAGGGGAGATCTCGTAGGGCTTCCCCTTAAGCCGGAGCGAGTATGGTGGACTATGAGAGAGGCCTTGGCGATCTAGGGTTTAGAGGCGCCAAGGGAGGAGGCTAGGCCGACGGCTAGGGCTTGGGGAGGGCCCCAAATCGGCGGCTAGGGCAAACCCTAGGGGGCGGCGGCGACTTGGTGGAGGCCGGCTGCTAGGGTTAGGGTTTTGGTGGAGAGAGGTGTAGGCTAGAGGGGGCACCCCTGCCCCTTCTTTTATAGGTGGGAGGGTGTCGGCCAGGGGGAGGGAGTCCTCCCCCAAGTCGGCCTCCTTGGCCGGCGGTGGAGGGAGGAGGACTTCCTCCCCAAGTAGGTTTCCTACTCTCCCTCCACCAAGCAAACTTGCCGTTTGACTTTTCAAATTGGCGTTTGACTTTTCAAACTAGGATTTGATTTATCCCTTTATTTTGCTCAGCAATGATACGTAGTACATGATGCAACCATTCCACATTGTCATGACACATTCATGTACCCTTCCCCTCCGGAGTGCCGGACCTTCCGGACCCTTCTAGAACATTCCCGATGAAAACACCGGAATCATTCCCCAACTCCGAAACAGGACTTTCCTTATATGAATCTTATTCTCCGGACCATTCCGGATCTCCTCGTGAAATCCCGGATCCCATCTGAGACTCCGAACAACATTCAGTCTCTTACTCATCATTCCATAACTACTCAACAACATCGAATCCTTAAGTGTGTCTCCCTACGATTCGTGAATTATGCGGACATGATCGAGACACTTCTCTGAACAATAACCAATAGAGGAATCTGGAAATTCATATGGCTCCCACATATTTCAACGATTACTTTGCGATCGAATGAACCACTTACATACGATACCAATTTCCCTTTGTCTCACGATAGTTTACTTATCCGAGGTTTTGATCATCGGTATCTCTGCATACCTAGTTCAACCTCGTTACCGATAAGTACTATTTTCTTGTTCCCGTGGTATGTGATCCCTTGTGATCCAGCCACATGCTTGCAAGCTAATTGGATGACATTCCACCGAGAGGGCCCAGAGTATATCTATCCGTCATATGGATGGACAAATCCCACTCTTGATCCATGTGTCTCAACCCATACTTTCCGAATACTCAATGCCACCTTTATAGCCACCCAGTTACGGTGTGGTGTTTGATGTCATCAAAGCATCCTTTCGGTGATGGTGATACGCATGATCTCATGGTCGAAGGAATTAGGTTACTATGTATCATAAAGCATATAGCAATTGAACTATTAAAATGACTTGATCTTTATGATACGCTTATCTATAGGAGTATGTCCACCATATCATTCTCCTAATGATATGATCTTGTTATTAACAACATCTCAAATGTTCATGATCAATAAACCATGATCATCTATTAATTAACAAGCTAGTATTATGAAGAGGCTTTACTAGGGACTCTAATTTAGTTTACAAATCACACAAGTATTAATGTTTCTGGTTAATATTGTTATAGCATGAATGTAAACATTTATCATAAACACAAAGATATAATAATAACTATATTTATTATTGCCTCTAGGGCATATCTCCAACAATAATAAGTTACATCCACAAGGGTCAATACAGTTGAATTGTATTGGCAAGTGATACTTTGGTAGAATAGTGGTAACTATCATCTATATGCATTTGGCTAGGTGGAGCTTAGGCTTGCTTTGCTCAAAATAGTTTTCCTTATCATTTGAAAACACTAAGCTTTTGCTTGTCAAAATCACCCAAGGCATCTCCCAATAGAAATTGGTGATCCTTCAACCCTTGTTCAACCACAAGTTTTAACTTAGAAAATTAGGATGAGGAGATTCTTGATAGCTTCCATGTCTTGATGCTCAAATTGTCCTTTGTCAGGGACATGGCTAAGTACTTAGATTTTACACTCTGCAGAGGTGGTGCACTTTCCCCACAAGACTCGACATGCATCAAGACAAGATCTTTCAGAAGCCTTCCCTTAGACCAGAATGGACGCGTTCCAACCTATCATCCCCTACCACCAACTGTCCATTTGGCTAAGTTATTGCAACCTATATGATCCAGGCAGAGCCCATAATGCCAAGTGGCTGCACTTGAAGCTTCTCAACATTTGACATCTCAAATCTCTTTGTTCCTGGGTGGCATTCCACAAGTGAGATACTCAAGGTAAACCACAGAAATGGGCCTTGTGTAACCACTCAACCAAAAACCACCAAGCAAGTCCCTTTCCACCCAGGTGATTCATTCACTTAGTTGTTTTATTAAACAAAACACAAGTCCTTGACATAGAAATACTCCATAGCATGAATATAATCCACCCTTGTTTTCTACTAGCTAAGCTAAGCATGATAGTAGTAGGAATCTTAACTTAGGAAAATTCTACTAAGGTTTCATCTACTAGGATTTCCCATGGCATAGTTTATACTTAGCAAAAATTCCATGCAAGTCCTACTTAGAAATATCACTAATGCATAGTGAAAATAATGGGACAAAAGTATGAAGCATCACTTGCCTTTTTGGTAGAGAATTATAAGTTCACTCCTTCATCTTGTAATTGTCACACTCTTCAAATTGCACTACAATTCAATCAAGCAAGCAAATATTCAATCTACCATTCAAGCAATCATCACATAGAATAATAAAAACAAAGCAATGCATGCAAGCATGCCAAAGATTGTTTTATTTTGGAAAAGTGGTTTCTATAGGTTATAAACATCATAAAATATATTTTGGTCATTTATAAAAGTGGCAAGGTCATTTATAAATGTGGCAAAACCATTTGATATCAAGTTAGTGAAAATGGCCATTTTAAGTCATTTTTGTTTTGCTAGAAATGGTTCAAACCAAAGTAATATCTTCTAGTGTTTGACAAATACATTTTTAAACACAAATGTTAGTGTTTTATGGTCAAGTGTTTATTATTGAAACCATTTGCAAAAGGTTTTACCTATAAACCATTTTTATACCAAATCAATATTTTATGTTGTTGAAAATGGTTTTTCGCAAAGTAATAATTTATAGGGTTCATCAGATATATTTTTAAATCCTAAAACTTGGTGTTTAGGGTCAAAGAGTTTAAAGCAATTCATTTTCCAAAGGTTTTACTCAAAAAGCATTTTTAACACATAAACCATATTTTCATTTAACTAGAAATGCTTTAGTTCAAATATTTATTCTTTAACTTCAAAAATTACAATTTTAAATCCATAAGTTGGTTTCTATGGTCAGTAGGTTCAAAACAATCCATTTGCCAAAGATTTTACCATAAATATATTGCTAGAATAATTTTTATATTCAAAATATACCTACACAAGTTTCTGTAAAAACAACTGAGTTTATAGAAGCAATTAATTAAACAAAGTGCATGGTTGGATATAGTTTGTTTTGTTGATTCCATTGATATAAAATTTGCAAAATTTGGACGTGTGGATCAAAAGTTATGCAATTTACAAGTTTGAACATTCAATAGAATAAAATCTGGGTTTTAAATCGAAGCACTGGCCACGCGTCTAATTCTTATTGGTCGAAAACGGTTCAGCTGGATCGTGATGTATGGTGTGTTGGATTAAAATAGATCGAGCGGCACAGGATCACTCGTACCCCTTCTTTAAGTGGTTCTATCCTATCCACGCGATCCAGATCAAACGGCTGTTGTGAGCTTGACCATGGATGAGCGGCGTTGGCGGCGGCGAGTGGCGGTGGCGCGATCAGACGGTGGCATTCCCGGCGATTCAGGAAGCAAGAGAGGTAGCTCACCGAGGTCGCCGTGGCATGGGGGTGCTCGAGGTGGTCTCTGTTGATGGAGGGGCGCACGGTGCTGGCTTGAATCGCTCGCCGGAGTTGCCTTCGGGCTCGGGTGCGGTCTGACATTGTCGGAGACGATGCTACGGGGCATGCGAAGACACAAGGTGAGTACGGTTAGATGCGCAAAGTCGTGGCGAGTGTGCGTGTGTGAAAGAGGAGGAGAGGGGCGGTCAGATGCTACCTGGGAAACTTGCCGGAGTCGAGGCAGACGGCAGCGTTGCTCAGACGTGGTCGCTGTCGAGCCTAGGGAACTCGCGCGAGTGAGCTGAGGGTGCTGGCAGGTGCAGAGTTCGATGGGGAACGGGCTCGCGTGGTCTAGGGGTCAAGGCGCGGCGAGGAGCGGCCGGAATTGCTTGCGAAGCTCGTCGGAGCAGAGGACGGTCTCGGGTGAAATCGGAGCGGCCTGGTGGCGGAGGGTGGGTGGCTTCTGGGGGAAAATGGAGAGGGGGAGCAGGCGTTTAATCGAGCGTGGTCGCGGTGAGGTTTAAGCGCGGCAATAACGCGTATTGATGCGAGTTAAAATGAGCAGAAACGGCAGGCGAGGGCGTGGTCACCGGGAGGTGAGGAAGAAGGCCTGCCAGGTGGGGTTGGCTGGTCAGCGAGAGAGGGAGAGGAGTGGTGGGGTCCAGACGTAATCGACTGTGTGGGTAAGTTCGTAGGTGTGAATCATTTTTTTCGCGGGAGAGAGGGAGTGGGCTGGTGCTGGGCTGGACTGGGCTGCTTTCAATTTTTTCTGTTTATTTTTCTTTTTCCCTGTTTCTTTTATTCAGTTTTGAATTTGTTCAAACAAATCTTTTCCAAACCTTGAGTATATTTCAATACTGTTTATTAATATATTCTAAAGTCCAATTTAGAATATTTCTTTTATTCTTTTAGGGTATATTATATATTTATAAATAGACATTTGTCTTTATTTCAAAATAAGATTTAAATATGTTTTCAAACTCTATTTGAATTCTAAATTTTTACCAAACCTTTTTCAGTAGGTTTTATTTATTCAAAATAATTTCACTTTGAATTATTATTTAAAAATACTTTAATATGATTTATATTTAAATTGGGAAATGTCTTCACTTAAATAAAATTGGATATTAATAAATCCTTATGGTTTTATTTAAACAATCCTTTACTCTTTTTATTATACAAAAATATTTTATTTTATTTGCTTGGCCAAGTTTTAATTTGGCTTTTTAAAATAGTCCTTGTTTATTTATTTATTCCTTTGTTTTGTAAAATCCATATCTTTTTATTTAAAGATCCAAACTTGGTAATTCCAATTTGTAAAATTTTATGTGATATTTGTTTATCCTTTTAAATCCTTTAGGATTAATTTGATCACAAATTGGTATGGATTTTAGATAGGTGCTTTATTATCTTTGGGAATTCAATTTCCTTGTCTTATTAAATTCCTAAGATTTTATCTATGGCTCCAATTAAGAAGGTGTTTGGTTCAACAATGTAAACTTAAACGTCAATGGTATCAGAATACATCGTTAATGCAAACGGAATGGGGAAAACTGAAACTTGTTTGGTTCAGCTCGATAACGGAACTCCAGAGAGACCGGCTAATAGATCTTGGCTGCTACAGTTTGACCTTGCCATGGCTGTCGGCTCCTCCCAGCTCATATAGCGCCTGCTCTGCTGCAAGATGCGCCATGCGGATAGTGTCGTCTCACCCGATACCTCCCTCCAGGTCGTCGGCTCGCCGCCACGCTCTCTCTCTCTCTCTCCGGCGACACGGCCGTGGTCTTATTCCAATACGACTCTGGCCGGTAGCACTGGCCGTCGTGGCTCCCTCGCCTTTGATCTAAGACGAGACGGCTACTACTCCCCCGCCACAGCTGAGTTCTGCATGGTCGGATCGGGTTCCATCCGTGCCACCGACGATGCCGCCGTCGCGCACCTCACGGCTCTGTACTACGAGCTTCTCCGTCAAGCAATCCAGTGTCAGGCAAGGTCGCATCCCTCCGGGGAGGAAGACGAGATAGAGGGCAAGGGAGGACTCGCCCCTGTTCGGTAAGAGGAAGAGAATGATTGACATTGCGGCGAGGATACCGTTGGAAGAGAAAACCGATTAGGGGGGGGAGTGGACGGTAATAAGATTGTGCAGGGATGTAATTTGATTATGTGGTACCTTATTACGGCCAAGTCCAACCAAACACGAACTAACGTATTGAGATCCCGTTGTTACGGGGTTACCTTACAAAAGCACGAACCAAACACATTCTAAGTGAAACCAATTTCTATGATTTTATAATATTTTCATTTGTCATTCTTGATCATTTATAAATGTTTGTTCACAAATATTTATATGGATCAAATCCATAATCTTAGGGATATCTTTGAAATGATTTTCCTCCATTAGGGTTTTAGAGTTTTGGTTTGTTTTCTAAGTGTTTAAATTTCAAGATGCATTTATGAAGAATGCATTTCACTTGATTTGAATTTAGTTGGATTTAAATTTATTCAAAGTTTGTTCAAGATGGGTTTTTAAGTTTCCATTTAGAAAAAAAGTTTATTTTCACCCTAAATTTCAACAATAGTTTATTTTGTTTATTTATTTTTCACATTTCAAAATTTAGAAAATTTTGGGATGTGACAACTAACCTTGTTGGAGCGTTCGAAAGCTGGAGCCGACGGTGGGCAATAAATCAGTGCTGAAACTCGGATTCTGATTCATAGGGACCTATGATCCTTGCCATTAGATGTTGGAGTTCATGTTCAACGAAACCGTTGCAGCGGCGCGGTTGTTCATACTGAACCGGGATTGTTTCAAGCGCAACAGATGTGCATAAACAATGCAGATCTCTTGAAGTTTAGCGGGAAGGGAAAAATATCAGTTGCAGTTGATCACTAAATTTACGTCCTCTCAAGGCAATTGGTCAGCCAACATTTCTGGTGGAGATCTGTAGTTTCTTCAGTGAAGAACAGTTAAGTTCAGACTAACTCCAAAGAATGGCCTCTGTAGAGGCAATAGCCCTCTTTTGTGCAGCTATCACATACTTTTGTATCGAATTAGTACTAAAGTAACCAAATAATATCAAGATGTATCTATTTATTCAATTACTACTCACGGTTGAATTTAGTTAACCGTCATACTTATCTGAGGTAGGCAAAATTCGGACAACATTTATTTACTGATCTTGTGTGGTTTATTCATGCACGTTCCATACAAAATCACGCACCATTTCAAACAAATCTCGATAAGTATTATAGTCATCAAGCAATTCAGACACAACAAATTGCATTTCTACTCGAACTAGATCTATCTGAAGACACCGACTCACATGCATCGCCAGATTGAACATGACCTCCCAACGAACTGAGTCCTAATGGCACGGTCCTAATTAGTGAACTAAGGATACAGTCCTATAAAACTCCATTCTTCTTTTGTCTTGTGTTGTCTGCAAACTGGTCCAGTAGTTCACCATGGTACATAACATGTAGACAATGTTAGAAGGGTCATTAGGAAATATTCGGTGGAAACCAGTAGCATTTCTTGTCTTCCATATCTCTCACCACTTGGCAAAAGAATCTATCTACCTGGTACTCAAAGAGGACATGATCTACATTTTCCCGGCAACCACAGTAGTGACATTGATCGTTGCCAGTCCACCCTCTTTTCAGGACGTTATCATTGGTTATTCACACAATTTATAAAGCATGGTGTTCACTCAAATTCATTATCTACACATACTACAAATTCGTTAGCCACACAAACTACAAATTCATTAGCCACACATACTACAATTTCATTAGCCACATATACTACTTAAACTATTACATAAGCTATCTCTAGGCGAACTACCTGCACCACTCTCAAGTCAAAAATCTTTCAGATTCACTAAACCTCTATCTTCACTCAAAGGAAATCAGAACCACTAGCTTGTCCGTGCCCAGTTCCCTCACCGAAACTGTGTGCTTCCTCGCGGAACAATGGTGGCCCCGTTCCATCGATCCTTCTAGGCCAACACTGCAGGCGACGAGGATGCTTTCTGGCCGCCTCATCGGGGTCCTGAATTCCATGTACCGATTCCAGAACCTCCTCCGGGTGCATAATGACCGGGTGCTTTCAGCTAAGCTGTAGCCATGCCCTGCTTGAAATCTATACCTCGTACATCTTAGGAACGGTGTCTGGATCTTTCATCCATGCCTTTACCTTGATGATCCATCTATCGCTCGGTGTTACAATCTCCACAAGCTCGCCGCCAAGGCTACTGACGACCTGCTTGAGGGCCTTTGTTTCCCAAGCATCCAAAGGGAGGCCGTAAAAGCGAGTTAGAGAACAAATGAAGCTGCCCCAAGCGATCGTCCCACCCACAGGCGTGATACCAATGCATGAAGCTCATTTCCTCCCCCATGGCACTTGAAAGAACGGGAAGAATGCAGAGCGTGCTTGCTATCTGAGCAGTGTGCGAACTGAACAAAGAAATCAAATGGTGGCGCGCATACCTCGATCTTTACCACTTTTCGTCTGATCCCAAAATGAGACCTGAAAGACGATATCAAGTCTACTGGCGACACGACAGGACACATGCCTAGTACGGTGGCCATGAGAACGTTTTCGTCAAACTCCTCTGCCAAGGCTACCATGCCTAGGATGCACGACAGCACGCAATCGCTCGAGGCCGGTTGCCGATCTGAATCGGCCGATGGGAAGCGCTCCACCATGCAATAAGGAATAGTAAGAGGCGAGAGGCTAGCCTAGGGACACGAAGCTTTGACACGGTGACTAGGAAAAACGAGGCGACCACAATGGAGGTGAGCTTCGATTGGGGCGTGGGAGGTTGACTGGCCATGGAGGGGATGCAATGAGAGAAAAGGCGAGCTCTGATCTAGAGACAAACAGCCGGAGCTGAGCAAGGTAATGGAGAGGGGAACAATAGGAGAGAAGAGCAGAGCAGAGAAGAAGATTTGGTCCACGCAGGGGTAAACTAGTCCACGACAGCAAAGGGTAATGGGGAATACTGACAGGGCGGGCCAAGAGGAGTTGACCTAGCGGTGGGATTTGAGTTAAACCATTTTTCGACTGGTTCAAACGATCGTTTGCATGTTAGATTTGTATTCACCCCCCATTTGGCCCCTCTGGACAATTGGTGAAGCTACTACAGTCCCTCCACGAGATTAAATCAACTGAGACCCTGCTATGCCTTGGCCTATAAACTTTTGGGCCGCAAAGTAACAAGCCCCATTGGAACAGGTTTGCTCGATCTGGAGACTCTGATTGGGTAATGGCTCAAAGAAGACAAGGGATAATGGAGAATGTAAGATGACATCCGTATGTTGCTCTCTCTTTGTCTCTCACACTCCCTTTATATAGTAGCGCTAACGGGGGAGCTTGTATTAGTCGTTGCTTCGCATTAATTCCATTGAAGTTACCATTGGAAGTTACCTAACGGCTCTTTACCCTACGGGGGTTGAACTTGGGTAATCCCTTGTGTGCTCCCAATCTCGATCCGCGGATGGCTAATTCACTCTTGCCCCAATCGACTCAATCGCTACTCATGGTAGCGACTATCGTGGCCATTCCCACGACAGCTCCTCACAGCCTTCATTTGAGGCTGGGTCTCGGAGTCCTGCCCGGATTGGTTTACATTTTAAAAGGTAACTCTATGACTATGTCGGTTACAGTTTGGGCTTCTGCCTTGATCACCACATCTGGGTCCTAGGCTTCGGATGCTTCCAGGACCCATAGTTTCTTGTGGGCCTTATGGGACTTAGTTTAAATCTGTACCAGGTATGCCAATCAAAGGAACCTGATAAGTCATACCACAATCGTTGGATTAGCGAAGATCATGTTCAAGTAGTTTCTTCGGTGGATCTACTGCTCCGCTGGATCAAGGGCACAGAGGTTGTTGGCAAGCCGGACATGTGCTCGAGCATGGATCTGTTGCTAGTTTGCGGCGCTCTACAACATGATCTTGATATCACCAAGTGATCAACTACATCAACCATGGAATTAGATTTTGTAAAAAGCTTTTGGTCTTCGAGGGTAAGTCTTTCTGTATCACCTACTACTCGCTAATTGCATCTACTAGATTAGATCTTGGCGTGTTTGGCGTTCATATCGTAGGAAATTTTTTGTTTCCTATATTGCGAACCCTTCAGTCGCCTCGTGAACGCATGCGACTCCGGCCTCATTGTGGAAGGATCCGGCCGTCCCCCTCCAGCACCTTCTCGACCAAAAGCCGTTGGGAAGAAGAATCCAACGTCCCGCGGTAAAAAACCGACGACTGAGCCTACTCCAATGATGGGCTCCAGCACCCACGGACGGCACCATGCGCCCATACCTCCAACCAAAGGTACAAATTCACCGGCCTTCTCCTCCCTCCGATTCGTGCGATTTTTTCTATTTTGAAAAAAATCGTTAGAATTTCACTAGTAGAAAACGGACCTTTGGTCCAGAGCATTAGTCCCGGTTCTGGCATAAACCGGGACTAATGCCCTGGTCCCAACGGCTAGATACGGCCGCGGGGCCCAGAAGACATTAGCCCCGGTTCGTATGGGAACTTTAGTCCCGGTTCATTTAACAAACTGGGGCTAAAGGGTCTGGCGCAGGAAAAGAGCAGCTGCGTGGACTAAAGTTCCCGACTATATCTTCTTCCCCTTCCCAGCTCAAGCCATTTCAAGCTCACACAAGCATATCTCTCAAATTTCTCCCCTCAAGCTCGAGTTCTTCCCAATTTTTCTCAAGATTTGTGAAGATTTTTTGGCTCCACATCTATCAAGGGTCCTAAGAGGTTAGAAACTTCATCATTTCATCTCTCATTGCTTGTTTTAGCTCATTTCATGCTCTAGAAATGGATAGATTTGTGTGGATTCTATCTCTATATATCTGGTTAATTTGGCACATATAGTTCTCGAAATTCATTTGATTCATCGAAGCACATAGATACATGAGTTCATCCTATATACATATCTTGGTTTGACACATTGTCTTGAAATCTAGACGGTTCACAATGCATATCATGTCACTGTCGAGCAACAAAATATTCTTCTTTCTTCTACCTGTCGTCACAAAATTCATTGGAACAAAAATAAGTACCAAAACTATGAAGGCACTGATGGGGAAATACCAATCGGGGTATACCCACGAAGCGGAGTTGCCAGATGGGATCGTGCAGACTGAAGCCAATCCCAAAGCGGGTCGACTCGCTGGATATGACGACTGGCGCATGCTGGACCCAAACGACTGGCGCCGACTGGAGGCCCAAGACGGCGACTCCAATAGAAAGCCCACTAAAGCACTTGTAAACCCTAACTGGCTGCATATATAAAGCCACCAAGGGCACCCCCAAGGGGCACGTCAGATTAGATCTAGTCTCCCTCCGCCTACGGCGGCTCCCATGTAAACCAATCTATAATCATACTAGATTGATAGCAGGATGTAGCGATCCTCCACCGAGGGGACATGAACCTGGGTACATCGTGTGCCAATCTCGCTCCCGGATTCTCCTACGTCGCCTTGCTCCCTCTACGTAAGCTACCCCCAGTAGCATCTGCCGTGCAATACCACGACAGTTGGCGCCCACCGTGGGGCTAGCGGTGCTTGGAGGGTGATAATCCGGGCGGAATCCCTCGTCATCAATGGTGTCCTGATCGCTTCTGGCCGATTCGCCCGCGTCGACGCGCTCGGCTTCGTCATCACCAAATCCGCCGCGACATGGTGTGTCTTTACCATGAGCATGGTGACGACTCGCTGCTGGACGTGTTCTATAGTCGACTAGCTTGGCTAGTCCATAGACCGCCAAAGGAATCAACCCCTTTACGGAATAGTTGGACCAAATCAGCAGATCGATTTCTTGTTGTAGGGAATTAATCGAGACGCGTCGCCTGCACCAAGGAAAATGATCCAATGGTCCCTGCAAGCAGCAATAGGATCAAGCGGCTATGTCAATCAAATTAGTGACATCGATCCACACCCACGCAACCTTATCTCTATGCATTATTTCTTTTTAATCTTCCGTGCATTGATTTTTAGAATTTTTTTTACGTATTTTACTGAGATCTAATCGATCTAATCTATTGTATGTTGTTTTGCATACAAGGCGCAGCACCGCTGGATTTGGGATACCTACGTCCGTGGAAATAAGATGAGACATCTCTTTTGATCACGGCCATGGATTGGTGAGTCCGCGCGTCATGGCCAATCTATCGCACACTACTTCGTCTCGGCCATGGCTCGCCACAATCATGAACTCGTCGTTACCGACTTGTCATGCTCGGGTACTCGACGCCGTGAGCTCGGCACGATCACGGATTCATCACGTTTGCGTGACTCATCCACCATGAACTCGCCAAGCTAACAAATGGTCTGATGTCTTCCTCGCGACTCGCCGCGCTCGGAGATTCTGCATGCTCCAGACAGCAGCACTTGCCGGTCGTCCTACCTTGTCATTCGTCGCGCTCGGGGACTCGGCGTGCTACAGACAGCGCCACTCGCCGGTCTCCCTTCCTCGCCATTCGCCGTGCTCGGGGACTCGGCGCGCTACAGACAGCGGAACTCGTCGGTCGCTCGACCTCGCCGCTCGCCGGGCTCGGGGACTCGGCGCTCGCCTGTCGGTCGACCTTGCCGCTCGCCGCGCTCGGGGGGCTCGGCGCTCGCCTGTCGGTCGACCTTGCCGCTCGCCGCGCTCGGGGGCTCGGCGCTCGCCAGTCGCTCGACCTCGCCGCTCGCCGCGCTCGGGGACTCGACGCTCACCGATCGCTCCACCTCGCCGCTCGCCGCGCTCGGAGACTCGCCGCTCGCCGGTCGCTCGACCTCGCCGCTCGTCGCTCAATCGAGCTGAACAGACATACACATACACTTCTCTTTTACTCGTTGTTCTCTCAAATAATTATTATTTGATTTATTCATCAACGCTTCACGCTGTTTATTTGTATATGTTTGAAATCACATTTGAGACAATGGAGTTGCGAAGGAGCCAACTCAGTTGCTCGGCTGTCGCGAATTCTCTACGCCCGCCGTGGACCGCCTGTCGCGGACTCGCCATGCTCTGAAACCCGCCTAAACGCGGACACGCTTAAACGCGGACTCGCTAGGCTCGGGGACTCGCCTGCCGCGGGATCGCCATCCCGACCTTGCCCTCGCGGTCCTGTCATCGTCGACATCGTCATAGAGCGACCTCCGTCCGCCGCGTCGACCCCGTGTCCGCCGCGTCGACTTTGCCATAGCGCGATCACCGTCCGCCGTGTCGACCCCGTGTCCGCCGCGTCGACTTCGCCATAGCGCGATCCCAGTCCGCCGCGTCGACTTCGCCATAGCGCGATCACCGTCCGCAGCGTCGACCCCTTGTCCGCCGCGTCGACTTCGCCATAGCGCGATCACCGTCCGCCACGTCGACTCCTTGTCCGCCGCGTCGACTTTTTCCGGTTAAACGCCGTACGACCCTGTCCGCTACGTCGAATGCATACGCCACGCCTACTAAGGGACCTTCATCGTCCGAGTCGCCAGAGAGGGTCGCATGCCATGCTGCATGGACTCACCACTGGGCTTCTCTTCCACCCGGGAAAAATCAATTCGCCTTTGTCAACCTTTGAAAGAGCGACTCGCAATGGCCAAGTAGTGCGGACGAGGACTCGCAAACCGAGCCTCGGATCGTCCACGAAAAACGCTAACCGAGAGCCATCATTGGAGTCGCCTTGCTCGACTGGCCTTCCGGGCCAAGACAAATGGTAGTGCTACACAAACAGCACCATGTCCTCCTCAACCTTAGACAGTGCGATTCGCACGGCCAAGTACTGCGGACGAGGACTCGCAAACCGAGCCTCGGATCGTCCAGGAAAAACGCCCAGCCGAGAGCCGTCTTTGGAGTCGCCATGCGACTGGCCCCCCGGGCCAAGACGAGAGACTCGCTACACGGCGCAATCAACATCATCGCGGACTCGCAATCATCGCGGACTCGCCATACTCAGGGACTTTCCCCTCGCGGACTCGCAATCATCGCGGACTCGCCACGCTCGAGGACTCTCTCCACGCGGACTCTCTCAACCTCACGCGCTACCCTCGGGGGCTTGGCGCTCGCCGGTCACTCGACCTCGCCACACGCCGTGCTCGGGCACGCTATAGATAGCGTCGCTCGCCGGTCACTCGACCTCGCCACACGCCATGCTCGGGCACGCTATAGATAGCGTCGCTCGCCGGTTGATCGACCTCTCCACTCGCAGCGTTCGAGAACTCGGCGCTCGCCGGTCGCTCGACCTCGCCACTCGCCGCGCTCGGGGGCTCGGCGCTCGCCGGTCGCCCGACCTCGTCACTCGCCGCGCTCGGCAGCAACCACTAATATTTTCAAAATATGCATCTCTAAAGAGCCTCAAGTCGCCTCTACAAGCCAACTCGAGCCTCGGGGACTACTCCTAGGCATGCAGTGTGTATGCGTGGTTCCACGACCGCGGCTCGCCATCGTGCACTCGCCCTCGCGTACTCAACGCGCTCGGGGACTCGCCGCCGCGGACACTCGCCCTCGCGTACTCAACGCGCTCGGGGACTCGCCGCCGCGGACACTCGCCCTCGCATACTCAACATGCTCGGGGACTCGCCGCTGCGGATACTCGCCCTCGCGTACTCAACGCGCTCGGGGACTCGCCGCCGCGGACTCGCCCTCGCGTACTCAACGCGCTCGGGGACTCGCCGCCGCGGACACTCGCCCTCGCGTACTCAACAGCTCGGGACTCGCCACCGCGGACTCGCCCTCGCGTACTCAACACGCTCGGGGACTCGGCGCGCTACAGACAGCGCCACTCGCCAGTCTCCCAACCTCGCCACTCGACATGTTTGGGGACTCGGCACGCTCCATGTTCGGAGACTCGCCGCAACTGGCGGCTTCACCGACACCCTACGTGTTTCGCCAACTGGTCATCACCGACTGGCTCACGCCGACTGCCTCCCGCTTCATGATTCTTTTCTTTGTTCATGAGCTCGTCGCCGATTCGTCACGGCCCATCGTCAAGACACTCCGCGCCCTGCCTCAAGCCCGCGTCGAATCGACAACGCGCTCGGGGACTACTGATGGGGGAATACCAATCGAGGTATACCCACGAAGCGGAGTTGCCAGATGGGATCGTGCCGACTGAAGCCAATCCCAAAGCGGGTCGACTCGCTGGATATGACGACTGGCGCATGCTGGACCCAAACGACTGGCGCCGACTGGAGGCCCAAGACGGCGACTCCAATAGAAAGCCCACTAAAGCACTTGTAAACCCTAACTGGCTGCATATATAAAGCCACCAAGGGCACCCCCAAGGGGAACGTCAGATTAGATCTAGTCTCCCTCCGCCTACGGCGGCTCCCATGTAAACCAATCTATACTCATACTAGATTGATAGCAGGATGTAGCGATCCTCCACCGAGGGGACGTGAACCTGGGTACATCGTGTGCCAATCTCGCTCTCGGATTCTCCTACGTCGCCTTGCTCCCTCTACGTAAGCTACCCTCAGTAGCATCTGCCGTGCAATACCACGACAGGCACACATATATATAGTGGCGCCCTAGAATTTTAGTTAATCATCGGCCAGTTAAGCAAGAAAGAACAAAAACATGAACACGCCAAGGAGCTACCAAATTAAATTAGGGAGTGCCTCTATGGCGGGCTCCTCGAAGATGTCTGAGGACGAAGCATCCTAAGACATCTTCGAGAAGCTCTGCCATAGTGGTGTCCCTTCTCTCGCACACCATCTTTCAGTTCATATCTTTTCTAGCTAAATCAGTATGCTAGAGGAGCTAACTAATTTCACATATTAGGGAGTGCCTCTACGGCGAGCTCCTCGAAGATGTCTGAGGACGAGGTCCTAAGACATCTTCGAGAAGCTCCGCCGTAGTGGTGTCCCTGGTCTTGCACACGATCTTCCTTGCAGTTGATAGTTCACAAGGAAGCCTATTTATAGATTAAGCAGCACAACATAGTGTCAACACTCATGACATAATGTCGACACTCACCCCTGTCATAGTGTCGCCCCCACTAAAACAGTGTCGCCACTCACTAGCATAGTGTCTCCACTCACGACCTATAGTATCGTCACCCACTTTTAGTCCCGATTGGAGTTTCCTTTCGTCTGGTTGGAGACACCATTCAGGACTAAACGGGCTCAGGTCGGCCCCAGCTTGCCGCAACCCCTTTTAGTCCCGGTTGGTGTGTCCAACCGAGACTAAAGATGTAGTAGAAAGTTTTTAAATCAGTGCATAGTTGTTTGATGTATACGATGTGTTCTTTTATTTTTAGACTAGTACTACTCTAAGCATCGTGATTTTGTTTGATGAACTTATACGATGTGTTCCTTCATGGCCATTTTTCGGTCTGGTTTCATGTCTGGCTATAATTGTTGGACCAAGCACGGAGAAAGAGGGGTTATGATGGAATACAACAAATATGAAGAGAATGATGACAGCTATCCTATGTCCCATGAATATGGTGGTACTACAATGGAAGACAATGATGAAGAAGAAGCAGAAGAACGTGCAGCATATGAGCCAGATGATGATCTTGGTCGGGCCATTGTTGATGCAAAGGGAGAATGTGATAGCGAAAGGGAGAGGTTGAAATTTGAGCAGATGTTAGAGGATCACAACAAATTGTTGTACCTGAATTGCGAAGATGGCCACAAAAAGCTAGGCAGCACACTGGAATTGCTGCAATGGAAGGCAGAGGTCGATTCGCCTGACAAGGGATTTGAAAAGTTATTAAATATAATGAAGAAGCTGCTTCCAAAGGATAACGAACTGCCCGCCAGTACTTACGAAGCAAAGAAGGTTGTCTGCCCTCTAGGATTAGAGGTACAGAAGATACATGCATGCATTAATGACTGCATCCTCTACCGCGGTAAGCAGTACGATAATTCGGATGCATGCCCGGTATGCACTGCTTTGAGGTATAAGATCTGAAGAGATGACCCTGGTGATGTTGAGGGGGAGAGCCCGAGGAAGAGGGTTCCCACCAAGGTGATGTGGTATGCTCCTATAATACCACGGCTGAAACGTTTGTTCAGAAACGAAGAGGATGCCAAATTATTGCGATGGCACAAAGAAGACCGTAAGAAAGACGAGATGTTGAGACACCCCGCTGATGGGTCGCAGTGGAGAAAAATTGAGAGAAAGTACCCGGACTTTGCAGGTGACGCGAGAAACTTATGGTTTGGTCTAAGTACGGATGGCATGAATCCCTTTTGGGGAGCAGAGCTGCAATCATAGCACATGGCCTATGACTTTGTGTATCTATAACCTTCCTCCTTGGTTGTGCATGAAGCAGAAGTTCATTATGATGCCAGTGCTCATCCAAGGCCTGAAGCAACCCGGCAACGACATTGATGTGTACCTAAGGCCATTAGTTGAAGAACTTTTACAGCTGTGGCACGGACAAGGTGTACGTGTGTGGGATGAGCACAAACATGAGGAATTTAACCTACGAGCATTGTTGTTCGTAACCATCAATGATTGGCATGCTCTTAGTAACATTTCAGGACAGACAAACAAGGGATACAATGCATGCACACACTGTTTAGATGACACTGAAAGTATTTATTTGGATAACTGCAAGAATAATATGCACCTAGGTAATCGTCGTTTTCTTCCGCCCATGCATTCCCTAAGAAGGAAAGGCAAGCATTTCAATGGTGAAGCAGATCACCGGAGTAAGCATGTCTGTCGTACTGGTGATGATGTATTTGATATGGTGAAGGATTTAAAAGTAATCTTTGGAAAGGGTCCTGGCGGACAGTCCGTTCCGAAGGACGCTGGCGGACACGCACCCATGTGGAAGAAGAAATCTATATTTTGGGAGCTACCCTATTGGAAATTCTTAGAGGTCCACTATGCAATCGACGTGATTCACCTGACGAAGAATGTTTGCGTGATACTGCTAGGTTCTTGGGCGTTGTAACACCCCCGGTCACTCCGGACCGACGGCTGTCACTTCTGGCAGCTCAATAGGATCTCTAGACTAGCCCCACAGACCAACACTAATCTTTTCTACGCAATTTGTCCTCACTCATGCGCACCCGGTTACCCACTTCCCGGTCGGTCACCCATCCTAGAATTGCTCTAGGCCAAGCACGCTTAACCTTAGAGTTCTTTTTGAATGAGCTTCCAGAAAAGAAGTTGCAACTTGTTGGTATGGGTTTCCTATCAATCCTATTGAGCCATGCGCTAGGGTCTCACATACACCCACCCTTAGAAGATCGACGTCCTCGTCGATCAACCACAAGCCAGGAACGTCCCCTCTTGGCACACGTCTGTGCGTCCAGTGCCGGCACATGTGTCATGCCGTGTCCACTCCGGGCCACACGCGCCCGTTTAACCGCGAGGGTCGGCTCTGATACCACTTTGTAACACCCCCGGTCACTCCGGACCGACGGCTGTCACTTCTGGCAGCTCAATAGGATCTCTATACTAGCCCCACAGACCAACACTAGTCTTTTCTGCACACTTTGTCCTTACTCATGCGCACCCGGTTACCCACTTCCCGGTCGGTCACCCATCCTAGAATTGCTCTAGGCCAAGCACGCTTAACCTTAGAGTTCTTTTCGAATGAGCTTCTGGAAAAGAAGTTGCAACTTGTTGGTATGGGTTTCCTATCAATCCTATTGAGCCATGCGCCAGGGTATCATAGGCGTGTATGGAAAGAATAAAGATACACCAGAAGCACGGCAGGACCAACAACGTATGAAAGACCGAGAATCCAGGCATCCAGAGTTGTTTCAAGGTACTGCCAGCTACGCTCTTACCAAGAAAGAGAAGGAAATATTTTTTGAATGCCTGAGTAGTATCAAGGTCCCTTCTGGCTTCTCGTCCAATATAAAGGGAATAATAAATATGGCAGAGAAAAAAATTCCAGAACCTGAAGTCTCATGAATGCCATGTGCTTATGATCTAGTTGCTTCAGGTTGCTTTGAGGGGGCTTCTTCCGGAAAATGTTAGAGTACCATTGTGAAGCTATGTTCGTTCCTCAATGCAATTTATCAGAAGGTAATCGATCCAGAAAGTCTACCAGTGTTACAGAAAGATGTGGTCCAGTGTCTTGTCAGCTTTGAGTTGGTGTTCCCACCATCCTTCTTCAACATAATGACGCACCTTCTAGTTCACCTAGTCGAAGAGATTACCATTCTCGGTCCTGTATTTCTACACAATATGTTCCCCTTTGAGAGATTCATGGGAGTCTTAAAGAAATATGTCCATAACCGTGCGAGGCCAGAAGGAAGCATCTCCAAGGGCTATGGAACAGAGGAGGTCACTGAGTTTTGTGTTGACTTTATTCCTGACCTTAAGACGATCGGTGTACCTGAATCACGGCATGAGGGGAGACTTAGTGGAAAAGGCATGCTAGGAAAGAAAGCAAAGATATGTATGGACGAACATTCTTTCACTAAAGCACACTATACAATTCTGCAAAGTTCCATCTTGGTGGCTCCGTATATCGAGCTACACAAGAATATTGTACGCTCGAACTACCCGGGGCAGTCTGACAGGTTGATTACATATGAACACATGAAGACTTTTGGCGGTTGGTTGCAGACACATCTCATGAATGACACCACTGTTGGAGATCAGTTGTACTTGTTGGTCAGGTCTCCATATTCAACTATATTGACTTTCCAAGGGTACGAGATCAATGGGAATATATTTTACATGCACGCCCAAGATAAAAAGAGCACCAACCAAAACAGTGGTGTCCGATTTGATGCAACGGACGAGAATGGGAAAAAGGACACATATTATGGTTACATAGAGGACATATGGGAACTTTACTATGGTCCTAATTTCAAGGTCCCATTGTTTCGATGCAAATGGATCAAGATGACGGGAGGTGGAATAACGGTAGACCAGCTGTACGGAATGACAACAGTGGATCTCAATAATCTTGCATACGAAGACGAACCATTCATCCTTGCCAATGATGTGGCTCAAGTTTTCTATGTGAAGGACATGTCTACTAGACCGAGAAAAAGGAAAGATAAGCAAAAGAATATAATATCATACGATGAGCCAAAGCGCCACATAGTTCTTTCAGGAAAAAGAAACATGGTGGGAGTTGAGGACAGGACAGACATGTCAGAAGATTATGACAAATTTCATAAAATTCCGCCATTCAAAGTGAAAACTAACCTAAGCATACCGCTAAATAAGGAAGATGCTCCATGGTTACGGACAAGAAGAGAACCAAAACACTAGATGTGGATGTTGGTGATGTAATGTATTAAACCTTTTGTGAATTAATCCTATTTTTCATCGTCATCGTCATTTATTAATATTAAAAACCGGGACAAACAGGAATTTCTGAGATTGCTGTAGGAAGGTACCAAAACACTAGACTAGGTAACACTTAGACATTTATTAATATTAAAAACCGGGACAAACCGGTACAAACCGGGACTAGCTAACACTGAGGACTAAATCCACCCCCTTTAGTCATAATCATGCCTAGTCCTATAGTACGCATCTTCAGGGTCTTCTTCGTCATCGTCGTCATTGTCACCTGCCACTCCGGAGATCCTCAGCCCAGCCATGGCATATACCGGGGGAACCTGCCAATCCGGCCTCGGATTCACGGCGGGCGGGGGAGGAGTCTCTTGGAAGACGATGTCGCTACTTCCGGGCGGGGGAGGGGCCTTCTTGTGGCTCTATGGCGAGTGGACTTGTGGGCACCGCAGGTGAGGATGGTCTCCCCCGGCGATGTAGCGCATCACGCCGATGATAGTACGGTTCGCCCACCACAGACATCGGCCGGCTTCATTGTGGTTCACCGGGGGCGGGCCATCACCCTCGTACCTGGCGAGCTCCCTTTCCTGCCGGTTAGCGAAGAAGGCATTCCAGGTGTCGTAGTTGTCGGGATCCCACTAGGTATCCATCCGCTGCTCCGGTGTGAGCTCGTGGTAGAAGTGGTTCGTGATGGCCGCCTATCGGGCGGAGCTTTGAGGCACAGGAGGGATAGGAACCCCTCCAGCGCTCAGCATCCAGCCGGCGGGCGGCCGGTAGCCCGGCGGGCAAGGGTAGTTGGAGGCGAACAGCGCCTCGGTCTCCTCGAGGGTCAGAATGGCCCAGTAGGCATTGTCCATTGTTGTGACAGAGGAAGGTGTGGATGTATGGATAGCCATGGCGTGGTCGGCCTATATATAGATGGAAAGGGCGGGAAAACATGGCAGAAACGGTGGTAAATGGCGGGAAATATATTTAGTCCCGGTTAGTGGCTACAACCGGGACTAAAAGCGCCGTTCAGAGGGAAAGGGCGGGAAAACATGGCGGGAAGTGGTGGTATATGGCAGGAAATATCTTTAGTCCCAGTTAGTGGCTACAACCGGGACTAAAAGCACCGTTCAGAGGGAAAGGGCGGGAAAACATGGCGGGAAGCGGTTTGGATCTGGCGGGAAAACGGGCATGTTTGTGTGTTGAATCACGGCATAGTTTGTGATACGGTGCCCATATTGTGCATGCATGTGTATATTGGGATGGAGGAGAATGTTGCAAGAGGAAGTTTTCCTTTTTGTCGCTCGAAAAAGCCATTTTCCATTTTCCGAGCGCAAAAAGACGGGTCGTTTTATGAAGCGGCCACCAAAATGCAGTTACAGAATGCTACCATCCCATTTTTTCTAAAATACTAGACCACCTTACATGAACTATATCCCAACCAGGGGATCTCAAACCTTTCTGTACTTCCTGGGTGAAAAAGACAAATGTCTGGCGAAGCGGTAGGAAGTGGGTCCGGTTTGAACTACAGGTACATGATCTAACGTCCATGATTTTTTGAAAAAATCATTTTTAGACTCACAATATGTTGTTTCTTCAGAGATCCAATGCAAGTTCTAACATTCTCATCCTCTATCTTCACGCACGCCGTTTTGACCTAAGTTCGAAACGGCAAAAATCAAAACGGGCATAAAAAATTCAAAAAAGGTCCGAACAATGTAAATCCTTCGCGTGGTGTGATATTATGTGACATAGTTGCAAGGAAAAATATCAAACTTGGTATACTAATTATGTCTCGAAAAAACCTTCACAAAATGACCTATCATGTTCGAGGTTTCATGGCTTTCGGTCCAAGAGACGGATGTTATGTGTTAAATCGCGGCATAGTTTATGATACAGTTCCCATATTGTACATGCATGTGTATATTGGGATGGAGAACAATGTTGTAGGAGGAAGTTTTCCTTTTTGTCGCTCGGAAAAGCTATTTTCCATTTTCCGAGCGCAAAAAGACGGGTCATTTTGTGAAGCAAACACCAAATGCAGTTACAGAATGCTACCATCCCATTTTTCTAAAATACTAGACCACCTTACATGAACTATATCCCAACGAGGGGATCTCAAACCTTTCTGTCCTTTCCGGGTGAAAAAGACAAATGCCTGCCGAAGCGGTAGGAAGTGAGTCCGGTTTGAACTACAGGTACATGATCTAACGCCCTGATTTTTTGAAAAAATAATTTTTAGACTCACAATATGTTGTTTCTTCAGATATTCAATGCAAGTTCTAACATTCTCATCCCTCATATTCACGCACGCTGTTTTGACCTAAGTTCAAAACGGCAAAAAATTCAAAACGGGAATAAAAATTCAAAAAAGGTCCGAACAATGTAAATCCTTCACGTGGTGTGATATTATGTGACATAGTTGCAAGGAAAAATATCAAACTTGGTATACTGATTATGTCTCGAAAGAACCTTCACAAAATGACCTATCATGTTTGAGGTTTCATGGCTTTCGGTCCAAGAGACGAATGTTATGTGTTGAATCGCGGCACAGTTTGTGATACAGTGCCCATATTGTGCATGCATGTGTATATTGGGATAGAGAACAATGTTAAAGGAGGAAGTTTTACTTTTCGTCGCTCGAAAAAGCCATTTTCCATTTTCTGAGCACAAAAAGACGGGTCGTTTTGTGAAGCAGCCACAAAAATGCAGTTACAGAATGATACCATCCCATTTTTCTAAAATATTAGACCACCTTACATGAACTATATCCCAACCGGGGGATCTCAAACCTTTCTGTCCTTCCCGGGTAAAAAAGACAAATGTCTGCCGAAGCGGCATGAAGTGGGTCCGGTTTGAACTACAAGTACATGATCTAACGTCCGTGATTTTTTGAAAAAATCATTTTTAGACTAACAATATATTGTTTCTTTAGATATACAATGCAAGTTCTAATATTCTCATCCTCTATCTTCACGCACGTCGTTTTGACCAAAGTTCAAAACGGCAAAAAATTCAAAACGGGCATAAAAAATTCAAAAAAGGTCTAAACAGATTAAATCTTGGAAACAATTATTTTATTTACATCTATATAATAAGGTAGATGTAAATTTTATTTCTGCAAATTTTGATATATAATAATTAATTTTCGTAAGTTCTAAACCCACAATCCTTTTTTTGTTTTTAAAAAGGTTTTAAAAAAGAACCTTTAGTCCTGGTTTGTAGTACAAACCAGGGATAAAAAGGTGCGGGGCTGCGCGCGAAACGCGGCGCGACAAAAACCCTTTAGCCCCAGTTAGTGTTTAATATAGTTTATTTTAGTGGATACTATTTATTTTCATCATGATTAAAGTATATAGGTTTAATTTTAGTGTTTAGGAATATGCCGATTCCTCATCCTCGTTCACTCGGCATGAACAACGGAGCACTACTAGACAGTGTCGCCGGGCATCCACGGGGCTGGGCTCCGCCGGGCTGGCACTAGGAGGTGCTACCAGCCGGGGGACGTCGTCTGGTGAGGAATCTGGGTGTTGTCGTCGACCCGGATCTTCTGTGGTGGCGGCCGAGTGGTCCAGGTGCGGTGCAGAGGGAGCCGGCCCACAACGAGGGGTACAGCGTCATGTCAGGGAGGAGGACAAGCATGTCTGATGCTACATGTACATTTTAGAAGTCCGAGTTGCCAATACCTGGCAGCTTCTTCAGGCACCTTACCCGAGATATTCTCCGGTGATGGTTCTTACTCTTTGGGTGCACACCTCCCATGGCTCAGTAGCCGGGGCTCAACGTCTTCGCTAAGATAGATGTGTAATAGGGTACCATCTTGTATTCAAGATGTATTGTTGTTTAATTGGTACTTTATTGTTGTACTAGCTGGATTATTCGAGATGTATTGTTGTTTAATTGATACTTTATCTTTCTTTATCGCATTGTTTAAGTTGGATTACTTTATCTTCCTTTATTTTATCACATTAAGCAAAATGGTTTTATCTTTGTTCTATATTAGTTAAGTTATGGATGGTAGAGACAACAAAGAGAACATCATGTACAACATGATAGATGAGGGTACAGGAGGTTATCATTACGATGGAGCAAACGATGATGGAGATGATGATGGCTCCCAATACCTCAACTTGGATGAAGCCGACAGAAGAGACGACTATGATGAATTTTTTGGTGGAGACGACAGTGGAACTGACGGTGGAGACACCATAGCAAAGACCGGCGAGGTATATAAAGCCTCAGATGATCACGAGCTAGTAGATGCATTAGTTGATTCAGATATATATATATGTACTAACGACTGTTTTTTCTCTTAGACCTCCGCAGCGGGTGAATCTTCTGCAAGGAAACGAGGCCCGACCAAAAAGTTGGTCGATGGTGCGCGTTTCACTATTGATTTAGTGTCTGAGTTCGGCGAACCTTTGGAGCCGAAAGAGGCCGCAAGTGTATTTGTATACCAATGCGGAGCGATAGTCAGGGACGCCATCCCGATCACCACTCAGAAGTGGAATAAGCCAGGAAAGAAAAGTGATCGAGTTGGAGAAAATTTTGTCGATGACAGAACCAAAGAGGGTCTTTGGAATTCACTCATGGCACACTTCTCTCTGCCTGAATTGGACACTCCTGAACTCAATGAGGCATTGAGGTTGCAAGTCAGAAAGTGGGCCCTTAAGAAGATGGGAGGATAGTTCAAGGACTGGAAGAAAAGATTGTACAACAACTTTCCCAAGAAGGGGCTGACTCCGCCATTCACTGGCCTGCTGGAGAAGCAGCGGGATAACTGGGCCCCATTTGTGACATACAAGGAATCAGAAGCAGCTATGGCCAAGTCAGAAAAGAATAAGTTAAGCCAAAAAGAAATATCACCATACTATGGGGACAGGTGGCTACAAGACGGCCGCGCCGAAGTGGGAAAAAACCGAGAAAGAAATGCGTCAAAAAGGGGTCACGCCAACTACAAATCAGTGGCCCGTGAGGTCAAAAAATTGGCTCCTTGGGCATGGGGGGTCGTATGACACTGAAACCGGGGAGATTATTGTTACAAAGAAGGCCATTACTAAACCCAAATATGAACTTGTTAAAGTGATACAACTGTGAAAAGATGGAAAGTTCATTCCCGACAGAGAGAACGATGAGCTGACATATGCCCTCGTGAATCCTGAAAAATTCGGACGAACACGAGGCTTTGGCCCATCTGTTCCATGGAAGACAGGGTTTCCCAATGACATCCACACTTATAGAAGCCGATCCAGAAAAACAAACCGGCAAAAGGCGGAGGAGGCAGCGCGGTTGGAGGCGGTTGAAAAAAGGAACAAGGAATTTAAAGCCATGTTCAAGCTGCAGCAGGAGTAGATTAATGAACTTAGAGTACTGGCCCGACAGCAAGATCCTGCATTAGACAGTCCGGTGGGCCCATCTCAGCGGAGAAGCAGCGTGGCTTCCACGGAGGTACAAGCTAATAATCTAATGCTGATGGAGAATAATGCACCGGTGATAGATGATACGGCCGGTGCAACGATGGTTCGCTGCCCCGTAAATGAAGTCGAGTCAAGGACAGCTTGTGAGCTACATGTCATAGTGAAGAACATTTCTATGAAGGTGGCTCTCGGCTTTGCTTTACCTTGTCCACCGAAAGCGACCTACCATGGAAGTCAGATTCCAGCTGGCTATGCTCATGTCGGTGTGGATGAAGTTGAACCGACATGTCGATCACTTGAGCTTGACATCCCTGTAGGCGAAGGGGAGAAAACACTGGGAGAAGTGGAGGGTGGGATCATTCTTTGGAAAAAACAGCACATCGTGTTTCCAGGTTGGGCGCCAAGGTAATCTTCTCCTCCGAGAAGCAATCCATCACCTCCGAGGCCACCATCACCTCTGAGTCCACCGTCTCCACCAAGAAACAATAGTCCATCCCTTCCTGAGAGGGATCGCAGCGCGACTGCATCTCCATCTCTGGCACCTCCGCCTCCACTCACTGAATCAAAGGGAAGAAAGCGGAAGAATAACACTGCTACGTTGAGGGAGACCCGACGCCGAAAACGACAAGATCCCCTCCCAAGAGTACCGTCGTCTCCTCCCAAGTTAGCTTATCACCGGACTAATGAGGAAAGCGCAATGATCTCCCGGGCCGAAGTGAAGGCCCATTTTGCACCAAAACAACCCGATCCACGGGTGCAAGTTGATCCAAAAGTCAAGAAGCACTTCAAGGCATTCCTTGAGCAACCACCCCCAACATGTGTTAAATAGGAAAGATGACTATACACGCTGTCTTACGAAGACACTAAAAGAGAAGTCATCAAGCAGTACTGCAAGCGGGAGAAAATCAAAAGAAGTTGCCCAGCTCGGCAAACAGGCAAAACAATCCATCGTCCCGCTCAAGGTGTTACCCCAGCCCACACAAGGTGGAATAGATATGGAATTAGCTATTAAATTAGCCAAGGAGTGTAACGTGCCCCTCGAAGCAATTCTAGCCGGCGAAGATAATGTCGCCAAGGGACCAATAGCACAAAAAATTGTCTACGGGGAGCCTCTGGTCAGCGATGAGGTCTTCAATGATCTGCCAACACATATGCGACTGTTGCATATCTGGTACTTGAAAGTCACAAAGGAAGGGCGACAATTTCTCGTATGTAAAGTTGGAGAGGAGTACTTCCGTCCAGACGAGATCTCCATTGAACTTTGTGAACTAATTCAGTTATTCAACCTAGACGCCCTCGACAAGTCCCTCCTCAACTGCTATTGGTTGTAAGTAATTAAGTCACTAACTCATCTCGTTCAATTCATTTCATGTCGTTATCCTTACTATATCTCCTTTTGTACGCTATTATATATGCAGAATAAAGATTCAAGAATGTAGAAAAAAGTTAATCTACAGCATTGGGTTCGTTGACCCAAACAGAGTTAATGGACATACGCTAATAAATAACCTCGAGGAAACGGAGGATAACTTGCTAATGTTTTTAATGGAGCAACATTACAAGACACAAATACTATTTCCTTACAACTATGGGTAAGAGTCTTACTGTCTTGTACACATTCAATTTTTGTTTACTAGATGTTAAGTGTATATAAACGTGCGCAGCTACCACTGGATTCTTCTAAACATTGACGTTGACCGTGCAAAAGTGGAAATCTTGGACTCGTTAAAGAAGCCGATGGAAGACTACCGCAGCATAATTGATTGTCTCTAAACGTAATTTCAATCATTATCGCACTATATATGTCTCTTTCGTTCATTCTCTGAGATGTAAACTAATTAATAACTCATTCATTTCTTTTTTGCCGGACAGGGTTTGGAAAAGGTTCACAAAGGAGGTTCGGGGTGAATGGCATGAGGAGCTCACTTTTCGTATGGTCCCGATAAGTAGCATGAGAGCTAGGGGACTAATCTATGAGGATATTACAATTATCATGCTTAATTATTATTTGATTAAATTATATTCTCGATCGAAAAGTGTGCAACGCGGCCACATGGACTAATTTATGTGGATATTACATATGCGAGTTCATTCGTGGGTGTATGGAGCAGGGCACAGACTTTCTTCGAGTACGTAAACAATATATTCGCAATTTATTCTATACCGTAGTTTTTGTTGAGTTCCATTCATAATGATCTACTTCTTTATATATAGTTGGATGCGATGAGGGTTAAACTCCTACCACATGAACGCCTACTCGCAATTCAAGTGGAGTTGTCGGGATTTTTGCTCAGGGACATCATAAACACAAAAGGAGAGTATAACGTGGATAGACCTTCGTGTAATCGTGGATAGACACAAAAGAACAGTATCCGTTGTAATGATCTTCGTGTAAATCAATTAGACGAGCTCTAGTCTCGGTTGTGTATATATTTATATGTCTTTATATAATCGTGAGCGAAATTATATTATATATATATAAATGTATACAGCATGTAGTAGCGTAGAATAATATGTATATGAAAACACAAAATAAAAAATAATCAAACACAAAAAAAAACCTAAAACCCCACCTCCTGCCGCGGCAGCAGTTTGGTGCAAAACGCTGCCGCGGCAGAAGAACTTTAGTCCCGGTTCGTGTTAGATCCTCCAGCCCAGCACGCGTAGCGGGGCCACATGGAGAGATTGCAATCCGGAACTAAAGTCTCTTACAAAATGGGACTAGTGTCCTGTTTTCTACTAGTGTTTGCCCTTTTATCGGTTTATACCTTGAATTTGCACTCGGTGCCTACCGCGATATATTGGAGGAAAACGTGTCTAGAGTTTAGACAAATTTGAATTAATTAATTTAGGTGAAGGGATCACTAATAATAGTTTTCTATGTAAAACAAAAATGCAATAACTTTTCTCACAGACTAAAGATGCTAGTGTCGCATCTGCGAAGGAGAAATTGGGTATTATAGGCAGCATGCATAAATGAACTAGGGGTAGTGGAGGTTACTCAACCTAATTTAACATGATTCATATACAAGGCGTAATCCATATTGGTGGAGGCCAGCTTTTGTAGTGTTCATCGCTGAGCAAATGTATCGGTTTCACCATGCTTGTCTTCATGTCGAATACTCCTATGTCGCGCGGCTTGTGCTTACGGCGCCAGGAGTAGCCATAATGGTCCTCCGTAAAATAGATGCAATCAGCAAGCAATCCGGGCGTCCTGTCGTTGGGGAAGAACACCGCGGAGTTGTAACCGATAAAAAGCGTAGCCCCACCCAAGTCGTGCACCTCTGTCCACTGGCTTCCTCCGGGTCGCTCGTCGAGGACAAATACTCGGAACAGTACAGTCGGATCTGCTGGTTCGAGCGTTTGGCCACAATCCTCGTTGTAGCTCCTATGGGGGGAGTTGTAGCCTTGGGCATCGTTGTCCATAGGATCATCGTGTTCGTCATCCTCCTCCTCGTCGCTCTCAGACGAATCCCGGACAGAGCTGCATTCCCTCCATATGATCATTAGGCGGCCATCCGGTGACTCCGCTAGGTACTTCCTTAGGTAGGGATAGGAGGTGAAGTCGTGGATTCCAGCATGCTTGGGAGCAGCCAGCCTTGGCCTAAATGTCGCGCCGTCAGGCTCCCAGACCTGAACCAAGCCGCATTCAGTCACTGTGTAGAAGTGGCCCCGGTAAAGAATTGCGTCATTGTAGTCGTACTTGGATGGCAATACGACCCATTTCGTGTCCCTCTCACGGACAAACGCAAGCTTGTCCAAGGGGCCATGGATCATCATGACAAAGTAGTCGCCGGTGTGTGGGTCCCACCAAGGCACAGCTCTGCGGACGAAAGTCACCAAGAAGTCGTCCGCCGGAAGCTCGCATGGCGACGCCGGCAAGTACCTCTGGTCGAGCCCCGGGTAGTGGAGCGCTTGGGACGATCGCTGGTCGTGCACAACTCGGAACACCTCGTTGCTTTCATTTCTCGGGAGGACCTGAAAGAAGCCCATGGTTGAGATGGATGGCAGCGGGAGCTGGGCACCTGTGATGGGGTTTAGGAGGTGGAGCGTGCACTCGTCGTCCACGGTCACGAGCCAGCCGTTGGCGGAGCCGAACCACGCGCGCTTCTGGATGGCTGGTTTGGGCAGGGCGATCGAACGGCGGCGACCGTCCGAGAGGGACATGAAGTCGGCGACGGCCAGGTCGGCGCCGCCTCCTGCCAGCATGAGCCACGGCGGCTCCTGCTTGGGGCGAAGGCCGCTGCTCGAGGCCGTCTCCGCCGCTTGTTTCCACGCCGTGCAGACGTCGCCGAAACTGAGCCAGTCTGCCACGGTGAGGCGGACCGCAATCTCAATCAGCACGTCCAACGGAAGACCGGACCAGTCCATCGCCCCTCGATCAGCACAGGGCTTCAGGATGATCAGCCCGTTGAGGAGCCTGGAGCAATAATATGACGGCGCAAAGAAAAGGAGACCGACACGGCCTGTCGTTGTTCTCCATTGGGCGTGTCCTACGGGAACTCTGTTGCCACTCGGAATCCGACCACGTTGCAGGTTCCTTACGACTGCGCGGCTTGCGGATGCCGTCTGGCGTTGCAGAGCAGGGCCAGCAACTGCACCGTCGAAGGGAGGAGTCTCGGTCAGACCATCACCACTCGTCGGACGATGCCATGCCGAAATCCAGATCAATTTTGGACCCGACGAAACTCGTTTTCGGCCTGAACGCCGAGTTTCTCTCATGTTCCTAGACCGAGTTTCCATGTTCGGCGAAAATTCAGCTAAACACGGCGAAATTTGGACTAATATAGACGAATTTCATTAATTAGGGATAAGACGCACATATTACATCGAACTACGAAAACATTAAATTCAAACTAGAAAAAAGCCGCCGCTATGGCCGACGCCCGATGGCGCTTCTACAGGCCGAGGCGGGGGTGGTTGCCGGCCTGGATGTGCACTAGCACTGCGGCGAGAGTTCGCCCAGAAACGCTCCACCAGCGGCGGCGAAACGCCGCATTGTGACGCGTCGGCGACGAGCCCGGCGGCCGCTCGTGTCGGGCGAGATCCTGTTGGCGAAGAATTGCCTTCAGAAGATCAGGTTGCCAGGATCCTCGGCGAGATCCGGGTCTTACATGGCGGCGATAGCCGCCTGGATCTCGCCGGCGAGGTCCTCGTCGGCGGGCACGGGCGAAATAGGGATCCCGCCGGCGTTGAGATTCCAGCCAACCAGGAGACGAAAGTCCGACGGCGTCGTATAGCCCGCGTCGTGGAGCAGCCGGGCTTCCCACGTCTACAGCGTGCGGCGGCCGTTCGCCGCCGAGATGTCGCCGGGGCATCTCTCGGGCATGGCTTTTCGGCAGAGTTGTGGAGGTGGAAAGGTGCGAGCTGTTGGAGATATGCCCTAGAGGCAATAATAAATGTAGTTATTATTATATCTTTGTGTTTATGATAAATGTTTACATTCATGCTATAATAGTATTAACAGGGAAACATTAATACTTGTGTGATTTGTAAACTTAATTTGAAGTCCCTAGTATAGCCTCTATACTTCACTAGCTTGTTGGTTGATAAATGATTGTGGTTTCCCTATCATGAACATTGAGATGTTATCAACAACAAGATCATATCGTTAGGAGAATGATATGGTGGACATACTCCTATAGATAAGCGTAGCATAAAGATCAAGTCATTTCAATAGTTCAATTGCTATATGCTTTCTGATACATAGTAACCTAATTCCTTCGACCATGATATCATGCATATCACCTTTACCGGATGGATGCTTTGATGACATCAAACACCACACCGTAACTGGGTGGCTATAAAGGTGGCATTGAGTGTTCGGAAAGTATTGGTTGAGACACATGGATCAAGAGTGGGATTTGTCCATCCATATGACGGATAGATATTCTCTGGGCCCTCTCGGTGAAATGTCATCCAATTAGCTTGCAAGCATGTGACTGGCTCACAAGGGATCACATATCACGGGAACGAGAAAAGAATACTTATCAGTAACGAGGTTGAACTAGGTATGCAGAGATACCGACGATCATAACCTCGGATAAGTAACATATCGTGAGACAAAGGGAAATTGGTATCGTATGTAAGTGGTTCATTCAATCGCAAAGTAATCGTAGAAATATGTGGGAGCCATATGAATTTCCAGATTCCTCTATTGGTTATTGTTCGGAGAAGTGTCTCGATCATGTCCGCATAATTCATGAACCGTAGGGAGACACACTTAAGGATTCGACGTTGTTTTGAGTAGTTATGGTATTATGAGAAAGAGACCGAATGTTGTTCGGAGTCTCGGATGGGATCCGGGATATCACGAGGTGATCCGGAATGGTCCGGAGAATAAGATTCATATAAAGAAAGTCCCGTTTCGGAGTTCGGAAATGATTCCGGTGAATGTTCTAGAAGGTTCCGGAATGTCCGGCACTCCGGGAGGGGGGAGGGGTACATGAATGTGTCATTACATATTGGAATGATTGCATCATGTACTAAGTGTTCTTGCTGTCCCAAATAAAGGATTAAATTGAATCCTAAAACAGAAAAGTCAAATGTCCAGTTTGAAAGTCAAACGGCTAAAACAAGAAACTGTGGGAAACAAGCAAGAGGAGTTGGGAACCGACTTGAGGGAGGAGTCTCCTCCCCAAGCCGGCGCGCCACCCAAGGCCGACTTGGGGAGGGACTCCCCTCCCCTGGCCGCGCCTCCCACCTATAAAAGGAGGGGCAGGGCCTCCTCCTCTAGACACACAAGTTTCTACCTCTAATCTCCGGTTTAGAGCCGTTTTGGTTTAGAGCTTCTAATTGATTTAGCCTGCGGTTTAGAGCCTTCTAATTGGTGTGTCTAATCTCTAGACCACTAATAGCCCTCTCTCATAATCCACCATACTCGCTCCGGCTTAAGGCGAAGCCCTGCGGGATCTCCCCTCTACTTCCGGTACCACGCCGTTGTGCTGCCGGAATCGCGAGGAGAGTGCTACAACCTCCGCTGCCTGCTGGAACAAGGGAGAGGAAGGTCTTCGTCGAGTACCGAACATGTGACCGACTGCGGGAGCGCTGCCGGAACGCAGCGCCGGAAGGATCGTCTACACGATCTTGAGATCGGGAAGAGTACGACTACATCACCCACGAGAATCCGCTCTCGTTAAACGCTTTGGAATCTTCGAGGGTAAGTTATTCCATCGACTCATTGCTACAATCTAGTAGATAGATCTTGGCTTGTTTGTTTGTATGCGATAGAAAATTTTTGTTTTCCATGCTACGAACCCCTACAGTGGTATCAGAGCCGTGTCTATATGTAGATCTGTTGCACGAGTAGAACACAATGGTCATTGTGGGCGTTGATGCTTTTATTGTCGATTACTTCTTGTGTACTTTGCATCTTGCGGTATGTTGGGATGAAGCGGCCCGGGCTAACCTTACATGACATCGTTCATGAGACTTGCTCCACGCTTGACATGCAACTTGTATTGCATAAGTGGCTTTGCGGGTGCCTGTTTCTCCTAGCATAGTTAAGATCCAATTTACAACGGGTGATCAACAATGCTAGTATCAATGTTGTGGTTCTTGTTCGTAAGTTAGAACGACACTTATTGAAAGCCCCAAACCACGTAAAATATGCAAAGAAAGTAGAGGCGTCTAACTTTGTTTTGCAGGGGTGTGCAGTGATGTGATATGGCCATGATTGTGATTATATTTGATGTATGCAATGTTCCTTATTGTAAGTTGGCAACCGGCAGGAGCCATATGGTTGTCTTTAATTTATGTTTAAGACCTGCGTGTCTATTCAAAGTAGTTGTAATAGTTGAAGCCGGTGGACGACAACCATGGAGAAGCGTCATTGACCTTGATGCAATGCCGGTGATGATGGAGATCATGTTCGTGCTTGAAGATGGAGATCGGAAGCACAAAGAAGAAAGGCCATATCATATCACATATATATTGAATTGCATGTGATGTTAATCCTTTATGCATCTTGTATTGCTTAGTAGACGACGGTAGCATTATAAGATGATCCCTCATGCACATCAATTTCAAATCATAAAGTGTTCACCCTTAGTTAGCACCGTTGCTAAAGCTTGTTGTTTCGAAGCACCACGTGATGATCGGGTGTGCTAGATTCTGCAAGTGTATACAACGTGAGCAAGCCAGATTTGCTCATGCAGAAACTAAGGTTTGATCTTGACGAGCCTAGCATGTACAGACATGGTCTCGGAACACGGATCACCGAAAGGTAAAGCATGAATCATATAGTAGATATGATGAACATGTCGATTGTTCGCCATTGAAGCTATATCAACTCTCGTGATGATCGGTGTTGATATGGTGGATTTGGTTCGTGTGATCACTAAAACAATGTGAGGGATATTGTTTTGAGTGGGAGTTCACCTAATTTAATTTCATTAATTAATTTGAACTCAATTTGTCATAAACTTAGTCTAAACTATTGCAAATATGTTGTAGATCAATGGCAGCCCCTACCATCAATTTTAATGCGTTCCTAGAGAAATAAAAGTTGAAAAACAATGGAAGCAACTTCGCGGATTGGTTCCGCAATTTGAGGATTTTCCTCACAGCTGGTAATTTGACCTATGTGCTGGATACACCGCTGGGTGACCCACCTGCAGATGATGCTCCCGATGAAGTAAAGAATGTTTACCTCGCTCGAAAGAATCAGTACTCCATAGTTCAGTGTGCTATCTTGTATGGTTTGGAATCGGAGCTTCAGAAAAGGTTTGAGGATTCAGACCCATATGATATTGTCGAGGATCTCAAATTGATTTTTGAGACTCATGCGGCAATCGAAAGTTATGAAGCTTCTGAAAAGTTCTTTAACTGCAAGATGGAAGAGGGCAGCTCCGTCAGTGAGCATGTGCTTAAGATGTCTGGGCACGCAAACAAACTTCAAAGCTTGGGTATTGTGATTCCTAATGCTTTGGGGATTTACCGTGTCCTCCAATCACTACCACCAAGTTACAAGAACTTTGTGATGAACTACAGCATGCAGAACATGAACAAGACGTTGCCAAAACTCTTTGCCATGTTGAAATCTGCAGAAGTGGAGATTAAGAAAGAGCACCAAGTGTTGTTGGTTAATAAGACCACCAAATTCAAGAAAGGCAAGTCTAAGCAAAAGGGACACTTCAAGAAGGGTGGTAAGAAAGTTACCACGCCGGCGAAGAAGACCAAGGCTGGACCTAAACCTGATACTGAGTGCTTTTACTGCAAGGGAGAAGGTCACTGGAAGCGGAATTGCCCAAAGTACTTGGCGGATTTGAAGAACGGCAACATCAAGAAGAAAGGTATATCTGATATACATGTTATTGATGTGTATCTCACTAGTACTCGTAGTAGTGCCTGGGTATTTGATACTGGTTCGGTTGCTCATATTTGTAACTCGAAACAGGTGCTGCAGAATAAACGGAAGCTAGCGAAGAACGAGGTGACGATGCGCGTGGGAAACGGATCAAAGGTTGATGTGATCGCGGTCGGCACGCTACCCCTTCATCTACCATCGGGATTAGTTTTATACTTAAATAATTGTTATTTAGTGCCTGTGTTAAGCATGAACATTATATCGGGATCTTGTTTATTGCGAGACGGTTACTTGTTTAAATCAGAGAATAATGGTTGTTCGATTTATATGAGTAATATGTTTTATGCACATGCACCTTTGATAGATGGTCTATTCTTATTGAATCTCGATAGTGGAAATACACATATCAACAACATTGAGGCTAAACGTTTGAAATCAAGCGATAATTCGACCTATATGTGGCACTGTCGTCTTGGTCACATTGGAGTGAAGCGTATGAAGAAACTCCATTCCGATGGACTTCTTGAATCACTTGATTTTGAATCACTTGAAAGATGCGAAGCATGTCTGATGGGAAAAATGACTAAGACTCCATTTTCTGGTATGATGGAGCGAGCTACGGACTTATTGGAAATTATACATACCGATGTGTGTGGTCCAATGAGTGTAGCATCGCGCGGTGGTTATCGTTATGTTCTTACCTTCACGGATGATTTGAGTAGATATGGGTATATCTATTTCATGAAACATAAGTCTGAAACTTTCGAGAAGTTTAAGGAGTTTCAAAGTGAGGTAGAGAATCAACGTACAAAGAAGATTAAATTTCTACGTTCTGATCGTGGAGGTGAATATCTAAGTTACGAGTTTGGCGAGCATTTGAAGAAATGCGGAATACTTTCACAATTGACACCGCCGGGAACACCACGGCGTAATGGTGTGTCCGAACGTCGTAATCGAACTCTCTTAGATATGGTTCGTTCTATGATGTCACTTACAGATTTACCGCTATCATTTTGGGGTTATGCATTAGAAACAGCCGCATTCACTTTAAATAGGGCACCATCTAAATCCATTGAAACGACACCGTATGAATTATGGTTTGGGAAGAAACCTAAATTGTCGTTCCTTAAAGTTTGGGGATGCGAAGCCTATGTAAAGAAGTTACAGCCGGACAAGCTTGAACCCAAAGCGGAAAAATGCGTCTTCATAGGATACCCGAAGGAAACTATTGGGTATACCTTCTATCATAGATCCGAAGGCAAAATCTTCGTTGCCAAGAATGGATCCTTTCTAGAGAAGGAATTTCTCTCGAAAGAAGTGACTGGAAGGAAAGTAGAACTCGACGAGGTTGTCGAACCTTCTCTCGAAATTGCGAGTAGCGCAGCACCGGAAGAAGTTCCTGTGGTGCCTGCACCAATTAGAGAGGGAGCTAATGATGGTGATCATGAAACTTCGGTTGAAGTTGCTACAGAGCCTCGGAGGTCAACGAGAACTCGTACCACTCCAGATTGGTATGATCCCGTTATGAGTGTCATGTTGGTGGACAACACCGATGACCCCGAGACATATGAGGAAGCGATGATGAGCCCAGATTCCAATAAATGGCAAGAAGCCATGAAATCCGAGATTGGATCCATGTACGAAAACCAAGTATGGACTTTGGTGGACTTACCGGATGGCCGAAAGGCTGTCGAGAACAAATGGATTTTCAAGAAGAAAACAGATGCTGGTGGTAATGTTACTGTCTATAAAGCTCGACTTGTCGCAAAAGGGTTTCGACAAATTCAAGGAGTTGACTACGATGAGACTTTCTCACCGGTAGCGAAGCTAAAGTCTGTGAGGATTATGTTAGCAATCGCTGCATATTATGATTATGAGATATGGCAGATGGATGTCAAGACAGCATTCCTCAATGGAGATATTGATGAAGAGTTGTATATGATGCAACCCAAAGGTTTTGTCAATCCTAAAGATGCTAACAAGGTATGCAAACTTCAACGGTCCATCTATGGATTGAAGCAAGCATCCCGAAGTTGGAATCAACGTTTTGATAAGGTAATCAAAAGTTTTGGTTTTATACAAACTTATGGAGAAGCTTGTATTTACAAGAAAGTGAGTGGGAGCTCTGTAGCATTCTTAATACTATATGTGGATGACATATTGTTGATTGGGAATGATGTAGACCTTCTTAATAGTGTCAAAGAATATTTGAATAATAGTTTTTCAATGAAGGATCTTGGCGAAGCAGCTTACATATTAGGCATAAAGATTTATAGAGATAGATCGAAACGCCAAATATCATTGTCACAGAGTACATATTTGGACAAAGTTCTAAAGAGGTTTGGAATGGAAGAAAGCAAGAAAGGGTTCTTGCCCATGTTGCCCAATACGACCTTGAGTAAAACTCAAAGTCCGACATCGGCAGAAGATAGAGAAAGGATGAGTAAGACTCCCTATGCATCAGCCATAGGATCTCTAATGTATGCCATGCTATGTACTAGACCCGACATTGCATATGCTGTTAGTTTAACTAGCAGATATCAAAGTGATCCAGGAGTGGATCATTGGACAGCGGTCAAAAACATCCTTAAGTACTTGAGAAGAACTAAGGATATGGTTCTTTCTTATGGAGGTGATGAACAGCTCGTTGTTAATGGTTACACCGATGCTAGTTGGAACACTGATCCGGATGATTCTAAATCACAATCTGGATACGTATTTATTTTGAATGGTGCAGCAGTTAGCTGGAGGAGTGCAAAGCAAAGCGTTGTGGCGAGATCTTCAACTGAATCGGAATACATGGCTGCTTCGGAGGCTTCACAAGAAGCGATATGGATGAAAGAGTTCATTACAGAGCTGGGTGTGGTTCCTAGTGCGCTGGACCCAATGTCTATCTACTGTGATAACATGGGCGCCATAGCCAATGCGCAAGAACCAAGGTCACACAAGAAGCTGAAGCATATCAAGCTACGTTTTCACGCTATTCGAGAACATATCCAGGATGGGGATATAAAGATTTGCAAAGTACACACAGATCTGAATGTGGCGGATCCGTTGACTAAACCTCTCCCAAGGGCAAAACATGACCAACACCAAACTGCCATGGGTGTTCGGTATATTTCCATGTAATCTAGATTAGATGACTCTAGTGCAAGTGGGAGACTGTTGGAGATATGCCCTAGAGGCAATAATAAATGTAGTTATTATTATATCTTTGTGTTTATGATAAATGTTTACATTCATGCTATAATAGTATTAACAGGGAAACATTAATACTTGTGTGATTTGTAAACTTAATTTGAAGTCCCTAGTATAGCCTCTATACTTCACTAGCTTGTTGGTTGATAAATGATTGTGGTTTCCCTATCATGAACATTGAGATGTTATCAACAACAAGATCATATCGTTAGGAGAATGATATGGTGGACATACTCCTATAGATAAGCGTAGCATAAAGATCAAGTCATTTCAATAGTTCAATTGCTATATGCTTTCTGATACATAGTAACCTAATTCCTTCGACCATGATATCATGCATATCACCTTTACCGGATGGATGCTTTGATGACATCAAACACCACACCGTAACTGGGTGGCTATAAAGGTGGCATTGAGTGTTCGGAAAGTATTGGTTGAGACACATGGATCAAGAGTGGGATTTGTCCATCCATATGACGGATAGATATTCTCTGGGCCCTCTCGGTGAAATGTCATCCAATTAGCTTGCAAGCATGTGACTGGCTCACAAGGGATCACATATCACGGGAACGAGAAAAGAGTACTTATCAGTAACGAGGTTGAACTAGGTATGCAGAGATACCGCCGATCATAACCTCGGATAAGTAACATATCGTGAGACAAAGGGAAATTGGTATCGTATGTAAGTGGTTCATTCGATCGCAAAGTAATCGTAGAAATATGTGGGAGCCATATGAATTTCCAGATTCCTCTATTGGTTATTGTTCGGAGAAGTGTCTCGATCATGTCCGCATAATTCACGAACCGTAGGGAGACACACTTAAGGATTCGACGTTGTTTTGAGTAGTTATGGTATTATGAGAAAGAGGCCGAATGTTTTTCGGAGTCTCGGATGGGATCCGGGATATCACGAGGTGATCCGGAATGGTCCGGAGAATAAGATTCATATAAAGAAAGTCCCGTTTCGGAGTTCGGAAATGATTCCGGTGAATGTTCTAGAAGGTTCCGGAATGTCCGGCACTCCGGGAGGGGGGAGGGGTACATGAATGTGTCATTACATATTGGAATGATTGCATCATGTACTAAGTGTTCTTGCTGTCCCAAATAAAGGATTAAATTGAATCCTAAAACAGAAAAGTCAAATGTCCAGTTTGAAAGTCAAACGGCTAAAACAAGAAACTGTGGGAAACAAGCAAGAGGAGTTGGGAACCGACTTGAGGGAGGAGTCTCCTCCCCAAGCCGGCGCGCCACCCAAGGCCGACTTGGGGAGGGACTCCCCTCCCCTGGCCGCGCCTCCCACCTATAAAAGGAGGGGCAGGGCCTCCTCCTCTAGACACACAAGTTTCTACCTCTAATCTCCGGTTTAGAGCCGTTTTGGTTTAGAGCTTCTAATTGCTTTAGCCTGCGGTTTAGAGCCTTCTAATTGGTGTGTCTAATCTCTAGACCACTAATAGCCCTCTCTCATAATCCACCATACTCGCTCCGGCTTAAGGCGAAGCCCTGCGGGATCTCCCCTCTACTTCCGGTACCACGCCGTTGTGCTGCCGGAATCGCGAGGAGAGTGCTACAACCTCCGCTGCCTGCTGGAACAAGGGAGAGGAAGGTCTTCGTCGAGTACCGAACGTGTGACCGACTGCGGGAGCGCTGCCGAAACGCAGCGCCGGAAGGATCGTCTACACGATCTTGAGATCGGGAAGAGTAGGACTACATCACCCACGAGAATCCGCTCTCGTTAAACGCTTTGGAATCTTCGAGGGTAAGTTATTCCATCGACTCGTTGCTACAATCTAGTAGATAGATCTTGGCTTGTTTGTTTGTATGCGATAGAAAATTTTTGTTTTCCATGCTACGAACCCCTACACGAGCGTCTGGAGTTCGCCAGTGTTGGGAGCGGTGTGAGAAAGTGTGAGGAAGACGGCGAGATGTACGCCTTTTATAGGCCGACGACGGTGGCGAGGGCGGGAGGGGTGTAGCGGCGAGGGCGGGAAAAGGGGAAACGGCGAGAAGGATGACGACGACTCGGCTTCTGTCGCTAATAGGGCTGGTCCACTCGGCAAATTCGCTTTGTCCGGCGTTTCCGGCCTGGAAAGTCCGGCACAAAGTTGACCTAAATCCGAACGGAAAGCGCTTCCTGGGAACGCGACTGGGCCGAATTTCGGCGTTCGGAGCTAATTTCGACGTCCGGATCGATGTCCTGGGAAGCCGAGTGGAGATGCTCTCAGGCGAAAGCATCGCTTTTTTTCTTCTTTTGAGATAACCTGCTCTCTTTTTTTTGACAGTTCCTCCATGCTTTTATTGATCAATAACAATGTCTAGTCTTCGGACCTTGATCTCCCTTATAATCGTGTTGTACCTTCCATAGACCCTTCTTTGATATCAGTGATGACCATCCTGCAGTCTGATGCAATGTGAACCCGCTGGATAGCCAGATCTTCAGATAGGGCAAGTGCTTCTCTACAAGCTAAAGCTTCCAAGCTAGGAGGATCAGAAATTCCAACGAAAACTGTTGGGAAACTGGGCCGGTAGAGGCCCACTCGGTGTGGCCTCTACCAGGCTAGAGTTGGTCCATGTGGGTATCGTATCCCTCTTTAGTCTATAAATAGAGGAACAATCTGTGTACGGGAGTTTACCGAGAGAGTTTCAATAAAGTTCCCTTTTGTTTCCTGTGTCATCTACTTGTATACTGTGTGTACCTTCTACTAGTCTTCTTCTCGGGTGTGGAACAGCCTCGGGACCGGCCAGTCGGCAGGGGGTGTTCCAACACGTTCTCAGCACGTGTCTCTCCGTCGAGCCTCCATCAAGCCACCGTCAAGCCTGCATCGCGCAGGCTTTCGTTGAAGGTAACCCCAATCTGACCGCAAAAATGGATCCGTCTCGAAATTTCCTTTCTAGATTTGCGTTCAGATTTTAGATTAGATCCCATCTAAGGTGCGGATTTTTCTTCCCGGGAGTCGAGCTGACCTGCTGTCGCCGACCAATGTCGATCTAATCACTCCCGGATTAGAATTTTGTTGACTGTATCATCGATGCGTGCACCCGCTGTGCCGATCTGGTTTTTTTATAGATCGGGCTGATCTTGACCGTTTTTTTTAAATCAAAATCGATCTAGTTTTTTTTTATGAACTGTACGTGCACGAGGCCATGGCCGCTTGCGCCCGCATGCAGAGCTACGTCGGCCCTGCTGGCCGTAGCCGCCGCTGTGCCGCGCCGCCGCCGCCCAGCTGGCCGTCGCCGCACCGCATGCGCCGCCTGCCCCGCTGGCCGCCGCGTCCGCCGCCGAGCGCGCCTGGCCCTGCTGCCGCCGCCCGCTCGCGTCGCCGCCACGCCGCTGCGAGCCCCGCTGGCTCCGCCGCCGAGCGCGCCTGGCCATGCCGCCGCCCGCGCCGCGCTGGCCCCGTGCCGCCGCTCGTGCTGGCTGCGCGCCGCGCCGCCGCCGCGCGTGCTCGCCGCGTCCCGCGCGTGCTGGCCGAGCTGGCCGCACGCAAACGCCGCCGCGCGCCCTGCCAGCTGCGCGCCACCGTCGTCGCCGGCCTGCTGCCGCCGCCGCACCCCCCCCTCCACCCGCCACCTGCCCAAAGTCGCCGGCTTGCTGCCGCCACCACCCCGCCCTAGTCGGGAGCTCACAGCTCCGTCCACCCCGCTAGCCGGGCTGGACAGTCTAGGGTGGGCCAGTCCAGTTGGGCCGTTTTTCGGCCCAGGCGATATACAAAATGAGGGGGTCGGACCGTTTTTTCTCTGTTTTCGGTCCGATTTTACACAAGCTTTTGAACTATGTTTTACTATAGTTATTAATTAACACATGTTTTTAATACTTTGTATCTCATAGATAGCTTGTACCGTTTTTATATTAAATTTCGGAACGCCGTCATATTTGAATTATTGTATCAATTATCGCATTTATGCAACCGATTACCTGCTGTAATCTTACACACTTTGCATAAATTGCAGATGAACGGAATCGTCAGCCGCGAGTTCCCGGAGTTGACCCAGGATGGGCTTAACTACCTGACTTGGGCCTCGGACGTTGAGATCGTCCTCGAGGGCCGATGCATCAAGGATGTGTTGATTGAGGGGACCCCGACGGCCCCCAGCAAAACCATCCCGGCGGATAACGCCAAAGCCCTGCACTTCCTCCGTCATCACATGTGTGAGACTCTCAAGAATGAGTACATGGCAGAACGGAGTGCTTCTGCCCTTTGGACCGCCCTCAACAAGCGGTTCTCTAGGCTGAAGTACACCATTCAGCCACAGGCGGAGGCAGATTGGATTCGTCTGAGGTTTGCGGACTTCAAGACGGTGGGAGAGTACAACTCCAGGTTGCACCGGATTTGTACTATTCTTCAGCTGTGTGGGACCAGTACCACCGATCAGTAGAAGATAGACAAAACCCTCTCCACATTCCATCCGGACAACATCCAGTCCTCGCGAAACTTTCGCCAGGAAGGATTCACAGAATATGCAGCGCTTATTGATGCTCTCCAGGTGGCCGAGGCGCAGGATAATGTTCTGAAAAAGAACTTCTCCACGCAACCCTTCGCGGGGGGCCCAAGTCATAAGGCCAATGCCGGTGCCTACAAGGTGCGCAAGCCCATCCACAAGAAGAGAGGCAAGAAGGGCAAGAAGGGCCCCAAGTCCTCCAACCCGGCCAAGCAACGCAAGGCGGGCAAGGGGGAGGCGAGGCCCCAGGACTGCTTCCGATGTGGCTCCAAGACTCACTTCTCCAGGCAGTGTTTGGCCCCTAAACACGTCGTGGACGCGTTCAAGGCCAACAAGAAGGCGTGCGAGGCGCACCTTGTCCAGGTTGAGGCACCACTGGCGCCCGGAGCAGCGCCTATGCAGAACGTCGCGCTCGTAGTGGCGCAGGACGTGGCACAAGTGGCAGCACCCTCGGCGGTTCCCACGAACGCCGCTGTGCCCATAGAGGTTGAGCACGTTGTGCCCCCCCCCCCCCCCCCCCCGCCTCAGCTAGGCACCTTGTCCATGATTATGGCCAACGAAGAGAAGCTCACTGACCTTGATATACAGGCTGAGCTTGATGGTTTCTTTGCAGAATCCACCTGAGCTCCTTTTTGTTGTGATGATTCCTTTTTCGCAATAATCAGATACAATTTTTCGATGTGGTTGTAAGCTCTATGAGAGCATAACACTTATTTGTTTTCGGCGATTGGATGACATTTATTTCATTCATTTATTCCATTATTTGATTATGTGATGTTCTGAAATGTTTATGTGTTTTACTTACTTGATGTAGCATCTTCCTCGCTCCATTATATTAATTAGGCACTATATTTTAGAACGCGTGTGGCGCCCAAATGGAGGAAACGTGCCTGGCTGATAGCGGCACCACAAATACCATCTTGAGCGAAACAAAGTATTTTGAGTCCATTACCAAAAACCCTGGTAACATAATGATGATCGCCGGCTGCGGTCCGAATGTAGTTGGCTCCGGAAGAGCAACTATCATACTCCCAAATGGAACAACCCTGATCATTGAAGAGGCATTGTTGTATCCGGAGTCGACTCGTACTCTCTTAAGTTTTAGAGACATCTGCGCAAATGGTTTCCATGTCGAAACCGATGATGATGAGAATGGAAAGGAGTTCCTACTCATTACCAAGCACGACGAAAATGGTAAACATGTTGTCGAAAGACTCCCTTCATTAGCTACTGGGCTGTACTACACTAAGATAGTAGCACCACCTATTTACACTACCCTTAAGACTGTCTTTAGAAGCTCCAAACTATTCTGCCTTTGGCATGATAGGTTAGGCCACACCGGTCTTAGGATGATGAGAAATATAATTAACAACTCGAATGGTCATAATGTTAATGTGAAAAATTTCCCGAATCCCGATGATTTCGTGTGCTCCGCATGCGCTACGGGGAAATTGATCATTAGACCGTCCCCCCTAAAGGTGAAGGATGAACTCCCCGCGTTCTTGGAACGTATTCAAGGGGATATATGTGGTCCAATTCAGCCCCTCTCAGGGCTGTTTCGGTACTTTATGGTGCTCATCGATGCTTCCTCTAAATGGTCCAATGTTTGCCTGCTGTCAACAAGGAACCATGCTTTTGCAAAGTTGATCTCCCAGATCATACAAATAAGGAATAAATTCCCTGATTATCGTTTAATGTCTATTCGAATGGACAATGCCGGAGAATTTACTTCAAAGGCATTCGATGATTATTGCATGGCAACTGGAATCAAACTTGAGCACTCTGTACCGCATGTCCACACTCAAAATGGACTTGCGTAGGCATTGATTAAAAGGATTAAATTCATTGCTAGACCACTCCTTCAGGGTTGTAATTTATCAACTACATGTCGGGGACACGCGGTGTTACACGCCGCTAATCTCATCAACTTTTGACCATCAGCCTACAACATCCACTCTCCCATCCAACTTGCGCAAGGGTCGGCACCGAAAATTTCCCACCTCCGTAGGTTTGGCTGCCAGGTATATGTACCTATACCACCACCCCAGCGATCAGCAATGGGACCGCTCCGTAAGTCGGGGATATACGTTGGTTATGAGACTGTGTCCATAATCAGGTTCTTGGACCCCTTGACAGGTGACTGTCACACGGCCCGTTTTGCTGACTTCATTTTTGACGAGGATCTTTTTCCGACTTTGGGGGGAGGTAATCAACCCTTGGATGACAAAAGTCGAGAAATCACGTGGAAAGCCACGGGGATCCATGCTCATGACCCGCGCACTGTTGAGACTAATAGAGAAGTCCAAAAGATACTAGATTTGCACTCCCTAGCGAATCAACTGCCCGATCATTTTAGTGATTTAAATACTGTGACAAAGTCGCATGTGCATGCACGCAATGCACCGGAAAGGGTTGAAATACAAAGAGAAATGATGGTATACCCGCTCCTGCTCCAAGGCCTAAGAGGACGCGGATTCCGGTTTCTCAAATCCCAAGTACCCGGAGACGCCCGAAGAAAAAGGATAAGAGAGATTTATTACAGTCTGCCCCTGTTGAGGGGAGCCAGTTGAGACATGGCACGAGTACGGATATTTCAGTGCACGAAATTCCGGACTTGAACTTTCCTATATCGAAAATACCCAGCGAAGTTGTGTGCGCACACATCGGAGCGGGAAAGCTAAAGGACCTAGCTCCTGGATTGGGAAATCCGGTGGAGCAAGAGGATGTGCCTGATGCACTTCATGACGAAATGGCCATTAACTATGTTAATTCGGGCGAGTCATACAACCGAGCCATGGCAAATGTCGACGTTAATTTTGCGAAGAAAATTGCCTCAATCATAGATCTTGACCCTGAGCCTAACACGCTCGCTGATTGCAAGAAAAGGTCGGATTGGAAAGATTGGCAGAAGGCAATTACTGCTGAATTATTATCGTTAAACAAAAGAGAGGTATTTGGACCTGTTTGTCTAACTCCTCCCCACATTCGCCCCGTTCGCCATAAGTGGGTTTTTGTTCGAAAGAGAAACGAGAATAATGAAGTAGTAAGGTACAAAGCAAGGCTCGTTGCTCAAGGTTTCACTCAGCGACCAGGTGTCGACTTTGAGGAAACTTACTCCCCAGTCATGGATGGAATTACCTTTAGATACTTGATCTCAATGGCAGTAAACATGGACTTAAAAATGAAACTAATGGATGTTGTCACCGCTTACCTATATGGTAACTTGGATTCGGACATATACATGAAAGTACCAGAAGGTATCCCTGTCCCGAACCAGGATAGAGCAAACAGAAGCTTATACAGTGTTCAGCTTAAGAAGTCATTGTATGGACTAAAACAGTCAGGTAGGATGTGGTATAATCGTTTAAGCGATTTCCTTCATCAGAAGGGCTACGCGAGCAATGAAGATTGCCCATGTGTTTTTATACGGAGATCCCAGGATGGTTTCTGTATTATCTCGGTGTACGTGGACGATTTGAATATAATCGGTACACCTGACGATATTGAGGAAGCGAGTTCCTACCTGATGCCGGAATTCGAGATGAAAGACTTAGGAAAAACCAAGTTCTGCCTCGGCCTGCTGGGATTCTAGTTCACCAGTCGGCCTACACCCAGAAGGTGTTGGAACGATTTGGGTTTGAAAATGCATATCCTTCTAAGACCCCGATGGTCGGAAGATCTTTGCAGCAAGACAAGGACCCGTTCAGGCCTAAAGAAGAGGAGGAGGAAATTCTGGGATCGGAATTCCCCTACTTAAGTGCAGTTGGCGCACTTATGTACCTCGCAAATTGTACACGGCCGGATATTGCATTCGCCGTCAATTTGCTTGCAAGGTACAGTTCTGAGCCTACCAAAAGACATTGAAAGGCGTTAAGGACATCTTTAGGTACATACAAGGGACAAAGGACCTTGGCTTGTTTTACCAAAAGAACCAAGACCTATCTGTTGTAGGCTATGCAGATGCTGGGTACCTTTCAGACCCGCATACATCCAAGTCGCAGACTGGATATGTTTTCCTTTGTGGTGGAACGGCAATTTCCTGGAAATCGTCTAAGCAAACTCTTGTGTCGACTTCGACGAACCACTCAGAAATCATAGCATTATATGAAGCATCACGAGAATGTGTATGGCTTCGACGAGTAGTCAGCCACATCCAGATGTCATGTGGGCTGAACACCGTACAAACCCCAATAATTATCTATGAAGATAATGCCGCTTGTGTTGCACAAGTCCAGACGGGTTATGTGAAGAGCAATCTCACAAAACATATAAACCCCAAGTTCTTCTATGCACATGAACTGCAAAAGATGAACGAAGTGAAAGTCTTGCATACTAAGTCGTGTGAAAATCTCGCTGATTTGTTCACTAAATCATTGCCAGCATCTTCTTTCGAGAGATGTGTCCGTGGGATCGACATGATGAGACTTAGGGAGATGCAAGGTTCAGGGGGAGAATCTTCACAAACTCATCGCTGAAATCTTTATCCCGATGATTGAGTGCTTAACTTTATAGTTAAGTGAATTGTACTCTTTTTCCCTTAGTGAGTTTTTATGAAGTTTCTCGCATGAGATTTCTAATGAGGCAATTCGTGCAACATAGCAAGAACTATACCGTGTGCATTTCTCCATATTTTTTTACTGGGTTTTTCGGAGTTTTAAGCCATGGTTATACAGATAAGATACCCAGGGGGAGTGTTGGGAAACTGAGCCGGTAGAGGCCCACTCGGTGTGGCCTCTACCAGGCTAGGATTGGCCCATGTGGGTATCGTATCCCCCTTTAGTCTATAGATAGAGGAACAATCTGTGTACGGGAGTTTACCGAGAGAGTTTCAATAAAGTTCTCTTTTGTTTCCTATGTCATCTACTTGTGTACTGTGTGTACCTTCTACTAGTCTTTTTCTCTGGTGTGGAACAGTTTCGGGACCGGCCAGTCGGCAGGGCGTGTTGCAACAAAAACAACAGCCGATGCTCCCAAATATGCACCACTACTGTCTCCGCAGATAGCAGCAGCAACTCCTTTCTCTCCCGTCCTAGCGAAAGCATCTTGTATCGTCCATTTGGGCAGGAAAGCCAATGGCTTGCAAGTGGGCTTGAGTCGTATCATATGTACTGCTATCCTGGGCCATAACACTAAAAAGACGTTGGGCTTGTCTTTCATCATGAGTAAAAATCCAGATGAAAAAAAAAGCATCCACTTAAGGGCTATAAATAAAAACTACACCCTTCTTAAAATAGATATCGTGAATTTATTAAAATTTAGATCAATATATGGTGCATAGTGACTAGATTCGTGTAATTTTTAACAAAATCTAAGACACTATTTTAAAACGAATGAAGTAGTAAATATTTTTATCTGGCTTTACAGAACCGAATTTCGATATCTGCGCATTAGCCAGAAAAGTCTGTTTCACGAAGGCAAGGCAGCAAAAATACGTTTGAGCTTCACGCAACGCTGCTTAATCACAGGCAGATGGCCGCTAGCACTACAACGTAGTTGTCGGGCACTTTAAAGTGCCCCTATACGTGATTAAAATGCCTCTAAAGACCTTTAGAGACACTTTAAAATATGACACTAATACTTATGTTGGTAAAAGTTTTAGAGACACTTTGATCAAAATGCCCTAAAAAACTTTAGGGACACTAAGAGAAATGCCCCTAAAAACTTTATGAACACTAAGAGAAATGCCCTTAAATTCGTTTAGTGTCACTATAAGAAATGCCCCTAAAAAACTTTAGGGGCACTAAGAGAAAGAGCTAAATACACCACTAGTCCTAAAAGTTGTCCACCAGGTGCACTTGAGTTCCAATTGTTGCAAAATGGGATGAAGTAGTCCCAATAGTTGTAATTCGGTTTGATAGGGTAGTCCCATAGGCTTAGCTCGTGACATGTGTTCTTAACACGGTCCGAAATCACAGTTGGTAATTTTGCTAATAAGCCCCTCTCTGTATGCTATTTTAATTTTTTTGACCACTTGTCTAGTGGCCCCACCCTTTTCCGTCTCTGTCCCAAATCGGCAGCTTCCATCTCGAGCTTTTGTCCCAAATCGAGTGCGGTTGTACTGAGAAGCATGGCGACGATGTAGTACTATGGCGGAGCAGAGCACTGCGAGATTAGGTTCGCGGTTGAGGGCACCTGTTCGTGGTGGAGCAGGAGGAGAGGTGGGCGCGGCTGCTACCGGAGCTCCTCGCGGAGGTGATGCGGTGCCGCAAGGACGTCTCGCCTGCGCCTGCGTATGTCGCCTGCGCCTGCATATGCGTCTGCGTATGCCGGCCCATTCTAAACTCCAGATTTTTAAGAGGACCCGTGATGCGATTTCCTCCATTTCGATCCGTATTAAGGTATAACGACTTGCTTGGCTTGTGTTCATGTGTTCGTCCTGCTTCAGGGGTTATAAAAATCATGGAGGAGTGGAGGAGGAGGATGGTTTGCAATCGATTCAGAATCTAGATTGTTCTTTTTGCCTGGGTGTGCTCTATGGTCGTTTGACTAGTGGCCAAGGAACCACTGATTTTTTTAAGGAAAGAACTACTGATTCGGAGACGTGAGGCTGGATTGTCTTCACATCTCAGCTGTGAGGTAAATTGCCACTGAATGCCTCTTAGATTCACATGAAGTTCACAGGGACTTACAGGAACGCCTTCTGAATGTACTGTTATCAACTTTAGGCCGGAGAAAAACTGTCAGTACCTTTAACTTTCTATGACATTTTCAGCCTATTTGATGATTTATAGGATAAACAGTTGTAGGCATCATTCGGCCTATTTTAGTTCTGCCACTTTTGTTTGCTAGGGCATTGCTTTACCTGCACGTGAGCTTGTTTGCAATAGTATAGTCAGTTCTGCAGGAAAACTCAAACCATACATAAAGAAGTTTCTCACATCATCCCTGGTTGGGGACAACATTTCTTCAAAGGGCGATATTGATCATCACAAACTCATATTTGATCTGTATCGGTGTGCCCCAAAAGTTCTTAAAGTGTTGGTACCTTATATAACTGGAGAACTACTGGTGTGATCTATCTTCAGGTTAGTTTGAACTGAAAGTACCTCTATACTGAGTGACTGCAATATTAAATAATACAGTTTAATAAAAGTTTATTATTGTCATCTTTATAGGTTGATCAAGTAGAAATACAGTCTAAATTAGTTGCGTTGCTTGGGGAACTATTTTGAGCATTTGAGCATTTGAAGAAATGTCTAATGTCAAACCATTCCCGCCCCGAGGCTCCAGAGATAATTGGTAAGTAGCTATATTCCACTAATAGCATTTCATATCATTTTTTGGGGACACGTTATCGTTCTTGCCCTGATGGTTGGTCACTTGGCAGAGGCACTTTGTGGAAGATTGTTGAATTCAAAAGAAAATGTACGAAAGCAAGTTGTGGCAGCTATTTGTGATGTAGCTTGTCATGCCCAGGTAACTTTACTAAATATCCTTGGGGCTTCATGTAGATACTTCGTTATTATAAAATACTAAGATGTAATGTGCTCAAAATATGATCAGATGTACCACTTCTTGCTGTGTTATACTCCCTCACGAGCATCCTTTGCATATATGTGTGCACATTCAGTACATTAATGAGATAGAACAAAAAACTTTGAATATATGTGTGCACATCAGTACATCAATGAGATAGAACAAAAAACTTTGAATATATGTGTGCACATTCAGTACATCAATAAGATAGAACCAAAAAGTCTGAATTTATGTGTGCACATCCAGTACATCAATGAGATAGAACCAAAAAATCTGAATGAAAATGAGAAACTAATGAAAATTCTTTCACATAGACCTGACTATCCTGGAACATGCATATAGTATTGTAACTTGTGCACTCAAAGTCACAGCAAGGGTTGTAGCTATCTTTGTTAGCATCTGTAGGTGCATTTTGGGTAAGAGCAACTTCCTCAGCCTCCACAGTTACATTCAGTTCAGGTATTGACTGCCTCTGTCTTTGCTCATCATCACCAAACAAGAGGTAGTGAGCTGATCCAGGTCCTATATTATATCCTCTCTTCCTTGATCTGGACTTGTCATGTTCATTTCTACTTGATCCAGCACCAGCAGCATCTGTATCTAAATTTGAAGTTTCATTTGTTGCTCTGCTTCTTTTAGTACCTTTGCCTCTGCCTTTACCTTGTCCTGTGCTTGCAGAACTTCCTCTTCCTCTGCCTTGCCCAGCAGTTGCAGATCTTGCTCTTCCTCTGGTAGCACCTGCAGCTCTTCCCCTAGAAGATGATGCTCTTCATCTACCCCTAGTATCAGTTGTCACTCTAACCTTAGCACCTAGAATTGAATCTCTAGCTACAGCTACGAAAGAGCTTTCTTTTGGCGTTGGTCCATGTGATCTATTAGTAGACATATGAGCATTCTCCCGATACAAATGAACAAAATTCATGAATAATTATTCTGGTTGAAGGAAAAATAATTATTTCTACCATATCTCCCTCAAATTCCACAGAAAATTGTTGTGATCAACTAGAACACAAACTGTTCTGTCCTCTATACCAGCACTGATCATTTCTACCATATCTCCCTCACTATTCAAACAGTGCAGTCCATCTCTGACATCCTCACCTGCCTTCAGCCAGTACAAGTGCAGCTTACCATCAAACTGATATCCCAAAAAATGCATAAACTCTTCAAGCCGTACCATTGAAAGTATGGCAGAGTGGCAATAGTCAAAGTATTCAGTAGTGCCACTGATGTAAATTAGGTTGTCCTTTAAACCACAAAAAAATCCCTTGTGTTCAAACTCAACAGTGAACAAGTTTGGATCATTTCCTGCATTGTGAACAAAACATTGCATTCTTAATAAGAGAAACAAGGAACAAATTGCTTCACAGAAATAGAACAATATTTCTAATGTTACATGGGATGAATTTAAATAGAGGATGAATATAAACACAACTTTCATCCACTTCACACTATATTAGTACTCTCTCTGGCCCATGTTAGTTGACTCAAATTTGTCTAGATTCGGATATATCTAGCACTAAAACTTGACTAGATATATTCGTATCTAGATGAATCTAGGTCAACTAATATGGGTCGGAGGGAGTAACTTAAATGTCTTTAACGATTACAAATTCAACCTACAGTGCAATATTCAGATAAATCAAACAGTGTAACTTAGAGTTCATAGAAACAGGGCTAAATATAACTAAAAGTTTAGAACATGCCATGTTATTAAATCGGATATAAAGTTTAAAGAAACATGCCATGTTCAGAATTTACTACGACGGCGCAACTTCAATCCGCACCTGTTCAATCGATTTGATCAAACTAATCCACAACCTGGACTCAAAACCTTGGCGGTTTAAGAACATACGCGCACAGGTGACTACGATGGCAAGAACTGAGATTGGATGAGCTTCGGAGAAAAAATACGACGTACCGTAGACCGGCGGCTGCTCCTCCCACCCTCGGTACCGCGGTTCCGGTGGCATCGCGTCGAAATCGATGGCACGGTCGACTGCGGATGGCCAGAACTGCGCCGCCGATCGTGCCTCCAGAAACAACTCCCGTGGCACGAGTCACGAGTCGTACACAACATAGGCATTAAGTACGGGCTCTGGACATTTATTAAGAGGCCAGATCTACGGGTGTGCTTAGTTGTAAGAGCAGAAACTATAAGGACCTTTATGTTAGTCGACTAGGTGCCTTTCGCCACTACTATAATTTGTCCAACTCGGATTAAATGGGACTACTAGTGCACCGGTTTACAACTATTGGGACTACTTCATCCCATTTTGCAACAATTGGGACCAAAATGAACCTAATGGACAACTTTTAGGACTAGTGGTGTATTTATCTCTAAGAGAAATGTCCCTAAAAAACTTTAGAGACACTCAGAAAAATGCCTTAAAAAACTTTAGAAACACTAAGAAAAATGCTTTTTTAGGAGTATAAGAACGGAGATGTGGCCCAGTTGGGAATCCGCCCAGGCATTCCCTTGAGTTCGTTTCGAACAAGGATGGCCCTGTTGGGCCGCGCGCGGACTGGCCCAGCAACGCTTAGCTACATTCACTCAAGATTCGCCCAGTTGGACTAGCAAGTTCGCAGAGTTGGTGCCATGGTAGACCAAGTTGGGCTAGCAAGTTTTGACTGGCAGCCCATTTATTCTTCTTTCACGTAAGCTCGCTTTTTTCCGGCTGCGGACAAATCGATCACGTTCCTTCCGATGTGGGACTATTCCGTTTCACCAAGTTTGCCGGTCAGCTTCTTTTCCTTGTCACGTACTGAAACCATACGAGGGTTCTTCTCCAGTCATGTACTGAAACCATACAAGGGTTTTTCTTCACTGATTCCTTATGTTGTGACGAACTGTACTAATGAAAAAAAAAACTTTTCTACTCCCTCCGACTCAAATTATTTGACTTGGATTTGTCAAAATTTGAATGAACCTATATACTAAATAGTGTCTAGATTCATCTAAATCTAGACAAATTTGAGTCAACTAATATGGGTGAGAGAGAGTAGGAAAATCTATGTTTTTCAAGTCATGTGCATAGTTGTGAATGCTGATAATAAAAAAGTACATTATTCATGTGCATACAGAAATAATCTTCATTACAACAGGAGGCTTCAGTCCAACATCTTGAACTCTGTACACTGGAGATGCTTCAGTGTATCCTCCCTTCTGAAAATTTGGTCCACACACAAGTTTTTGTTTCTAGAAAATCTGCACAACTTTTTCTAGAAGCCATGAACTTATAGTATTTTTTCTATTGAGGAAAAAGGAAACATTATTTGAGGAACAAATATGCATTAAAACTTTAGAAGTAGAGAAGATAACTTTAAACGCAATGATAATTTCAAATGAAATAAAGGTACAAGAAATTTTCCTAACAATAGTGACAAAGACTTCAACAGAGAGGACACAAAACCTTTCTACTTTACAATTATCACTAACAAAACTAATATAAAAGTACTAATATAGAACACCAAATCCCGTACATGACAACAGAAATTTCTCCATACGTTAGTAGTGATGAAACTATAAAGCTTTCTACTTTACAAGGGATCATATACAATATGAACCATATAAAAGGCAGTGAACATATCATGATCTTCAGATTCATACTAAAAGAACAAAAATATATGAATACGACACAGAGAACACTCTAAAGGCAAAATGCATTCAGAAGACAAGAACTAGTTCTACTTGTATCAACACTAGTCTATTGAGAAAAAATGCTTTCCTGGTAGTTAGTTCGTTCATGCATCCACCTGTAGAAATAAAATAATAAAAAAAAGACAAACAAGAGGTAAGAGATCATGCTCCTGTGAATATTTAAAAAGGATCAGAAAAGGTATTTCCAAGAACAAGTCTTTCCAAAGTGATGACCAAAACACTAGTCAAAGAGAAATAATGATTTTATAGTTTGAGAACAAGCTTTTAGTACAATATGAATATAAACAATAGTCTAAAAATGATTTATGAACTATATGAACAAAAATTGCGCATCTAGGGCACATTAAAACTTGAGTAACAGAACTAAATAACTTTTTTTTGAGATTGGAAACAAATAGTAGAACGGGAACAAATGCTACAGTCAAGAGGAACAACTATGTTGACTATGAACTCAAATATTTCCAATTGTATGAACAAAATAGTTATCATGAAGGAACGAGTTCAATGAATGTAGGATTAGGTCTTTGTTACAGCTGGAACACAACATTAATCATAACAGAACACATATTTATTAGTGTGATGATAAAAAATATTACTGAAGCTAGAACAAAATGGAAATACAAATCGCACAAGTGTGGAACAAGTATTTTTTTTTAAAGGAGGAACATGATAGATACCATAAAGAAAAAATAGTGTGATATGGGAATTAATAATATATCACTGATGACAGCTACTTACGAGTCTAGTAACAGACATTTGTGAAACCTGGAATGAAATATAAATCAGAGCATAGGAGGTGTTTTTGAGCATAGGAAGAAAATTGTTAAAGGCGGTACATGATATATATTACTCCCTCCGTTTAAAATATAAAATGTTTTAGGTTTGTGAAGAAAATGTATCTAGACTTGTTTTAGTGTGTAGATTTACTCCAAACTTGAGTGAACCTAGTACTAAAATAAGTCTAGATACATTTGCTTCACAAAGCTAAAACATCTTATATTTTGAAACAGAGGGGAGTAGAAGGAAACATATATTTAGTAGTGCAGGAATAGAGATAGTTATGAGAGTTGGAACAGGCAATGTATCACAAGAGGAACAAAAAATGTTTACGATTGAAGGAAAACAATATGTTTCCTGGAATAGAAATCATGCATGCTTGTTGCCAATGCGTGCTCATGATATATTTCTTTTTTCCTAATTCAGTAGTAGGCACACCCAACTAGCATCGAGGACCGAGACGTGCCACATAGTTGACTCTCATTACCGACAACCTGGTGAAAGATCTTGTTGTTTCTCAACCTGTAGGAAATGTAGATGTCATGCAACCTACTGAATCGGGTTTACTTGCTCTATTTTTCCCGAGCTGTTTTTACAGACGAGATTTCCTAACAGGTGCACCCAGCCTGTCCCCACTTCTCCTCCAGGATCTGATTATTACTCCAACAACATGGGGAATAGATGTGGAATTGAATCCCCTAAATCCCTAAAAGTGACTAAATAATTCTAACAAACTAACATTGTAGATTTTCCTCACACCAGAAGCCACCAAGAAATCACGATAACACATACTTTTAAATCCTCTAATAATAGTGGCTAAATGATTCTAACACAGTAGGATTTCCTCACATTAGAACCAACAAGAAATCATCAGAACACAAACTAGAAAATCCCTAATAGTGACAGAACACTAAATCGGAAATGGTGGGAACTGGAAACTGACCTTCCTTGTCGATGTTGATGAAGAAACAGAGCTCTGATCCTGGCGAGATAGCGGCGACCATGGTGGTGCTCAACAGGAGTGGGGTTGGCATTAGGGCCCTAGTTGGCGCGGCGGTTCTGGAGTTGTGTGCGGAGGGGATGTGAACAGAAGCCAGAAGGAAGGCTTGTGCACGATGAGCGGGTAATAGTGTTTCGGTCTCAATGAACGACGGCGGCCGAATCAGCTCAAAGTGAAGGATGGCCGCCGTAGACTAGGAGGAAAGCCTAGTAGCAAAGGAAAGACGAGAGAAGGGAAAAAAGAATGAAACAACGAGCAACACAAAGTATTATTTCACAGAGAATGACTATCCGGGGTTTCTCGCGCCGTGGCGCCCGCCAAGAGACGACGTGGCACCGTTTGTGTCCCTCTACCGCAAACAGACCAAATTAGACATGTTTTGTGTCTCACTAGTGCCCATTGAAGCTATCCATATATATTTGTTCACAATTTTTTGGAAATAAAGAAACTTTTTGTGTTCTCTGTAGAAAAAAAAACTGATGCTCCAACGTGACTATTCACCAATATTTTCTTGTCTTTTTACATAAACCACGTAAAATAATAATCATTTTTATTGATAACTTGTGTGTGAACACAAAATGTCCGTATATACTTGCGAAATTTTCGTTCATAATTTTTTGTGAAAAAAGGCCTTAAACAGATTTCGAAAAATTAGTCGGTCCGGATAAAATGTTTAGGGCACAAGATGCCTCAAAAGATAGTATCTTTAGGGACACTTGGCAAAATGACTAATGTTAGTATCTTTAGGACACTTTAATGAAAATGTCTCTATTATCTTTAGAGGCACTTGGCAAAATACCTCTAAAGCTAGTATATTTAAGGGCACTTTGAAGAAAATACCTCTAAAGATAGTATCTTTAGGGGCACTTGGTAAAATGTCCTTAAAGATAATATCTTTAGGAAATGCCTCTAAAGATAATACATTTAGGGGCATTTGGCAAAAATGCTCAAATTAACACATTTAGAGGCATTTTCTAAAGTGCCCTTAGCCAAAGTGCCCCTAAAGGTGTACCACGTATACGAGTGTAGTCTGAGCATGCAGTTGATGCGGCTATTTTCCTTGCGTCAAGGAAAATGGTGCGAGGGGTACTCGCGGAGCGTGCGCGTTCGACAGTTTAAAGGTTGATTTGCCCATGCAAAATAGAAGTAATCGGCTGGATTTGCCCAAGCATAGACGTCACGCACGGTGGGCGTGTGGAGGCGTGGCCGGCACACTCACATGCGCGAATGCCAAGGTCCATGTCAGAGCGAGCTGGCCAGCAGCAACCTCTTGCTGCTCTAATCTTTGCTAACTGCTGTATTTATGGGAAGCTAATTTCGTCTAACACGACGATTTATATCTCTAATAATAAAGGAAGGAGCGTTTCTTATAATACCTACACTTTTTTGGACGGATATACCCCTGCCAATTAGGAATTATTAACCACAGGATATACCGAGTCCAGATAAGATCTCGTGAAGAAAAGGAACTCTACATCGATCGTGTATATTGGGCGCGTTTCGTGGCTCCCATGCCTGGTTCGTTAAACGTAACGTGAGATTGTGGAGACCTATGTGAGATCGAGTTATCCTTCTTTCTTCGCCTCGATTTCGATCGGAATTTGGCCAAGCGGTCTCGCCTCAAATCGCGGTGACGCCGGTCCCCGTTAGTGTGTTTTCCACGACACCATGGCAGGGAGACATGAACGGGGCTAAGGCTTGGAGCTTCAGTCATGGTCGGCCAAGCGTCGCCGGTGCGCACCGTGGAGAGGCCCCGATCCAGTCCGACATTCTCGGCTCTCGCCCACCCGTTCTACAAATAATTCGCTCCTCACGACCTGAGTTCTCCTGCCGTAGAGGCCGCCGAATCTCCCTTGGGCACTGATGTCGGGTGTGCGGTGGAGGCGTCGGCCGTCAGTGGCGGAGGCGGTGTAGGGCAAGCGGTGCTTGGGATGCCGTGGCGTGGGTGGGGCTGCACGCGGAGAAGATTTTTAGCCAAGATCCGCATGTAGCATGGCTACGCGATGAAGGCCACCATGCAGCGGGTAGGAAGCGTCGAAGTACAGGCAGCAAGGTTGCCAAGGTTAGGCCGGCGGCACCCGCGCATGAGGGGTAGTGGAAGGTGGCGCTCTCAGGTTTGTCTCGACGCGATGGAGAATAGGCAACTTGCGCCCTCCCCCAAGCCCAGGACGCCGCACCGACTCGGCCTCTAGGTACGGCGCCGTGACCCCGAGCACCCAGGCCACCAGCTTCGCCTGTCGCCAGGCACCCCCACCACTGTTGCACTTTGGTGCACCGAGAGACCACACCAGACTGCCTCAGAAGTCTATCGGCCCCGCTCTGATAGCCCACTTTGGGCCTTCTTGTCTGAATTCCAGCACGGGCGCGAGGAGGACAAGCTCCCCCAGCCAGCAAATCTGGCCAACGGGCCGGCCCGGCACGGCCCAGGCCCGACACGCGGCAAACGGGCCGGCACGCGGCACGGCCCGCCGTGGCCCGCCAGGCCACGTGTCGTGCCGGGCCGGCACGCGTGCCCAGCCTGGCGGCCCGGGCCCAGCCCCAGCGCTACACGGGCCGGCCCGCGGCACGTTTGGCCCGCGGGCTGAGAGATGTTTTGTGCTGGCCCGTCGAAGAATCCCATAATAAGGTCCGAATACAAAGTAAATCACTAACAAGTGCTTAGCCTAGTGGTCGAGCGGAGGCTCTGGGACGCCTAGATCGCGAGTTCGAACCCTGGTCACACTCTTTTTGCCCCTATTTTCTTGATTTGTCGCTGGCATCTTGCTTAACGGGCCGTGTCGGGCCGGCCCGCGTGCCTGAGGCCGCGGCGTGGGCACGGCCCTAGCCGGACCACGGGCCGGCACGGGCCCGTCTGCCACGTGCCGTGCCGGGCTTCTGACGGGCTTAAGCCCGCGTGCCACGGGCCGGCACGCCTAGGCACGGCCCGATGGCCAGGTTTGCCAGCCAGCAACACCCTCCTTCAATGCCTTTGTGCAGAGTGCAGAGAGGGCTCTGCTCGGGAGCAGCGAAACTGTTTGTTTTTCTTTGACAGAAGAGAGAAGAAACTGTTGGTATCGATTGTGGTACAATCAGCTGTTTCTCCCATGGCACACTCTTTGGAACTCTATCGATAGTTAATTGAAGTGATGCCTTGATTTAGCAGTAGAATCTACCAGAAACATGTTGCATACGTGGAATCTGAACTGCAAACAGGACCGTTCATTGATTTATTTGCCGCTGTAGCTGATCTCAGTAAGTATTATTGCATTTGATGTAGGTACCCGTGAACTTGATAGTGGATCATGGTATCAGATCTAGATCATGGTATTGTTACACGGAGGTTTCATTGCGGTGGTTAATCATGTGCGAGGCAATCGTTAATAGCTTGCTGTAGCAGATTGCTGCAATATTGTATCCATCCCGCTGGTGCTCATGCAACAACTGCTAGCTGCTGTGTCATTTTGTCCTGATCTAACTTAATCTAGCTTTTGTTTTGCCTATTCACTTTGTTAATTGTGTGTTAGAAATGACTATCAGCTGACCAACATCAACAACGATGGTGCCATTTCTTTCTGCCAGGAAACCTGCAACGAGGTCGATGGAGACAACATACAAGAAATGGAGGCAAGTGAAACTCTCGCCGACCAACGATGGTCAGCAGCGGCGGGCCTAGACTCATGTCATTGGGTATTCAGATTTAAAAAATTATCAAGAACAGTAGTTATATTAGTGAAATATAATCCATGTTTTTTACAAAGTCAAACTGATTTTACAGCTCTATCACATGATCTAGAAGGTTTGCCATATTTTTTGGGTATTCAGGTGCATACCCATGAATACACTTGTGCCCGCCACTGATGGTCAGCAATCACAGCTCTATCACGGTGGGTTGAATGGAACACACATTGGTAAGGTACAGGATAATTAAGGGATGACACCAGTCCTACTATATCTTGTACCGGGGTGGAAGCAGTTATCTTATATTTATAAGCTTTTTTCTAAATACTATTATTAGCCTTGCATTTTTTAACTTTTCGTAGCCAAACACATACTCCCTCTGTTTCAAATTACTCCGCGCGCACGCTTATCTAGGTGGCCTAGTATTCTTTCATTTTTTATCAAAAAATTCCTATGATTTTTGGTATACGTAGTACACATTTCATACTATCTATTTCAAAAAATTCAGAATTTTTTTGAATAAAAAATGAGGGAGTACTAGTCCACCTACATAAGCGCGTCGGCGGAGTAATTTGAAACAGAGGGAGTACTATTATATATTATAGTAAGAGGGCTAAGTATTTTATAGGGTTCCCGGTGTAGTGCATCCATTAAAATATAATTCTAAGAATTTCTCACTATAATTTATTTTCTCCAAAATTCAAAGCAATAATTTGAGCAGCACCGGTTTTATTTTTCTTCTCCCGGTGCATCGCACAGGTATGTTTCTAGTAATAACATTTAAGGAGCATTAATACGTACCACGGCTAGCCGCCACGAACCGACACCCGGCCCCGCAAGCCATAGTCGACCCAAAAGTCTCCCACGATGCTCTTGGCAGAGCACGGGGCCACGAGCCGGACCCCCAGGGTCGGGGACCTGACCAAGTAAACAGGGGCAGTCCGCGTTCGCTAATCAGAAACGCACAACGCAAGCAGGCAGGCGGCGAGCCGCAAACAGTCGACACGGCCCCGCGCGCGGGCGGCGCCACCCGACCCGAGCCCCCCACCACGTAGGTACGTGTACCCCGTGCGTGCCGGTGCCGTGTCGCTCGCACACGCACGCAAACGATCTCTCCCTGTTTTTTTCCACATAAAAGCAGATCGGCTTCTTCCCCGACCCGACCCCGACCTGTCGCCGTCGCATGGCGGTGTCCCGCTGCCGCTGGCCCTCTGAGAGTGGGAAACCACGCCATCCCCGTCCGGTGCAATAACTGCTTGTAAGCTTTTCTCGTCGGAACACAACAAGAGCTTGACTGTTCGAGTACTTTGGCGCAGCTGGCGCGAGGGTAGCCCCGCCCCCGCGACCGCGAGGCCCCTCCGCCGAGCCGGAGTTCCCAGGAGGAGCCATGCCTGGCCCGCCGCCGCCGGCGCTCCCACACGTCGCGAGTGATAAAAACGGCGCGGGGGTTAAAGCTACCAGGCTTTGCTCCTGTTTGATGAGAAGTAAAACATTGAGACGAATCAAGTGGACGTATCGGTGGATCCGTTCAGGTATTTATATGGCCTGAATGTGTGTCGTTTGCGTCAATTTGGAGAGTGGCGATGTCAGTCAGCGTTTGGACAACACCATAATCGGTGGCAGCTAGCCTAACAAAAACGATAACTGCATATCGGCCTAAATCTAACCCTAAATGTTAATCTAACTAACACTAACTTTTATCTGTCTAACACTCCCATTTGGACAGCATTCCTTTGTAGAATTCATTATCCTGAAAAGCTCTTCAAATAGTTTTGGGTCCTAGAAGGTCATCGTATGATCTTGATGGTCTCTGTTTTTTTTTTTAGATTTTCGATCTTGAGAACTATTCTCTCCTCAAAATAGTTTTATGTCCTGTTTATAAATAAAGCCACGAACACTCAAACTGATATAAGATTATGAGTAAACACTCTTACACGGCAGATAAAAAAATATAAATATACAAGGAGATGAAAACTTGCCACAAAAGACACGACGTGAGACTGAGGGGAGTCCGAGCTCCACGACGGCGCCCTCAAAGTCGACGAGTCAACCACGACGGTCAAGGGTTTTCACCCGGAGCCCTAACACGGAGAAGGCAACCACAACAGCGCCCTCAATAGGTTTGGCTGCTAGAAGGTCATTGTATGATCTTGATGGTCTCTTTTTAAAAAAAAAATAGATTTTCGATCTTCAGAACTATTCTCTCCTCAAAATAGGTTTTTGTCATGCTTTATAAATATAGTCACGGATGGTCGAACCGATACAAGATGATGAGTAAACACTCTTACACGGCAGATAAAAAAATACAAGGAGACGAAAACTTGCCAGAAAAGACATGCCGTGAGAGCGAGGGAAGTCCGAGCTCCATGACGACGCCCTCAAAAGGGCAACGACGAACTACGCCATCATTGACGACACCACGACGGTCAAGGGTTTTCAACCGGAGCCCTAGCGCGGAGAAAGTAACCCACAACAACGCCCCCAAGAGGGTTACGACTGTTGGGCCACGCAGAGATAAAACAAAACTTTTTCCTCTAACGTGGTGATCCCAAGATCTAGCCGAGGTAGAAGGCCACGAGGTTTATCACTAGACGCGCAGTTGCGGATTACCGATGAAGCGCGTCAGTTGATGATGTACAGTCCTTTGCGATCCGATCGTCCTGGTGCTGATCGTACAACACCTCTACTGGTATCCACACGTACAAGGAGGAGCACCGGCGGCGAACTGCAAGGTTCGATACGACGGTAGGACTGCTGTGGAGCTAGGGTTTCCAACACATGCAATGACCTAACTTATCAACGATTAACCCTTCTGGGTTACTGTGCTCCACTATATATATAGGGACTGAAAATGGGCTGCACTCTCGTGGACCATTTACTAAAGCCCATATAACACCAGTCACCGCGAGTCCGACTCACTGACTCAGTCCTAATCCGGCTCGGGTCCAACCCAGTCAGATTTTTGGTTCAGATCTAATCCGAACTTGCTCCCGCTCTTAAATATGTGACCAGGCAGGCTCATGGCTACTCGGACAGTCCGACTCACAATCGATCAGTCGGCAGCGGCTCCTAGCAGAATGTGCTGACTCCCAAGTACCAAAGAGTCATGACGACTTGCCTTTCCAATGCGACTTGCGTCCGAGTCCATTTTGCCTCACGATATGCCTTGTCAGACTATAGGCGAATAATTGTCATCCCTTAAATAGTCCGACTCTCTTCTCGATCCGAGATAAGTGATTCACCCGACTAACTCTTAGTCGGTCGCCTCGGTTAACACTTAACCGAGTCGTGCATGGCCATGCTTTCCGAATCATATCATCCGAGAGGGCCCAGAGAATATCTCTCCGAGTGGAGGGGCAAATCCCATCTTGGTTATTCCACGCAGCTTGATTCTCAGTCGACCCGAACTCTGCCTTTATGACTGCACAGTTACGGATCAGCGTTTGACAGAACCTAAGTCGGTGATCCTCAACTCGGACTATGCAACAACCTCAGGTCTAAGGATTACATTGATTGAGATATACAAATGACAACTTGTTCGTTGTACCTCAATATGGGTCAATCCGACTCGCTAAACTCTTTAGCCGAATCTGTGTAAATCGGAATGGCATCACTATGCCCATGACAAGTGGAACCGAGTCATCAAGCCGACTTTCACATTGGTCTAAGTTGTGTGTCCAGCACAACCTCAATGACCAAGGACATTTAGTACAAACAACATGAATGCATAGTTCCACAACCGAATCACATATTCAATGATACACATCAGATGTTTATACAAGGACAACTTTAATATCTTTATGAATACAATGGGAAATCTCATCATACATGATTGCCTCTAGGGCATATTCCCAATAGTCTCTCACTTGCACTAGAGTCAATCTTCTGACATCACATGTCTAAGCATCTAATGCCCATGGCTCTCAGGTGCGCCTCATGCTTCGGCTGTGGTAACGGCTTTGTCAACGGATCCGCAATATTTGCATCCGTGTGTACCTTGCATAACTTGATATCACCCTGATCCACGAACTGGCGAATCAGATGGTACCGCATGAGTATGTGCTTGTTCTTCTGGTGTTGTCTAGGTTCCTTTGCTTGTGCAATAGCACCATTGTTGTCACAATACACGTCTAACAGATTGGACGAGCCCTGAACCACACCAAGATCCATGAGGAAATTCCTCATCCAAACAGCTTCCTTTGCTGCCTCCGAGGCGGCAATATACTCAGCCTCTGTTGTAGATGCAGACACAGTCTCTTGCTTTGAACTCTTCTAGCTCACAGCACCTCTGTTTATAATAAATACGTATCCAGATTGCGAATGAGAATCATCAGAGTCGGTAAGATAACTCGCATCCGTGTAACCCTTTACACCGAGTTCATCTTCACCACCATAAACCAAAAACATATCCTTAGTCCTTCTCAAGTACTTTAGGATATTTTAGCCGCTGTCCAATGGATTTCTCCTGGATCAGCCTCGTATCTGCTCACAACACTTAGAGCATATGAAACATCCGGCCTAGTACAAATCATGGCATACATGATGGATCCGACTGCAGAAGCATACGAAATCGCACTCATCCGACTTCGCTCATCAGTTGTCGAAGGACACTGAGTCTTGCTAAGTTTTACACCATGGGACATCGGTAAGAACCCCTTCTTAGACGATTCCATGTTGAACTTCTTCAACACTTTGTCCAAATAAGTACTCTGACTCAATCCAATGAGCCTCCTTGATCTATCTCTATAGATCCGGATTTCGAGGATGTATGTTGCCTCACCCAAGTCCTTCATTGAGAAACTCCTTTCCAATGATTCCTTGGTTTCTTGCAACATTTGGACATCATTTCCAATCAATAATATGTCATCCACATATAAGATTAGAAAGTTTACTTTGCTCCCACTTAACTTCTTGTATAAACAAGAATCATGATCACTCTTGATGAAGCCAAACGATTTGACTACCTCATAAAAGCGAATATTCCAAGTCCGAGATGCTTGCTTCAACCCATAAATGGATTTCTGAAGTTTGCACACCTTGTTAGCATTAGCTGGATCGACAAAACCCTCGGGCTGTATCATATACACGTCCTCGGTTAAATTTCCGTTAAGAAAAGCCGTTTTGACATCCATCTGCCATATCTCATAGTCGAAATAGGCCTCTATGGCTAACATGATTTGAACTGATTTAAGCATCGCTACGGGCAAGAAAGTCTCGTCGTAATCAACTCCTTGAACTTGTCAGAACCCCTTCGCGACAAGACGTGCTTTATAGACGGAAACATTTCCATCCATATCAGTTTTCTTCTTAAAGACCTACTTGCACTCGACAGGTCTTGCACCGTCTGGCAGATCAACCAAGTTCCAAACTTGATTTTCATCCATGGACTTTAACTCGGATCTCATGGCTCCAAGCCATGACTCGGAATCAGATCTCACCATCGCTTTCTGCCGGCTCATCACTGTCTAACAGTAACACATCACGAACACTTTGTAATCTTGCCGATCTTCGTAGTATAGGTGCTGCTGCCGGCTCAGCTACCACGACCGGCTCAACCTCCAAGGTTTTTGCCGACTCGCTACTAGCCGGTTCCTCTCGAATTTCTTCGAGCTGCACCATGCTCCCACTTACTCCCCGACTGAGAAACTCTTTCTCAAGGAAGACACCGTTCCGAGCGACAAACAATTTGCCCTCTTCTCGGTTGTATAAGTAGTAACCCAAGGTTTCCCTCGGATACCCCACGAAAATACACTTATCCGACTTGGCCGTAAGCTTGTCCGACTGGAGTCGCTTGACAAATGCTTCACGACCACAAATATGAAGAAAAGACAAACTCGGCTTTTTTCCTGTCCACATCTCATGCGGTGTCTTCTCTACCGATTTTGATGGTACTCTGTTTAGTATGAACGCCGCTGTTTCTAGACAATAACCCCAAAATGATAAAGGCAGATCTGTCCGACTCATCATTGATCGTACCATGTCCAACAAGGTCTGATTCCGCCTTTCCGAAACATCATTCCTTTGCGGCGTTCCTGGCGGAGTAAGTTGAGGAACTATTCCACAACTTTTCAGATGGTCATCAAACTCATGGCTCATGTACTCTCCTCCTCGGTCCGACCGAAGAAACTTTATTTTCTTGCCGAGTTGATTCTGTGCTTCATTCTGGAATTCTTTAAACTTTTCAAAGGCTTCCGACTTATGTTTCATCAAGTAGATATATCCATACCTACTCAAATCATCAGTGAAGGTAATGAAGTACTCATAACCACCTCTGGCTATCGTGCTCATTGGTCCACATACATCACTATGTACTAGTCCCAACAAGTCAGACGCGCTTTCGCAACTCTTTGCAAAAGGTGTCTTGGTCATTTTGCCGAATAGGCAAGATTCGCATGTCTCGAACGACTCCAAGTCGAACAAAGTTAGGAGTCCATCATCATGGAGCTTCTTCATGCGTTTCCAACTTATATGACCAAGACGATAGTGCCAAAAGTAAGTCATATTCAGATCATTTGGTTTCAACATTTTAACATTTATGTTATAAACCGAGTCACCATCAAGATTCAAAATAAATAACCCGTCCTGGACTGGTGCAAAGCCATGAAACATATCATTCAAATACAAAAAACAACCATTATTCTTGATATTCGACTCATAGCCTTGCCTCATCAAACATGAAGCAGAAATGATGTTTCGACTGAGCACTGGAACATAATAACAATTATTCAGTTCTATAATGAATCCGGAAGGTAAATGAAGCTGCGTCGTGCCGACTTCCAACGTAGCAACTCTTTCTTTGTTGCCGACTCGAATATCAACCTCGCCTCTTACTATGCTCCTAGTTCTTACCAGTCCCTGCAACGAGTTGCAGATGTGAATAACTGACCCGGTATCATATACCCAAGAACTATTAGGTGCATCAGCAAGATATATGTCTATAACATTGCAAACAAGTGTACCTGAGTCGGAAGTCATACCTCCACTCTTGGCTTTGTCGGCTAAGTACTTGGTGCAGTTCCTCTTCCAGTGGCCATCCGCCTTGCAGTATAAGCAAGTGGATCCGGCTGAAGGAGATGGCTTAGTCCTTGAGGAAGCGCTTGGGACCAGGTCTTGAGCCTGCTTTCGTCCTGACTTAGCCTTCTTCTTAGTCTAAGAACTCTTCTTGAACTTAGCTTTATTCTGCACCATCAACACTTGACTGGCGCCCTTTTTGAGATCCGCCTCTGCCTGCTTGAGCATCCCATGCAATTCAGTGAGCTTCTTATCCATACCATGCATGTGGTAGTTCGAAATGAACTGCCCATATGCACTAGGAAGAGAGTTCAGAATTATATCCGTAGCGAACTCTTCGCTTATGGGGTAGCCAAGCCTCTCTAGAGACTGCACGTAACCAACCATTTTGATCACATGCGGATCATCATCCTTAAGCTTGCAACTCAGCAAAGCCTGAGAGACTTGATACCTCTTAGTCTTCGCCTGAGCCTGGAACATACTTTTGAGGCTTTCGATCATATCGTAGGCCTCGACATTCTCGAACTGCTTTTGCAAGTCCGATTCCATGTGAGCAAGCATAAGATAGCTAATATCCGTGGACTCATCCTTAGCCCGACGGTAGGCATTGGTGGCAGCGACAGTCGCATTCTCATTCGGCTCATCTGGAAGTGGGTTGTCTAGGATATGGTCCTTCTTTTCTTGTTTGAGAACAATTCTCAGATTTCGATACCAGTTGGTAAAATTAGTGTCGTTCAGTTTATCTTTCTCAAGAATGGTTCTCAACGCAAAACCGGATATCTGAGAGTGACTGCTACTTGGTGCCATGATCTACAACAGAAAATATGCAAAACACTTAAGACATGTATTCATAAAAGAGCAAGCATATTAAACATTTTAATATTTTATGCTCCCACTAGAACCAACACCCCTCCGATGGTTTCTTAGTGATTCAGGACCCTAAATAAGCAAGTTGGCTAGTGAGCTTTAGCATCACCGCTAGCCGCCAAGTGATCTAGGTAGACAACTCCTTGTCAATTGTATCTCATACGACTCCTGTTGGACGGGTGGCATCACATGCCCCGGCTCCCATCCTACCTTTCCCCGAGCCCCACAACCGTTGTGATAGACCCGTCTAGCTTACCGAGTGTTTCCGCAGTAAGAGTCCGACTCGAACCCACCTAGTCGGAAAGAATTGGCAGCACCTCAATTTTATGAGCCCACTATAAAAAATGTCCGACCTGTGATGGTGCAAACACTGGCGGGGAAAACCGACTAGACCTTCTTTGAGGGATTAAATTTTACCGACTATCTAATAGAGGTAAAACAGAGACATAACAATAACACAAAATAAAGCAATTATAATGTGAAGTGGTATGGCTCCCTTCATGGCGATCTCCATCTCCACAAGGCCTGTAATCCGACTCGTGCCAACTCTTGCCACTTGTCGTCTTACTCCATGTCGCCGACATGTACATCGCCTTGCATGCCATCTGGGTTCTCCAAACAGCTACACTAGCTTAGTAAAGTAAATTACAAGGAGAATCCGACACGCAGGTCATTATACAATAATATGACAGCACCTAGGCTCCAGCCAGCTGACAAAACCGTGATTCATAGATCACGTATGGATTACACACATACATCACATGCACATGAACCATACCATTCACAACTTCCTGCAAAAACAAGTTATGCATAGATACAATATCTATCGGTGTTGTGAAACTCGCAACGACATCTAAGGCGCTATGACAGGGCGAAGCCAGCGATCCCGCTAGCCGGATAGCGGTCGGGGATCGAAGGGGCAGCACCCCTTGCGGGTGCGGGCAGCGCCCGACGATTTTTTTCAAAAACGTAGATCTCATCTATGATCCGAACATGGATTCCGACCATTATTCTGATTCGATCAAACTCTTTGATCTTCGATCACTGCTTCTAGATTTACGTGTCACAGTCTACCCCGATGGCGGAAGCCGACTGGTAGGGGTATGTCGTTCCACGACCTCAGCAGTATGATCACGAAAATTATATCTACCATTCCCCGAGTACAGTTGATCCAATCAACCTCGTACAAAACCGATCTATCTCATAGATCGACCACCAAACAGCATATAGATCTCATCTACAGCCTACCGCATATCACATATGCGAGATCTCGAGCCTAAAACCAGAAGCTATCGTTCTGATACCACTGTTGGGCCACGCAGAGATAAAACAAAACTTTTTCCTCTAACGTGGTGATCCCAAGATCTAGCCGAGGTAGAAGGCCACGAGATTTACCACTAGACGCGCAGTTGCGGATTACTGATGAAGCGCGTCAGTTGATGCAGTGCAGTCCTTTGCGATTCGATCGTCCTGGTGCTGATCGTACATCACCTCTGCTGGTATCCACACGTACAAGGAGGAGCACCGGCGGCGAAATGCTAGGTTCGATATGACGGTAGGACTGCTGTGGAGCTAGGGTTTCCAACACATGGAATGACCTAACTTATCAACGATTAACCCTTCTGGGTTACTGTGCTCCACTATATATAGGGAGTGAACGTGGGCTACACTCTCGTGGCCCATTCACTAAAGCCCATATAACACTAGTCACCGCGAGTCCGACTCACTGACTCAGTCCTAATCCGGCTCGGGTCCAACCCGGCCAGATTTCCGGTTCAGATCCAATCCTAACTTGCTCCCGCTCTTAAGTGTGTGACCCGGTAGGCTCATGGATACTCGGACACGATTAGAGTCTGACTCACAATCGATCAGTCGGCAGCGACTTCTAGCAGAACGTGCCGACTCCCAAGTACCAAAGAGTCATGACGACTTGTCTTTCCAATGCGACTTGCGTCCGAGTCCCTTTTGCCTCATGATATGCCTTGTCAGACTATAGGCGAATAATTGTCATCCCTTAAATAGTTCGACTCTCTTCTCGATCCGAGATAAGTGATTCACCCGACTAACTCTTAGTCGGTCGCCTCGGTTAACACTTAACCGAGTTGTGCATGACCATGCTTTCCGAATCATATCATCCGAGAGGGCCCAGAGAATATCTCTCCGAGTGGAGGGGCAAAATCCCATCTAGGTTATTCACATCACGCAGCTTGATTCTCAGTCGACCTGAACTCTGCCTTTATGACTGCACAGTTACGGATCAGCGTTTGACAGAACCTAAGTCGGTGATCCTCAACTCGGACTATGCAACAACCTCAGGTCTAAGGATTATATTGATTGAGATATACAAATGACAACTTGTTCTTTGTACCTCAATATGGGTCAATCCGACTCGCTAAACTCTTTAGTCGAATCTGTGTAAATCGGAATGGCATCACCATGCACATGACAAGTGGAACCGAGTCATCAAGCCGACTTTCACATTGGTCTAAGTTGTGTGTCCAGCACAACCTCAATGACCAAGGACATTTAGTACAAACAACATGAATGCATAGTTCCACAACCGAATCACATATTCAATGATACACATCAGATGTTTATACAAGGACAACTTTATATCTTTATGAATACAATGGGAAATCTTATCATACATGATTGCCTCTAGGGCATATTCCCAACAACGATACCCGCATACATGACCGCCGTCAGCATCGAAACGCAAGGCTTTCACCCAGAAAAACCTTCGCACACGCCTGAAGTATCGGACCTCTCGCTATCCCCGAGCCTTGCCTCCAGATCGCGATCTGGGAGCTGCCATTGCTGAAATGCCACCAACACCAGGGTCACCCGCCGTGTGCTCCTCACCATCCAAATGACCAAAGGGCAAGGTCATCACCACCGACATGTCGATCTCCAATGATACGCCCGCACGATAAACCTTCTAAGGCCACTGCCCTAGCGTCCTTGAGCTCGAGACCATGACACGATAAATGGATCACCACGATACCAACGATTCAAACAAGGTACCGGCACTAGAACGAACTCGCTTGATCCGCAGATGTGTAGTCAGCGCCGGCATAGTGCCACCCACTAGTCTCACTCTGGAGCCATCGACAGGTAAATGTAGACCGGTAGGTCTGAATTCGCCCTCCAGACGCACCATGTTCACTCTTAAGAGATTAGTCCTCCACTGCAAGAGACGGTCAATGATTGGACGTAGAAATTGGGCCTAGCAGGCTTAGCAGGCCTGACTAGCCCCTCCACCACCAGTCACCTGCAACTCTGTGCAAACCCTACCTACGTCAATGCCACCGGAATCCGTTGCCATGCCATCACCCGACAACTATCGGTCCGAGAAGGAGGGGCAAAGAAATCCAATAAGACCCGCTCGACCCATATCGGGCCCGAAGGACCTAGATCTTGGCCTAGAGGCCCGTGGTGCCGCTTCCCTGCGCCACCACCTTCACCCTCGGGCATTTCCCGCCCCTAGACACCGACAACGCTGCCACACAGCACCGCTCACGCCAGATCACCACCAGACCTGAGTTCGTCATCCTAGGCGCACCACCCAAAGCCGACACACACACCCGTGCTGGATCTCCTCAGATAGGGTAAAGTGGAGGGTCCGCCGCTGGTTCCACACAGGCTTTTTTCAGCGAAGAATACTTATTTTTATATTACCATTGAGAATTCCTTTTCATGAAAAATAGTTGGGAATATACAAGTAACGTTTTCTAATTTTAGGAGTATTCTCCCGCTGAATTATGTGGATTCCCCAATCGTCGCCTATTGGTTCCATGAATGCATTTCTTGGATGCAAATTTTACTTAGTGAAGAAATTATCCAAGATTGTCACATGTTTTTGTTTGCAAATATCGGCTTCTTCGTATTGTTTTCTTATATTCTTAAAGAAAGAATAGGTTTGTAGCCATATGTTTTGTGAAATTAGTTTAGTACATATTATATGCATTCGTGCAAACTCACACAACAGTATCCTCATAATCTGATTGTCTTAGAGTGATTAGTGGAAGTCAATACCGAGCTTTTTTTTATTGACTTCCATGCAGTTACACCGTACAAGAACGCACAAAACCTATATGTGATATGTCATTATAGGGATGCCATCATCAATATAATAAAGCATAATCATCTCTTATTTTTCTTGATAAATAGACTAACATATGTAGTACCATATACATATCTGAATAAATTGTTTACTCCTTCCTACATTGTTTTTGGAGCTGCTCAGTAAATTTACTAAAGAGACTATACGAGGTCTAATGCAATCCGCGAGTTACATTAGTGCTCTCATGCCCCCAGGGTATTGGTATTCCGTTCTTAACACTCCCTCTCATCATTTCGGGGTCTAAATGGATCATTTTCCATACAGAAAGATCTCACAACCATGGTGTTTTGGATGTATATGATTTATCCATAATGAACTTTTCACAACTATATGGATATAAGGAGACTGATAACCAAGTATTCCGATGAAATGTGCTCAAGTTGTAAACCTAAACATAATTTGTCGTCTTCTAAATACTTCATCTCAAATTCTTTCATTAATTAGCGTGTGACACAATTTTATCAATTGCACTCTTTCCCTCAACATGATGCAAAATCACTTTGAAATTCTCTTTCTAAAAACATGTGAGCAGTCGTCATTATTGGAGAATCCTTTGTGAAGAAAGAACCTTACTAAGTCGGTTATACCGTTCTTTACCCGACTGCTTCTAACCATAAAATGACTTCTGCAATTTTACGCAACATGTTGTGATTTGTATATGGATTTGGAATTTATGTCGATCAAGGACCTTCATATTTATATTTGCAACAAGTAACCCATATATATATATATGTGGTCACCACATCCATAAGTTGCATGGACAAATTCATTTGTATAGCCAATAATATTATGTATGGTCGTAATCGATATTGGGTCTATGCATAAACCTTTGTGTTACTAATCTTGGCATAGTATTTAGTTTCTCTTTGCACAAAAACCCATTTAGCTCTCACGAGGAAGCATTTATGAGCAGTTTGTATTACTTGGAAGAATTCCTCATTTTTGTTAAGCCAGCGCAGGCAGTTCTACTTGTTGGCATGCAAATGGTCATTTTATCGGAAGATTCCATGGCCTGCGTATGGCTTCTTGTACGTAGAAAGAGTTTTTTTTAGGTGTATCGAGATCTATAAAATTTGTTACATGAGGACTTTTCGAGGGAAATCCGCGCGTTCAATGGGCTGGCTGAGCCCTGAGGCCAGTCGTCAGAGCATGGACACGGTCCAGCCGTCCAGGGAATGGAACAGGGTGAGTGCAGGCAGGCAGGCAGGGCCGGCAGCAGCTGCCCACTGCAAGTCTGCGAGGCGCAGCAGCCCGATAAAAGCGAGGGAGAAAGTGAGGTGGACGTAACACTACTGCGCGCTGCCTGCCTGCCTGGCTACGAGCCGGGGGCCCTTTTCTCCTCCTCTTTTACTTCACTCCTCGCTGTCGCTGTTCGTGTATATAGTTTTTTTATACTTTTGCACGCATGCATGCATGCGTTGCTTCTCTCTCCACGGATCGATGCAGACGTCGCGATGCCATGCAATGCCACCCGAGTAGTACTGTACGTACGTAGCATCTGGCGTTGGTGTGACCCCGGTTGGGTTTTGGTGCCTTGCTCGTCCTCGCTCTCGCCACTCCGGCCTCGACAGCGGCGGCAGCGAGCGACAGGGCCATCAAATTTGGCAGCGGCAGTGCGGAGGCAGGCGCGTCAACAGTCTTATGTACACGTAGTACCCAAAAAGCAGAGCAACGCCATCAATACTCTTGGTCCAACTCGGCAGAGGGCGTAGTACGTACTTCGCGTGTCCAACTCCGGCCCTCGTGTTTCGGGTGTATTGCGGCGAGGACGACCAATACATTTATTTTATTAAATTTCACAAATAATACATAAAATAGGTAAATTGCAAATCTGTTGGTCGGTCGGTCGTTCAACAGACGACACACTGCCTTCGTGCGTTCAACGGACAACACACTGTCTTCGTCCGTTCTGCCTTCGTCTGTTCAACGGACGAATCACCCTGCAGGCAATGCTAGGGGTCTGCAGGGTGTGTCGTCCGTTGAACGGACGAAGGCAGTGTGTCGTCCGTTGAACGGACGAAAGCAGTGTGTCGTCTGTTGAACGGACGAAACGAGTCTGTTGTTTGTCGAACGGCCGACCGACCAACAGATTTGCAATTTGTCCGTTTTGTGTATTATTTGTGCAATTCAATAAAAAAAATATTATTTTAAAAAAATAGTATAAGATATTTTAGCTTTTCAAAATAAGGGTATCTAGACTTTATTATGAAACGAACGGAGTATCCCTAACCGCTGCATGTACGTAACGGTAACACCATACTACATCCATACTATGCTGATTGGTGGAGGGTGAAGATATGCATACCTAATGCCCTAGTAAGCTGATTTTGCAACCATGAGAAACAAATTAGCAATGTTTCCCCTTCGAGAGTAAAAAAATACAGGCCTGCCGAGCTTTCGAGAACAAAATTCTCGAAGAAAGTGATAAAGATCAATTTGCCTAATACTTTGATAAATAGTTGAACGCACTAGCTCCAGTGATAAGAATTATGTCAAGACCTAATAATCAAATAATTGCTCCAAATATATATATGCGTTCCTAGACTAGGAACAAACCGTGTACTGTGTACATGTGTGGACCATAATTCAGGCACCAATAAAACGAAGGTAACATGATAACCAATTAAAGGCCATTAATCCAAGAAAGGCTAGAAGGGGGGGCTATCAGAAACAGCTCAACAGATGTGTCCTGGAAGAGATCTTGGGTAGAGGAGGGGAAGACGCGGGAGACAAGAACATGCCCAACCCAAATGGCTACAGGACGTTGATAGTAATGTTAATGTGGGCGCCTCGGTCCGGCCATGGAGGAGCCACACCGGCCGTTCAGGGTCTCTACACATTTTGGCCTCCGGCAAGTTGGTTGTGACAAGATATGCGTTCATGATTACAGGACCATCAGCAATTTTTTCTAACAAAACGGGTAATATTGTCTTATTTTATTTAAAACGACAAAAGAGAATTGATGGTTAATTGGTGGAAAATCTGCCTAAAACAAATACAACACCCCGAGCCGACTGTCGTGCCGCCTCAAGGGCACACATAGCCAACCTGACCACCAACACAAACCGCACACATAGCCTAGAGTGAGGGACTTCGACGAGGTTGTCTCCTGATGTTATCGTCATCATTCCTCCACGAGCGGGCAACTCCGATTTCACTAACGAGCGGCCATCAGGAAGACCTATTCTTAGCGGCCTCGCGAAGCCCATGTCGACACATGCCAAACAGTTGGCCCTTCGCATAGACACTACCAGCTTCAATTCTGATGTTGAGCTTTGAGGAGGAGATATGCAAGACTCGTGCCAATGAAGATCATCACGACCAGGCCATCCACAACATGACATCATCGCTGCAGGAAACCAACCGCAGCTCCGACTTCACATGGGAGGACCAACACGAAGACCCACCGAACACGCTGGAACAAGAGCCGACTACCAAAGTCATTACCGTGACCAAACCATCACTCCTTAGCGTCATCGTTGCCGCCCAAGCCACCATGCGGAAACCTCACATCACCTGTCGGGAAACAGCCGACGGATGCCGTGTGAGTCCAGACCAGCAAGCGGGACTGAAGGGATCTAGATCTTCAAAGCAATGCCCCAAAGAAGGAAAGCAACACAGTTGCGACTATTGAATTGTATGTACTAGCCAACGCAACCAAAAGTCCGAACTGGCGGAGAAGGCTATGCAATATATTTCAACATTCACCCTAGGTCTTTCGTCCTTTGACCTATTGTGACGTATGTTTTGGGGAGCCGCAATATTTGTTTTCAATTTTTGCGTTGGCCAGGATTTGATCCTAGTACCTCCTGCTCTGATACCATATTGAATTGTATGCACTAGCCAATGCAACCAAAAGTCCAAACTGATGGAAAGGATTATGCAATATATTTTAACAGCGACGCCCTCACCCCACCGAGCCGGTTCTAGACTTTCACCCGAAGAGCTTGCTTTGAGGCAAGACAAAGTCAAAGAAGACTCCACAACAATGCCTCCAAGGAGAACACGATGCCCATAGACGCTATCGTTGTTGGCCAGCAAGAGTCGGTCAGAACTTTCTCCTAAAGCTTCTAAATGTTCGCCTCATGCAATCATCTACGCCACCACTGACACTCACACCCTGTTGTGGTGACCGCGCCAACACCACACCAAGACCAACACCACCCTCGAAACCAAGATCTAGCTGCCTAGATCTGGTAAACACCCATAGACGCGCCGCAACCGAAGGAGCCGGGCGTACCGGCCACTGCGGGAGTGGGCCACCACGAGATCTTGGAGGGAGGGCCACCACCCCACCACACTGAACCATATGAGACACTGGGAATGGTCCGGACTAGATCGTCACCACCTCTGCACCGGCCAACCATCGAAGCCAGAGCCACCAGGCCGACGGTGCAGCACCGCCTTGCAGTTGAACACCACCTTGTTGCGCTATGGAGGGAGGCCCGAGCCTCACCTGTCGCCACTAATTGGGGCCGCCGCCCCAGGATCCAGACTCTGCCGCCACGAGAGGAAGCCAGAGGCCCCAATCCCCGTAGGGAACGAGGTGTGCCGGCACCGCAGACCTAGCAGCGGAGAAATTAGAGGTAAAGATGTTGCAGAATTGTTGTGAAGGACATGTGTACACATATTAGGATATGTGTATCCAAATCTATCTATTATTGTAACAATATATAGATGTCTAACATATACATCACTTTAATCCACGATCATCGTAATTATTTGAACCGTTAGTTCTATAATTGGTGGCTAAGATTTAAAGATGAAAGAAGTTGATCGCAAGCCATGTACGACTACATCACTTATAGAAATAGGTGCACTTAATTTCAGCAACAAATTTTGTTTTTAGCAGTTTCAACAATAATCCACAGAAACAATAGAACCTATTGCGATTTTCTTTTGACATATGTTGATCCGATCACTATATCTGTACTACATGCATGAGGTGCATAAAAGAAGATCATTAACATCACATGCAATTTATAATTTTATGATATGGCATGATCCTTTCTTCTTTTTTTCAGTGTAGAACCTCCCTCCATGTCCATGTGTAGAACTTCTTCACACACATTGAACTCCTTCTTCGTGCATGACAAACCATAGGGATTCACCAATGCATGATCATCGCCATGATCATCGCCTCTGTGTCTACTACAAGAACAACTATTGCTATCAGCTATAGCTAATAAAGTAAATGTATTACATAAAGTTGACACATATGCCATAAAAGACAATCATATGGCACCAACCATCATGTTGCATCATGATTCATGGATCATGAATAAATTACATCGTATAGCATATCATACATAATATTTTATGAAAATGACAGAAGACTATACCACATCACATGCACATCCTCTAAAAACGAGTTAGATGCCTCTAAACATTTTGCAAGTTTTACGACGTTGTGAGGATTTCCGAGAAACTACCAACATTACCATCAAGTGTGATACTTCATATGTTATATTAACTTGTAGGGTGTATGAGACACGATATATCGTGACAAATCTCGAGCCATATACTAAACTTATTTATAGACCCACATGTAGATTTTTATCTACATTGCCCTATCTTGTTTGCAAGATATATCTTTCCTTACCATAGAGAGACCCACTGAATTGAAGCACACCTTTGATTTAGAATTCAACCAGATATACTCAGAAGCAACTAGAAGAATCACGGATATCCAGAACTATAAAAAATCTCTCTACACCCTAAGGATCAACAATTGCAAATTTTAGGGAAGCAACGTGAAGATCAAATAAAAATATCTAATCTAATCAACTTGCATGAATAGATCTAATCTATCATCAAGGGAAGAGATACAATCTAACCTAGTCGCATGAATAGATCTACTCTAATCTCATGCAATACTCATACATCTCACATCTACTTTAGATCATCGTGATCTATGCATAGACCGCTCTCATACTACTGATGGGATTCGCAAAGGAAAAACATTTGACCTACACAGCTCTGATACAACTATTGGGATTCGCAAAGGAAAAAACATTCGGCCTACACAACATACCAATGGTCAATCTATGGAGATACACGTAAAAGATTGGATGTAGACCTAATTGGATAAATCTAGATCTATATCTAAATAAACTCACCGCCGAATGCAACACAAGAGATCTCGGTGAAGTTTTTGATGACAATCATGTCGATCTACGTAACTAGGACAATACCTTCTAGCCACGAGGAGAATTTCCACTCGAAGCGAGGATCAAACAGACGATTCCTCCATAGGTTGCATGGATACAACCCCCAATATGTAAAGCGTTCCATCGTCTAGAGCATCATGATGACGGTGATAATTTTGCAACCTTCTAACATGAATGTATGGAGAAGTCTCCATGAGGGGGAGAGAGATGTAGACACCACCTGGAGAGAATATTGTGTGTCTTTAGTGGGAGGGGTGGCTCTCTCTATATAGGAGGAGGGGAAGGAAAGGGTGCCTTAGGGTGGCCGATGGACAAGGTGGGGATAGAGGTAATGCCTCCCCTCCCATATGGTAAGTGTAACTCCCACATTAAATGGAGATCATTCCCTTCCGATCACTGCAAGATATCATATATGTATAATTATGCAAGATATTCCCATAACTTTAATAGAAGATATAATCCAAACTTTCCTAAAATAGCTACAAGCAAAATAGGAAGGTTTGGCGCATCTCCTAGGAGGTCCATGCACCATCCCATGGTGGTCCTTGGTAGCCCATGCGCTGTCGTTCTCATGGGCTAAACTTTCGGTCCATTTCTTCCTAAAACTATTTCGTATACGAGAATGACTTCGTTTTCTCCCCAAAACTTTTTTTGATTTCTCAACAACATGAAACCAACTTTGGAACCATTCCGTTGAATCTCGAAAACACTTCCGATGATACCGGAACTATATTCCTACTTTGGATTATATCTTCGGAACAATTATTCTATTTTCCCTCTTAAACTATTTGAATAAGTGTCTACAAAACTTATCCTGGCTGACTCTATCAACCACGTACCATATATAAAATTATCACAACTTTATTGTATGTTCTTAAGCGTGTGATCCAATAAGATTCGGTAATATGCAGACATGACACCAAAAACTCTTTCGGATCAACAAAACCAATAGCGGGGCCTCAACACCCATGATGGATTATTTATATTACACGAATCATCGAGTGAACCCGTTTATTATACAAGTGTTAATCCTTATTCTTCACGAATATATATTAGTGTGAACCTGAGGCAACATGTCGGTATCCTTGTGAAGCAACAGTTGATCATTATATTTGTCATCCTTTACTAGTTCACTCTCTTTAACTCATTCGTACTCCAATGTTTTTATGATCAATATCAAACTTGTTTGCACAAACTATATGGTGACATTATAATACTAAGTGGGCCTGGATTATATCTCTCCATCGCCAGGAGGAGATAGATCCCATTCTTGAACTACCTAAGTTTGCAAACATATTTTCCGAAGTACCTAAAAATCACTTACTTACCACTTTTTCAAGTGATGTTTGGATAACCTCCAAAATAAAATCTTCTAGCATGAGGTCAAGGATGTATGCATAAGGTAATGATCATAATTAAATGTTAACTTAGCATGACAACCATATCTCATAGTAAATCATTCGTTGGATCAGTTTAGTGCTCTTATTATATCAACAATGTAATCCTATTTGTGGCTGATATCATTTGTTACCATAACAGTTATACGCATAATCAGGAACTAGATCATCTCACAACACATAAAGTAGTCCTAGAGGCATGACTAGGAACAACCCAGTGTTCATCTTTGTACATCTTTGTACATCCTAGAGGCCAGTTTACGATGCCCCCTCCTTCAACCTCCGGCGGGAGGCCCTTTTACCTTGCCTATTCATGGCGAGGACGCTACTGGCGATGGTGGCAATAGAATCGCCGGCGAGGTCGAAATTTGCGCAAGGACTCGATGGCTTTTGGAATTTCTTTCTAAGGTTCTTTGTGTAAATTGGAAGGACATGGTTGTAATTTGTTTTCTTTCAGGTCCTTTTTGCAGCATTGTATCAATTTTGATAATATAATGCCAGTTCTAGGACCTTCGGGTACCTTCCCTTTGTTAAAAAAATATAAGTTTGTCTTTGATTCTCACAATCAAGACACATATCAGTTTTAGCATAGAATTACAAACATAAATAATAAACTTAGAGTTACATCACAATCATTATTATTATTATTGCCTCTAGGGCACTAACTCCTTCACTTTGAAATATGATTTTTCAATTTTTCAAAGTAAAGGGATCCTAAAGCCAAGAGCCATCTGTCCTCACTCGATCGTAAATCTCATTTCATATCTTGATGAGGGGATGAGTACACTTTATCTCTACCTTAACTCTTTCTTTTTTTGTCCTAAATTCATGTGTTTGTTTCGTGTGAACTCTAGTAGATCTATTGTTGACATGGTTATACCCCACGGGTACACAACATTAGCATACCTGGTCCACCCCAAGGAAGGCCCACGACAAGATAAGCAGCCTACGGAGACTTCGGGTGGCCCAAGCCCATGATGCCTTCGGATCCTTGAAGAACAAGACTAGAGTAGATAGAATTTCAAAGAGGACAAACCCTAATCTGTAACCGACTCGACCTGCGCTCGGGACCTACCTATCTATATAAAGTCTAGGAGGGCACGACGAGGAGGGCAATACTCACCTCATACGCACCTCATGCCAGATCGCATCTGCGCACTCCTATAACCTTCGCTTCCACCGTAATCAAGAGAAGACAAGCAGGAGTAGGGTTTTTTGTTAACACCCGGATTTTTAATCCCAGATGCCTTTTATGCCATACATCGCAATCCCAGGATTACCATTTTTGTGAGACATAAAAGATTGTATATCACAGTACATCATCCATTACAAACCATACATAAGGTCTTACAACAAATAAAGGATCTCATTATCCAGTCTTAATACAATCATAGCAGCGGAATAACGTAATAATAACGATAGCGTGCGTGAAGCTCCATCTTCATGGTCATTGGCAATGCTGACGACGGGAGATGATCCAAGTTGTCGTAACATTTCTGCGGTCCATCCTCCTGATAGTCCTCTTTATAGTCTGGCCACGGAAATAGCCAGGGACAAAGCCATGAGTACTCTTTAAGTACTCGCAAACTAATACTAACAAGTGAAGTGGTTTTGAATAGGAATACTAAGCTCTAGGTTGTTTTGCAAAAAGCCAGGTTTACCTTAACTAAGTTCAGAAGCAAAGAAAGCTAGTTGAAAGTTTTATAACACCTAAGTGGGAACTCAAATTTTCATATCACAACCCTGTTGTGGTCAAGTCAAAGTCATGATTCATTTCATAAGTCATTTTGAAAATATCTGACGACCTAAGAGTATGGCTACTCCAACTGTCCATAACCGCGGACGCGGATATTTGAATAGTTTGACACTCTGCAGAGGTGGTACACTTTCACCACAATATTCGATACATCCGTTAGGAAAAATTCTGAATTCACCATACTCAGTATGCGGATAATCAATCCTAACCTTTCAATTACACACCCTAGTATAGGCACCTCTCCTATGAGTTTGGCCTCCCAACCATGACCAACTGTCATCTTGGGAACTGCACATGTGGACAATCTTCACAAGGTAGCCTCGGCTCAAACCTTGGTCGCAAGGGAACCCATACTAAGGTATATAAACTTCCAGTCAAGCCCTACCCACATTTCGGGTATTGTGGCTGTACAGTAAAATTGGAATGGTATCGCATCCAGACAACCATCAGTTTTATAAAGGGCTAAGGCTCATGCCTCAACATTTTCATTATCAAAATCATCTGGTGTTCAAGAATATATGTCAAAACATTTCAGTAGAATGACTCATCATTCTAAGGTTTTCATAACCATTTTCACCTAGTATTCCCATCTAAAGTGATCAAGTTTTATGCTTAGCACTAGCATCTACAAGTGGGGGTAAACACTAATGAGGCGTGATAATCAAGTGTGACTTATCTAAATCCAATCTCATGCCTCAGGATGACATCCAGATCTACCTAACTTAGGCCAAGTTTTATGCTCTTTATGCTACCTTTAATAATCTTTCTAAAATCTACAAGTCACTAAGTAAACAAAACTAAGGAGCTTTGATAAAGAAATAAAATAACTAAGCTTGCAAGTAAAACTGGGATTTGGTATCAGTCATTGATATAACTAAGGCATGCCTAGTGCATTGCATAGGTTATCTAACTTTCACAGTTGCAAGTGTTATCTTGCAAGGTTAACTTGTTTTGTGAAGCTTTCCTTGTGTAGCGCAGTGGTTGAAGTTCTCCTTGGCTTCTTCCTCGTAGTAGTCTCCTTCCTCCTCGTATCCTTGGTCGGTACTAGTGTCTATAAATAAATATGAGGTACACAATCGCCAAACAATACTTAACTAATTCTATTTATCACACCAAGTTTCACACTAGATGATCTAGCATCGTCACTATTATCACAAAGATTAAAGCACTTGTTTTATTTATTTTATTTTAGAAAAGAATTTATACTCATTGAAAAACTACTTAAGATTTAATATTCTCCAACTAAAATAGGGGATAATGTTGACACATGTCATCACCACATATTTCAGTACTTGGGAATGTGATTTAAAGTGGTGTCACAATTTAATAAGGGTTAACCTTTTTATTTTAATTAAATAAAGTGACTAGAAATGCCTATGGGGCATTCTTTTATTACTTGTACATTATTACTGCAAGTAAACCTAGATATTTTTATATATTCAGAAAGGTATTATCAAATGTGATTTTTGAGAGTTGGAATCAACTCAAAAGCTATTATGGTTGAATTTTGAAAAATGTTTGAATGCAGAAAAGCTTCTGCCTTGTTATTTTTACTATAGGTGATCTATAATTCCAAATTATTTGAATCCAACATGATTGGATTAATAATTTCAATACATTTCCAAAAAAATTAGTTTCATGCAATTTGGTTCAGTGAATCTCCCTGGATTGATTTTTGAATCTAGAGACAGAACTAAGTTTAAAACTAAATGGAAAAACCTAAGTTTGAATTACTGGGTCGCGCGGGAGTGTAACTGGGCCGGCCCACTATGCATAGCATGCACGAGCGGGTTCAAATGGATGTCCCCACCAGTCTGCGAGACAGGGGGTGCGAAGGGGTACGGGGTGATTTGGGTCGTAGGATTAGAAGCTAGATCTACGGCTGAGGTTGATCATCCACGTTTGAACAGAACGCGGCGAGGTCGAACCCTAGCGCGGCCAGTGGGGGATCAGTGGCGGCTCACCGGGGCTCCGTCGATGGTCGGTGATGGGGTGCCGACGAAGTTGACGACGATGATCCTCCTGGTACCGGTGGCTCCTCCTGGGGCGACTCCAATCAACGGTGCCCTTCTCCTCCAGTAGCGACAAGATCCGGTGAAATTCCGGCCACCTGGTGCTCGCCTTGCTCCGGGGATGAGTGGGTACTATCAGTGGAGTGAGATGGTGTGATGAATTCGAACGGGGGAGGCCTCTATTTATAGTGCGAAGAGGAGACCAGAGGGTGTGGTTGGAGCTCGTCGTGGTCGTCTACACAACAAGCTAACGACATGGCTGTGGGTAGGGGACGGTGCGCTACCTCCTAGCGAAGCTCAACGGAATGGTGGAGAGGCATGGGGCGGTGCGGATTGGTCGTAACACTGTGATGCTCTGGGCGGGTTCGACGGGAAATTTGATGGCGCACGGGCTCTCCTAGTCGCGCAGCAACGAACGGGCATGTCTGGGCGGTTCCTGGGGCGGTGGTGATCACGCATGCGAGCGATGAGGGCGGGGCGCGGTCTGTGCGAGCGTCTTGAGCGCGGCGCTCTGGCGTGCTCTCATCATGCTTAAAGAGAGGCTGGGCGTGCTCGTTCCGAGTGGTCCAGTGGCTGGCAAGGCTTGGGCACTGGACAGGGATGGCGGTGGACGGTGGCTTGTGTCCCAGACAAGGTGGATAGGCTTGGTGAGGCTCCTAGCTTGCTGTCGACATTGGGGTGGCAAGTTGTGTTGGAGATATGCCCTAGAGGCAATAATAAATATAGTTATTATTATATCTTTGTGTTTATGATAAATGTTTACATTCATGCTATAATAGTATTAACAAGGAAACATTAATACTTGTGTGATTTGTAAACTTAGTTTGAAGTCCCTAGTAAAGCCTCTTTATAAATACTAGCTTGTTGGTTAATAAATGATTGTGGTTTCCCTATCATGAACATCGAGATGTTATTAACAACAAGATCATATCGTTAGGAGAATGATATGGTGGACATACTCCTATAGATAAGCGTAGCATAAACATCAAGTCATTTAATAGTTCAATTGCTATATGCTTTATGATACATAGTAACCTAATTCCTTCGACCATGAGATCATGCATATCACCTTTACCGGATGGATGCTTTGATGACATCAAACACCACACCGTAACTGGGTGGCTATAAAGGTGGCATTGAGTGTTCGGAAAGTATTGGTTGAGACACATGGATCAAGAGTGGGATTTGTCCATCCATATGACGGATAGATATTCTCTGGGCCCTCTCGGTGAAATGTCATCCAATTAGCTTGCAAGCATGTGACTGGCTCACAAGGGATCACATATCACGGGAACGATAAAAGAGTACTTATCGGTAACGAGGTTGAACTAGGTATGCAGAGATACCGACGATCATAACCTCGGATAAGTAAACTATCGTGAGACAAAGGGAAATTGGTATCATATGTAAGTGGTTCATTCGATCGCAAAGTAATCGTAGAAATATGTGGGAGCCATATGAATTTCCAGATTCCTCTATTGGTTATTGTTCGGAGAAGTGTCTCGATCATGTCCGCATAATTCACGAACCGTAGGGAGACACACTTAAGGATTCAACGTTGTTTGAGTAGTTATGGAATGATGAGAAAGAGACCAAATGTTGTTCGGAGTCTCGGATGGGATCCGGGATATCACGAGGAGATCCGGAATGGTCCGGAGAATAAGATTCATATAAGGAAAGTCCTGTTTCGGAGTTAGAGAATGGTTCCGGTGTTTTCATCGAAAATGTTCTAAAAGGTTCCGGAATGTCCGGCACTCCGGAGGGGAAGGGTACATGAATGTGTTATATCAAGTTGGTATGATTGCATCATGTACTAAGTGTCATCGCTGAACAAAATAAAGGGTTTAATCAAATCCTAGGTTGAAAAAGTCAAACGCCAATTTGAAAGTCAAATGGCTATTTTGGGAAGTGGAGAGGGAGGTGGAAACCGAGTTGGGGAGGAGTCCCTCCTCCACCGCCGGCCCACTTGGGATCCGAGTTGGGGAGGGATTCCCCTCCCCTTGGCCGGCGCCTCCCTCCTATAAGAGGAGGGGCAGGGCTCCCCTCCTAGACACACAAGTTCCCTACCTCTAAACCCTAACCCTAGCCGCCGCCGCCCTCCATAGCAGCCGCCGGCCTAGGGCATCTCGCCGCCACCTAGGTCAAACCCTAGCCGCCGGCCTAGCCCCCTCCTTGGTGTGTCTAAACCATAGAACACCGAGGGCTCTCTCACAGTCCACCATACTCGCTCCGGCTTAAGGCGAAGCCCTGCGAGATCACCCCTCTACTTCCGGTACCACGCCGTTGTGCTGCCGGAATCGCGAGGAGAGTGCTACAACCTCCGCTGCCTGCTGGAACAAGGGAGAGGAAGGTCTTCGTCGAGTACCGAACGTGTGACCGACTGCGGGAGCGCTGCCGGAACGCAGCGCCGGAAGAATCGTCTACGCGATCTTGAGATCGGGAAGAGTACGACTACATCACCCACGAGAATCCGCTCTCGGTAAACACTTTGGAATCTTCGAGGGTGAGTTATTCCATCGACTCGTTGCTACAATCTAGTAGATAGATCTTGGCTTGTTTGTTTGTATGCGATAGAATTTTTTTGTTTTCCATGCTACGAAACCCTACAGTGGTATCAGAGTCGTGTCTATATGTAGATCTGTTGCACGAGTAGAACACAATGGTCATTGTGGGCGTTGATGCTTTTATTGTCGATTGCTTCTTGTGTACTTTGCATCTTGCGGGATGTTGGGATGAAGCGGCCCGGGCTAACCTTACATGACATCGTTCATGAGACTTGCTCCGCTTGACATGCAACTTGTATTGCATAAGTGGCTTTGCGGGTGCCTGTTTCTCCTAGCATAGTTAAGATCCAATTTACAACGGGTGATTAACAATACTAGTATCAATGTTGTGGTTCATGTTCGTAAGTTAGAACGACACTTATTGAAAGCCCCAAACCACGTAAAACATGCAAAGAAAGTAGAGGCGTCTAACTTTGTTTTGCAGGGGTGTGCAGTGATGTGATATGGCCATGATTGTGATTATATTTGATGTATGGAATGTTCCTTATTGTAAGTTGGCAACCGGCAGGAGCCATATGGTTGTCTTTAATTTATGTTAAGACCCGCGTGTCTATTCAAAGTAGTTGTAATAGTTGAGGCCGGTGGACGACAACCATGGAGAAGCGTCATTGACCTTGATGCAATGTCGGTGATGATGGAGATCATGTTCGTGCTTGAAGATGGAGATCGGAAGCACAAAGAAGAAAGGCCATATCATATCACATATTATGAATTGCATGTGATGATAATCCTTTATGCATCTTGTATTGCTTAGTAGACGACGGTAGCATTATAAGATGATCCCTCATGCACATGAATATCAAGTCATAAAGTGTTCACCCTTAGTTAGCACCGTTGCTAAAGCTTGTTGTTTCGAAGCACCACGTGATGATCGGGTGTGTTAGATTCCGCAAGTGTATACAACGTGAGCAAGCCAGATTTGCTCATGTGGAAACTAAGGTTTGATCTTGACGAGCCTAGCATGTACAGACATGGTCTCGGAACACGGATCACCAAAAGGTAAAGCATGAATCATATAGTAGATATGATGAACATGTCGATTGTTCGCCATTGAAACTATATCAACTCTCGTGATGATCGGTGTTGATATGGTGGATTTGGTTCGTGTGATCACTAAAACAATGTGAGGGATATTGTTTTGAGTGGGAGTTCACCTAGATTAATTTAACTATTAATTAGAACTCAATTTGTCATAAACTTAGTCTAAACTATTGCAAATATGTTGTAGATCAATGGCGGCCCCTACCATCAATTTTAATGCGTTCCTAGAGAAAGAAAAGTTGAAAAACAATGGAAGCAACTTCGCGGATTGGTTCCACAATTTGAGGATTGTCCTCACAGCTGGTAATTTGACCTATGTGCTGGATGCACCGCTGGGTGACCCGCCTGCAGCTGATGCTACCGACGAAGTAAAAAATGTTTACCTCGCTCGGAAGACTCAGTACTCCACAGTTCAGTGTGCTATCTTGTATGGTTTAGAATCGGAGCTTCAGAAAAGGTTTGAGAATTCAGACCCACATGATATTGTCCGTGATCTCAAATTGATCTTTGAGACTCATGCGGCAATTGAGAGCTATGAGGCTTCTGAAAAGTTCTTTAACTGCAAGATGGAAGAGGGCAGCTCCGTCAGTGAGCATGTGCTTAAGATGTCTGGGCACGCAAACAAACTTCAAAGCTTGGGTACAGTGATTCCTAATGCTTTGGGGATTTACCGTGTCCTCCAATCACTACCACCAAGTTACAAGAACTTTGTGATGAACTACAATATGCAAAACATGAACAAGCAGTTGCCAGAACTGTTTGCTATGTTGAAATCTGCAGAAGTGGAGATCAAGAAAGAGCACCAAGTGTTGATGGTCAATAAGACCACCAAATTCAAGAAAGGCAAGTCTAAGCAAAAGGGACACTTCAAGAAGGGTGGTAAGAAAGTTACCGCGCCTACGAAGAAGACCAGGGCTGGACCTAAGCCTGATACTGAGTGATTTTACTGCAAGGGAGAAGGTCACTGGAAGCGGAATTGCCCAAAGTACTTGGCGGATTTGAAGAACAGCAACATCAAGAAGAAAGGTATATCCGATATACATGTTATTGATGTGTATCTCACTAGTACTTGTAGTAGTGCCTGGGTATTTGATACTGGTTCGGTTGCTCATATTTGTAACTCGAAACAGGTGCTGCAGAATAAACGGAAGCTAGCGAAGAACGAGGTGACGATGCGCGTGGGAAACGGATCAAAGGTTGATATGATCGCGGTCGGCACGCTACCCCTTCATCTACCATCGGGATTAGTTTTATACTTAAATAATTGTTATTTGGTGCCTGCGTTAAGCATGAACATTATATCGGGATCTTGTTTATTGTGAGACGGTTACTTGTTTAAGTCCGAGAATAATGGTTGTTCGATTTATATGAGTAATATGTTTTATGCACATGCACCTTTGATAGATGGTCTATTCTTATTGAATCTCGATAGTGGAAATACACATATTAATAACATTGAGGCTAAACATTTGAAATCGAGTGATAACTCGACCTATATGTGGCACTGACGTCTTGGTCACATTGGAGTGAAGCGTATGAAGAAACTCCATTCCGATGGACTTCTTGAATCACTTGATTTCGAACCACTTGATAGATGCGAAGCATGTCTGATGGGTAAAATGACTAAGACTCCATTTTCTGGTATGATGGAGCGAGCTACGGACTTATTGGAAATCACACATACCGATGTGTGTGGTCCAATGAGTGTAGCATCGCGCGGTGGTTATTGTTATGTTCTTACCTTCACGGATGACTTGAGTTGATATGGGTATATATATTTCATGAAACATAAGTCCGAAACTTTCGAGAAGTTTAAGGAATTTCAAAGTGAGGTAGAGAATCAACGTAACAAGAAGATTAAATTTCTACGTTCTGATCATGGAGGTGAATATCTAAGTTACGAGTTTGGCGAGCATTTGAAGAAATGCGGAATACTTTCACAATTGACACCGCCGGGAACACCACAGCGTAATGGTGTGTCCGAACGTCGTAATCGAACCCTCTTAGATATGGTTCGTTCTATGATGTCACTTACAGATTTACCGCTATCATTTTGGGGTTATGCATTAGAAACAGCCGCATTCACTTTAAATAGGGCACCATCTAAATCTGTTGAAACGACACCGTATGAATTATGGTTTGGGAAGAAACCTAGATTGTTGTTTATTGAAGTTTGGGGATGCGAAGCCTATGTAAAGAAGTTACAGCCGGACAAGCTTGAACCCAAAGCGGAAAAATGCGTCTTCATAGGATACCCGAAGGAAACTATTGGGTATACCTTCTATCATAGATCCGAGGGCAAAATCTTCATTGCCAAGAATGGATCCTTTCTAGAGAAGGAATTTCTCTCGAAATAAGTGACTGGAAGGAAAGTAGAACTCGACGAGGTTGTCGAACCTTCTCTCGAAATTGCGAGTAGCGCAGCACCGAAAGAAGTTCCTGTGACGCCTGCACCAATAAGAGAGGAATCTAATGATGATGATCATGAAACTTCGGTTGTAGTTGCTACAGAGCCTCACAGGTCAACGAGAACTCGTACCACTCCTGATTGGTATGATCCCATTATGAATGTCATATTGGTGGACAACACCGATGACCCTGCGACATATGAGGAAGCGATGATGAGCCCAGATTCCAACAAATGGCAAGAAGCCATGAAATCCGAGATTGGATCCATGTACGAAAACCAAGTATGGACTTTGGTGGACTTACCGGATGGCCGGAAGGCTGTCGAGAACAAATGGATTTTCAAGAAGAAAACATATGCTGATGGTAATGTTACTGTCTATAAAGCTCGACTTGTCGCAAAAGGGTTTCGACAAATTCAAGGAGTTGACTATGATGAGTCTTTCTCACCTGTAGCGAAGCTAAAGTCTGTGAGGATTATGTTAGCAATCGCTGCATATTATGATTATGAGATATGGCAGATGGATGTCAAAACAGCATTCCTCAATGGAGACATTGATGAAGAGTTGTATATGATGCAACCCAAAGGTTTTGTCGATCCTAAAGATGCTAACAAGGTATGCAAACTTCAACGGTGCATCTATGGATTGAAGCAAGCATCCCGAAGTTGGAATCAACGTTTTGATAAGGTGATCAAAAGTTTTGGTTTTATACAAACTTATGGAGAAGCTTGTATTTACAAGAAAGTGAGTGGGAGCTCTGTAGCATTCTTAATACTATATGTAGATGACATATTGTTGATTGGGAATGATGTAGACCTTCTTAATAGTGTCAAGGAATATTTGAATAATAGTTTTTCAATGAAGGATCTTGGCGAAGCATCTTACATATTAGGCATAAAGATTTATAGAGATAGATCGAGACGCCTAATATCATTGTCACAAAATACATATTTGGACAAAGTTCTAAAGAGGTTTGGAATGGAAGATAGCAAGAAAGGGTTCTTGCCCATGTTACCCAATACGACGTTGAGTAAAACTCAAAGTCCGACATCGGCAGAAGATAGAGAAAGGATGAGTAAGACTCCCTATGCCTCAGCCATAGGATCTCTAATGTATGCCATGCTATGTACTAGACCCGACATTGCATATGCTGTTAGTTTAACTAGCAGATATCAAAGTGATCCAGGAGTGGATCATTGGACAGTGGTCAAAAACATCCTTAAGTACTTGAGAAGAACGAAGGATATGGTTCTTTCTTATGGAGGTGATGAACAGCTCGTTGTGAATGGTTACACCGATGCTAGTTGGAACACCGATCCGGATGATTCTAAATCACAATCTGGATACGTATTTACTTTGAATGGTGCAGCAGTTAGTTGGAGGAGTGCAAAGCAAAGCGTTGTGGCGAGATCTTCAACTGAATCGGAATACATGGCTGCTTCGGAGGCTTCACAAGAAGCTATATGGATGAAAGAGTTCATTACAGATCTGGGTGTGGTTCCTAGTGCGCTGGACCCGATGTCTATCTACTATGATAACATGGGCGCCATAGCCAATGCGCAAGAGCCAAGGTCACACAAGAAGCTGAAGCACATCAAGCTACGTTTTCACGCTATTCGAGAACATGTCCAAGATGGGGACATAAAGATTTGCAAAGTACACACAGATCTGAATGTGGCGGATCCGTTGACTAAACCTCTCCGGAGGGCAAAACATGACCAGCACCAAACTGCCATGGGTGTTCGGTATATTACCATGTAATCTAGATTAGATGACTCTAGTGCAAGTGGGAGACTGTTGGAGATATGCCCTAGACGCAATAATAAATATAGTTATTATTATATCTTTGTGTTTATGATAAATGTTTACATTCATGCTATAATAGTATTAACAAGGAAACATTAATACTTGTGTGATTTGTAAACTTAATTTGAAGTCCCTAGTAAAGCCTCTTTATAAATACTAGCTTGTTGGTTAATAAATGATTGTGGTTTCCCTATCATGAACATTGAGATGTTATTAACAACAATATCATATCGTTAGGAGAATGATATGGTGGACATACTCCTATAGATCAGCGTAGCATAAAGATCAAGTCATTTTAATAGTTCAATTGCTATATGCTTTCTGATACATAGTAACCTAATTCCTTCGACCATGAGATCATGCATATCACCTTTACCGGATGGATGCTTTGATGACATCAAACACCACACCGTAACTGGGTGGCTATAAAGGTGGCATTGAGTGTTCGGAAAGTATTGGTTGAGACACATGGATCAAGAGTGGGATTTGTCCATCCATATGACGGATAGATATACTCTGGGCCCTCTCGGTGAAATGTCATCCAATTGGCTTGCAAGCATGTGACTGGCTCACAAGGGATCACATATCACGGTAACGAGAAAAAAGTACTTATCGGCAACGAGGTTGAACTAGGTATGCAGAGATACCGACGATCATAACCTCGGATAAGTAAACTATCGTGAGACAAAGGGAAATTGGTATCGTATGTAAGTGGTTCATTCGATCGCAAAGTAATCGTAGAAATATGTGGGAGCCATATGAATTTCCAGATTCCTCTATTGGCTATTGTTCAGAGAAGTGTCTCGATCATGTCCGCATAATTCACGAACCGTAGGGAGACACACTTAAGGATTCGACGTTGTTTGAGTAGTTATGGAATGATGAGAAAGAGACCGAATGTTTTTCGGAGTCTCGGATGGGATCCGGGATATCACGAGGAGATCCGGAATGTTCCGGAGAATAAGATTCATATAAGGAAAGTCCTGTTTCGGAGTTAGAGAATGGTTCCGGTGTTTTCATCAGGAATGTTCTAGAAGGTTCCGGAATGTCCGGCACTCCGGAGGGGAAGGGTACATGAATGTGTTATATCAAGTTGGTATGATTGCATCATGTACTAAGTGTCATCGCTGAACAAAATAAAGGGTTTAATCAAATCCTAGTTTGAAAAAGTCAAACGCCAATTTGAAAGTCAAACGGCTATTTTGGGAAGTGGAGAGGGAGGTGGAAACCGAGTTGGGGAGGAGTCCCTCCTCCACCGCCGGCCCACTTGGGATCCGAGTTGGGGAGGGATTCCCCTCCCCTTGGCCGGCGCCTTCCTCCTATAAGAGGAGGGGCAGGGCTCCCCTCCTAGACACACAAGTTCCCTACCTCTAAACCCTAACCCTAGCCGCCGCCGCCCTCCATAGCCGCCGGCGGCCTAGGGCATCTCGCCACCGCCGCCTAGGTCAAACCCTAGCCGTCGGCCTAGCCCCCTCTTTGGTGTGTCTAAACCCTAGAACACCGAGGGCTCTCTCATAGTCCACCATACTCGCTCCGTCTTAAGGCGAAGCCCTGCGAGATCTCCCCTCTACTTCCGGTACCACGCTGTTGTGCTGCCGGAATCGCGAGGAGAGTGCTACAACCTCCGCTGCCTGCTGGAACAAGGGAGAGGAAGGTCTTCGTCGAGTACCGAACGTGTGACCGACTACGGGAGCGCTGCCGGAACGCACTGCCGGAAGGATCGTCTACGCGATCTTGAGATCGGGAAGAGTACGACTACATCACCCACGAGAATCCGCTCTCGTTAAACACTTTGGAATCTTCGAGGGTGAGTTATTCCATCGACTCTTTGCTACAATCTAGTAGATAGATCTTGGCTTGTTTGTTTATATGCGATAGAAATTTTTGTTTTCCATGCTACGAAACCCTATAGTGGTATCAGAGCCATGTCTATATGTAGATCTGTTGCACGAGTAGAACACAATGGTCATTGTGGGCGTTGATGCTTTTATTGTCGATTGCTTCTTGTGTACTTTGCATCTTGCGGGATGTTGGGATGAAGCAGCCCGGGCTAACCTTACATGACATCGTTCATGAGACTTTCTCCACGCTTGACATGCAACTTGTATTGCATAAGTGGCTTTGCGGGTGCCTGTTTCTCCTAGCATAGTTAAGATCCAATTTACAATGGGTGATTAACAATACTAGTATCAATGTTGTGATTCATGTTCGTAAGTTAGAACGACACTTATTGAAAGCCCCAAACCACGAAAAACATGCAAAGAAAGTAGAGGCGTCTAACTTTGTTTTGCAGGGGTGTGCAGTGATGTGATATGGCCATGATTGTGATTATATTTGATGTATGCAATGTTCCTTATTGTAAGTTGGCAACTGGCAGGAGCCATATGGTTGTCTTTAATTTATGTTAAGACCCGCGTGTCTATTCAAACTAGTTGTAATAGTTGAAGCCGGTGGACGACAACCATGGAGAAGCATCATTGACCTTGATGCAATGTCGGTGATGATGGAGATCATGTTCGTGCTTGAAGATGGAGATCGGAAGCACAAAGAAGAAAGGCCATATCATATCACATATTATGAATTGCATGTGATGTTAATCCTTTATTCATCTTGTATTGCTTAGTAGACGACGGTAGCATTATAAGATGATCCCTCATGCACATGAATTTCAAGTCATAAAGTGTTCACCCTTAGTTAGCACCGTTGCTAAAGCTTGTTGTTTCGAAGCACCACGTGATGATCGGGTGTGTTAGATTCCGCAAGTGTATACAACGTGAGCAAGCCAGATTTGCTCATGCGGAAACTAAGGTTTGATCTTGACGAGCCTAGCATGTACAGACATGGTCTCGGAACACGGATCACCGAAAGGTAAAGCATGAATCATATAGTAGATATGATGAACATGTCGATTGTTCGCCATTGAAACTATATCAACTCTCGTGATGATCGGTGTTGATATGGTGGATTTGGTTCGTGTGATCACTAAAACAATGTGAGGGATATTGTTTTGAGTGGGAGTTCACCTAGATTAATTTAACTATTAATTAGAACTCAATTTGTCATAAACTTAGTCTAAACTATTGCAAATATGTTGTAGATCAATGGCGGCCCCTACCATCAATTTTAATGCGTTCCTAGAGAAAGAAAAGTTGAAAAACAATGGAAGCAACTTCGCGGATTGGTTCCGCAATTTGAGGATTGTGCTCACAGCTGGTAATTTGACCTATGTGCTGGATGCACCGCTGGGTGACCCGCCTGCAGCTGATGCTACCGACAAAGTAAAGAATGTTTACCTCGCTCGGAAGACTCAGTACTCTACAGTTCAGTGTGCTATCTTGTATGGTTTAGAAGGTGTTTGATGAAATGGACGCAAGAGATTTGAATTTGAATGTTTGAGTGAAACTTGGTGGGTGTACTAGTCACATACTAGGTAGTCTCTGGTTGCTTGGAATGGTCAAGGTGCACTGGTTTGGTGGGGTTTTGAGAAATGGTGATCTTCACATATGATATAGATTCAATTTTGAATTGTCATTTGAATCAAGTTACCAAATGTTTCTGTGGGTTTGCAAGGTGGGCTTGGGTTCACTTTCACTTGGTCTAGCAAGGGGTGAAAAGAAATGAATTTGTTTCTGTTTAAAATCTTGGGCTAGAAACTCTCAAAGTGGCCTAGTGAGCAAGATTGGCAAAAATGACCATTTGCTTGTTTTGTTTGTTTTTGAATTTCTCTTGATTTGTTTCTGCTTGGATTTGATTTAGATGATGTTGTTTTCATCTTTAAACTGTTCCTTGCTATTCACAACAATCACACAAGTCCATTCATGCATTCATACATTCATCACATACACACATGCATTCATATGATTTTAATTATAAAAGTTTTTGTTACCCCTAATTTTGGGTGATTGGAATTGATAACCTTGATTAATTTTTTTGGGATGTTACATTTTCCCTCCGGGGGCCTAAACCTGTGTAAACCTCGTGTCCCCGTGTTGTTTGTCTGTTAACCGTTCCGCGATCTCCAGCATCCCCATCTTCTCCAAAACCCAATTCCATAACAATGAGCATTGACGAGATTCAACCTTGTCAATTGGCGCCGTCCGTGGGAACTAGGGACGCTGATTGTGCGATCATGACGGTCCCACCCGGAGCGATCTAAAACTCGTCGGCGACAGAGAATCACCTCCTCTTCGGACCTTCGACTTCATCGCCCACTCGCCAGCCACCCTGAGGGATTTCGAGTCCGTCGACGATGGGCTCGAGATGCTGTTCGGGAGCTTCTACTTCCAGGTGGGGCAGACCGGCACCCTCCGCTTCCCAGAGCGGGTGCCACCACCGTCCAGCAGGCCCGCTTCATGGGTCCCACCCATCGGCGTGTTACACACATCGATGCTGATAGACGAGTCATATGACAACAGCTGCTGCAACTCAGATCTGTGAGGTCCTCCCTCGGATGAAGGAACCTATGGTTCCAAATCCGAAAGTTGCGGCAGCAGCGATCCAACTCGCGGATGCTACCTATGCACCGTGGTCATCCAAAGCAAAGTAGAACCACCGCCAGTTTCGAGTGCACCTAACCCACCTCCCAACCCACAAGGTGAGAACAGAGGACACGGGGGAGCTCCATCGCTCAGGCCCAACGAAGGCGATGCCAACGCCTACCAGATGATCAACCTCAGCAAGGAAGGATGGCGCCAAGCACACGAGGCTGTGGCAGGCAACGTCATCCTACCTGTGAATGCTTCACGGGATCTACTGATGGCCTACCACCTCCTTCTCATTAGCGAGCATAATCGGCAGGTGAAACTGCAGGAGGAACTCGACAAACACAAGTAGGCGGCTTAGGAGTCTAGCGCGCTGCGAGCTGCGCTCTCTGCCGCTGGCGGCTCTAGCTCGCACGGCAACAATTCCAACAAGCATCGCTCCTGCACGGAGCACATGGACCCCGCCGCACGCCGCAAAGTCACCAGGGCCCTCAACACGTCCTTCATGACGATCGATGTGAACGGCAACGTCATGCCGAAGACACCGCAGGCTGCGATCATGGCGACCACTACATACCTCGCGTCCCACCCACCTCTGGTGGGTGACCCGAAGAGCGCCATGCACAAATCTGCGTTGGCCGGTCTCGGACTCGTCTGAGCTGCGCTCCACGATGAGGCTCCTACGGAGCCAAAGAAGAAAGCCGCGGTCAAATTCACCCGCAGCCCTACACCCTCATCCGACGAGGACGATCACGATCTGCCTCGACGTCGGAAGAGCCCACAACGCCGCAGCAGAGACTACGACGCTCGAAACGATCTCACCCAGCGCAAGATCGACAAGGCACATGCTAAACGTGAGAACATTCGCTCGTACATCCTACGCTGGTCACACATCAAGAACTCTGCCATGCACATCTCCGAGGAAAGGACAATCGACGCCTTCAAGGATGGTGTCAAACGCCCGGACTTCAAGGAAGAACTTGGGCGCGTTAAGCCCAAGACGCTCGACCACCTCATGGACATCGCCAACCGATGGGCAGATGGCGAGGACTCCCTCCACCGAATGCATTCGGATGGCGATGACGAGTATGTCCGCAGGCGAGAGCGCCGCAGCAAACAAAGATCACATGTCTATGACGATCGTGATGGAGTCGACATGGTTGCGGCTGGCTACGCCGACCGACGCAACAATGGCAACCACAGCAGCGGATATCGCGGAGGCAACTTCCACGACGGAGGGCGACCCACAAAAACATGGCAACGTCGCAGCCGTGACGATGAACCCTCAACATACGACAAACTGTCTGGCCCTTGCACCATACACTTCTACATCGACAAAGAGGATGGCAAGAAGAAGGCCATCCACATGCTAAAGGCCTGTCGCGAGTTCCAGAAGCTCAGTGAGGGTCTAACCCAAATGCGACGTCAGATCATGAACCCTGGATTTGGGCCCGCACCTGCACCAGGTGACATCACCCACAAATCTCCTCCACTACCACCCGTTGGACCGTCGAATCCAGCGATCGCACCCGCACCAAACAATGGCGCGGGAGGATATCCGCCGCCAAAAGGGTCCCTGATGATCTAGAAGGGGCGCCTAACCAATAGGGTGCAAAAGAAGATCAGCCGCCAAGTGAGCCTGGCGGTATCCTCCCCACCAGCCATCCATTAGTACCTCAGTGGCTCGGAGTCCTGCATCACGTTCGACCATTCGGATCACCCACGCCAGACCCCTCGCCCAGGCCATGCTGCCTTGGTGCTCGAGGCACAAATCGGAGGGTTCAAAATGAGCCACGTCTTCATGGACGGCGGCAGCGGCTGTAACACCCCACTTTTAGATAATCTATAATTAGGGTTTGTTTGTGCATCATCCTCTAAAAATGCAACCAAGAAAAGAAAATGCAAACCCTAATCTCCCCCTCCTCTCTATTTGAAAATCAATTCAAATGGTTTTGAAATATTTGAAAAAGTACCAAAGTGTGTGGAGCCCAATCTGAATAAAAGGGTCCTTACAATATTTTCCATATATTTGTAAACCTCCTGGTATTTTTGAAATCCTCAAACAGATTCAAATTTGAAATTACAAAGAGAAAATACAAAACAGAATTAGAAAAAGGATTTCAGAAGAAAAACTGCAGCCAGAGCATTCCCTGGGCCGCAGCCCAGCTTCCCTCTCCCGGCCTCTGCCGGCCTTCCAAGGAAGAGGGCTAATCATTGTGGCATTAAGAGAAGGTTAGTACGTGTGGGTAAAGTTGTACACCCCTGCAGGGTAATAATCTTTTCGAAAAGCCGTGTTCACAGTTATGAACGACTTGGCGACCGGACTCAAGATCATAGATAACTTTAACCTAATCGTAAAACTTGGTAGATCAACGTGTGCTTAAGGATGCTTCCTCATGGGTATGAGGGGGTGATCCTAGATGAGGTTCGATGATGATTTGGTGGATATCAAGAGATGATGATCAATACTTTGGAGATGTCGCTCTCTTATACCCTTTTAAAATACTCTGACTAGACGAGCTTCTTCTCCCTCTTGTTTTATAAACAAAAGTGGCTTTATGCAAAACAACTCCACCAGCTATAAGTCTTGCGGAGTACACCCTGTACTCACCCTTGCTTTGTTGATACTTTTGGCAGAGTAAGTGTTCCCTGAAGATCAGTTTGGTACTACATCGACATCGACGAGTAGCTTGGGGTTCCCGGCTAGAAGCCTGGAATCTATGGGCTGGGACGTCATCGTTATGCTTCAGGCCTCTTAGGCCATTTGTTAAGTTTGCTATACTTAATAGCATAATTTTCCTTCCATTGTTTGATGTTTGTGTTCAGTGACCTATGCTTGTAATAATTTGGTTATCTACTCAGTTATGAGCTTGATGTAATAAATTTTGTGTCGTAGGGTCACTGTTGTGTTACCGATTCTTTAGTGGATATTCTTGAGCTCAAGGTTAAGCTTATTTCAGACGGAGGTCTGGGATTTTTTTAGCCCTGATCCCGGGGGTGTCACAGTTCCTGGTATCAGAGCAGTAGCGACCGCAGGAAAACCTTGCTATTGGTCGATGTTGAGTCTAGTGTTTGTGAAAACTATTTTAAAGCTGAAAAGTATTTGTGAAAACTCTAGTATGCTTCTTTTTCTTCTTATCCAGTTTCGCTCTAACTCTGGGTTATCTTATCTGGTGTTGATTTTGGAAAAGTTTTGATATCTCTTCTTGTCTTTCAAAACTTAGGTGCCTCCTTGGCATGTTGTTTCTATGACAGTTGACCTAGTGTTGAGTTCTTTATAGCTGTGTGTGTTGTGAATTCCTTGTTTCCCTTTGCTCTTGGTCATCTGAGAGATTTCTTTCCATCATGATCTCTCTATCTTTCGGACCCACAATATTATATTGTTGGATCTGCAGTGTTCTGTTCTAGGCTTCAAGGTTTCCTTTCGCCTCGTGTGCCTCCTTTTTTATTTGTTTGGGTACTTCAGAGGTTGTTTCTTCTCTTGGAAGTTACCTCATGATCACTACCTTGCGGTGTACGCTGTGTCACTCAAGTAGTAGTTACTCTTTTCTCGGGTTTTAACCCTTGGACTTGAACCTAAGATCCCCAATTGTGCTGGATTATGGTGTTGTGAATCTTGTACATGAAGCTGATCTTTAAACCAAGATCATTTCCTTTGACCCCTGTCATTAATGTTCATACATTACCTCAGGATGGCTGGTACTACAATTCTAGCCTTCAAGATTGCGGTTATTGTCACGATTAAATTGTGACAGCTAAGGACTTCCCCTACCACATGCTATGGTAGATGTTCTTCAATGGAACCAAAAAGATCACGACAAGTGTACTCCTCGAGAGTCTCCCATCTATACTCGTGACTCTGCCACACCTTACCCCTTCACTGCATTGGTTTTCGGAAGGTTGTTGACTTATGCATCCACATCTCAGGATTCTATCCTAAGCATGTTTGTTTTCCTTGTTGTTTTCTGACCTTTGTCTACCAGTTGGTAACCAAGTAGTTATCTGCATTGGTGTCTTCCGATGCAAGATACTCTTGTGGTCTGTCATGACAAACCATTTCAGAATGTCTAGGAGAAACAAACTCCAGTACCTCGTCATATCTAGTACCAGGTCAAAGTGTTGTAAACCGCATATCAAGAGGCATTGGTTAGCTTTTATATGTCCTACCTTAAAGTATCACACTCTTTTATATTAAGAGGTCGTGTCGAGTTTCATGACCCCTTAATGAAGTGATACTTCCACACATCTTTATCCACCCTTCTTCGAGCTTTCGTGCTCGTGAGTGATGCGTGTGCGTAATAATGAGGCTATCTGAGATTCTTAACATTTTTTATTGTTTAGAACTCAAAGGACATTTGAGTCATCCTTAGCGTGATTGGTTAATCCTATCACTAAGCAAAGTATGATTGTGCTACCAAGTCCGCTATTCTGGTACATCTCTTCCATCGAAGAGTTAGGCTTGCGCCGAAGCTCTGAGACTATGTCTCCTTGCTTAATAAGCAAGTTTCCTCTCGAACTAAGTGACATATCGGTGGTTCGTGATAATGTCTACTAGAAGTATCGCCATGTTGCCACATGATCGAGTTATAAAGTTCTTGAGCAAGCAAGTTCTCTAAACTGCTCCTTTCTCCAAGGATCTGTACTGGATACCCCTGAACTAGTTGGTTGAGCTTAAGCAACAACTTGGAGAGTTGTAAGACAAAAGTTATGTCCGACTACATTCTTTATAAAAGGGATGTTTAGTTTTGTTTGTGCCCAATAAAGATAGTATCTCCTTAATGGAGATGTTATCTTCCCCACCTTTGATTTGATTTGGGTTATCGTCAAATCAAACTCAGTTCCAAGGACTATCTTGATAATGTTTCTTCTTGTGATGTTTCACTAGGATACATCTTCATGTCCTTTGGTCTGACCAGTATTTTTGTCTTGTTCATGCAACATATGAGTCCATCTTCTTGGAGTGTCTCGATAAGTTTGTTGTTGAGCCCATCAATGACATCCTTATCTTCCTCATACTAGACAAGATTCGTATGGAACAATTGGCATTAATTTTGGAAAAATTCGAGAACCATATTCGAGTCATCTCGAAGTATGTGTTCTGGATGTTAGAAGTGACCTTCTCTAGTTCACGTGCAAACGTTGAAAGATGTCGCCGTGGATTCGAGTAGAGTTAGGTCCGTTCCCTAAGGACACATGTGTGTTATTGTTAGTACTTTATGTGTGTGCAGTTGTCTTTCGACAAGATGTTAATACATGGGTATAGCAATCCAGCTCAGTCTTTTGGAGCTTAGCACTATAGTCCATGTCTTGAGAATCTAGTGACTTTACCTTTGCGGTAAATGTTGCAAACTTTCTATTCGGACATGTTGAGTCTGAAATATCATACCACCTAACCAAATCTGAATCTCAAGCAGATATGATGGTTGGTGATCCTCAAGGTTTTGACATAGGTCTCTTTGTAAATCTGGCAAGATTGATGTAATGGTTGTCACACATAGCCGGAAAGACCTATTGTCATATTCTCTTAAATCAGCAGTAACAACCACTCTTCATGAGGCTTCTTCTATAATTCATTATAGGAGTTGTGCTTATGGTTTCCTTTGTCTCTGAAGTCCGACCTTTACTTGATGTCTCGTGTCTCGAACCTCAAGGAGAACATTTAAAGTAGTTTTGCTAAATGTCTCTCGGTCGATCCTCCAGACCCTTTTATGTTGATAAACATTTTTTTGTGTCAAATAATTGAAGTCTGAGAATGAAGTTTCTTTCTTCTCGTGTATCAGGAATCTTCTTAACTATTCATCTTAGTGGTGTATAGTGATATAATGATCTTGGCAAAGATTTTGATAAACCTGGATGAATAAAGAATTTCCTTCGTTATCTTAACCATGTATTAAGAGTGGCTATGATTTTTGTAATCTGTAGTTCCTCTTGATTACATGTTTCTTTGTGACTCTTATGAGTCCTCTCCACTAAAACACCTTTCTTTCCTGGCCTCCTGTTGGATGAAAGAGTGAACCTTTTGTGTCAAAAGTAGTTCAACATCTTGGTTTTGTTGATCCATATCTCTGAACCTAAAATCTCTATTTAAGTCGTTTAGTAGAGGTTCCCTATCGAAGTCTGTGGTTATGTTCTTTCTGTTGGAAGCTTTCTTTCTTAGAAGCTTCAAAACTCTTCTGTAAGTTCCATGGTCTCAATCCTTATGAAGACCATCTATCTAACAAATTGAAACCTTCTCCTCTTGTTTCCTCTGCTACCTTGACGTGTTTCATGTCGTCACCTCAGAGTTGTTTCTAAACACTCCATCCATGAGTTGACCATGTGATACTCTGTGTGTTGTTTAGTGTGTTTCCCCTCTTATCTTTAGAGTGACCATGTTTCTTTCTCCCTCTGTCTCTCTTCCTACCTTGGAATCTCGGGTCAAGATTCTCGTAAGGGGGATAGAGCTGTAACACCCCACTTTTAGATAATCTATAATTAGGGTTTGTTTGTGCATCATGAGCATCATCCTCTAAAAATGCAACCAAGAAAATACAATGCAAACCCTAATCTCCCCCTGCTCTCTATTTGAAAATCAATTCAAATGGTTTTGAAATATTTGAAAAAGTACCAAAGTGTGTGGAGCCCAATCTGAATAAAAGGGTCCTTACAGTATTTTCCATATATTTGTAAACCTCCTGGTATTTTTGAAATCCTCAAACAGATTCAAATTTGAAATTACGAAGAGAAAATACAAAACAGAATTAGAAAAAGGATTTCAGAAGAAAAACTGCAGCTAGAGCACTCCTTGGGTCGCAGCCCAGCTTCCCTCTCCCTTCTGCCTACCGCACACCCGCGGCCCAGCAACGACCCAGCAGGCCTATACCCCTTCGCCGGTTTTTCCCTTTCTTCTTCCTCCCGTCGACGCAAGTAGCTTGGTGGCGCGTCTGCCGCCGTCCGCCGCTTGGTCGCCATGATTCGTGCACCGCTGAGGATCCTGCGAAGATAAGAAGGCCGCCGAGCACGCCTCCCTTCCTCTCCCTGGCCTTATCCTCTCCCCGCTTGCTCTCTCTCTCCCTCGTTTCCTCTCGAGCCCGAACCCTAGCTCGTTGGACCTCGCCGTTCCACGTTGTTCCCGACCTTCTCTCTTCCGTCTAAGGCCACCGCCGTGACCGCCACCGTCGACTTGGTCGTTTGCCCCAATCAGCACAAGCCGACGCTTCTCCAATTGCTCCAATCGCCACCTCGTCCCCGTGCTCCGGCCGCCGTCACCATGGACGATTCCACCCTCCTCCAGCCTCGTCGACAAGCTTGCGATGTTCCTGGTGAGCTCCTGCACCTCCTGGACCCTCTCCCGTCCTCCCTCTCGCTCTGTTTTGAGCCTGCGTCGAGCGTCGGCTTCCGCCGCCGCAGTGCAAGCTCGTCGGCGTAGCTTCGGCTGTCAAAACAGGGCGGCTCCACCACCATATGGTCGTCGTGCTGCGCTCTATTCAACCCGCCTAACTGTGTAGTCCTTGAGCCCTCCTTCGCCATCCCCGTGCGTCGCCTAAGAGGCTCACCGTCGTGTGATGTCAGGCTGACGTCACCGTGACGCCAGCCTGCGGGTCAGCCCGGTCAAACCACCCCCTAGCCCCATCTTATTGCGTGGCTGACGATGTGTCCTCGACCCCACCTGTCAGCCGTAGTGGGTAGGCTCTTCCCCGGTGAGAAAACACCCAGGCCCTATGCTGATGTCGTGATGACGCAATAAACCTTTTTAAATAGTTTTAATAATTCCAGAAAATGGTATAAGCTTGTAAAATCAATAAGTAATTCATATTAATTCAGAAAAATACAAAAAATATATCAAAATGTTCAGAAAAATGAGAACAATCTATTTAAACTATAATCATGCATTGTTCAACAACTTTCAAGACAAGTTCAATTAGAAGAACATAGTAACCCCTCATAGGTGATTCTGTAGTTTCCCCGAGTTAGGGTTTGTACCCCTCGGAACCCCGATTAAATTTCCGAGCATGCTTTAGGGTTTCAATTCAATACAATTTAAATTGTCATATCATCATTATTGCTTGAGCATTGCACCAATGCCATGTGTTGATTGTTTCCCCCTTTATTTTCGGTGTTTGCTTCTTCCCGGTAGAATACGAGATCGAGATCGAGATTGAAGCCGGAGATCAACACCGTCGAAGTTTGAAGATCGACAAACAATACTTGACCAACTGTAACCAAGTCAAGTACATGCTCCCGAAGATCTGCTTATCTGTCATCAACTGGCAAAGGAAAGCATAGCCCCACCATGTTATAATCCTATGATTTTGAAAGTAATTTCAATTCCTGCCATGATGCATACGATTCTACTGTGGTATTTTATCGATAGATAAAGTATCCTATCTACTGCATTACTCCCTTTGAGCTTATATTATCCAATCCACTGATCCTAGCATAACTAGGTTTGGCTTGTGTGCACTGCTAGAGCTCTTATATGTGTCTGCTCAGCCATGCATAGCTGTCAGTTCTGGTCCATCCAGATGATGTATCAGATGCAGAGAATTTAGTATGACAGGAGAACGTGATGAGATAATATCTGAGGTGATATGAGTTAAACATGCTAAGGCTTGTATGGGAGGCCACGATGGGATGTGGTTTTTCTAGTCCCATGCTCGCCACCACTAGGACCTGAGTTCTTGCCTTTGGAATCAAGACGAGCGTGCAACCACACAGGGCATGGGTGTAACACCCTCAGAATCGACCCTATGCAAGTTTTAGCGAAACCCGCCAAACCCGCATAGAAACGATTCAAAGGTGCCCACCAGGCACTTTCGTGCGGGTGGAAAACGAAGTAATAACATTACACAACAGTCCTCGATGGGACCCACAGAACAGATATATACAACAGCGACTCAATGAGTCAAGAATACAGACATAATATACAAAGATCCAAATCACCTTGAAAATGATAGAGCGTCCGACTACGGACAAGATGCAAATGGGGCCAAGAGCCCTGAAGAATAACCAATGGCGTCCATAACCCTGCCCAGGCCAAGCCGGAAGGGTAACCCTGCTAACGACGTCGATCTCAAAACCTGCTTAAACAAAAGGGGTGCCGACAAAGGGCAAAGGAAAAGAGGAGCGTCAGTACTGAGGCCAGTACACGGCGAGACTAGAATTCGGCGGTCCTCGCCTACATAGGTATGGTGGACTGAAGCGGCAGCGGCAGCACGCACTAAACACCCTATAGAGACTCGATACAACTGGCGGCTATCAGAGAGGGGTAAGGGAGACCTATCCGGATCCAACCTGAATCTTACACCAAACAATCCCATCCTGGTATTTCCCCCTCGAGACCAATCGAGGAAGTCCACCGAGGAACTCACCCAGTTGGCAGTTTTATTTATTCAGTTATCGTTGCAGCAATTACTAGTAAAATATAGATAGTCATCCTGATAAAATAAGCAGTGGGCACTTTTATTTAACCATTCGGTTGTAGTTGCAACACTTACTAGTCAGATACAATAATCATGAGATATCCCAAAAAACCGGCAGTTGTTGGTACTTTTATTTAGCCATTCCGTCATAGTTGCAATACTTACTAGTCAGATACAATGATCGCAAGCGACAACCCAAGCAAGCAATTGTTGCAGTTTTATTTAGCCATTCCCTTATAGTGAAGCTGATTACTAGTCATTATAAAGTCAAATTTATAGCACTACTTTAGTTATAGTTGTCTATGATCGAGATACTGTGCTCCAAGTCGTCCATAACCGCGGACACGGCTTTCAGAAAGTTTTACCCGGCCGGGGTGCACAAATAGCAACACACACTCGATCAACCTCGGAAAAACCAAATCAAAACCCAACGAGGCCTTCACGACAAAGCAATCACAGGATTCAGAAATATTTCAGGGGGCCACCCCTTGGAGTACACCCGCAACAAAGTTAGCTGACTCCGAGACGGACCCGAGGTTTGGGTGGACGGCTGTGAACGACTGGGAACCCAAAACTGGGCTTGTCGACACCGCGAAAACGTGTCCCGATCCTAAACAGTACAGTGTGCTATCCATCGCACAATTTAAATAAAACAGTAAAGCATGGCATAAGTACAGGATAGTAAATAAAACCTCAAACTAGTTTGTGGCCCCAAGAAATAAGACTGAATCAAGCTCTGGCTCAGGGGGGTCCCATAATTCCCCGTATGTGGATAGCGCGATAAATCAAGGAACAGGTATCAAGCACTCGGGGTCCTACGGGACACAAGTGGACGGTTAACAACCAAATAACATCTATTGCCCACCTGTGCCTCTGCTTACCTACTTCAATTTTAGTTATTAAACAATAATTAAAGTGAACGATAAATAAAGCCAGGATCATCTCCAACATTAGACATGTGGCAAACTCCAACAACTGTGGCACTTGACGACACGCAACAGCACTTGAGCAAGCGACTACGACGTGCAAGTCCAACTATCTACCGACAACAGGTAATAGGATGTGTCCAAGGCAATATAAGGCTGCAAGGGATATCACGGGTACGAAAACTAGAGCAACGCAACACAGATAGCAATAGAACAACAGGAGGGGAATAAATACTATAAAAGTAAGATAGGTAGAAAGGGGGAGACGCTCGCCTGAAAACATTGCCGAAGGTTCAACCGAAGATCGGGGCGAAGCTCACATCAACTCAACGGCCTTATCCGCGAAGAAGCAAAACACTAGAAGAAACACCAGATGCACTATTTAATACTACGCAAAAGATCAGGCATGATGCATGTATGATGTATGGCATGGCAAAGATGCGATGCAAATAGGCCATATTAAGCGGAACCGGGGGTCCCGACAATAATTAAATGGTTCATGTTATTTATCTACCCCACAAATTAAATGTTGTAATAACAAGGCAAGATGAGTTACCGGTTCGCTACACAAATTTAAATGAGGCCAATATAAGACTAGATTTGCCCGCATATGGGCCCCATACTTAATTATAAGGTGAATCGGCATAAGGCCCCCAAACCACACAAATATGCATGCGAGTATGACAATTTAATATGCAACAATTTGTATTATATTATAAAATAGGGTTCGGGAAAAGGTTCACACATTAGGGTTCGGCGATCTTGGTCCGGGGGTTCGGGGTTCGGGGTCGGTCTCAGGGTTCAGGGTTCGACGGGGTCGTTCTCGGATTATTGGGGTAGATCTTGTCGCATCCGGGAAGCAGGACTTGTCGTCCAGGGTCTCGGTGTCCGGGGTGAAGTACTCGGCGTCCTCGAGGGAGTACTTGTCGTATCCGCATCGGCGACCTTGGCGTGCGGGTCCCCGGGCATCGGATCTGGGGAGAAGTACTTGTCGCATCTACCGTCTTCGGGTTTGCTTCAATCGGGTCCATGACGGAGTACTTGATGTCCCGTGATGGAGTTCTTGGAAGTAGGCATCATTGTGTCGAAGGCCTTGGGGTTCACCGTCGGCGGCCTTCGGGTTCTCCTCTCGGACTCTCGAAGGCACTGCAGATCTTGTCGCTTCGTCAGAGTTCTTCGCCTTGTTGGTATCGGCACGGAACAAAAGGGTGCAGGGCATCTTGGACTAGAAGCTGAGCACAGAACCGAGGCGAGGCTCGGCGGCTGCTGCGGTCGACGGAGAGAACGGGACGGAAGAGCTCGACGGGAGACGGCCGGAAGACGGGTGGAAGGCGAGGCGAGGGCGGCTCCGGCGAGGCAGGGGGGCGCCGGAGGAGCTCGGTGGCACGGCCACGGCGGAGAGGAGGCCGGAGGCGCAGCCGGCGAAAAGGCGCGGCCGGAGGAGAAGACCGGCGGACGGCGGCGGTTGGGAGACGCGGCTGCGCCGGCGAGGTGGGGCAGAGGGGGCGGCGGGTCACTGCCGGAGGCGGCGAGGCAGGGCCGAGCGCGGGGCGCTCGCGCCGAGCGGAGGGAGGCCGCGGCTCCGACGAGGAAGGTGGGGAGGGAGGCGCGTCGGCTTGCGGTGGGGGCGAGAGGGCCACGGCGAGGGGGCTCGCGAGCGGAGGGGAGAGCGCGGGCGGTGAACGGAGGAGGGCCGACGGCGGCGCGCGGTGTCGAGCTCGCCGGAGGAGAGAAGGAAGGAGGCGGGGCCGACGCGCGCGAGGGGAACACGGCGACGCGGAGGGGAGGAGGTCCGGCGAGGTCGCGCGGGGAAGAGGGGGGGCGCGCCGGCGGCCGGAGGAGAGGAGGAGGGAGCGGCGGCGTCGGGGGAGACCGGCGGCAGGCGGTGGGGGTCGGGCGAGCTCGGGCTCGGGCGGAGCGGGGCTCGACCGCGGCTGCCGGAGGAGGCGCGGCGGCGCGGGCCGACGCAGGACGGCGGGGAGGCACGGGAGGAGAGGTGAGGGAGCACGCCGGCGAGGGGGAGGGCGCCGGCGGCGATGGTGGCAGACGGGAGGAGGAAGGAGGAGGGAAGGAAGAGGCGAGCGCGTGGGGGGGGGGGGAGAGCGCGTGCGGGAGGAGGGGGCCGACAGGTGGTGGGGCCTGGTGGGGTCGGGCGCTGGGGCAGAGTGGGGTTGGTGGGGGGTGTGGGCCGAGGTTTGGGGTGGGGCCAACCTGTAAGGGAGAGAGGAGAGAGATGGGTAGGTGGGAATGGGGTGAGAGAAGGAAAGGGGGGGGGGGCTGGATCAAGGATTGCTGAGGTGGCGGAGTGGGTAGGAATTGGGGGAGAGGGTGAGGTGGCGAGCTGTGAGTGGTGGGTAGATTAGGATTGGGTGGGAATAGGATTTCGGGTTTAGGTTTTGTAAATATGTGTTTGTTTGGTTTTGTTTATTTTAAAACAAGGCCACTTTGCAATTAGTTTTTAGGGAAATAAAATATCCGATACGATCGGGGTTTTGCCTTTGAAATAAAGAGGGGCATTTGTACAAAGCAAAACTAGGTTTTTCGAAATAGTTCAGACAAACAATGCAAGATGATGGCGATGCAATGCACAAAAACAACGCGATTTTCTAGTAGTGGTTTTGCGGGATGCCACAATGGGCAACCTCACGATCAACTAACTTGCCTAGTAGATTCCATGAGTCACATAGTTTGGGCGTTCCATTCGACATATGCATAGAAAACCGTTTGAAAGATTTGCCGGGTGAAGGTGCATTCATAACAGGTAGGTAAGCGTGGACCGGGTTGCTTGGGGTCGATGGAGCCCCTGATAAACCAACCTCGCCTCAGATCTTTAAGTACCGGCTTTGGGATTTGACCCGTTACGGCGGAACCATACTTATTGCGTGACTCATGGTCTCGGCGAAAGCAAGGTAAAGATCGTGTCTAACCACCCTCTGTCGGCCTTCCAAGGAAGAGGGCTAATCATTGTGGCATTAAGAGAAGGTTAGTACGTGTGGGTAAAGTCGTACACCCCTGCAGGGTAATAATATTTTCGAAAAGCCGTGTTCACGGTTATGAATGACTTGGCGACCGGACTCAAGATCATAGATAACTTTAACCTAATCGTAAAACTTGGCAGATCAACGTGTGCTTAAGGATGCTTCCTCATGGGTATGAGGGGGTGATCCTAGATGAGGTTCGGTGATGATTTGGTGGATATCAAGAGATGATGATCAATACTTTGGAGATGTCGCTCTCTTATCCCCTTTTAAAATACTCTGACTAGACGAGCTTCTTCCCCCTCTTGTTTTATAAACAAAAGTGGCTTTATGCAAAACAAATCCACCAGCTATAAATCTTGCGGAGTACACCCTGTACTCACCCTTGCTTTGTTGATACTTTTGGCAGAGTAAGTGTTCCCTGAAGATCAGTTTGGTACTACATCGACATCAACGAGTAGCTTGGGGTTCCCGGACAGCAGCCTGGAATCTATGGGCTGGGACGTCATCGTTATGCTTCAGGCCTCTTAGGCCATTTGTTAAGTCTGCTATACTTAATAGCATAATTTGCCTTCCGTTGTTTGATGTTTATGGTCAGTGACCTCTGCTTGTAATAATTTGGTTCTCTGCGCAGTCATGAGCTTGCTGTAATAAATTTTGTGTCGTAGGGTCACTGTTGTGTTACCGATTCTTCACTGGATATTCTCGAGCTCAAGGTTAAGCTTATGTCAGACGGAGGTCTAGGATTTGTTTAGCCCTGTTCCGGGGGGTGTCATAGCAGCATCAACCTAATGTTCGCCAGCACACTCGCAGCGCTGCGAATCCCGCTGTGCAGCCTGGAGCAATCCGACACGATGTTCCACGTCATAGTCCTAGGGAAAGGCATATACCCTCTAGGCAAGATATGGCTCGACGTCATCTTCGGCCAGCCTAAAAACTTTAGGCGCGAGCGGCTGGAGTTCGAAGTGGTGGACTGGCCATCAAAATACCACGCTATCCTCGGGCGCGTGGCATTCGCAAGATTCCTGGCAGTACCGCGCGTACCTGCTATTGAAGATGCCAGGACCCAGGGGCGTCATCACCGTCCAAGGAAGCTTCACCCGATCATACCACTGCAATAGAGACTTCAACAGAATCTCCCAGTCGTTCGTTATGCAGGGGGATATCACAAGGCTCCGAGAGGTGACAGACAACGGGGCACCCCCAGTCTCCAGGCAAAACTCACCTGAAACGTCGTTCGACTCCACGGTCAACACGAAAAAAGGTGCAGGTCCACCCGACCGACGCTTCCAAGACGACGCTGATCGCCAACGACCTCAGCCTTGCATAGGAAAGCGTGCTCGTCGAATTCCTCCGTGAGCGCTGGGAAATATTCGCCTGGTGTCCTACGAACATGCCAGGAGTTCCCAGGGAATTCGCCGAGAACGCACTCAATGTGTTCCTCGACGCAAAGCCTGTCAAGCAGTTGATCTGACGACTGTCCGAACCAAGAGCTGAAGCCGTTGGAATCAAAGTCAACAGACTGCTCGATGCCAACTTCATGAGAGAAATTAAAGAGAGCGAGTGGCTGGCCAATATGGTGCTGGTCCCCAAGAAGGACACGGACATCCTGCGGATGTGCATGGACTTTACATCGCTCAACAAGTACTATCCCAAGGACTAGTTCCCTCTACCAAGGATCGACCAGATCATCGATTCAACTACAGGATGTGAGAATCTCTCCTTCCTCGACGCTTAGTCAGGCTACAACCAGATTCGACTGAAGGTCGAAGACCAGGAGAAAACAACGTTCATCACGCTGTTCGGAGTGTTCTGCTACAACACCATGCCCTTCGGGCTGAAGAACGCAGGTGCCACGTACCAGAGGTGCATGCAGGCGTGGCTGAAAAACCAGATCGGTCACGACATTCAAGTCTATGTTGACGACATAGTGATCAAGACCAGGAAGGCCAAGACGCTAATCGACGATCTCCGCGAGATGTTTGATAACCTTGATCACTATAAGATCAAGTTGAATCCAGAAAAGTGCGCCTTCGGCGTCCCATCTGGCCAACTACTCGGCTACTTCATCTCCCAACGGGGGATTGAGGCGAATCCAAAGAAAATTAGGGCCATACTATCCATGGAGAAGCCGAAGAACCTCGAATGTGTCTAGCAGCTAGCTAGGCGCATCGCAGCGCTGAGCAGATTCATCAGTCGCATGGGTGAGAAGGCCTTCCCCTTTTACCAGCTGTTGCGCAAGGCAGACAAGTTCGAGTGGACACCCGAAGCGGACGACGCATTCGAGGACCTCAAGCGGCTGCTCTACACCTCGCCTGTCCTGGTCACACCAAAGGAGCGAGAGCCTCTGTTGCTATACATCGCAGCTACACACCAGGTAGTAAGCACCGTACTCGTGGTCGAATGACCTGAAGATGGCAAGACCCATGGGGTCCAACGTGTAGGGTTTCGTAGCATGGAAAACAAAAATTTTCTACCGCATATAAACAAACAAGCCAAGATCTATCTACTAGATTGTAGCAACGAGTCGATAGAATAACTCACCCTCGAAGATTCCAAAGTGTTTAACGAGAGCGGATTCTCGTGGGTGATGTAGTCGTACTCTTTTCGATCTCAAGATCGCGTAGACGATCCTTCCGGCGCTGCGTTCCGGCAGCGCTCCCGCAGTCGGTCACACGTTCGGTACTCGACGAAGACCTTCCTCTCCCTTGTTCCAGCAGGCAGCAGAGGTTGTAGCACTCTCCTCGCGATTCCGGCAGCACAACGGCGTGGTACCGGAAGTAGAGGGGAGATCTCGCAGGGCTTCGCCTTAAGCCGGAGCGAGTATGGTGGAGTATGAGAGAGCTCCTCGGCGATCTAGGTTTTAAACACACCAAGGAGGAGGTGCTAGAACCGGCGGCTAGGGTTTGGGGCACCCCAAGTCGGCGGCTAGGGCAACCCTAGGGGGCGGCGGTAGCTGCAGGAGGTGATGGCGCCAAGCTAGGGTTTGGAGGATAGGTACTTGTGTGTCCTAGGAGGGAGCCCTGCCCCTCCTTATATAGGTGGAGGGGCCGGCCGGACAAGGGGAGGGAGTGGAGTCCCTCCCCAACTCGGCTTGGGTGGTGCGCCGGCTTGGGGAGGAGGGACTCCCTCCCCAACTCGGTTTCACCTTCCTCCTCTTTTCCTCTTTCCAAATTTAGCCTTTTGACTTTTCAATTTAGCTATTTGACTTTTCAAACTAGGATTTGAATTAATACTTTATTTGGAACAGCGATGACACTTAGTACATGATGCAATCATACCAACTTGATACAACACATCCATCTACCCTTCCCCTCCGGAGTGCCGGACATTCTGGAACATTCTAGAACATTCCCGATGAAAACACCGGAAACATTCCCCAACTCCGAAACAGGACTTTCCTTATATGAATCTTATTCTCCGGACCATTCCGGATCTCCTCGTGATATCCCGGATCCCATCCGGGGCTCCGAACAACATTCGGTCTCTTTCTCATCATACCATAACTACTCAAACAACGTCGAATCCTTAAGTGTGTCTCCCTACGGTTCGTGAATTATGCGGACATGATCGAGACACTTCTCCGAACAATAACCAATAGAGGAATCTGGAAATTCATATGGCTCCCACATATTTCTACGATTACTTTGCGATCGAATGAACCACTTACATACGATACCAATTTCCCTTTGTCTCACGATAGTTTACTTATCCGAGGTTATGATCGTCGGTATCTCTGCATACCTAGTTCAACCTCGTTACCGATAAGTACTCTTTTCTTGTTCCCGTGATATGTGATCCCTTGTGAGCCAGTCACATGCTTGCAAGCTAATTGGATGACATTCCACCGAGAGGGCCCAGAGTATATCTATCCGTCATATGGATGGACAAATCCCACTCTTGATCCATGTGTTTCAACCAATACTTTCCGAACACTCAATGCCACCTTTATAGCCACCCAGTTACGGTGTGGTGTTTGATGTCATCAAAGCATCCATCCGGTAAAGGTGATATGCATTATCTCATGGTCGAAGGAATTAGGTTACTATGTATCAGAAAGCATATAGCAATTGAACTATTGAAATGACTTGATCTTTATGCTACGCTTATCTATAGGAGTATGTCCACCATATCATTCTCCTAACGATATGATCTTGTTGTTAATAACATCTCAATGTTCATGATAGGGAAACCACAATCATCTATTAACCAACAAGCTAGTATTATATAGAGGCTTTACCAGGGACTTCAAATTAAGTTTACAAATCACACAAGTATTAATGTTTCCTTGTTAATACTATTATAGCATGAATGTAAACATTTATCATAAACACAAAGATATAATAATAACTATATTTATTATTGCCTCTAGGGCATATCTCCAACAGTCTCCCACTTGCACTAGAGTCATCTAATCTAGATTACATGGTAATATACCGAACACCCATGGCAGTTTGGTGTTGGTCATGTTTTGCCCTCGGGAGAGGTTTAGTCAACGGATCCGCCACATTCAGATCTGTGTGTACTTTGCAAATCTTTATATCCCCATCTTGGATATGTTCTCGAATAGCGTGAAAACGTAGCTTGATATGCTTCAGCTTCTTGTGTGACCTTGGTTCTTGCGCATTGGCTATGGCGCCCATGTTATCACAGTAGATAGACATTGGGTCCAGCGCACTAGGAACCACACCCAGCTCTATAATGAACTCTTTCATCCATATCGCTTCTTGTGAAGCTTCCGAAGCAGCCATGTATTCCGATTCAGTTGAAGATCTCGCCACAACGCTTTGCTTTGCACTCCTCCAGCTAACTGCTGCACCATTCAAAATAAATACGTATCCAGATTGTGATTTAGAATCATCCGGATCGGTTTTCCAACTAGCATCGGTGTAACCATTAACAACGAGTTGTTCATCACCTCCATAAGAAAGAACCATATCCTTAGTTCTTCTCAAGTACTTAAGGATGTTTTTGACCGCTGTCCAATGATCCACTTCTGGATCACTTTGATATCTGCTAGTTAAACTAACAGCATATGCAATGTCGGGTCTAGTACATAGCATGGCATACATTAGAGATCCTATGGCTGAGGCATAGGGAGTCTTACTCATCCTTTCTCTATCTTCTGCCGATGTTGGACTTTGAGTTTTACTCAAGGTCGTATTGGGCAACATGGGCAAGAACCCTTTCTTGCTATCTTCCATTCCAAACGTCTTTAGAACTTTGTCCAAATATGTACTTTGTGACAATGATATTTGGCGTTTTGATCTATCTCTATAAATCTTTATGCCTAATATGTAAGCTGCTTCGCCAAGATCCTTCATTGAAAAACTATTATTCAAATATTCCTTGACACTATTAAGAAGGTCTACATCATTCCCAATCAACAATATGTCATCTACATATAGTATTAAGAATGCTACAGAGCTCCCACTCACTTTCTTGTAAATACAAGCTTCTCCATAAGTTTGTATAAAACCAAAACTTTTGATCACCTTATCAAAACGTTGATTCCAACTTCGGGACGCTTGCTTCAATCCATAGATGGACCGTTGAAGTTTGCATACCTTGTTAGCACCTTTAGGATCGACAAAACCTTTGGGTTGCATCATATACAACTCTTCATCAATGTCTCCATTGAGGAATGCTGTTTTGACATCCATCTGCCATATCTCATAATCATAATATGCAGCGATTGCTAACATAATCCTCACAGACTTTAGCTTCACTACTGGTGAGAAAGTCTCATCGTAGTCAACTCCTTGAATTTGTCAAAACCCTTTTGCGACAAGTCGAGCTTTATAGACAGTAACATTACCATCAGCATCTGTTTTCTTCTTGAAAATCCATTTATTCTCGACAGCCATCCGGTAAGTCCACCAAAGTCCACACTTGGTTTTCGTACATGGATCCAATCTCGGATTTCATGGCTTCTTGCCATTTATTGGAATCTGGGCTCATCATCGCTTCCTCATATGTCTCAGGGTCATCGGTGTTGTCCACCAACATGACACTCATAACGGGATCATACCAATCTGGAGTGGTACGAGTTCTCGTTGACCTGCGAGGCTCTGTAGCAACTTCAACCAAAGTTTCATGATCATTATCATTAGCTTCCTCTCTAATTGGTGCAGGCACCACAGGAACTTCTTCCGGTGCTGCGCTACTCGCAATTTCGAGAGAAGGTTCGACAACCTCGTCGAGTTCTACTTTCCTTCCAGTCACTTCTTTCGAGAGAAATTCCTTCTCTAGAAAGGATCCATTCTTGGCAACGAAGATTTTGCCTTCGGATCTATGATAGAAGGTATACCCAATAGTTTCCTTTGGGTATCCTATGAAGACGCATTTTTCCGCTTTGGGTTCAAGCTTGTCCGGCTGTAACTTCTTTACATAGGCTTCGCAACCCCAAACTTTAAGGAACGACAATCTAGGTTTCTTCCCAAACCATAATTCATACGGTGTCGTTTCAACGGATTTGGATGGTGCCCTATTTAAAGTGAATGCGGCTGTTTCTAATGCATAACCCCAAAATGATAGCGGTAAATCTGTAAGTGACATCATAGAACGAACCATATCTAAGAGAGTTCGATTACGACGTTCGGACACACCATTACACTATGGTGTTCCCGGCGGTGTCAACTGCGAAAGTATTCCGCATTTCTTCAAATGCTCGCCAAACTCGTAACTTAGATATTCACCTCCACGATCAGAACGTAGAAATTTAATCTTCTTGTTACGCTGATTCTCTACCTCACTTTGAAATTCCTTAAACTTCTCGAAAGTTTCGGACTTATGTTTCATGAAATAGATATACCCATATCTACTCAAGTCATCCATGAAGGTAAGAACATAACGATAACCACTTCGCGATGCTACACTCATTGGACCACACACATCGGTATGTATGATTTCCAACAAGTCTGTAGCTCGCTCCATCATACCAGAAAATGGAGTCTTAGTCATTTTACCCATAGGACATGCTTCGCATCTTTCAAGTGATTCAAAATCAAGTGATTCAAGAAGTCCATCGGAATGGAGTTTCTTCATACGCTTCACTCCAATGTGACCAAGACGACAGTGCCACATATAGGTCGATTTATCGCTCGATTTCAAACGTTTATCCTCAATGTTATTAATATGTGTATTTACACTATCGAGATTCAATAAGAATAGACCATCTATCAAAGGTGCATGTGCATAAAACATATTACTCATATAAATCGAACAACCATTATTCTCGGATTTAAACAAGTAACCGTCTCGCAATAAACAAGATCCCGATATAATGTTCATGCTTAACGCAGGCACCAAATAACAATTATTTAAGTATAAAACTAATCCCGATGGTAGATGAAGGGGTAGCGTGCCGACCGCGATCATATCAACCTTTGATCCGTTTCCCACGCGCATCGTCACCTCGTTCTTCGCTAGCTTCCGTTTATTCTGCAGCACCTGTTTCGAGTTACAAATATGAGCAACCGAACCAGTATCAAATACCCAGGCACTACTACGAGTACTAGTGAGATACACATCAATAACATGTATATCAGATATACCTTTCTTCTTGATGTTGCCGTTCTTCAAATCCGCCAAGTACTTTGGGCAATTCCGCTTCCAGTGACCTTCTCCCTTGCAGTAAAAGCACTCAGTATCAGGCTTAGGTCCAGCCTTGGTCTTCTTCGTTGGCGTGGCAACTTTCTTACCACCCTTCTTGAAGTGTCCCTTCTGCTTAGACTTGCCTTTCTTGAATTTGGTGGTCTTATTGACCAACAACACTTGGTGCTCTTTCTTGATCTCCACTTCTGCAGACTTCAACATGGCAAAGAGTTCTGGCAACGTCTTGTTCATGTTCTGCATGTTGTAGTTCATCACAAAGTTCTTGTAACTTGGTGGTATTGATTGGAGGACACGGTAAATCCCCAAAGCATTAGGAATCACTATACCCAAGCTTTGAAGTTTGTTTGCGTGCCCAGACATCTTAAGCACATGCTCACTGACGGAGCTGCCCTCTTCCATCTTGCAGTTAAAGAACTTTTCAGAAGCCTCATAGCTTTCAATTGCCGCATGAGTCTCAAAGATCAATTTGAGATCCTCGACAATATCATATGGGTCTGAATTCTCAAACCTTTTCTGAAGCTCCGATTCTAAACCATACAAGATAGCACACTGAACTGTGGAGTACTGAGTCTTCCGAGTGAGGTAAACATTCTTTACTTCATCGGAAGCATCAGCTGCAGGTGGGTCACCCAGCGGTGCATCCAGCACATAGGTCAAATTACCAGCTGTGAGGACAATCCTCAAGTTGCGGAACCAATCCGCGAAGTTGCTTCCATTGTTTTTCAACTTTTCTTTCTCTAGGAACGCATTAAAATTGATGGTAGGGGTTGCCATTGATCTACAACATATTTGCAATAGTTTAGACTAAGTTTATGACAAATTGAGTTCAAATTAATATTAAAATTAATCTAGGTGAACTCCTACTCAAAACAATATCCCTCACATTGTCTTAGTGATCACACGAACCAAATCCACCACATCAACACCGATCATCACGAGAGTTGATATAGTTTCAATGGCGAACAATCGACATGTTCATCATATCTACTATATGATTCATGCTTTACCTTTCGGTGATCCGTGTTCCGAGACCATGTATGTACATGCTAGGCTCGTCAAGATCAAACCTTAGTTTCCGCATGAGCAAATCTGGCTTGCTCACGTTGTATACACTTGCGGAATCTAACACACCCGATCATCACGTGGTGCTTCGAAACAACAAGCTTTAGCAACGGTGCTAACTAAGGGTGAACACTTTATGACTTGAAATTTATGTGCATGAGGGATCATCTTATAATGCTACCGTCGTCTACTAAGCAATACAAGATGCATAAAGGATTAACATCACATGCAATTCATAATATGTGATATGATATGGCCTTTCTTCTTTGTGCTTCCGATCTCCATCTTCTAGCACAAACATGATCTCCATCATCACCAGCATTGCATCAAGGTCAATGACGCTCCTCCATGGTTGTCGTCCACCGGCTTCAACTATTACAACTACTTTGAATAGACACGCGGGTCTTAACATAAATTAAAGACAACCATATAGCTCCTGCCGGTTGCCAACTTACAATAAGGAACATTGCATACATCAAATATAATCACAATCATGGCCATATCACATCACAGCACACCCCTGCAAAACAAAGTTAGACGCCTCTACTTTCTTTGCATGTTTTACGTGGCTTGGGGCTTTCAGTAAGTGTCGTTCTAACTTACGAATATGAACCACAACATTGATACTAGTATTGTTAATCACCCGTTGTAAATTGGATCTTAACTATGCTAGGAGAAACAGGCACCCGCAAAGCCACTTATGCAATACAAGTTGCATGTCAAGCGTGGAGCAAGTCTCATGAACGATGTCATGTAAGGTTAGCCCGGGCCGCTTCATCCCAACATACCGCAAGATGCAAAGTACACAAGAAGCAATCGACAATAAAAGCATCAACGCCCACAATGACCATTGTGTTCTACTCGTGCAACAGATCTACATATAGACACGACTCTGATACCACTGTAGGGTTTCGTAGCATGGAAAACAAAAAATTTCTACCGCATACAAACAAACAAGCCAAGATCTATCTACTAGATTGTAGCAACGAGTCGATAGAATAACTCACCCTCGAAGATTCCAAAGTGTTTAACGAGAGCGGATTCTCGTGGGTGATGTAGTCGTACTCTTTCCGATCTCAAGATCGCGTAGACGATCCTTCCGGCGCTGCGTTCCGGCAGCGCTCCCGCAGTCGGTCACACGTTCGGTACTCGACTAAGACCTTCCTCTCCCTTGTTCCAGCAGGCAGCGGAGGTTGTAGCACTCTCCTCGCGATTCCGGCAGCACAACGGCGTGGTACCGGAAGTAGAGGGGAGATCTCGTAGGGCTTCGCCTTAAGCCGGAGCGAGTATGGTGGAGTATGAGAGAGCTCCTCGGCGATCTAGGTTTTAGACACACCAAGGAGGAGGTTCTAGAACCGGCGGCTAGGGTTTGGGGCACCCCAAGTCGGCGGCTAGGGCAACCCTAGGGGGCGGCGGCAGCTGCAGAAGGTGATGGCGCCAAGCTAGGGTTTGGAGGATAGGTACTTGTGTGTCCTAGGAGGGAGCCCTGCCCCTCCTTATATAGGTGGAGGGGCCGGCCGGCCAAGGGGAGGGAGTGGAGTCCCTCCCCAACTCGTCTTGGGTGGTGCGCCGGCTTGGGGAGGAGGGACTCCCTCCCCAACTCGGTTTCACCTTCCTCCTCTTTTCCTCTTTCCAAATTTAGCCGTTTGACTTTTCAATTTAGCTATTTGACTTTTCAAACTAGGATTTGAATTAATCCTTTATTTGGAACAGCGATGACACTTAGTACATGATGCAATCATACCAACTTGATACAACACATCCATGTACCCTTCCCCTCCGGAGTGCCGGACATTCCGGAACATTCTAGAACATTCCCGATGAAAACACCGGAAACATTCCCCAACTCCGAAACGGGACTTTCCTTATATGAATCTTATTCTCCGGACCATTCCGGATCTCCTCGTGATATCCCGGATCCCATCCGGGGCTCCGAACAACATTCGATCTCTTTCTCATCATACCATAACTACTCAAACAACGTCGAATCCTTAAGTGTGTTTCCCTACGGTTCGTGAATTATGCGGACATGATCGAGACACTTCTCCGAACAATAAACAATAGAGGAATCTGGAAATTCATATGGCTCCCACATATTTCTACGATTACTTTGCGATCGAATGAACCACTTACATACGATACCAATTTCCCTTTGTCTCACGATAGTTTACTTATCCGAGGTTATGATCGTCGGTATCTCTGCATACCTAGTTCAACCTCGTTACCGATAAGTACTCTTTTCTCGTTCCCGTGATATGTGATCCCTTGTGAGCCAGTCACATGCTTGCAAGCTAATTGGATGACATTCCACCGAGAGGGCCCAGAGTATATCTATCCGTCATATGGATGGACAAATCCCACTCTTGATCCATGTGTTTCAACCAATACTTTCCGAACACTCAATGCCACCTTTATAGCCACCCAGTTACGGTGTGGTGTTTGATGTCATCAAAGCATCCATCCGGTAAAGGTGATATGCATGATCTCATGGTCGAAGGAATTAGGTTACTATGTATCAGAAAGCATATAGCAATTGAACTATTGAAATGACTTGATCTTTATGCTACGCTTATCTATAGGAGTATGTCCACCATATCATTCTCCTAACGATATGATCTTGTTGTTAATAACATCTCAATGTTCATGATAGGGAAACCACAATCATTTATCAACCAACAAGCTAGTGAAGTATAGAGGCTATACTAGGGACTTCAAATTAAGTTTACAAATCACACAAGTATTAATGTTTCCTTGTTAATACTATTATAGCATTAATGTAAACATTTATCATAAACACAAAGATATAATAATAACTATATTTATTATTGCCTCTAGGGCATATCTCCAACACAACGCCCTATCTACTACCTCAGCGAGGTATTGGCACCAACAAAGCAGAGGTACCCTCACTACCAGCCTACGGCGTATTCATGACGGCTCATTGGCTGAGCCATTACTTCCAGGAGCACCATATAATGGTCGTCAATGAGGCGTCACTGTCCAACATCCTGAACAACCACGAAGCCACGGGACGCGTAGCCCTGTGGGGCATCGAGCTATCTCCTCAAGACATAATCTACGAGCGGCGCAAGGCCATCAAATTGCAGGTCCTCCCTAACTTCCTCGTCCACTGGATGGAACTCCAGCTGCCGGACACTCCGGACATGACGCAATCATGGACGATGCACTTCGACGGCTCCAAGCGTGAGGCTGGAGTAGGAGCTGGCGTCATACTGACGTCCCCTCAGGGAGACAAGACGAAATACGTCCTTCAGATGAAGTTTCGCGCCTCCAACAACGAGGCCGAATACGAGGCCCTCATCCATGGAATGCGGATGGCCAAGATTTGCGGCGCAACGCGCCTAGTCATCTACGGTGACTCGAACCTTGTCATCCAGCAGACGATGAACGAGTGCGACGCTCACAGCGCCAACATGATCGCGTATCGCACGCTCTACAACTCACTCGAAGGGGACTTTGACGGCTGCGAGCTTCGGCATGTCAGAAGGGAAAGCAACGAGGAGGCCGATAGACTCTCATACATCGGTTCCACCTGCGCGCGGGTGCCACCAGGTGTGTTCCTTGAACAAATTTGTGTACCCTCTATCAAAAGTAAATTCCCCAAAGGATCACCCGAAGAAGCAGAGCACTCGGGGGCTGCGCCGCCCGACGGACAGGAAGGACCCGAAAAGCTCGACACCGAGGCCGAACTTGTCAGCCTGATGTAGGTCATGGCGATTGAGGAGACATGGACGCAGCCATACCTTCGGTACCTGATAAACAACAAACTGTCCGATGACCCGACAGATGCCCGACGCATATCTCGCCGGTCTAAAGCCTTCACCATCCACAATGTCTAGTTGTACAAGCGTAGTATTTCGGGTGTGCTCCAAAGGTGTGTCACCATCGGTGACGGCAAAACCATCCTCCAAGACATCCACGAGGGCATCTGCGGCCATCATGCAGGCAGCCGCGCCCTAGTCGCCAAAGCTCTACGAGCTGGATTCTACTGGCCAACGACCATGAACGATGCCAAGGACATCGTCCGAAGGTGCAACACCTGTCAGAGGTACGCGGACAAGCTGCACGCACCAGGATCGGAGCTAAGGCCTATACCACTGGCCTGGCCCTTCGCCCAATGGGGCCTAGACATGATTGAAAAACTGCCCAAATCTTCGAAAGGAGGACACGTCTACCTCCTGGTCACAGTCGACAAGTTCACCAAGTGGATCGAGGCCATGCCCGTCACCAACCAAAGCGGCAAAACTGCCGTCAAATTCTTCGAGTCCATAGTCTATAGGTTCGGTGTGCACAACATCATCACGGACAATGGCTCGAACTTCATATCAAAGGAGTTCCAAGACTTCTGTGAGGGCCTTGGCATCAACATATTGTACGCCTCCGTGGCACACCCGCAGACCAACGGGCAGGTCAAAAAGGCTAACGGCCTCATAGGCAACGGCATCAAGAAACGGCTGCTATGCCCACTCGAACGGCTTGCAGGAGCCTGGGCAGAGGAGCTACCCTCTGTCCTCTGGAGCCTGCGTACAACACCCAACAGCTCAACTGGCTTCACACCTTTCTTCATGGTGCATAGGGATGAAGCTGTACTACCTACCGAGGTACGCCACAAGGCCCCACGGGTCGTCGCCTACAGCAAAGCCGAATCAAGGGCCGCACTCGAAGATGTCGTCGACACACTCGACGAAGCACCCGACATCATCACAGAAGTCATCCCAGGTGGCGCCTACCGCCTCATGGACATCGCATCAGGAGTCGAATACTCCAACCCCTGGAACGTCGCACGTCTGCGATGCTTCTACCCCGAGCTACCTCTTTACTTTCAATAAGGCTACTCAGCCAAGGCTACCCAGCCGAACAATGTACCTCCTCGTTATGCTATGAATAAAATCTAAGTCCCTTGGCCGATTTTTTTCTTTGCATTACTTTTCGATATAACACGCTCGAGGGCTACACCTCACCTCACGACCTCGTCGACTGAGAACAACGCATACAACCTGAGTAGCTGACCACGTCAGGCTAACGAAAAGGACATGCACAGAACAAAGAACCACATGCTGCTAAATTCAAACTTTACAAAGGGCACTACAAGCCCACTCGAAAAATACAAATTTTACATCAAGTTTTTCTTTACAGGACCTATATATTCTGAAGAATCACATTCCCCCGCTGCTCGAACAGATCCACAATCTCCTCAGCATGTTGCACCACAGCTGCATAATACGGACGCATGTCCCAAAGGGTGCCATCAGGCCGAAGGGGTGGCCCATTCGCCATCTCCGCAAGGTTGACATCACGACGATGCAACCGAACAAGGGACAATGCAACCTTCACCCCAGCGACCAGCTGACGCCGCACCAACTCCTTGACGTGGCCCACGTTCCGAAATTTCGCCAGAAAGCCCCAAAGGGTGGAAGGTGCCTCATCCAAGGGGAACATGACAGACCAAAGGGACGCCAAAGAAATCCTCGCCTGCTTCAGCACCCGAGAAACCTGGTGCACGCGATCTTGCACCGTCGCAAGGATGATGGCCCGGTCGCAGTCCATCCAGAAGAAGCCACCAGCCTCCAGGTCTTGTTGCGTCAGGAAATTCATCCGAACAGTGACACACTCTTTATCTTCCTTCGGAATGAGATCCACACCTACAGAGCGCACACAATGAGCAAACATGCAGAGCTTCACCCGAAAGAACAACAGTTCGCAAAGACTCACATTGCAGTTGCTCGCCCATCTGCCATAGTTCCCCATCAAGAACTCCTCCATGGCAGTGGCTCGCTCAGCCTTCGACTTCCACACATCTACGTGGCCTCGAATGCCAAGGATATCCTTCTCCAGGCTACGAACACGATCGCGAAGAAAATCCAGCTGTGACGCATCATCCAAGGATGGTCGCGGCTCAGGAGTATTCGGAGTGACAATAGGACCCTCACCCTAAGGACCCTAGAGACAAACAAATCAAGACATGAACATCACAAGTATTTCCGGCAACAACTCGAAACATAAATTTATATACATCAAGTCCACCTTGTGGCATAAGTTGGGTTTGTTCATCAGCAAAAGATTACATTACAAAAGCAAAAGGATAAACTATCCTAGCTACAACACATGGGCCTAGGCACCCGCATCCAGAGTAGCCTCAGAGCCAGACTGCCTGCTCTTGGCCTCCTCCTGCTGCTTCGCCGCATCTCCACCAGAAGATCAATAAGTTTCGACCCATAACGCTTACAACGAGAGGCAAAGAGGGCGAACACTACCTCTAAGCCATCTGCAGCCGTCGGCATCTGGGAGGTTATGTGCGGCAGATCCAGCTCCGCTCTGGACGCCTTCGCCATTACCAACCCTATGGAGGCACCGATGCCCTTCTGCTTGCGCTTATACGCCACCGGAGCGTCCTCCGACAGAGCATCCGCAAGGGTGTCGACATCCTCAAGGGCAACGCCCTTGGGGACGACCTCCTTGTAGAAGCGCCTGAGCACTTCCTTGGCCTTCGCCAAGGAGCTAGCAGCAGTGCCGCAGCGATCTTCGATCGCTGTGGTGGCATCGGCCAGAGCATCTCCATGCTCCAGCACATCACGATCAAACGTGATGCCTGAAGCGTCTGAATAAAAGAAGAAAGTAACCGAATAAGAACAAGACAAGACGCATTCGAAAAAACACAAGACCCAAAACAAGTGAAAGGAAACTCACCAGAGAAGGCTTTGGCTGCAGCCATAAGCCTATCTGCCATCTCCTTCTTCTGAGCAGCCGCCGCAGTAGCGAGTTGCTCCTCGCGGTCAACAGCCTCTTTCTGCATGCGCTCCTTGGTCTCCACAGCATCTACGGCCTTCTTCTCTGCTCAACCAAGGCTCTTCTCGAGAGCGTTGAGCCGACGGAGGGCCGCATTGTTTTCATCCGCAACACCAAGAACCACCTGGTCAATACAAGCAAAATCCATGGGACGGACGAACTACAAAAGGGTGAGTACACTACGCACCTTGAAGCTGCTGCATGCTAGCCTCCAACGCCAAGTGCTGCTGGATAAGGAGGTTGGCGCTATGCACAAAAGGCTGCAACAGAAAGAAAAATCATCAAAAAAGGCTCAGGCAAGAGCAAACACGACCAACATGTCACCCAAAAATGGCTCGGGGGCTCCCCCCTAAGGATAAAAAAACTTACGTGTTCAGGCGTGGACTCCGAAGTTCTGCGCGCAGTCTTCTGAGTTATGACTACCCGAGCCTCTCATCTGGAGGAGTTCGAGCCGTCATCCCCGGAGTCGGCCACCACCTGAGGGGGAGGAGCTATTGGATTCGACTCCCCTACATCCTCCTGAGTGCCCTCGCTAAGAGGTTCCTCCGAAGAGTGGCTGCAAGAAAAAAGCTTGATCAGACAACAACCTATATTAGGCAGACAGGTGACAGTAAACAATTCAGGTGAAATCACTTACGAATCAATGTCAAAAAGGTTGAAGACGGGGGGCGCCTTCTCCTTCTTCTTGGCCGGCCACTGCGGCGCCATCGCTCGAATAGGCACGACAGGGATAGGTGCGGATGATGCACCTTCATCCTCGCCATGCTGGTCGAGGAAGGACGAACCCCATGGAGTTGGCAGGGTAGACGCATCCGAAGACTCGCTCCGGGAGGGCTTCCGTGTTCGCCCCTCACTCGCCTCGGGAACATCCGCAGTAGGCGACTAAGCTGGAGGAAGCTCGGACTCAGAGTCCACCTCCTCATTGTCTGGCGCCTCCGCATACCTCTCAGGTAGAGGGGGCATCATCCCAGCTACCCTGAGGGCCTGTAAGACAATGACAGAAGATCAATAACATTGCAATCTGAATAAGTAAACACTTGAAAAGGCGCTACGCGCACGAACAAGCATCACCCAAGGAACGATTTTCTTGGCACTAAGGGAGATGTCAACGACTTCCCCGGGAGTCCTCGCCTACCTTGGCCTTCAGCAGAGGCCGTAGGGCCCTATCCAGGTCACCCGAAGACAATTCTTCGGATGAAACCCGCGTCGGATTGCTGGGGCCGATGTAAAGATACATCGGGTTCCCCCTCACTTAGAGTGGCTACACACGACACTTGAGGTGCGGATGATGTCGACACCGTTGACCTCCTTGCCTGGCACCATCTGGAGAGCCTCTACCCGATGATAGAGCCCCTCAATCTCTTTAGATTCACCCTCCAGAATGTGGTTCTTCCATGATCTCTTTCGGATGATCTGCTGGGTAGAGTTGAAAGGGGAAAGCCCATAGTGCTGACTGTCCAGCTTAATGTCGCGGATGCAAAACCACTTCCGGCGCCATTGCTGGACAAATCATAGAGAGACAAAGAGAAGAATTGGACGAAGGGGCGAATGGAAATGATGCAGTCACCGAGCGGATAGACTCCACCGGTGTCGGACTGCCTCTTCAAGGAATATAACTTATGAAAGAGGCCGAAGTGTGGCTCGATACTGATCCAGCACTCGCAAAGGGTGATAAAGCAGTCGATGTGAAGAAGAGAATTGGGAGACAGATGATGCAACTGAATCCCATAGCAAAAACGAAGCCCACAAAGGAATTCGTGGGTAGGAAGGGAAATACCACGGATGACGAAAGCCATAAACATTACCCTAAACCCTTCGGGTGGGCGAGGGATTACCTCATCGCCGGGGAGGATGGCGTCCTCCTTGTTCTGCGGGATCAACCTCGCGTCGCGCAGCTTGCACAGATCGGTATCGCGCATCTCCGTGCGCCTCCACATGTCGTCGGTGATACGAGCAGCAGCAACAACCTTCTTGCCACTGGCGGCGGCGCTCAAGCCAGCTACGGTGGCGGTCTCTTCGGCTTGCCCATCGCGCGACGTCAGGAGCGGCGGTGTGCACAAAGAAAAGAGGAAAGAAAAGAGCGAAGAACTTCCAGTGCGCAAGGCAGAAAGGCTGTGCTCGTGAAAATGGAGGAAATGGAGAGAAGCAAATGGCAAAGGGTAAAAGAAAACTACTGTTTACTTACGGTATAAAAGGAGAAGGACGATAAACATGAGCCATTGATCCAGAAGCCCTAATGCCCACGCAAGATCTAACCCTACATGTGTCAGCACCGCAATGAACCATCGCCAGCACGCCGTCCACTACGCACGGAAACCAAGGAGACGCCGTAATTCTTGCCACGTTCGCGCGTGACTAGTCAACTTCAAGTCAGACAGTGGGACCCACGGTCGTTCCATCGCATCATCTCTGCCGTCGCAGACGGTTCAGATCACCAATCGTCACCACTGACGTCATTAAGACCAATCTAGCAACGACTGAAAATCTTCAGCTGACAAATCAAGTACTCACTCGAATCTATGATTCGAGCAACCACTCGGGGGCTACTCCTATCAGGAGCGCTGGCCGCGCACCTGAGACATGATTAAGGTACTACACCTTGCAACTGTCTTCGAGTCCTACGTCGAGTCTGCGACTCCACTAAGGACTCGGGGCTACTCCCGTAGGGAGGGTGGGTCTGGCATCCAAAAAAATTGTGTCCTTTGGACCTAAGCAACTGAACTAAAGTCTCTGCTCGAGTCTATGGCTCGAACAAACACTCGGGGGCTACTCCCATATGGAGCGCTGGCCGCGTACCCTATGAATTATTCGACTACGGTCCTTCGGATCAAACACGACAAAATCTTTTGGCAACTTTGTCCAAACCAACGCTAAGTGAGAAGCAATCTTCTTGGCCACCCGAAACGCCCCCGCGGTGATACAATTTCGGATGTTGTGTCCGCGACACAAAGATAAGTCCTACAGATATCATCTGATGTCCTGATAACGCACCTGACTACGCTCTGCCAGTAAACTTCCATGTCAACAGGCACGACGGAAAATCCTGACGGACACGTTGAGTACATCACTTGAAAAACCACTTGGATTCGACTCCTATAAAACCTCAACGACCTGAGTCGAATTACGCCAGCATTCGTTCCGAATTCGAGTCTAGGGACTCGAGTCCGAAGAAGATCGTGTTGTTTTGTCCTACAACAGTTAACTGGCCTGATCCGTCGGGAGAGCCAGGCACACGCATCAACGATCCCTACGAACTAAATCATTTTCTCTTACAAACAGGTCCAACTGCACCCGAAAGATTGAAGAGTCCTCATCTACGATTCGACTGAGCACTCGAGGGCTACTGACATGGTTATATCCCACAGGTACACAACATTAGCATACCCGGTCCAGCCCAAGGAAGGCCCACGACAAGATAAGCGGCCTGCGGAGACTTCGGGTGGCCCAAACCCATGATGCCTTCGGATCCTTGGAAAACAAGACTAGAGTAGATAGAATTTCAAAGAGGACAAACCCTAATCTATAACCGACTTGACCTGCGTCCGGGACCTGCCTATCTATATAAAGGATAGGAGGGCACGACGAGGAGGACAATACTCACCTCATACGCATCTCACGCCAGATCACATCTGCGCACTACTGTAACCTTCGGTTCCACCGTAATCAAGAGCAGACAAGCATGAGTAGGGTTTTCCCTTCGGAAGCCTGAACCTGGGTAAACCTCATGTCCCCGTGTTGCTTGTCTGTTAACCGTTCCGCGATCTTCAGCATCTCCATCTTCTCCAAAGCCCAAGTCCATAACAATGGGCATTGACGAGATTCAACCTCGTCGACTGTGAAGTTCAAGTACGAACATGTATGACATTCTCTTCTCCTTTTTTCTTTCTATTTATATGTTTATTATTTCTTAATGACTTGAAGTATCAAAATATATATCTTCTCATCACCAGTGAAATCCATGTTTTGAATATGCAATCAAATGTAACTTTCTCTCTAACCCCGATGCTTGCCGGGGGGAGGACATAAGATGTTAGGACTATGATCTCAAGGCCCTTTTGACAGGGTTCTAAAAACCAAGTAATAGGAAAATATGCAATGCCGTATTAAATCCTACATGAATAAAAAGACATGAAAAATTCTACTAGAACCGGTTTAACCGCACTGTGGCGTACTAAAAACCCAAGAACTTTAGCTTTAGAAGCATGTCATAGTTGTCATAGAAAAAAGTTTTCATGAGATTGGACTCAACGAAAATTTAGTTTAGGATTACGTGCAAAGTAGACTTGGAGGAAATTTCCATATGATTTTCCTATAGTAATCCTATATCCTCTAAATTCTACATTTTTTACTTTGTTCCAAACGGATCTAAGCCTGAAATCACAAAAGCAATTATGGAACCTTGCACGAAAGAGGCCCTCACAATTTTCTGCAGGGAGTTAAATATTTTACACATTAAAATCAACCTACAGAAAATCTTGTTTTAAGAGACAAGATAATAGGTACTCCCTCCGTCTCGGTTTATAAGACTTACGCGTATTTTTAGGTTGACAAATTAACCAACTTAGCATAAGGTACATAAAATAAAACTATATTATTAGAAACTTCAAATGTTATATTTTCTAATAATATAATTTTTATATTATATATATTATATTATATAGCTCATGCGGACGATCTAGGTATACGCGTAAATCTTATAAACTGGGATAAAGGGAGTAAGAAAAATGATATAGAATGACTGTCACTCGCTGTACTGCCTAGAAATTATCTAGACACAATAGATTTGTACTATCTACTAGTCTAGGGGCAGTAGCATACTATTGTTGGTTCGAGCCAAGGTTCTGAACACAAGAGCCCCAGCGACACTGTAGAGACAGTGGAAAGGAACAGCGTAAAGCTTATTTTAAACAGTAATGGCTCGGCAGTGCTTCACGCTCGCAGTCTCACGTCTGCGCCGCGGCCCGTCGTCTCTCCCCACTCCCCTGCATCGCTCTCACCTCCGGCTGCCCTGCCCTGCCCTGCCCTGCCCTCCTGCGTCCTCGCCCGCCCGCCCCTTGCGCTTGCGCTCTCTCTCGTCCACCTTGGCTTCTGTCACTGCTTTTTTTCTTACCAGCGCAGGCGCAGCAGTAGTAATAAAGTAACACGGCAAGGAACAGTATTTATTTACTCTCACAGTGACAGTCTCACCCCACGCCTCTGCGGCGTCGACAGTCAACATAGCAGAGGTCACAGGCGGAAGAAGTGTGAAAGCTAAAGCTCAAAACCCCCGCGGCTTTATCCACCAAATATACTACCCCCCCTGCCTCCTAGGCTCCTACGAGACCCTAGCTAGCTTCCCACCACCTCCCCCCTATAGCCATTCATGGCCATCACCACCATGTCTCGCCACCCCACCTCCACTCTCCACCCACTCCGCTTCCCATTAAACCGCCCGTGAGCTAGCCCGCGTCCGACCCCCCTGTCCATCGCCGCGCGACGTACTCCGTCTCCGCCCCCCCTCTCGACCGTTGCTCTGCGGCCCGACGGCGGCAATGATGGGCATCGACCTCAACACCGTGGAGGAGGACGAGGAGGAGGGCGGTCCGGCGGCGAAGCCGCCGAGGGGCGCGGTGTGCCTGGAGCTGTGGCACGCGTGCGCCGGCCCCGTGGGGCCGCTGCCTCGCAAGGGCGCCGCCGTCGTGTACCTGCCGCAGGGCCATCTCGAGCACATCGGGGAAGCGGCGGCCGCAGGAGGATCCACGGTGCCGCTGCCGCCCCACGTCTTCTGCCGCGTCGTCGACGTCAATCTCCAGGTGCGCGCGCGCGTATTGCTGGTGCTTTGTGCTGCGCGGTGTCCGCGGGCTCAGCGTGTTCGACCCATTGACTGACTGACTGAGAGAGTTTGCGCCCGTTCTGCTCTGCAGGCCGACGCCGCCACGGACGAGGTGTACGCGCAGGTCTCGCTGCTGGTTGACAACGAGGTAGTACTACTGTACTGATCTGAATATGCCATGTTGATGATGTATCTGGGATGGTCAATGTGCGTTGAATGATCAAAGATCTGCGCGTTGCCGGTGGTTGCAGGAAGCCAAGAGGCGGATGCGGGACGAGGACTTCTGCGACGGTGATGGCGAGGACACCGACGGCGTGAAGCGGCTCGCCCGGATACCGCACATGTTCTGCAAGACGCTCACTGCTTCGGACACCAGCACGCACGGGGGGTTCTCCGTGCCACGCCGTGCCGCTGAGGACTGCTTCCCGCCGCTGGTACATTACATGGCGTTTGTGAGCAAGGGGTTTTGTTCACTCGAAGTGATCTTGTAGTCACTGTTTTGCTTGACTGGTGCAGGATTACAGCATACAGAGGCCGTCACAGGAGCTCGTGGCCAAGGATCTGCACGGCACCGCCTGGAGGTTCCGGCATATCTATCGAGGTACTGCAAGAGTGATTTGCTGGCTTACCTTAGCGCTTAGCTTCAGCTTATTTGTTAGGCTGGGGATCCACGTGCAGCTGTCACTCTGAGATATGCTATGTAGGAGTTATAGAATAGTGACATCATGTGTATAGAAGGCATGCGAGATGTCTTATTTAGATGTACATAGCTAAACAAGAGAGCAGTAGATAAGATTGTTGGTCATCTGCATTTGTTTTCGTTCATGAGGTAGTCTTTTTGCTCTGCGCACTCTGGGAGACAGATCAAGTTAGCAGCAGGTTCTTTTATTACTTTTGCGGAGCATGGCGTACTCTTTATTACAGCCATTGTTAATATGAAAGACCGTTGGAATTTGAAGAAACCTGTCCAGGAAATTTGTGGTCCCGAGTTTTCTAATAAGTTTGCTTCCAACTTTTACAGGCCAGCCACGGAGGCACCTTTTAACCACTGGATGGAGTGCATTTGTCAATAAGAAGAAGCTTGTCTCTGGGGATGCAGTGCTGTTCCTCCGGTAATGATTTGTACCTCCTCATGCCATTCACTGGAACTTACTCTACCTTCCATGTGTCAATGATTTTTCATTCTCCTCCAGAGGTGAAGATGGAGAGCTTAGATTGGGAGTGCGCAGAGCTGCTCAGCTAAAAAATGTATCTCCTTTTCCTGCACTTGGTAATGAGGCCTTGAATCATAGTAGTCTCGGAAATGTTGCCCATGCTGTGGCCATGAAAAGTATTTTTCACATCTACTACAATCCCAGGTATACACTTTTCTGGTTGTTTTTATAATTGTATCAGATGCCTGCATTAACATCCTCTCCTTTCAACCATAATAATAGAAGGTTGGACTAATACACAGCTCCAATGTTTTCCTGGAACAAATTATACATGTAGGCGACCATAATAAGAAAATATTGGACGGATACACAATTAGTGTTCTCCTAGAACAAGTTATATGTGCCGGCTGTGACATCTTAAATACTAAACAGATCTCTGTTCCTTGTTTCTTAATGGCAAGTCCATAACCCCAGATCATATATGTACAGCAGTACGCTTTCACTCATTATGAAATTTTATGACTTGCCAGTCCGGTGCTAACTATTTTCAGTTACCCATTCTTAAAGAATGCACGACTCATATTTTTGAATCAGAACTCACGGTTCTGTTGCCAGGGGAAGTAGTTTTAAGTTGCTTCTTGACTTCTTGTTATTTGTTGCTCTACCCTATCCAACATTTTGCATAATGTTTCCTCGTACATGCTAAATCATCTCACCAGATATGACCCTCAAGGTCATTAGATTTTGGCATAGTGCATACTGATGCAGCCATTCAGATATGTGAGGTCATACTTGTATCTGAGTTGCATAATTGAGAATTCACATTTAGTTTATTACTTTTCAATGGTTTTATTATGCTCTTTTGGCACTAATCGAACTATTTTGGATGCGCTCTATCCCATTTTAAACAAAAATCAAGAAAGAGAGAAATTTAAATTAATTCATCACACCCGCATTTAGACGAACAAAAATTTAATGCTTACTGTTCGTGAATTTGTCCTGTGCAACTTGGGCAGTTCTTTTTTGTTGAACTAACAATTCTTTTGAATTATCCGGGTCTAAATGTTGTGAAGTTAGAAGTAAAAATTGTATACATTTTTTGTTTTCTGTTTGCCTCTCTTAATAGTATCCATTATGTCAGTTCCTGTCTCTAATAAGCTCATTGGACTTACAGGTTATGCCAGTATGAGTTTATTATACCTTGTTGGAAGTTCATGAGAAGCTTCAGTCAACCTTTTTCTGTTGGAATGAGGTTCAAATTGAGATGCGAAAATGAAGATGCTTCTGAAAGGAGGTATGTATGTCGTTGCATAGTTAAATTATCTTCCATGGATGGGCCGCAACACGTCAGCGATACTCTAGTCTCCACATGGTGATGTGTGGAAATTGCATTTCAGGTCCACTGGGATGATAATTGGGAGCAGAGAGTCAGACCCAAAGTCACATGGTTCAAAGTGGAAATGCTTGGTGGTATGTTCTCCTCTTGCTTGGCACATCATATTTGTGACATTGTTGGTCTTGATGTATGTGCATGGTACTCTCTAGGTGTATGACTGTCTTTACCTTTTCTTAATATAATGGAACTACTTCCATAGTTGTTCACTGTCTTGGATTTCAGCATTTCTGTTTTATGTCTTAACTTTTGATTAGTTACCGAATTACAGAATGCCAGCTTGAATTTTCTGGTTGGATGTTGGACCTTTCAAAGAACTTATTAGCCAAAATATCCTGTCCGTTCATTTGTGAGAAAATCGTGAATGCCTGCTTGGACTTAGTGAAGAAAAAGTGAAGCATTGTCAGTTTGTGCTAATCGGGATTGCTACATTAGAACTAGTCCTTTTTACCCTCATCAAGCTCCAGTGTCTTGCACTAATCTTCACAACACCGCAGCCACTCAATTGTAAACTTGGCCTGCTGCTAAATTAACCAATGGAGCTTCTGCTCTCAGTTTTTGACTTCAGTATATATGCTATTGACCTAGTAAGATGAATTTTATTTACATAGATGAAATCGTAGTTTTACTTGTTTCAAGTCAAGGTGATAATAAATTCCCAATGGCAGAACAAGCCAACAAACCTTGTAATATGCTAAGTTCAATGTGCCTTAGCATATTTCTCATAGAGGTTATGTTCTACTCCATCCATTCCAAATTATAAGATGTTTTAGCCTTTTTCTGGAACACATATATCTTGAAGCCTTTTAGTGTGTAGGTTCGCTTATTTTGCTCGAAACCTACGCACTAAAAGGCATCTTGATACACATGTTTCAGAAAAGGCTAAAACATCTTATAATCTCGAATGGAGGGAGTACTTGGTTTCCAGGATTGCATAGGATGTAGGATTTAGAATCGTATTTTACATTCTATTCTGAACAACAAATCATAGTTATTTACTTTGTTATATTTCTTCTATTAGATTCCTTATCATCATTCAATCATGTTCGAGGCTGCAGTATTAGTTGACTGACGGATAACTTGACAGGTGAGATGGGATGATGATGTAGAGCGCTCTCAGCCTAATAGGGTATCTCCTTGGGAAATTGAGCTTACTGGGTCGGTTTCAGGATCTCATCTTTCCACTCCCCATTCAAAACGACTGAAGCCATGCCTCCCCCAAGTTAATCAAGATATGTTGCTTCCAAGTAGGTTGCATTTGCAAGTAAAAAATAGATAATTTGCTACACTGTTTGTCCCCTGCTGAACTTTCTTTCTTTTTGCCATTTTGGCAGGTGGAAGTTTTTCTTCGGATTTTGCGGAATCTGCCAGATTCCACAAGGTCTTGCAAGGTCAAGAATTATTGGGTTTTAAAACCCATGAGGGTACTGTTAATTCAGCTTCTCAAGTGTCTGAAGCAAGAAATTTTCAGTACACTGATGATCGGAGTTGCTCTATCAGTATGAGTAACATCGCAGGGGTTCCAAGACTTGGTGCTAGAACCCCGCCTGAAAACCATGGGTTTTCCTACCACTGCTCAGGCTTTGGGGAATCTCAAAGATTCCAGAAGGTCTTGCAAGGTCAAGAAGTGTTCCGTCCTTACCGAGGAGGAACTTTGTCTGATGCTGTTATAAGAGGTTCTGGCTTCTGCCAACCTGATGGCAATCATGCAACTGGTGCAACATATAATTGGCTTATGTCACAAGGATGTGATTACCGTGGGCCAACAGCACCAGCTATGCCTCAAGCATCCTCTCCATCATCGGTGCTAATGTTTCCTCAAACTACTTCCAGGATACCTGGCTTTGAATACGTACACGGAAGCCTGGATAAGGATGAGAGTATTAGAAATGCTACGATCAGCACTACTCAAGATATGGGAAGAACCAACCATACATTACCTCTCTGGCCTCATCTTGTTTCAGGCAAAAATTGTACTGGAGCTGAGAAGTTACAATTCCCCATCAGTGGTGCAGAGCACAAACCAAATGACAAGGATGTTCACACAAATGGCTGTAAAATCTTTGGTATCTCTTTAGCACAAAAGGTTCGAGTACGTGATGAAGTGGATTGTGGCAGTGCCAATTATCGTCCTCAGCTCCAGCCTTCAAAGCCACAAATGACGAAATCATTAGGCAACAGTTGTGCTACTGTAAGTTTTCATGGCATTCTTTCGTAGCTTCATGGTGTAATTGTTTGTTAACTGAACTTGTCTCCAGGTTCATCAGCAAAGGCCTGCTGTTGGCATGGTGGTTGACGTCTCTGCAGTTGATATGATGATCTGATTCGTCCACTGTATCCTGGGAGGAGAAGCAGGACCTACGGCAATATTCATGATAGTGGTACTCAATGACCCAAAACCTCCGCCCGACCAATTCATCCCTTCAGTTGCCATCAATTTCCATGTTTTCTCAGGTTATGTCACATCCTAGTCGACGATGTATTGAGGATGCTTATTGAATTTGTAATGCACTTTTAGGATTTAATTCTTTTTATGACATCTATCTTAAACTCTCTTTTACTCAGCATCTATGTTGTACTATATATTTGTACTATGTTTGTAAGTCGTATCTGTTGACTCGTTTGGATTACTACCATTAATTTCGAACAACAGCCAGTTTGAACTTCACCATTTAATTGCAATCGTCCTTGCTTAGTACAAGCTCACTGTAACTTGTACTTAGTGTATTTATGTAATGACTTGGTCAAACTTAAAAAGGTTTACATGACACAAATCTGCAGAGGCCGGGGGTATTCATCCTTTCAGGTGAAACCGATTTAGTTACTGTAAGACTTTTTCTGTTCTCCAGGTAGCTGATTCAGAATTCCTCAATCCAGCGTGGATTGGGTTGCCCCGCATGGTGTGCTGAGTGGTGACAGTTTTAACATGACAAATTAGGTATGAAGGTGTAAAAAAAGGTTTTCATACAGTTCGATATAAATTCTCATGTTGGATAAAATAAATGTTGACGGAAATGTGACGTAGGCGAAATGGAAAATCAACTCGCTGATGAATGCAGCATGAGATCGAAGTCATGTCAGGTACGCAGGGTGCTCATCCTCGTCATCGCACGCCGTAAGAGCTTTGGAGATGTCATCCATGGTTGGCCTGCTGCTCCTCTCCTCCATGCACGACAAGGAAATCTTGACCATTTCCATGGCCTGCCGAGGGTTGAACTGCCCGTTCAACCTACTATCCACCAAGGACCCGACGTCTCCACTGGCCACCACCTGCTTCAGCGCCTGCGCGATCTGCCCCATCTCCAGCCGCTCCTCGCCGTCCGCCGTGGTCTGGTCCGAGATCCGGCTGCCAACGACGATCTCCAGCAGCACGATGCCGTAGCTGTACACGTCGACCTTGGCGTCGACCGGCTGGCCGAGCGTCCATTCCGGCGCCATGTACCCTGTCGTTCCCCTCATGTGTGATAACTGAAGGCCGTCGCCGGCGGCGTCCCTCCCGGCCAGCTTGGCCAGCCCGAAGTCGGCGATCTTGGCGTCGAGCTCCCGGGTGAGGAGGATGTTCTCCGGTTTGACGTCGCAGTGGATGACCCACTCGAGGCACTCGTGGTGGAGGTAGGCCAGGCCCCTGGCCGCGCCCAGCGCGATCTTGAAGCGCTCGGTCCACGCCAGCGACCTGCCGATGTCCGTGCGGAAGAGGTGCCTGTCCAGCGACTCGTTCTCCACGTACTCGTACACCAGCATCCTGTGCTTGCCCTCGGAGCAGAACCCCCAGATCCTGACCAGGTTGATGTGGTTGATCCTCCCGAACACCGTGACCTCCGCCCAGAACTCCTCCTCGCCCTGCACCTGCACGTCGTCCGAGGTGAGCTTCTTCACCGCCACCACGGTGCCATTGTCCAGCACGCCGCGGTACACCACGCCGGAGCCGCCACGGCCGAGCTCCTCCTTGAAGTTCCCCGTCGCGTTGTTGAGCTCCCGGTACGAGAACCTCCTGAACTGGGTCGCCATCACCAGCCTGTAGCCTGCCTGCAGCGAGCTGGGTATGCTCTGGTGGCTGGACAGGAACCACCACCCGGCGGCGAAGATAAGAAGCTCGAGAAAACCCAGCACCGCCGCGAATGAGAAAAAGTAGGTCCACTTTGGCCCGTTGCCGGGTCTCCCGTACATGTCCGCGTATCCTGGGACGATGGCAGCAGGGCCAGTGCCGCCGTCGTTAGGTTTGCAGGCGAGGCCCGCGGCCGGCACCTGCAGCGCCGAGGCGCTGACGACCTTGCTAGTAGTAGGCACCTTGAGGTAGATGGTGCCGGGGAAGGACGAGGAGGTGTAGCCGTTGAAGAGGACGCCTTTTGGGAAGCAAGTGCCCGTGCCATCCATCCTGTAGGAGAAGGCGGCGCAGGAGCACATCCGCAGGCAAAGGTCCATGCAGCTCTCGAAGGTGACAGACTTGTTGTTGGCGAGGTCGTAGCCATAGAAGTCGGTGTACGCCACCTTGACGAACGTGTACCGCTCCGGCGCCACTTGGCTGCAGTTGGTGCCGGTGTAGGCGGGGAGGCTGAACGTCCGGTTGCATCCCTTGCTCCAGTCGCGGCGGTCGGCCATCTCGTACCCCGGCAGGCATGAGCATCGGAGGGACGGCCGGTACTCGCAGAGGGCGTTCTTGCCGCACAGCCCGTGGACGGCGCACGGCCTCTGCAGCGCCACCCACGTGACCCTCCAGCCACCGGTCGCGTTCACGAGGCTGTAGAGTCGCAGGTTGCCGTCCTTCCCGATCGTAAGCCGTCTCTTCACGCCGGGGGCGCCCATGTCGGATGCCTGGAAGCGCAGCCTGTCGCTGGAGCTGAACGCGCCTTCGTCGTTGAGGACGCCCACCCGCGAGCTGTTGTAGTTTGTCCGGCCGTTCCCGAATATGCCTTGGTCCGGGTCCGGCCAGTAGATGCTCGCGATCTCCGGGCCGTCGTATAAAAGGCGCAGCACGTTGTCGTTGTCGTAGTAGAAGGTGTAGTAGCCGGCCACCAGCTTCGTGTTCTTGGACATGAGCTGTGACGGGAGCAGGGTGTCCGTCGGCCAGTGGAAGCTCTGCCACAAGGCGCGGCCGGTGGACGGGTCCGTGATGACGAGGTTGCCTGTGTCGTTGAGGGAGACGGTGAGGTGCCTGTTGCCTCCCGTCTTGGTGTCCCACACGGTGGTCCCGTTAGCGTCGACGAGGACCAGCTCGCCGTCGTGGGTGAACGAGATCCTGGAAACCCGGCCGTTCACAGGGGCGTCGCCGTTGGCCGACCAGACGGCGGTCTTGTTCTTGGTGGCGGTGAACCAGATGGAGAAGTAGAAGGCGTTGTCGCCGGCCTGGAGGAAGCCGCAGGAGAAGGTGGCGTCGGGTGACACCAGGAAGGGCCTCGCGTGGTCTTCCACTGACAGGGATGACCCGGTGCCCAGCGTGTGTTCCGCTGATGATGCACATGAGGGCAGCAGAAGATATGAGAACAGTGGAAGGAGGGCTAGACTGCTGAATCTAGCCATCACGAATGTTGTTGTATAACTGTAGGACATCGACAGACGGAAGCAATAGGACAAATGCAAGCATTGATACATCTAGTACTATTTATATTGTATACTTACGTGTTTGTTAAGCCCTGGTTACCGGTGTTCTTTTAACATTTCCTCCATTTCATGCTAAGCTGTGACGTTACTAGTACAATTATTTGAACTTGCTGTCACAGTTCCACACAGTTGACCCAACCCTAGCATCAACCTAGACTCAATTATTTCACGTTTTCTTGTAGAAGCAAAAAAACATCGCTGACCCAATAGGTTTATGCAAACCACCGGTATGTACGTCCACGTGTGCATCAAACTTTGGTGAAACCCAAGAGGGGTTGACCTGGCCCTTACCCCTCCGAGGTCACTCCCTGCCCGAGCGACTCCGGAGGCGATCTCGATCTGCCGTCAGTCTTGCCCCGCTCGGCTGATCCTGGCCGGCACCATCGCCGACGCCGGAGGTGGCGGCGGCCCTCCCTCTCGGCAAAGGTTGGAGGGAAGGAGAGTGTGCCGTGGTGGTGTCCCCACGGGCTGTTGTGGGGTGCTGGTGGAGGCACAAGGAGGCGCGACTATGGGGTCGGGCCTCGAAACCGAAGCGGTGGGAGGGTGGAGGACAGCGCGGAGCTCCCGCATGCATCTCTGGCGGCGGCGGATTCTAGGCCTTAGGGTTCGATCTAGCCGTCTACCTACCATGAAGGTTGCAAGAGTGGATGCGATGCGTTTGCCTTTCCCTTGGCTACTCCGAACGATGGCGTGGGGCCTACCTGTGTGCTCGAATAAGGAGGCGGTCCTAGGGTTCTTCTCGCGCCAAGACGGTGTTGTTCTTGGTGCATGCCCTTATTGATCTAGCTGGTGACGAGTTTCGGAAGGCCCTATCGAAGATCTCCATTGGGCGACGCCTATGCTCGTAGAGTGTAGATTGTTGGATCGAATGGGATTCGATCGTGTACACCGAAATTTCTAGCCATGCAGCTTCAGGAGTGAGAGACACAAAGTTTCGTTAAACGATGCTGTCATAGGACATGTCGGTGTTTCGATTTTCATGGTGAACATAGTGCGGAGAATGTCATGGCAGCTAAGGTCCGAGGTCTAGTAGTGGCGGACTGAGTTTTCGAGGTGATGAAAACTTTGTTTGGTGATTCTTCACTTGTAGTAGTGGCATTGGCAAGCGAGGCGGCGATACATGAGGATTACAGGGTCTTGTCTCTTATCTTTTAGAGTGAAAATCCAAGGTCTAATCTTAATTGTTTGTGCCTAGTAATGAATTTGTTAAATGTATTGTTCTGAGAGCGTGGATTTTTTTCGTGGTGAAAATCTATGATCTATTATCAGGCTGCAACGATGTTTATACATTATTTTCTTCTCGAAGGGGTCGTCTTTGGAGAATTAGAACTACCGATGCTCTCTTGGCTGTAGTTTGTGTTGTAGTTACAAGGATTGGACAACTGCAGTTGGATCTTTTGTTTTTTCCTTCTTATTTTTTATTTTAGAGCCGTGTGTATTCGTAATGTCTTTAGTGTTGAACAAAACGACTACCTCTGTAACAGCTGGACCTAGTCTTGTGGGTTGTTCCTTCTCTCTTGCCCGCACGCTCCTGCGTGGGCCTCTGCATGGCCATGATCCCTCTCTATCGGCACATGTTATGCCTACAAATGTAACCTGCTACTGATCAATATAGACTATCGATAATATTCTGTTTGTCTTCTTGGTATCAGAGCTCAGTGCTCAACAATGGCCGGCACCACCTCTTCTACTTCCTCGGACTCAATTCCCATTCTCACTCCCACCTCCGGCCAACCTATCAACCCCACAGATCCAAACCCTCAAACACCAACCCAACAACAACAACATGTGATGTGCCGTGCTCCACCAACACCCCCAACTTCCAACGGCGTCAACCTTGGCAACCTCTCAGATGCCCTCGCCTTTGCAGCTTCCGCAAATGCGCCTCCAGGCTTCAACAACATACCCTACTCCTTCTTTTTAGCCCATCTACCACCCCCTTCTTTCTATCCACATCTCCAACCACGTCAATTTCACCGTCACCACCAACGGAACCCACTACTCAAAATGGCGTCAAATCATCACATCACTCCTCACCATGTACCGGACGCTTGACCACATCACCGAGGGCGCCGCCCCCACCGTACCCGACGACACTTGGCAGGCGGTAGACATCCACATCTCCCAGTGGTTTCTCACGACTCTCAGCGATGATCTGCATCGGCTTGTCCAGGGCACCGACGGCCGCGCGTGCACGACCTGGACACGGCTACAACACTTCTTCCTCGACACGAGCGCCTCGCGTTATCTCTACCTCAGCAAGGCGTTCCACAACTTCCCACGCGGTGACCTCTCCGTGTCTGACTACGCCAACAAGCTCCAGGGGCTCGCTGACGATCTGGCCGCCATTGGTTGCCCTGTTGATGATCGCGACCTCACCAGCGCGTACCTCGACGGCCTCGGCGACAAGTTCAAGCTGCAGGCGGAAATCATGAAGTATGATCTGCCATCCTTCACCGACGCTTGCTCGCGCCTCCAACACGCCGAGCTCTCCGTCGACCCTGCACTGCCTCACCCTGGAGCGCAGGCTATGGCAGTCCACGACGGTGATCGCGGTGGCCCTCCGTCGCCTCTAGCCAGCCGCGCTACGCCGGGGTCAGCCCCAACTACTATGGGAACAACCCAGTCCTCGGCTTCATCCATCCCAACCAAGGCTCCGGGAAACCGTACCACACCGCACCTCCTGGTGGCGGTAGTCGTGGACGCAGCCGCACCGCCCCTGGCGGTCATGGGCAAGAGGATCAAGGACATGGCCGCGACACCAGCCAACTCCCGTGGGTGGGCTATTTTGTGCCGGTGGGTGCACCCTTCTCGACCCGCGCCCCCTAGGTCGTTCCCAATGCCTCGAGCATTCTTGGGCCTCATCCTAGCATCCCGAAACAGGCATACCCCATGAGTATTCTCCGGCTCCGCCCGTCCCGACCACCGTCACACCTGTCCCTCCGCCGTACGCGCCTCCTCCACCTGCACCGCAACATCAGTACCAGGCGCCGACGTGGGACCTCAACGCCATGTACCAGAACGCGCCTAGCTACGACAACGCCTTCCCCACGCGCGGCGTTGACTGGGTAATGGACTCCAACGCCACCTCGCACGTCACCGGCAACCCAGGTACCCTGACCACTTCTCGTTCCTCTTTAGTCGCAAATTCTCATCATATCGTTGTCGGCGACGGGTCTTGTCTCCCTGTAGTTGCGACTGGTACTGCCCAACTCACATCTCGCCCATTCTACCTTAACAACGTCCTCGTTTCACCCAACCTCGTTCAAAACCTCATTAGCATACTCGAGATAATTTGTGTTCTGTTGAATTTGACCCCTTTGGATTCTCCTTGAAGGATCTAGCAACCAAGATGCTCCTCCTACGATCCAATAGCTCCGGTGATCTCTACCCATTCTCCGGCGACCACGACACCACTCCGTCCTCGGCCCTCAGTGTCACGCATGACTTGTGGCATCGACGACTTGGACACCCCAGTCCCGCAGCTTTAGCCCATTTACCGCTTGATTTTCTTTCTCCATGTAATAAGCCATGCTCCGCAGCCTCGTTGTGTGATGCTTGCCAACTAGGAAAACATACCCGCCTCCCTTTTTCCATTTCTCACTCTCATGCCTCGGCACCGTTTGATCTTGTTCACTGTGACCTTTGGACCTCGCCGGTTCTAAGATGCTCTGGATATAAATATTACCTGGTTGTTCTTGATGATTACTCACACTATTCATGGGTTTTTCCTTTAAATGCCAAATCTGATACATGTGTCATACTCTTGCGTTTCTTCTCTTTTATCACCACGCAATTCCACACCACACTCCGTTGCCTGCAATGCGACAATGATGGTGAGTTTCTCACCACTAACCTACGCACTTACCTCTCCACTAATGGTGTTTCACTGCGCATCTCTTGCCCCTACACCTCACCCCAGAACGGCCGCGCCGAGCGCATGCTTAGGACTACCAACAATGTCGTACGTATCCTACTCTTCCAAGCCAAAATGCCTCCCTCCTTCTGGGTCGAGGCTCTTCAAACAGCCAATCACCTACTAAATATACGACCATCTCATGCCATCAACCACGCCACACCCTATTTCCTCCTTCACGACATTCATCTCTCATATGACCATTTGCGCACCTTTGGGTGTCTTTGCTACCCAAATCTCACCCCTACCATCGATCACAAGCTGTCTCCATGCTTAAGACGGTGCGTCATCCTCGGCTACCACGCGAGCACAAGGGTTACAAATGTTTTGATCTCGCCACCCGCAAAGTAATCATTTCCTGCCATGTTATATTCGACGAGAGCCAATTTCCCTTCACCCCAGCCACACCACCCACCTCACCAGCCTCCTCCACACCAGATCCCAGCTACCCTGCACCCGCCGGATCAGATCCGATCTTTGTTGAAAATCGCACCCAATCGTTGTCCCCACGACCAACGACCTCGTACCCTCCGAACCCCAACCAGCGCACGCCACCTCACCTCCTACCCCACGCGCACTCCCCTGCCTCCCCACCTGAATCACCCTCGACTGCCCCGCCCCTGTCACCTGCACCTCCGCCCACCTCGCCCTCCACCCGAACCCCCGCCCCACTGACCCCACCAACCCCATATCCTCCACTTCCACCCAATCCCACACCGCCACGTCCCTCCGATCTCCCGCCCAAATCTGTTGCGGTACATCCACCCCACAACGCACACCAAATGAACACGTGCTCCAAATCCGGTTATCACATGCCCAAAAAACATTTTGACCTCGCCATTTCTACACCACCCTCACCCATTCCCTCTTCCTACCGCGTCGTACTCAAAGACCCTCGTTGGCTAGATGCTATGGGTGCCAAATTTTATGCCCTAATGAGAAATGATACTTGGTCTTTGGTGCCTTGCCCTGCAGGTGTCAATCTCGTCTCCGGGAAATGGATTTTTTTGCCATAAGTTGCACCCTGACGGTACACTGGCTCGTTACAGAGCAAGATGGGTCCTCCGAGGTTTCACTCAACAAGGTGTGGATTACAGTGAGACGTTTAGCCCAGTGGTAAAACCAGCAACCATGCGTGTTGTCTTGAGCATTGCAACTTCCAAGTCTTGGCCAATTCACCAACTAAACATGAAAAACGCATTCCTGCATGGGGAGCTAGCCGAGACTGTCTACTGCACTCAATTGTCCGGCTTCATTGACTCCACCTTTCCCACACATGTTTGCAAACTCAAAAAATCCCTATATGGATTGAAGCAAGCTCCACAAACATGGTTTCTTCGCTTCGCCTCCTTCCTCCACTCTATTGGCTTTGTCTCATCGAAAGGTGACTCCTCGCTTTTTATCCTCCACGCCACCCATGCCACTGCCTACCTTCTCTTGTATGTGGATGACATCATTCTCACTACTTGCGCCACCTCCCTACTCGACTCCATCATTGCGTCATTGAACCAGAAGTTTACCATGAGTGATCTCGGGACACTCCATCACTTTCTAGGAGTTAATGTTCGCAAAACTACAGCCGGACTGTTCTTGTCTCAGCAGCAGTATGCCGTGGAACTGTTGGAAAGGGCTAACATGTCAAACTGCCACCCCATTGCGACACCGATTGACACCAAGTGCAAATTGTCCAGTCAAGATGGACGCTCTGTTGCTGATGCCTCTTCATATCGCAGCTTGGCCGGTGCGCTCCAGTACTTGACCCTCACCAGGCCGGACATCTCTCATGCCGTTCAGCAGATATGCCTGTTCATGCATGATCCTCGCGAGTATCACCTGCAGCTAGTCAAACAGGTGCTGAGATATGTGAAGGGCACCACACACCTCGGCCTTTAGCTCCATGTCGGCTCCTCCACGGACTTGGTGGCATACTTCGACGCCGACTAGGCCGGCTGCTTCGACACTCGGCGGTCCACCTCTGGCTTTGGCGTCTTCCTCGGCGAGAACCTGGTCTCCTGGCCATTCAAGCGCCAGAGCACCGTTCACGCTCCAGTGCCGAAGCTGAGTACCGCGCCGTCGCTAACTGCCTCGCCGAAACAGTTTGGCTTCGCCAGCTCCTCGTCGAGCTGCACCAGTCCCCGGCGCGTGCCACGGTCGTGTACTGCGACAACCTTAGCGCTACTTACATGTCCAACAACCCCGTTCAGCACCATAGAACCAAGCATGTGGAAATCGATCTCCACTTCGTCCGTGATCGCGTTGCACTTGGTGAAGCACGCGTTCTTCACGTGCCGACCAGCTCCCAGTACGCTGACATCTTTACAAAGGGATTGCTAACAGCCGTCTTTCAGGAATTTCGCACCAGTCTCAACGTCCTCCCAAGCCCGGTTGCGACTGCGCGCGGGGGGGGGGGGGGGGGGGGGTTGAACAAAACGGCTACCTCTGTAACAGCTGGACCTAGTCTTGTGGGTTGTTCCTTCTCTCTCGCCCACACGCTCCTGCGTGGCCACGATCCCTCTCTATCGGCACACGTTATGCCTACAAATGTAACCTGCTACAGATCATCAATACAGACTATCGATTGCATTCTGTTTGTCTTCTTTTAGAATATTATTGTCTTCGCGATATTATATTCTCTTTGTTAAAAAATAGGATTGACCTAGAGGCTACAGGCTACAACCTTTTCTGTCTAGTCACTATCCCTGAGCTATTAGGAGATGCCACTGCCCTATATTGAATCGGCCCGCAACAGAAGCTTGTTGGTGATGACAAGCTGCCAAACAATATTCCCCGAACTCTTATTCAAGGACATTAGGTGACGACCTAGAATTATCAAGCAAGCATGAATTATTATTGTGTTCATCTTATGACGTATGGATATTTAAATCATGTGTGTATGCTGGTCCGCCAGTTGCACACAATTGGTTAATTAGCCGCCTAGCTGATGCTGACGGTGATACATGTTTTTTTTCCCGATAAAGGACAGTGATACAAGCTTATCTTGGATTACCGAGCAGGGCTGCTAATTGGTGCTACGATGGAATAATTAACACGGGATATGTAGCATCGCGATGCTGGCTGGAAGCTTCATGTATAGTATACCATTCTTCATTCTGCCGTGCAAAGTGAGTAAATTCCACTCTTGAACCCCAAATTTCACTTTTTTGACGCTAGTTACCCTATTTAGTATTTTTTATTCTAATTACCCAATTTAGCAAAAGTTGTGCCATTTTTTATTCCTTTTAAAGTTTTACAAGCATTTTGAACTATGGGTCCAGCACGGTAGGAACACGGCCCTCCAATCTCTTGCCAAAATCAGGACATCAATTCGTAATTTGGAGATTGTCGGATCCAGAGACAACCGCAGGTATGAAAACCGAATCCCATCCCATCTATGACGAGTGCTCTGCTATTTTCCCACGTTGGTTAAAGTGCTCTGCTATTTTCCCACGTTGGTTACATTAGTTTAGCTTCATGTGGAGAGATATGATCCTCTATAATGCAACAACCTTGTCTTGGTGGACTTCTAATCTGAAGGTATTGAACTGGATTGGAGTGCATCCAAATGAGTCGTGAGCTGCTGCTGCAAGACGCTGGCTGTGTGTGTCTGGTTATTTTTTCCTTTTCCCTGTATATTTCACGTGTTGAATCATGTTTAGAGACTTTATTACGATTGGCATCAATTCTGTATGATACATTAAGCTGAATTTACTGCCAACTATGGGCGCCCGTTGGTGGATGTGGGTGGTGCCGTAGGAGATGGTCCCCGTGACAGTGTGCCTTTGGGCGCGGACGGACAGTGGTCTGCGGTGTTGGCGGTGATGGGGCTGGTTCGCGGGAGGTGCAGCCAGCCATGGCTGCATGCGACATGCACCAAGGAAGCCGGGTGGCATCCCTATATCGATGGCTGCGTTCGGGCGGCAATTTGGTTTATTGTGGGTGTTGCGAATGACACGATATGCGGAGGACTTCGATGGTTGGTGGCAGGGCCGGACATCCCTTCGTATTGCTCATCTCGCTTCATGGTTGGATCAATCTCCGGGCGAAAGCCTTGCATAGGTTTTGGTTGGTGCCGATGATGCTGGCACCTTTGGGCGCCGTTCTCCTTCTTGTTTGTGTCCTTTTGGAGATTTGATCCTAACTGACACAAGTGGTCCTAGGCCCCCGGGTGAAAACCTAAGCTCCATCGGAGCGAGCGACGGCGACGAACATGCCATTGCCTTCTTGGAGGCGTCACCTTGAGGTTCATATCCCTCACGGTGTGACTGGTTCGTGGAGGATGGGCAGGAGGGCTCTACGGTCGGGAAGCGGATGTCGAGGCGACAACCCTGAACAATGGTGCTACGTCGAGGCGACAACCTCAGTCTCCCATGCAGTGGTGGCCCTATGGGGTAGGTCCATGGCCTAACACCGTTTTGGGCGACGGCTTGGAGTTGTGCGGGCAGTGAGTTTGCCAACCTAGCTAGATCGACTTTGGACAATGCGAAGGTCCATGTAGTTTCTATGTCGAGGCGGTGGCCCTTGAATTGGCGCACCGGTCGTGGTATTCAGGCGGTCGCCTAGGTAGCCATGGCTATGAGATGACTTGATCATGTGGTGTTTTCATCCATAGGTTTTATGCTATGCGTTGTGACACAGAGACCTCATCACCGACAAAGAAAATGAGAGTAATAGTTTTCCTAGAGTCAGGTCGCCGAAGTAGGTAACATCTATATTGCTTGCATATGGCTTCTTATAATATCAAAGATGGTTACAAAAATAGTATTGGCTAAACCAAATCATATCGGTGGATTTGGGTGGTGCTTGTTGCAAATGAAGGTTGCTTCTAGGTGATCAGGATAGCCTGTAAAAGCTGCTCGTGTTTCATCGTGATTATCTAAGGGCCTCTTCGTGGAGGAGGTACTGGGCAGCAACCTTGGGCTTGGCGGTGGTGGTATCTTTCTTGCCGGAAGTGGCTGGCCGGATTCGTAGCTGGATTAGAGAATCTTGTTCTGTCATCTAGTCTCGGCTGCGAGTCGGAATGACATAGTTGCCGGTGAAAATCCAGTTGACTTTGGTATTGATGATAAGATGGCAGTGGGCACCCTTTACCCTACTTAGTACAAAAAAATAAACAAAGTTCTAGAGGGTACCCTAAATGTTCCAAGTTCCATCTCTAGGCGATGATGGCGTTCTATGCCGTTTGATGAAGGTATCATCAAGAAATTATTGTTGACTGAGTCGTGCTGCTCCGGAAAAATCGTAAGATCCGACTTCCAGATCAAGCGATGGCGGCGGTGTCGCGTTCTCTTCTGGTAGCATCATTTATGGACCTGCGCTGGATGACAGAGGCAGGAGGTTGAGCGGCTTGGTCTTGCACGAAGTTTCGACGGTGATGTCAAGTCATGTCTGACCGATAGATGCTACACTGGGTCATGCCTATTTCGACAGAGGCAATAGACCTATTTATCTAGCAGGCTAGCGAGGTGATGGCCTAGTGAGGCCTATTATGACCGGCCACATGACGGCGTAGTGCATCCCACATATCGTCATAAGCCAGCCCGTTAAACTAGCAAGCCTATCATGTGGAGACCCACCAAAAGTCCATATAAAATGATAGGCCGACCGAATAAGAGATGGGCTTCCAAATTAAGGCCCCGTTTCATATTTTATCCTTTTGTCTTATTGTTGTTGCACGTCAGATTTTGGCCACACTGCGTGTTTTGGCAGAACGTTCAAAGAATATCAAGCATGTGTATTAATATTTGAAATTTAAACTAATTATTACGTAATTATGAAAGTTCGTTAAACACGACACAACAAGTTCTCTCCAGAATCTAAGTTACAACAGAGCATGTATAATCTGTATTGTAAAATGTCATAGAAAAGAGTTGGCATCATCAATATAAGATCTGTACTTGGCAATCCGTTTCATATTATCATTCGTCTTCTTTTTCAATATTTCATCTATAGATTTAAGAGCACGTACACCCTATCTTTCTGCATGTAGTGCAACTTGTATATATTTATTGCCTTCGGGAGTTGTACTACGTGACCCTCTTGCTTTAAAATTGCAATGGGAGGATAAATGAAAAGAGATATCATAACTCTCACTCCTTCCTTTCGAGTACTCCTGCTTTTTTAAAACTGTAGTATGCTAATAACGTGAAGAAGGTTACAACAAAGAACCATGAAAACACGTATTGTACAAAGTAGGGATCAAATAATCACAGAGAGCCAGAATAGCACATTAGGTTCCTTGTGATATATGTAAGCATGTACTTACAGTAGCGTGTTGTTCGGCACACAACATGTCTTTCTCTTGCGGGTGCGACTCCTAATCAATTTGCCAGTCGCATTAGAGTCAAGCAGTTGAAACTCAAATCCTTATACTCCAATGTCCTTTCTATATGTTTAGGTAACATATTTAAAACCAATTCAGCTAGTTTGGAAATATGAAAGTAGTTGAACTTACCAAAAAGAAGCATTAAAATTGACCATATGTATGATTCAAACCATCTCAGAATTTTCGGCATTAATTAAAGCATTCACATATAGAAACACAATAATACATGAATGGAATTATTACGGCAAGGTTTTAAGTATCATTACTACAAAACAATATCATGCATACAAGTTATACAACTTATAAAAAGAGAAGTAACTGGCCTCAGTAACACACCAAGACCTCAAACTTTAACCTTGGTTGGCGTGAGATTGCTAGTGTTGGATCCTCTTTGAGCAATTTGTATGACCCATGCGAGCGCTCATAAAGAATAGCATTGATGCATTAGTGTTGGAAGATTATACCAACAATGTGAAAATAGCAAAAAGGAGATAATAGGGAGCAACTAATAATGTGTATTGGACCAACCAGATGGGGGTACAAACTTAGTGTCAATAGCAAGCAGGATATTGCAGCGGGAATCTCATGTTTTTGTATATTAAGAGTACCAAAAAACTATCAAAACAAACGTACATCGAGCGCAATAGCAGACATGATATTGTAGCGACATTCTAATGCTTTTGAAGCTTAAGAGTACCAAAAAATATCAAAAAAATGTATATTGAGCAAACAGGCAAGAGTAATTACCATACCGCAGTAGGACTGACAAGGACGTGTGTGGCGGACTAGGCGGCTGTTGGGAATTTCTGGGTCAGCGAACGAGTGATTCGGTGAAGCGTCCCCGTATAGTAGATGAGGGCTTTGGTGAAGTATATCCAGTGCAATAAGGGAGACGGTGAAATATATCAGATGCAATGGACAAGGGCATGAGTCGGTGAAGTAGAACAAGTGCGATGGACGAGAGTGATGAGCTGTGGATCCAGTGCATGGAGTAGAAAGGTTGTGAAGGAGCTACGGTGTGGAAAAGGGCGCTTGCAGTGAAGCATATGCATGAAGGAGGGGGTCATAGGTGGAGGGAAGGGAAAATTTTGAGAAGGCATGGAAACAATGATGGGGGGATATAGGTGGGAGACCACTAATTTACCGAAGCAGCCCTCTATTACTGGTATGGTCCTTGGGTTCTTGTTTCTGTACCAGGTATAGATGAGGAATTTTGGATGTTTGAATGGGTGCGCGGGATGTTTCGGCGCTTTGACAAAATTTTGGGGTTGAAGCTTCTAACCTACACTATTCCGATGCAGGCTAACATGATATCAAATAGACCCATAAGCTAGTGATAGTATGATTTTTAATATTTAAATGAGTTTCTAGAAATTTGTCAAACTTGATAAACATTCATGGCTATCAAACCAGATGGCCAAGGTCACGACCATATATTCGCCGTAGTATATGATAACGTGTCTATATTTGGTAGATTGGTGCATCTTGGTATTTGAAGCAATATTTACAAGGAAAAATTGCAAATTTGAAGTCATTTTCATTTCTCCAAGTGATAACAACATTTTGTTGTTGTGAAGAAACTACAAAGTTTATCGCTCAAAATGCCATCGCCCCAAATTTCACACGAAGTATAGCTAAATTTTAGGGATAATGCCCATGTTTCATGAATTTTCAAGCTTCCTAGATAAATTCATTCAATAAAATGGCAGTGTGTCAAATTTTGAGCTACAAGTGCATGATACCTTGCTCTGGATTAAAAAAAACATTTGAAGGGTAACGAAGCACTAAAAATATTGGAGAATCACCGAAAATTTTGCAAGATTCATCTTCTTGATATGAATGGTAATGCCTCCAATTTTGGTCCCTTTTTAAAAATGTCAAGAAAATTAAATATAAATAAAAAATACCATTCTTTTGCATTCTTTCTTACTAGTATTTTCCATACAAAATGATAAGCTTGAAATTTGACAACTTTCAAAAAATTTGCATCATAATATGGCTTACTATGTATGAACATTCATGGCTTTCAAATCAGATAACCATGGGACAACTATATCTTTGCCATAGTTTATGATAACATGTAAATATTTGGTAGATTGGTGCATTTGGCATTTCAATCATTTTTTACAAAGGGGGCTTCCGAATATGAAGTCATTTTCAATTTTTCATGAGACAACAAATGTTTTTTTGTTGTGAAGCAACTACAGAGAATATGGCTCAGAATGCCACCGCACTACTTTACACACAAAGTCTTTCCTATTTAGTGGATAATGTCCAAGTTTCGTGGTTTTCAAATTTCTTAGCTAAATTCGTGCAATGAAATGACTCTATGGCTATTTAATGAAAGTACATCAATTTTTGAACTACAAGTGTGATAGCTTGCTCTTGATTAATTTTAAAGAAATAATTCGAAGGTAACCAAGTACTAAAATATAGGAGAACCAACAAGAGTTTTGCAAAATTCAACTTCTTGATATGAATGGTAACGCCTCTAAATTTATCCCTTTTAAAATACAAATCAAGTAAAATTAATATAAATTGAATTTTTTTCATTATTTTGCATGGTCTATTACTTTGTGTACTAGTTTCCATAAAAATCATAAACTTGAAATTTGACAGCTTTTCAAAAAACTTGCTTCACAACATGGCTTACCATGTATGAACATTTGTGGCTTTCAAACCATATGACAAAGGTGATATGTATATGTTTTTTTTGTCATATATAGTTTATGATAACCCTGTGTATATTTAGTAGATTGGTGCAGTTCACATTTCAAGCAATATTTACAAAGGGATCTTCCAAATTTGAACTCATTCTCAATTTTCGAAGTGACAATAATGTTTCTATTGTGAAGCAACTAAAATTTATTTGGAAAAATGCCCCACCCCAATTTTCATAGAAAGTATAACCAATTTAATGGATAATAACCAAGTTTCATAAACTTTCAAGCTTACTAGGTAAATTCGTGCAATAAAATTACATTATGTCAATTTACTAGAAGTAGCAATATTTCTTTACCGAGAGTCTGACATCGCCGACCTACTTTCCTGCAACGCCCATCAACCTTAATAAGGTCAACTTGGACGGTAAGGTTTGAAAATAAAAGTTAAGTAGATAGCACTCACGCGCAACAAATTATCCAAAATACTTGTACATGGAGGCTTCCATTAGGGACCTAGCAGGTAGACCATGCAGGACTGCATCAGGCAATGTTGTCAAGGTCAAAACAACCAACACAGTCAAAAAAAGGTCCAACGGAGGCAACATTTCTTGTATAGAGAGGTTGGCAACATGGACCCAACAACTAGACCATACACAGATGCCACATCGAGCAACATTAACAAGGTTAAAATAGCAATCACGATAAAATAAGAAGTCCAACATGGACACGTTTCATTGAACACAGAGGCTGACATCTATGGCCCAACAGCTAGACCATAAATGGCCGATGCATAGAGCAACATTGGCAAGGTCAAAACATGGAGGCGTGAGCGAAAACAATCCATCACACACATGTCCCTTTGAAAGAGGGGCTGGCATCAGGGGGCCAACAACTAGGCCCTACACAACTAATGCATCGAGCAAAATTTCCAAGGTCAAAACAACATATATGATCGGAAAAATTCCATCATCCACATTTTCTTTTAAAGAAAGGCTGGCATCCAGGACCCAACAACGAGATTAACGGCTAATGCATGGGCAACATTATCAAATTTTAAACAGGGAGGCACGAGCGAAAAAATCCATCATGCACATATTTTTTCTAATAAGAGAATGGCATCAGGAATCCAGCATCCAGAATAAACGGTTGCTGCATCGAGCAATGTTATCAAGTTCAAAACAGGGAGGCATGATCGAAAAAAGAAACCCCATCATATACACGTTTAATTTATAAAGAGGCTGACATCTAGGACCAAGTAGCCCGGCTAAACAACTGATGCATCGAACAATATTATCAAGTTCTAAGGCGCGAGAGAAGGAAAATAGTCCATCATACACATGTTTATTCTATAGAGCGGCTGGCATCATGGACCCAACAACCTGCCAAAACGGCTGATGCATCGAGTTATCAAGTTCAAAATAGGGAGGCGTGACCCAAAAAATGTTATGCTAGAGACACTGATATCGCAGCCCCATGGGCTTCAAAATACTTCAGTGGCGTCGACCAGAGTAAAACTTGTGCGAGGAACCAAAATGCTGAATTCTACCACGCACCGACCGAGCTTCTGCCATGTTTCTAATGACTATGTGGCAGTAGAGGGTTGCGAAAAGAAAAAACAGGTTTCCATCTGCCATGGGAAAATGGATGCTACCATGGCAGAACATACACCTTCTACAACGATCAGAGGACCAAACCATTGTAGATCGTAAATTTTATTGTAGTGAAAAAGCTAGTCATAAGTATCTTCTTTATTCCGTATATCTTTAGACAACTAGGTACATCTATATTAGCAGTGATGAATGGCAACGGATGGGAGCCCGCAATGCCCCTATCCTATGTTGTAGGGTGATGGCTTTAGTGTCTCAGAAGGGATGGAAACTAATACTGGTTGTTGATCGGGTTCGCTTCAACGGGTAGATTGCGGAGTAACACTACCAAAATACCCCCGTCCCTAGTGCTTTTTTGGGGCGGCACAAGCAAAAAGTACCAGCAAAAGTTGGTTCGCCGGTGGATATGAGAAACTGTAGTACCATTTGGTCACGGCGGCCATGTATACACCGTGGCACACACAATACCGACATATATTTGTGTTGTTTTAGTTGGTACACAAGAGCGGCAGTATTTAATGTTGAGATTGGCCAACAGAGGCATTATAGGTTGCAAAATGTGTCACAATGCTGGAGAATGGTCAAAGACGTCCCGGTGACTAGTTATGCTTGTCTCGCTAACTAGCGTGACCCACCAGCAAGCTATTTCTTTATATCTCGCGGTCCACTCCCAAACCCCCTCCATGAATCTGCAGCAGTGGTGCGGTGGCAGAGACTGTAGAGGTGACTGGTGGAGACTGTCGAGGCGACCAGCGGGGACACTACACCACGATGGAGCCTCCGACAGGTGGTGGATATGTAAGTTAGTCATATACCAATTCTAGTCTAGATCCAGTTTGAAAGTTTCCTTTGGATACCCACTTAGATCTCACGAACATATATCATTTGGGGATTTTCCTAGGCCGACGTAGTGCCACACTGGATCTATGATCCATCCTAGGACGGTGTACCTATCTTGTATTGCTACAAGAGAAGATGTTTTTGCGAAATATTCTCGCGCATACACGTCCCATACTAGGGAAAGCACACCGGCCGTAGGTTCCTCGGTTGTCACTACAAAATGCCGAAGTGCATGTACTTGCTATGGAAGGATCCACCGCACTCGAAGCACCTACAACATGCGTTTGTCAAAATTTAAAAGAAAACCATTGATCAAGATCTAAGCAATAGCTCCGATGACAAGTAGGAAGATGAGAATGAATCGAAGGAGGAAGCCGGAGAAGAATTTTCCCCTTCACTGCGGGAGATTCATGATATGTGTGTGTGGATGTTTCTAGTTCTCTAGAGCTTGTTAGGTCTGCACTAGATGGCCTATCTCTGTGCATTATTCATGATTAAGAATGTTATTGTGTTGTCACAAGCATGATTAGTTGTTCTTTAAGATGCTGATTTCATATGCATCTTATGTTTATGTTTATATTTATATGTTATTGTTGAAAAAAAATTGGGCGCACCATTATGGGTTATTGTACACACGCGGTCCACATGTTGAAGATCCCATAAAACAAACCCTAACCGACTATCCCTCACTTATCCTCCTTATAATAGAAGCAAACCCTTGCACTTGCTTCCAACTACGCCGCCGCCATGATCCCCATTACCCACACCAAGAACTAGACACAAACCCTAGTTCTCACTAAGCTATCCACTCACTTATCCTACTAATGCCCACTATGACTCCAACTTAACGATATATTTGTAACATATATTTGTAACACCCCGGTCTCTCTAGACCAACGGCTGCAATCCTGGCATCTCAATATGATCTCTAGACTAACCTCACTGACAAACACTAGTCTTTTTTGCGCACTTTGTCCTCACTCGTGCGCACCCGGTACCCACTTCACGGTCGGTCACCCATCCTCAAATTTCAGTAGGCCAAGTGTTGGAGATATGCCCAAGAGGTAATAATAAAAGTAGTTATTATTATATCTTTGTGTTTATGATAAATGTTTATATTCATGCTATAATTGTATTAACCGGAAACATTAATACTTGTGTGATTTGTAAACATGTAAGAGTCCCGAGTAAAGCCTCTTTATAATACTATCTTGTTGATTGATAGATGATTATGGTTTCCTAATCATGACAATTGGATGTTATTAATGAAAAGATCATATCATTAGGATAATGGTGTGATGGACATACTCCTATAGTTAAGTGTAGCATAAGATCAAGTCATTTCAATAGTTCGTTTGCTATAAGCTTTCAGATACATAGTAACCTAAATCCTTCGACCATAAGATCATGTTAATCACCATCACCAGATGGATGCTTTGATGACATCAAACACCACTTCGTAACTGGGTGGTTATAAAGGTGGCATTGAGTATTCGGAAAGTACGTGTTGAGGCACATGGATCAAGAGTGGGATTTGTCCATCCATATGACGGATAAATATACTCTAGGCCTTCTCAGCAGAATGTCATCCAATTGTCTTACAAGCATGTGACTGGTTCACAAGGGATCACATGTCACAAGAACAAGTAAAGAGTACTTATCAGTAACGGGGTTGAACTAGGTATGCAGAGATACCGATGATCAAACAACGGACACGTAAAGTATCGCGAGACAAAGGGAAATTGGTATCATATGTAAATGGTTCATTCGATCACAAAGTAATCATAGAAATATGTGGGAGCCATATGAATTTCCAGATTCCTCTATTGGTTATTGATCGGAGAAGAGTCTCGATCATGTCTGCATAATTCACGAACCGTAGGAAGACACACTTAAGGATTCGATGTTGTTTTAATAGATATGGAATGTGAGTAAGAGACCGAATGTTGTTCAGAGTCTCGTATTGGATCCAGGACATCAAGAGAAGATCCGGAATGGTCCGGAGAATAAGATTCATATAAGTAAAGTCCAATTCCGGAGTTCGGGAATGGTTTCGGTGTTTTCACTGGAATGTTCTAGAAGGGTCTAGAAGGTTCACCGATCCAGAATGGGAAGGATACATGGATGTGTCATACCAAAGTGGAGTGGTTGCAACATGTCCTAGGTCAGTTGGCTGGGCAATGGGAAGAGAGAAATCAAACTCTAGTTTGAAAGTCAAACGCCAATTTGAAAAAGTCAAATCCCAACATGGTTGCCTAGTGGAGGGATGAAAGGAATCTCACCTAGGGAAGGATTCCTTCCTCCCCTTGCCGAGGAGTTAGGGGAGGACTCCCCTCCCCCAACTGCCTCTCCCACCTATATAAGGAGGGGTAGGGCGCCCCTACCCCTCACACCCAAACCCTAGCCGGCCGACGTCCCCCTCTCAAGTCGCTGCCGCCTAGGCCTCCTATAAACGCCGCCGCCTAGCTAACCCTAGCCGCCGACCACCACCTCTAAACCCCTTGGCCTCTAAACCCTAGTAGCAAGGTCCCTCTCTACTCCACCATACTTGCTCCAGCTTAGGCGAAGCCCTGCGGGATTTCCCCTCTACTTCCACCACCACACCGTCGTGCTGCTGGAATCGCGAGGAGAGATCTACAACCTCCACTACCTACTGGAACAAGGGAGAGGAAGGTCTTCATCGAGTACAGAACGTGTGACCGACTGCAGAAGTGTTTTCGGAATGTGGCACCGGAAGGATCGTCATCACGATCTTGAGATCGGCAAGTGAACGACTACATCAACCACGAGAATCCGATCTCTTTAACTGCTTTGGAATCTTCGAGGGTTAGTACTGTATCAACTCGTTGCACTGATCTAGTAGATTAAATCTTGGCTTGTGTGTGTTCATACGGTAGAATTTTTTTGTTTTCCATGCTACGAACCCCTATAGTGGTATCAGAGCCGTGTCTATGTGTAGATCTGTTGCACGAGTAGAACACAATGTTTATTGTGGGTGTTGATGCTTTTGTTGTCGATTGCTTATTGTGTACTTTGCATCTTGCGGGATGGTGGGATGAAGCGGCCCGAGCTAACCTTATATGACATCGTTCATGAGACTTGCTCCACACTCAACATGCAACTTGTATTGCATAAGTGGATTTGCGGGTGTCTGTATCTTCCACCATAGTGTAGATTCAATTTACAACAGGCACTTGACAATACTTGTATCAACATTATGGTTCTTGTTCGTAAGTTAGAATGATTCTTATTCGAAAGACTCAAACCACGTAAAACATGCAAAGAAAATTAGAGGCGTTTAACTTTGTCCTGCAGGGGTGTGATGTGATGTGATATGGCCATGATTATGATTATATATGATGTATGCAATGATGCTTATTGTAAGTTGGCAACCGGCATGAGCCTTATGGTTGTCTTTTAATTTCATTAAGACCCGCGTGTCTATTATTCAAAGTAGTTGTAATAGTTGATGCTGGTGGACGAAAACCATGGAGCGGCGCCATTGACCTTGATGCCATGCCGGTGATGATGGATATCATGTTCATGCTTGGAGATGGAGATCGAAGGCATAAGAAGAAAGGCCATATCATATCACATATTATGAATTGCATGTGATGTTAATCCTTTTATGCATCTTGTATTGCTTAGATTGCGATGGTAGCATTATAAGATGATTTCTCTCACTAAATATCAAGTAATAAAATGTTCGTCCTTAGTAGGCACCGTTGCTAAGACTTGTCGTTTCGAAGCACCACGTGATGATCGAGTGTGATAGATTCGACATGTGCATACAACGTGAGCAAGCCATATTTTCTCATGCGGATACTAAGGTTAAGCTTGACGGGCCTAGCATGTACATACATGGTCTCGGACCACGGAATACCGAAAGGTAAAGAATGAGTCATATATTATATATGATGAACATGTTGATCGTTAGCCTTTGAAACTACATCATCTCTCGTGATGATCGAACTTGATGTAGTGGATTTGGTTCATATGATCACTAAAACAATGTGAGGGATATTGTTTTGAGTGGGAGTTCACCTAGTTAATTTAAGTATTAATTGAACTCAATTTGTCATAAACTTAGTCTAAACTATTGAAAATATATTGTAGATCATGGCGTCCCCTACCATCAGTTTTAATGCGTTCCTAGAGAAAGAAAAGCTGAATAACAATGGAAGCAACTTCGCGGACTGGTTCCGCAATTTGAGGATTGTCCATAATGCTGGTCGGTTGACCTATGTGTTGGATGCACCGCTGGGTGACCCACCTGCGGCTGATGCTACCGACGAGGTGAAGAATGTTTTCCTCACTCGGAAGAATCATTACTCCATGGTTCAGTGTGCTATCTTGTATGGTTTGAAATCGGAGCTTTGGAAAAGGTTTGAGAACTTTGACCCACATGATATTGTCCGTGAACTCAAAATGATATTTGAGGCTCACGTGGCAGTTCAGAGTTATGAGACTTCTGAAAAGTTCTTTAACTGCAAGATGGAAGAGGGCAACTCTGTTAGTGAGCATGTTCTTAAGATGTATGGTCACGCCAATAAGATCCAAAGCTTGGGGATAGTGATTTCTAATGCATTGGGGATTCACCGTGTCCTCCAATCACTACCACCAAGTTACAAGAACTTTGTGATGAACTTCAACATGCAGCACATAAATAAGTCGTTACTAGAACTCTTCTCTTTGTTGAAGTCTATGGAAGTGGAGATCAAGAAAGAGCACCAAGTGTTGATGGTCAATAAGACCACCAGTTTCAAGATGCAAGGCAAGCCTAAGAAAAAGGGTAACTTCAAGAAGGGCGGCAAGATGCCGCGCCTGCAAAGAAGACCAAGGCTGGGCCTAAGCCTGATACTGAGTGCTTTAACTACAAGGGAGAAGGTCACTGGAAGCGGAATTGCCCCAAGTACCTGGCAGATCTGAAAAACGGCAACATCAAGAAGAAAGGTATATTCGATATACATGTTATTGATGTGTATCTTACTAGTAATCATAGTAGTGCTTGAGTATTTGATACTGGTTTGGTTGCTCATATTTGTAACACGAAACAGGTGCTGTAGAATAAGTGGAGGCTAGCGAGAGACGAGGTGACGATGCGCGTTGGAAATGGCTCAAAGGTTGTTGTGATCGCGGTCGACACTCTCCCTCTTCATCTACCATCAGGATTAGTTTTATACTTAAATAATTGTTATTTAGTGCCCGCGTTGAGCATGAACATTATATCAGGATCTTGTTTATTGCGAGACAGTTACTTATTTAAGTCAGAGAATAATGGTTGTTCGATTTATATGAGTAATATCTTTTATGGTCATGCACCTTTGATATATGGTCTATTCTTATTGAATCTCGATAGTAGTGATACACATATTCATAACATAGATTCTAAACATTTGAAATTGAATGATAATTCTATATACATGTGGCACTGTCGTCTTGGTCACACTGGAGTGAAGCATATGAAGAAACTCCATTCCAATGGACTTCTTAAATCACTTGATTTGTTTTGACAAAAACAGTGGGGGAGATCCCCACAGTGTCAAATTTCATTTTCAAATAATAGTAGTCTTACCAAAAAAGGTGAAAGAAAATTACAACATGTCAAGCCAACCCTGCATGCCATCCTTTAAGCTGGGCTTAACCTTATGCCTAATCTTAGATAATGATGCCTTAAATAATCTAATAAACTGATCTGCATCCCTCTGCTCATTATCAAAAATTATCTTGTTCCTGTGATTCCAAATGCTCCAGCACCCTGCCATAAGAGCCACTTTGAAAAAAGGGTTCTATGATCTTTGTTCCCATTCTTCGCCAACATTCCACCAGAAGTTCCTAATGAAATCACATTCAAAGAATAGGTGGGTAGAAGTCTCAATCATGTGATCATCACAAAGAACACAATCAGTGTCATCAATATGAAAGTTTTTCCTTAACAACATATCTCTTGTGTTTAATCTGTCCTGAATCATAACCCAGAAGAAGAATTTGTGTTTAGGCAGACATGGGGATTTCCAGATCCACTTGAAAGGTTCAGGTGCATCAGGGGCTTTAGTAATTTCCTCATAAACCTTTTTGGTTGAATATGTAGGGCCACCCCATGGAAATACCCAAGTATCAGTCTGGTTTTATTGCTCAATATTGTTCATCGAGTTTCTGAGAGTGCTAAATTCGTCATGAGAAATAGTGGATAGGGGAAGGTTGAAAAGATCATAATTTTCTTCCTCATTCTATTGCTTTCCTTTATGCACAGTGATCAGCTTGTTTTGGCAAATGAATGGAGATGAGGAAGCTGTTCTTCAAGTGACATATTATTCCATTTGTCTTTCCATAATAGAACACTATTCCCAATACCAGCAGTACAATTAGTCATTCTTTTCAAATCTTCAATGTAAGCTAGGCAATTCCTCCACCAGAAGGAGCCTTTCCTGTGATCTTTACTGGGAACAGAACCATTGAAGTAATATGCCCTCCAAAGAAGATCAACCCAGGGGATGTCATGATGGTTGTAAAACTTGAACAGGTTTTTTGTGAGTAATGCCTTGTTGTGCTCTCTCAGATTTAAGGTACCAAGTCCTCCAGCTTTCTTGGATTTGCATACATTGTCCCATAGAACTAGATTCTTCCCATTATTTTCATCAATGCTTTTTTCCATGCCATAAGAATGTTCTAGTAGAATTGTCAACATGGTCAATATGAGTAAAGTGTAGTTTGAGAGCACACATAATGAAATTTGGCATGGCAAAGATAACAGATTTAATCACCACCACTCTAGAACAGTGAGATAATAAGTTGGAAATCCCAGCTAACCTTCTGTCAATCTTACATATGATAGGTGATAAATCATCCACACTTGGTCTGGTGGTGCCCATAGGGAGACCAAGATAAGTAAATGGCATGGATTCCACCTTACATCCCATCATGTCAGCTAATTCTGCACATCTTTCAGAGGAAATGTTAATTGGAAACATGGAAGATTTGTGAAAATTAATCTTCAGACCAGTAGCTTCAGTGAATTTCTTCAGTAATTTTTTTAGCCTGTTTAACTAGGCAGGATTAGCAGGAAAGATGAGTAAAGTATCATCAACATACTGTAGTATAGGGAAATCTTGCCTATATGAATCATCAAGAGGGAGAGAAAGTTCATTATTCTGCCATGCCTTATTAATAATAATTTGCAGATATTCAACAGTAGCAACAAATAAAAGAGGGGACAATGGATCCCCTTGTCTCACTCCCCTCTTGCAGTATATATTTTTTCCAGGAACTCCATTAAGGACAATAGATGTGGAAGCACTGTAGAGGATTTTTTTGATCCAAGAAATAAAGACATCACCAAATCCTAAATGTTGCAGCATGGAGATAATGGATTTATATTCAACCATGTCAAAAGATTTTTCAAAATCTAGTTTCAAAAACACAATATCCTTCTTTGATTTATGACAGAGTTGAAGATATTCAAATTCCCAAGCAAGAGAGTCTTGAATAGTTTTACTTTTAATAAAATCATACTGGTTTTTGTGAATCACTAGAATGATAATCTTTTGGACTCTGTTGGCAATAAGTTTAGTAATAATTTTCAGAGGCATGCTGACCAATGAGATGGGACTATTATCAGATGGACACAGTGGCTGCTGGATTTTGGGAATTAATGCAATAAAGCCAGTATTGATGCTGTGAAGCTCAAGATTACCATTGAAGAAATTATTGCATATGGAATAAAATTGGTCTTTCATAATGTGCCAGAACTTATTCATGAACACTCCATTAAAACCATCTGGCCCGAGAGAGTTTTCATTGGGCATTTGTTTAATAACATCATAAATTTCCTCATTGGTAAATGGTGCCTCCAGTTCAGAGAGATCATTGTTCACCACCATGTCATGGTCAAAAACCATATTGGTATCCACACTCTGGCCAAGTCTGTTCTTAAAGGAACTCCATAATAGAGCAGCTTTCTGGTCATGATCATGATGTTCAATTCCATGCTCATTATTTAAAACATCAATAAAGTTGTGTCTGTAATTTCTGGTGGCAATAGCATGGAAAAATTTAGTATTTTCATTTCCCAATTTGGCCCATCTGATATTATCCCTTTTTCTCCAATAAATTCTTTTTGCTTCCAACATTTTCTATAAATGAGCTTTAAGAGCTTTTCTAAAATTCTTTTCCTGAATAGTTAATGATCTCTGTTCTTACAATCCATCCAACATGAGCACAAAAATGCAATTGGAGATAATGAAAGATAGGTTAGATAGATTTTTATTCTATTTCTTTATGCCTTATCTCATGAATTTGAATCTGGCAGTAATATACTGTGCAACATTTTTATAGACACCATTGTTTAACCAGTGCTCAAGAACAACATCGTTTAATCCCTCAAATTCCAGCCAGTACTCTTCAAATCTGAAAATCTTTGATTTGGGAATAGCAGTGCCTATCTAAATGTTTATTGGGATATGATCTGAACCTAGTCTGGCCATGGGAGCAACAGAAGTGTTTGGATATTTAGTCGTCCATTCATGAGAAGTAAAAATCCAGTCCAGTTTTTCTAGAAGTGGTGAATCTTGCATGTTGGACCATCTGTATGCTCTGCCTTTTAATGGGATCTCCTCTAGATCATGTTCCTGAATAAGAGATTTAAATAGTAGCATATTGTTGATGTTTCCACCTGGTCTGTTCTTGTCCTCATTGCTTCTTATCATGTTGAAATCACCCATAATCATACATAGATTATAATCAGAGGAGTCAAGATTAGTTAACCAATCACAAAAGATTTGTCTACCATTAGTAGTACATGGGGCATAAACATTAGTAATATACCATGTTTTCATAGTGAAATTGCAGATAAGCTTTACTGTAATCTTAAAATGATTTTGACTTTCCACTACTCCAGTGAATTGGCTGCCATTCCCTATGGTAATTAGACCACCTGAACTACCAATAGAGGGCTGATAAATATATTGATTCAATCTCCTAGGAAAGAATTTTCTGATGAATGAATTATCAAAGCTCTTTTTTTTGTTTCTTGAAGACATATAATACTGCAATTACTTTGATTAATTTTGTCTGCAAGATCATCACATCTCTCCTGTGAATTAATTCCTCTAATGTTCCAATCCATAATATTGATTACTCTATCCATAAAAACTAATTGACTTGATGATATTTAGAGGAACAAGTACTGTTCATCTTTTGCAGCACAGAGAGAGTATGATATGGATTGAAACACAAAGATAATAGGGCCAGATAACTGGAGCAGATAGAGCATACACACATATACATCTCATCGCATAACAGGAGTAGATAATAAACCAATAACTGAATAATAGAACCAAATAGTCTTAAACTGTTATAGCATAAAACACTGATAAACTGAAGGTTCATAGAGCACAAATAGCACACTGATAAAAGCAAATAGGGCAGAAAGATAAATCCTAGGATAACTCGATAGTATGGGACCCTGTCCAAGGACATGAAGCATGCAGATTTACACACTATCATTAGAACTATCATAGTTCAACTTGGCATCTTACACCTCTCTAGGAGGCATCTGACAGAACTGAGTGCCAATGGCATGACGAGTGGTATTGGGAAGATGTGGAGGTGGAGTTTGTTGCCCTTCCATGATGATTGCCTCAAATTGACTACGTAAGTTCAATGGATTGACTCCATTGGAGCTTTCAACATGTTCCTAGGCATCATCTTTGCTCATGTAACCATTCTTCTGCTGTGCAATTCTTCTGCTTCTTCTCACCAAGGTGTCAATCTTAGGGGTCTTCTTCTTGCGCTTGGATGCATGGAAATTTTTGGGCCTTGGAATCACAACAATATCACTGTCAGACTGCTCAGGCAGAGGAATGAAACTATTACCAGCATTGCTGGATACAGGACCAAAATGAGCAGCAGTGACAACAGCAGAGGTGTTAATCTGAAGCATGCACTTAACAGAGCTTATCCCATTGACCTCATCCTCAACAAGTTGAATAGTAGATCCAGTAACCTTGTTCCTAGCAATCTTGTGTAGGATTTCCTAATCATCATTGCACATGAGATTGGCAATCAGATTGGTCAAATTCTGTATGACTTCATTGGCTGTATCAGGAGTGACAGAGGCATGTGCTTCGTGCAGAGAAGGTGTGTCAGGGTTCAGGTTTTCAGCATTGGCAGCTGGTGCAACATTGTTCCCCATAACTGCAGCTGCTGCAACAAGTTCCTTATGATGCACAGTAGCACCAACATCTCCATTATCCATGTTCAGATCTGGAACATCATGCCAGAACCCATGGTGCACAATAGGCAAGGGGTAAGGGTTTACACCGTAAGGTGGCAATGGATCTTCATCTCCAGCATGTCCACCAAGCATGTTCCTTTGCAGCAAAATTAAAGGGCATGTCCATCTATCCCCAGTACCATCATCAGCTATGTTTTTCCCCACAACAACACTAAGTGGCAGGGTATCAATATGCTGTGCTCTGAATTTAACAAGAATACTACCCCTATCTAAAAAATCTTTGTTCTAGACTGGGAATCTACCAAAGGGCACAAAGGTTTTCATCATAGACTCTGGATCCCATAATTGCTGAGGATAATTGAGTAGCATGCACCAAACATCATGAGTGAAAACAGTTGATCTATGATTTATACCTTGATCTTCATGACAATCCTCAGAACACATTCACCAATGTTGTAGGGGCTGTTATCAACTACAGCATCACGATCAGTAATAGTGGAGAACCTGATTAGGCATGTGCCCATAGCACTCCTGCTGGTGCTACGAACAGAGAGACCTTCTCCATGGAGGTGCTCATCGATGATGGCGACAGAGCTAAGGAAATCTTCAGGCGGAGGAGCAAGCGTCAGAGTGGCGATGGCCCAGTCATCACCGTGGATGGGGAAGTCGCCTCCAAGGAAGATGTAGGCACGTTGTGTGCACAGAGGTCCAGGAGGGAGGGCGACCATGCTGGCGGGGATGTGGGGAGTGGGATCAACCGGGTAGTTCACCATTGGCGAGTCAGGGGAGGGTGGAGAGGCGAAGCAAAGACGATGCACATATTGTGATTCAGATACATGACTCGGGGTGCTATGAAGCAACCGAGAAGGCGAGGAGGCAGGGGATTCAGGTAGAATATCTATCGATTCTGTTCTATCTTTGTTTTTTGTTGATAAACAAGCAGATGGTTGGGCTTAGATAAGCATTGCCGCGCAATATGACCGTATTTGTAGCAGCGGTGGCAATGAACACGGTTTTGACAAAATCTCACCTGATGGCCTTCAGTGAGACATTTAGAACAGAAGATTGGCGGGGTAGTAGGCCCAGTTTGATTAATGGGCCGCCAGACCAGGTTGGGCTGAGGATTCAGGCCTGATGAGTTATTTACTGGTGGCTGGCAGATTTCAAAATTTGAATTTCCCTCCCGTTGGCCAGCTGCCTAACCGGACGGGATATGATCCGATTAACCTGATCTAAGTGGTCATTGCGATCAAGGTGGGTCGATTCAATACGATTTGAATTTTGAACAATATTTGCATAGCTCCTTCTAGTTCCAATAGGCATCGTATTTGCTCCAGATAATAAATTATGATTAAAACTGAGTTGAGCATGAATAGGAGTACCTCTTTGATCAGCAGATCCATGAATTTGTCCAATATTTTATCGAGAAGCCTTTTGAAAATTTGAAGGCCTAGGACTAACAATGGTCCATTCATTATCCTGCTCAATGTACCAAAGCTTTTCTTCTCTGATCCAATTAGGACCGCCATTGCCCCATAAATCAAAGTAGCAAATGAAATCCTTGCATGAATATTTTCTCATTCTTTGTACCATAAATCCAACAGCTTTGGAACATACATCAAACAAGAAAACCCTTCCTCGCAGAGGAGAGACTCTTATCTTATCACAATCAGCACCAAGGCAAGATGAAAGATCAATGCTCACATTGGACTCATTAAGATCAAAATTCGCCCTACCAAATGAAGCCACCAAAGAAAAACCAGAAGTAGACGATGATGGATGCACATGAGTATCATAGTTGTCATGAACCTTTTTGAGAAACTCAAGTCCCAGAGTGAAATCTAGGCAATGCCAGATGCTAGCTGCATCGATGGAGGGATCCATGCAAGATGGGTATAGGATTGTGGGGAGAGAAATCACTTGATTTTGAATCACTTGAAAGATGCGATGCATGTCTGATGGGGAAAATGACTAAGACTCCATTCTCTGGTATGATGGAGCGAGCTACAAACTTATTGGAAATCATACATACCGATGTGTGTGGCCCGATGAGTGTGGCATCGCGCGGTGGTTATCGTTATGTTCTTACTTTCACGGATAACTTGAGTAGATATGGGTATATCTATTTCATGAAACATAAGTCCGAAACTTTCGAGAAGTTTAAGGAATTTCAAAGTGAAGTAGAGAATCAACATAACAAGAAGATTAAATTTCTACGATCTGATCGTGGAGGTGAATATCTAAGTTACGAGATTGGCGAGCATTTGAAGAAATGCGGAATACTTTCACTATTGACACCGCCAGGAACACCACAATGTAATGGTGTGTATGAACGTCATAATCGAACTCTTTTAGATATGGTTCGTTCTATGATGTCACTTACAGATTTACCGTTATCATTTTGGGGTTATGCATTAGAAACAGCCGCATTCTCTTTAAATAGGGCACCATCTAAATCTGTTGAAACGACACTGTATGAATTATGGTTTGGAAGGAAACCTAAGTTGTTGTTCCTTAAAATTTGGGGTTGTGAAGCTTATGTAAAGAAGTTACAAACCGACAAGCTTGAACCCAAAGCGGAAAAATGCTTCATAGGATACCCGAAGGAAACTATTGGGTATACCTTCTATCATAGATCCGAAGGAAAAATCTTTGTTGCCAAGAATGGATCCTTTCTCGAGAAGGAGTTTCTCTCAAAAGAAGTGACTAGAAGGAAAGTAGAACTCGACGAGGTTGTCGAACCTTCTCTCGAATTTGAAAGTAGCGCACCACCGGGAGAAGTTCCTGTGGAGCCTACACCAATAAGAGAGGAAGCTAATGATAGTGATCATGAAACTTCGAACGAAGTTACTATGGAACCTCGCAGGTCGACGAGGACTCGTACCACTCCCGATTGGTATGATCCCGTTATGAGTATCATCTTGGTGGACAGCACCGACGACCCTGTACCATATGAGGAAGTGATGATGAGCCCATATTCCAATAAATGGAAAGAAGCCATGAAATCCGAGATTGGATCCATGTATGAAAACCAAGTATGGACTTTGGTGGACTTACCATATGGCCGGAAGGCTGTCGAGAACAAATGGATTTTCAAGAACAAAATAGATGCTGATGGTAATGTAATCATCTATAAAGCTCGACTTGTCGCGAAAGGGTTCCGAAAAATTCAAGGAGTTGACTACGATGAGACTTTCTCATCGGTTGCGAAGCAAAAGTCTGTGAGGATTTTGTTAGTAACCGCTGCATATTACGATTATGAGATATGGAAGATGGATGTCAAAACGGCGTTCCTCAATGGAGACATTGATGACGAGTTGTATATGGTACAACCAAAAGGTTTTGTTGATCCTAAAGATGCTAACAAGGTATGCAAACTTCAACTATCCATTTATGGATTAAAGCAAGCATCCCGGAGTTGGAATCAACGTTTTGATAAGGTGATCAAAAGTTTTGGATTTATACAAACTTATGGAGAAGCTTGTATTTACAAGAAAGTGAGTGGGTGCTCTGTAGCATTCCTGGTACTATATGTGGATGACATATTTTTGATTGGGAATGATATAGACCTTCTTAGAAGTGTCAAATATTATTTGAATAATAGTTTTTCAATGAAGGATCTTGGCGAAGCTGCTTACATATTAGGCATAAAGATTTATAGAGATAGATCGATACACTTAATAGAGCTTTCACAAAGTACATATTTGGACAAGGTTCTAAAGAGGTTTGGAATGGAAGATAACAAGAAAGGGTTCTTTCCCATGTTGCCCAATACGACCTTGAGTAAGACTAAAAGTCCCGCAACGACAGAAGATAGAGAGAGGATGAGTAATACTCCCTATGCCTCAACCATAGGATCTATCATGTATGCCATGCTATGTACAAGACCGGATATTGCATATGCTATTATTTTAACTAGCATATATCAAAGTGATCCAGGAGTGGATCATTGGATAGCGGTCAAAAAATATCCTAAAGTACTTGAGAAGGACTAAGGATATGGTTCTTTCTTATGGAGGTGATGAACAACTTGTTGTAAACGGTTACACCGATGCTAGTTGGAACACCGATCCAGATGATTCTAAATCACAATCTGGATACATATTTACTTTGAATGGTGCAATAGTGAGCTGGAGGAGTGCAAAACAAAGGGTTGTAGCGAGATATTCAACTGAATCAGAATACATAGCTGCTTCAGAGGCTTCACAAGAGGCGATATGGATGAAGGAGTTCATTGCAGAGCTTGGTGTGGTTCCCAGTGCGCTGGACCCAATGTCTACATACTGTGATAACATGGGTGCCATAGCCAATGCGCAGGAGACAATGTCACACAAGAAGCTGAAGCATATCAAGCTACGTTTTCACGCTATTCGCGAGCATGTCCAAGATGGTGACATAAAGGTTTGCAAAGTACACACATATCTGAATGTGGCAGATCCATTGACTAAACCTCTCCCGAGGGCAAAACATGACCAACACCAAACCGCCATGGGTGTTAGGTATATTACCATGTAATATAGATTATTGACTCTAGTGCAAGTGGGAAACTATTGTAGATATGCCCAAGAGGAAATAATAAAAGTAGTTATTATTATATCTTTGTGTTTATGATAAATGTTTACATTCATGCTATAATTGTATTAACCAGAAACATTAAAACTTGATAGATGATTATGGTTTCCTGGTCATGAACATTGGATGTTATTAATAACAAGATTATATCATTAGGATAATGGTGTGATGGGCATACTCCTATAGTTAAACGTAGCATAACATCAAGTCATTTCAATAGTTTGTTTGCTATAAGCTTTCAGATACATAGTAACCTAAATACTTTGACCATGAGATCATGTTAATCACCATCACCGGATGGATGCTTTGATGACATCAAACACCACTTCATAACTGGGTGGTTATAAAGTTGACATTGAGTATTTGGAAATTATGTGTTGAGGCTCATGGATCAAGAGTGGGATTTGCCCATCCATATGATAGATAGATATACTCTAGGCCCTCTCGGTGGAATGTCATCCAATTGGCTTGCAAGCATGTGACGGGTTCACAAGGGATCACATATGATAGGAACGAGTAAAGAGTACTTATCATTAACGAGGTTGAACTAGGTATGCAGAGATACTGACGATCAAACCTCGGATAAGTAAAGTATCGCGAGACAAAGGGAAATTGGTATCATATGTAAATGGTTCATTCGATCCCGAAGTAATCGTAGAAATATGTGGGACCACATGAATTTCTAGATTCCTCTATTAGTTATTGATCGGAGAAGAGTCTCGATCATGTCTGCATAACTCGCGTAGGGAGACACACTTAAGGATTCAAGGTTGTTTTTGAAGGGTTTCACGGCATAGTAAATCAAAATTTTCTACGGATGCGAACAGAGGGAAAGCCAAGATCTAATCTAGGAGATGCAATCAACGAGAAAGATTGGATTAGATCTTCATACCCTTGAAGATTCGCACAGCGGAACGTTCGTCGGAACATGGGTGATGTAGTCGTACTCGCTTCTCCTCCTCGCGATCCGATTCGATCTAGCACCACAAGTGGCGGTGCCTCCGTGAGATGCACACGTGCAGCACCTCGACGTCTCCTCCTTCCTCGGACCAGCAAGTATGGTGGAGAGATAGATTGGATCTACAACACGACGGCGTGGTGTATATGGTGGAGAATTTCTGCAGCAGGGCTTCGCCTACAAACAGTCGGGAGGGAGAGAGGAAAGCTAGCAAGGCGGCTAGGGTTTGGAGGAGAGGTGTGTGGGGTTGGTGCGCCCCCACCCCTCTTTATATAGAGGGGGGGGGCGCAGCCCTAGCCCCTCCCCCAAGCCCAAAGGATAAGGAGTGGGGGGCATGGACTCTCCCCTCTTCTAGAAACCCTATCTCTAGTTTAAACGATTTAAACTCTCTAGGATCGGCTGGGCCCTATTGGGCCTTGTGCCCCTGGCCCAATGCGGCCAGGACACTCCCTCATAGGCCCATGCCCCCTTCCAGAAGGTGGGGCCACGTTGGTACCCTTCCGGAAGGTTCTAGAAGCTTCTGGTATAATACCGATTAACCCGGAACAATTCCGAACTCCAAAAACTGCACTGCCTTATATGAATCTTATTCTCCGGACCATTCCGGAACCTCTCGTGATGTCCCGGATCCCATCTGAGACTCCGGAAAAAAATTCATAAACCAATTATCCAATCTATCCTAGCGTCGAGATACGTTAAGTGTGTGACCCTGCGGGTTCGAGAATATGCAGACATGATCTTCTATCAATAATCAACAGCGGGGTCTAGGCACCCATATTGACTCCCACACATTCATAGATGATCATATCGGATGAACCACGATGCCAGGATTCAATCAATCCCATATATATATTCCCTTCGTCTCGCGATATTTTACTTGCCCGAGATTCGATCGTCGGTACCGTCATACCTAGTTCAATCTCGTTCACAGCAAGTACTTTACTCGTTCCGTAATCCGATATCACTTTGTGATTAACTCCTTAACCACATGCTTGCAAGCGGTGTTGATATCGATTACCGAGTGGGCCCGAAGTATATCTCTCCGACTTGGGAGGGACAAATTCCATCTCGATACATACAACCCAACAGATACTTTCCGATCACCTGAGAGACACCTTTATGATCACCCTCTCATAGGATGACGTTTGATGACCTCAAAGCTTTCTTCCGGTACTAGGGAGTTGCATTATCTCATGGTCTAAGGAATACAATATTTGACATAGGAAAAGCTTCGCAAAGATGAACACGATGAAACGATCTAATTGCTTTGCTTAGTTTGGGTCTGTCCATCATATCATTCTCCAATGATATGATCTCATTATCAATTGACAACTCATGTCTATGGTTAGGAAACCTTAACCATCATTGATCAATGGGCTAGTCCATAGAGGCGTACTAGGGACACGGTGTTGTTCACAAACCACACAAGTATTAAAGTTTCCGCTTAATACAATTCTAGCATGGAATATAAACTTTATCATGAACAAGAATTATAATAATAACATCTTTATTATTGCCTCTAGGGCATAATTCCAACAGTCTCCCACTTGCACTAGAGTCAATAATCTAGTTTACATCTGGCAACAATCTCACACCCATGGCACTGAGGTGTTGATCAGGTTTTACACGTGGAAGAGGTTTAGTCAATGGATCTGCGACATTCAGATCTGTATGTACTTTGCTAATCTTCAGATCTCCATCTGCAATATAATCTCGGATTATATGAAACTTGCGGTTGATATGCTTGGTCTTTGGATGATATCTTGGTTCCTTAGCGAGTGCTATGGCGCCAGTGTTGTCACACAATATCTCCAGTGGGTCCAATGCACTTGGAACCACACCAAGCTCAGTGATGAAGTTTCTGATCCAAACTCCTTCACTTGACGCTTCTGCAGCAGCCATGTATTCCGCTTCCACTGTAGATCCCGCGATCACGCTTTGCTTGCAGCTTCTCCAGCTCACAGCTCCTCCATTCAAAATATAAACGTATCCTGTCTGAGATTTGGAATCATCCTTGTCGGTGTCGAAACTAGCATCGACGTAACCTTTTACGACAAGCTGTTCATCACCCCCATAGACTAAGAACATTTCTTTAGTTCTATTTAGGTACTTTAGGATGTTCTTCACGGCTGTCCAGTGTTCCACTCCTGGATCACTTTGATATCTGCTCGTCAAACTAAGAGCATTGGACACATCCGGTCTAGTACACAGCATGGCATACATGATGGAACCTATGGCCGAGGCATAAGGCACTTTGCTCATAGCTTCCCTATCATTTACCGTAGCTGGACACTGAGCCTTGCTCAATATCTTACCTGACAACATAGGCACTGAACCTTTCTTTGCCTTATCCATTCTGAACCTTTTCAGAACTTTGTCTAGGTATGTACTCTGGCTTAAAGCTATCAGGCGTCTTTGTCTATCTCTATAGATTTTGATGCCCAATATATAAGCAGCTTCACCTAGGTCTTTCATTGAAAAACACTTGTTCAAATAACTCTTCACATCGTTAAGCATGTTGATGTCATTTTCGATAATCAATATGTCATCCGCATACAGTACCAGAAACGTCACCGAGCTCCCACTCACTTTCTTGTAGATACAAGCTTCGTAGCAATTTGGAACAAATCCAAAGCTCTTGATCACTTGATCAAAACGAAGGTTCCAACTCCGAGATGCTTGCTTCAGTCCATAAATGGAACGCTGAAGTTTGCATACTTTATCAGCATCCTTAGGATCGACAAAACCTTCGGGTTGCATCATATACAACTCTTCATCAATGTTGCCATTGAGGAACGCAGTCTTGACATCCATCTGCCATATTTCATAATCATGAAACGCAGCAATTGCTAATAAAATCCGAATGGACTTAAACATCGCTACGGGAGAGAAAGTCTCATCGTATTCAACACCTTGAACTTGTCGAAAACCTTTCGCGACAAGCCGTGCTTTATAGACGGTAACATTACCATCCACGTCCATTTTCTTCTTGAAGATCCATTTGCACTCAACGGCCTTTCGGTCGCTAGGAGGGTCCACCAAAGTCCATACTTGGTTTTCGCTCATGGATCCCAATTCGGATTTCATGGCTTCCAGCCATTTCTCAGAGTCTGGGCTCATCATCGCTTCCTCATAGTTCGTAGGTTCACTGTCTTCTACTAACAAGACAGTCAAGACAGGGTTGCCGTACCACTCAGGAGGGGCACGCGACCTTGTCGACCTGCGACGTTCAGTAGCAGCATCGTCCGAAGCTTCATGATCCTTACCATTAGCTTCCTCTATTGTTGGTGCAGGCGGCACTGGAACAATTTCAGGTGCTGCGCTACTCTCCAATTCAAGAGAAGGTTCAATAACCTCGTCAGGCTCTACTTTCCTCCCACTCACTTCTTTCAAGAGAAACTCCTTCTCAAGAAAGGAACCATTCTTTGCGACAAACACTTTGCCTTCGGTTCTGTGATAGAAGGTATACCCAATAGTTTCCTTAGGGTATCCTATGAAGACGCATTTCTCCGCTTTGGGTTCGAGCTTGTCCGGCATCAACTTCTTGACGTAAGCTTCGCATCCCCAAACTTTAATAAACGACAACTTAGGTTTAGCACCAAACCACAATTCATACGGTGTCATCTCAACGGATTTAGATGGAGCCCTATTTAAAGTGAATGCAGCGGTTTCTAATGCATAACCCCAAAATGATAACGGCAAATCAGTAAGAGACATCATTGATCGGACCATATCTAATAGGGTTCGATTCCGGCGTTCAGACACACCATTGCGCTGTGGTGTTCCGGGTGGCGTGAGTAGTGAAACGATTCCACTTGCTTTAAGATGCGTGAGAAAATCATAACTCAAATATTCACCTCCACGATCGGATCGTAGAAACTTAATCTTTCTGTTACGATGGTTCTCCACTTCATTCTGAAATTCCTTGAACTTTTCAAATGTTTCAGATTTATGTTTCATTAAATATATATACCCATATCTACTTAAGTCATCGGTAAAAGTGAGGAAATAGCGATATCCACCGCGCGTCGAAACACTCATCGGTCCGCATACATCGGTATGTATGATTTCCAACAAGTCCGTTGCTCGCTCCATCATACCGGAGAACGGGGTTTTGATCATCTTGCCCATGAGGCATGGTTCGCATGTGTCAAATGATTCAAAATCAAGAGACTCCAAAAGTCCATCAGAATGGAGTTTCTTCATGCGCTTTACACCAATATGACCTAGACGACAGTGCCACAAATAAGTAGTATTATCACTATCTACTTTGCATCTCTTAGCCTCAATGTTATGGATGTGTGTTTCATCCCTTTCGAGATTTAGAAGAAATAAACCATTTACAAGAGGTGCATGACCATAAAATATGTTACTCATATAAATAAAACAACCATTATTCTCCGATTTAAATGAATAACCGTCTTGCAATAAACACGATCCAGAAATAATGTTCATGCTCAACGCAGGCACATAATAACACTTATTAAGGTTTAAAACTAATCCCGAAGGTAAAACTAAGGAGAGCGTGCCGACGGCCATCACATCAACTCTTGATCCGTTGCCAACGCGCATCGTCACCTCATCCCTCGCAAGCCGCCGTCTATTCCGTAGCTCCTGTTTCGAGTTACAAATATTAGCAACTGAACCGGTATCAAATACCCAGGCACTACAACGAGGGCTAGTAAGGAAAACATCAATAACATGTATATCAAATATACCTTTGATGGTGCCAGCCTTTTTGTCCGCTAAGTACTTCGGACAGTTGCGCTTCCAGTGACCCTTGTCCTTGCAATAGAAGCACTCAGTGTCCGGCTTAGGACCAGACTTGAGCTTCTTCTCAGCAGGAGCATTGCGCTTGCCGCCGCGCTTCTTGAAGGGCTTCTTTGCTCCCTTACCTTTCTTAAAGGAGGGCTTGTTGACCATCAACACATGATTATCCTTCTTGATGTCCACTTCTGCAGCCTTCAGCTTTGCGAAGAGCTCGGTGATCGTATCAGTGGAGCCAATCTGATTATGAGTCACTACAAAACTTTTGTAGCTGGGAGGGAGTGATTGCAGAACCCTGTCAATCTTGAGCTCCTCTGGAATCGTGCATTCCAGTTGCTCAAGGCGTTGAGTGTAGCCCGACATCTTTATGGCGTGCTCACTAACGGAACTCCCTTCCTCCATCTTGCAGTTAAAGAACTTCTCGGAGATCTCATATCTCTCAGAACGGGCCTGAGTCTGAAACATGGTTTTTCAGCTCCTTGAGAATCTCGAAGGGCCCGGGATACTCTTCAAAACGATTTTGAAGCTCCGGTTCCATAGCAAACAACATGGTGCTCTTAATCACACCATAATCATCTTTGCGCGACTGATAGACAGTTTTCTCATCATCCGGCGCAGTTGCAGCAGGGGGGTCACCTAACGCTTTCCCAAGGACATAGTCCTTTTGTCCGCCAGACAGAATGATTCTTAGATTGCGGAACCAATTGGTGAAGTTAGACCCATTGTTTCTAAGCTTTTCTTTCTCAGCAAAAACGTTGAAGTTGAAGTTGGACTTGGCCATGTGATCTACAGTATTGGCAAGTACAATTTAGACTATGTTCATGATAAATAGTCCAACTTAATCAAATTACTAGATGAACTCCCACTAAATTCAACATCCCTCAAGTTGTTTAGTGAACACGATCCAAATTCACCACACCTAATCCGATCATCACGAGAAGAGATGTGGTTTCAATGGTGGACAACGAAGTGTCGATCATATCATTCATATGACTCATGCTTAACCTTTCGGTTCTTGTGTTCCGAGGCCATGTCTGTACATGCTAGGCTCGTCAAGTTAGACCCAAGTATATCCGCGTGTGCAAAACTGGCTTGCACCCGTTGTATGTGAGCGTAGAGTCTATAGCACCCGATTATCACGTGATGCTTGGAAACGACGAACTTTTGCAACGGTGCATACTTGGGGAGAACACAGTTTTTATCTTGATCTTTAAGTGAGGAATCATCTTATAATGCTACCGCCGCGATCTAAGCATAATAAGATACATAAAGGGATAAACATCACATGCATATAACTTTATGTGACATGGTATAGCCAATCTTCGCGCAATGATCTCCATCTTGTGCGTTCCGGCATGATCTCCATCACTCCACCATGATTGCCTCCACCACGAATAGCAACTACAACTATTGCTAACTACTTAGCGATAAAGTAAAGCTATTACATGGCGTATAAGAAGTTGACTCGCAGGTCATACACAATTATAAAGACAACCATATGGCTCATGCCGGTTGTGTACTCATCGACATGCAAGTCGTGAAACATTACAAAACATGATCATCGCATACAATATACACATCACATCTTGGGCCATACCATATCACAGAAAACACTCCCTGCAAAAACAAGTTAGACGCCTCTACTTTGTTGTTGCATGTTTTACGTGGCTTATGGGAGTAGATGCTAAGAACGATTCTTACCTACGGAAAGCCACAACAGTGATATTATGGTTGCAAAACTCCGGTGTTAATCCCATGACAACTATAGTGAGAGAAACTGACATCCACCAGCCGCATGTGTGGAACAAGCCACACGTCAAGTGCGGAGCCGGTCTCGCGAACGACGTCGCGTAAGGTTGGCATGGACCGCTTCAATCTCACTATCCCGCGTCATAAGAAGAACACAAACAAGAGGCTTGCAACAGAAAACATCAACGCCCACAACAACCATGTTGCGTTCTACTCGTGAAACACATCTACGCATAGATCTAGCTCTGATACCACTGAAGGTTTTCGCGGCATAGTAAATCAAAATTTTCTATGGATGCGAACAGAGGGAAATCCAAGATCTAATCTAGGAGATGCAATCAATGCGAGAGATTGGATTAGATCTTCATACCCTTGAAGATTCGCACAGCGGAACGTTCGTCGGAACGTGGGTGATGTAGTCGTACTCGCTTCTCCTCCTCGCGATCCGATTCGATCTAGCACCACAAGTGGCGGTGCCTCCGTGAGATGCACACGTGCAGCACCTCGACGTCTCCTCCTTCCTCGGACCAGCAAGTATGGTGGAGAGATAGATTGGATCTACAACACGACGGCGTGGTGTATATGGTGGAGAATTTCTGCAGCAGGGCTTCGCCAACAAACAGTCGGGAGGGAGAGAGGAAAGCTAGCAAGGCGGCTAGGGTTTGGAGGAGAGGTGTGTGGGGTTGGTGCGCCCCCACCCCTCTTTATATAGAGGGGGGGGGGGTGTTGGAGATATGCCCTAGAGGCAATAATAAATGTAGTTATTATTATATCTTTGTGTTTATGATAAATGTTTACATTCATGCTATAATAGTATTAACAGGGAAACATTAATACTTGTGTGATTTGTAAACTTAATTTGAAGTCCCTAGTATAGCCTCTATACTTCACTAGCTTGTTGGTTGATAAATGATTGTGGTTTCCCTATCATGAACATTGAGATGTTATCAACAACAAGATCATATCGTTAGGAGAATGATATGGTGGACATACTCCTATAGATAAGCGTAGCATAAAGATCAAGTCATTTCAATAGTTCAATTGCTATATGCTTTCTGATACATAGTAACCTAATTCCTTCGACCATGAGATCATGCATATCACCTTTACCGGATGGATGCTTTGATGACATCAAACACCACACCGTAACTGGGTGGCTATAAAGGTGGCATTGAGTGTTCGGAAAGTATTGGTTGAGACACATGGATCAAGAGTGGGATTTGTCCATCCATATGACGGATAGATATTCTCTGGGCCCTCTCGGTGAAATGTCATCCAATTAGCTTGCAAGCATGTGACTGGCTCACAAGGGATCACATATCACGGGAACGAGAAAAGAGTACTTATCAGTAACGAGGTTGAACTAGGTATGCAGAGATACCGACGATCATAACCTCGGATAAGTAACATATCGTGAGACAAAGGGAAATTGGTATCGTATGTAAGTGGTTCATTCGATCGCAAAGTAATCGTAGAAATATGTGGGAGCCATATGAATTTCCAGATTCCTCTATTGGTTATTGTTCGGAGAAGTGTCTCGATCATGTCCGCATAATTCACGAACCGTAGGGAGACACACTTAAGGATTCGACGTTGTTTTGAGTAGTTATGGTATTATGAGAAAGAGACCGAATGTTGTTCGGAGTCTCGGATGGGATCCGGGATATCACGAGGTGATCCGGAATGGTCCGGAGAATAAGATTCATATAAATAAAGTCCCGTTTCGGAGTTCGGAAATGATTCCGGTGAATGTTCTAGAAGGTTCCGGAATGTCCGGCACTCCGGGAGGGGGGAGGGGTACATGAATGTGTCATTACATATTGGAATGATTGCATCATGTACTAAGTGTTCTTGCTGTCCCAAATAAAGGATTAAATTGAATCCTAAAACAGAAAAGTCAAATGTCCAGTTTGAAAGTCAAACGGCTAAAACAAGAAACTGTGGGAAACAAGCAAGAGGAGTTGGGAACCGACTTGAGGGAGGAGTCTCCTCCCCAAGCCGGCGCGCCACCCAAGGCCGACTTGGGGAGGGACTCCCCTCCCCTGGCCGCGCCTCCCACCTATAAAAGGAGGGGCAGGGCCTCCTCCTCTAGACACACAAGTTTCTACCTCTAATCTCCGGTTTAGAGCCGTTTTGGTTTAGAGCTTCTAATTGCTATAGCCTGCGGTTTAGAGCCTTCTAATTGGTGTGTCTAATCTCTAGACCACTAATAGCCCTCTCTCATAATCCACCATACTCGCTCTGGCTTAAGGCGAAGACCTGCGGGATCTCCCCTCTATTTCCGGTACCACGCCGTTGTGCTGCCGGAATCGCGAGGAGAGTGCTACAACCTCCGCTGCCTGCTGGAACAAGGGAGAGGAAGGTCTTCGTCGAGTACCGAACGTGTGACCGACTGCGGGAGCGCTGCCGGAACGCAGCGCCGGAAGGATCGTCTACACGATCTTGAGATCGGGAAGAGTACGACTACATCACCCACGAGAATCCGCTCTCGTTAAACGCTTTGGAATCTTCGAGGGTAAGTTATTCCATCGACTCGTTGCTACAATCTAGTAGATAGATCTTGGCTTGTTTGTTTGTATGCGATAGAAAATTTTTGTTTTCCATGCTACGAACCCCTACAGTGGTATCAGAGCCGTGTCTATATGTAGATCTGTTTCACGAGTAGAACACAATGGTCATTGTGGGCGTTAATGCTTTTATTGTCGATTACTTCTTGTGTACTTTGCATCTTGCGGTATGTTGGGATGAAGCGGCCCGGGCTAACCTTACATGACATCGTTCATGAGACTTGCTCCACGCTTGACATGCAACTTGTATTGCATAAGTGGCTTTGCGGGTGCCTGTTTCTCCTAGCATAGTTAATATCCAATTTACAACGGGTGATCAACAATGCTAGTATCAATGTTGTGGTTCTTGTTCGTAAGTTAGAACGACACTTATTGAAAGCCCCAAACCACGTAAAATATGCAAAGAAAGTAGAGGCGTCTAACTTTGTTTTGCAGGGGTGTGCAGTGATGTGATATGGCCATGATTGTGATTATATTTGATGTATGCAATGTTCCTGATTGTAAGTTGGCAACCGGCAGGAGCCATATGGTTGTCTTTAATTTATGTTTAAGACCCGCGTGTCTATTCAAAGTAGTTGTAATAGTTGAAGCCGGTGGACGACAACCATGGAGAAGCGTCATTGACCTTGATGCAATGCCGGTGATGATGGAGATCATGTTCGTGCTTGAAGATGGAGATCGGAAGCACAAACAAGAAAGGCCATATCATATCACATATATATTGAATTGCATGTGATGTTAATCCTTTATGCATCTTGTATTGCTTAGTAGACGACGGTAGCATTATAAGATGATCCCTCATGCACATCAATTTCAAATCATAAAGTGTTCACCCTTAGTTAGCACCGTTGCTAAAGCTTGTTGTTTCGAAGCACCACGTGATGATCGGGTGTGCTAGATTCTGCAAGTGTATACAACATGAGCAAGCCAGATTTGCTCATGCAGAAACTAAGGTTTGATCTTGACGAGCCTAGCATGTACAGACATGGTCTCGGAACACGGATCACCGAAAGGTAAAGCATGAATCATATAGTAGATATGATGAACATGTCGATTGTTCGCCATTGAAGCTATATCAACTCTCGTGATGATCGGTGTTGATATGGTGGATTTGGTTCGTGTGATCACTAAAACAATGTGAGGGATATTGTTTTGAGTGGGATTTCACCTAGTTTAATTTCATTAATTAATTTGAACTCAATTTGTCATAAACTTAGTCTAAACTATTGCAAATATGTTGTAGATCAATGGCAGCCCCTACCATCAATTTTAATGCGTTCCTAGAGAAAGAAAAGTTGAAAAACAATGGAAGCAACTTCGCGGATTGGTTCCGCAATTTGAGGATTGTCCTCACAGCTGGTAATTTGACCTATGTGCTGGATGCACCGCTGGGTGACCCACCTGCAGATGATGCTCCCGATGAAGTAAAGAATGTTTACCTCGCTCGGAAGAATCAGTACTCCATAGTTCAGTGTGCTATCTTGTATGGTTTGGAATCGGAGCTTCAGAAAAGGTTTGAGGATTCAGACCCATATGATATTGTCGAGGATCTCAAATTGATTTTTGAGACTCATGCGGCAATTGAAAGTTATGAAGCTTCTGAAAAGTTCTTTAACTGCAAGATGGAAGAGGGCAGCTCCGTCAGTGAGCATGTGCTTAAGATGTCTGGGCACGCAAACAAACTTCAAAGCTTGGGTATTGTGATTCCTAATGCTTTGGGGATTTACTGTGTCCTCCAATCACTACCACCAAGTTACAAGAACTTTGTGATGAACTACAACATGCAGAACATGAACAAGACGTTGCCAGAACTCTTTGCCATGTTGAAATCTGCAGAAGTGGAGATTAAGAAAGAGCACCAAGCGTTGTTGGTCAATAAGACCACCAAATTCAAGAAAGGCAAGTCTAAGCAAAAGGGACACTTCAAGAAGGGTGGTAAGAAAGTTACCACGCCGGCGAAGAAGACCAAGGCTGGACCTAAGCCTGATACTGAGTGCTTTTACTGCAAGGGAGAAGGTCACTGGAAGCGGAATTGCCCAAAGTACTTGGCGGATTTGAAGAACGGCAACATCAAGAAGAAAGGTATATCTGATATACATGTTATTGATGTGTATCTCACTAGTACTCGTAGTAGTGCCTGGGTATTTGATACTGGTTCGGTTGCTCATATTTGTAACTCGAAACAGGTGCTGCAGAATAAACGGAAGCTAGCGAAGAACGAGGTGACGATGCGCGTGGGAAACGGATCAAAGGTTGATGTGATCGCGGTCGGCACGCTACCCCTTCATCTACCATCGGGATTAGTTTTATACTTAAATAATTGTTATTTAGTGCCTGTGTTAAGCATGAACATTATATCGGGATCTTGTTTATTGCGAGACGGTTACTTGTTTAAATCAGAGAATAATGGTTGTTCGATTTATATGAGTAATATGTTTTATGCACATGGACCTTTGATAGATGGTCTATTCTTATTGAATCTCGATAGTGGAAATACACATATCAACAACATTGAGGCTAAACGTTTGAAATCAAGCGATAATTCGACCTATATGTGGCACTGTCGTCTTGGTCACATTGGAGTGAAGCGTATGAAGAAACTCCATTCCGATGGACTTCTTGAATCACTTGATTTTGAATCACTTGAAAGATGCGAAGCATGTCTGATGGGAAAAATGACTAAGACTCCATTTTCTGGTATGATGGAGCGAGCTATGGACTTATTGGAAATTATACATACCGATGTGTGTGGTCCAATGAGTGTAGCATCGCGCGGTGGTTATCGTTATGTTCTTACCTTCACGGATGATTTGAGTAGATATGGGTATATCTATTTCATGAAACATAAGTCCGAAACTTTCGAGAAGTTTAAGGAGTTTCAAAGTGAGGTAGAGAATCAACGTAACAAGAAGATTAAATTTCTACGTTCTGATCGTGGAGGTGAATATATAAGTTACGAGTTTGGCGAGCATTTGAAGAAATGCGGAATACTTTCACAATTGACACCGCCGGGAACACCACAGCGTAATGGTGTGTCCGAACGTCGTAATCGAACTCTCTTAGATATGGTTCGTTCTATGATGTCACTTACAGATTTACCGCTATCATTTTGGGGTTATGCATTAGAAACAGCCGCATTCACTTTAAATAGGGCACCATCTAAATCCGTTGAAACGACACCGTATGAATTATGGTTTGGGAAGAAACCTAAATTGTCGTTCCTTAAAGTTTGGGGATGCGAAGCCTATGTAAAGAAGTTACAGCCGGACAAGCTTGAACCCAAAGCGGAAAAATGCGTCTTCATAGGATACCCGAAGGAAACTATTGGGTATACCTTCTATCATAGATCCGAAGGCAAAATCTTCGTTGCCAAGAATGGATCCTTTCTAGAGAAGGAATTTCTCTCGAAAGAAGTGACTGGAAGGAAAGTAGAACTCGACGAGGTTGTCGAACCTTCTCTCGAAATTGCGAGTAGCGCAGCACAGGAAGAAGTTCCTGTGGTGCCTGCACCAATTAGAGAGGGAGCTAATGATGGTGATCATGAAACTTTGGTTGAAGTTGCTACAGAGCCTCGGAGGTCAACGAGAACTCGTACCACTCCAGATTGGTATGATCCCGTTATGAGTGTCATGTTGGTGGACAACACCGATGACCCCGAGACATATGAGGAAGCGATGATGAGCCCAGATTCCAATAAACGGCAAGAAGCCATGAAATCCGAGATTGGATCCATGTACGAAAACCAAGTGTGGACTTTGGTGGACTTACCGGATGGCCGAAAGGCTGTCGAGAACAAATGGATTTTCAAGAAGAAAACAGATGCTGATGGTAATGTTACTGTCTATAAAGCTCGACTTGTCGCAAAAGGGTTTCGACAAATTCAAGGAGTTGACTACGATGAGACTTTCTCACCGGTAGCGAAGCTAAAGTCTGTGAGGATTATGTTAGCAATCGCTGCATATTATGATTATGAGATATGGCAGATGGATGTCAAAACAGCATTCCTCAATGGAGATATTGATGAAGAGTTGTATATGATGCAACCCAAAGGTTTTGTCAATCCTAAAGATGCTAACAAGGTATGCAAACTTCAACGGTCCATCTATGGATTGAAGCAAGCATCCCGAAGTTGGAATCAACGTTTTGATAAGGTAATCAAAAGTTTTGGTTTTATACAAACTTATGGAGAAGCTTGTATTTACAAGAAAGTGAGTGGGAGCTCTGTAGCATTCTTAATACTATATGTGGATGACATATTGTTGATTGGGAATGATGTAGACCTTCTTAATAGTGTCAAAGAATATTTGAATAATAGTTTTTCAATGAAGGATCTTGGCGAAGCAGCTTACATATTAGGCATAAAGATTTATAGAGATAGATCGAAACGCCAAATATCATTGTCACAGAGTACATATTTGGACAAAGTTCTAAAGAGGTTTGGAATGGAAGAAAGCAAGAAAGGGTTCTTGCCCATGTTGCCCAATACGACCTTGAGTAAAACTCAAAGTCCGACATCGGCAGAAGATAGAGAAAGGATGAGTAAGACTCCCTATGCATCAGCCATAGGATCTCTAATGTATGCCATGCTATGTACTAGACCCGACATTGCATATGCTGTTAGTTTAACTAGCAGATATCAAAGTGATCCAGGAGTGGATCATTGGAAAGCGGTCAAAAACATCCTTAAGTACTTGAGAAGAACTAAGGATATGGTTCTTTCTTATGGAGTGATGAACAACTCGTTGTTAATGGTTACACCGATGCTAGTTGGAACACTGATCCGGATGATTCTAAATCACAATCTGGATACGTATTTATTTTGAATGGTGCAGCAGTTAGCTGGAGGAGTGCAAAGCAAAGCGTTGTGGCGAGATCTTCAACTGAATCGGAATACATGGTTGCTTCGGAGGCTTCACAAGAAGCGATATGGATGAAAGAGTTCATTACAGAGCTGGGTGTGGTTCCTAGTGCGCTGGACCCAATGTCTATCTACTGTGATAACATGGGCGCCATAGCCAATGCGCAAGAACCAAGGTCACACAAGAAGCTGAAGCATATCAAGCTACGTTTTCACGCTATTCGAGAACATATCCAGGATGGAGATATAAAGATTTGCAAAGTACACACAGATCTGAATGTGGCGGATCCGTTGACTAAACCTCTCCCGAGGGCAAAACATGACCAACACCAAACTGCCATGGGTGTTCGGTATATTACCATGTAATCTAGATTAGATGACTCTAGTGCAAGTGGGAGACTGTTGGAGATATGCCCTAGAGGCAATAATAAATGTAGTTATTATTATATCTTTGTGTTTATGATAAATGTTTACATTCATGCTATAATAGTATTAACAGGGAAACATTAATACTTGTGTGATTTGTAAACTTAATTTGAAGTCCCTAGTATAGCCTCTATACTTCACTAGCTTGTTGGTTGATAAATGATTGTGGTTTCCCTATCATGAACATTGAGATGTTATCAACAACAAGATCATATCGTTAGGAGAATGATATGGTGGACATACTCCTATAGATAAGCGTAGCATAAAGATCAAGTCATTTCAATAGTTCAATTGCTATATGCTTTCTGATACATAGTAACCTAATTCCTTCGACCATGAGATCATGCATATCACCTTTACTGGATGGATGCTTTGATGACATCAAACACCACACCGTAACTGGGTGGCTATAAAGGTGGCATTGAGTGTTCGGAAAGTATTGGTTGAGACACATGGATCAAGAGTGGGATTTGTCCATCCATATGACAGATAGATATTCTCTGGGCCCTCTCGGTGAAATGTCATCCAATTAGCTTGCAAGCATGTGACTGGCTCACAAGGGATCACATATCACGGGAACGAGAAAAGAGTACTTATCAGTAACAAGGTTGAACTAGGTATGCAGAGATACCGACGATCATAACCTCGGATAAGTAACATATCGTGAGACAAAGGGAAATTGGTATCGTATGTAAGTGGTTCATTCGATCGCAAAGTAATCATAGAAATATGTGGGAGCCATATGAATTTCTAGATTCCTCTATTGGTTATTGTTCGGAGAAGTGTCTCGATCATGTCCGCATAATTCACGAACCGTAGGGAGACACACTTAAGGATTCGACGTTGTTTTGAGTAGTTATGGTATTATGAGAAAGAGACCGAATGTTGTTCGGAGTCTCGGATGGGATCCGGGATATCACGAGGTGATCCGGAATGGTCCGGAGAATAAGATTCATATAAAGAAAGTCCCGTTTCGGAGTTCGGAAATGATTCCGGTGAATGTTCTAGAAGGTTCCGGAATGTCCGGCACTCCGGGAGGGGGGAGGGGTACATGAATGTGTCATTACATATTGGAATGATTGCATCATGTACTAAGTGTTCTTGCTGTCCCAAATAAAGGATTAAATTGAATCCTAAAACAGAAAAGTCAAATGTCCAGTTTGAAAGTCAAACGGCTAAAACAAGAAACTGTGGGAAACAAGCAAGAGGAGTTGGGAACCGACTTGAGGGAGGAGTCTCCTCCCCAAGCTGGCGCGCCACCCAAGGCTGACTTGGGGAGGGACTCCCCTCCCCTGGCCGCGCCTCCCACCTATAAAAGGAGGGGCAGGGCCTCCTCCTCTAGACACACAAGTTTCTACCTCTAATCTCCGGTTTAGAGCCGTTTTGGTTTAGAGCTTCTAATTGCTTTAGCCTGCGGTTTAGAGCCTTCTAATTGGTGTGTCTAATCTCTAGACCACTAATAGCCCTCTCTCATAATCCACCATACTCGCTCCGGCTTAAGGCGAAGCCCTGCGGGATCTCCCCTCTACTTCCGGTACCACGCCGTTGTGCTGCCGGAATCGCGAGGAGAGTGCTACAACCTCCGCTGCCTGCTGGAACAAGGGAGAGGAAGGTCTTCGTCGAGTACCGAACGTGTGACCGACTGCGGGAGCGCTGCCGGAACGCAGCGCCAGAAGGATCGTCTACACGATCTTGAGATCGGGAAGAGTACGACTACATCACCCACGAGAATCCGCTCTCGTTAAACGCTTTGGAATCTTCGAGGGTAAGTTATTCCATCGACTCGTTGCTACAATCTAGTAGATAGATCTTGGCTTGTTTGTTTGTATGCGATAGAAATTTTTTGTTTTCCATGCTACGAACCCCTACAGGGGGCGCAGCCCTAGCCCCTCCCCCAAGCCCAAAGGATAAGGAGTGGGGGGCATGGACTCTCCCCTCTTCTAGAAACCCTATCTCTAGTTTAAACGATTTAAACTCTCTAGGATCGGCTGGGCCCTATGGGGCCTTGTGCCCCTGGCCCAATGCAGCCAGGACACTCCCTCATAGGACCATGACCCCTCCCGGAAGGTGGGGACACGTTGGTCCCCTTCCGGAAGGTTCTAGAAGCTTCTGGTACAATACCGATTAACCCGGAACAATTCCGAACTCCAAAAACTGCACTGCCTTATATGAATCTTATTCTCCGGACCATTCTGGAACCTCTCGTGATGTCCCGGATCCCATCCGAGACTCCGGACATAAATTCATAAACCAATTATCCAATCTATCCTAGCGTCGAGATACGTTAAGTGTGTGACCCTGCGGGTTCGAGAATATGCAGACATGATCTTCTATCAATAATCAACAGCGGGGTCTAGGCACCCATATTGACTCCCACACATTCATCGATGATCATATCGGATGAACCACGATGCCAGGATTCAATCAATCCCATATATATATTCCCTTCGTCTCGCGATATTTTACTTGCCCGAGATTCGATCGTCGGTACCGTCATACCTAGTTCAATCTCGTTCACAGCAAGTACTTTACTCGTTCCGTAATCCGATATCACTTTGTGATTAACTCCTTAACCACATGCTTGCAAGCGGTGTTGATATCGATTACCGAGTGGGCCCGAAGTATATCTCTCCGACTTGGGAGGGACAAATTCCATCTCGATACATACAACCCAACAGATACTTTCCGATCACCTGAGAGACACCTTTATGATCACCCTCTCATAGGATGACGTTTGATGACCTCAAAGCTTTCTTCCGGTACTAGGGAGTTGCATTATCTCATGGTCTAAGGAATACAATATTTGACATAGGAAAAGCTTCGCAAAGATGAACACGATGAAACGATCTAATTGCTTTGCTTAGTTTGGGTCTGTCCATCATATCATTCTCCAATGATATGATCTCATTATCAATTGACAACTCATGTCTATGGTTAGGAAACCTTAACCATCATTGATCAATGGGCTAGTCCATAGAGGCGTACTAGGGACACGGTGTTGTTCACAAACCACACAAGTATTAAAGTTTCCGCTTAATACAATTCTAGCATGGAATATAAACTTTATCATGAACAAGAATTATAATAATAACATCTTTATTATTGCCTCTAGGGCATAATTCCAACAGTTTTAGTAGATATGGAATGTGAGTAAGAGAACGAATGTTGTTCGGAGTGTAGTATTGGATCCAGGATATCACGAGGAGATCCAAAATGGTCCAAAGAATAATATTCATATAAGGAAAGTCCAATTCTGGAGTTCGGGAATGGTTTCGGTGTTTCCATCGGAATGTTCTAGAAGGGTCTAGAAGGTCCACCGATCCGGAGTGGGAAGGGTACAGGGATGTGTCATACCAAATTGGAATGGTTGCATCATGTCCTAGGTCACTTGGCTAGGCAATGGGAAGAGTGAAATCAAACTCTAGTTTGAAAGTCAAACGCCAATTTGAAAAAGTCAAATCCTAACATGGTTGCCTAGTGGAGGGAGGAAAGTAATCCCACTTAGGGAAGGATTCCTCCCTACCCTTTCCGCCGACCCAAGTAGAGGAGTTGGGGTAGGACTCCCCTCCCCCAACTGCCTCTCCCACCTATATAAGGAGGGGTAGGGCGTCCCCTACCCCTCACACCCAAACCCTAGCCGGCCGCCGCCCCCCTCTCAAGTCATCGCCGCCTAGGCCTCCTCTAAACGCCGCCGCCTAGATAACCCTAGCCTCCAGCCACCACCTCTAAACCCCTTGGCCTCTAAACCCTAGTAGCCAAGGGCCCTCTCTACTCCACCATACCCGCTCCGGCTTAGGTGAAGCCTTGCGGGGTTTCCCCTCTACTTCCACCACCATGCCATCGTGCTGCTGGAATCGCGAGGAGAGATCTACAACCTCCGCTGCCTGCTGGAACAAGGGACAAGAAGGTCTTCATCGAGTACCGAACGGGTTATCGACTGCGAAAGCGCTGCCGGAATGCGGCGCCAGAAGGATCGTCTTCGCGATCTTGAGATCGGCAAGTGAACGATTACATCAACCACGATAATCCGATCTTGTTAACCGCTTTGGAATCTTCGAGGGTTAGTACTCTATCAACTCGTTGCACCGATCTAGTATATTAGATCTTGGCTTGTGTGTGTTCATGCGGTAGAATTTTTTTTGTTTTCCATGCTATGAACCCCTACACCAAGCACACTTAACCTCATAGTTCTTTGCATATGAGCTTCCAGAAAAGAAGTTGAAACTTGTTGGTATGGGTATACTACTATTAAGCCATGCACCAGTGTCTCCCATACATCCACCCTAGGAGGATCGACGCCCTCGTCGATCAACCACAAGTCAGGAACGTCCCCTCTTGGCACATGTATGTGCGTCCAGACCCGACACATGTGTCGTTCCGTGTCCATTCCGGTCCACATGCGCCATGCTCCACAAGTACGCCACTGACTCGCACACTCCCATGTATCTGCAAGGATCGTCTCTGATACCACTTTTAACACCCGGTCTCTCCGGACCAATGGCTGTCATTCTTGGCATCTCAATAGGATCTCTAGACTAACCCCACTGACCGACACTAGTCTTTTATGCGCACTTTGTCCTCACTCGTGCGCACCCGATACCCACTTCCCGGTCGATCATCCATCCTAAAATTTCTCTAGGCCAAACACACTTAACCTCAAAGTTCTTTGCAGATGAGCTTCCAGAAAAGAAGTTGCAACTTATTGATATGTGTATACTATCAATCCTATTAAGACATGCATCTCACAAGATCTCACTTCTACTCTACACTCTCCACTTACCCTTGAGATTCGGCGTGGCGAACATCATTGTTAGATCCAACTGCGTTGGATTCTCCCACCGGCAAACACCCTTTTCAGATCTAAGGCAAGGTCGTTAGCTAGGATCTTGTTGGACCAAGATGAACCACGCGAGCTCATCGCGCTTGTGTGGACGATTATGAACTGCAAGTGGTTGCTGTGCTCGTAGTGGGTGAAGGCAGATCCACGCGTTGTCGTTGCACTCGTGGTGAACGAAGGTGGACGAAGAAGATCCACGTGTGGTCATCACTCTCACGTTGGTATAGGCAGATCCCATTGATGTCATCATGTTCGTCTATGCAAGCAGTTATTACTCATGCGATTTAGTGTTTTGGAATAGAGAGGCACTAAAGAATTAGATTTAGTGTTTAGGAATTCTCCTAGTTTTTTAATGTTTGAAGCAATTATTTTGTAACTTGCCTTTTCTCTGCATCCCCCGGGGCATGTCTATGAGACCAACCATTGCATGTCATCTACGATTAGGCAGACCGTCTAGTCACAGAGTCAAAGACCGTGAGTTGTTAGATTTAATTTATAGACAAAATCGTGGATAGACAGCATAGTAAACATGTCATATCTACGAGGCAGGTGTTGCGTCGAGGGAAACACACGGACACAGAGCAATTCGCAATATATAGAAGTGGATTATTAAACACGCATGTTTTTAAAGAAATTCTAGAAAAGTACTTAATTTACATGCTACGTGTTCTATAGTATTGTGTCATCAATCAAACGATCATACCAAGCTGACCAAAAACTATGTCACGTTCATGGGAAAAGAGAAGGCACCAAGGAGATGAAGCTAACAGTGGGGATTTAGTCCTGTTATGGAAGGATCTCTGGGTTGGAAATGATATCCTTCAGCATTCTCTTCCAAGGTTATTCTCTTATTCGTTAATGGAGGATATTTCAGTGGTAGATTTTACTGAAATCAATGATTTGGCTGGCCATTTTAGTTTACCGATGTCTTCAGTTGCAAATGATGAATTAAGTATTCTTGTGGGGCACATTAATAATCTGAGCAGGGATCATCGGTTGCCAGATGAATGGGTTTATAAATGGGGTTCAAAAGAGTTCAGTGTTGGAGATATGCCCAAGAGGCAATAATAAAGTGGTTATTATCATATCTTCATACTTATGATAAATGTTTACATACCATGCTATAATTGTATTAACCGGAAACATTAATACTTGTGTGATTTGTAACCATAAAAGAATCCCTAGTAAAGCCTCTTGTTAAACTAGCTTGTTGGTTAATATATGATCATGGTTTCCTAATCATGAACATAGAGATGTTATTAACAACAGGGTCATATCATTAGGAGAATGATGTGATGGACATACTCCTATAGTTAAGCGTAGCATAAAGATCAAGTCATTTAATATAGTTCATTTGCTATAAGCTTTCTGATACATAGTAACCTAATTCCTTCGACCATGAGATCATGTTAATCACCATTACCGAAAGGATGCTTTGATGACATCAAACACCACACCGTAACTGGGTGGCTATAAAGGTGGCATTGAGTGTTTGGAAAGTATGGGTTGAGGCACATGGATCAAGAGTGGGATTTGTCCATCCATATGACGGATAGATATACTCTGGGCCCTCTCGGTGGAATGTCATCCAATTAGCTTGCAAGCATGTGACTGGCTCACAAGGGATCACATACCATGGGAACGAGAAAAGAGTACTTATCAGTAACGAGGTTGAACTAGGTATGCAGAGATATCGACGATCAAAACCTCGGATAAGTAAACTATCGTGAGACAAAGGGAAATTGGTATCGTATGTAAGTGGTTCATTCGATCGCAAAGTAATCGTAGAAATATGTGGGAGCCATATGAATTTCCAGATTCCTCTATTGGTTATTGTTCGGAGAAGTGTCTCGATCATGTCCGCATAATTCACGAACCGTAGGGAGACACACTTAAGGATTCGACGTTGTTTGAGTAGTTATGGAATGATGAGTAAGAGACCGAATGTTGTTCGGAGTCTCGGATGGGATCCGGGATATCACGAGGAGATCCGTAATGGTCCGGAGAATAAGATTCATATAAGAAAAGTCCTGTTTCGGGGTTGGAGAATGGTTCCGGTGTTTTCATCGGGAATGTTCTAGAAGGTTCCGGAATGTCCGGCACTCCGGAGGGGAAGGGTACATGAATGTGTCATACCAAGTTGGAATGATTGCATCATGTACTAGGTGTCATCGCTGAACAAAATAAAGGGTTTAATCATATCCTAGTTTGAAAAAGTCAAACGCCAATTTGAAAAGTCAAACGGCTATTTTGGAAGGTGGAGGGGAAGTAGGAAACCTACTTGGAGGAGTTCCTCCCCTCCACCGCCGGCCCACTTGGGATCCGAGTTGGGGAGGGACTCCCCTCCCCTGGCGCGCCTCCCTCCACCTATATAAGGAGGGGCAGGGCTGCCCCTCCAAGAAGACAACACCTCCACCCAAAACCCTAGCTCCCAGCCGCCGGCGCCGCCACCTCCTGCTGCCGCCGCCGCCTGGGGAAACCCTAGCCGCCGACTTGGGCAGCTCCAAGCCCTAGACGCCGGCCCTAGACCCTCCTCCTTGGTGCGTCTAAACCCTAGATCGCCGAGGATCTCTCTCATAGTCCACCATACTCGCTCTGTCTTAAGGCGAAGCCCTGGGAGATCTCCCCTCCACTTCCGGTACCACGCCATCGTGCTGCCGGAATCGCGAGGAGAGTGCTACAACCTCCGCTGCCTGCTGGAACAAGGGAGAGGAAGGTCTTCGTCGAGTACCGTACGTGTGACCGACTGCGGAAGCGCTGCCGGAACGCAGCGCCGGAAGGATCGTCTACGCGATCTTGAGATCGACAAGAGTACGACTACATCACCCACGAGAATCTGCTCTCGTTAACCGCTTTGGAATCTTTGAGGGTGAGTTCCTTTATCGACTCGTTGCTACAATCTAGTAGATAGATCTTGGCTTGTTTGTTTGCATGCGGTAGAATTTTTTTGTTTTCCATGCTACGAACCCCTACAGTGGTATCAGAGCCGTGTCTATATGTAGATCTGTTGCACGAGTAGAACACAATGGTCATTGTGGGCGTTGATGCTTTTGTTGTCGATTGCTTCTTGTGTACTTTGAATCTTGCGGGATGGTGGGATGAAGCGGCCCGGGCTAACCTTACATGACATTGTTCATGAGACTTGCTCCACGCTTGACATGCAACTTGTATTGCATAAGTGGCTTTGCGGGTGCCTGTTTATCCCAGCATAGTTAAGATTCAATTTACAACGGGTGATTAACAATGCTAGTATCAATGTTGTGGTTCTTGTTCGTAAGTTAGAACGACACTTATTGAAAGCCCCAAACCACGTAAAACATGCAAATAAAGTAGAGGTGTCTAACTTTGTTTTGCAGGGGTGTGCAGTGATGTGATATGGCCATGATTGTGATTATATTTGATGTATGCAATGTTCCTTATTGTAAGTTGGCAACCGGCAGGAGCCATATGGTTGTCTTTAATTTATGTTAAGACCCGCGTGTCTATTCAAGGTAGTTGTAATAGTTGAAGCCGGTGGACGACAACCATGGAGAAGCGTCATTGACCTTGATGCAATGCCGGTGATGATGGAGATCATGTTCGTGCTTGAAGATGGAGATCGGAAGCACAAGAAGAAAGGCCATATCATATCACATATTATGAATTGCATGTGATGTTAATCCTTTTATGCATCTTGTATTGCTTAGTTCACGATGGTAGCATTATAAGATGATCCCTCAAGCACACAATTTCAAGTTTTAAAGTGTTCATCCTTAGTAAGCACCGTTGCTAAAGCTCGTTGTTTCGAAGCACCACGTGATGATCGGGTGTGTTAGATTCTGCGAGTGTATACAACGTGAGCAAGCCAGATTTTCTCATGCGGAAGCTAAGGTTTGATCTTGACGAGCCTAGCATGTACACACATGGTCTCGGAACACGGATCACCGAAAGGTAAAGCATGAGTCATATAGTAGATATGATGAACATGTTGATTGTTCGCCATTGAAGCTACATCAACTCTCGTGATGATCGGTTTTGATGTGGTGGATTTGGTTCGTGTGATCACTAAAACAATGTGAGGGATATTGTTTTGAGTGGGAGTTCAATGGCAATATGATTAAAAGTTGAACACTATTTATCATAAATCAAATCAAAGTGAATTTGCATAGTTGTTGTAGTCATTGGCATCCGTTTACCACCTTGCGCTTAGTTATAATTGAGATGATAGAACTATAGAATTCTGGTTAGTTACTTTACGAACTGGTATCGTATTGTTTTGAAGTGTTAATCTAAAGTTTAAAAGTCCTATTCCAAACTTTCAGTAAGTTCCGGTTACTCCATGAAGTTTAATAACTGGTATTAAATCGAGAGTGAAAATTCCAAGAGTTAGTGTATGAGTATCATGTTTGTCTCCATGATTCTTGATATTCAAAGAATTGTATTAATATCAAGGTTATCTAGGATCTGAAAGAGTTGTTTCAGAAACCATGATGTGTGGAAGATATTGTGATATCTGAAACGAAGTTTTGGTTGCAACATGATAGAGTATAATATGGCAAAAGTCATGTTCTCATATTTGATGAGAATTTGCAAAGGGTTGGAGACACTAGTTGTCCTAATCCACCAAAAGGTTTTGGAGAGCAATATTATACTCACGATTCATCTTTATAAGCTAAAAGTAGCTTGATCATGAATAATTCCATGATAAGGGTGAATATTTGATGTAGGTAAAATATTTACCACACCAAGAGATTACTAAAGAATGGAATTTGAAATCACACCAAACATTTGATGATGGTGATCTACTTCAAAGTGCAAGTCCAAAGACATTGGTATTTAATTATACACGCTTTGGACTATGTGTCATATGTATGACTCCACTATTGATGTTGATAGATTCTTTCAAACAGAAAAGGAAATACTGAAAGAGAATCTCATAAATATATGGCAGAAAAGAAAAGACTAGAATTGTTCAGTTTAAGTATATAGATGATATACATGTTATGGCTATATTCTTTGCTTATTAAACAATGTGGTTCTTAAGTATTTGATACTGAATTTGTTGGTGTGAATCGTCATACGAAACAACACAATTCATGAACTACAATGGCCTAAGTAACTAGCAAAAGAATATGTGATGATGTTCATTGATAACAAATAAAGGGTTATTGTGTTGCTCGTTAAACATCAAAGCTTGCCTTCAAGATTTGTTTTATCAGGTATTATGAGAACAAAAGGGTTGTTCAAATAATTGCCGTAATCCATAAAAGATGGATGATTCACAAATCTCGTTGGAGAAATCACATCCATAAAACTAGTGCTAAAAATGTCGAAAGACAAATTGATTGAAAGATCACTTAGGAAGTGACATCGCCGTTTAAATTATATTGGAAAGAAAACATGAAGAAACTCCATGTGGATGGAATTTTGGAGTCTTTTGATTTTTGATCACATGACGCTTGTGAAACTTTCCTAGAGATAATTAAAACTTCGTTCATAGGCCAAAAGGGAACGAATGACTAGCTTATTGGAACTTGTACATATTGTTGTACGAAGTCCATTATGTGTAGTCAAGAGCGATGGATTTCAACTTCATATGCTTTTTCCGAAAATTTGAGTGAATATATGAATATTTACTTAATAAGGATGAAGTATGAAACATTTGAAAAGTTCAAAGATTTTCAAGATGAAGTGCAAAATCATTGTAACAAGAATATAAGTAGTTTATGATAAGATCATAAAGAAAGATATTTGAGTTACAAGTTTAGCATAATACCTAAGATTTAAGGAATCGTTCCGTGGATTTGCATTTCCGAAACACCATAAGAGTATGGAGCGTTCGATATTTGTAATTAAACCTTGTTTGACATGGTAAAGATCAAAGGTGTAAATCATAAAAATGCATTATATTTAAAAAGATTAAAAGCTTTAGAGAATACCGTTTTTCCACTGAAAAGAGCTCCATCATAATCCGTTGAAATGACACCATATAAAGTTATGGTCTGGGATAAAACCCAAGTTGTCCTTTCTTAAACATTGGTATGCTATGCATAAGAAAGATGTTTGCAACCAAAGTCGGATGAACCTGTCTTTGTATGTTATTTCGAATAACTGTTCCTCCATAACATCGGACACAAAAGTGTTTATCACTTAGAATGTCAAGTTTCTTTGAGAAGGAATTTTTCGTGAAAAGATAAGTGGGAGGACAATAGAACTTTGATAAGGTTAAAAGAACCTAAGCTATATGTGCAAAGTTGCGCAGCGCCGAAAAGTGTTCCGGAGGCAGCAACAATGCTCATGGCTCACGTACCTCAAAGGTTATGGTTACGAAGGTCAAAGTTTCTATTGAACCAAGTAGGTCGAGTAAGCAATCAAATACCAAGATTTGAGGGTTGAATCATTATTTGAGAATAATGAACGTACTACATGCAAAGAAGCGATGATGGGCCCTGACTCCATAAAATGGCTTGAAGCCATAAAATCCGTGATAGTTCCATACACGAGAAGTTAAGTTTTGAACTTGAAGGACCCTCGAGAAAGGTGTAAGACCTTAAAGTTGTGTTTGGATCTATAAATAAATAGACATGGATGTTGCACATCTATGAAATAGTCGACATGTTGGGAAAGAGTTCACAACAATGTTCAAAGGTTGACTATGACAAGATTTGATCTTTCATAGCGATATTTAGTCTAGAAGGATTAATGTAGCAACCACTACATATAATTTTGTTATGTGGTAATTGAATAAACAAAACAAGTTCTTCTAATAGAATTGTTACCTAGGACATGTGCATAACGTGGTCCATAGGGTTTTGTTAATTCAAAGGATGCTAAAAGCATATGCAAACTTCAATGGTTGAAGTAAGCATCGCGGAGTTGGAATCTTCACCATGATGAAACTGTTAAAGGAGTTTAAATTCATCAGAGACGATGAAGATGCTTGCATTTGCAAGAAATTAAGTGGGAGCGCTAAGACATATTTCTAATACATTATGTGGAGGACATATTGTTGATTGGAAAAGATGTATCTTTTATTAACACATATTAAGAATTTCATCCTAATGAAAGACTTAGGCAAAACCCAAATATTTGGCATCAATAGACGCTAATATGGTTGTGCCGAAAGTACATAGATGATATATTGAATGAGTTCAATATAGAAACTACAAGAAAGGTTCTTGTCGCACAGAAAGGATTGAATGAGTTCAATATTGATGATATATTCAAGTGTATTGACACTTGGTAAGTGAAACAAAGATTCAAGTATAGATTGATACTTGATGTATGAAATCACAAAGAGTATTTATATCAATCATACTGTGATATGTACAAATCCAGATATGTCCTATACTCTAAATGTTATGAGCATATACCAGAATGATTCATAAGATGATCATTGGACGATAGTAAGGATATTCTTATGATCTTTTGGAAGAACTAAGAATATATTGTTTTGTAAAATTGACAAATAGATGGTTAGTTCATTGTAAAAGTACTACATTGATACTAGTTTTGTCACAAAGTACAAATTAAGTTTATCTCAATCTAAACTAAGGGTGGCACAATAAAATGGAAAGTAAGTTCCATAATGGATTGGATGAGTTCCAAAGTTAAGATATTGTGACAGATAGTACAACAAAAGGGCTAAGTATATAACTGCTATTATAGCAGCAAAAGAGGGCATTTGTGTCAAGTAGTTTGTTATCAAACTAGGTGTAGTTCATAGCAGGGATAATGCTATGAAGATATATTGTACGACAATATTATCAACATGTTTTAACCCCAAAGAACTAAAGGTCACACCAAAGGACCAAATTTGTACAAAGCCATCTCATTAGAGAATGAGTGATGCGTAGAGACGCAAAGACATGCAATTACACACGAACATGGAAGTGTCAGATCCGGAGATCAGTTGACCACTAGCAATCGTGTACATACGACACAAGAAAGCCATAGGTGTTGAATACACAAAGGTTTGAAACTAGATTATTGACTCTAGTGCAAGTGGGAGACTGTTGGAGATATGCCCAAGAGGCAATAATAAAGTGGTTATTATCATATCTTCATACTTATGATAAATGTTTACATACCATGCTATAATTGTATTAACCGGAAACATTAATACTTGTGTGATTTGTAAACATAAAAGAATCCCTAGTAAAGCCTCTTGTTAAACTAGCTTGTTGGTTAATATATGATCATGGTTTCCTAATCATGAACATAGAGATGTTATTAACAACAGGGTCATATCATTAGGAGAATGATGTGATGGACATACTCCTATAGTTAAGCGTAGCATAAAGATCAAGTCATTTAATATAGTTCATTTGCTATAAGCTTTCTGATACATAGTAACCTAATTCCTTCGACCATGAGATCATGTTAATCACCATTACCGAAAGGATGCTTTGATGACATCAAACACCACACCGTAACTGGGTGGCTATAAAGGTGGCATTGAGTGTTTGGAAAGTATGGGTTGAGGCACATGGATCAAGAGTGGGATTTGTCCATCCATATGACGGATAGATATACTCTGGGCCCTCTCGGTGGAATGTCATCCAATTAGCTTGCAAGCATGTGACTGGCTCACAAGGGATCACATACCATGGGAATGAGAAAAGAGTACTTATCAGTAACGAGGTTGAACTAGGTATGCAGAGATACCGACGATCAAAACCTCGGATAAGTAAACTATCGTGATACAAAGGGAAATTGGTATCGTATGTAAGTGGTTCATTCGATCGCAAAGTAATCGTAGAAATATGTGGGAGCCATATGAATTTCCAGATTCCTCTATTGGTTATTGTTCGGAGAAGTGTCTCGATCATGTCCGCATAATTCACGAACCGTAGGGAGACACACTTAAGGATTCGATGTTGTTTGAGTAGTTATGGAATGATGAGTAAGAGACCGAATGTTGTTCAGAGTCTCGGATGGGATCCGGGATATCACGAGGAGATCCGGAATGGTCCGGAGAATAAGATTCATATAAGGAAAGTCCTGTTTCGGGGTTGGAGAATGGTTCCGATGTTTTCATCGGGAATGTTCTAGAAGGTTCCGGAATGTCCGGCACTCCGGAGGGGAAGGGTACATGAATGTGTCATACCAAGTTGGAATGATTGCATCATGTACTAGGTGTCATCGCTGAACAAAATAAAGGGTTTAATCAAATCCTAGTTTGGAAAAGTCAAACGCCAATTTGAAAAGTCAAACGGCTATTTTGAAAGGTGGACGGGAAGTAGGAAACCTACTTGGAGGAGTTCCTCCCCTCCACCGCCGGCCCACTTGGGATCCGAGTTGGGGAGGGACTCCCCTCCCCTGGCGCGCCTCCCTCCACCTATATAAGGAGGGGCAGGGCTGCCCCTCCAAGAAGACAACACCTCCACCCAAAACCCTAGCTCCCAGCCGCCAGCGCCGCCACCTCCTACTGCCGCCGCCGCCTGGGGAAACCCTAGCCGCCGACTTGGGCAGCTCCAAGCCCTAGACGCCGGCCCTAGACCCTCCTCCTTGGTGCGTCTAAACCCTAGATCACCGAGGATCTCTCTCATAGTCCACCATACTCGCTCCGGCTTAAGGCGAAGCCCTGCGAGATCTCCCCTCCACTTCCGGTACCACGCCGTCGTGCTGCCGGAATCGCGAGGAGAGTGCTACAACCTCCGCTGCCTGCTGGAACAAGGGAGAGGAAGGTCTTCGTCGAGTACCGTACGTGTGACCGACTGCGGAAGCGCTGCCGGAACACAGCGCCGGAAGGACCGTCTACGCGATCTTGAGATCGGCAAGAGTACGACTACATCACCCATGAGAATCTGCTCTCATTAACCGCTTTGGAATCTTCGAGGGTGAGTTCCTTTATCGACTCATTGCTACAATCTAGTAGATAGATCTTGGCTTGTTTGTTTGCATGCGGTAGAAATTTTTTGTTTTCCATGCTACGAACCCCTACATTCAGTGCTCAGAAATTTTACAAGCATTTCTTCAGGGAACTAAAGCCAATTGCTGCTCTTTCAAGAATTTGGAAAACAAAATGTATGATCAAGCATAAGGTATTTGCTTGGCTGATGATTATGGATAAACTCAACACTAGAGACATGCTTCAGCGCCGGCAGTGTCCTATCTCTGATGTTTGCTGTGTTGTCTGTCAACAACATAGGGAAACGAGTGAGCATATTTTTTTCTCCTGTCAGTTTAGCCAAGATTGCTAGAATTTGCTGGGCATCTCTTGGGACATGACCTTAGACCTTAGTTCTAGGCTGAATTATGCACAGCGGTTATGGTTGAAGCCTCTTTTCTTTGAATGTGTTATTATTGGTGCATGGAATATTTGGAAGCAACGTAACAGGAGATACTTTGATGATGTAGCTCCAAGTATTCCATCTTGGCTGACTCAATTCTCCCTGGATATTGATTTGCTAGGGGCTAGGCTAAAGCCTGATCTTAAAGATCAAATAAAAAGCTTTGTAAGTGAGTTGAGAGTCTTCTAGTTTTATTTTGTAAGTGGGAAGGAAAATTCCTTACCCTATGTAAATATGTTGTAACCTATATTCTTCTTTAATTTAAGAGCAGTAGGAGCCTCTCCTGCTGTATTTCCTCAAAAAAAGGAGATGAAGCTACCATTCTTGCACGTTATCGAGTGGGAGAAAATTACATGCTTTGCATGATGCGTGCTCTGTAGTATTGTCTTGTCAATCTAACTATCGTACCAAGATGACAAAAAATTATGTTGCATTCGTGGGAAACAATGAAGGCATCAATGAGATGAAGCTACCATTGATGCGTTCTGCAACGATTGCGTGTGTTGGAGTAGAAATGATTGAAACTTCTTTCACAACCATCTGTGCCTCTACCTTGTTTTTCTAAATCTGTCCAAAAAGTCGACATTTCAAATGACATAACATCATTTAAGGTAGTGTGAGTTGTAGCATTGATGGGGATATGCCAATCGGGGTATACACATATGTTGGATTCGACTGACCCAGGACCACAACGAGTGGGCATGCTGGTGCGGCCATTGGAAGGAAAACATCAAAGAATCCTAGCGATAGGATCGGAAGCAAAAGGCCCAGAAGCTTAGTTAGGCCTAGTCGGATTAGGTCAAATTCTCCGAGACCTTAACTGACTCGGTTGTAGTCTTGTAAACCTAGCAAGGTGACCCTATATAAACCTCCCTAGGGCACTCTTTGCACTTACGTTCTATTAGACACCCCATACAATCGACTCGCTACCATACTGCCAAGCTCGCCACCCTTGTAACTCACACAGATTCAATACAATCTAGCAGGAAGTAGGCTCTTTACCCTATTGGGAGGGGGGATGAACCTGGGGAATCCCTCATGTGCTCCCAATCTGGATTCGCAGATGGCTACTCCCTCTTGCCCCCAATCGACTCAATCGCTACCGCTGGTAGCTACTGCCGTGGACATTCCCACGACAGTGGTGCCTACCGTGGGGCTTGGCCAGTCAAGCCTTAGATCTACGGAAAGACCCTACACTCTAGTTCGCCAGTTCTTCGCCACCGGTCGCATGATCGCTACAGGAGGGTTACTTCAGATCCTGTCGAGTAGCTACATGACAGTCTCGTGCCCTGTCACCCACGTCGCCATGGTGCCGATCGTCTCCATTAACCTCGCTTTGTTGGCTTCACCGAGGCAACCGACCCGAAAGACTCGACCGGATTCGCCATCACCAATGGATCGCCCCCATGCGATCTGCTTTTGGAGGATCAGATCTGATCCATCACCCTCCTCGCCTCCGAGAGCGACCCGACCAGGAGTGGCTCGACCCTCCGTGGCAACACCGATTCGGCAACACCTGCGTCCAGCGCTGGCACCATCACCACCGTGTCACACACCGACTCGATCACATGAGTCTCCAATGCAAGAGACTTTGAGGACTCCTCCGTCCTCAAACTCTTTGACTCCGGATTGGGATCGGAGTCCCCTGGCGAGATCCATGCCATATCCAACCTCTACGACACCATCTACATGGCGAACGATGACCCGCCGCTGGCGGATCCCTTCACCACAGCACTCTACCGACCGCAACGGTGGCAGAGATCGAGCAACACTACCTGGCCTTGATGGAAACCAGGGACAAGGAGAAGACCGAGCGTGAAAAATTTCGCCATGAGCAACGAATGGCGCATGAGCTGTCGTTGTACCACCAACGCCGAGTCACGCGATGGCTAAGTGTCACCACCTAGGGCCGTGCTCTGAACTTTGATGATTAGCACGACCCTGTGTGTGCGGCCGCTCGTGAACTCTGCCGCAATGCACTCCAGGAACCAGTCGCCCATCCCCTGGGTCGACCACGCACGGAGCTCCACCACCACCCTGCCGCTCGCCTTCGCCGGAGCAGCCGTAGATACTCACTACTCCACGGGAGTACGAACCCAACGGACTCCCGCTCTACTCAACCCCAATGGAAAATGTCATCGCGGGTCAAGATATGGTGGCCAACCTAAACCCTACGGGTGAGGGAATGCTCCAGATTCGCTACGCTTAGTCTCTACTCGCAAAGCGATCGAGCAGCAAAATGTGGGTCGCGACTCGCAAGGGCGAGTGTATTCTCGCTCCACCGACAGCAAGACGGCTTCCTCCAACTACCCCAGAGAGCATACATTTGCCAACTTCAATAACTTCCCTCCTCCTGAGCCGTGGCATATGCTGCGGGTCGCCAACCCCACGAATTCATCCATTGAGCCACGACCGGTGTATAATGCTATCGCTGGCAACGACCTGCCAATCAATGCATGAACGCACATCGTCAACACCCAGGCATGGAAAGAACGCTAGCCACACGACCCACGACATACCCTCACCAACCACGACAATCGGGAACCAGAGCCACGAGGCTCCCTAGCTGAATCGACCCGCAATGCTTTGGAAAAATGGTATGAGGCGAGAGTTACCCCTCCAACTTCAAGGGGCCCAAGAAGATTGAGGAGTACGATCCCAAACTCGACCCGATAGTGTGGATCGACACTTACCTCATGGTGATGGGAATTGTTGGCCACACCGACTTACTCGCTGCACGCTACCTCCCATGATGATGGAGGCACGACTTTCCAGTGGATCAACACCCTCCCTAAGAACATCATCAACTCGTGGGAGGAGATGCACGAAGCCTTCATTAATAACTTAGTGGGCTCCTACAGAGGCGCCACCACCATCGAAGTCCTGGAGCGATGCATCCAGGGCCCCTGCGGGTCGAGTCGCCGTTGGGTCCAGCGCCAGTAGGACCTGTGGATCAATGCCTCCGGCATTCAACCGGACACTGCGATCCATTGCTTCAAGAACATGCGCCGGTACGAGCCCCTGGCTGCTAAGATCAAGCAGGTATACCGGAAACTTGACAAAGTCCTCAACCTCCTCAAGATCGCCAAGCGCTACGCCGAAGAGGACCCGAACCAAGACTTCGACGACGAGTCGGGTGGAAGGCACCGTATGAACGGCCATGACAGCAGCATGCACCGCGAGCTATGCTACAGCAACACCTGCCAAACAAGCAAGCTCCATGGCGATGATAGGCCCGAATTCGTTGCCAATGCTGGTTATGGCCCACACGACCCGAAGAACTTCTGCCGGGACTCGAACGACTACCATGGAAATGCCACCACGAGGCCAAAATTCGACCCTGCTACTCTCCTGAACCAACCTTGTGTTTATCACAGTAGAGAGGGCAAGCCCTCTATTCACACAACTACCAATTACCACTCTCTCAAGGAGATAGAAAATTCATGATGCGCCAGGGAAGGGACGAACCCCGATTAGCCGAGAGACAACGGCAACACCGGCGTGTTCGGCAATGCAACCGACTCGCTCCACACATTCTCTAGTGTGGGGACGTGGCGTGAGAAGAAAGTTCTTGCACACGTAGTCACCGTCAACGCGGTGACACAAGTGGACATCCCGCGCTGGCTCAACTGGTCGGAGTAGAACATCACCTGGAGCCACGAGGATCACGAGCCTAAGATCGAGTACCTAGGGCAAGTTTCCCTGGTCGTCAAGCCCAAAGTGGCTGACTACTGGCTCCCAAAGACCCCGATGGATGGAGGAAGCTCCATCAACATCATGTACCTGACACCTTCAAGCGACTGCAACTCCTACAATCGATGGTCGAATTGACCCTTTGCACCTTCCATGGGATTGTCCCGGGTTGGAAGGCTTTTCCGATTGGCAAGGTGACGCTGCCAGTCACGTTCGGCACCCTAGATAACTTCCGCACGGAGTGGATTGTCTTCGAGTTGGTGAACTTTTGAAGCTCGTACCATTGCGTTCTTGGGAGACATGCATTTGCCAAATTTATGCTGGCTCCCCATTATTCCTACAACATGATGAAGCTCCCTGGCCCGTTCGGCATCATAACCATGCCCGACGACCTCGATACGGTCCTAGAGTGCGAGGACAAAGGCGCCCAACTCGTCGACACCGTGATTGCCGAGGAGACAAACCATGCTAATGAACTCACCAAATACATGAGTGGCGTCAACATAGATGACCCCTCCGTCTTGAAGAAGCCAACCACAGAGAGCTCCACACCAGCTACCTTCGAAGCCTCCATGGACACTCGCCAAGTCGAGCTCATCCCATGAGACTCAAGCCAACAAGTCACAGTGGGGACAAACCTCACTCCCGCATAGGAAGGCGCTTTCATCGAGTTTCCACGTGAGAATCGCGACATATTTTCCATCCGACATGCCGGGTGTCCCGAGGAAACTCGCTGAGGACAAACTCAATGCCGAACCGAAAGTGCAGCATGTCAAGCAACCGCTGCGACCCTTCAATGAAGAGCATCGTCGTGCAACCGCAGAAGTGGTATAGTGTCTACTCTCCGCAGTGTTTATTCGACTCACCAAATACTCCAAGTGGCTGGCAAACTAAGTCCTAGTAATAAAAAATAACAACACTTGGAGGTTGTGTATCTACTACACCAACCTCAATAGTGCTTGCCCCAAGGAGGAGTTCGTGCTACCATGAATTGACCAGATCATTGACTTGACCGTGGGGTTCGAGTCGCTGTACTTCCTCGATGCATACTCCAGCTACAAAAAAATCAAGATGGTCACCAAGGATGAGGAAAAGACGGCCTTTATCACGCCGTTCGGAGCCTTCTGCTACCCTGCCATGACCTTCGGCCTCAAGAACACCGGGGCGACCTACCAACGGTGCATGCATGAGTGCTTAACGAGTCAAATTTGGCTGCAATATCCACGTCTACATTGTTGACGTGGTGGTGAAGTCGACTTGCCAAGACGACCTGCTCACTAACCTCGCCGAAACTTTCGCAAATCTGCGGAAGTACAAGATCAAGCTCAACCCGAAGAAATGCATGTTTGGTGTGCCGCGGCCATTCCCACTCATTGTGGTCCTGGGTCAGTCGAATCAAACCTTTGCATATACCCCGATTGGAACAAAGAAAGTCAGAACTCAATTCAGATTCGGAAATATAGAGTACTAAAACTTTACCGCAACTTGTTAACAAAAGATTTTCACATTATTCACAAACAAATAAACAACGTAATAAAAAAAATACTAAGCTACTGCTATACTACTATTGGGACCCTACATTGTCTTCTTCTTCGAGAGCCTATGCATGCAGTCATCTTTGAGACCCTTCGTTGTGCTCGAGGAAGCGCCTCCAGCATTATTGTCGGTGTCGGAGCCGGTGTCACAGTCATCGCCATTGTCCGGCTGCTCGCCACCACCGCCATCCGCCCGTTGTGCCGCTTGAGATTCCTTCTCATGTTCCATCAGCGTGTCCTCCCGCTTCCACGCTGCCTTGGCATATTTGAAAAACGCCCAATCAAGGCCATCATCTATGCCAGCACTTGCCTCAACATTATCCTCCATGACACGCGCATCGGCCTAAGCATTGTTGTCCTCATCCTTGTCGGGGTTGGCATCAGTGTAGGCATCGTCGACCTTGTCGGTGTCCTTGTCCTCGTTAGTGCTGCCAACGCCACGCTCCATGTAGAGGTTGGCGTCGGCATACGTGTTCTCATTGTCGGCGACATCGTTGTCCTCGTCGGTGCAATCGACGCCGCGCTCGGTATCAGCGTCCTCGTCGGTGTCAATACGGCCGTCGTCTTCCGACATCGATGCATCATTGTACGATGCCTCCGTATTGTTCTCCTCATCATCCTTGGAGAGATAGCTTGGCGACATCACTCACGAAGACCTTGCCGGCGATCATGGAGGCGGCGGGAAGAAGGAATCGACCATGGCGACACACACAACGAGAATACAGAGAAAGCAGGGGCGGAGAGAGAACCCGCCACAAGCGTTGAATGCGCAGTTGTATGTACGTGTGGCCGCTAGGGTCGGTACAAAAGGGTGTGAGAGCGGACGGTTATAATTGTTATAATCCAAGCGTACTTCGACAAACCAAACGCATAAAGTGGAAAGCATTCCAAAGGGTGCCATGTATATTATTTCTGATTGTATCTCCATTCTCTTGAGTTTCATTTTTTGGTCACGCTCGCATACAACATGTTCGCATCCAACATCTTCACATATAACGTGCCCGGATTGAACGGGTTCCCATTCAACATGTTCATTGTTAAGCACATAATAAAAGGTAAAGAAAAAACGTCAAGAAAGAAAAATGCAAGGAAGCAAGGATTAATTTATACATCTTTATCGTATGAAGATTCTTATCTCAGATTTCTTGCGCTTCCATTAGTCAAGTATTTTTCAAAAACTCTATAGTCAACGCTTTTCTGTCCTCAATGTATTTCCATTTTAAAGTTTTTGGCGTCACGAGTTCGCATCCAACGGTTTTGCAGCCAAAACATTTCGCAGCCAACATTTTTGAAGTCAAAAATCATGTACCAACCATGTCCACGACAATGATTACTATTGGCGTCTTGATACACGTAGTAATCCCCACAAATAACGCGAAGATCTTTATCGTATGAACCGTTGTATTATGTCCGATACATATTGTATTGCTCCGTCGATACTTTACAATGCCCGAGATTAAACACTATGGTATTCTCGTTACCCAATATGTACTCTTTACTCATACCTCACTATTGATGTTCATCGCAGTCAACGTGTTCACAATCATCGTGTTCTCTATCAACATATTCGCAATCATCGTGTTCGCAGTCAATGTTTGTTCGCAGTCAATGTGTCTGTTCTTCAACGTGTAAGAAAAAAAAGCAAGAAAGAAAGGCACAGAGAAGAAGACGAAAAACAAAGAATTTGACCCAAAAATATCGAAAAGAAAGGAAAAAGAGAATACTTATATGACGCCCACGCCATCTTGATAGCCAAATCACCACTACCGGCGATTCAAGTAGCACTGCCAGCAGCCTAGATGAGATGGAATAAGCGAGAGGGATACCCAGCCTACGAATACACCGGAGTGCGAGAGGCAAGGTGCTCGGTACGTGTATCACCATCTAGCCGGCCTCCGCGTCGTCAGCACAAGTTATGTTCACCGGCCCATCCCACACGAATGGTGAGGGGAGAAAACTAAAAGAGGAGGCAGAGGTGGAAACATGAGAAACCAAATATAGCATGTTGCGATGAGAGAGAAAAGCGAGGAGATCTTATACTCCACTCACTGGCCATGGCGCGAAACTACATGACGTGGCCGTGAGAACTCACGGACGTCTACGATCTATGTCGCCTGCTCATCTCTGAACGAGACCCATGATATGATCTCATTGCGATAACCCACGGAGGACTACAGTCTATGTTGCCATCTCGGCTCTCCGTGAGGGACTCCCAGTGTCGTCTACGATTTATGTTGATATAAGGCATGTGTCTACGTCGTCACGTCATCTATGGATGGCCCCACGTCCATGAGAATATGCGGCCGGCTAGGGTGTACGCTGCCACATTAGCTCTAGGCGGGGCCCATGTACGCGAGTCTGTGGGAAGCATGGGCTCATAGTGCCATGTCGTCTACAGGCGGGTACCACCACCCGAAGGTTGCGGAGGAGTGTCGCGCCTGAAATGCCTTAAACGGAGCGAAGTTCTGCCCAAATATGCTGACGGAGAACCTATGGAGTGCGCATGGTCCACCTTCCGGTGACGCAGTGTACGACGACATGTGCGACACACGTCCGCGGTAGGAAATCTGCTGCCCTCGCCCACAGTGGGGCCCGCCTCCCAGGAGAGGGCTCTGTTGTGAGCGTGACGTGTGTCCTCTCCGACGTCCATCCCACTTCCAAAAAACAGGACGACGTGGATAGCAGTTTGAGACGAAATAATCTAGCGCTATTATTTACTCTGATATATCAAAATTGTAATATATTAAACAAGTACAAATTCAAATTTATTAAAAATAGCTCATTATATATATGATTTGTATGGATTATTTTAAGTATTTTTGTTATCGTTAATTGTCTGTCGTGGTGGTGTCACAGCAGATGCTTGGGGTAGGCTTAACTTGGGGCCATGTGGACGCATGAGGAATCCAAGGAGGGAGAGTGCAGTAGTTCTGCACCCGAAGAACAGTGAACAAACACTATGGCAATCGATGTGCCCAGAGCCAGATCTCTTATTCCTTCTGTGTATTGTGGTTTCGAGTGCTCCTTGAGCTGTTTCCAAAGTTGCTACTTTGTACTAGAGGAAGAAGAAGTGTCTATCCCCCTCTTACCCTTGCTCTACCCCTCTTTATATACTGGATGGGGGTGGCTAGGTTACAATGTGGGTTCTAGGATTTATAAATTGGGCTTTGGGTTTTCTCTGCGGGCCGGGTCACTAGGCCTATCCTCTCGATCAGGACCTAGTCAGCAATGTGGTACATGCCAATGGTTCTACAGTGCACATGTGCCAGTCCTTTAGGCGTCACACGACACTTTAGATGTCAGCAAACAATGCTTCTCTCAGCGCTTAGCTTTGGCCCACTTGGTACAGTGATCATGTAGCACTATCAGGGCGGTGCGCCAGCCTGTTTCATGACGTGCGAAGTCAGAGGTGTGCTCATCGAGGAGCATCGCTCCCTCCATGACACGGCTCCTTCCTCAATGACTCGGCCTTGAGGTTCCTGCAAATAAGAATCACACACATGTTTGTGCCGACATAGATTATATGTCGGCTTGGTCTTGTCGTTATCACTCGGCTTTTGGTTACTCGGCCTATGTCGGCCTAACTCGTACAAGATTACACCGAGTGAACCTTATGTCTTTATCTCTCTTGACCCTACCTGGGGTCATCCCCCGACATTAGTCCCCAAAGTTGTTAAACTCTACCCATTTTAACTGATAGGCCTTGGCAGATTCCTTTAATGAATCTAGAACATTCTTTAGTAATACGACATAACTTATGTCGGCCCAACTCTCTTGAATCATAATTAGTAGTCACCGAGATCTCTCCAAGTGATATTTTATCCTCTTGTGCCGAGTCTTATCTCGGTCTTTACACCTCATTTCTACAATTTGTTATTTTCCTCAAGGTCTCCAATATTTTCCGTGTCTCCCTTTCCTTTATATTATTTTATTCCGGGTGGCGTGTAATCATCACACTTTGCCTTATTTTTGCTCCAAATCCTGACAGGCTGCACTGTTTCTGCAGTGCATTGATAGTTACCACTATAGCGGTCACGTCGCGCAGCGTCTCGGTTACTTCTTTGAAGGCGTGGCGAGCGGTTCTTATGCACGTGGCGGGATCTGTGGGGGCGTTTATTCTTGTACACGGCCACACTATGGCCAGTGCGCATAAGCGATCGCACTACGACGATTTTTTACTTTGCCCATAAGTAGGGTAGTGTGGTGAGGGGACCACACTTCCATCTTCATTTCCCCCTTTCTCTTCCTAACGCCGCCTCTCTCTGTTCTTGCTCCTACACTTCTGCGCCGCTTCCAGTTCTCTCCGGCGTCGCCAATCTCCTTCTCCCGCGACACCAATCTCCTTCTCCGATCGTCGTCGGTTCTTCCCCGCGAGCCTTTGCACCGGTGCGATGGAGCCACGGCAATCTTTGCCTCTTTCAGAGGAGGAGGAGGTTGAGGAACTAGAGGAGCCAATGGATCCTCACGACGTCGTCACCATCGAGGAGGAGGAGGAGTTGGACGAGGCCACCGGCGAGCGCGGCTCCTAGGAGGGCTCGGATGTAACATCCCAAAAATATTGATCATGCTTATCAAATTCTAATCACTAAAATTAGGGTTAACAAAAACTTTTATTAAATACAAACCATATGAATGCATGTGTGTATGTGAGGATTGTATGAATGCATGTTTAGACTTGTGTGATTAACCTAAATAGCAAGGAATGGTTTAAATATGGAAAAAACATCATATGAAACATTTCCAAGCAGAAACAAATCAAGAAAAAAAAATCAAATAAGGCAAATGGTCATTTTTGTCAATCTTGCTCACTAGGTCACTTTGAGTGTTTCTAGTCCAAGATTTTAAACAGAAACATTTCCATTTCTTTTCACCCCTTGCAAGACCAAGTAAAAGTGAATCAAAGCCCACCTTTCAAACTTGCAGAAACATTTGGAAACCCCATTCAAATGACAATTTAAAATTGAATCTTTAACATATGTGAAGATCCCACTTTTTCAAAATCCAACCAAACCAGTGCCCCTTGACCAATCCAACTAAACAGATACTCCCTAGTATGTAACTAACAAACCCACCAAGTTTGAATCCAAAATTCAAATTTGAATTTCTTTCGGCCATTTCATCAAACACCTTTTTGCAACAAAAAATAAACATCAAGAACTATTTGTAGCAGTGATTTTGGCCAACCTTGTTCCCTGTCTGGTTTGCAACAAGCTTTTAGTAGATCATCTAGCCCCTTTTACAATCTATAGCATCAATGTGAGCATGCAAGGGCCATCAAGGGTGAGCATGCCGAACCTAACTTGCCACCCCCACATCGACAGCAAGCTAGGAGAAGCACCAAGCCTAGCAAGCATGTCTGGAGCACTGACCACCGTCCACCGCCACCCCCTGTCCAAGCCCCGAGCCTTGCCAGCCCTTGGACCACACTGCCTGAGAATGCCAAGCTTCTCTGCGTGCGAGCCGAGAGCGCGCTAGTGCGCCGCACGCGACACCAGCCCACAGACCGCGTGCCGCCTTCGCCGCTTGCGTATGTGATCGCCAGCACCCCACCACCCCGCCAGACAACCCCGTTCGCCGCCGCGCGGACCATGCACGCTGTGCGCCATTAAAATCCCCGTCGGACCCCCCAGAGCGCCACGACGTTCCGACCGTTCATCACCGCCCTGCGCCGCGTGACCATGCTGTTGAGCTTCGCCAGGGAGCACAGCACCGCCCCTATTGTCGCCCATGCCATTAGCACGCTGTGCCGATGACCACAACAAGCTTAGCCCGCGACATTCGGTCCCCTCGTCGCACTATAAATAGAGGCCTTCCCAGCTCAAACTCTTCACACCATCTCACTCCCCACCTCTCATTGATCACACCAACTCACTCCCGGAGCAAGGCGAGCTCCAGGTAGCCGGAATTTCACCAGAGTTCGCCGCTGCAGAGAAGGAGAGGCGCCATCGATTGGAGCCGCCCCAGGAGGAGCTTCCAGTACCAGGAGGATCGCCGTTGTCGACTTCGTCATTCGCCCCATCGCCGACCATCGCCGGAGCCCCGGTGAGCCTCCCATGACCCCCACTGGCCGCGCTAGGGTTCTGTCTCGCCGGCATTGCCCGACATGGACGATGAACCACATCTGTAGGATTAGAACTAGATCGCACGGCCTAGATTCACCCATACCGCTTCGCCACTCACTGTCTCACTGACGAGTGGGGTCGCTCACTTAACCAGCCCGCGTGCGCGCTGTGCGTAGTGGGCCGGCCCAGTTAAACCTCCCGCGCGACCCAACAATTCAAACTTAGGTTTATTCATTTAATTTCAAACTCAGTTCTGTACCTAGATTCAAAAATCAAACTAGCTCGATTCACTGAACCAAAATGCATGAAACCAATTTTTTTAGAAGGGTTTTTATCATTTCTGCCACTATGACCAACCCAAAACTCAGTTTTGCCATTTGACTGATCGAAACTCCAATTTTGCCACTACTTCGTTACAACACTCCTCAGTTTTGCCATTCCGTCGTCTTTCTATCTTAATCTGTAATCAGTTTTGCCATTTTAGTTTTTGCACCCCTTTTTATTTAGAGTTAATTTTATTTCTAACCCGTATATGCTTCTAACAATATTTATCCTACATATTAGAAATTACTTATATTTTCCCATTTAGTAAAAGTTATGACGGTTTTACCCATTCTAAAATTTTACATGTTCTATGAACTGTAATCTCGATGTATCCGCATCAAACGTCATTATAGTATTTGCGATTCCGTCCCCGCCATACGGTAAGGGTAATAAGTTCAATCGGAGGTAGAACGAGAAGCGTCTAGGACTTGTTTGACCGAGCACCAAGCATGGCCTCCGCCCTTGTCTTAAAACATTTAGCACAAGGTCGCCGATGATCTTGGGAAACTACGGCTCATGGAGGATCGCGTGGACCGTATCAGGATGTTTGTCATCTGCTGCTCCTTATCGAACACTAACAGAGTAATCGGGTATACATCACGACTACGTGCTCTCAACTAGCTTGTCATGCATCTACATACACTCGAGATGGATTTGGTGTACTGCTCGACTGCTCCACACAGACTAGCAATGCTAATATATTCCAAACGGTAAAGTGGTGCTACTGGGATGATCGCGCGGATGTTTATCGTCGATGTGGCAAGTCATGGTAATATAATGGCAAAATTGATTATTTACTAACGGTAGAAAGATAACGGAATGGCAAAATTGAGGAGTATTGCAACTGAGTAGTGGCAAAATTAGAGTTTCGATCGGTCAAATGGCAAAACTGATTTTTGTGTTTGTCATAGTGGCAGAAATGATAAAAACCCTTTTTAGAAAGGTACTGGAATGCTTAATCCAAGCCCGTTGGATTCAAACCATTTAGAATTATAGATCACCCATGGTAAAAATAACAAGGCAGAAGCTTTTCTGCATTCAAATATTTTTCAAAATTGAACAATGAAAGCTTTTGAGTTAATTCCAACTCTCAAAAATCACATTTGACTATACATTTCAGAATATATAAAAATATATAGGTTTACTTGCAGAAATAATGATCATGTGATAAAAGAATGCCTCATAGGTATTTCTAGTCACTTTAATTAATTAAAATAAAAAGGTTAAACCTTATTAAATTGTGACACCACTTTAAATCACATTCCCATGTACTGAAATGTGTGGTGATGACATGGGTCAACATGATCCCATGTTTGAGTTGGGGAATATTAAATCTTAAGTAGTTTTTCAATGAGTAGAAATTACTTTTCTAAAATGAAATAAATAACTCAAGTGCTTTAATCTTTGTGATAATAGTGATGATGCTAGATCATCTAGTGTAAACCTTTGTGTGCTAAATAGAGTAGTTAAGAATTGTGTGGTGATTGTGTACCTCATATTTATTTAGATGATAGTACTGACCAAGGATACGAGGAGGAAGGAGGATACTACGAGGAAGAAGCCGATGAGAATTTCAACCACTGCTCTGTAGAAGGCAAGCCTAATACTACTAGTTGAATTAGCAAGCCAATACTTGCAACCTACTACTACTTGCATGTTACCTATGCAAGTTAACTTAGCAAGCTATTATCTTAGCAAACTAAGCTAAACCATGCAAGTTCTACTTGCAAGCTTATCCCACTTGATACCCAAATCCTAGTTTTATTTGCAAGCTTAGTTATTTTATTTCTTTATCAAAGCTTTCTCTTAGAATTTACTTAGTGGCTTGTAGATTTTAGAAAGATATATGAAGGTAGCATAAAGAGCATAAAACTTGACCTAAGTTAGTTAATCTTGATGTCACCCTCAGGCATGATATTGAACTTAGATAAGATACACTTGCTTATCTCCCCTCATTAGTGTTTACCCCCACTTGTAGATGCTAGTGCTAAGCATAAAACTTGATCAACTTTAGATGGGAATACTCAGTGAAAATGGTTATGAAAACCTTAGAATGATGAGTCATTCTATTGAAATGTTTTGACATGTGTTCTCGAACACCAGATGATTTTGATGATGAAAATGTTAAGGCATGAGCCTTAGACCTTTACAAAACTGATGGTTCTCTGGATGCGATACCATTCCAATTTTACCATACAACCATAATACCCGAAATTTGGGTAGTGCTTGACTAGAAATTTATATACCTTAGTATGGGTTCCCTTGCGGCCAAGGTTTGAGCTGAGGCTACCTTGTGAAGATTGTCCACCTGTGCAGTTCCCAAGATGACAGTTGGTCATGGTTGGGAGGCCAAACTCACAGGAGAGGTGCCTATACTAGGGTGTGTAATTGAAAGGTTAGGATTGATTATCCGCATACTGAGTATGGTGAATTCAGGATTGTTCCTGACGGATTTATCGAATGTTGTGGTGAAAGTATACAATCTCTGCAGAGTGTCAAACTATTCGAATAGCCGCGTCCGCGGTTATGGACAGTTGGAGTGGCCATACTGTTCCGTCGTCAGATGTTTTCAAAATGACTTATGAAATGATTTGTGACCTGGCTTGACCACAACAGAGTGGTGACATGAAGTTCAAGTTCCCCCTTAGGTGTTATAAAATTTTCAACTAGCTTTCTGTGCTTCTGAACTTAGTAGAGGTAAATATGGCTTTTTGCAAAACAACCTAGAGCTTAGTACTTCCTAATCCAAAACCACTTCACTTGCTAGTATTAGTTTGCGAGTACTTAAAAAGTACTCATGGCTTTGTCCCTGGCTATTCCCATGGCCATACTATGAAGAGGAGTATCAGAAAGATGGACCGTAGGAAGGTTACGACAAGTGATCATCTCCCATCGTCAACATTGCCTATGACCATGAAGATGGAGCTTCGCCCATGCTATCATTATCTTTACGTTATTCCGCTGCTTGATTGTATTAAGACTGGATCATGAGATCCTTATTTGTGTAAGACCTTATGTATGGTTTGTAATGGATGATGTACTATGATATCCAATCTGTTATGTCTCGCAGAAATGGTAATCCTGGGATTGCGATGTATGGCATAACAAGCATCTGTGATGAAAAATCCGTGTGTTAACAAGTTGGTATCAGAGCCATCCTGACCATATGAGACCCTAGTTTAGAATGGACGTTTGAATCAAAAACTTAGTTTCAAAACCAAAGAAGTGAGTATTTATGAAAACTTATTCTCCTTCTTACCACTTAGACTCTTTCATGAAAATTCATATTCCTCCAAAAATTCTTGCAAAGTTACATAAAATTTGACACACTTGATCACTCCACTAACTTACTCATCCTATATTCTTATAGATGGACGTGAAGTACAACAAGTTCTATCAGTTGGGGAATGGAGGAGACCTCATCTTTGAGCGTGACTTGGACCAGCTGGCCGAGATGCTGGAGCGTCCGCACCCCGAGTTCTTCGGAGCTCAACTCAATGATCAGAAAGGAGAGGATTTGCAGTGGCTAGTTGTTCCAATTCTTCGGGGAAAGATTGAAGCCCCAACTGCAGAGGGAATTCAGTTCACCGTGAGAGAGAACAACTGGCTCGATGGACATGCCAGGGCCATGCAGAAAGATCTTGCCCGTCTGTGTGGGTAGAGTATCAAACATCTCAAGGGTACCTGCTTTGAGTTCTACCCAAGGCGTGATGTTATGGGACATCCACTAGAGGCCCCATATCACCATGAGCTGAAGACTCAATTGGACCACCTCAGCTTCATGATGTATGACCGTCAGAAGGAGTTGGACAATTCCCGCTCCTACGCCAACCATAAGTACGCCATCGCCGCTAAGAAGGATCAGACTATTGCCATGCTAGTGAAGGATCGCCAGTCTCGTCGCCGTCAGCTCGACAAGAAGGAGCGCATCATTGCCCGTCTTCGCCACCAGATCACGAGTTTGGAGGAGACCATCCACGAGAGAGATATGCTGTTGGAGGAGAGGGAGAATGCAGGGGAAGACCTTCGTGGAGACCCCTACTCCTATCTAAGCAATGATGATGACTTTATGGAGGATCAGGCCATGGACTTCTTCACCGAGGAGGATGACTTCGCCTTCATCGATGATGATGATGAGGATGATGAGGACACCGACTCTGAGGAGTAGTATCACTTGGGCACTAGCATTAGTGAGTTGTATTCGGTCCCACTGTATCGTAGCTTCATAGAATGGTTCTTAAAACCATCTGTTTTCCTTTGTTGTGGTGTGTGTTTGTATCGTGTGCTATGAATGAATGAAAAGCAAGTTGCTAGAAAAACCTGAGTCAAAAATTTGAAAACTTTTCAAACCCAGAACCCCGAACCTTAGAAATTTCCCTCTTTTCTCATGATCTATCTCAATCTTCAGATGCCTTGCGGAGGAAGCAGTTCATCCTCGGACCCGATGTTGCAGATCTTGCAAATGTTGGTTTCTGACCGCGAAGCTGAAAGAGCCAAACGTCAAGCTAACTTATCCACCCTTCAACACATCTCTCAGATGGCCAACAACAATCAAGGCCATGGAAATCAGGACAACCATGGATCTAAGCTCAAGAATTTCCAGAACACCAATCCACCCGTTTTCACTAAGTCAGAAGAGCCCCTAGATGCAGATGATTGGTTGCAAACCATGGAGAACAATCTGGAAGTTGCAGGAGTGGAAGCTAACAAGAAAGTACTGTTTGCTACCCACTACCTGGACGGATATGCAAGAGCATGGTGGAACAGCGTTCGCGCCATGACAGGAGGTCAGATGATGACTTGGGAAGAGTTCAAAATCAAGTTCAGCAGAACCCATGTGCCACCGGGTTTGATCAAGAGGATGATAGATGAATTCAGGGAACTAAAGCAAGGAAGGATGATCGTAGTGGAATACCGTGACAAATTCTTGTCATTGGCTAGGTATGCACCAGATGAGATAGATACTGAAACCAAGAAGAAGGAGAGATTCCTGAATGGTCTGCACGATGAGATGCATATAGTGTTAGTCAATATACCATTTGCTGATATTGAAGCCTTAGTTGACTCTTCCATTCAGATGGAAGGAAAGATCAACCAAGCTAATGAAAACCGCAAACGTCGCATAATGCATCTACCAGGAACCCACCATACACCAAAGTATCGTCCCAACCCATCTCCAGGATTTGCCCCAAGAACCAACATACCCCCGACGAACCGTCCGACCTATCCCAACCATGGAAACCCAAGGCCCGAAGGAAATCACAACAACCCCGGCAACCCTAGCAATTTCAACCGTGCTCCGCCTAAGTTCAACAGCAACAATTCCACCACCAACACCAACATTGCCCCAAGGACTGGAAGCAATGTTGTGCCTGTTGCAGCAAAGGACAAGTCGCATGTGACTTGTTATGAATGTGGAACCAAGGGTCACTATTCCAATGAGTGTCCCAAGAATATTGCCGCAACCCCCAATGCAAATTCCCCAGCTCAGCAGCAGCGTCGTGTTCAGCCAGGAAGGAGGTTTGCCCCAGGGAACTCACTCAACCACAACGGCCGTCTCTTTCTCATGGATGCTGAAGAAGCCCAAGAAGCGCCAGATGACGTGCTGGGTATGTTTTCTGTTAACTCAGTACTTGCACGAGTGTTGTTTGATTCTAGAGCATCGCACTCGTTTGTTATTGAAGAATTTTCATGCACTAGTAAGATTCAACCCACCAAATTGAAGCATGTCATGATAGTTCAAATACCTGGTTCAACCACCAAAGCTAGACAAATTTGCAAAGCCGTCCCTATCTGAATCCATGGCATAGATTTTTATGCTAATTAATATTACTCGGAACTAAAGGTTTGTAAGTAGTACTAAGAATGGATTGGATGTCCAAACACAAAGGATTAATCGACTGTGCCAAGAAAGCCATAACCATGACCAGTACAGCCGGAATATCAGTAGAGCATGTATCGGAAACCTTGCCCCGTCAATTCAAATGCAACAAGAGTATAGCCCAACCAACCTTTGACCAAGTTCGGATAGTCTGTGAATACCCCGATGTATTCCCAGATGTTTTGCCCGGTATGCCCCCAAATCGGGATATCGAGTTTATCATTGAACTAATCCCTGGAACTGGACCCATAGCCCAGAGACTATATAGTATGAACCCGTCTGAACTAGTGGAAATGAGGAAGCAACTGGATGCTATGCTGGAAATTGGATTGATTCAACCAAGTGCGTCGCCATAGAGATCACCTGTTTTATTTGTGGATATGAAAGATGGAGGTAACCATTTGTGTACGGATTATCAGAAGTTGAATGATGTCACCATCAAGAACAAGTACCCGTTGCCAAATATAGAAGACCTGTTTGACCAGTTGACTGGTGCCAAAGTGTTTTCTAAGATTGATCTTAGAACTGGCTATCATCAAATCAAGATTCGCGCAGAGGATATTCCAAAGACCGCCTTTACCACCAGATATCGATTATACGAGTATACTGTCATGTCTTTTGGATTAACCAATGCCCCCGCTTATTTCATGAACCTCATGAATAAGATTTTTATGGACTTCCTGGATAAGTTTGTAGTTGTTTTCATCGATGACATTCTGATTTATTCCAAATCAGAAGAAGAACATGAGCTACACCTAAGGACATTCTTGGAACCCTTAGAGAGCATCAGTTGTATGCCAAGTTTAGCAAATGTGAATTCTGGTTATAGGAGGTAGGATTCCTAGGACATATCGTATCAGCCAGAGAAATTGCTGTTGACCCTGTGAAGGTGAAGGATGTTGAAGATTGGCAAGCCCCAACCACCCAAACCCAAGTTCGTGCATTTCTCGGATTAGCAGGATACTACCGCAAGTTCGTAGAAGGATTCTCGAGTATCGCCATACCCATGACCCAATTATTGAAGAAGGATAAGAAGTTCGAATGGACGGATAAATGTGAAGCGAGTTTTCAGGAACTCAAGAGAAGATTGATTTCAGCCCCCATCTTGATCATGTTGGATATCACGAAGCCCTTCGATGTGTACTATGACGCATCCAAGATCGGTCTCGGATGTGTGCTGATGCAATAGGGAAAAGTAATATCTTATCTATCCCGACAGCTGAAGCAGCATGAACAGAATTATCCTACCCATGACCTTGAACTAGCAGCCGTAGTTCTAGTCCTGAAGACATGGAGGCATTATCTTATGGGTAATCGTTGTGAGATTTATTCGGATCACAAGAGCCTGAAGTATATATTCACTCAGAAGGAGCTGAATATGAGGTAGAGAAGATGGATTGAGATAATCAAGGACTATGAACTGGGCATTCACTATCACCCCGGTAAAGCCAATGTGGTAGCAGATGCCCTTAGCAGATTGCCATGCCGCTTGAACTCCATGATTTTGAAGGAGCAACCAAGTTTGCACAAAGAGATGGAAGATTTTAGAATGGAATTGGTAAGTGAAGGATTTTTGGCTAGCATAGAACTTCAACCCACTTTGATCAGTCAGATCAAGGAGGCTCAGAAAGGAAATGCTAGTATCGACGGAATCAAACGTCGTATCGGTACTGGCAAATTACCCGGATTCACCGAGGATGAAGAAGGAGTGCTGTGGTACAAAGGATGTCTCTGTGTACCAGTAGATTTAGAGTTGAAAGAATTTATTTTGAAAGAGGCCCATGATACTCTTTATTCTATCCACCCTGGAGGAACGGAGATGTATCAGGATTTGAAGGAGCAATTTTGGTGGCATAAGATGTAGAGATAAATCAGAAGCTACATCGCCAAGTGTGATATTTGTCAAAGAGTCAAGGCGGGACATCAAAGACCCGTAGGACTGTTGCAACCATTACAGATTCCGGAATGGAAGTGGGATTCCGTTGGGATGGACTTTATCACCGGATTACCTACTTCGAGTAGGGGAAATGACTCTATTTGGGTCATATTTGACAGATTGTCCAAAGTAGCCCATTTCTTACTAGTCAAGACCCCGTACCAGAGTTCGAAGCTGGCAGAGTTATACATCGGTAGAATCGTTAGTTTGCACGGAGTCCCCAAGAACAATATATCAGATCAAGGAACTCAATTTACCTCGAGATTCTGGAAGAAAGTCCAAGAAGGACTAGGAACAAGATTGGATTTCAGCATAGCTTATCACCCTCAGACCGATGGACAAACGGAGCGAGTAAATCAAATACTCGAAGATATGTTGAGAGCATGTGTGCTAGAGTATGGATCTAAATGGAAAGACTGTCTGCCTTTTGTAGAATTTTCATACAACAACAGTTATCAATCTAGTTTGTAAATGGCCCCATTTGAGTTCATGTATGGAAGGAAGTGTTGTACCCCTTTGAACTGGTCGAAAGTAGGAGAGAGTCAAATTTTTGGACCCAACATCCTACGAGAAGCAGAAGAGAAAGTTCACAAGATTCGTGAGCACCTCAAGACCGCCCAATCCAGACAGAAGAGTTATGCCGATAAGAGACGTCGAGACCTCTCCTTCAATATCGGAGATTTTGTGTATCTTAAGGTGTCGCCTTTGAAGGGAATGCAACATTTCCACCTTAAAGGAAAGTTAGCACCCAGATATATCGGACCTTTCAAAATTCTGAGTCGTCGAGGAGAAGTATCGTATCAATTGGAACTGCCAGAAGAAATGTCAGCAGTGCATAATGTGTTCCATATATCGTTACTTCGCAAATGCCTTGAAGTTCCGGAGAAGACTGAATTTTTCAAGAATATTGATCGCCGAACCGTAGAGATCAATGAGGACCTGACATATCCCGAAGTACCCATCCGTATTTTGGAGGAAGCTTTCAGAACCACCAGGACCCGAAGCATCAAGTTTCTCAAAATTCAGTGGAGCAACCACACTGAAGAAGGAGCTACCTGGGAGCGAGAAGATCACATCAGGACGGAGTTTCCCGATCTCTTCAAATCCTAGGTAATCTTATTTCTTCTTTCTCAAATCTCGGGACGAGATTTTGTTTAAGGAGGGAAGGTTTGTAACATCCCAAAAATATTGATCATGCTTATCAAATTCTAATAACTAAAATTAGGGTTAACAAAAACTTTTATTAAATACAAACCATATGAATGCATGTGTGTATGTGAGGATTGTATGAATGCATGTTTGGACTTGTGTGATTAACCTAAATAGCAAGGAATGCTTTAAAGATGAAAACAACATCATATAAAACATTTCCAAGCAGAAACAAATCAAGAAAAAAAATCAAAAACAAATCAAATAAGGCAAATGGTCATTTTTGCCAATCTTGCTCACTAGGTCACTTTGAGTGTTTCTAGTCCAAGATTTCAAACAGAAAATTTTCCATTTATTTTCACCCCTTGCAAGACCAAGTAAAAGTGAATCAAATCCCACCTTTCAAACTTGCAGAAACATTTGGAAACCCCATTCGAATGACAATTTAAAATTGAATCTTTAACATATGTGAAGATCCCACTTTTTCAAAACCCAACCAAACCAGTGCCCCTTAACCAATCCAACTAACCAGATACTCCCTAGTATGTAACTAACAAACCCACCAAGTTTGAATCCAAAATTCAAATTTGAATTTCTTTCGGCCATTTCATCAAACACCTTGTTTGCAGCAAACAAACAAACATCAAGCACTATCTGTAGAAGTGATTTTGGCCAACCTTGTTCGCTCTCTGGTTTGCAGCAAGCTTTTAGTAGATCTTCTAGCCCCTTTTACAATCTTTAGCATCACTGTGAGCATGCAAGGGCCATCAATGGTGAGCATGCCGAACCTAACTTGCCACCCCCACATCAACAACAAGCTAGGAAAAGCACCAAGCCTAGCAAGCATGTCTGGAGCACTGACCACCGTCCAACGCCACCCCCTGTCCAAGCCCCGAGCCTTGCCAGCCCCTGGACCACACTGCCTAAGCATGCCAAGCTTATCTGCATGCGAGCTGAGAGCGCGCCAGTGCGCCGCACGCGACACCAGCCCACAGACCGCACGTCGCCTTCGCCATTTGCGTACGTGATTGCCAGCACCCCAGCCCCCCGCCAGACAACCCCGTTTGCCGCCGCGTGGACCATGCACGCTGTGCGCCATTAAAATCCCCGTCGGACCTGCCCAGAGCACCACGACGTTTCGACCGTTCAGCACCGCCCCACGCCGCGTGACCATGCCGTTGAGCTTCGCCAGGGATCACATCACTGCCCCTATCGTCGCCCATGCCATTAGCACGTTGTTCCCATGACCGCCGTGAGCTCAGACCGCGCCATTCGGTCCCCTCGTCGCACTATAAATAGAGGCCTTCCCAGCTCAAACTCTTCACACCATCCCACTCCCCACCTGTCACTGATCACACCAACTCACCCCCAGAGGAAGGCGAGCACCAGGTTGCTGGAATTTCACCGGAGTTCGCCGCTGAGGAGGAGAGGTGTCGTCGATTGGAGCCGGCCCAGGAGGAGCTGCCGGTACCAGGAGGATTGTTGTCGTTGACTTCGTCGTTCGCCCCCATCACCGACCATCGCCGGAGCCCCGGTGAGCCTCCCACGACCCCCACTGGCCGCGCTAGGGTTCTGTCTCACCGGCGTTGCCCGAGATGGACGATGAACCACAACTGTAGGATTAGAACTCAATCGTACAACCTAGATTCACCCATACCGCTTCGCCACTCACTGTCTCACTGACGAGTGGGGTCGCTCACTTAACCAGCCCGCGTGCGCACTGTGCTTAGTGGGCCGGCCCAGTTAAACCTCCCGCGCGACCCAACAATTCAAACTTAGGTTTATTCATTTAATTTCAAACTCAGTTATGTACCTAGATTCAAAAATCAAACTAGCTCGATTCACTGAACCAAAATGCATTGAAACCAATTTTGTTAGAAAGGTACTGGAATGCTTAATCTAAGCCCATTGTATTCAAACCATTTAGAATTATATATCACTCATGGTAAAAATAACAAGGCAGAAGCTTTTCTGCATTCAAACATTTTTCAAAATTCAACCATGAAAGCTTTTGAGTTGATTCCAACTCTCAAAAATCACATTGGACTATACCTTTCAGAATATATAAAAATATATAGGTTTACTTGCAGATATAATGATCATGTGATAAAAGAATGCCTCATAGGTATTTCTAGTCACTTTAATTAATTAAAATAAAAAGGTTAAACCTTATTAAATTGTTACACCATTTTAAATCACATTCCCATGTACTGAAATGTGTGGTGATGACATGGGTCAACATGATCCCATGTTTGAGTTGGAGAATATTAAATCTTAAGTAGTTTTTCAGTGAGCAGAAATTACTTTTCTAAAATGAAATAAATAAGACAAGTGCTTTAATCTTTGTGATAATAGTGATAATGCTAGATCATCTAGTGTAAACCTTTGTGTCCTAAATAGAGTAGTTAAGATTTGTGTGGTGATTGTGTACCTCGTATATATTTATAGACGATAGTACCAGCCAAGGATACGAGGAGGAAGGAGGATACTACGAGGAAAAAGCCGAGTAGAATTTCAACCACTGCTCTGCACAAGGTAAGCCTAATACTAATGGTTGAATTAGCAAGCCAATACTTGCAAGCTACTACTACTTGCATGTTACCTATGCATGTTAACTTAGTAAGCTATTATCTTAGCAAACTAAGCTAAACCATGCAAGTTCTACTTGCAAGCTTATCCCACTTGATACCCAAATCCTAGTTTTATTTGCAAGCTTAGTTATTTTATTTATTTATCAAAGCTTTCTCTTAGAGTTTACTTAGTGGCTTGTAGATTTTAGAAAGATATATGAAGGTAGCATAAAGAGCATAAAACTTGACCTAAGTTAGTTAATCTTGATGTCACCATGAGGCATGATATTGAACTTAGATAAGATACACTTGCTTATCTCCCCTCATTAGTGTTTACCCCTACTTGTAGATGCTAGTGCTAAGCATAAAAATTGATCAACTTTAGATGGGAATACTTGGTGAAAATGGTTATGAAAACCTTAGAATGATGAGTCATTTTATTGAAATGTTTTGACATGTGTTCTCAAACACCAGATATTTTTGATGATGAAAATGTTAAAGCATGAGCCTTATCCCTTTATAAAATTGATGGTTGTCTGGATGCAATACAATTCCAATTTCACCGTACAACCACAATACCCAAAATTTCGGTAGGGCTTGACTAGAAATTTATATACCTTAGTATGGGTTACCTTGCGGCCAAGGTTTGAGTTGAGGCTACCTTGTGAAGATTGTCCACCTGTGCAGTTCCCAAGATGCCAGTTGGTCATGGTTGGGAGGCCAAACTCACAGGAGAGGTGCCTATACTAGGGCGTGTAATTGAAAGGTTAGGATTGATTATCCGCATACTGAGTATGGTGAATTCAGGATTGTTCCTGACGAATGTATCGAAAGTTGTGGTGAAACTGTACAATCTCTGCAGAGTGTCAAACTATTCGAATAGCCGCGTCCGCGGTTATGGACAGTTGGAGTGGCCATACTATTCCTTCGTCAGATGTTTTCAAAATGACTTATGAAATAACCTGACTTGACCACAACAGAGTGGTGACATGAAATTCAAGTTCCCACTTAGGTGTTACAAAATTTCAACTAGCTTTCTGTGCTTCTGAACTTAGTAGAGGTAAATCTGGATTTTTGCACAATAACCTAGATCTTAGTACTTCCTAATCCAAAATCACTTCACTTTTTAGTATTAGTTTGCGAGTACTTAAAAAGTACTCATGGCTTTGTCCCTGGCTATTCCCGTGGCCAGACTATGAAGAGGAGTATCAGGAAGATGGACCGCAGGAAGGTTACGACAACTAGGATTATCTCCCATCGTCAGCATTGCCTGTGACCATGAAGATGGATCTTCCCCCATGCTATCGTTATCTTTACGTTATTCCGCTGCTTGATTGTATTAAGCCTGGATCATGAGATCCTTATTTGTGTAAGACCTTATGGATGGTTTTTAATGGATAATGTACTATGATATCCAATCTGTTATGTCTCGCAAAAATGGTAATCCTGGGATTGCGATGTATGTCATAACAAGCATCTATGATTAAAAATCCGGGTGTTGACATCGGAGGTCTCCACCAAGGGACTGGAGTGGCTTCTCTTCACCTGACGGATTTCGCTGGGGGTCGAATGCCGCCGCCCCATCATTGAGATCTCTCCAAATCCTCTCCCCGGTGAGTCTGTGGTGTTCATGTTCCATTTCGACCGTGGCTTTTCTCTTCCTTTGAGCAATTTTGCCAAACACTTCTTTGAGTATGTCCACCTGCCACCGCATCATCTCCCTGCCAATGCCATTGGCTCCCTTCCCCATTTATCTCTTGCGTTGAGGGGTATCTCGGCCTTTGGCTCACTATTTTCCTTTGGGCCAAATACTTGTAATTTAGGATCCAAGTTATCCCAGAGCCAGGTGTCCCTTCGGGTGAGAAGCGACCGACTTAGTGTGGCGCTGCCAACATCACCCCTAGGAAAAGGTCCATTTCCCCCCGAGTCCAAGGCCTTAACTCTTCTGAGGAATGGCGACGTACATTTTTCTATGTCAAGAATTCGGGTGAGAATGACTTGATTCGGCTGCCCCCTTTCAACTTCGGCGTGCCCGATAAGTTCAACTGGAGGTTTGACCCAAATAAGAATTACACGGCCGTCAATGAGGCTCATGCTATCTTAGAGCAGCTGGTGAAGGAGAACTCGGAGGAGAGACTAACGGGAGAGGACCTCATGTGTAATTTTATCAGTCACCGAGTCAGCCCCCTCCAGCTTCCTTCTCACAATATATGCTTCATGAGCGACCACTTTGACCCGACCCGCCACTCAAATTATGATATTGACAAGGGGCAGGTCGCCAGGCAGGTCAACTCCATTTTCAAGTTGATGATGTCGTCTGATTGGATATGGGGCAAAGCTCCCTTTGATCGCGCCAACCCTATTCCATGGGTAAGCTTCCGAATTATAAACTTGATCCCGAGTCAACTTGCATTTTGTTTAACTCGGATCATCCACTATTTGCAGAAATTCACTTGCCAGGAAGATGACAACGCCAACACGACCCTCGCTTGGGAAGAAGACCGGGACAACTCTGGCTCTGAGGAGTTTGATCTGGAGGACTTCATGCCCAACCCTCATGCCGACGCCGGACCATCTCCGGGTAAGACTCCTACTCGCGAGCCTCTAAGGGAATGGACGGATGATGATTGTTGAATTATGGAGGTACTTGATCCTAGGGAAATATCCTTTGCTTATCCTCTTGGTTCTGCATCTGCTGATGTAGCCGGTCAGGTGCATGAGGACACGCCTCTCGCTGTGGGGGGCCAGGTTAAGGGGAAGAAGCGGGTGCATCTGGGGCAACCAAGGTTGAGCCGGCTAAAACCTTCAAGAAACGCAAAGTCTCTAGGGGAGTCTACCGCCAACGCATCATTGCCGGGTAACTTTCCATGTACCAATATTTATCCTTTTGTATTTATTGTTTCTCTCTTTCTTTGATTTATATACATGTACTTTCTCTATATCTCATATCCGCCATGATTTCCCCTCAGTAAGAAAGTTGCACCGCGTCCGAGATTCCTCCTCCTTCTCTAGCTCCGACTGACACTCGTGTTCCGAGTCCGGCCTGGGGCATTCCTTCTATGCCAGATATCACTTTATCTCGGCCTGAAGAGGGTCCTAGAGCTCGAAGAGAGTAGGATCCAAGAGAGAAAACGCTGGCCCTCGAGAAAGAGAAGAGACTCGGTGCTAGCAGCATCGGCGCTGGGTCAGTTGACGTTGATACTTCAGTAACTCAGCCACAGCAACAACAAAATAAGAAGAAACTGCCTCAACCACCACAACCAATCCTACCGTAGCAAAAACAACCATCTTAGTCGGCTCCATCAGCTCAGCAGTAGAAACAACCAACTCCACCCCCAAAGCATTCAGGCAAGAAACAGTCTCACTCGGCTTAGCCGGGTCAGTCGCTGCTAGGAGCTTCAAGATAGAAAAATCTTACTTTTGATACGACGCCATCTCAGTTGCAGTCAAAACAGCAAACAATAACAAATACATTCGTGGATGTGCCCAAACCTAGGTCTGCTGTGGATTTTCTTAAAAAGACTACGACTGCTTCCGAGTCATTCATTACCAACATACAAATTTTCCTTCATGTCATCCCGGCTAAGGCTAGAAGTGGTAGCGCATCATCTGCTAAAGGAAAAGGTCTTGTTCTGACTCGGACGCTCAGTGGTCAAAGTCTTGGATCTACCGACCAATATGCGATGGACTAGAATGACGCCAACAACTATGAAGTTACTTCCGGAAATCCTCATGCACAAGCGCAACCAGGAGTGACAATTGGTCCTCAGAGTGTGGTCGAGTTAACCATGATGATAAGTGCTGACAAAGTTAATGAGGTACACATTCTTCACTCTTTTGTGTTCTTAGTGCATATACATATCTTCTAGTCCCCGAGGTTACGTCCGAGTGGAGTATTCACCTGGTTGTAAGTTCAAAGAACGAAACATAACTTACTGGCTGTTTGTCGTGTATCATAGTTGTATAGTTCATATGTCTCTTTGGTAGAACTCAAATCCTCATTTGCCGAGGTGCAAGTCGAGTTTTACTTGGCTTGAGACTTATATGCTCACATCCTCATTTATCCTTATACTTTACACATCTACTCTAAAGCTCACACCAAAACTTTCCAAACCCTTCTCCTGAAATACATGAAGCTCTCTGCTGAGCATAAGGACTTGCAGGCCAAGATTAAAGGCAAAGGTATATCCTTCTAGCCAACTTGTTTTTCGAATTTCTTTTTTTGCTAGGTTAATCCTTTTTCTTATTTAACTTTATCCACATCTCAATCCACTATGGAGGAGTTCCATAGGAAACTCTCTGATGCCGAAGGTATTTACTTTTTTCTGTGATTTTATCTTTATACCGCCTGAACCCATTTATCTATAGTTTTATATCTCGGTACAACTGAGAAATCCCAATTTGCAAAAAAAATTCAAGACTATGTGTCTATGCCGAAATTGATGGATCATTTTCTAGAACAAGCAGGGCAACATCAACTCGAGCTCAAGGAGCGGGATGAAATATCTGGGCTTCAGAAGCAAATTGCTGACATGCAGAAGAAGCATGAGGACGAGATTGAGGTTATTCATGAGGAGCATGCTGAGGAGAAGATCCAACTGAAGGGTAAAATTGAGAAGGGTGAAGAATTGCTTCAAACTGCCGAGTCTCTGTTGGGTGCAGCTCAACAAGACCATGATGCCCTTCAAAAGAATTCCATGACCTAGCAGTCTTAGCTTGGCTGAATCAACTACTATATTGGTAGTGAGTTCTTGCTTTTTATTTTGCTTATCGACATTCCTTTATAACTCAATTTCCATCTGACACTTCATGCTATCTTTCCTCATAAAACTTCTAGAGGCTACCCTGTTGTAATGGAATCTGTTGATAGGTAAGACCCAAGGTGGGCTAGGCAGTTTCTTCCTCATCCGAGTTTACAATTGACGAGCATCTAGTTTCCCTTTCTGCTCGCACCAAAATGATGAAATCTTTTGGAGAGGACCTTCTTAAGGCCGGCATTCGTATTTTCAACACATTGTGGCCAAAATAGGAAACTCCAAAGAATGTTCCAGAACTCGCTGAGGGATTGATGCTTGCTGAAGAAAGGCTGGATCAATGGCGCGAGTCAGTTGGCTGAGTTGGTGCTGATGAAGCACTATACTTTGTGCTCTCCTGGTACGAGACCATCAATCTCGTTGTCTTGCAGCATATGGAGGAAGGTGCCGAATAGAAAAATGACCCAGAACTCATCAAACAACGCCAAGAAAGAGCTTATGCCTTCATGCAATATGAAAATGAGCATGCTTGGCGAGATGGTCTGAATTTCCTGTACATGGTGGAGGAGGTTGAAGAAGAGGTCTCTGAAGAAGAAGAGGCAGGTGATGAGGACATCGAGAATATGCCCCTACAACGACTGATGGCTCTATCCCGGCCACTGACACTTCTACTCCGGGGTCAGGCCCTGCCGAGTCTGCTTCCGGCCCTGCAGCCTCTTAAGGATAAAAACATGAAATTCGTTAAATCCCGCTATGCCGGGTGTAGATGTATGATATACTGCAGTTATTTTGGTGTCCTTTTGCACTATCAAAAATTTAAAGTTGGGGTTTGATGCCGAATAACTTCTGGCAAAGTCCCCGAGTCTCTTTTCTTGTTCACTCGATTTCATAACCTTGGATCTTGTCTACCTTTTTTGGCATTCTACATATGAGTATCAAGGTCATAAGAATCAAGCTAACAATACTCGAAACTTTGAGATTTGACATAAAGTCATTTGTCATAAGCAATGACATGTCCTGCAAGGGGTTAGTAAAAAAGACAAATGTTGGGTCGCTCTTTTTTCCTCTTCTTAATCATTTTTCATGTATACCTACCTCCGGCCTTTTTCTCTTGCTTGCCATGAAGCCAAGTTTTGGAAAACAGCTAATTCAAAGAGTTTACCTTTAGTTTTCATACACTACTAATCCGAGATAAGGGTAATAAAATAAAGCCAGCCGACATATAAAACGAAATACTGAAAGTAAAAACAAGTAATATTATGACGAGGGAGTCCCCGAGTCAGTTTTCAGGCTCCTACATTTTTATTGATAGATCATTGCCAACATACATGTCTGACATACGAGACTTTAGAGATACATACCTTGTTCCTGTAGGTATAGAAAGGGCGAAGCAATGCAACATTCCATGGCCTCTTGGTTTCCTCACCAGACCTGTCTGCCTTGTTCTTCTGTGGGGCCTGAGCATCTATAAGATAGTATGCATCATTGTGTAGAGCCCTGTTCATGATAAATGGTCCCTCCCATGGGGGTGATAATTTATGCATTCCAGTAGTGCATTGCACTAATCTGAGCACCAAATCCCCCTCTTTGAATACACGAGGGTTTATTTTCTGGCTATGATAGCGTTAGAGACTTTGCTGATATATTGCAGATCTGGAGAGTGCCAGCTCTTGTTCCTCTTCGAGTAAGTAGACATCATTTTCTCAGGCTTCTTTTACCTCGACCTCTGTATATTGTTTGACTCTTGGCAAGTCATGCTCTATGTCAGCTGGTAGTACAGCTTCTGATCCATAGGAGGAAAAATGGCGTATAGCCTGTTGAACGATTCGAGTGGTTCTCAAACTCCATAGTGCTGAGGGTAGTTCCTCTATCCAACAGCCATGTGTTCTCTGGAGTGGTTCTATTAGCTGAGGTTTTATCCTGGATAACACGAGCCCATTTGCTCTTTCAACTTGCCCATTTGATTCTGGGTGAGCGACTGATGCAACATCGAGTCTTATTCTCTTCTCCATATATAATCGAGCGAATGCTCCGTCAACAAGGTTTGTGCCATTGTTTGTTATTAGACTGTGAGGATAGCCATATCTTAGGATTATGTCCTTTAGGATTGTTATGGATGTTTTTCCATCACATTTTTTGATATCCTTTACTTCTATCCACTTGGTAAATTTGTCTACCATGACCAACATATGAGTCATATTGCCTCGTGTGGGCTTGAATGGTCCCACCGTATCCAAGCACCACACAACGAAGGGCCAAGTGATAGGGATATTTTTGAGCTCAGACACTGGCGTATGTATCTTACTCGAATACCTCTGGTAGCCATTACATTTTCTCACTATGTCTTCTGCTTCTTGTAGTGCACTAGGCCAATAGAACCCATTCCTAAATTATTTGGCCACCAAGGCTCTGGATGAGGCGTGGTTCCCACATTCCCCTTGGTGAATATCTAGGAGTATCTCTTGACCTTGCTCTAAGCTAACACAACCTTGTAGCACATTGGTTATACTCCTTTTGTACAACTCATTGTTGATAATGGTGTAAGATTTTTCCCTTCTTTGTACTCGCTTGGACGAGATTTCATCACTCGGCTGGGTTCCATCTTTCAAGAATTCAAATATCAGTTGTTCCCAAACTGGTATAACAGGAACAAGGAAAATTACTTCATCCACTTGCATTGGTTCAAACGAAATTGCCTCTACCGACATACCCTAAACAGTCCCCTGGTTTGATTCAGTACTCCCCGGGTTGGATAGAATAGTCACTGGGTTACTCGAATCTTTCCCCACGTCTATATCTGTTGGGATCACACCAGGCTCTAGATTTGCCGAGATAAAGATTGATTCAGATTCAGGTGATGGCTTGACTGAAGGTTTCCTGAGGTGTTCCAATGCTATACCGGGCGGGATGGCCTACCGCGATGAGCGTAGCTTCGGCAAAGTGTCGGCTGCTTCATTTTCTGCCCGAGGTATATGATGGAATTCACACCCATCAAAATATCCCGAAATTTGCCAGACATGGAAACGGTATAATGCCATGTTTGCATATATAGTATCCCATTGACCAGATACTTGATGAATCACTAGATCAGAGTCATCAAAACATTGAATCCTCCTAATACCAATCTCTTCTGCCACTTTTATCCCATGGACGAGCGCTTCATACTCGAACACATTGTTAGATGCTGCGAAGTGGATCTGTAACACATATCTCAGTTGATACTTCTTAGGCGAGGTGAGGACTATGTTGGCACCTAGAACCGTTTTCATTTTTGACCCAACGAAATGCATCCTCCAGTAATTCGAGTTGAGAAATGACGGCTCATATTGCATTTCTGCCTAGTCAACAAAAAGGCTAGCTAAAGCTTGGGATTTAATCGCATCCCACCTATCATATTGTGGAGTATATGGATCTAATTCTATGGACCATTTTGCCACTCTACCACTTGCATCTTTACTTCCAAAGATATCCGAGATAGGTGCCTCGCAAATCATTCGGATTGGGTGTTCTTGAAAGTAATGTTTTAACTTCTTAGATGCCATATAAACACCATAGGTCATTTTCTGGTAGTGGGGATAGTTCTATTTTGATGTTGAGAGCATTTCGCTCAAGTAGTACACTGGCCTTTGCACTGATTTTCCTTCTACTTCACGCTCAACCACAACTACAACATTGACCACTCGATTAATTGCTACAATATAGAGCAACATTGGATCTTTGGATGGTGGTGAGGCTAGTATTGGTGATGTGGCCAACAAATTTTAAGCTCATGAAAATAATCATCTTCTTGTTGTGTCTAGATGAATCTGTCACACTTTTTCTTCAGTTCGTATAGAGGTAGTGCTTTCTCTCCAAGCCAACTAACAAATCGACTCAATGATGCCAGGCAACCAGTAAACTTCTAGACATCATTGAGGCTCTTTGGTAGTTCCATTCTTTATATTGCCCTTATCTTTAGTCGGATTTGCCTCTATATCTCGGCTGGACACAAGAAAATTGAGTAATTTTCCGGCCGGGACACCGAATGTACATTTTTCCGGGTTAAGTTTCATTCAGAATCTTCTTAAGTTTGCGAATGTTTGCCGTAGATCATTTATGAGCGTATGACTCTCCTTGGTTTTTATTACCACATCATCAACATATACTTGGACATTTTTGTCGATTTTATCATTTAAGCATTTTTGCATGCATTTTTGATATGTGGCACCAGCATTTATCAAGCCAAATGGCATAGGGCGATAGCAATAATCCCCGTACGGGGTAATGAAGGTTGTCTTTATTTAATCATCCGGATGTAACAGTATCTGGTGGAAACCAGAATAAGCATATACAAATGACAGTAGTTCACATCCGAATGTGGAATCGATCATTTGATCAATCCGCGTTAAGGGGAATGGGTCTTTCAGACAAGCCTTATTTAGATTTGTGTAATTGATATACATGCGCCATACCATAGCGACATTGGGATCATATTTTTTCTTTTCTACTAGAACTGGATTTGACAACCAGTCCGGGTGTAGCACTTCCATGATAAACCCGGCAGCCAAGAGCCGAGCTATCTCACCAGCAATCACTTTTCTCCTGTCTTCAGCGAAGCGGCGGAGAGGTTGCTTCACCGGTCTTGCGTCTGTCCTCACATGAAGAGAGTGCTCAGCCAACTCCCTCGACACACCTTGCAAATCTTGTGTGGACCATGCAAAGATATCCCGATTCTTATGGAGGAAGTTGGTGAGATCTCTTTCCTATTTCTCATTTAACCTGGCACCAATGGTAACGGTGTGCTCTAGGAATGCCTCATCGATTTGAATCTTCCTTGTCTGTTTTTATCTTGGAAAGAGACATTCCCATGTGGATTACTCATTGGTGGATAGCTAACTAAGCCGAATTAGCTAGAGCTACTACTTCCATAATATTTTCTTTTTTCATGAGCAATCACCAGTGAATCGGTAAGCAAAGAGTCGACCGAGGCACGCTCCATAGACCGCTTGTAATTGCCCTCAATGGTGATAATACCATTTGGTCCCGGCAACTTCATCTTTAGATATGCAATATGAGTGGAAGCCATAAACTTTGCTAGTGCTGGCCTGCCAAGTAATGCATGATAGGAGCTGGCGAGCTCTACCACTTCGAACTTTATAGCCTTAGTTTGGAAATTCTCTATGTTTCCAAACAGAACGTCAACCTAAATCTTGCCACTGGCTCACATGACTATCCTGACACAATACCATGAAAAGTATTATTGGTTGGTTCTAAAATGTTTAGGCTTATCCCCATCTTGTTCATTGTATCCTTGTACATGATATTGATACTGCTTCCATCATCCATGAGTACCTTGGAGAACTTCACATTTATGTCTGGGCCAATGAATGTTGGGTCTAGTACCAGGGCATACACTCCTGAGGTTGGCATAACTTTGGGGTGATCCTTCATGATCCAAGTGATTTCTTGGTATGACCAGTACATGTACTTTGGCACAGCCGACATTGTGGAATTTACTTCCATCATTCGCCGCTGTTGACTCTTATTGTCATTTGGATCAGTCACAAACAAACCACATAACTCTGGTTATGCTTTCTGTATTCATTACACCCTCCTTGGCTGACATTACCACCATCATGTCCTTGGTTATGTGTTGGGGAGGTTACCCCGGATAGGGTCAAGACAGGGTAAACACGAAAGGAATCTCCCTTGTCGTGAGCCGAGTTACTGTTTGTGTCGGCCGGGTCATATAAGAGTCGGCCGAGATAAGCAGGGCCATGGCATGTGTAGAATGAGTAACACCTTATCCGGCCGACATATTAGTTAAGTCGGCCGAATGAGTCTGGCTAACTTGAATGCAGGTGAAGGCCGAGCCGAGTTATGCGAGACAAGGCCGAGTAACACGAAGCTTGCAGGAGAAGGAGGTGCCTATAGTCAAACCCTAGTCACTGGCTAGGAGGAATCTAGAGAGAACCAAGCACAAAGGATAAGGAGCAGAGCAGCATAAGGGCAGAAGAAGGTCACGGAGGTGACAGTCAGGGAGCCCGAGGAATGCATGTGAAGGTCTCTGGAACATTGCCGCCGATAGAAGGGGGACACGGAAAGGAGGCCGCCGAGTTACCATATTGGGACAAGCATATTCCAAGGATATGCTTGCCACGTCAACCCTAGAAGGAACCAAGGCACCTCTTTATAAGGGGGGACGCTGGCTGCTGAGAGGGGGATCGATTCATTCTTCGCCTTAAGGCTCGTGTAGTAGTGTTCTTCCTCTCTGGATAAGACAGCTCTTGGAGCACTTGTATTCATTGAGGAGAGGAATAGAGATTTACTTGTTGAGCATTTGTGTGTAGAAATCACTACATCTTCCCTCCCCGGATCCCTCTAGCATCCATTGGCCCCATACTTTAGCCTACCCATGGCATCTGCCGTGCCACCACCACGATAGTTGGCGCCCACCGTGGGCCAATAGAGGTGCTAGCTAGAGTCAAGATCCGGACGGGAAACTTCATCCACACCGGCGAGCGGGTTGTTTCTGGCTTAGTCCAGAGATTTGATCTCTGGGACTATGTCAATGATAACGCAGGTAGCTTCAGGAGGAAAGCACCTCCGCATAACGGCGTCTTCATCAACCTGGGCACGCACAAGGTCTATGTCAGCATCGACACTTCCTGCGTTTATCCTCACCGAGTTATTGATGCAGGAGAGCCTCCCCTCAATGCTGCCAATGATCTGCGTGGAGCACGCCTCGTCGGCAGCGTCGAGGTGATGGTGACAGCCGCAACACAGGAGGGAGGAGCAGGTGCCGGACCAAGCAAAGACCCGGCAGCAGGAGGACATGTTACCATGAAGCAAGCAGCTCCACAGCCCACCGAGGTAGATCCACTAGCAACCAAGTCAGCCGAGGTGCAGGAGACAACTCCAAAGGCAGCAAGGGTAAGATGGCCGCCTCTAGAAAGACCAGAGAATATTCTCCAGGCAACTATAGATAATCTAACCACGCCGGTGCCGATACTTGATCCGGCTAACGCCCAGGCGGAGTTAGAAGAGACTAGACAGAAAGTACCGGTAGAGGCAAAAAAGGTGTCAGCCTTGCGGGAGTCCTTGAACAGGACCCTGCGAGAGTAGGCTAAGGCAAACAAGCTGGATGTGGCCCCCGAGCGGGTAGATGAGTTGAGATTGAGAGGAAAGAACCTCATGGGCGATATCAACAAAGAGCATGAAGCTCGTGAAGTTGATCCAGTCGATCTAGGCTTGCCGAGGTATAGTACCCCGGCAAAGAACCTAAGGGCGGCAAATGCCGCCGCTTTGGAGCTAGAAGGATTAACCGGCGAAGCCCGGCAGAAACAGCAAGAAAGAGTGAATGAGCTGGTGCGCATTGTGAACCAGCAGAATGAGGAAATGATTAGGGCTGGCCCGGCAAGACCGGGAGCCTCGCGTATGGTTCATTCGGCTGGAGCAGCACCTGTGCTATCTGTGGCAGCAGCATCCTCACCCGGAAACAACGCGCGAAAAGATAGAGCAGTAACTTCAGGAAAAAGAAATAAGCAAATTGTTCTGTATGATCCGGCAGTAGCCGAAAAGCTCAATGATAACAGAGGCAACGACAGTCGAGGTAACCGTGGAGATAGAAACCCCGGATGTACGAACAAAGGGCACGGAGACCTCGGAAGGGGAAATCATGAGAACAATAACCCGGCGGAGGGAAGGACAAACCCTCCGCCTGATCCTTAGCCGAGGTATGAGCCTCGGCAAGAGCGAGAAGTGAGACAGGCTCACCATAATCAGGCAAATGATAGGTAAAATGATGGTTACTCGGATATGGAGCAAGCAAGACATGGTGGGAATAACCATTATGGAATACAAGAGAGAATAGTTTATAGAAACTTGCCGTCAAGTGACGCAAGACTAAAACTGGATAGATTATATCGGTTAGAGTTATTGGAAGAACATGGTCCGCCAGGTCCGTCATGTTTCGGACCTCGGATCATGGGCGAACCACCAATGCCGAATTTCCAATTGGCAAGGGGCACAAAAACATACAATGGAAGCACAAAACCACAAGATTGGTTGATTGACTATGCCACTCCAGTAAAAATAGCCGGTGGAAACCTACGATGGGCGGTGAGATATGTCCCACAAATGCTGGAAGGACCAGCTAGAGTATGGTTGAACAATCTGCCGACAGGTAGTATCAACTGTTGGCTAGATTTTGAAGAAATGTTTGTCAACAATTTCACCAGTACATATAAGAGGCCGAATAGGCCTCAACAGCTCGCTATGTGCAAATAGAAGCCGAATGAAACAGATAGGGAATTCTTGACTCGGTGGTGTAACCTCAGAATCTCATGCGAAGGGGTCATAGAGTCTCAAGCGATAGCTTGGTTTGCTCAAGGCTGTCGATATGGGAGCGTACTATGGCAGAGGCTGCGAAGAGATATGCGCACCACCTTAGCAGAGACCATCAGGATATCATACTCGTATGCATTAGGGGATCCGACGCAACTAGAATTAATGTCGGCAGAGCATCGGGAGCACCAAGATCAATATGCAAGAGATGCAGCCGGATCATCAAGGCTCAATGAATTCTGGGGTAGAAGAAGGGAGGAAAGACCGGATTACAGATATGCATCCAATCAGGTGGCAGCGGTAGTACAAGACCAGCCAAGTCAGGGAAACAGTCAGCGACAGAAGAACGGTCCTCAGCAATGGACGCCGAGGAATGAAGGGAAAAGGCAGTGGACACCAGAACAGAAGAAGCAATGGTAGGAGAGGCTGAAGTACACGTTTGAATCCATGCTGGATCAACCATGTAAATTCCACACTCCAAACCCAGCCAAGCCGGCTAATCATATAACTCGTCAATGTGCTTGGATGAAAATGCAATGGGGAACCCGTCAGGCATGCAAGCGCCCCCTCATCAAGCGCACCAGCAGCAGCAGCCACAGCTAACTGGAGCAAATACGCAGTAGCTAATGTTACCACCACCCCCTCCGAGGTATGATAACTCGGACCGGAGGGATGTAGTGCATCAGGTGATAAATCAAGGTCAGGATGGAAGGACAAACCCCGGTAACAACGGACGTAATGATTATAGGGAGCATCATCAATCATATTGTGTGTTCACAACAGAACAACAAGACAAACAAAGTGTACAACGCCGGCATATGGAAGTGAATGCTGTTATGCCGGCAGTACCAATATATGTGCCTTGGTCCAATTAGGAAATAACCTGGAGCATTAAAGATCACCCGAAGATAATGCCGAACCCAGGATCATATGCACTGGTACTAGATCCGACGTTTGTTGGACCCAGTATTAACATCAAATTCTCGAAAGTGCTCATTGATAATGGGAGTAGTATCAAGATTATGTACAAGGAAACAATGCACAAACTTGGCATAACACAGAATATGTTACAATACACAAGAACAACGTTCCATGGAATAGTGTTGGGTCTTTCATGCGAACCCATTGGAAAAGTCCGAGTAGATGTGTTATTCGGCACAAGGGAGAACTGTAGAGCGGAGAATTTGGAGTTTTAAGTGGTGGACCTAGAGAGTTTCTATCATGCTTTACTCGGACGGCCAGCACTGGCTAAATTCATGAGTAGCTGTCATATTACTTATCTGAAAATGAAGTTACCCGGGCCACAGGGGGTGAAAACAGTAGCCGAAGATTACAGAAAGTCAATGGAGTGTGCTTTGGCCGGATCAAACTTGGCCGAGTCATTAGTGATTGCAAGAGAAAAAATAAGGATCCAAGAGGTAGCGGCTCTGGCTCAGTCGGCACAGCTGAATATGCCGGCACTAGCCAACCCCCATGGAAGTGTTTCTTTCCAGCCGACAAAAGAGACGAAAAAGATCCAGATAGATGAGCAGTTCCCAGAGCGCACCATCATGATTGGCGCCGGCCTAGATGCCAAATAGGAAGGCGAGCTCGCCAACTTCCTCCGTGAGAATCGGGATATATTTGGATGGTCAACTCAAGACCTGCAAGGTGTGCCGAGGGAGTTGGCTGAGCACTCTTTGCATGTAAGGCCAGGAGCAAGGCCGGTGAAACAACCTCTCCGCTGCTTCGCCGAAGATAGGAGAAAAATAATAGGGGATGAGATAGCTCGGCTCCTTGCAGCCGGGTTCATCATGGAAGTTCTTCACCCGGATTGGCTATCAAATCCGGTGTTAGTGGAAAAGAAAAAGGATGACCCGAATGTAGCCGTCGTATGGCGAATGTGTATCGATTACACGAACCTAAACAAGGCGTGTCCCAAAGATCCTTTTCCTTTACCTAGAATAGAGCAAGTCATTGATTCGACCGCTGGTTGTGAGCTGTTGTCATTTGTAGACGCGTATTCTGGTTTCCACCAGATACTGTCAACACCCGGATTTTTCAATCCTAGATGCCTGTTATGCCATACATCGCAATCCCAGGATTACCATTTTTGCGAGACATAACAGAATTGGATACCATAGTACTTCATCCATTACAACGATACATAAGTTCTTACACAAATAGGGATCTCATGATCTAGTTCTTAATACAACATCAAGCAGCGGAATACGTAATAATAACGGTAGCGTAGGCGAGGCTCCATCTTCGGGGTCACAGGCAATGCTGACGATGGGAGATGATCCTAGTTGTCGTAACCTTCCTGGGGTCCATCCTCCAGGTACTCCTCTTCATAGTCTGGCCATGGGAATAGCCAGGGACAAAGCCATGAGTACTCTTTAAGTACTCGCAAACTAATACTAACACGTAAAAGGGGTTTTTGGATAATAGGACACTAGGCTCTAGGGTTGTTTTGCAAAAGCCAGGTTTATAACTACTAAGTTTCAAAGCTAGTCACAATTTTATAACTCCTAAGTGGGATCTTTTATTTCCGGTCACAACTCTGTTGTGGTCAAGTCAAAGTTTCAAGTCGTTTCACAAGTCATTTTGAAAAGTCTGACGGGGGAACAGTATGGCCACTCCAACTGTCCATAACCGCGGACGCGGCTATTCGAATAGTTTGACACTCTGCAGAGATTGTACACTTTCACCACAACATTCGATACATCCGTCAGGAACAAATCCTGAATTTAACATACTCAGTATGAGGATAATCAATCCTAACCTTTCAATTACACTCCCTAGTATAAGCACCTCTCCTGTGAGTTTGGCCTCCCAACCATGACCACTGTCATCTTGGGTACTGCACAGGTGGACAATCTTCACAAGGTAGCCTCAGCTCAGACCTTGGCCGTGAGGGAACTAATACTAGGGTATATAAGTTTCCAGTCAAGCCCTACCCAATATTCGGGTATTGTGGTTGTACGATAAAATTGGAATGGTATCGCATCCAGACAACCATCAGTTTTATAAAGGGCTAAGGCTCATGCCTCAACATTTTTATCACCAGAATCATCAAGTGTTTGGAAACTCATGTCCAAAAAATTTCAATAGAATGATCCATCATTCCAAGGTTTTCGTAACCATTTTTCCACCAAGTATTCCCATCTAAAGTTGATCACGTTTTATGCTTAGCACTAGCATCTACCGGTGGGGGTAGTACTAATGGAGGGGTGGTAACTAGTGGGGTTTTAACTAAGTCCAACCTTATATCTTAGGCTGATATCAAGGTTTCTAGCTTAGGCCAAATTTTATGCTCTTTATGCAACCTTCAGCACAACTGTCTAGTATCTACCAAACTCTTAGGTAGCCTCCAAGTAAGCTTTGATAAAGAAAATAAAGTAAGAAGCTGGCCATAAAACTAGGATTGGTTTAGCAAGTGGGTATGGTCACATATGCTTAAGGCATAAAGTAATCATATCACAAGCATGGGTTTGTGGCAACAGTAGGATATCTTGCAAGTGTTAGCTTGCACAATCACTAGTGGTATTAGGCTTGCAATCAATGTCAATATAAGCTTGCATAGGTATAGTATCTTGCAAGTGTTAGCTTGCCTTGTGCAGAGCAGTGGTTGAAGTTCTCCTCGGCTTCCTCTTCATAGTATCCTCCTTCCTCCTCGTATCCTTGGTCGGTACTAGCGTCTACGAATAAATACGAGGTACACAATCACCAAACAATACTTAACTACTTGCAATCATCACACACAAGGGTCCTATAGATGATCTAGTATCATCTCTAACATTACAAGGTTAAGGATTGGTTTAAGTCTTTTTATTTTAGAAAAGTAATTTCTACTCATTGAAGAACTACTTAAGATTTAATATTCTCCAAACTAAACATGGGATCATGTTGACACATGTCATCACCACATATTGTAGTCCATGGGAATGTGATTTAAAGTGGTGTCACAATTTAATAAGGTTTTACCCTTTTATTTTAATTAATTAAAGTGGCTAGAAATGCTTATGAGGCATTCTTTTATTGCTTGAACAAGATTTCTGCAAGTAAACCTATATATTTTTATATATTCTGAAAGGTATGGTTAAATGTGATTTTTGAGAGTTGGAATCAACTCAAAAGCTTTTATGGTTTAAATTTGAAAAATGTTTGAATGCAGAAAAGCTTCTGCCTTGTTATTTTTGCTATGGGTGATCTACAGATCCAAATGACTTGAATCCAACGGGCTTGGATTAAGCATTCACAGGCCTTTCCAACAAAATTGGTTTCATCTAATTTGGTGCACTGAATCGATCTGGGTTGATTTTTGAAGTTGGGTACAGAAGTGTGTTTGAAATTAAAAAGAAAAGTTTTAATTTGAATTGCTGGGCTGCGCGGAAAATTCTAACGGGCCGGCCTGCTAAGCCCAGTGCTCCCGCGGGCTGCTTAAGTGGGTGTCCCCACTCGTCAGTGACACGGGGCTGGGCGAAGCGGTATGGGGCAACATGGATCGTTCGATCTAGTTCTAATCTAACGACTGAGGGTCATCGTCGACGCGGGACAGCTCCGGCGAGAACGAAACCTAGCGCGGCCAGTGAGGGGTGTTGGGGGCTCACCGGGGTACTGGCGAGGGTCGGCGAGGCGGGCGAACGACGAAGTCGACGAAGGCGAACCTCCTGGTACCGGTGGCTTCTCCTGGGGCGGCTCCAATCGCTGGCTCCTTTCTTCTCCGGCAGCGGCAGGCTCCAGTGAAATTCCGGCGAGGTGGTGCTCGCCTTGCTCTGAGATTGGTGTGGCACGATCAGTGAGGAGAGGGGAGTGAGATGGTGTGAAGAAATCGTGCGGGGGTGGCCTCTATTTATAGTCGAGCTAGGCGACCGTCGGGGCGCACGGTGAGCTCGTCGGGGGCGACGTTACAGGCAGCTAATGGCATGGGCAAGGGTAGGGGACGGTGCTGTGTCTCCTGGCGATGCTCAACGGCATGGTCGCGAGGCATGGGGCGGTGTGCTTTGGTCTGGAACGGGCGGTGTTCTGCGCGGCAGAGGCGGCGTCTTCGACGGCGGGCGGTGGCTGTATGGCGCGGGGCGGCAAACGGGGATGTCTGGCGGTCTCCTGGGTCGGTGGTGATCGTGTGTGCGCGCGGTGAGGGCGGAGCGCGGTCTGCGGGTGATGGTCGAGGGTGGCGCTCTGGCGCACGCTCGGCATGGTCTGGGCGTGTCTTGTGCGCGTGGTCCAGGGCTTGGCAACGCTCGCGGCTGGGACAGGCAGTGGCGGTGGACGGTGGGCTGCCTCCCAGACATGCTGGCTAGGCTTGCTGCTGCTCCTAGCTTGCTGTCCACATTGGGGTGACATGGGGTTGCTCGGCTGTTCACCATTAATGGCAATGGCAAGCTCACAGGGGTGCTAGTGTTGGTCTAACCTTTCTAGATGATCTACTGGATTGTGTGAGAGCTAACTAGGGAACAAGTTAGGCTCAAAACACTGCACACTATAGTGTTTGTGGTTTTGTTTGATTTGTGTCTGCAACCTGTTTGATGAAATGGCCGCATGAAATCAAGTTTTGAATTTTGAAATGATTTTTGGTGGGTTTGCTAGATGCTTGGGTTTTGAAAGTTGAGCTTGTTTGAGTGGGTTTTGAAAAAGTGGGATCTTCCCATATGAAGAAGATTCAATTTTGAGTTGTCATTTAAACTATGCATTTGAAAGTTTCTGGATGATCACAAAGTGGGCCTTGATACCTTGTTATGAGTACATTCAAGGGGTGAGAAGATCCAGAAAAGTTTCTGTTAGGTTTTGAAAGTTTGAGACAGCCAAAGTAGGCATGTGAGTTAAATTGGTCAAAATGACCATTCACTTAATATATTTGTTTTGATTTACTTGTCTTTAGGAAAAGTGTGGGGAATGTTTTAGATGATGTTATTTTCACCTAATAAACATTTTACAAGCAAGGGATCACACAAACAAGGTGGTTTTTAAGGAAATTCAAAATTCATGCATACACATATACATGCATTCATGAATTGATTTAGAAAAGTTTTTGTTAACCCTAAACTTTAGGATTAGTGTTTTGATGATCTAAGTTTGATATTTTTGGGATGTTACAGATACCGTTAAATCCGGCCGATCAAATAAAGACTGCGTTTATTACCCCATACGGGGCTTATTGCTATCGCACCATGCCATTCGGCCTGCGTAATGCAGGAGCAACATACCAAAGATGCATGCAAAAGTGTCTACATGACCAGATAGGAAAAAATGTACAAGTATATGTAGATGATGTGGTTATAAAAACCAAGGAGAGCAAAACGCTCCTTGATGATATTCAGCAAACATTCGCAAATTTGAGAAGATTCCGAATGAAGCTTAACCCGGAAAATGTACCTTCGGTGTGCCGGTTGGAAAATTACTCGGTTTCCTCGTGTCCATCCGAGGTATAGAGGCAAATCCAACTAAAATCCGAGCAGTTGAAAAAATGGAATTGCCAAGGTGTCTAAATGATGTACAAAAGTTCACGGGCTGCCTGGCTTCGCTGAGTCGATTTGTATGTCGGCTGGTGGAAAAGGCATTACCTCTATATCAACTGATGAAAAAGTCTGATAGATTCATTTGGACACCGCAAGCAGATAATGCGTTTCATGAGTTAAAAAGATGTTGGTCACAACACCGATCTTGGCTGCTCCATTATCAAAAGAACCTATGTTACTTTATGTAGCTGCCACTAATAGAGTGGTAAGTGCGGTGATTGTCGTGGAACGAAATGAAGGAGATAAGTCGATACAAAGGCCGGTATATTACCTGAGCGAGGTATTATCTGCCTCAAAATAGAACTAGCCGCACTACCAGAAGATGGCTTATGGAGTATACATGTCAGCGAAAAAACTCAAACATTACTTTGAAGAGCATCCGATAAAAGTGGTTTGTGAAGCGCCCATAGCCGAGATATTGAACAACAAATATGCAAGTGGCCGAATAGCAAAATGGGCAATCGAGTTATCGCCTTATGCTCCGCAATTCGATAGACGAGATGCAATCAAATCTCAGGCAGTGGCCGACTTCTTCGTGGATTGGGCCGAGGTACAATATGAACCACCATTACCAGATCTGAATTATTGGACGATGCATTTTGACGGATCCAAGCTGAGAAATGGTCTGGGGGCAGGGATAGTATTAACTTCGCCAAAAAAAGATCAATTGAAGTATGTGCTGTAGATAAATTTTGCCGAATCAAATAACGTAGCCGAGTATGAAGCACTCGTCCATGGGTTGAAAATGGCAAAAGAAATTGGTATACGTCGGATCCTATGCTATGGGGATTCAGAACTAGTAGTACAGCAAGTATCAGGCAATTGGGACGCATTAGATGCGAATATGGCCCTATATAGATTTCATGTGCAAAAAATCACTGGTTAATTTGATGGATGCGAGTTTCATCATATACCTCGGGCGGAAAATGACGCTGCAAACACATTGTCAAAACTCGGATCAACTAGGCAGTCAACCACCAGGTATAGCCCTAGAGCACCTGAGAAAACCATCGATTACACCATCACCAGAGTCTGAGTCAATTCGTATCTCGGCAGAATTGAAAGAAGGAAGGGTGCCAATGGAAATCGACAAAGAATGCGACACGGACTTTATGAAGATGAACCCGGCCATCGCACTAACGGACACAGAAAAATCCAAAGCTGTTATGTCGGCAGAAAATATGGAAATCGACAGTGAAAATATCCCAGAGAAAGTCACGACGATATGGGCGCAGACCATATTCTCATTCCTTAAGGAGGCAATCTTGCCGAGTAATGAAGTACTGGCTAGACAAATAGTAAGAAGAGCAAAAGCTTACACAATCATAAACAATGAGCTATATAAGAGAAGTGTCACGAACATACTACAAAGATGTGTTGACTCGGCAGAAGGACATGAAATACTCCTGGATATACATCAAGGAGAATGCGGGCATCACGCCTCATCTAGAGCTTTAGTGGCCAAAGCATTCAGGCATGGGTTTTATTGGCCGACGACATTAAAGGAGGCAAAAGAGTTAGTGGAAAAATGCAATGGTTGCCAGAGATACGCCAGCAAGATACATATGCCCTCGTCCGAGTTAAAGACAATACCAATCACTTGGCCTTTTTCTGTATGGTGTTTGGATATGGTAGGACCGTTCAAACCAGCCCGAGGCGGAATGACTCACATTCTAGTCATGGTAGACAAGTTCACAAAGTGGATTAAGGTGAAACCAATAAGAAAATGTGATGGACTAACAGCGGTAAAATTCCTAAAAGATATTATCTTGAGATATGGATATCCACACAGTGTTATCACAGATAATGGCACAAATTTTGCTGAAGGAGCCTTTGCTAGATTTTGCCAAGAAAAGCACATAAGACTAGATGTTTCCTCGGTGGCTCACCCAGCTTCAAACGAGCAAGTAGAAAGATCAAATGGCCTGGTATTGTCATGAATAAAACCTCGGCTTGTCGAGCCACTGCAAAGGTCGGCAGGATGCTGGATTGAAGAACTTCCAGCAGTACCGTGGAGCCTCAGGACCACCCCAAACAGGTCGATAGGGTATACCCCTTTCTTTCTGGTATATGGGGCAGAAGATGTGCTTCCGGCCGACATAATGTATGACTTGCCAAGAGTAATCCAATACACAACGGCCGAAGTAAACGAAGTATCACGACAAGACGATGTGGATCTGCTAGAGGAAGCAAGGGAATTGGTGTTATCAAGATCAGTCGTTTATCAGCAAAACCTCAGACGATACCATAGTAAAAAAGTAAATCCAAGAGTTTTTAAAGAAGGAGACTTGGTTCTTCGACTAGTGCAAAGCACAGCCGGCATGCACAAACTCTCACCTCCATGGGAAGGACCATTCATTGTGAGTAAAGTATTGCATAATGATGCATATTACCTGATCGACGCTCAGCCTCCAGAGAAGAATAAGGCAAATAAGGGTGGAGACGAATCAAAAAGACCATGGAACATAGCCTTACTTTGCCCGTTCTACACTTAGAAGCCACATGTTGTACGTCGTGATGCGACGCATCAAGTTGAAGTATCAAGCATATATTAAACCTCGGCACTTCGAGCAGCGACTCGGGGACTGCACAATGTTATTTCTAGTTTTTAAGACTATGTAGTAAACCTCGGCACCTCAAGTAGTGACTCGAGGACTGCACCGTGTTGTTCCCTATTTTGAATTATGTATTAAATTTCGGCACCTCGAGCAGTGACTCGGGGACTGAACCGTGTTATCCCTTATTTCGGATTATGCATTGAACCTCGGTACCATGAGCATCGACTCGGGGACTCCCCCATGATTGCTTCTTGTTCTGAAATTTGTATTAAACTTCGGCACCTCGAGTAATGACTCGGGGACTGCCCCGTGGTATTCTCTGCATTGAATTATATTTCGACAACCCAGTTTGTAACTCGGGGACTGTTTCATGTTATTCCATATCATCTGAACAGATATAAACCTTCAGCGACCCAAGGGATAACTCGGGGATGACTTACACCACCCGCTAATTTCTTCCATTCATATAAGATCTCGATAGCTTCAGCAGAAACTTGGGGACTACCCCAATATGCTACTCAAAACTAATAAGAGGCAACATAATCTTGCCTCGATCGACAAAGGAATAACAAGGAGAAAACAATTAACGATTCCTAAGAAGTAACAACCTCAGCGAGTCGAGGTATGATAAGGGATACAAGCCAATATATAAGAGCATTGTACTTCAAGAAGAAATCGCGAAAACAACAATTATACAACCAAATCTACAAAGGGCAAGCAAGATAAATGCCAGACAAAGGTCAACCACATGGGAGAATACGATCCGGCCTTATGAAATTAAAGTGGGACAAGGCAAAGATATGAAACATATAGCTTAATTTAGATGAAATAACAATAGTTACCATCACCAACGCCTCAGCGGCACAAGGCAAAAAGATTCTCACAACACCAAAAGATGGACAATTGTTTCACAAACGTCATACGCCCGACATGCCGGGGACTTAAAGCAAATTGAAGTTTTTTCAATCCCAAACACCAGAAGAGGCCAAATAACCCTTAATGAGTAGTAGCATGGTCAGGAGCATTGGACATGAGTATCTCGGACGATGGAGGAGGGACCTCGGTCTTTTTCAAGAGGGTATCTTTAGCAACTGGGCGCTCCGAAGTAGCTGGCGCATCAGCCGATGTTACTTCTGCTTCAACAGAAGCCATAGTAACTTCGGGCATAAGCTCCGGCTGCTGAGGGACATTAGTCTGAGCGCGAGAGTTCTCAGTCCCATTAGAGGATGACCGCGCATCGCCATCCCCGCCCAAGCTGTCGTTTGAATCACGGGAGTTATCCGAATCACCCTCCGATTCATCCTGATTAACCGAGTCATCACCTGATGCATCTTCATCTTCGGCATCATCCGCCGAGTTGGGAAGAAAACTCGACCCTTCGATCCAATTATGCACGTCAGCATACTCAATAAGCTGGAAGGCGCGAGCTTGGAGACGAGCGATGAACTCTGCATCCTCAAACCAACAAGATCCAGTGCGCAAATTCATCAGAGTATCGAGGGAGAAATCCTCGTACCAAGACAAAACGGCTATAAGTGCCATATCAGCACCAGCCCTCCCACCAGATTCCCTCCAGAGATTTAATTGGGTCTGAGATGCCATTAACCTCGCCACAATCACTTTAACTTCATCAATATCAGGCGTTCCAGAAGTATTCGGCCAAAGAAAATGGTAGGCCCGAATAGCTGCTTGCACCAGATCTCTTCCCATAATCTTCATTGGTCCAATAGCAGCACCGATAGCAACCAGGAAATCTTCCATCGAGTATTCTGGACTCGAGTCAGCAGGGACACCTCGGCGCTGGCGAGCAGAAATCACTGCCTTAGAGCTCACTGGCTTCGCTTCTGGAAAATGATCTACACAAAAGGAAAACATATCAGTTAAAAATAAGAAAGATAAGAAAATAACTCGGCCATGATCGGAAACTTACGATGAATGTAACTCAACATCTTCTGGAGATCCTAGGTCCAATCGGCCTTATTCTTCTCAAAGAGAGTGATTTCCTCACTCATCGCCCGGTTCTTCAGCTCGGCAGCTTCGAGGAGTTCCTTATCTTTTTGCAACTGCAGGCTCAATCGATTCTTTTCTTCAGAAAATTCCTGCTCAACCTTTTCCAGTTCATATTTCTGGGAAATCTTGAGAGACTCAACCTTGGCACGTAACCGAGTTATCTCATCGTCCTTCTCTTGAAGTTGCGCCGAATGAGCGGCAACTTGTTCTATAAAATGCATCATCATATCAGACATAGGTATGCATTCTTCATGCGATGCTGCAAGTGTTTATAGCTCGGCTATACCAAAGCCGGAAGGTTGTAAGAGACCCAATATTTATCTCGGATAAAAATTAATAGGCTAAAAAGGAACCAACCTTCAAGAGCGGTAACCTTCTTGGTAAGGCGGGTATTCAGATTGTTGATACTAGATGCACGCCAACGAGGAGTGAATTAGCACGACAAGCCAGAAGAATTACGAACTTAAGGAACAATACACGGATAAGTTAAAATTACTAGTCTTTTTCACCACAGGAACAACCTTCTCATACTTTTCTTGCAGTTTCTTGTGGGCGAAGAGCAACCTTTGAAATTCGGCCGTTCGCCGATCATGGGCAACCTATATATAATGGAAGGTTAAAAGACTGGATATTCAAAGTTAAAGCAGATCCGAATCAAGTAAAACTTGACTCGGATCTAGGTGGCTGGATATTCAAAGCTAAAATAAAATCCGAATCAAGTAAAACTTGACTCGGATCTAGGTGGCTGGATATTCAAAGTTAAAGCAGATCCGAGTCAAGTAAAACTTGACTTGGATCTAGGTGGCTAGATATTCAAAATTAAAGAAGATCCGAATCAAGTAAAACTTGACTCGGATCTAGGTGGCTGGATATTCAAAGTTAAAACATATCCGAATCAGATGAAACTTGACTCGGATATGCATGAAGCACGGCTAATCCGAATCGCAAAAGGGTTAAGTTAGCAAGAAACGCAATTGAAGCCTAATAAAGCTTCCAAACGAACAACAAGTTATCCGGTTGCAAGCTTCGGGGACTAGTGCATATATAGTACCACTTGAATAACAGACAAAGTATCAACAAAGCAGTTACCTCGTTCATCTTGTCGCTATCAAGAACAATCTTAGCAGCCATATGCAAGCGACTGCTGATGTCGAAAAGATGAAATGGTTGGCTACTCGGATTGCCCTCAAGTTGATCGGCGGCGTTCCAGTTATTGGCATACTCCACCAAAGAGCCGAGGATGTTTCCGCTCTCAGTACGGGTCAACACTTTACCTCGGGCCCGTTGTGTAACTACCGCCGTCGCAGGACTCTTGTGAAGAGTAAGTTGGGTGTCGGCAGCCGGGGTGACAACAGGCTTAGCAGAGGAAGCCCCCTTGCGAAGTGCATCAGCTATGTTGGGCTAAGAAGAGCTTGCCGGCCCCTTCTGAGATGCTGAAGGTTTGGTGACAACAACCTTCCTATTTTTAGGAAAGGCTTCGGCAGTGGCAGCAACCTCAGCACTAGGAATCACATCTTGAGGAGCAGGAGGAACTATGGTTTCCAAGGGGGCCGAGATGGTGATATCTTCGGCTGGAGCGGGAGTAGCAGCTGGGATCGTGGTGATCAAAGGGTCATTGGGGGAAACCTCGGCGGTCTGAAGAGGGGCAGCAGGTTCAACAGGATGATCTACTGGCAGCGTCATGTCGGCATTAACGGTGGGAGCAGTGGGCACATCTCGCCGAGGCGATGTATGGGTCGGTGCTGGAGGAGAGTCAACACGAGAGGGACAGGGAGCCCGAGTATCCTTCGGGGGCGGAGGAGAAGGCTGCCGAGTAGTATGGCTGGTCATACTCGGACCGCTTGGCTTCACAGAGAGAGGAGCTCTACAAGAGACAAAGAGTCAAATCAAAAGACAGAAAGAGAGAAACAAGAAGTACAAATGAAAATAAACTCACCCAGCAACCCCAGGCATGGTCTTACGCCTCGGAATATGCTGGGCAGACTTCTTCACTCGCTTCTTGGGAGAAGCGTCGGAGGGGTCTGCCAGAGCGGTGCGTTTCTTCGAGGGAGCAGGAGCTCGAGAAGCAAGAGGCTCGGCGTCGTGCACCTGACCGGCTGGATTAGCTGGGAAAGTAGGAGCCAGAAATGCGTAAGAGATAGGCATCGCGGCAACTACCTCAAGAATTTGGACGTCGTCCGAGTCACCTTCATCCCCGTGGGCCGAGGTCTTTCCACGGGCGCGAGCCGGAGCAACATCCGATTTAGGGACAAACTCTTCCGATTCAGGTTCCCCACTGTCCGGGGTATTCCGATCTGCAGTCCACAGAAGAGCCAGAACCTCGGCATCCTCAGTCTTTTGCTCCGCAAACCTCTGCGAGAGAAGAAACAAAGTAGGATTAGCAAAAGAACAGTCACAAAGGTGACTCGGAAGCAAACACCAATGTGTAAATTTACCTGAGGAGGGGGATTCCCGCGACTGAATGGCCTCAGTCCCCATGCCCACTCCTCCGGCATATCGGTCTTGAAGATATCTCAGACACGCTTATATATGTGATAGTCGTCGAGCTCAACCATCAAAACTCGGTTGGGATCAAGGGGACCACTCATGTAACAAAGCTTGTGAGAGCAAAGCTAAAAAGGGCAGATTCGGCTGCTGATGAATGCAGTCATCAGGTCCTCACCACGGAACCCGGCGCGAATCAACTCTTTGAGCCGAATCTCGAATGCCTCGGTCAAAGCATGGCTTTTCAGGGAGCCGAATCTTATCTTCTTTCCCAGTATTTTTGACATAGAAAAATGATCTATGCCACTTCTTGCAAGACTCGAGGCCGGCGACGCGAGGGAACTCGGTGTTCTCCGAGGTGTAATAGACGCAGCCCCGCATTGGGTAAGGGATTTCTCGAAAGGGTGAAGAGATTTGTCCGGTACGACGTTAGATCAGATTTGGAAGAATTTAGACCAGACTGGTATGGAGGGCCAGAGGCCGAAGTACCCCTCTGAGGCCGAGATGAAAGCCGACAAAGAGGCGATAGCATTGGCCGGAAGATGATGCGGCTGGAGGCCGAAGTAATCGAGGAACTCCCTAGCGAAATCGCTAAGGGGGAGGCCAAACCCACGAGAAAAATTGGACATGAAGACTACGTACTCTCCCTCGTTGAGCACTGGAGAGGATTCATTGTCGGGCAAGCGACAGCTTACCTCGGCAGGGATCCGGCGCGTCTTGATTAACCACTCTACCTCACGGCGAGTTATAGTGGAACCCTTCCAAGAACCCCGTTCTGGACCGGAGGAAAAATCCTCCTCGACGAGGGCTCTGCTGGCAGAACTAGACATGGGCTCGTCGGAGGAATCAACAAAGGAAAAACTAATGGCGGGGGAAGGCCTAGAAGTGCAGGGCCCCGTCGTGGTTCTAACGAGCGTGGCGGCGCAATGAAGAAGAACCGCCGCGAGGAATCTGGGAAACTAAGGGATTGCCTAGGGCAGAAATCTAGCGGCGGTGCTGTAGATAACTCACCGGCAGAGGCGCGAAGAAGGGCACGGCGGTGAGGTCGTCGGAGCAGAAGAACTGCAGCGTCACCGTCGAGGAGATCGACAATGGCGCAGCCGCCAGCGCACGAACAGAGGCACGGGCGCGAGGAGGAAGAAGAAGGGCAAACGAAGGGGGAAAGTAAAATCATCTAGCCCCGTTCCCCTCCTTATAACCGCGCAGTCCTAGCGGCTGGGATCGTGGGTGCGCCACGATAACCGTGTAAATCACGCATGCGGCGGAACCGTTCGCAACTAGTGGAACCACACCTAAGACCACACGGCGCAGGAGGGGATCGGGCCTCCTGACCGATGCGGTACTCGAGGCGTCACTGCACCGACGTGACGGGCGCAGTAATCACTGTAGCTTGTCAGTGGGCACTGAAGAGGAACAAAAAACTAGAAGAATAATGATGAGTGGTACACATAGGACGGGGCGTGTTCAGGAAGCTGCACAGATACCTCGAACAGAAAAAGTAACTCGGAAAGAAGGAGAGAAGTATGTTGGGAAACTGATGTGGTCCGACCGAGGTTTCAGGCAGGACCACACCAGCTTCGGGGACTAATGTTGGGGAGGTGACCCTGGATAGGGTCAAGACAGGGGAAAGACGAAAGGAATCTCCCTTGTCATGAGACGAGTTACTGTTTGTGTCGGCCGGGTCATATAAGAGTCGGCCGAGATAAGCAGGGCCATGGCAAGTGTAGAATGAGTAACACCTTATCCGGCCGACATATAAGTTAAGTCGGCCGAATGAGTCTGGCTAACTTGAATGCAGGTGAAGGCCGAGCCGAGTTATGCGAGACAAGGCCGAGTAACACGAAGCTTGCAGGAGAAGGAGGTGCCTATAGTCAAACCCTAGTCACTGGCTAGGAGGAATCTAGACAGAGCCAAGCACAAAGGACAAGGAGCAGAGCAGCAGAAGGGCAGAATAAGGTCACAGAGGTGACAATCAGGGAGCCCGAGGTGTGCATGTGAAGGTCTCTGGAACATTGCCGCCGATAGAAGGGGGACACGGAAAGGAGGCCACCGAGTTACCATATTGGGACAAGCATACTCCAAGGATATGCTTGCCACGTCAGCCCTAGAAGGAACCAAGGCACCTCTTTATAAGTGGGGACGCTGGCTGCTGAGAGGGGGATCGATTCATTCTTCGCCTTAAGGCTCGTGTAGTAGTGTTCTTCCTCTCTGGATGAGACAGCTCTTGGAGCACTTGTATTCATTGAGGAGAGGAATAGAGATTTACTTGTTGAGCATTTGTGTGTAGAAATCACTACATCTTAATTCCCCGGTTCCCTCTAGCATCCATTGGCCCCATAGTTTAGCCTACCCATGGCATCTGCCGTGCCACCACCACGACATTGTGTATCTAATGCACTGCCTCCCTTTTGTCCGAGTTATTGTATCTCGGCTGCTGGTTCTTGTATCTCGGTTGTGCAACCACTATCTAAGAATTTGCCCTAGTGAGTGGTGGAGGGGGAGGTGGAGGAAGGTTATTTGCCGCTTACTCGGACTAGGAGTATGGAACTTGTAGGGATGATCCAACATCATTTCATTGTGTACTTTTGCCTATCTTGCCAGGTATTCTTTTCCTTATATGACTTTTTTCCATCATTCTTTGGTACCCATTGCTGTTGGTGTGGTCCACTACCCCTCTAATGCTGGCTATTGCCGGCATTTGGGTGATCCTGACTCACTACAACAACTTTGTTTGGCTTGTAGCAAAAATCTGGCCTTTCTACTTTTCTCTTTCCTCTGAAATCATTGCGATCATGTCACCTGCATGATCTGGCTCCATCATACGCTAGGTTCTTCATATTTCTATATACCGACATAAGCAATGGCTATGTCGGGTCTCCCAATACGTATGAGTCAACAATCTTGATTGTCTCGGCTAGACTTGTCAGCATATGTCTCTGTAACCTCTGCCACAACACACTTCCATGTCAGCAACCTTGCGCGAACCATGCAATGGCATGTGACTCGATCAACCCTTCACAGGAGTTGTGCATTGTGCACCACTTGGTGAGGAACTCCCTATCTGTCTCATTCGACCTTTGCTTGCACATTGCTAACTGTTGTGGGCAGTTAGGCCTCTTGTAGGTTCTCGTGAAGTTGCTAACAAAGGCCTCCTCGAAATCCACCCAACTATCGATACTTCCCGGCGGCAAGTTATTCAGCCACACTCTTGCTGCTCCCTCCAACATTTGCGAAACATATCTCACCGCCCATCTAAGGTTTCTCTGTGATATGTTTACAGTAGTGCCATAGTCAATCAACCAATCCTTAGGTTTGGTTCTACCGTCATATGTCTTGGTGCCCCTTGCGAACTAAAAATCCGGCACAGGAGGTTCTCTCATGATCCTCGGTGCGAAACATGCTGGGCCTGGCGAACCTTGTGCCTCAACGAGTTCTTACATTTTAATCCTGTCCAGTTTCAACCTTGCATCATCCGGCTGGAGGTTTCTATTTCCCAGTCGAGATCCCAATGTGTTACATAGATGGTCTGGTATCTGATACCCAGCAATGATCATGGCCGAGTAACCATCGTTGTACCTATAGGAGTTTGGGTATGCTTTCTGTTGTACCATTTGCCCAAAACTTTGCTACGGTCGAGGTGCTTGCCCTTGTTGCTTCTGTAGAGGTGGATTACCTCCTCCCTCCAAATGATGACCGCGCCGAGGTTGGGCCAGATAATTTGGGCCGACATTACCGTGTCCCACATTTCCTTGGCCTGCATTGACTTGGTGTTCATTTCCTTGGAAGACATTATTTCTAGCAACATTCCCTTGGTCTTCATTGCCTTGAGCCACTGCCGGGTCATAAGTGACTAGTTGTTTATTTCTCCCAGAGGTGGTACTTCCTTCTTGCCTTCTTTGCGGTGCAACATGCGGAGTTGACGCTGCATGGCCGACTAATCTTGCCAGCTCAGGTGCCACCGAGTGAACCACTTGTGATCCACCCACTGCATCTGGGTTTTCCATGTAGTAGGATTCATTCAGCTCACCAGCTACACACACTAACTCATTCACTGTTTATTGTTGTTTTCTTCTTGCCTCACCCGTCAAGTTGGGTAACTCGGCCATTGCTATCTCGGCATCTCTAAGATTCACTACTACAGTTTTATACCTTGGCTTCACTGCAGTCATTTGGCTCATTGCAGGGCCAGATTTGGAACCAACATATCTTGCGATCTCATTATTGAGATTTCTACCTCTAATTTTCACACCTTCCAGCTGGGTTTTTTCCCCTTAATATTATTTGCCGAGTTATACCTCGGAGAGTTATTTACAGCTCTTGCTGGGAAAGAGCTAAATCTTTGGATTTCTCAAACATCTTTGGCCATGTTACCTCTAACTCGGCATGAGCCTGAGCCGGGTCATTTACTGGAGCCACTGGCTCAGACAATTTGTCTTTTTCCTCTTGCAACTCTCTCACCCTGATACTCATAGCAATGTTTTCGGGCCTTTATAGCGGCACCTTTGCGGTTCTTGCTAGCCTAGGAGTTACATTTAGTTCATCCTCATCTACCCAATCATTCACTATAGGAGCTACTGGAGCGCTAACAGGTGTACGAGAGGGAGCAGGAGCGGTCATCATCACCTGTGCCGATGTCGTGGTGGTGGCACGATAGATGCCATGGGTAGGCTTAAGATGGGGTCCGGATAGACGCAAGTGGAATCCGAGGAGGGTGTGTGCGGTATTACCGCACACGAAGAACTAAGTAGAACTACGATGAACTTGCAATTTTATTCCTCCTAGTTTACAAGTTCTCCTTGAGCTGTTTGCTAGGCAGCTAACAACAAGTAGAAGAAGTGCCAGCCTAGGGGCTCTCCTGTAACACGTCGTTCTAACCCTAGCCCTACCCCTCGTTATATAGGGAGTGGGAACATCAAGGTTACATCTTGGATCCTACGGTTTATTGTTTGGGCTTTGTCTTTACCCTACAGGCCGGGTCAATGGGCCAGCCCTAGGACCTTGACCCATTGATGGCGCCTGATAGCGCTTCATCGGGAAACCCCAAGAGCAAGGTGTGAAGAGCACAGCATCAAGTCTTCCCTCAGTAAGAAACCGAGGTTATCAAACTAGTAGGAGGAAGGAAACGTCTCAAAGGTGTTGCTAGAAACTTAGAAACCTGCACAACACAAACCCAAGACTTCTCCCCAACGAATAGTGAGGTTGTCAATCTCACTGGTTGCTATAACAAAGGATTAACTATATGATGTGGAAGGTGATAGTGGTTTGCAGCAAGTAAATAGTAACAGTGGAAGATGTATGGTAAAGATTGGACCAGGGTCTATAGTTCACTAGAGGTGTTCTCCTTAAGATAAACAAACATGGCATGCTAGGTAAACAAATTACAGCAGGGCAATTGACAGGACTGAGCAAGGCATAACAATGCGATACTAGATATTCATGATCCTATGAGATTCGATTGGGCAATACAACAAGATACATATACCACCATCCAACTGCATCTATCACTAGAAATCCACCTTCAGGTTATCATCTGAATCCCCTCTAGTATTAAGTTGCAAGCAACAAATAGGTGCTTTAAGCAAAGTGTGTAAGGTAAACAATCCACTTGTTCTAGGAACAAGAGACCGTTGTTTTCTCCCTAGTGGCAACAACACATCTACAACCTTAGAGATTTCTGTCACTTCCCTTAGATTAAATAGAGGCATGAACCCACTATCTAGCATAGATACCCCCTCTTGGAGTCACTAGCATCTACTTGGCCAAGATAGCTACTAGAAACGGAGAGCATGCAATATCACAAACAACACAGACATGATAGAATCAATAAGACAAAACCATTAATCAATCTGACATAGTAATCTCAATATCAACTGGATCCCCGCAAACACAACATGCATGATTACAAATAGATGATCTTGATCATGAACTGAGCTCACAAGATCTAAACATGGCAACACAAAGGAGGAGATACAACCATCCAGCTACTACATGGAGCCGTAGTCCAAGGTGGAACTACTCACACTTCATACCGGAGGCTGGAATGATGAAGAAGAAGGCCTCCGGGATGATCTCCCCTCCGGCAGGGTGCCGGGAAGAGCTATAGATCCCCCCGATCTAGGGATGATGGTGGCGGTGGCTATAGACGGTTTCGTGGAATATTGATCAGGTACTTAGTGAAAGGACTATATCTTCCCATGCCATTTTTGGTGATAATGACAATCCCATTTGTGATCTAATTGTGCGCTTGAGTTCAGGAAAAATGATGTTGATGTTTCCTTAAAACTGTGTGGATGCTCTCTTGGGATCTCATGAAGACGGTGGCCTGTAGTTTTCTCCTAGTTTCTCTCCTTTTGTTGTTTTAGGTTGCCGTACTATTAAGAGGAGGTCCATCACGGAAGGCCGTGGTAAATCACTTGTTCTTGCACAAACCCATATGCACCGCCACAACCATCCTACTATTCCATGAGAGAGTGTGTTTCTGATCTGTTGAAGCCATATTTGTATGATCGGAACTTCTGGCCTTGCGCCGGAAGTTCCGCTCAGGTTTTTTCTGCTGGATGATCTGAGCTTTGTTCCGATCATAGTTCCGCTGGAACTTCCGGTGAGCTCCCAGAACTCTCTGTTTTGGTATGCTCTATTTGCCGGAAGTTCCACCGGAAGTTGCATCGGAACTTGTCCTGCCAGAAAGTTCTTGAGCGGAACTTCCGCCCAGCCACCGGAACTTCCGGTAAGACTTGGTTCGCGACCTAGAAGTTCCGCCCCTAGTTCCGCTCCAAGTTCCGCTAAAGGGTCAGTAACCTTCTATTTGAAGTGTTCTATTTGCCGGAACTTGGGCCGGAACTTGCATCGGGAGTTCAGCCGGAACTTCCGGTTTGTTTGACCGAAACTTCCAGTCGACATTTTGGAGCGGGCGTTAACAGGCTGATGACCGTTGGAGCCATGCTGGGCGGAACTTTCGGCCCTTCACCGGAAGTTCCGGTGAAGTCGCGTGGGCTGTAATAGTTTAGTGTGGAGGGGGCCTATTTAAGGCGCCCCTCTTCTTCCTCCCACCTACTTAGAAAATTTTCTCTATCCTCCATTAATGCTTGAGCTTCACCTTACTAGATATCTCTCTCTAGCCACTCAAATGACCTGATCTTTTGAGAGGTGAGGGAGGTGACCTAGATCTACACTTCCACCAAAGAAGATTTGATTTCCCCCACCCATCCTTTGTGGATCTTGTTGCTCTTGGGTTTCTTGAAACACTAGACGGTGTAGGTCATCCTTGGAGCTAAAGCTTGTGTTGTAAAGCTTCGAGGTGTCGTTGAGGGTCTCCAATTGAGTTGTGGAGCTTCCCCCTCAACCTTGGTGTAAAGGTTTCGGTTGGCGCCTTCAAGGTCATCGGTTAGTGGATTGTGAGGCCTCCTTTGTGGGGGAGCTCACCGGAGAAGAAGGTGAAGCCTTTGTGGCGCTCGGGTGACATTGTGTGGCCCTGACACCTCTCCAACGTAGACGTAGATCCTTGGGAGTGAACTACCGGAATTATATCTCCGTGTCCCCGCTCCGGTTACTTTGTTCCCTTCCTTTACTTCTTGCTCTTTACCGTTCTTGTGGTTATTGTAAGTTATCTTGCATTTAGGTTATTCACCTAGTTGCACATCTAGATAACTTTCCTTCTCGTTAAGCCTAAAAGTGAGAAACAAATTAAAATTGGGTAGACGCCTATTCACCCCCCTCTAGTCGTATCAAGTCAGTACTTTCAATTGGTATCAGAGCCAAGGCTCTTATTTCGGGCTTTACCGCTTAAGAGACTATGGCCGACGAAGGGGGTAGTGAAACCGAAAACCCCAAGAGCTTGGCCACTATGGATGACCTCAAGCAATTGGAGTCATCCATGATGTCCAAGTTCAAGGAAATGATGAATATCTTGTAGTCTCTCAAGCCAAACCCCATGGTTGCTCTTGACACACACCAAACCACCGAGCTTCCACCCACCGTTACGGTGACCGCCCCCGGGGTGACTCCCGCGGCCGTCACCACTCGCTTGGGACTTGGTTTTGTTGCTCAAACTTCTACCAAGGTTCCAAGTGAGAACACCGAGGAGCCCGAGAACCCAACTTCCAAAGAGGAAAATGGAGGAAAGGACTACTCGGCGGTACCCCCACCGCCAAAGTACACTCCGGATCCACCCATTCCCATGCCACACATCATTCCTCAAGGGCACCACCCATCCTAGATACTTCAAATTTCGCCAATTGGCAATATCTAATGCGCTCACATATTTCTAGCTCTTCTATTGAGTTAATGAGGATTATGGAGGATGGATTCTCTCCATATGAACCAAAGAAGTTGACACAAGGTGAAGTGGTGGACATGCAACTCAATGCCATAGCTTTGGGGATGATCCAAAAGGCTTTGACTCCAAAGGACTTTGCTCACATTCGCCAATTCGACACCGCCAAGGGAGCTTGGGATCAACTCACCGAGCTCTTTGTTGGGAATGCAAGCATCCAAAGCTCCAAGTTTGATGAAATCAACAACGAGTGCGATGGTTCCGCAATGCAAGATGATGAGACCCCCAAAGACATGTATAGGCGCCTCAAAGTCCTTTGTTGCACTATGAGGGATCTTGGGGCCACCTATGTTGACGACAAGTTCATGAAGAGGAAGTTCATTCAAGCTCTCCTTCCGTTTGAAGACAAAAGCTCAACTCTATCAAGGGAAGAACCAACTTTCATGTAATGACCTCCCAAGAAGTCTTGAGTGAAGTAATTGCCATGACCATTGCCAAGAAGAATGCGGAGTCCGCCCGTGCTAGGGCCATTGGGTCAACCAAAGTGAATCTTGCTTTGAAGGCCAAGGCTATTGAAGTTGATGATGATGATACATCAAGTGAGTGGTCTCAAGAGGATCTCAAGTGTCCCTTTAACGAACATCTTGCTCTCGCTTCGAGGGCCTTTTGGAACAAGTCCGGGCTCAAGTCAAGGTCAAGGGACAACTCAAGATTCAACTCACCCAACAAGTCTCCCAAGGCAAGGTCATGCTACAATTGCAACGACAAGAGTCACTTCGTGGCCAAGTGTCCCTTTGAGAACCATGAAGACAATGGTGGCCGTCTCATTCACAAGATCAAGTCAAGACCTCCTCATCCCTTGAACAAGAACTACGCCGTCAAAAACGTCGCCAACAAGGAACGAGCAATAGTGGTCCATGAAGAATACCTTTCGGGCACGGATGAAGATGATGATGATGAAGTCCATGGTGGAGAGATTGTGGGAGTTGCTGATATTGCCACTACCTCCACTCCACGTCTATCCCTCTTCGACTCGCCAAATGAAAATGTCATCTCCTCCAACCAAAAGTGTTTCATGGCCAAGGCCACCGAGGTAACATCAAAACCCACTCCTCAACCTATCTCTAGTGAGCCTTCCTCTCTTGATCTTGTTGGTCTAGAGGTGAAGAAAGAGATGATTAACATGTGTGAATTTGTTTCTACCTTGGATGAAGAGACTAAAACTTGCTTTGAGTCCTTGCTTGCACAACTTGACAATGTTAGGGATGCTTTAGATGAAAAGGAAGAACTTCTTGACTTGCTAAGTAAAAATGAAAGAGATGCCGCCGATGAAATTGCTTCTCTCACTCAAAGTCTTGAGGATGAGCAAAATATGAGAATTAATCTTGAATAAAGTGTGTCTAAGCTTGTAGATGATCATAACAACACCATGTGCTCTTTAATTAAAGAACGTGATCATGCTCTTGATTTGGTTAAGGTGCTTAAGAAATAAAAAAGTTGAGTTTGTGGGTGGTCATGATAGGACTCAAGAAGATCTTGAGAAACTCAGAGAGGAAGACAAAGCCTTGGAGAGCAAATTCTCAAATCTTTTTGAAGCCCATGAACAGCTTCAAACTCAATTAACTTGCGAACATGTTAAGTCTTCCGCTGTGCAAATTATAGACTTGTCTAGCACTCTTAACCCGTGTTGCAAGCATGAGCATCTCATTGAGGAGGTCAAGGTGTTGAAGGATCAACTTTTCAAGACTAAGAAGAAGAAGAGGAAGAACAAGAAGAAGAAATAGAACAAGGGCATGGCTCAAGGGCCGTCTAATGTTCCAATTATCTTGCAAAGTGACAACTCCCTCTTATATTCTTTGCAAATCATATGATGGTCATGTATATTCTAGATATGTGGGAACTTCTTACACGCATGATTATCATTGGGCTATTTGGGTGCCAAAGGCTCTTGTTACTAACAAAAGGGGACCCATTGCAAAATGGGTACCTAAAACCAAAGCTTGATTTTCTTGTAGGATTATGCTGTCGGTGGATCAAAATGGGTGCTTGATAGTGGTACCACAAGTCATATGACCGGAAGCAAGTCTATCATGTCGGAGATGAGGCCAAATATTGCCAACACCATGGTCTCCTACGGTGATAAAACAAGCTCTCAGGTTTTGGGTTTTGGCAAAGTGGTGGTAACCCCGGATGTATCTTTGGTTGACGTCATGCTTGTCAAAACTCTTGGTTACAATTTACTCTTAGTTCATGCTCTTGATCTTATGGGTCTTTCTTCTTTCTTTAATGCTCATTCCGTGGTCCTCATGTGGAGCAAGTCTCTCAAGGTCGCTTTCGTAGGGTATGTAGAGCTTGACTTTTATGTGGTGGACTTTTCAGGGACCACTACTCCTCATGCTCTATGTCTCTATGCTAAAGCCGACAAGGGCTGGTTGTGGCATCGCCGCCTATCCCATGTTAACATGAGAACTTTGCAAAGACTTCACTCCGAGGGCCACATCCTTGGACTTAACGATATTTGTTTTGCCAAAGATCGTGTTTGCAGGGCTTGTATTGAAGGTAAGATGCATGAAACTCCTCACAAAGCACTCAATCAAATCACCACGGAGAGATGTTTGGAGCTCTTGCATATGGATCTTTTTGGTCCACCCTCTCATGATAGCTTGGAGGCAAGAAGTATTGCTTGGTTATTGTGGATGATTTCTCAAGATTCACTTGGGTGTTATTTTTCAAGTACAAGTGTGAGACTCAACAAACCGTCATCGATTTTTATAATGAGGTTCAACATAAGCACAATGCAACCATTCTCTCAATTCGAAGTGACAATGGTACCGAGTTCAAGAACTATACCTTGGATGAGTTTCTTAGTGATGAAGGAATCAAACATCAATACTCCACTCCCTATACCCCTCAACAAAATGGAGTTGCTGAAAGAAAGAATCGCACTTTGATGGATGCGGCTCGGTCTATGCTAGCTGAGTTCAAGTCTCCATACAACTTTTGGGCCGAGGCCATCTCCACCGCTTGCCATGCAACCAACCGGCTCTTTCTCTGCAAGAAAAAGAACATGCCCCCCTATGAACTCCTCACCGGGAAAAAGGCAAATGTTAGCTACTTTTGGGTGTTTGGTTGCAAGTGCTACATTCTCAAGAAAGGAGTTCGTTTGTCCAAGTTTGAATCCAAGGCTCAAGAAGGAATTTTCGTTGGTTACTCAAATCAGTCCCATTCTTATAGAGTCTACAACAAAGCCAATGGAAGAGTTGAAGAGACGAGCAATGTGAAGTTTGATGAAAATCATGAGTCTCTTGTTAGGCAAGACGGTGTTTGTGATCCAAGTGATGAAATTCCTCCTAAGGCCATAAGAAGAATGGGTGTGGGTTTCCACCTCCCCATTGAGGATCCCCTTGTGGACGAAGGAGAAGGACCAAGCTCTACTCAAGTGGAGCCCTCACTTTCACAAGATCATCTTGCCTCTCAAGGGCCTACCATTTTTGCTCAAGCTCCCTCAAGCTCTTCCGAAGCTTCCCATGCTCATGACTCTCCAAGCTCCAAAGATCAAGCTCTTCATCAACAACATCAACCTCCCCATGACGGGGCTCCTTCTCAAGGCACCTCCCACGGTCAAGCTCTTCATCAACTACATCAACCTCCCCAATATGGGGCTTCTCCTCAAGGTCATGGTTCTCCTCAAGGTCAAGCTCGTCAAGATCAAGAGCAAGTCAATGATTCTCAAGGCTCCACTCCAAATGATGACTCCCCCGAAGTGGAGATTGATGAAGATGATCCTCGTGTTCGTGCTTATAGTCAAGGCGGCGGCTCAATTGGTGGCAATGACCAAGTGGTAGCTCAAGAATCTCGTGTTGAAGCACAAGCCTGCCGTCAAGCCTATCATCTCGCCAAGCTCGATCGAGATGGCCATATCCTTGATAATGTTTATGGAGATTTCAATAAAGGTTCCACTACTAGAAGGCAACTAGCTTCCTTTAGCTCTCACCATGCTTTTATCTCTCTTGTGGAACCACAGAAAGTTTTCGAGGCTCTTGAAGATGATGATTGGCTTGATGCTATGAACGAAGAACTTCACAACTTCAAGAGGAACAATGTTTGGACATTGGTTGAGCGGCCCAAAGATTGTCAAAATTTCATTCGAACCAAGTGGGTTTTCAAGAACAAGTGTGATGCGAATGGAATTGTCGTGCGCAACAAGGCAAGGTTAGTTACCCAAGGATACTCACAAGTTGAGGGCATCGACTACAGTGAGACTTATTCCCCCGTTGCTCGCCTCGAATCCATTCGTATGCTTCTTGCTTTTGCTACTCATCATAACTTCAAGTTGCATCAAATGGATGTTAAGAGTGCTTTTCTTAATGGTCCTTTGAAAGAGTTGGTATATGTCAAGCAACCTCCGGGCTTTGAGGATCCACTTTTCCCAAACCTTGTCTACAAGCTCAATAAGGCACTCTATGGTCTCAAACAAGCCCCACGTGTGTGGTATGATTGCCTTAGGGAGCTCTTGTTAGACCGTGGCTTCGAAGTGGGCCTCATTGATCCCACTCTTTTTACTAAGAAAGTTGCAGGCCACTTGTTCGTATGCCAAATCTATGTTGATGATATTATCTTTGGGTCTATTAAAAAAACTTTTAATGAGGATTTTGCCAAGCTCATGACGGATCGCTTCAAGATTTCCATGATGGGGGAGTTGAAGTTTTTCCTTGGGTTTGAAGTCAAGCAATTGAGGAAAGGGACTTTCATCAACCAAGCCAAATACATCCAAGACATGCTCAAGAAGTTCAAGTTTGATCAAGTCAAAGGTGCCAGGACTCCCATGCCAACTAACGTTAATCTTGATCTCGATCCCAAGGGTAAGGAGGTGGATCAAAAACTCTATCGCTCTATGATTGGTTCTTTGCTCTATCTTTGTGCATCCCGACTAGATATTATGTTGAGTGTGGGTATGTGTGCAAGATTTCAAGCCGCACCAAAAGAAAGTCACATGGTGGCGGTCAAGAGAATCTTTCGATATTTAGTTCATACCCCAAACTTTGGGTTGTGGTACCCCAAGGGAGCCAACTTTGATCTTATTGGTTACACAGACTCGGATTGGGCTGGTGACAAAGTGGGAAGAAAGTCAACCTCCGGAGCTTGTTAGTTTCTTGGAAGATCGTTGGTTTGTTGGTCCTCGAAGAAGCAAAACTGTGTGTCTATGTCCATTGCCGAAGCTGAGTACATCTCCGCCGCAAGTTGTTGTGCTCAATTGCTATGGATGAAGCAAACTTTGAAGGATCTTGGACTATCTTTTGACAAGGTGCCTCTTCATTGTGACAATGAGAGTACTATTGCCATTGCTCACAACCCCGTGCAACACAACCGGACTAAGCACATTGAGATTCGTCATCATTTCATTCGGGACCATGTTGCTAGAGGAGAAATTTCTTTGGAGTATGTTCCCACCAAGGCAAATCTTGCGGATCTTTTCACGAAGCCTCTTGATGAAGCAAGGTTCCGAGAGTTAAGGCATGAGCTAAATATCATTGATTCGAGCAATGTTGCTTGAGTATCTTCCACACCTACCCGTGTCTCAATGTGTATCTTGTTTGGATGTAGGCATGGATTTAGCGGAAGTGTAGTTCCTCTTATGAACAAATGCTATCCCTATTATGCGCACATTAAAGTTTTCATACTCTATAGTCTCTAAAGGAGACCATTTGAGCTTCATGATGAGTGTTGGTAATGAACCCAAGATATATCTTCGCGGTGTAAAGCCATTTACTCTTATATAAGGTGGCCTCGGCCACCGACCCGTTTTTATTTGAGTGTTTGATCTTTTTGTGTTTTTCTTGTTTTTTGTTGGCTTTGGTTCTTCACAGTTTAAGCTCTCTATCCTAAGCCTTTCCTTTCCTCAAGCCCTCTCTATTCCCTACACAAATTCTTCCTTGTTTTCTTCCAAACCTGAGAAAGTCTTTCTGGCGTCACCGGAACTTCCGGTCAGCTGCCGGAACTTCCGGTCAGCTCGTTGTTCGTCTGAACCACCTACTGACCTGGAATTTTTCAGCCTGACCCGGAACTTCCGGTCCCTGACCGGAACTTCCGGTGGTGTTCTCTGTCCTATATAAGGTGGGCCCTGGGGGGAAACGGGATCTTCTTCCTTTTTTTCCCCCAAGACCCCTCTTTTATTTGGACCAGACGCCGACAAGGACTCCTCCGCGAAGGTGCTCCGGCCTCTTCTCCTCCAGCCACCCTTCCGCAGATCTGCTTCGTGGGAACCTTCCCCACCTTGATCTCCCGCCATGGACTCCGGTATTTTCCCTCAACTCCCTCCATTAATGGAGATCTAGCTGTCTCACCACTGCTTGATTTAGGGCTCACCGTGTCTAGGCTAGTTCTTTGGCTAGAACTTGTTTGGAGATCTTGGTAGGACTAGGGAATCATGCTAGAGTAGATTGGTCCAATACATTCTTGGAAATTTTTGCACTTGTGGCTTGCAGATCTAGATCTAGTGAACTGCCTGCTTTGAACCGCCAGTTCGTGGTCTCACCTGAACTTCCGGTGAGCCACGACCGGAACTTCCGGTGGACCGTTTTCACCGGAAGTTCCGGCGACAGTGCAATTTCTTCCTGACTGTATTTTTCCAATCTATTTCTTTCGTTTCTGCTTTCGAACTTGTGCACTTACCCCACCTTCCCTCCCTATTCTTGTGCTTTCTTCTCAGGGCAAGGTGGTTCCCACAAAGGCAAGCATCTCTGTCGACCATCCTCTGATATTCCTCCTGAGATCAATGAAGAAGATGTTGAGATAGTGCGTCCAACCACTCAGACTAGTCGTCAGAAGGTTGCTGTTGCTCGTCGTGCTGCTGCTGCTGAAGGGAAGAGGCCTGTTCTTGCCTCTCAGAAGACCACTACTACTGGGCCTGACAAATCCAAGGACAAAATCTCCAAATGGACTCAGAAGGCCTACTCTGAATTCAGGTGTACGGATCCCTACCTCATTCCTCGTGACCGTCTCTGCTTGGATCCTCTCTTCCACAACTGCCGTCAGGAACAAATCTTTGCTGAGATCTATGCAACGAAGACTAAGTTTGTGGTTGCTCCTCAGAAGTACATCAATGTGACTCACATGGAAGACAAACATGCATATTTTGGCGAGGCTCTAGATATTTGCAGGAGGTTTGGGCTGTTTCCCCTCATGGATCACCGTCAGAACTTTGATGAGGCTGCTATCGCTCAGTTTTATACTACCCTGTATTTGCACATGAGCTCCTCTACTGAAGGTGTGATGAACTGGATGACTAAGGGCGTGCTTCTTACCTCCAATTGGTCCGAGTTTGCTGAGCTCCTTGGCTATCCCATTCAGCCTGGCAAAGGGGAAAATGGTTGGCATGTTCATACCGCCCAAGCTGCTGATCCTGAGGTCCTGGAGCCTCTCTACATTGAAGGATGGGGCAATGTTGGTTTTGTGAATCATCTGCTGCCAGTTTATGACATCATGCGCAGGGTGTACTTGAATACCATTTCTCCCAAGGCTGGCAACTTTGATCAGCTTCATGCCTATCAGGTTGATCTCATGCATCAGACCTATCTCCGCCGTGACACTGACAGGCCAATGGATGTTATGCACTTTATCTTCACAGAGATGTGGCAGGCTATTGTTGACAAGCGCTCTTGCCCCTATGCTCCCTATATTCAGACTCTCATCAATCACAAGTGGCTTGAAGTGACTGGTACTCGTTACCCTGAAGACAACATCACCATTCATGAGGAGAAGAAGCTGTGTGTGAGTAAACACCAAAAGCCTCGTTCTCAAGAAGAAAGGGAAGAAGAACTCCAAAAGGCTCGAGATGAAGCTGGTGGTCCCTCCTCTGCTCCTAGTGGCTCTAGTATTGGTTGTTCTTCTCTCCAGAGGCAGCCGTCTTGGGCAAAGAAGCTTCTTGGGAAGGTGAAGAAGACTTTATGCTTTCTCCAGGACCGCGAGTATCAGGCATATGTTGACCAGCGTCACAGTGTTTAGCGCTAGAAGGACATCATGACTGCTCTCAACATACCTAGCTCTCCGGTCACTAGCTCTGTTACTGCTCCCAGGGATGATTGTATTCGCGACAACTGCCATTGGTCTGAGGATGAGTCTGAGGAGGAGGTCACTGGTCCGCCGCCTGTGTGGGATTCTTGGGTCCCTGAGTCTGCTCCTCCTCCCTTTCATGGTTGGGGCGATTAGAGTGATCTTCTCTTCCTTTTTGGTGTCTCGATGCCAAAGGGGGAGAAAGATGTCTATTAGGTTGTCTATGGGATTTGCATGGGTTGAGTCGCGAGCTTGTTCTTGCCATTGATCTTTTCTAGCTCGCGAACTCTCTAGTTTATTTTTGTGCTTGTGGACCTTTTTATGTCTGTGAACTTATGTGTGCTTGTGGACCATGTTATGTTTGAGACTATGTGGTATCTATGTGGTATTCTTGTTGTCATCTTATGGGCATATGCATATGGTGGTGGAGCCTCGTAGCTCTTATTGTTATTATTACTCTTTTGTCTCCACCACATTTGGGTGGTGCCTGGTATGATCTCTATCCTTTATTGTACCTTGCACTTATGCTATCTTCGCAATTGGAAGGGGAGCCTCCTTGTATGTGTGTCAGTCTTGTCCTTAGAGCTGTCTCTTTACCTTGCACACATATAGGGGGAGCTTGTCCCATCCATTGCAAAAATTGCTTCTATATCATGCAAATCTTTGGGATTGTCATCTAACACCAAAAAGGGGGAGATTGAAAGGACTATATATTCCCATGCCGTTTTTGGTGATAATGACAATCCCATTTATGATCTGATTGTGCGCTTGAGTTTCAGGAAAAATGTTGTTGATGTTTCCTTAAAACTGTGTGGATGCTCTCTTGGGATCTCATGAAGATGGTGGCTTGTAGTTTTCTCCTAGTTTCTCTCCTTTTGTTGTTTTAGGTCGCCGTACTATTAAGAGGGGGTCCATCTCGGAAGGCTGTGGGAAATCACTTGTTCTTGCACAAACCCATATGCACCACCACAACCATCCTACTATTCCGTGAGAGAGTGTGTTTCTGATCTGTTGAAGCCATCTTTGTCTGATCGGAACTTCCAGCCTGGCGCCGGAAGTTCCGCTCAGGTTTTTTCTGCGGGATGATCTGAGCTTTGTTCTGATCATAGTTCCGCTGGAACTTCCGATGAGCTCCCAAAACTCTCTGTTTTGGTATGCTCTATTTGCCGGAAGTTCCATCGGAAGTTGCATCGGAACTTGTCCTTCCAGAAAGTTCCTGAGCGGAACTTCCGCCCAGCCACCGGAACTTCCGATTAGACTTGGTTCGTGACCCAGAAGTTCCGCCCCTAGTTCCGCCCCAAGTTCTGCTGAAGGGTCAGTAACCTTCTGTTTGAAGTGTTCTATTTGCCGGAACTTGGGCCGGAACTTGCATCGGAAGTTTGGCCAGAACTTCCGGTCTGTTTGACCAGAACTTCCGGTCGAGCTTTTGGAGTGGGCGTCAATAGGCTGATGCCCGTTGGAGCCGTGCTGGGCGGAAGTTCCGGTGAAGTCGCGTGGGCTGTAACGGTTCAGTGCGGAGGGGGCCTATTTAAGGCGCCCCTCTTCTTCCTCCCACCTACTTCGAAAATTTCTCTCTCCCCCATTAATGCTTGAGCTTCACCTTACTAGATCTCTCTCTCTAGCCACTCAAATGACCTGACCTTTTGAGAGGTGAGGGAGGTGACCTAGATCTACACTTCCACCAAAGAAGATTTGATTTCCCCCAGCCATCCTTTGTGGATCTTGTTGCTCTTGGGTTTCTTGAAACCCTAGATGGTGTAGGGCATCCTCGGATCTAAGGCTTGTGTTGTAAAGGTTCTAGGTGTCGTTGAGGGTCGCCAATTGAGTTGTGGAGCTTCCCCCTCAACCTTGGTGTAAAGGTTTCGGTTGGCGCCTTCAAGGTCACCGGTTAGTGTATTGTGAGGCCTCCTTTGTGGGGGAGCTCACCGGAGAAGAAGCCGAGGCCTTTGTAGCGCTCGGGTGACCTTGTGTGGCCCCGACACCTCTCCAACATAGACGTAGCTCCTTGGGAGTGAACTACGGGAATTATATCTCCGTGTCCCCGCTCCGGCTACTACGTTCCCTTCCTTTACTTCTTGCTCTTTACCGTTCTTGTGGTTGTTGTAAGTTATCTTGCATTTAGGTTGTTCACCTAGTTGCACATCTAGATAACTTTCCTTCTCGTTAAGTCTAAAAGTGAGAAACAAATTAAAATTGGGTAGACGCCTATTCACCCCTTCTAGTCGTATCAAGTCGGTACTTTCACTTAGGGTTTATGCATCAGGGGGTCTTTATAGGCTAACATGCGAGGCATGGGGGCGGCCAGGGTGGTCACCCCTAGGCGCGGCTAACCCTAGCCCGCGCCGCCAGGGGGTGTGGCCCCCTGGTGCCTCCCATCTGTCTCGTATTTTGGCTCCGTGTTCCCCACGGTAAAATATTTACTTTGGCTTTTGTCCCGTCCAATTCTGAGAATATTGATTTTCTGCCTTTCTGGAACCAAAAACAGAAGAAAACAGACAACTGGCACTGTGGCATCTTGTTAATAGGTTAGTACCAGAAAACATATAAAAACACCTCAAAGTGTAGAGAAAGCAAAGAAAAGTAGATACTAAACAAGCATGGAACATCAAAAATTATAGATACGTTTCCGACGTATCAAGCATCCCCAAGCTTAACTCCTGCTCGTCCTTGAGTAGGTAAGTGATAAAAAGAATAATTTTTGAGGTGACATGCACCATCAAAATCAAGTTCAAACCATTTGAAAGCATTGAAATCTAGGATCAAATAACTCTAAACATGAGCATGAAAGATGGAGTTCTAACAGTAAGACAAAGTAACTATGCATGCAACATGAAAGGTTACAAACAAAGATCATGAATAGAATGCATTGAAAAACGTTTGTTTGTTTCACATACAGAAAACATGGCATAGTGGCATTAAGCTTGTCCCTCATGGAGTAGCAAATAGATGCATAGGACGCCTTCAAAGTTCATAAGAGTGACTAGATACAAATAGGACAAGAACAAGTAATATCAATAATATGCATCAATCAATAAGTTTTGGGACAATGCACATAGAACTAAGAATGGCAACTATGATCTCTTAACTGGTGCCTAAGGATAGAAGGTGGAGACTCAATTTAATGGTGGAAGAAAGGCCCTTCATAAAGGGAAGCAGGGATTTCAAGTCTCAAAAAGATCTTCCAAAGATTATGGTACTTGTTAGCTTTTAGCCCTTATTGCCCCTATCATAAGCATCTTGAAGTGATTAAGGTTAAAGTGAACAAACTATGGAGTATATGCTTGACAAAGTATAAGTTGGAAATCTCATGTCCCTTGAATACTAGGGACGCACCTCATGTTACTCAACTTTAGTCTCCTGTAAGTTCTTGTCATAGTAAGTACATGTGTATCATAGAGAACCGCCAATGGGGTACCCCTTGCACATGATACAGGAGCTATCCGGTAATCAAAATGACAAGGCAAGTAGACAATGGGCATCTCAGCAATCTTCTTATTTATCATGGGAATATGGTGATTTTTTCTCTCTTTCCTCTTTTCAATATGTCTCTTTTTTTATATGAAGAAAGCTTTGTAGATGTCAATATGGTGATGCTGCAAGTTTCCACCATGATTAGGCATGGCTTAGGCTTGAGGCTGATACGTTGGAAACGTATCTATAATTTTTGATGTTCCATGCTTGTTTAGTATCTACTTTGCTTTGCTTTGTCCACACTTTGAGGTGCTTTTCATATGTTTTCTGGTACTAACCTATTGACAAGTTGCCACAGTGCCATTTTCCTGTTTTCTGCTGTTTTTGGTTCCAGAAAAGGTAGTAAGGAAATATTCTCGGAATTGTACGAGACAAAAGCCAAAGTCCATATTTCACCGAGGAGAACACGGAGTCCAGAGCAGAGACGGAGGGGCGCCACAGGGAGGCTACACCCCCAGGCACGAGCCCACCCTGGTCCGCGCCTGGGCAGGGTGTGGTCCCCCTGGCCACCTCCCAGCCTCTTCGCCTATAAGAAGCCCCCGATTCCTAAACCCTAAGCAACCGATAAATATTCCATGAAACCGTCTGTAGCCGCCGCCACCATCCCTAGATCGGGGGGGGGGGATCTGAAGCTCTTCTCGGCACCCTGCTGGAGGGAAGATCATCCCGAAGGCCTTCTTCTTCATCATGCCAGCCTCCGGTATGAAGCGTGAGTAGTTCCACCTTGGACTACGGGTCCATGTAGTAGCTAGATGTGTCGTGGTGGTGTCACGACATATGCCATGGGTAGACTAAAGTTGGGGGCCGAATGGACGCTTGTGGTAACCAGGGAGGGAGTGCACGGTCTAGCCGCGCACGAGGAACAAGATGAACTCTCCACACTTAGGATTTTTATTGATCCAATAAGTTTACAAGTGCTCCTAGAGCTGTTTGAGCATAGCCTCAGGGAACTAGTTTCCTACTTGGTCCAACCTCCCTAAACCCTAGCTATTCCCCTCCTTATATAGACGATGGCCGGCTAGGTTACATCCCTTTGGGTCCTAGGGTTACTGTTTGGATCTTGGTCCTTACTATGCGGGATGGGTCACAGGCTAGCCCTGAGCCCTTGACCTAGTCCACAAAGCCACCCAACTAACAGTCTTCTCGTATGTAGCCTCCAGCTCTTTTGGCGGCATACGGTGACTTTGTACGTCAGCCCTTGCTTTGGGCATCATCCGACTCCTTTTGTGTCACCCGACGTCGCCCTTCTCTTTTGACCATGCTTTACCATGGTCCCTCCTGAATCTTAATCGGAAAGCTGCCACGCATCCTTTGAGACTCGGCCTTCCCTCGTAAGACTCGGCTCGTTGCTTCCTGCTAGATAAACAAACTTGTCTTATACGGGCCGACATAATTCTTATGTCGGCCGCACACGACCTTCATACTCGGCCGTTGTTACCCAGCCCAAGACATCTTTGAGTCAGCATAGCCAAGGTAGGCAATGTTTTCCCCTTATGACCCTACCGGGTGTTATCCCTCCGACATTAGTCCCCGAAGCTGGTGAGGCCTTGCATTTTTACTGTTAGGCGTCTCCAGGTTCCTTTAATGTGCTTGGAACTTCTTTTCCCTCAGCATTTACTGCTTAGGGCGCACTGTTTGGCACAACCTCGATTTTTGCCGAGTCTATCTTGCCCTTTCGAGTCTCATCTTTGACTTTCTGGGTCATTTTTGGCTCTTGCCGAGTCACTTTCGACACTACTGAGTCATTCTAGGCTCTCCTTAGTCACTGATAGGTTGTAATCATGATTCCTTGCCTCAAATTTTGTCTCAAATCCTGACTGCACAGTGATGGCGGCGCAGTAACTCCCCATCAGTGTGGCAGTCCCATCGCTCAGCGCCTCGTGTCCTGCGCAGCGTGACGTGGCTCTGGATTTTCCGTGTATTTCCTACACATGGCGATCACTGATTCGCCTACTCGGCCGTGTACACGGCAACATAGTGGTCACAGGGCGCAAAGGGATCCCATGCCGGGGTTTTTTACCCTCCTTAAGTAGGGGTGCGGGGGACTTAACTGCCTTTGCCTGTTCAATTCCCCCCTTGCCTTCTTCTTCCTTGCGCCTCCCTATCCTAAACTGCCTCCTTGCGGTTCCTCTATCCTGCTGCTCCTCTCCAGCGATTCACACTACTAGGAAATAGGTCGTTTGTGGCGCACCTGTAAACAGCATCTGTGGCGCACTAGGTGTGCGCCACGGGCCTCGCGCTACGGCTATCTCCTAGCCGTGGCGCACTGCCTGGTGCACCACGGTTGTGTCGAGATAGGCGTAGCGCACCTGCTAGTGCGCCACGACTATGTGGGCAGGTGCGCTACACTTTGGATCTTCTATGGCGCACGTTGCAGTGCACCACTAAGCTACGCAGGTGCGCTTTAGATGTAGTGCGCCATAAAAGCTAGGTCATGTGCGCCACAGGTGTTTTTTTTAATTTCAGAGCCAGATGATATACAATACAGATTATATACAATATTACAGGCAGATATACACACAGATATAAGATATATAGTTATATATATATAAATACACAATTCGCAAAACAAGATTGAAACAAATACATATAGATAAGTCTCATACATGAATACATAGTATAAGTTACATTGTTTCGATCAAGTTACAAAGTAGTTGGTGACATGCGAATACATGTGTCTCGAACAAGTTAGAGCTCGGAAGCTCGCCTAGACATCAAAACTAGCTAGACACAAATGCGGGATAAACAAGTTACTAGTAGGACACTGCCCACAGGTGAGCCACGCTTGTTTTAGCCGTGGGGCACTTCAAGCATGTGAGCCAAGAATGTGCTGATTACCTATAGCCGTTTTCCTAGTAGTGTCACTTCTCCTCTTTTCGATTCCCAACGGGTCCTTGCGTCTCCAGGCCTCTTCCAACGGCGGAATAGCCCGAATCAAGCGACATCATGGACGCCCGTGACGCCGGCGAGGAGGTGGAGGAGCATGAGACCGTCGGCGAGCGCGGCGGCTGGGAGGGCTCCGAGGTCACGGTGGAGGAACTCGTGTGGCTGCGCTCCACCAGGCGCATTCCGCTCGAGGTAGACTGTTGCCTTCCCCTAGGTGAGATCATTACTAAGCCCGAGCCCAACACGAGGGTGGTTTTCCTCTCGCACTTTGAGCGTGGTTTCGCTCTTCCTGTTAGCAATTTCTTTGTGTATTTCCTCTCCACCTTCCAACTGCAAACTCACCATCTGCCCGCCAATGCCATTGGCTCTCTTTCTATCTCCACCTCTGCCTGCGAGGGCTATTTCGGTATCTGGCCCACTGTTCTTCTTTGGGCCAAGTATTTTAATTTTCGGATCCAAGTCATGCCTGATCCCGGTGTTCCCCGCGCCGAGAAGAGGCCCACTAGGTGTGGTGCTGCTAGCATCACGCCCAAGAGGGACTCGATCTTTCCTTGGCTCACTGGCATTGATTCTTGTAAGAAGTGGCATAGAACCTTTTTCTATGTCAAGAACAGTTGGTCCAATGACTACATCCGACTTCCCCCTTCAAGGACGAGGTTCCCAGCAAGGAGCTATGGAAGCTTGACCCGTGCGACAAGAATCCAGCCGTGAATGAGGCTCATGGGATCATCGAGAGGCTACTCTTGCCGGATAAGAACTTCCACTTATCTGAGGAAGACCTCATCTGTGCTTTCATCGCACACCGAGTCATCCCCATCCATGCCATAAGCCACAAGATGTGCTTCATGAGAGGCCCGCGAGCTCCTACCCAGCATTCCACTTTGGAGCTCACCAATGACTTAGTGGCCCGCCGAGTCAGCTCCATCTTTAAGATGACCCTAGCGGAAAACTGGGCCTAGAGCTTCCCCCTTTCAGCCGGGATAACCCGGTACCGTGGGTAAGTATTCGAGTCGTTGCATCACTACCAACATAGCTATCCTTGCGTTTATTCGCTGCTCTGTTTCTTTATTGATCTTATTATGTTTATCTTTTGCAGAATATCGTTCACCAGGCTGATGACAGTGTCGTCCCTCCCGGTGCTTATTTTGATGATCGCACCGATTCTGACAAGGTTGAGTTCGATCTGGAGTGCTTTATGCCAATCCAACACGCTGCCACTTCTTCTGCTTCGGGTAAGACCTCTACTCGAAATCCCTTGAGAGATTGGTCTGATGATGACGATGTGGACTATGAAGTCTTTCTGAATTGTCCCATTGAGCATTTTATTTACTCATGCAGCTGGCCAGGTACACGAGGAACCTCCCCTTGCCGTAGGCAGGTATGGCAAGCTCCCTGCTGCCAAATCGAGTAAGCGGCACGGGGCCTCCTCCAACGCTCAACCCTTGAAGAAGCGCCGACTCGACTCTGCCGCAACTCCTGTAGCCACGTCCTCCCAGACTCGTAAGACCACAACACACCCGGTCACTCGTCGCGCCTCGCGCGACCCAACCATCTCCGGGTAACTTTAGCTGCTCATTACCTTTTGTTTTCCTTTTCTTTTATGTCTTTGTTTTCTTATAGACCTCTGGTTTTATTTCTAGTGCCGCTATGTCCGCCAACCAATCTACACCTAGCATGGTTTCTTCCCCGTTAAGGCCCGCTTCTCCTCCTCGTACTGATTCCGCTATGCAGAGCCCCGTCCGGGTCACTTCCCCCACTACCGAGGCTCATGAGTCTCAGAGTGAGGCTGATCCGGCGGCGCGCCTAACAGAGGAGACCTGGCCTAACTCTCTAGTTGCTTTACCCGATCAGAACCCTGACCCTGGTGCAGCAACATCGGCGCCGAGAAAATCCCTGTTGTTGGCTCTCCCATTACCAGTCTGCCAGTTTACCCAGTTGTTGCCCCTCAGTCTACTATTGAGCCTGCTCAGTCGGCTCCTTTATCCTCCTCAACCAGTTCCAGACCTGCTCCTTCTTTCCTTTTGTCTAAAGGCCAGACCCGGCCTGTTGCTCAAGGACAAGCTCGCTCCGCGCCTAGCAAGCCCTCTGCAACCAAGCAATTGACATTAGTCCATGCCCCAGGCTCTGCCCCGCAGATTTGGCCCACACCATCAACAACGATACCCGCTCCGGCGGGTCAGTTGGGCGAGTCTGCTGTTGCCGGGTTTGGCGGTGCTTCCAGAGCTTGTGCCTTGCATACCAGTTCCACCGCCACATGCGCCGGGGTGGGGACTAGCCTGAAGAAAGGGAAAGTCCTAACTCAGACGCTCAGCAGGCAAGGCCTTGGTTCCGCGGAGCACCATGCCATTGCCTGGAACGCGGTCGGCGAACAAGAAGTGAGCTCCAGTTCTAGCCAGAAGATGAAGATAGGCCCCAAAGCTGTTTCCGAGATGACCCAGCAGGCCATCGCCTTGATGGACAAAGCAGATCAAGTGAATGAGGCATGCAAATTCCGTACTCTTTTGCGTAATGAGTATCTTTATATTATACATGATCCCTAGTCCCCAAGGTTACTGCCGAGTAAGGAACTTACTCGGCTGTAAGCTCTGAGTTAGAACCCAACCTGTATTTTCTCCTGCCAAGCTTGCATGTCGGATTTTTGAACCCTAGCCCCTGAGGTTACTGACGAGTAATGCATTTACTTGGCTGTAAGCTCAACCATTTGCTTACATCTTCTGACTAGATCTTTTTTGTGTAGCTCACGCATAACGAGCGCACCAAGGTGCATCAGGCTCTCCTCTAGGAGTATCGAAAACTTGAGCTCGCTCAACAAGATCTGAAAGATGAGGCTCAGGGCCAAGGTATTTTTCCTGCTCGGCTTAAGTTGGGGGCCGAATGGTGGGCTCCAGCTATCGTGGTGGTGTCACGGCAGATGCCATGTGTAGGTTTAAGTTGGGGGCCGAATGGACGCTTGTGGTAACCGGGGATGGACTGAACGGTCTAGACGCGCACGAGGAACAAGATGAACTCTCCACACTTAGGATTTTTATTGATCCAAGAAGTTTACAAGTGCTCCTAGAGATGTTTGAGAATAGCCTCAGGGCACTAGTTTCCTACTTGGTCCAACCTCCCTAAGCCCTAGCTATGCCCCTCCTTATATAGACGATGGCCAGCTAGGTTACATCCCTTTGGGTCCTAGGGTTACTGTTTGGATCTTGGTCCTTACTGTGCGGGCCGGGTCATGGGCTATCCCTGAGCCCTTGACCCAGTCCACAAAGCCATCTAGCTAACAGTCTTCTCGTACGTAGCCTCCAGCTCTTTTGGCGTCATACGGTGACTTTGTACGGCAGCCCTTGCTTTGGGCGTCATTCGGCTCTGCTAGTTTTTCTATCGCTTCTTGCAACTCTTTGGCTCTCTTATTCCTAGATATGTTCTCTAGCTTCTCCAGCGGTGCTTTCGCTGTTCTCACTGCCCTTAGCGTCTCTTCTAGATTTCCTCCCTCAACATTCTCATTCACTACAGGTGCTACCTGTGGTGCTGGGGGTGAGAGGTGTTCAGAGCTGACATCATTACCTCAATGGAGACAAGTTGATGAAGCTTTCCTGCAGCGTGAACCACAGGTGGATCCGGCGCTAGGATGACGCGCTCCGAGTATGCGCGCTCCACGCGCACCGCCACGTAGACTTGGTGCCCGCTGAACTTGATGAAGCGACCGCCCCTTGGGAACGGCTTGGTCCCGAAGCAGCCCGCGTTGTCGCTGATGAAGTTGAGTGCCCCAAACCTCTGGATGAGGCCGGAATAGACGCGTTCGCCCGTCTTGGCGATGATGTTGCATGTCCATATGAAAACTCCAGCAAGCGCCTGCTTCTGCCCCACGATGGGCGCCAACTGTCGTGGTGGTGTCACGCCAGATGGCATGGGTATGCTTAAATTGGGGGCCGAATGGACGCTTGTGGTAATCAGGGAGGGAGTGCACGGTCTAGCCGCGCACGACGAACAATATCACACTTAGGATTTTTATTGATCCAAGAAGTTTACAAGTGCTCCTAGAGCTGTTTGAGCATAGCCTCAGGGCACTAGTTTCCTACTTGGTCCAACCTCCCTAAACCCTAGTTATGCCCCTCCTTATATAGACGATGGACAGCTAGGTTACATCCCTTTGGGTCCTAGGGTTACTGTTTGGATCTTGGTCCTTACTGTGCGGGCCGCATCACGGGATATCCCTGATCCCTTGACCTAGTCCACAAAGCCATCCAGCTAACGGTCTTCTCGTACGTAGCCTCCAGCTCTTTTGGCGTCATACGGTGACTTTGTACGTCAGCCCTTGCTTTGGGCGTCATCTGGCTCCTTTTGTGTCACCTGGCATCGCCCTTCTCTTTTGACCATGCTTTACCATGGTCCCTCTTGAATCTTACTCGGAAAGCTACCACGCGTCCTTTGAGACTCGGCCTTCACTCGTAAGACTCGGCTCGTTGCTTTCTGCTAGATAAACAAACTTGTATTATATGGGCCGACATAATTCTTATGTCGGCCGCACACGACCTTCATACCCAGCCATTGTTACCCGGCCTGAGACTTCTTTGACTCGACATAAGCCAAGCTGGTCAATGTTTTTCTCCTTATGACCCTACCAGGGGTTATCCCCCTGACAGGATGGTTATATCTCCTCCTTGTGCTTTCATATCTAGATCTTGTGAGCTCCATTCATGATCAAGATCTTATCTATTTGTAATCATGAATGTTGTGTTTGCGGGGATCCGATGGATATTGAGATTACTATGTCATATTGATTAATGGTTTTTTATTATTGAATTTATCATGTCTGTGTTGTTTGTGATCTTGCATGCTCTCCTTTGTTAGTAGCTATCTTGGCCAAGTGGTTGCTAGTTACTCCAAGAGGGGGTATTTATGCTCGATAGTGGGTTCATGCCTCTATTTAATCAAGGGAAGTGACATAAATCTCTAAGGCTGTAGATGTTTTGTTGCCACTAGGGAGAAAACAACGGTCTCTTGTTCATGGAACAAGTGGATTGTTTACCTTACACGCTTTGCTTAAAGCAGTTGTCTGTTGCTTGCAACTTAATACTGGAGGGGGTTCGGATGATAACCCAAAGGTGGACTTCTAGTCATAGATAAAGTTGGATGGCGGTCTATGTATCGTTTTGTATTGTCCAATCGAATCTCATAGGATCTTTATGTCTAGTATTGCATTGTTATGCCTTGCTCAGTCCTGTCAATTGCCCTACTTTAATTTGTTTACCCAGCATGCCATGTTTGTTTATCTAAGGAGAACACCTCTAGTGAACTATGGACCCCTGTCCAATCTTTACCATTGATACATCTTCCACTATTACTGTTTACTTGCTGCAAACCATCATTACCTTCCACACCATACAGTTAATCCTTTGTTACAGCAACCGGTGAGATTGACAACCTCACTGTTAGTTGTGGCAAAGTCTTGAGTTTGTGTTGTGCAGGTTTCCACATTGCTTGCAATACCTTTGAGACGTTTCCTTCCTCCTACTAGTTCGATAACCTCAGTTTCTTACTGAGGGAAGACTTGCTGATGTGCTGCATCATACCTTGCTCTTGGGGTTTCTCGACGAAGTGCTCCACGTTGACGCAGCGCCATCAAGATTTTCTGGCGCCATTGCCGGGGAGGCTAAGGACATCTTCACAAGGGGAGTCCTCCTCAACCTTTCTCGTTACTTTGTTTTTAGTTTGCTTAGTTTCTTTTGCTTGGTTTTGTTTGCCTCTATTTATCAAAAACTCCAAAAAATTAGTTTAGTTTGGTTTGCTTTCTCTTATCAAAAACACAAAAAAATTAGCTCCTACTCTAGTTGCCACCTTGTTCTAGCTCACCATGTTGTTCCCTAAGTTAACCCTGAAGGACGTTTCGATAGGTAGTGGCTCTATAATTGGGAAAGAAAATATTGAAGAATTCTTTAATCATGTTAGCAAGCATGAGGATATTGAGGATGGATATATAGCAGAACTTGTTCCTAATTATGAAATTGCTGCAGCTTCTTTAGTTCATATGTTGGAGGCTAGGTTTGTTAGCCTTAACCCCATGATGCAAATTTTGTTCCTAAAACTAAAAGAAGAAAAGAATGCTGAAAAGAGAGAATTTATTCTTGAAACTTTACTAAAAGAGTTCCATGATGTTGCTAAGGAAGCCAAAAAGGTCTTTGAGTGTTTTAATATGCTAGGCTCATGTGTATATGTTGTGGGTACTTCAGATAAAACCAATCCTAGAGAGGAATTTAAGATACCCATACCCTTTAAGCTTGTTGGGATGCATGAAGCCTTTGAAAAGAATTTTGATTGGATTGTTCCTGAAAATCCTTTTGATGAAAGTAGTGAACGAAAGAGAGATGAGAAGGGATCCTCCAAAACTCATTTGGATGAGTTACCTTTCATAGTTGAAGACTTTGCAAGTATTGATGTTAATGCTTCTTCATTTGGAAATACTTGATTTCTTACTTCTTGTGCCTAACTTAAAGGCGTTAAAGAAAAGTACTTGTTGGGAGATAACCCAAGAGTTTCCTTGAGTGTTGGAAGTTATTACTTCAGTAATGACCTCTCCTTATCCTTTTTGTTTGCTTTTTGTGCTTAGAATGACCTCTAATGAGAGGGAAGTAAGATTTGGGGAGTTACTGTCCCAAAACAGATTTCTGTCCTCCACCATAAAAATTTGTGAGGAGTCTATGTATGTCGGATTGAGCTGAAAATTTATGAATAAATCCCACCATAACTTAGATAATTTTCATTAGTTCAACACTTTTTGATTTGAGCAACAGAAGGCCTTCGAAAAAAATAGGATTCTACCTACTGGTCTGTTTTGACAGATTTCTGCCATTATTTGCATTTGCTTCTTATTGATTCCTTTTTGGTTCTTTTTGGGAAATTGAGCTTTTTGAAGGAGTTGCTACAGTAGCTTGTGTTTTTAGTGAAATTTTTGCTGTTCTAAAGCTAAACCCAAGGGTCTATTATCTTTTGAATACACTAATGTTGCTAATGAAGATTGTGTGAAGTTTTGTATGAAGGATAATTTCAGGTGTAGAGAGAGAATGATGTAATGAGATGAAGAATGGACAAAATATGAAGCTTGGGGATGCCACCCCGGTGTCACCCCAAGAAATATCGAAGAGGTATAAGCGTCAAAGCTTGGGGATGCCCAAGGCATCCCCTTCTTCATCAATAAAAAGCCCGGGTCTTTCTAGACACTTCGTTTTTATTGTTTCATGCACTGTTGTGTTGTTCTTAGATCGTCTTAGTTTTCGTTTGATTTTCTTATTTTGTATAGTTTGCTTGAATAAAGTAGTTTGGACCCCCGTCCTTGTTGTGTTGTTTCAAATAATTTGATTTGTGTTGGAAAGGAGTAGAAAGTTCTTACTTGAAAGTGCAAGAGGAGCTTGCATTGACTGCGAATTACACTTTAGCATGTCATGTTAGGTGTTGTTTTGACCTTATGCTTAGTGATTATTGTTGTAGCATGACTTGTTCCAAACAATTGGGATTGCTTAGTGTGCCTTGAAGGAATCATGCGTTGTTTTAACATCCAAAAGCATAGTATTGTGGTATTCTCCTTTGATGTTTTGTTTGGGTTGACTTGGCACATGCTCACACCATGTTATGACTATGAAAAAGTCACCATAGCCTCTATGATCATTTATTCCTTGACTTGTAGTACCACTCTATGCTTTTATTAGTAATGTTTTGTCGCTCTGCATGATCATGGCCATTATTGCTCTCTTAGTTGGTTGCTCCCAGTCTTTTTCTAGCCTCCACTTGTATGAGTAAGCTCTACCCATGCTTCCAACTCCCAAGAAACCAAGTTATTCCAAAGTGTCCACTATAAATTCGTATGCATGGTGTGTTACACCATTCCAAGTATATTCTTGTTTTCAGCTATCTTCCAATTAAAAGGTATTTTGTTATGTGAAAACTTAGAGATTAAAGCTCTCAAGAACTTGATGGCACACTTTATATTTCTTGCCCCTAATAAACTTGAACCATTGTGTCATCTATGTTGTATATGATTGCACTTATACGTTGGAATTAGAAAAACCATGTTGTTATGGGTAACATTTTCAACATTGCACTTGTACTTTGTAAACAGTTGATATCATGCTCTTTTGTCTATGGATGTCGCCGGTGTGAAATAAAAAGCGAGCTTGTAAGTCCATGGAGTTATGTATTTTGTGTTAGAGAAACGCCTGGGCCGTTAGCCTAAGCCATGCCTAATCATGGTGTAAACTTGCAGCATCACCATAATGAGCAATCTGTGAAGCATCCTCAATAAAAAACCTATGTAGCAAATAAAATGATCGCTGAGATGCTCATTGTCTGCTTGCCTTGTCATTTTGGTTATGGGATAGCTCCTGTACCATGTGCAAGGGGTACCCCGTTGGCATACACATGTACTTACTATCACAAGAACTTACAGGTGACTAAAGTTGAATAGCATGAGGTGTGGCCCTCGTATTCAAGGGACATGAGATTGTCAACTTATACTTTGTCAAGCATATACTCCATAGTTTGTTCACTTTAACCTTAATCACTTCAAGATGCTTATGATAGAGGCAATGAGGGCTGAAAGCTAACCAGTACCATAAGTTTTGGAAGCTCTTTTTGAAACTTGAAATCCCTACTTCCCTTTATGAAGGGCCTTTCTTCCACTATTATATTGAGTCTCCACTTTATACCTTTAGGCACCAGTTAAGAGAGCATAGTTACCATTCTTAGTTCTATGTGCAGTGTCCCAAAACTTATTGATTGATACATATTGTTGATATTACTTGTTCTTGTGCTATTTGTATCTAGTCACTCTTATGAACTTTGAAGGTGTTCTATGCATATATTTGCTACTCCATGAGGGACAAGCTGAATGCCACTATGCCATGTTTTCTGTATGTGAAACAAACAAACGTTTTTCAATGCATGTTATTCATGATCTTTGTTTGTAGCCTTTCATGTTGCATGCATAGTTACTTTGTCTTATTGTTAGAACTCCATCTTTAATGCACATGTTTAGAGTTCTTTGATCCCAGCTTTCAATGCTTGCAAATGGTTTGATCTTGGTTTTGATGGTGCATGTCACCTCAAAAATGATTCTTTTATCACTTACCTACTCGAGGACGAGCAGGAGTTAAGCTTGGGAATGCTTGATAAGTCGGAAAAGTATCTTTAATTTTTGATGTTCCATGCTTGTTTAGTATCTACTTTGCTTTGCTTTGTCCACACTTTGAGGTGCTTTTCATATGTTTTCTAGTACTAACCTATTAACAAGTTGCCACAGTGCCAGTTGCCTATTTTCTACTGTTTTTGGTTCCAGAAAAGCTAGTAAGGAAATATTCTCGGAATTGGACGGGACAAAAGCCAAAGTCAATATTTCACTGAGGAGAACACGGAGTCCAGAGGAGAGACGGAGGGCACCACAGGGTGGCTACACTCCCCCATGCGTGGGCCCACCCTGGGCCGCGCCTGGGCAGGGTGTGGGCTCCCTGGACGCCTCCCAGCCTCGCCTCTTCGCCTATAAGAAGCCCCTGATGCCTAAACCCTAAGCACCCGATCAATATTCCACAAAACCGTCTATAGCCGCCACCACCATCATCCCTAGATCGGGGGGATCTGAAGATCTTCCCGGCACCCTGCCAGAGGGGAGATCATCCTGGAGGCCTTCTTCTTCATCATGCCAGCCTCCGGTATGAATCGTGAGTAGTTCCACCTTGGACTATAGGTCCATGTAGTAGCTAGATGGTTGTATCTCCTCCTTGTGCTTTCATGTCTAGATCTTATGAGCTCTGTTCATGATCAAGATCTCATCCATTTGTAATCATACATGTTGTGTTTGCGGGGATCCGATGGATATTGATATTTTTACTATGTGAGATTGATTAATGGTTTTGTCTTATTGATTCTATCATGTCTGTGTTGTTTGTGATCTTGCATGCTCTCCTTTGTTAGTAGCTATCTTGGCTAAGTAGTTGCTAGTGACTCTAAGAGGGGGTATTTATGCTCGATAGTGGGTTCATGCCTCTAATTAATCAAGGAAAGTGACAGAAATCTCTAAGGTTGTAGATGTGCTATTGCCACTAGGGAGAAAACAACGGTCTCTTATTCATGGAACAAGTGGATTGTTTACCTTACACACTTTGATTAAAGTAGTTGTTTGTTGCTTGCAACTTAATACTGGAGGGGGTTCGGATGATAACCCAAAGGTGGACTTCTAGTCATAGATGCATTTGGATGGCGGTCTATGTATCTTGTTGTATTGCCCAATCAAAACTCATAGGATCTTTATGTCTAGTATTGCATTGTTATGACTTGCTCAGTCCTGTCAATTGCCGTGCTATAATTTGTTTACCCAACATGCCATGTTTGTTTATCTAAGGAGAACACCTCTAGAGAACTATGGACCCCGGTCCAATCTTACCATTGATACATCTTCCATTGTTACTATTTACTTTCTGCAAACCATCATCACCTTCCACACCATACAGTTAATCCTTTGTTACAGCAACTAGTGACATTGACAACCTCACTGTTAGTTGGGGAAAGTCTTGAGTTTGTGTTGTGCAGGTTTCCACGTTGCTTGCAACACCTTTGAGACGCTTCCTTCCTCCTACTGGTTTGATAACTTCGGTTTCTTACTGAGGGAAGACTTACTGATGTGCTGCATCATACCTTTCTCTGGGGGGTTTCCCGACGAAGCATGATTCCTTTAAGGCACACTAAGCGATCCCAATTATTTGGAACAAGTCATGCTACAACAATAATCACTAAGCATAAGGTAAAAACAACACCTAGCATGACATGATAAAGTCTAAGTCACAGTCAAAGCAAGCTCCTCTTGTACTATTCAAGCAAGGACTTTCTACTCCTCTCCAACACCAATCAACTTATTTGAAGCAACACAGCGATAACGGGGGTCCAAACTACTTTATTCAAGCAAACTAAGCAAACCAAACGAAAACTAAGACGCTCCAAGAACAACACAACTTGTGCATGAAACAATAAAAACGGAATGTCTATAAAGACCTGAGATTTTTATTGATGAAGAAGGGGATGCCTTGGGCATCCCCATGTTTTGATGCTTGTACCTCTTGAATATTTCTTGGGGTGACACGGGGTGGCATCCCCAAGCTTTAGATTTTGTCCATTTTTCATCTCATTACATCATTCTTTCCTTACACCTGAAAATTTTCCTTCATACAAAACTTCACACAATCTTCATTAGGAACATTAGTGTATTCAAAATATAATAACCTTGGCGTTTTAGTTTTAAAACAGCAAAAATTCACTAAAGACACAAGATATTGTAGCAATTCCCTCAAAAAGCTCAATATCCCAAAAAGAACCCAAAAGGGAATCAATGAGAAGCAAATGCAAATAATGGCAGAAATATGTCAAAACAGACCAGCAGGTAGAAACCGATTTTTTCGAAGACCTTCTGTTGCTCAAATCAAAAAGTGTTGAACTAACAAAAGTTATCTAACAACCTAGGAGATTTATTCAGAATATTACAGATCAATACGACTTACAAAGATTTTACACGAATTGTTACGGTGGAGCACAGAAATCTGTTTCGGGATAGCAACTCCCCAAATCTTACTTCCCTCTTATTAGAGGTTATTCTTGGCACAAAAAGAAAATAAAAAGGATAATGACCGGTTATTACAGAAGTAATAACTTCCAAGACTCAAGAAAACTATTGGGTTATCTCCCAAGAAGTACTTTTCTTTAACGCCTTTAAGTTAGGCACAAGAAGCAAGAATCAAGTATTTTCAAATGAAGAAGAATTAACATCAAACCTTGCTTGCAAAGGAGGGGCAAAAAGAAACTTATCTCTCCTCATAGGGAAGTTTTCAATACCTTTCTTGAATGGAAATTGATATTTAATGGTGCCTTCTTTCATATCAGTGATGGCACCAACTGTTCGAAGAAAAGGTCTTACCAAAGTAATAGGACAAGAAGCATTGTATTCAACATCCAAAACATAGAAATCAACAGGGACATAAGCATTGTTAACCATAATAAGAATATCATTAACACTCCCCATGAGTTTGTTTTTAGCATTATCATCAAGTGGGACATCCAAATAGCAATCTTCCAAAGGTGGCAAGTCAAACATTTCATAAATCTTTCTAGGCATAATAGAGACACTGGAACCAAGGTCACATGAAGCTTTGAGATCAAAGTCATTCACTTTCATATTAATGATGGGTTCCTAACTATCTTCTACTTTCCTAGGAATAGAGGCTTTGTGTTTCAACTTTTCTTCCTTAATTTTAATGAGAGCATATGTAATGTGCTTGGTGAAAGCCACATTCATATCACTAGCATCAGGACTTCTAGAAAGCTTTTGTAGGAACATAGTCACTTCAGAAATATTGTAACCATCAAGATCAAAATCAGACTTAGCATCACTAGTAGTAGACTCATTAGGTTTAGGCATTGTGGTAGGAGGAATAGGGACTTCTTGTGGTTTGGTGGCATCCATATTGGTGGTGGTAATAGTGCACACGCTATTGTTTCTAGCAATTTCAGCTTCTCTTTCCCACTTAGCATGTAGTTGGGCTAACAGTCTAACATTTTCATCAATAGTAACTTGTATGGCATGAGTAGCAGCAAAGGTACTTTCCAAGGTTTTAGGTTTAGCAGCCATTTTATTAATCAAAGAGGACTGTGCTTCAGACAAAGATGAAATATTTTTCTCAACGTTCAAAAGCTTTTCCTCTATAGTTTTGTTGAAAGTGGTTTGCTTACTAATAAAGTCTTTAAGCATGACTTCAAGTTCAGAGGTAGGACTTCTAGAATTGTTGTTGGAGTTTCCATAGGTATTGCCATTATTAGGAGGATAAGGCCTATAATTGTTGTTACTACCAAAATTATTCCTATAGGCATTGTTGTTGAAATTGTTGTTTCTAATGAAGTTCACATTAACTTGCTCTTCTTGAGCAACCAAAGAGGCTAAGGGAACATTATTTTGATCAATACGAGCTTTTACATTAACAAGCATAGCCATAATAACATCAATCTTATCACTCAAAGAGGAGGTTTCTTCAATAGAATTTACCTTCTTACCATGTGGATCTCTATCAGTGCGCCATTCAGAATAGTTGACCATCATATTATCAAGGAGCTTTGTTGCAGCACCCAAGGTAATGGTCATAAAGTGACTCCAGCAGCTGAGTCCAACATGTTTCTTGAGGAGAAGTTTAAAACTGCATAAATAGTCTGGATAATCATCCAAGCAGTCAGTCCATGAGTGGGACAATTATTAATCAAAGATTTCATTCTTTCCCAAGCTTGAGCAACATGTTCATTATCTAGATGTTTAAATTTCATTATTTCACTTCTCATAGATATGATCTTAGCAGGAGGATAGTATTTTCCAATAAAAGCATCTTTTCACTTAATCCAAGAATCAATACTATTTCCAGACAAGGATAGCAACCATTCTTTAGCTTTTCCTCTCAAGGAGAAAGGAAACAACTTGAGCTTAATAATATATGCATCTACATACTTATATTTTTGCCTCTCACAAAGTTCAACAAAGTTATTGAGGTGGCCAGCAGCATCATCAGAACTAGCACCAGAAAATTGCTCTCTCATCACAAGATTCAACAAAGAAGGCTTAATTTCATAAAAGGTAGCATCAGGAGCAGGAGGAGCAATAGGTGTACTAAGGAAATCATTGTTGTTTGTGCTAGTGAAGTCACACAACTTGGTGTTCTAAGCAGAGTTCGTTTGTGCAAAGGTGGAGCAAACCAACAGCAGCAACAACTAGAGCAGGAACTATTTTTTGTGTTTTTGATAGGAGAAAGCAAACCAAACGAAACTATTTTTTTTGGAGTTTTTGATAAAAAGAGGAAAAAAACAAGGAAAAAGAAACTAAGCATAACAATACAAAGTAAAGAGAAAGGTTGTGAAGGACTCCCCTTGTGAAGCCGTCCTTAGCCTCCCCAGCAACAGCGCCAGAAAAAGGCTTGATGCGGCTCAGATCACTGTAGAGCTTCGTTGGGAGACCCCAAGAGGAAGGTATGATGAGTACAACACCAAGTTTTTCCCTCAGTAAGAAACCTAGGTTATCGAACCAGTAGGAGGAAGGAAATGACTCAAAGGTGTTGCTAGCAACTGGAAACCTGCACAACACAAACTCAAGACTTTGCCCCAAGGAACAGTGAGGTTGTCAATCTCATCGGTTTGCTGAAAACAAAGGATTAACTGTATGGTGTGGAAGGTAATAGTGGTTTGCAGAATGTAAACAGTAACAGTGAAAGATGTATCAATGTTAAAGATTGGACTGGGGTCCATAGTTCATGTAACACCCCAGTTTTAGTTAATCTATATTAGGGTTTGTTTGTGCATTCATAAGCATCATATCACAATTTGCATGCAATAAAGAATTAAATCAAACCCTAAAACCCTAGCTTTTCCCTCTCTTTATATTTGCAAATCCATTCAAAGGAATTGGAATATTTTGAAACTACCAAAAAAGTGGAGCCCAAACTAAATACAAGGGATCATAAGTATATTACATATTTTATAAAAGCCTCTGGTATTTTAAAATTATTCCAAACAGATTTGGAATTCAAAACACAAAACAGAAATTTGAAAACAGAAAAAGAAAAACAATTTTGCAAATAAAAACAGCAGCCAGAGCCTCCAGGCCGTGCAGCCCAGGCCGGCCCAGACCTCTCCTCCCTCTAACCACCGCTCGGCGCAGCCTACTCTGGCCCATACCCCTTCACCCCCTCTTTCTGTTGTCTTCTTCCTCTGCCCAAGCTGCTCGCTGTCACCGCTGGCGCCGTCCTTCGTCGGTGCGCCACGATTCACGCTGCCGCCGCCCCCGGGAGAGGATAAGGAGCACCCAGCCACGCATCTGCCTCATCCCTATCCCTTCCCCTCCCTAGAGACCTCTCTCGCTCCCTCCCATGCAAGCTCAAACCCTAACCCCGTCGTTCGCCACTGTCTGGAGCTGCCCCAGGCCAAGCTGAGGTGCCTGGGAGCTCCGCCGTGATGTGCAGCTTCTCCTAAACGAAGGAATCGAGAAGAGAGCATCCAATAGTCGGCATCAACCTCAACTTCCCCATGTCCAACGCTCGCCGCCGTCGACCCTATTGCCGTTCTCGTCCATCTTCGGCCTCACCGTCACGCCTGTTAGATTCACGGTGAGCTTTTGATCCTCCCCTCCCTCACCTCACTTCCTGGCATCGCCTGTATCACCTCCGCATCGTGCTCCGCCGTCGCGTAAGCTCGCCACCAGCCGTCCCTAGTGACCAATAAATGGCGACGCGACCACCATTAGCCTCCCCGTGCTCCGCTCGTTCAAACACGTGCAAAACCGTTTCCCCTCGAGCCCTCCACTGCCGTCCCCTTGCCATTCTGTGGCTCACCAGCGTCGTGACGTCACGGTGACATACCCCAATCATCACCGCGCGCGGGTCAGCGCAGTCAAAGACGCCGGGGGTCCCTTTTGCCCACGTGGCTGCTGAGGTGGCTCAGGGCCCATCAGTTAGTCACTACGGGTAGCCTCTGGATCGGTGTAAAAAGAATAACCCCCCAGCTGATGTCATAATGATGTAATAAATGTTTTAGTAATTCCAGAATTTGATTAAACCTTGTAAAATCAATAACTTATTATTTATAAGTCAGAAAAATATGTATAATATATCAAAATGTTCAGAAAAATGAAACATAGCTATTTAAGCTATAAACATGCATTGATCAAAGACTAAAATTACAAGTTTAATTAGAGAACAAAATCCAACCCTCTAATATACTCCGAAGTTTCCCCGAGTTAGGGTTTTCACCCCTCGGAACCCCAATTAATTTGTCGAGCATGCTTTAGGGTTTCAATTAAATGCAAATTAACTTGTCATATCATCATTCTTGTTTGAGCATTGCATCGATGCCATGTGTTGATTGTTTCCCTTTGTTTCCGGTGTTTGGTTCTTCCCGGTAGAATACGATATCGAGATCAAGATCGAAGACCGAGATCAACACCGTCAAAGATCGAAGATCGATGAACAATACTTGACCAACTATAACCAAGTCAAGTACAAGGCTTCCGAAGATCTATTTATCTGCTATCAACAGGCAAAGGCAAGCATAGCCCCACCATGATATAATCCTATATTTTCGAAAGCATTTCAATACCTGCCATGATGCATACGTTTCTACTGTGGTCTTTTATCGATAGATAAAGTATCCTATCTATTGCATTACTCCCTTTGAGCTTATATTACCTAATCCATTGCTCCTAGCATAGGCTTATGTGCAATGCTAGAGCTTATATCTCTGTCTTGCTTAGCCATGCATAGCTGTCAGTTCTGGTCCATCCAGATGATGTATCAGATGCGGAGAATCTAGTATGACAGGAGAATGTGATGAGATGATATCAGAGGTGATATAAGTTAAACATGCTAAGGCTTGTATGGGAGGCCACAGTGGGATGTGGTTTTTCTAGTCCCATGCTCGCCACCACTAGGACCCGAGTTCTTGCCTTTGGAACCAAGACGAGTGTACAACCATACGGGGCCTGGAAAACCTCACGAGCAACTAACTTGCCTAGTAGATTCCATGAGTCACATAGTTCGAGCGTTCCATTCGACATATGCATAGAAAATATTTTGAAAGATTTGCCGGGTGAAGATGGTGCATTCATAACAGGTAGGGAAGCGTTGACCGGGTTGCTTGGGGTCGTTGGAGCCCCTGGTAAACCAACCTCGCCTCACATCTTTAAGTACCGGCTTCGGGATTTGACCCGTTACGGCGGAACCATACTTATTGCGTGACTCATGGTCTCGGCAAAAGCAAGGTAAAGGTCGTGTCTAACCACCCTCTATCGGCCTTGCACGGAAGAGGGCTATTACTAGTGGCATTAAGAGAAGGTTAGTACGTGTGGGTAAAGTTGTACACCCCTGCAGGGTAATAATATTTTCGAAAAGCCGTGTTCAGAGTTATGAACGCTTGGTGACCAGATTCTAAGATCATAGAGAACTATAACCTAATCGTAAAACTTGGCAGATCAACGTGTGCTTAAGGATGCTTCCTCATGGGTATGAGGGGGTGATCCTAGTTGGTAGATGATGATGATTCGGTGGATATCAAAATATGATGATCAATATTTTCGGAGATGTCGCTCTCTTATCCCCTTTTAAACTACTCTGATTAAACGAGCTTCTTCTCTCTCTTGATTTATAAACAAAGATGGCTTTATGCAAAACAACTCCACCAGCCATAAGTCTTGCGGAGTACACCTTGTACTCACCCTTGCTTTGTTGATACTTTTGGCAGAGTAAGTGTTCCCTTGAAGAAGAGTTCCTTTCTACATCGACATCGATGAGTAGCTTGGGGTTCCCGGCCGGTAGCCTGGAATCTATGGGCTGGGACGTCATTGTTATGTTTTAGGCCTCTTAGGCCATTTGTTAAGTTTGCTATACTTAATAGCATAATTCTCCTTCCGTTGTTTGGTGTTTGTGGTCAGTGACCTCTGCTTGTTATAATTTGGTTCTCTGCTCAGTTATGAGCTTGCTGTAATAATTTTTGTGTCGTAAGGTCACTGCTGTGTTATCGATTCTTCACTGGATATTCTCGAGCTCAAGGTTAAGCTTATGTCAGACGGATGTCTGGGATTTGTTTAGCCCTGATCCCGGGGGTGTCACGGGTTTTGGTATCAGAGCAGTACCGACCATAGAAAACCTTGCTATTGGTCGATGTTGAGTCTAGTGTTTGTGAAAACTATTTTAAAAGCTGAAAAGTATTTGCGAAAACTCTAGTATGCTTCTTTTTCTCCTTATCCAGTTTCGCTCTAACTCTGGGTTATCTTACCTTGTGTTGATTTCGGAAAAGTTTTGATATCTTTTCTAGTCTTTCAAAACTTAGGTGCCTTATGGGAATGTTGTTTCTAAGCCATTTGACCTAGTGTTGAGTTCTCTAGAGTTGTGTGTGTTGTGTATCCCTTGTTCCCTTTGCTCTTGTTCACCTGAGAGATTCATTTCCATCATGATCTCTCTATCCTTTGGACCCACAATATTATATTGTTTGTTCCACAGTGTTCCGCTCTAGGCTTCGAGGTTTCCTTTCGCCTTGTGTGCTTCCATTTGTTTGTTTGGGTACTTCATAAGTCTTATCTTCTCTTGGAAGCTACCTCGTGATTACTACCTTGTAGTGTACGCTATGTCACTCAAGTAGTAGTTACCTTCTTTCTTTGGGTTCTAACCCTTGGACTTGAATGTAAGATCCCTGATTGTGCTGGATTCTGGTGTGATGAATCTTGTACATGAAGCTGACCTTTAACCCAAGATCCACTCCTTTGACCCCTGTTGTTAATGTTCACACATTACCTCAGGATGGCTGGTATTACCATTCTAGCCTTCAAGCTTGTGGTCTTTGTCGCGATTGAATTGTGACAACTAAGGACTTCCCCTACCACATGCTATGGCAGATGTTCTTTTATAGGAACCAAATAGATCACGACAAGAGTACTCCTCGAGAGTCTCGCATCTATTCTCGTGACTCTGCCACACATTACCTTTTCTATACACTGGTTTTCGGAAGATTGATAATCTATGCATCCACATCTCGGGATTCTATCCTGAGCATGTCCTTCCTCGTTTGTTGCTTTTCGACCTTTGTCTACCAGTCGGTAGACAAGTAGTAAATTTGCATCGGTGTCTTCCGATGTAAGATACTCTTGTGTCCCTTCAAGACAAACCATTTCGGAATGTCAGGAGAAACAAACTCCAGTACCTCGTCATATCTAGGACCAGGTCACAGTGTTGTAATCTGCAAATCAAGAAGTGGTAATTAGCTTCTATTTGTTCTATTTTAAAGTATCACACTCTTTTATACTAAGAGGTCGTGCTGAGTTTCAGAAGATTGATAATCTTTGCATCCACATCTCGGGATTCTATCCTGAGCATGTCCTTCCTCGTTTTTTGCTTTCCGACCTTTGTCTACCAGTTGGTAGACAAGTAGTAAATGTGCATCGGTGTCTTCCGATGTAAGATACTCTTGTGGCCCTTCAAGACAAACCATTTCCAAATTTCAGGAGAAACAAACTCCAGTACCTCGTCATATGTAGGACCACGTCAAAGTGTTGTAATCTACAGATCAATAAGTGGTAATTAGCTTCTATTTGTTCTATTTTAAAGTATCATACTCTTTTATACTAAGAGGTCGTGCTGAGTTTCATGACCCCATAATGAAGTGATGCTCTTACACATCTCTACCCACCCCTCTCCGAGCTTTCGCGCTCAGGAGTAATGCGTGCGCATAATAATGTGGCTATCTGAGATTCTTAACAAGTTTCATTGTTTCGAACTCTAAGGACATTTGTGTCATTCTTAGCGTGATTGGTTAATCCCGTCATTAAGCAAAGAATTATTGTGCTACCAAGTCCGTTATCCAGGTGCACTCTCTTCAGTCAAAGAGTTAGCATTATGCCGAAACTCTGAGACTATGTCTTCTTGCCTTACCAAGCAAGTTTCTTCTCGAACTAAGTGACATATCGGTGGTCCGTGATATTCTAGATGTCTACTAGAAGTATCGCCATGTTGCCACATGACCTTGTTGTCAAGTTCTTGAGCAAGCAAGTTCTCTGAACTGCTCCTTTCTCTAAGGATCCATACTGGATACCCCTAAACTAGTTGGATGATCTTAAACAACAACTTGGAGAGTTGTAAGACAAAAGATCTATCCGACTTTGTTCTTTATAAAACGGATGTCTAGTTTTGTTCGTGTTGAAGAATGATAATATTTCCTTTGTGGATATGTTATCTCCCCCACCTTAGATTTGATTTGGGTTATCGTCAAATCAAACTCAGTTCCAAGGACTATCTTGATGGCGTTTCTACTTGTGGTGTTTCACTTGAGTACATCTTCATGTTCTTTGATCTGACCAGTATTCTTGCCTTGTTCACACAACATATGAGTCCATCTTAATGGATTGTCTTGATAAATTTGTTGTTGAGCCCATCAATGACATCCTTATCTTCTCCATGCTAGATTTGATTCATATGGAACATTTGGCATTAATGTTGGAAATTTTCGAGACATCTTCGTGTTATCTCGAAGTATGAGTTCTGGATGTTAGAAGTGACCTTCTCTGATTCACATGCAAATGCTGAAAGCTGTCACCGTGGATTCGAGAATAGTTAATTCCGTTCCATAAGGACACATGTGTGTTTAATTGTCAGTACCTTAAGTGTGTGCAGTTGTCTTCCGACAAATTGCTAGATACATGGGTCTAGCAATCTAGCTCGTATTTTGGAGCTTGACACTATGGTCCACATCTTGAGAATCTAGTAACTTTACCTTTGTGGTAAATGTTGCGAACTTTCTATTCGGACATGCTGAGACCGAAGTATCATCTCACCTAACCAAATCTGAATCTCAAGCAGATATGATGGTTGGTGTTCCTCAAGGTTTTGACATAAGCCTCTTTGTAAATCTGGCAAGAATGATGTAATGGTTGACACGCTTAGCCGAAAAGACCTCTTGTCATATTCTCTTGATTCAGCAATAACAACCACTCTTCGTGAGACATCTTCTATGATTTATTGTAAGAGTTGTGCTTATGGTTTCTTTTGTAAACGAAGTTTGACCTTTACTTGGTGTCTGATTTCTTGAACATCAAGGAGAACATTTAAAGTAGTGTCGCTAAATGTCTCTCGGTCGTTCCTCCAGACCATTTATGTTGGCAAGCATCTTGTTGTGCCAAGTAATTGAATTCTGAGAATGAAGTTTCTTTCTTCCCGTGTCATCAGGAATCTTCTTAACTATTCATCCGGTGGTGTAAAGTGATATCGAGATCTTTGGCAAAGATTTTGATCATCCTGGATGAATAAAGAATTTCTTTGTTTTCCTGACCATGTTGTAAGAGTGGCTATGATTTTGGTAATCAACAGTTTCTCTTTCTACATGTTCCTTGTGACTCTTATTAGTCCTCTCCACAAAACACATTTCTGTCTGGACCTTCTGTTGAATAAAAGAGTGATTCTTCTGTGTCAAAAGTAGTTCAACAACTTGGTTTTGTTGATCCATATCTCTCCAACCTAAAATCTCTACTTAAGTCATTTAGTAGAGGTTCCCTATCGAAGTCTGTGTTATGTTCTTTATGTTGTAAGCTTCCTCTTCAGAAGCTTAAACCCTTCTGTAAGTTCCATGGTCTCAATCTTTATGAAGACCATATATCTACCAACTTGAAACCTTCTCCTCTTGTTTCCTCCGTTACCTTGACGTGTTTCATGTTCGTCATCTCATAATTGTTTCTGAACACTTCATCCATGAGTTGACCATGAGATACTCCGTGTGTTGTTCAGTGTGTTTCCCTCTTATCCTTAGAGTGACTCTATTTCTTTCTCTCTCTGTCTCTCTTTCTACCTCTGGAATCTCGGGTCGAAATTCTCGTAAGGGGGATTGAGCTGTAACACCCTAGTTTTAGTTAATCTATATTAGGGTTTGTTTGTGCATTCATAAGCATCATATCAAAATTTGGATGCAATAAAGAATTAAATCAAACCCTAAAACCCTAGCTTTTCCCTCTCTTTCTATTTGCAAATCCATTCAAAGGAATTGGAATATTTTGAAACTACCAAAAACGTGGAGCCCAAAATAAATACAAGGGCTCATAAGTATATTACATATTTGATAAAATCCTCTGGTATTTTAAAATTATTCCAAACAGATTTGGAATTCAAAACACAAAACAGAAATTTGAAAATAGAAAAAGAAAAACAATTTTGCAAATAAAAACAGCAGCCAGAGCCTCTAGGCCGTGCAGCCTAGGCCGGCCCAGACCTCTCCTCCCTCTAACCGCCGCTTAGCGCGGCCCACTCTGGCCCATACCCCTTCACCCCCTCTTTCTGTCGTCTTCTTCCTCTGCCCAAGCTCCTCGCTGTCGCCACCGGTGTCGTCCATCGTTGGTGCGCCGCGATTCGCGCTGCCGCCCCCCCGGGAGAGGATAAGGAGCACCCGGGCACGCCTCTGCCTCATCCCTATCCCTTCCCCCTCCCCAGAGACATCTCTCGCTCTCTCCTGTGCTAGCTCAAACCCTAACCCCGTCGTTCGCCACCGTCTGGAGCCGCCCCGAGCCAAGCTGAGGTGCCTGCGAGCTCCGCCGTGATGTGCAGCTTCTCCTCACCAAAGGAATCGAGGAAGGGAGCCTCCAATAGTCGGCATCGACCTCAACTTCCCCATGTCCGATGCTCGTCGCCGTCGACCCTATCGCTGTTCTCGTCCACCTTCGGCCTCTCCGTCACGTCTGTTAGATTCAAGGTGAGCTTTTGAGCCTCCCCGCCCTCACCTCACTTCCTGGCATCGCCTGTATCGCCCCCGCATTATGCTCCGCCGTCCGCCGCTGCGTAAGCTCGCCGCCAGCCGTCTCCAGTGACCAATAAATGGCGGCGCGACCACCATTAGCCTCCTCATGCTCCGCTCGTTCAAACACGCGCAAAACCGTTTCGCCTCGAGCCCTCCACCGCCGTCCCCTTGCCATTCTGTGTCTCACCGGCGTCATGACGTCATGGTGACATCACCCAATCGTCACCGCGCACAGGTCAGCGCAGTCAAAGACGCCGCGGGTCCCTTTTGCCCACGTGGCTGCTGAGGTGGCTCAGGGCCCATCAGTCAGTCACTGCGGGTAACCTCTGGATCGGTGTAAAAAGAATAACCCCCCAGCTGATGTCATAATGATGTAATAAATGTTTTAATAATTCCAGAATTTGATTAGACCTTGTAAAATCAATAACTTATTATTTATAAGTCAGAAAAATATGTATAATATATCAAAATGTTCAGAAAAATGAAACCTAGCTATTTAAGCTATAACCATGCATTGATCAACAACTAAAACTACAAGTTTAATTAGAGAACAAAATCCAACCCTCTAATATACTCCGGAGTTTCCCCGAGTTAGGTTTTTCAACCCTCGGAACCCCGATTAATTTGTCGAGCATGCTTTAGGATTTAAATTCAATGCAAATTAACTTGTCATATCATCATTCTTATTTGAGCATTGCATCGATGCCATGTGTTGATTGTTTCCCTTTGTTTTCGGTGTTTGGTTCTTCCCGGTAGAATACGATAACGAGATCAAGATTGAAGACCGAGATCAACACCGTCGAAGATAAAAGATCGATGAACAATACTTGACCAACTATAACCAAGTCAAGTACAAGGCTTCCGAAGATCTATTTATCTGCTATCAACAGGAAAATGCAAGCATAGCCCTACCATGATATAATCCTATGTTTTCGAAAGCATTTCAATTCCTGGCATGATGCATACGTTTCTACTGTGGTCTTTTATCGATAGATAAAGTATCCTATCTATTGCATTACTCCCTTTGAGCTTATATTACCTAATCCACTGCTCCTAGCATAACTAGGTTTGGCTTATGTGCAATGCTAGAGCTTATATCTGTGTCTTGCTTAGCCATGCATAGCTGTCAGTTCTAGTCCATCCAGATGATGTATCAGGTGCAGAGAATCTAGTATGACAGGAGAATGTGATGAGATGATATCAGAGGTGATATAAGTTAAACATGCTAAGGCTTGTATGGGAGGCCATGGTGGGATGTGGTTTTTCTAGTCCCATGCTCGCCACCACTAGGACCCGATTTCTTGCCTTTGGAACCAAGACGAGCGTACAACCATACGTGGCCTGGAAAACCTCACGAGCAACTAACTTGCCTAGTAGATTCCATGAGTCACATAGTTCGAGCGTTCCATTCGACATATGCATAGAAAATATTTTGAAAGATTTGTCGGGTGAAGATGGTGCATTCATAACAGGTAGGGAAGCGTGGACCGGGTTGCTTGGGGTCGTTGGAGCCCCTGGTAAACCAACCTCGCCTTACATCTTTAAGTACCGGCTTAGGGATTTGACCCGTTACGGCGGAACCATACTTATTGCGTGACTCATGGTCTCGGTGAAAGCAAGGTAAAGGTCGTGTCTAACCACCCTCTGTCGGCCTTCCATGGAAGAGGGCTATTACTAGTGGCATTAAGAGAAGGTTAGTACGTGTGGGTAAAGTTGTACACCCCTGCAAGGTAATAATCTTTTCGAAAAGCCGTGTTCACGGTTATGAACGCTTGGTGACCAGATTCTAAGATCATAGAGAACTATAACCTAATCGTAAAACTTGGCAGATCAACGTGTTCTTAAGGATGCTTCCTCATGGGTACGAGGGGGTGATCCTAGTTGGTAGATGATGATGATTCGGTGGATATAAAAATATGATGATCAATATTTTCGGAGATGTCTCTCTCTCTTATCCCCTTTTAAAATACTCTGATTAAACGAGCTTCTTCTCTCTCTTGATTTATAAACAAAGATGGCTTTATGCAAAACAACTCCACCAGCCATAAGTCTTGCGGATTACACCCTGTACTCACCCTTGCTTTGTTGATACTTTTGGCAGAGTAAGTGTTCCCTTGAAGACGAGTTCCTTTCTACATCGACATCGACGAGTAGCTTGGGGTTCCCGGCCGGCAGCCTGGAATCTATGGGCTGGGACGTCATCATTATGTTTCAGGCCTCTTAGGCCATTTGTTAAGTTTGCTATACTTAATAGCATAATTCTCCTTCTGTTGTTTGATGTTCGTGGTCAGTGACCTCTGCTTGTAATAATTTGGTTCTCTGCTCAGTTATGAGCTTGCTGTAATAATTTTTGTGTCGTAAGGTCACTGCTGTTTTATCGATTCTTCATTGGATATTCTCGAGTTCAAGGTTAATCTTATGCCAGATGGATGTCTAGGATTTTTTTATCCCTAATCCCGGGGGTGTCACAGTTCACTAGAGGTGTTCTCCTTAAGATAAACAAACATGGCATGTTGGGTAAAAAAATTACAGTAGGGCAATTGATAGGACAGAGCAAGGCATAATAATGCAATACTAGACATTCATGATCCTATGAGATTTGATTGGGCAATACAACAAGATACATAGACCGCCATCCAACTGCATCTATGACTAGTAATCCACCTTCAGGTTATCATCCGAACACCCTCCAGTATTAAGTTGCAAGCAACAGATTACTGCTTTAAGAAAAGTGTGTAAGGTAAACAATCCAGTTGTTCTATGAACAAGAGACCGTTGTTTTCCCCCTAGTAGAAACAACACATATACAACCTTAGAGATTTCTGTCACTTCCCCAGATTAAATAGAGGCGTGAACCCACTATCGAACATAAGTACTCCCTCTTGGAGTCACTAGCATCTACTTGGCCAAGATAGCCAGAAACGGAGAGCATGCAAGATCACAAACAACACAGACATGATAGAATCAATAAGATAGAACCATTAATCAATCTGACATAGTAATCTCAGTATCCATCATATCCCCGCAAACACAACATGCATGATTACAAATAGATGATCTTGATCATGAATAGATCTCACATGATCTAAACATGATAGCACAAAGGAGGAGAAACAACCATCTATCTACTACATGGACCCGTAGTCCAAGGTGGAACTACTCACGCTTAATACCGGAGGCTGGCATGATGATGAAGAAGGCCTCCGAGATGATCTCCCCTCTGGCAGGGTGCCGGAAAGAACTTCAGATCCCCCCGATCTAGGGACGATGGTGGCGGCGGCTACAGAATGTTTTGTGGAAGATTGATCGGGTACTTAGGGTTTTGGTATAGGGGATTATTATAGGCAAAGAGGCGAGGCAGGGGGCACCCAGGGTGGACACACCCCCAAGGCGGGGGCCAGGCCTGACCACGGGGCCAGGGGGTGTGTCCCCCTGGTGGCTCTTCTCCTTCTCGTCTTCTGGCTCCGTGTTACCCACGGTAAAATATTGATTTTTGCTTTTGTCCCGTCCAATTCCGAGAATATTGATTTTCTGCCTTTTCTGGAACCAAAAATAGAAGAAAACAGGCAACTGGCACTGTGGCATCTTGTTAATAGGTTAGTCCAAAAAACATATAAAAACACCTCAAAGTGTAGACAAAGGAAAGTAGATACTAAACAAGCATGGAACATCAAAAATTATAGATACGTTTCCGACGTATCATTGCTCAAAGATGCCGAACTAGCGGTGACCTTGTCTCATCAAGACTTTGATGCTCTCTACACCAAATGAAAAATCTGGCAATCTGAACTCGGTCGCATCAACTCATTCATCAGTAGTGAGTCCTTTATTGTTTTGTTGCACCCCTGTTTTTGACATATCTATTTTTGCTTGTGTCACTCTTCTGATGGCTTTTATTTTTCCGTAGAATTTTTTCCTAAAGATGACATGTTTTCCTTGAGGGATATACAGAAGGTCCGATCTGAGTCAAACGAGCCTGCAGATCCCAGCGGCAAGGTCGCCATTAATGAGCATCTGGTCGTACTCTCAAAGCGCATGAAGACGTTGAAATCTTGCGGGGTCGACTTGCTTAAATCGGATATTCATGTCTTCAAGACACTGATGGCCTCTGTAGAAGCCCCCTGCAACTGTTGACGTGCTTGCCACAAGACTCATCCTGTCTGAGGAAAGAATGGATAAGTGGAGTGAGCCGGCTGGTCGAGCTGCTGCGGACAAGGCCCAGTCTTTCGTTCTCTCATGGTATGAGACTATCAACTTGGATGTGTTGTAGAACTTGAAGGCGGGTGCCAAGTGAACAAGCGACCCGAAACTTATCAAGAAGCTTCAAGAGCGGGCTCATTCTTTTCTAGAATACACCAATGTCCATGCTTGGTGTGATGTACCTAGCTTCCTTGACGCCGACGAATTAGTTGAAGAAGAATTTGCTAACTAAGAAGGCGAGGGTGACATCGAGGACACCGAATCAGATGTCCCGGCAGTGGGCGACACATCTGACTCGGCTGCCGCTAATGATGCGCCGAGCTCTGAACCTCCTAAGTTGACGTCCAGTCCAGTTATCCCTTAAGCTAGAAAAAACACTTAAGTCTTATGAGATCCCCGGTATGCTGGGTGCAGATGTAATATATGTTGTAGTTCTTTTGGTGATGTGCCCTTGTGAGGGTTAAAATCATATTCTAGCTTAGATCCGAATCACTTTGGAGCAAGTCCCCGAGTTTCATTTGGTGTTTGCTTAACTCCTTAACTTTGGCTCTTGTCTACCTTTTTTGGCTTTCGACATTAGAGTCTCAAGGTCATAGGGATTAAGTTAATAGTTCTTGAAACTATGAAACCTGACGTAAAGTCATTCAACACAAGCCGACATATCCTGCAATGGGTTAGATAAACATAGTGTCGGCTGACATTTCTCCTTTTCCTTATCTGTTGTTCATGTTTACCCGCCTTTGGTCTTTTTCTCTTGCTTGCCATGAGTCCGTGTTTTGGACAACAACTAAGTCAAAGAGTTGGACTCTAGCATTCATACATTACTATTCTGAGGTAAGGGATAAGAAGCGATGCCAACTGACATAAATAATAAGTATTGAATAAAGAATAATAAGTAGGAGGGGAGTCCCCGAGTCAATTTTCGAGTCAGATCATTTTTATTGATAGCCCATAGCCGGCATATGGGTCCGACATATGAGAGTTCAGAGATACATACATTGCCTCCCTAGGTATAGAAAGGATGAAGCAATGCCACATTCCATGGTCTTTTGGTTTCATCACCTGACCTGTCCGCCTTGTTCTTTTGTGCCTCATGGGCATCTATCAGATAGTAAGAATCATTTGTAGTGCCTTGCTTACAACGAAAGGACCTTCCCATGGGGGTGATAATTTGTACATTCCAGCCGTGTGTTGCACTAGTCTGAGCACCAAATCCCCTCTCTGAACACACGCGTGTGAACATTCCGGCTATGATAGCGTTCGAGACTTTGCTGCTATATGGCAGATTTGGATACTGCCAATTCTCGTGCTTCTTAGAGTAAATCAACTATGTCCTCTCGAGATTCTTTTACCTCAGCTTTCGTGTATTGCCTTACTCTTGGCGAGTCATGCTCTATCTCGGCAGGCAAAACTGCTTCCGCCCCATAGACAAGGAAAATTGGCGTATAGCCGGTTGATCTGTTAGGAGTTGTTCTTAAGCTCCACAGTACTTAGGGTAATTCCTATATCCAACAACCAGGTGTTTTCTGGAGTGGTTCAATTAGCCGAGGTTTTATCCCGGACAGGACTAACCCATTTTCCCTTTTAACTTGCCCATTTGATTTCGGGTGAGATACTGACACTACATCGAGTCTTATTCGTTTATCCATGCAGAAATCGAGCAAAATTACCCTTTGGCAAAGTTTGTATCGTTGTCTGTGATTATGCTTTGTGGGTAGCCATATCTTAGGATTATATCCTTTAAGAATTTTTCATCACACTTCTTGATAGGTTTTACCACTATCCACTTGGTGAATTTTTCGATCATGACGAGTATGTGAGTCATGCCGCCTCGCGCGGGTTTGAATGGTCCTACCATATCCAAACACCAAAACGCAAATGGCCAAGTGATTGGTATAGTTTTGAGTTCAGATGCCGCCAAATGTGTTTTGGCGGAGTATCGTTGACAACCGTTGCATTTTCTTCACTAATTCCTCTGACTCTTAGAGTGCACTTGGCTAGTAAAATCCAAGCCAAAATGCCTTGGACACTAATGCTGTAGATGAAGCTTCGTTCCCACATTCCCCTTGGTGGTTGTCTAGGAGTATTTACTGACCTTGATCTGAGCTAACACATCGCTGTAGCACATTAGTTACACTCCTTTTGTACAAATCCTTGTTGATAATGGTGTAGGCTTTCGCCCTTCTTTCTGTTTGTCTCGCCATTGTCTCATCACTCGGTAAGGTTCCATCTTTCAAGAAGTTGAAAATTGGTTGTGCCCAAATTGGTATGATTGGTGCTGGGTTAGCCTCTTCATCAATTTCCATAGGTTCAGCCGACATTGCCTGTAACATCCCTAAAATCATGTTTTCAAATATTGCATATCATCCATGCATTCATAATCATTTAGGGACCATTTTCAAGTCATTTGAAGAAAGCAGAAGCATTGAGTGCTTATTATTTTATGTAGACAAGCATTGATCCAATGCTACTCTCTAGTGAGAGAATATTTGTTTCAAACCAAGATTTGTTTGTTCATAAGTTGGTTTGGTTGAGTTCCAAAGCTTAGACAAAATTTTCCAAAACAAATTATGGTTTCAAAACCATTTTCATATCTTTATCAAATCTTGTGCTAAGGCACTGTTTATTTTTAAAACTTCAAAGGAACCAAGCTAGTCCAGTGAGACAACATGGTTTTATACTAAAAAATGTGCAGGTTTCACTTTATAAAAATCCAGAAAGTTTTGGAATTCAAACACATTTGATTTAATATGAATTTGATTCTTGGAAAATCAAATAGAAAAAGAAAAAGAGTAAAGAAATGGAAAAATGCCGGCGCCAGACTTTCAGCCCAACAGCAGACCTAGCCCACTAAGCACATCCGGGGTTCTTCTCTCTCTTTCACGCGACGCAGACTTACCCCATAGTCACTGATCGGTGGACCCTCTCCACGTCAGCACCTTCTTCCCCAAACTTTGCGCGCAGATGCCATCGCCGCCCATTTCCTCCCTCCTTCACTGCCGCGATTTTAATCTGCTTAAATGGCGATGAATGCGTGCGTAATCTCCGCCCCTGCTCTGACTACTTAATCCCCTCCCCTCTCCGCACCTTTCCCCTCACCCCACTCGCTCGCTCCGCCACCAGGCTGCTCGGATTTGACCAATCCTCGCCGCTGTTCCGACGAACTCCGACGTCTGATTCCGGTGAGTACCGAACGCCCCTTGTCTTCTGCTTGACGCTATCAAGTTCGCCGTGTCTCTGTGCTTCTCCTGATGCTTTTGTTTTGCCCGCGCATGACCCAGGTCGCCGTCCCCGTCCACCTCAGCAAACGGCAGAACCGCCGCCTAACTCCGGTGAACGATTTAGGTAATACCAGGCCGCCCCTTGCTTTCTGCTTGACCCTATCTTATTCGCCAGTTTGTTGTGCACACCCTGATGCCTTCAGTTTGTGTTAGGGCGGTCCACATCATCGGAAACATTGTCGACTGCAAGAATCCGACACCGCCCGCTACTCCGACGAGGCCCAGTGACCTCCACAGCACGCCCCCGTCCACTCCAGCAAGAGGTTGAGCATCAGCGCGACCTTGCGATTTCGGTAAGCCCCTCCGTTGACCCCAGCTCCCTCTGTAGCCACCGGAGTTTCTCTGACAGAGCGCGCCGCCGCCACTCGCCGCCACTGGCGCCGCCAAACTTTGGTCGTTTGATCAGCGAACGTTAGATCTGGATCCATCGGCTGCGTTAGATTCACTTAACAAAGGGGTACGCGTTAGATCTGGCCGTGCATTTTCATTTAGATCCTGTGGCTCTCGTTGATCGATCCGCCCGAACCGGTACGGGCCAATCAGAACACGCCGTGTGGCCTGAGTTTAGATTTAAAACAGAAATTTGATCTATTAGTGATTCAAACTTGCAAAATTCATAACTTTTGATCCACACGTTCAAATTTTACAAATTTTATATCATTGGAATCAGGAAAACGAATCCTATCTGTTTATGCAATGTGTTTAATGTTTTGCCTATGTAAAAATGGTTATTTTTGCAGATACATTTGTAGGCTTAATTTGAGTATGGAAATTATTTGAAAAATATTTTAAAAAACAAATAAAGTTTATTTTTAGTATCTTGGTCTTGTTTACGTTTCAGTACTGTACACTTTTCTTGTTTAGTGTAGAAAAATCATCACATGTCATTTGCATGCATGCATATATTTTTGCTTGTATATTTTTGATATGCGAATTTGGTGCCATTATTTTATGTGTAGATTTTGGTGCAAATAGTGATTGTGGTTATGAAGATTGTTGATACTCCCCAAACTACCAAGGCAAGTGGTGCGTCATGTTTTTATCCCTATATTTTTACCTATGCATTAGAAATATTTTGTATAGGACTTGCATGAATGTTTTGCTAAGTATCTATATGCTATGCTTGGGAAATCCTAGTAGTTGTAGAATTGTTAGAATTTCCTCTAAAGATAAGATGCTTACTATTGCCATGCTTAGCCTAGCTAGTAGCAACCAAGGGTGGATTATATATTCATGCTATGTGAAATATTTCTAAGTCATTGACTTGTGTTTTTGCTTAATAAAACAACTAAGTGAATGAAACACCTGGGTGGAATGGAAAGAATGGTTTATGTTGAGTGGTTACACAAGGCCCATTTCTATGGTTTACCTTGTGTATATCACTTGTGGAAAACCACCCAGGAACAAAGGGATTTGAGATGCCAAATGTTTAGAAGCTTCTAGTGCAGCCACATGGCATTATGGGCTCTGCCTGGATCATATAGGTTGCAATAACTTAGCCATTTGGACAGTTGGTGGTAGTGGGATGATAGGTTTGGAGCGCGTCCATTTGGTCTAAGGGAAGGCTTCTGAAAGGTATTGTCTTGGTGAAAATCAAGTCTTGTGGGGAAAGTGCACAACCTCTGCAGATGGAAGAATCTAAGTACTTATCCATGTCCCTGGTATTGGACAACTTGAGCATCAAGACATGGAAGCTATCAAGAATCTCCTCATCCCAATTTCTAAGTTAAAACTTGTGGTTGAACAAGGGTGAAGGTTCACCAATTTCTATTGGTGATTCCTTGGGGAAGTTTTGTCAAAGAAAAACTTAGTGTTTTCAACTGATAGGTAAAACCTATTTTGAGCAAAGCAAGCCTAAGCTACACTTAGCCAAATTCATGTAGTATCTAGATGCTAATATTCTACTAAGGTATCACTTGCCAATACTATTCCAATGTATTGACTCACTGTGGCTGTAACTTGTGTTGTTTCAGGTTATTCTGATGATTATTAGGGGTTATGATTCTACACTCAACATGATTGCCTGTGGCACATGAAGATGAAGACTTATTTATATTGTTATGGTTAAACTCTTGTATTAGGCATATGGCCATGGAGTTGTAAAAGACTATGTTTGTCTCTGGAATGATATGTAATAATGACCTTTGTTTCTGTGTACTTCATCTTAAACTGTGGATGCTAGGATTGATCCAGGGACTAGAATTGTAATCACAGGGATCCTTACCTTTATAAGGGAGGGATCTTACAGATGGTATCAGAGCACTATGTTGCCTGTAGGATTATGACCCTAGGATTGGATTAGAAACCACTAAGGAAAATTTTCAACAATTTCCACACTTGTCTTTTTCTTCTCGTAAACTTTTCTAATTCTTCTTTCTCATCTCAATTTGTAGATGAACTCCATCAACGAAGCTGTAAGGAAGGGACCACCCATGACCATGACTCTAGAGTGTGAGACTGAATTTCCAAAGGCCCTCAAGAACCTTATGGTTACCATGGGGATACATGGGCAGCCGTGTACAAAGGTTTCCCTGTGATGGATGAAGGAGAAGAATATTGGTGGGTGCAACTTCACTTGTACAAAAACAAGGAAGACAACCACAAAGAATCAGGATTCTGCATGGTCACCAACTCAGTGATGCACACCACATTCTTTGATTATGCAAGGGATGCAGCTTGGAAGGCCATCAAAGAGCTTGGTGATAGACTCAAGTGCAGAATGCTCAACACCCAAAATGACCTTAGAGAAGAAAATAAGCATACCCAAGAGTTGGAAACTACCAACCAACAACTAAGGGAAGACATCATAGACTTGATTTGGGAATCTTGTGAACAAGATAGGCAGATGGCTACTAAGGATGCTTTGATAGCCATTTTGTCTAGTGAGTGAGAGTTGTAGCGTACTTCGTTAGTTGGACCACCACACTTATCATTTTATTTCCAAAATTTTGTCTAAGTTATGTTGAACCTTGGATGCTTGTAATGGATTTATGTATGCCATAACTTGTGTTTGTTTGCAAATGATATGCTTGTGCTACCTTGTCTTGTGTATTTCTGTTGATGTTGTTTCTAACTTTTCTCTATCTTATAAAATAGATGCCTAATGTTACTATTAGCACGGCTGAAGAGTTCAAGGGAACTCGTTTTGGCACTCGTCTTATTGAGCTCACTAGTGTGCTCAATCTTCCGCTTCCTAGCATCATGATGCTTCCCCTCACCAAGTTTGAGAGGAAGGACCTTTGGGGCTTCAAGGTTACTCAGCCAGGACGCCAGACTGAGCCAGCCACGAAGGCTATCACCTTCAAGCTCATGCATGACGACAAGAAGAGAGGCCTAGAGGTAGTCATGCAGGATTTACTTGGGCGTTTGTTAGGGAGACACTCTCGGGAGATTAGAGGTACTCAATTCCACGCTTTCGGAAGACACGACGAGGATGGTGAGGCTATTGAGTTCGAGGATACTGCTAGAGAGACGGCAGATCCGATTCGTCTGTACATTCAGGACCTAGAGGTTCTACTTAGGCACCTAGATACTGATAGGACCAACGTCATGCTTAGCAACGACGAGCTCCAGGTGCAGCTTCGTGAGAAGTACAAGCTCTTCACGGAGCAAGACGAGATAGTCAAGGAAATGGAGGCCAAGTTTGAGAGTCAAGATAGGAAGTTCAAAAGCCAAGAGAAGAGAGTCCAAGACAGGAACAAGAGGATTCGAGAGATGACTGCAGAACTAGAGGCCAAGGACTTCGAGCTCGAGCATTAGCAGGTTGTGATTGAGTGACTTTGTTCACAGAAGAGGGTTCTCAAAGCCAAGGTAGAGGCCTTGACTACCAATGTCGAGGAGTACAAGACCGCTATGGAGAATGCAGGTCTTACACTTGTCGATGAGGAGGTTGATGCAGAGGAGTAGTGATGACTACTCGTTTATTTATCATTTACCATACTTATGATTTTGAGTCGCAGTGACCATCCAACATGTGGATGGCTTTCTATTGGTGTGTTTACCTTTCAAACTTGTTGATTACATTGTTGAACTTTTGTTATTTTGATGCTTGTTTGGTGATTGTTTATGTGATTTATTGTGCATGTTAAGCATCTATGGGTATCTCATTCTTATCCTTATGAAAACTACAGATACCTCCTCGACGTGCCAACCCCAACCCGAACAACAACAATGTCACCCCCGAGATGCAGCAGCTGATGACAGCACAGACACAGCTGATGCAGATGATGAATACTTTCATACAGAATCAGAACAACAATAACAACAACAACAACAACAACAACAATCAGAACAATCCACCAGGTTTTGACATGCTCACCAGATTCCTAAGACTGAGGCCAGCAAAGTTCTCAGGAACTGCTGATCCCATGGTGGCCAATGATTGGCTACGTTTAGTCAACAAGGATTTGGTAACTGTCGGCTGTACCGACGAGGAGAAAGTCAGGTTTGCAGCACACTTGTTGGAAGGACCAGCAGCTACTTGGTGGGATAACTTCCAGATCACCACTCCCATTGAGGATGTGACATGGGCTATCTTCGAAGATGGTTTCCGTACAACTCACATCTCATCCGGAGTGATGAGTTTGAAGAAGAAGGAGTTCCATAACTTGAAGCAGCGCCACCGCAGCGTGGCTGAATATATTGAGGAGTTCAACAATCTGGCGCGTTATGCACCAGATGAAGTTGATACTGATGCCAAGAGGAAAGAGAAGTTCCTCGAAGGATTGAATGATGAACTGAATCTACAACTATCTGTGGCCTATGTCCCCACATATCAATCTCTTTGTGACAAGGCTTCCATCTTGGAGAGCAAGATGAAACAGGTTGAAAGCAGGAAGAGGAAGCACAACTCTGACAAGCACAGCTCGGGATCGTCTCACAAGCGTTCCCATTATGATGATAGTGGGAGTTCTGGATCCCACAAGCATGGAAAGTACAATAGCGACCACAACCACAACCGTCATCATGACAACAAGCATCACCGTAGTCATGACAATGACAAGTACAAGAATCACAAGAGTGGACACAAGAGCCACCACAATGGAAGTGGAAGTGGTAGTGGAAGCCAGCCTGTCAAGAAGGATCTTAGTCAGGTTGAATGTTTCAAGTGCAAGAAGATGGGGCATTTTGCAAATGAATGCCTGTTGGGGGATAACCCCGGATAGGGTAAAGACGGGGAGAGATGAAAGGATGTTCCCCGTCTAGTTTCCGAGTTATGGTCTGAGCCGGCCGAATCATGTAGAGGTCGGCCCAAATGGGAAAGGGCAGGACCCTCATAGTAATGGCAAGACATTACCCGGCCGAGATACTTCGTAAGTCGGCTGGGTTAGCCCGAGTAATCTTAATACAGATGAAGGACAGGCCGAACTACGGGAGGCAGGGCCGAATGATACAAAGCTTGCAGGAGAAGGAGAAGCTGAAGTCAAACCCTAGCTGCAGGCTAGGGAGAATCTGAGCGAAGCCAAGCGCTACGGACAAAGACGCAGAGCGACAGAGAGGCAGAAGGAGGTCACGGAAGAGACAGTCCTGAAGCCCGAGGCGTGCAGGAGGGGCCCTCTGGAACCTTGTCGCCGTTAGGGGAACGACAGGGAAAGTGCGGCGCCGAACTACTATATTGGGACAAGCATATTCCTCGAATATGCTTGCCATGTCAGCCCTAAAAGAACCCAAGGCTCTCCTTTATAAGGGGAGGCTTGGACCCTGAAGAAGGGATCGATTCATTTTATTACCGTTAGGCTGGTAAAGTTCTTCTCCTCTCCCTGTATACAGCTCAAGGAGCACTTGTAGCCCAAGGAAGGAGAAATAAAGATCTTTGCCTTAGTCTTTTGTGTATAGAACAAACTACATCTTCCCTCCCCAGATCCCACTAGCATCCATTGGCCCCATTCTTTAGCCTACCCATGGCATATGCCGTTCCACCACCACGACAGTTGGCGCCCACCGTGGGGCCAGCAGCGGTGCTAGCTGGAGTTATGATCCGGACGGGAAACTTCATCAACACGGGTGAGCGCGTTGTTTCTGGCTTGGTCCAGAGGTTTGATCTCTGTGACTACGTCAGCGACAATGCGGGTAGCTTCAGGGGAAAAAATCCCCCGCGCAACGGTGTCTTCATCAGCCTGGGCGGGCACAGGGTCTACGTCGGCGTCGACATCTCCGGCGTTTATCCTCACCGAGTTGTTGTTGCAGGAGAGCCACCTCTTAACACTGCGAGCCGTCCACGCGGAGCGCATCCCGAAGGCAGCGTCGAGGTAATGGTCGCGGCCGGAGTGCAAACTGGAGTAGCGGCTGCCGGATCGACTAGAGAACCTGCCACCGGCGTACAGGGCGCACCTAGGCAGACAGCACCACTACCCACCGAGGTAATCCCACTAGTGACCAATCCAACCGAGGTGCAGGACACTACCCCAAAGGCACCAAGAGTAAGAGGGCCACCTCTAGAAAGGCCAGAGAACATTCTTCAGGCAACCATAGACAACTTGACTACACCTGTAGCGCCGATACTTGATCCGGCGAATGCTTAGGCAGAATTAGAAGAAACCAGGCAAAAGGTGCTGGTAGAGGCCAAAAAGGTGTCGGCCTTGCGAGAGTCCTTAAACAGGACCCTGCGAGAATATGCCAAAGCTAATAAGCTTGACGTCGCACCCGAACGGGTGGACGAATTAAGATTGAGGGGGAAAAACCTCATAGATGATATCAACAAAGAGCATGATGCTCATAAGGCGGAATCAGTTGATTTGGGCTTGCCGAGGTACAGTACCCCGGCAAAGAACCTAAGAGCGGCAAATGCTGCAGCATTGGAATTAGAGGGATTGACCGGCGAAGCCCGGCAGAAACAGCAAGAAAGAGTGAATGAGCTGGTGTGCATCGCGAACCAGCAAAACGAAGAAATGCTCAGGGCAGACCCGGCAAGGCCGGGGGCCTCGCGAATAGTTCACTCAGCAGGAGCAGCACCTGCCTTGTCCGTGGTAGCGGCATCCTCACCCGGAAATAATGCACGGAAGGACAGAGCAGTAACCTCAGGAAAGAGAAACAAGCAAATTGTGTCGTATGATCCGGCAATAGCCGGGAAGGCAAATGAGAACAGAGGCAATGGAAGCCGAGGTAACAGCGGTGAGAGGAATCCCGGCCGTATTGAGAAAGACGGTGGAAGCCGAGGCAATGGAGACCTCGGCAGAAGAGAGCTCGGAAGAGGCAATCATGAAAACAATACCCCGGTCGAAGTAAGGAGAGAACTGCCACTCAACCCGCAACCAAGGCATGAACCCTGGCAGGAAAGAGAAACGAGGCCAGCTCGCCACAATCAAGTGAATGAAAGATACAATGATGGTTATTCCGAGATGGAATATGCGATCCATGGTGGAAATAACCACTATGGAATACAAGACAGAGTTCTGTACAGAGATTTGCCATCAAATGATGCAAGAGTGAAGCTGGACCGGCTATACCGGTCCGAGTTGTTGGAAGAACAGGGTCCACCAGGTCCGACATGCTTTGGACCACGGATCATGGGCGAACCACCTGTGCCGAACTTTCAGCTAGCAAGAGGCACGAAAACATACAATGGGAGTACCAAACCACAAGACTGGTTAATTGACTATGCCACTGCTGTGAAAATAGCGGGTGGGAACTTACGATGGGCAGTACGGTATGTCCCACAAATGCTGGAAGGACCAGCTAGGGTGTGGCTGAATAATCTACCAGCGGGCAGTATCAACTGTTGGTTGGATTTTGAAGAAATGTTTGTCAGCAACTTTACCAGCACATACAAGAGGCCAAACAGGCCACAACAGTTAGCCATGTGCAAGAAGAGGCCGAATGAAACAGATAGAGAGTTTTTAACTCGATGGTGTAACCTGAGAAACTCATGTGAAGGAGTTATAGAGTCGCAAGCAATAGCTTGGTTCGCACAAGGATGCCGTTATGCCAGCGTGTGGCAACGTCTGCAAAGAGATATGCCGACCACATTGGTAGAAACTATCAGAATAGCGGACTCCTACGCATTAGGAGATCCAACGCAACCAAAATTAATGTCGGCGAATCATCGGGAGCAACAAGACCATTATGCAAGAGATTTGGCCGGGTCATCCAGGCGCAGTGATTTCAGAGGAAGAAGAAGAGAGGAAAGGCCGGATTATAGATATAGTTCGGCCCAAGTGGCGGTAGTAGCGCAAGATCCGCCGAGTCACGGAGCGACTCAACGGCAAAAGAATGGTCCTCAGCAGTGGACACCAAGGAATGAAGGAAAAAGACAGTGGACCCCAGAGAAAAAGAAACAGTGGCAGGAGAGGCCGAAGTACACGTTCGAATCTATGTTGGATCAGCCGTGCAAATTTCACACGTCAAACCCATCCAGGCCAGCCAACCATACGACCCGCCAATGTGCATGGATGAAAAATGCAATGGGAAACCCCGTAGGTATTCAGGCAGCACCCCATCAAGTACATTAGCAGCATCAACCACAGTTGACTGGAGCAAATGCACAGCAACTGATGTTACCGCCTCCTCCCCCGAGGTACGATAACTCGGATCGGAGAGATGCGGTACATCAGGTGATGAACCAAGTCCAGGATGGAAGGACAAATCCAGCGAATACTGGACGCAATGATTACAGAGAACATCATCAGTCTTATTGCGTGTTCACAACGGAACAGCAAGACAAGCAGAGTGTGCAGCGCCGGCATATGGAAGTAAATGCAGTTATGCCTGCAGTACCGAGATATGTGCCTTGGTCAGATCAGGAGGTAACTTGGAGCATAAAGGATCACCCCAAGATAATGCCGAATCCCGGATCATATGCACTCGTGTTGGATCCGACATTCGTTGGACCAAGCATCAATGTGAAATTCTCGAAAGTAATCATTGACAATGGAAGCAGTATCAACATCATGTACAAAGATACCATGCATAAACTCGGAATATTGCAGAACATGTTGCAATCCACGAGGACCACTTTCCATGGGATAGTGCCAGGGCTTTCATGTGAACCCAATGGTAAGGTCCGAGTGGATGTGTTATTCGGCACAAGAGATAACTGCAGAGCAGAAAACTTAGAGTTTGAGGTGGTGGATCTAGAGAGTTGTTATCATGCTTTACTCGGACGGCCAGCGTTGGCCAAATTCATGGGCAGCTGTCATATAAGTTATCTGAAAATGAAGCTACCCGGACCACAAGGGGTGATAACAGTAGCAGGGGATTACAAGAAGTCAATGGAGTGTGCCTCAGCCGGGTCAAATTTGGCCGAATCATTGGTTATAGCAAGAGAAAAAAGAAGGATTCAGGAGGTAGCAGCCCTCGGTCAGTCGGCACAGCTGAATATGCCGGCACTAGCCAATCCGCATGGAAGTGTCTCCTTTCAGCCGACTAAAGAAACGAGGAAGTTTCAGATAGATGAGCAATTCCCAGAGCGTACTGTTACTATTGGTGCAGGCCTAGATGCTAAATAGGAAAGCGAGCTCACCAACTTCCTCCGTGAGAATCGGGACATATTTGCATGGTCAACTCAGGACCTGCAAGGTGTTCTGAGGGAGTTGGCTGAGCACTCTTTGAATGTAAGGCCAGGAGCAAGGCCGGTGAAGCAACCTCTCCGCCGTTTCGCCGAAGACAGGAGAAAAATAATAGGGGATGAAATAGCTCGGCTCCTCGCAGCCGGGTTCATCATGGAGGTACTGTATCCGGATTGGTTGTCGAATCCAGTGCTAGTAGAAAAGAAGAAAGATGATCCGAATGTATCCATTGTATGGCGAATGTGTATCGATTACACGAACCTGAACAAGGCGTGTCCAAAAGATCCTTTTCCATTACCTAGAATAGACCAAGTCATTGATTCGACCGCTGGTTGTGAGTTATTGTCATTTGTAGACGCGTATTCTGGTTTTCACCAGATACCGTTAAACCCGGCCGATCAAATAAAGACTGCGTTTATTACCCCGTACAGGGCTTATTGCTATCGCACAATGCCATTCGGCCTGCGAAACGCAGGAGCAACGTATCAGAGATGCATGCAAAAATGTCTACACGACCAGATAGGTAAAAATGTACAAGTATATGTAGATGACGTGGTCATCAAAACCAAGGAAAGCAAAACGCTACTGGATGATATACGGCAGACTTTCACGAACCTGAGAAGGTTCCGAATGAAGCTTAATCCGGAAAAATGCACATTTGGCGTGCCGGCAGGAAAATTACTCGGTTTTCTCGTATCTAGCCGAGGTATAGAGGCCAATCCAACAAAGATAAAGGCGGTAGAAAGAATGGAGTTGCCAAGGTGTCTAAATGACGTACAAAAGTTCACGGGATGTCTAGCCTTGCTCAGCCGGTTTGTATGTCGGCTGGGGGAGAAGGCACTACCACTCTATCAACTAATGAAGAAATCAGATAAGTTCATTTGGACTCCACAAGCGGATAGTGCATTTCATGAGTTGAAGAAGATATTGGTCACATCACCCATTTTGGCTTCTCCATTATCAAAAGAGCCAATGTTACTCTATATAGCGGCTACCAATAGAGTAGTGAGTGCTGTAGTCGTCGTAGAACGACTCGAAGATGATAAGTCGGTACAGAGGCCGGTGTATTATTTGAGCGAGGTGTTATCCGCTTCAAAACAGAATTACCCGCATTATCAGAAGATGGCTTATGGAGTGTACATGTCGGCAAAGAAGCTTAAACATTACTTCGAAGAGCATCCCATCAAAGTGATCTGTGAAGCACCCATTGCCGACATATTGAGCAACAAGGATGCAAGTGGCCGCATGGCAAAATGGGCAATCGAGTTGTCACCGTACTCTCCACAATTCAATAGGAGAGATGCAATCAAATCTCAGGCGGTCGCCGACTTCTTCGTAGATTGGGCTGAGGTGCAGTATGAGCCGCCACTACCAGACCCAAATTATTGGACGATGCATTTCGATGGTTCCAAACTAAGAAATGGTTTGGGGGCAGGAATAGTGTTAACCTCACCCAAGAGGGATCAGCTGAAGTATGTACTACAAATACATTTTGCTGCATCAAACAACGTAGCCGAATATGAAGCACTGGTCCATGGGTTGAAAGTAGCGAAAGAGATTGGCATACGCCGAATCTTATGCTATGGGGACTCGGATTTAGTGGTACAACAAGTCTCAGGCAATTAGGATGCGTTAGATGATAATATGGCTTTGTATAGATTTCATGTGCAAAAGATCAGTGGATACTTTGAAGGGTGTGAATTTCACCACATACCTCGGGCATAAAATGATGTCGCAGACACGTTGTCAAAACTGGGATCAACCAGGCAGTCAATTCCACCGGGTATTGCCCTGGAACACCTCAGAAAACCATCGATAACCCCATCACCAGAATCCGAATCTATCTTTATGCCGGCGAGTTCAGCAGAAGATAATGTGCCGATGGAGGTAGATCAGCAATATAACTCGGAACCATCCAAGAAAAGGACAGCAGAGGTAAGCATAATTGTGAAGGAAGCCAAGGTATCTATGTCGGCGGAAAACATGGAGATAGAGAGTGAGACCGCACCAGAAAAAATCACACCGATATGGGCGCAACCCATATTCTTTTTGATGCGATGTTACCGAATAATGAAGTGTTAGCAAGACAGATTGTAAGGAGAGCAAAAGCTTATACAATCATAAACAATGAGCTATATAAAAGAAGCGTCACAAGTGTATTGCAAAGGTGTGTAAGTTCGGCAGAAGGCCAGGAGATCCTCTTAGATATACATCAAGGAGAATGTGGGCACCATGCCTCATCTCGTGCCTTGGTAGCCAAAGCATTCAGGCATGGGTTTTATTGGCCAACGGCGTTGAAGGAAGCCAAAGAGCTGGTTGAAAAATGCAATGGTTGTCAGAGATATGCAACCAAGATACACATGCCATCGTCCGAGTTAAAAACGATACCCATTACTTGGCCGTTTTCGGTGTGGTGCCTAGATATGGTGGGACCGTTTAAGCCGGCACGAGGGGGGATGGCTCACATATTGGTCATGGTGGACAAATTCACAAAATGGATTGAAGTCAAACCAATAAAAAAATGTGACGGGCTCACAGTAGTAAAATTCCTCAAAGATATTATCTTAAGATATGGGTACCCACACAGTGTTATTACAGACAACGGCACAAACTTTTCAGAAGGAGCTTTCGCTAGGTTTTGCCGAGAAAAACACATAAGATTAGATGTTGCTTCTGTTGCTCATCCAGCATCTAATGGGCAAGTGGAAAGGTCTAATGGATTAGTGTTGTCCGGAATAAAACCGCGACTCGTTGAACCATTACAAAGGTCGGCAGGATGTTGGATTGAGGAATTACTAGCAGTATTGTGGAGCCTCAGGACTACTCCGAATAGATCAATAGGTTATACACCATTCTTTCTGGTATATGGGGCGGAGGCTGTGCTTCCAGCCGACATACTACATGACTCGCCAAGAGTTACTCAATATACAACTTCAAAGATAAATGAAGTAGCTCGGCAAGATACTGTTGACCTATTAGAAGAAGCCAGAGAACTGGCGCTATCACGATCAGCTATTTATCAGCAGAACTTGCGACGATATCACAGCAAGAAGGTGAATCCAAGAGTATTCAAAGAAGGAGATTTAGTCCTCCGACTGGTGCAACGCACGGCCGGTATGCACAAGCTGTCACCTCCATGGGAGGGACCATTCATCGTGAGCAAAGCATTGCATAATGATGCCTATTATCTAATCGACGCTCAATCCCCCGGAAGGAACAAGGCAGACAAAGCCGGCGAATAAACGAAGCGGCCATGGAATGTAGCTTTACTTCGTCCATTTTACTCGTAGCATAGTATCTCAAGGTCAAGAACCAATGATGTATTGAACCTCGGCATCCAGAGCGGTGACTCGGGGACTACCATATGTTATTTAAATTTCATCTTATGTATTGAACCTCGGCATCCGGAGCAGCGACTCAGGGACTGCCATATGTTATTTCAATTTCATATTTTGTATTGAACCTCGGCATCCAGAGCTGTAACTCGGGGACTGCCATATGTTATTTCAATTTCATCTTATGTATTGAACCTCGGCATCCAGAGCAGTGACTCGGGGACTGCCATATCTTCTTTAAACTTCATCTTATTGTTAGACCCCTCCTTTATAAAGGAAACGATCCCTGTGATTGCAATGCTAGTCCCTGGATCAATGCTAGCATCCACAGTTTAAGATGAAGTACACAGATACAAAGGTCGTTTATTACATTCATTCCAGAGATAAAACATAGTCTTTTACAACTCAGGGCCATAGGCCTAATACAAGAGTTAAAGGAATAAGTAAATAAACATAAGTCTTAATCTTCATGTGCCACAGGCAAGCATGTTGAGTGTAGACTCATGACTCCTACTCATCATCGGAGTAACCTGCAACATCACAAGTTACAGCCACAGAGGGTCAATACTTTGGAATAGTATTGGCAAGTGATACCTTAGTATATTTTAAGTGGACTATATTACTATATGCATTTGGCTAAGTGGAGCTTGGTTTGCTTTGCTTAAAAATAGGTTTTACCTATTAGTTGAAATCACTAAGTTTTTCTTTGTCAAAAACTTCCCAAGAATCCACCAATAGACATTGGGGTCCTTCACCCTTGTTCACCCACCAATTTTTACTTAGAAGTTGGAGTGATGAGATTCTTGTAGCTTCCATGCCTTGATGCTCAAGTTGTCCATTTCCTTGGACTAGGCTAAGTACTTAGGTTTTTCCATCTGTAGAGGTTGTGCACTTTCCCCACCAGACTTGGTTTCCCAAGACAGGACCTTTCAGAAGCTTTTCCTTAGTCAAATGGACGCGTTCCATCCTATCATCCCAACTACCACCAACTGTCCAAGTGACTAAGTTCTAGCAACCTATATGATCAAGGCAGAGCCCATATTGCCAAGTGGTTGCACTGTAAGCTTTCTCAACACTTGGCCTCTAAATCCCTTTGTGCCTGGGTGGCATACCACAAGTGAGATACACAACCCAAGTCCATGGCCTTGTGTAACCACTCAACATAACCCAATCCATCCATTCCACCCAGGAGGTTCATTGACTTAGTTGTTTTATTAGAAAAGCATAAGTCTAATGACTTAGAGATATTTTCATCATAGTGTGTATAAATTTCCACCAACCCTTGTTTGCTAAACAGCTAGGCTAAGCATGGTAACATAACTTAACTTAGGTAAATTCCCTAGCAATTCTACCATTCCACACTACTTAGGATTTTCCCAACTTAGCATTAGTCAAAAATAGCATGCAAGACTTAGCAAAATATCTAATGCTAGAACAAAACATAGGATAGAAATATTCATGAAAAATATCACTTGCCTTGGTAGTGGGGAGAGTAGCACTCTTCACAATCACAATCACTAGTATAATCTACACAAAAATATAGCATACAATTACACACATTTATATATTCAATCAAAAATACTATGAATGCATGCATGCAAGAATTTTACTAAGTGGTGATTTTGAAAACTCTACCAAGTATGCACATGATTACAGAATCTTAACAAGTCACAAATTTGCCAACTAAACTTATTTGGCTCCAATACAATTTACCAAAATAAATCTATACTTAAAATAGCTTTAAAACATGTTCTACAAATAAAGTCATTTTAACTGTTACTATTTGATAAATAAATTGGATATTCAGAAAGGTCTTGTTTCACTGAATCCAACGGTATAAAGTTTGTAAAATTCTAACGTGGCATTCAAAAGTTATAGCAGTTCAAAGTTTGGTTCTAAATCAGGTTTAAATTCTGTTTTTGAATTTATCCTTGCCACGCGTCACAACCTTACTGGCGCGTACCGCTTCGTGCGGATCGAGCTCTGCGGACCGCACGATCTAAATGAAATCTGGCGGCTCAGACACACGCGTACCTCTTCGCTCAGGATCTATCCTAGCCCTACGATGCAGATCCAACGGACCAGACTACCTAGCCACAATCTGGCGGCGCTAGCGGCGCTAACTGGCGGCGGCGCGTCTGACTACGGCGGCGCCGGCGTTCTGCATCGCTCCAGAAAGCAGGAAGGTGCTTACCAGATTCGCCAAGACGTGCTGAAGCTTGTCGTGGTACTGGTTTGCGGAGGGGCGCTCGGAGATGGGCTCTGGATCTCGTCGGAGTTGCGCCTGGCGTCGGGTGGATGTTGTCGGAGTCGTTGCCGAGGTTCCGCGTCGCCCTAACACGAATCAGAGGGTTCAGGAAGTGCGCAAGACAGTTGTGAACATGCTCGTGTGAAGGAAAAGGCAAGGGGCGCACGGGATTTACCGAGATTGGTCGCCCGAGTTGGGGTGGTCGTCAGGTGCTTACGGCGTCAAGCGAATACGGCGACCTGGGGCAATATAGGGTGAACTAGTGGGGTCAGGAGGTGCGCCAGGAGATTACAAAGTGGCTCGAACAATCCAGAGGGAAAGGGCCGCACGGAGCTCACCTGAATCGATCGCCGGAGTTGCTCTGTCTGCGGCGGTTCTGAGCGAGTCGTGGGCAGCCTGGTGGCGTGAATGCAGAATTGGCTGGGGAAAAATGACTGCGAGGAGGTGGGGATCTTATAGCTGGTTCCTCGACAGGAAACGCCCGAGGTTTAATGCCCAATTAAGCCGCGCCATTACCGGCAGTGACTGCCGCTGCGACGTGGTCGCGGGCATGGTTTGAGGAAGACGATGACAGCGTGGACAGGGCCCGCTCGTCAGCGAAAGGTGCGAGGTGGAGGTGGGGTCCGTCTGTCAGCGGCCGCCTGTGTGTGCTCGCGCGTGATAAAAGAAAAGAAAACACCCGGGTGGGCTAGTTGGGCTCGATCCTCTGCTGGGCCAGATACCTGGCGCTTGGCCCTTTTCTTTTGTTTATTTCTTTTTCTTTTCTAATTTAGTTTTCAGGAATGATTTAGGTATGAAATCAAATCCTTTTTGAATTCAAACAATTCTGAGGATTTTTTTAGGGTACTGTGGTTTCTGAGGCTTTGCATCTGTTTTGAAAATGTTTGGAAAAGGGATTTTTGAATTTCTTTCTAAATTTGAAACTTTGGCTAACCCTTCTCTCTAAACTTTTCCAACAATGGGGCAAGCAAAACAAGTTCCTAAACATTCAAGTTTCAAATGGTGTAGGTCTTTTGAATTAAATCTGTCCACATAAAATCATAACATCAAAAGCTTCTGTTTTTCTGAAATGATTTTTGAAAAAATCTCTAAATGATGATGAATGCAAGATGATTTGCATGAGTTTTTGGAATATGAATTTAGGGATGTTACACTTATGTACTCAACCTCGGCATCCAGAGCAGCGACTCGGGGACTCCCATATGTTGCCCCAGTTTTATGTTGAGCACTAAAACTCGGCACCCTAAGCAGCGCCTCGGCAACGGTCTTATATTATTTCTGAAATTTGGTTTACACACTAGACTTCGGCGCAATAGGCAGTGACTCGGGGACCGCCATATATTGTTCCCAAGTAGTAGTCAACCTTTGATACAAGGAAGGTATCACACTTCGATACTCAGAATAAGAGCAGCTCAATCTCGTATGATATTCGAAGCTCACACCCAGATTAATTGGCTAAACCACGAGAATACAAAGACAAAGATACATCCTAAAATCAGGAAATCGCAGGTCATCAAAGCAAGAATTCGGACGAAAACCCACTTAAACAAAGTTATAACAACTACAAACATATATGTCGCAGCAGTACACGGCAAAAGAAATTCAGGTCATACAGAAGACAAACAAATGTTCCACGTACATCGTACGCCCGGCATACCAGGGACAAGAAATAACTTAAAGGTTTTCAGCTGGAGAGGCAATAGTTAGGTCAGGGGCTGGATGCTCCGAGATAGGCGGAGCCTCGGCCGAGGTTGCCTCGCCTTCCACAGACCCAGGTGCGACTTCGGCCGAAGCTTGAGGCTGCTGAGGGGCATCAGTTTGCGCAGTTGAATGCCTAGTACCTTTGGAGGAGGATCGCGCGTCACCGTTGTCATCCGAGCTCGAACTGGAGTCACCAGAAGAAGACGAATCATCTTCATCTTCACCTTGTTCAGCCGAGTTATTGTCTGATGCATCCTCGACTACGACCTCATCGTCCGAGTTCGGGAGGAAGCTCGGACCTTCATTCCAGGCATGCACGTCGGCATACTCAACGAGCTGGAAGGCGCGAGCTTGGCGAAGAGCAACAAAAGTGGGGTCCTCAACCCAACGGGAACCTGTGCGCAAATTTCTCAGGATATCAAGAGAAATGTCTTCATACCATGACATGATAACAGTGAAGGCCATATCAGCGCCAGCTCGCCTGGCTGATTCCCTCCAGAGACTTAGTTGCTTCTCAGATGCCATCAATCTTTTCACCAGCAATTTGACCTCACTGATATCAGGAGTCCCAGAGGTATTCGGCCAGAGAACATGGTAGGCTCGGATAGCTGCTTGCACCAAGTCCCTGCCCATAATCTTTATCGGACCAACTGCAGCTCCGACAGCGACGAGGAAATCTTCCATCGAGTATTCCGAGTCAACGTCAACAGGGACACCTCAGCGCGCACGGGCTGCAAGAACCGCTTTAGAACTCATAGGCTTAGCTTCTGGAAAATGACCTGCGCAAAACACAAATGCGTCAGAAGGCAGCAGGGACAAAGAGAAAAACATAATCCGGCCGTGCTAAGAAACTTACAATGAATATAACTCATCATTATCTGAAGGTCTTTAGCCTAGATGATCTTGCTCTTTTCAAAGCGAGCGATCTCCTCGCTCATTCCACGAGTTTTCAGTTCGGCAGCCTCGAGGAGTTCTTTATTTTTCTGCAGCTCCAGAGCTAGCCGATTCTTCTCCTCGGAGAATTCCTGATCGACCTTTTCTAGTTCGGATTTCTGAGAGAGCTTAAGGGCCTCCACCTCGGTGCGCAGGCGAGCTATTTCATCATCCTTTTCTTTCAGCTGCGCCGAATGAGTAGCGCTTTGTTCTAAAAAATGCAGCATCACGTCAGGCATGGGCGTGCAATCTTGGTGAGATGCTGCAAAGGTTTGTAACTCGGCTTTACCAAAGCCAAACGAGATAAAAGAAGCTTAGCTCATATTTTAAAAAACGGAAGGTGTAAGGTAAAAGGGAAACTAACCTTCCAGGCTCTTGACTTTCTTCGCAAGACGAATGTTGAGATTATTGATATTACCTGTTCACCAAAAAAGTGAGCCGACATCTCGCATACAAAACAATAAGAATGTCGAAAATGACGAAAAGAATTATAGACTTACCAGTCTTTTTTACCACAGGGAGAACTTTCTCATATTTTTCTTCCAATTTTTGATGCGAAAAAAGCAATCATTGAAATTCGGCAGTCCGCCGGTCATGTGCAACCTAAACAATGGAGTAAGCGATTATTGAATATTCGAAGCTAAAACAGATCCGAGTTAAGCGAAACTTAACCCGGATCTAGGTGGCTGAATATTCGAAGCTAAAACAGATCCGAGTTGAGTGAAACTTAACCCGGATCTAGGTGGCGAGATATTCGTAGCTAAAGAAGATCCGAGTTAAGCGAAACTTAACCCGGATCTAGGTGGCGAGATATTCGTAGCTAAAGCAGATCCGAGTTAAGCAAAACTTAACCCGGATCTAGGTGGCTGGATATTCGAAGCTAAAGCAGATCCGAATTAAGCAAGACTAAACCCGGATCTAGGTGGCTGGATATTCGAAGCCAAAACATATCCGAGTCAAGCGAAATTTAACCCGGACCCAGGTGGCTGGATACTCCAAGATCAACTAAACGAAAGTCAAGCAAGGTTTAAGGCAGATCTAGTCGAGTGTAGATTCGAACCCTAAAGTTAAAATAAAACTATGTAGAGCATTATTAAACTCCCAAGCAAATAACAAGTTAGTTCCCTGCAAGTTTCGGGGACTAGAATGTATAGTAGCATATGGAGAATAAATCAAAACTCCGCAAAATAGCAGTTACCTCGTTCATCTTGTTGGTATCAAGGATGATCTTGGCAGCTTGATCCAAGCGGCCGCCAATGTCGGAAAGCTGAAATGGCTGATTGATTGGATTACCCTCAAACTGATCAGCAGCATTCCAATTATTGGCATATTCCACCAGCGAGCCGAGGCTTTTCCCACTAGCCGTCCGAGTTAGGACTTTACCCCGGAACTGCTGCGTAACCACCATGGCCGCAGGGCTTTTATGAAGAGCAAGCTGGGTACCGGCGGCCGGAGTAACGGAAGTTTTCGTGGAAGCAGTTCTTTTGCGCAGCACATCGGCGATACTCGGCTGAGAAGAGCCAACAAGACCTTTCTGGGAAGTGGAGGCCTTGGCGGCGACTGCTTTACTTGCTTTAGAGGCATCAGCAGGAGCTGATACCTCGGCAATGGGAACAATGTCTTTGGGATCCGGAGAGATCACGGTCGCAGATGGCACCGGGATATTAACGTCCTCGGCCGGGGCGGGAGCTACTATAGAAACTGCGGGGGTAGAATGAGGCTCGGTAGAAACGCTCGGATTCACAGAGGAGGCAACTGGTTCCATGGAAATCTCGGAGGGCCGAGTGGAGTCAACGTCAACAAGAGAAGTCTCAAGAACATCATGGTGAGGGGGCGATCGATTCAGAACTGGAGGAGATGCTGCACGAGCAGGACTCGGAACCCTGGTGTCTTCGGCAGGCGGAGGAGACGGCTGCCGAGTCACACGGCTAGTCATGCTAGGACCGCCGGGCTTAACGGAAAGTGGAGCACTGTGGAAATAGAGAGCGACATCAGGTTAAAAAACAGAAAGAGAGAAACAAGAAATATGAGCGAAGGGAACTTACCCTGCAACTCCAGGCATGATCTTGCGCCGGGGAGGATTCGGTGCGGATTTCTTCGTTCGTTTCTTGGGAGCCGCCTCTGAGGCATCAGCAGGATCCCCACGTTTCCCCGAGGTAACAGGGGGCCGGGAAGCAATAGGCTCGGCATCGTGAACCTGACCGGCCGGATTAGCTGGGAAAGTAGAAGCCGGAAATGCATAAGAAATAGGCATTGCGGCAACTACCTCAAGAACTTGGACCTCGTCCGAATCACCTTCCTCCTCGTGGGCCGAGGTCTTGCCACGAGCGCGAGCCGGGGCAGGATCCGACTTAGGGACGAACTCTTCCGAGTCCGGCTCACCAGTGTCCGGGGTACTCCGGTCCGCAGGCCACAGAAGCAACAAAACTTCGGCATCCTCACTCTTCTGCTCTGCGAACCTCTGCAAGACAAGAAAAAGGAAAATTAGCGAAAACCGTTACGAAAGCAATTGGATAGCAGAGCGTTATTGGTTAAGCTTACTTCGGGAGGAGGACGCTCGCGTGTAAACGGTTTCAACCCCCAAGCCCAGTCCTCAGGCATCTCCGTCTTGAAGATGGCTCGGACTCGCTTAAAGATGAGATAGTTGTCCAGCTCCACAGTCGAGACTTGGTTCGGATCGAGAGGACCGCTCATATAGCAGAGTTTGTGCGTCCGTTTCTGGAATAGGCAGATTTGGCTACTGATAAAAGTAGCCATCAAATCCTCGCCGCATAACCCGGCGCGGATCAGCTCTTTAAGCCGAATCTCAAAAGCTTCGGCCAAGGCGTGACTCTTCCTCGGATTGTAAGTCCAATTCACCTTGGAGGGCGGGCCGATGGATAAGGCGGGGAGCCGAATCTTGTCCTCCGTCCCTCTGTTCTTGACGTAAAAGAAGGATTTATGCCACTTCTTGCACGACTCTAACCCGGTGACACGAGGAAATACGGATTTCCTCCGAGGTGTAATGGACGCTGCCCCACATTGAGTAAGCAGTTTCTCGGAAGGGTGCAGAGACTTGTCAGGGACGACGTTAGAACGAATCTGGAAGAACTTCGACCAGACATGCACGGACGGCCATAGGCCGAAGTATCCCTTCGAGGCGGAGATAAAAGCAGAAAGAGAAGCGATGGCATTTGCAGAAAGATGATGCAGCTGAAGGCCGAAGTAGTCGAGAAACTCTCTAGCAAAGTCGCTAAGAGGGAGACCAAAGCCGCGCAAGAAATGCGACATAAAAACTACATACTCGCCCTCCTTAAGATCCGGAGAGGACTCGTTGCCGGGTAAGCGACAGGAGACCTCGGTGGGAATCCTCCGAGTTCGGATAAGCCACTCGATCTCGCGGCGTTTAATGGAGGAGCCCTGCCACGAGCCTCGCTCGGGCCCAGAGCCAGCATCGTCATCCTCTATCAGGGCACCACAAAAGGAGCTAGACATGAGTTCGTCGGAAAGATCGACGGAGGAAGAACTAGCGGCGGAGGAAAGTTTAGAGCTACAAGGCCCCGTCGTGATTTTGCACAGGAACGGCGGCGGAGGAGCAAAGGAACCGCCGCACGAATACAAAATCGAGACAGAGAAATCTAGGATAAAGCATAGGCGACGCGGCCGGAAAGAACTCACCGGCGACGACGCCGAAGCTAGCGAACGCGGACGAGGCAGACGGAGCAACACGGCGGAGTCCTCGCCGTCGGAGGTTCTGATGAACGCGCGGCGGCGGAGCTGCGAGCGGGCGCGGAAGCAAGAGGAAGAAGAAGGGCGCAGGCGAACAAAAAGGGGAAAGTAAATCCTCCAGCACCGCGCCCCACTTTATAACCTAGCCGCAAGCAAGGTAGTGGGATCGTGGGTGTGGCAGTTGGCAGCGTAGATCGTTTGCGCAGCACGACCGCACGTCGTTGAGCGGAACCACACCAAGGTCCACACGGTAGCAGAGAAGATCACGATCCCCAATGGAAACGGCGCACGAGGCATCACAGCGTCGGCGCGACAGGCGCAGTAGTAACTGTAGCCTGTCAGTAAATACTGTAGAGGAACAAAAAACTAGAGAAATAATGATGGGGATGACACGTAGGACGAGGCGTACACGAGAAGATACGATAATACCTCGAACAAGCAAGGGATAACTCGGAAACAATACAGAACGTGTGTCGTGAAACTGATACGACCCGGCCGAGGTTATCGGCAGGGCCATACCAGCTTCGGGGACTAATGTTGGGGGGATAACCCCGGATAGGGTAAAGACGGGGAGAGATGAAAGGATGTTCCCCGTCTAGTTTCCGAGTTACGGTCTGAGCCGGACGAATCATGTAGAGGTCGGCCCAGATGGGAAAGGGCAGGACCCTCATAGTAATGGCAAGACATTACCCGGCCGAGATACTTCGTAAGTCGGCTGGGTTAGCCCGAGTAATCTTAATACAGATGAAGGACAGGTCGAACTACGGGAGGCAGGGCCGAATGATACAAAGCTTGCAGGATAAGGAGAAGCTGAAGTCAAACCCTAGTTGCAGGCTAGGGAGAATCTGAGCGAAGCCAAGCGCTACGGACAAAGACGCAGAGCGACAGAGAGGCAGAAGGAGGTCACGGAGGAGACAGTCCTGAAGCCCGAGGCGTGCAGGAGGGGCCCTCTGGAACCTTGCCGCCGTTAGGGGAACGACAGGGAAAGTGAGGCGCCGAACTACTATATTGGGACAAGCATATTCCTCGAATATGCTTGCCACGTCAGCCCTAAAAGATCCCAAGGCTCTCTTTTATAAGGGGAGGCTTGGACCCTGAAGAAGGGATCGATTCATTTTAGTACCGTTAGTCTAGTAAAGTTCTTCTCCTCTCCCTGTATACAGCTCAAGGAGCACTTGTAGCCCAAGGAAGGAGAAATAAAGATCTTTGCCTTAGTCTTTTGTGTGTAGAACAAACTACATCTTCCCTCCCCAGATCCCACTAGCATCCATTGGCCCCATTCTTTAGCCTACCCATGGCATCTGCCGTGCCACCACCACGACAATGCCTAGAAAAGAAAGTTGAGGGACCCAACAAGCCCAACCCTTTTTAGAAGGGACAAGTGAACCACATCAATGTGGAAGAAATCTATGAGGAGTCTGATGTTGTGGCTGGTAAGTTCAAACTCAATTCTATTCCAGCACTTGTTCTTTTTGATACTGGTGCATCACATTCATTCATATCAAAAGCATTTGTTGATAGAAATGGGTTTCCAACTGAAAACATTGGGTGTCCAATAAAAGTAAGTTCTCCCGGTGGAGATATGATAGTAAGTCTTGGATGCCGTGATCTAGTGATAGAGTTTGGAAAGCATAAGTTTCCAGTGAGTCTGATAATTCTAGATTCCCAAGGACTGGATGTAATTTTGGGAATGGATTGGATGACCAAGTATGAAGGAGTACTAGATTGTGCTAACCGTACAATCGCACTCACAACCCCAGAAAAGAAACGGATAAGATTCAAGTCTAACTTTGAATCAAAAGGAAGTAAGCTAAATTCTCTTAAGGGGGTTAGCATAGACAGTGTGCCAATTGTGAGTGAATATCCGGATGTGTTTCCGGAAGAATTGCCGGGAATGCCACTAGATAGAGATGTGGAATTTTTGATTGATTTGCTACCAGGATCGGGACCAATAGCAAAGAGACCTTACAAGATGTCAGTTGATGAGTTGAAAGAACTCAAGAAACAACTTATAGAACAGTTGCAGAAAGGATTTATTCAACCAAGTTCTTCATCCTGGGGAGCACCAGTCTTGTTTGTGGAAAATAAAGATATAAGTCAAAGGTTATGTATTGATTATCGTTCACTCAATGATGTGACTATCAAGAACAAATATCCTTTGCCTAGAATCAATGACTTGTTTGACCAGTTAGAAGGAGCTTGTGTATTCTCAAAGATTGATCTCCGGTCAGGTTATTTTCAGCTTTAAATAAGAGAACAAGACATACCTAAGACAGCTTTCACCACTAGATATGGATTGTATGAGTACACCGTGATGCCATTTGGTTTGACCAATGCACCAGCTTACTTCATGAATATGATGAACAAGGTGTTCATGGAGTTCCTTGACAAGTTTGTTGTCATTTTCATCAATGACATTTTGATTTACTCCAAGAGCAAATAAGAGCATGAAGGACATTTGCGTTTGATACTTGAGAAGCTTAGAGAGCATAATCTGTATGCCAAATTTAGCAAGTGTGAATTTTGGTTAAATGAAGTTGGATTTCTTGGACACGTTGTGTCAGGAGATGGTGTAGCAGTTGATCCTGCAAAAGTGTCAGCTGTAACGGAGTGAGAATCTCCTAAGTCAGTGTAAGAGGTTCGTAGTTTTCTTGGCTTGGCAGGATACTACAGAAGATTTATTGAGAATTTCTCCAAAGTAGCTAATCCTATGACAGAGTTGCTAAAGAAGGATAAGAAATTTTCTTGGTCTGAAGGATGTGAACTTAGTTTCCTAGAATTAAAGAAGAGACTAGTGATAGCACCAGTCCTATGTTTACCAGATTTGGAAAAGTATTTCCAAGTGTATTGTGATGCATCTCATCATGGATTAGGTGCGGTTCTAATGCAAGAAGGGAAAGTTGTGGCTTATGCCTCGAGACAACTCAAAACCCATGAGGTAAATTACCCTACTCATGATTTAGAGTTAGCCTCTGTTTTCCATGCACTCAAAACATGGAGACACTATCTTCTAGGAAAGCGATGTGAAGTGTTCACATATCACAAAAGTTCGAAGTATATCTTCCCCCAGAAAGAAATCAACATGAGACAAATAAGATGGCTAGAACTCATCAAGGACTATGACTTGAGTTTGCAATACCACCCCGGTAAAGCAAATGTTGCAGCGGATGCTCTAAGCCGTAAGGTTTTTGTGAATGGCCTTACTAAGGGAGAGTTACCAGATGATCTGTGTGCCCAATTTAGAGATCTCAGATTGGAGATTGTGCCTGAGGGACATCTCATGTCATTGGATGTTCAACCCACTTTGTTGGACAAAATCAAAGAAGCCCAAAAGACAGATAAGGAAATTGAAGAGATTAAGGAAAAGATTGGTAAAGGAAAAGCCAAAGGATTCCATGAAGACGAACAAGGTACTTTATGGTATGGAAAACGTATCTGTGTTCCGCAAGATCCGGAGCTTCGGAAACTGATTCTATAAGAAGCACACAATTCACCATATTCCATTCATCCGGGTAACACCAAAATGTACATGGATATGAAGGAAAGATTTTGGTGGAATAATCTCAAGAAGGACATCGCCGAACATATTGCTTTGTGTGATGCATGTAGTAGAGTGAAGGCGGAACATCAGAAACCAGCAGGATTGCTACAACCGCTACCTATTCCTGATTGGAAGTGGGACAAGATTGGCATGGATTTCATCACTGGATTGCCGACCAGGTCAGGATATGATTCTATTTGGGTAGTAGTGGATCACCTAACTAAAGTGGCTCATTTCATACCCGTGAAGACAACTTATACAAGTGCTAAGTTAGCCAAGATCTATATCAGTAGGATTGTATGTCTGCATGGAGTACCCAAGAGTATTGTGTCTGATAGGGGAACTCAATTCACTTCTCATTTTTGGAGGCAACTACATGAGTCATTGGGAATGAGGTTGGAATTCAGCACTGCTTTTCATCCTCAGACTGATGGACAAACAGAAAGGACCAACCAGGTTCTTGAAGATATGTTGAGAGCATGTGCTCTAGACTATGGAGCTAGTTGGGATGAAAGCCTGCCTTACACAGAATTCTCTTACAATAATAGCTATCAAGCCAGTATTGAGATGGCACCATTTTAGTTTCTCTATGGGAGAAAGTGTACCACCCCATTACTATGGAATGGTGTGGGAGAAAGAAATTTGTTCGGACCAGAACTAATCAAAGAGGCTTTAGAGAAAGTCAAGCTAGTTAAGGACAGATAGCACAGTCCCGACAGAAGAGCTACGCAGATCCTAAGCGTAGAGAAGTCACCTATGAAGTGGGTGATAGAGCTTATCTTAGAGTGTCACCACTTCATGGAGTGAAGAGATTTGGAGTCAAAGGAAAATTGGCCCCAAGATATGTTGGACCATTCAAGATTCTGAGTCGTAAAGGAGAAGTGGCTTATGAGATTGAATTGCCAGAATCATTGTCTGCCGTTCACAATGTGTTTCATGTGAGTCAGCTAAAGAAATGCCATCCAGAGATGGAAGAGACTTCTTTGAAGGATACTATACCTTTGGAGGAGGTTCAATTGGAAATTGATCTCACTTATGAGGAAAAACCCATCAAGATTCTTGAGACTGCAGAAAGAGTTACTCGGACTAAGACTATCAAATTCTGCAAAGTTCAATGGAACCATCATTACGAAGAAGAAGCAACATGGGAAAGAGAAGATGATCTTCGGAAAGACCACCATCACCTATTTGCTAGCCAACCCGAATCTCGAGGGCGAGATTCACTTTAAGGGGGTTAGATTTGTAACATCCCTAAAATCATGTTTTCAAAGATTGCATATCATCCATGCATGCATAATCATTTAGGGATCATTTTCAAGTCATTTCAAGAAAGCAGAAGCATTGAGTGCTTATTATTTTATGTAGACAAGCATTGATCCAATGCTACTCTCTAGTGAGAGAATATTTGTTTCAAACCAAGATTTGTTTGTTCATAATTTGGTTTGGTTGAGTTCCAAAGCTTGGACAAATTTTTCCAAACCAAATTATGGTTTCAAAACCATTTTCATATCTTTATCAAATCTTGTGCTAAGGCACTGTTTATTTTTAAAACTTCAAAGGAACCAAGCTAGTCTAGTGAGACAACATGGTTTTATACTCAAAAATGTGCAGGTTTCACTTTATAAAAATCCAGAAAGTTTTGGAATTCAAACACATTTGATTTAATTTGAATTTGATTCCTCGAAAATCAAACAGAAAAAGAAAAAGAGTAAAGAAATGGAAAAAGGCCGGCGCCAGACTTTCAGCCCAACAACAGACCTAGCCCACTAAGCCCATCCGGGGTTCTTCTCTCTCTCACGCGACACAGACTTACCCCGTAGTCACTGACCGGTGGACCCTCTCCACGTTAGCACCTTCTTCCCCAAACTCCGCGCGCAGACGCCGTCGCCGCCCGTTTCCTCCCCCTTCACTGCCGCGATTTTAATCTGCTTAAATGGCGATGAATGCGTGCGTAATCTCCGCCCCTGCTCTGACTACTTAATCCCCTCCCCTCTCCGCACCTTTCCCCTCAACCCACTCGCTCGCTCCGCCACCAGGCTGCTCCGATTTCACCAATCCTCGCCACTGTCCCGACGAACTCCGACGTCTGATTCCGGTGAGTACCGAACGCCCCTCGTCTTCTGCTTGACGCTATCAAGTTCGCCGTGTCTCTGTGCTTCTCCTGATGCTTTTTTTTTGCCGCGCATGACCCAGGTCACCGTCCCCGACCACCTCAGCAAACGGCAGAACCGCCGCCCAACTCCGGTGAACGATTTAGGTAATACCAGGCCGCCCCTTGCTTTCTGCTCCCTATCTTGTTTGCCAGTTTGTTGTGCACACCCTGACGCCTTCAGTTTGTGTTAGGGCGGTCCACATCATCGGCAACGTTGTCGACTGCAAGAACCCGACGCCACCCGCTACTCCGACGAGCCCCAGTGACCTCCACAGCACGCCCCCGTCCACGCCAGCAAGAGGTTGAGCATCAGCGCGACCTTGCGAGTTCGGTAAGCCCCTCCGTTGACCCCAGCTCCCTCTGTAGCCGCCGGAGCATCTCTGACAGAGCTCACCGCCGCCACTGGCGCCGCCAAACTTTGGTCGTTTGATCAGCGACCGTTAGATCTGGATCCATCGGCTGCGTTAGATTCACTTAACAAAGGGGTACGCGTTAGATCTGGCCGTGCATTTTCATTTAGATCCTGTGGCTCTCGTTGATCGATCCGCCCGAACCGGTACGGGCCAATCAGAACACGCCGTGTGGCCTGAGTTTAGATTTAAAACAGAAATTTGATCTATTAGTGATTCAAACTTGCAAAATTCATAACTTTTGATCCACACGTTCAAATTTTACAAATTTTATATCATTGGAATCAGGAAAACGAATCCTATCTGTTTATGCAATGTGTTTAATGTTTTGCCTATGTAAAAATGGTTATTTTTGCAGATACATTTGTAGGCTTAATTTGAGTATGGAAATTATTTGAAAAATATTTTAAAAAACAAATAAAGTTTATTTTTAGTATCTTGGTCTTGTTTACGTTTCAGTACTGTACACTTTTCTTGTTTAGTGTAGAAAAATCATCACATGTCATTTGCATGCATGCATATATTTTTGCTTGTATATTTTTGATATGCGAATTTGGTGCCATTATTTTATGTGTAGATTTTGGTGCAAATAGTGATTGTGGTTATGAAGATTGTTGATACTCCCCAAACTACCAAGGCAAGTGGTGCGTCATGTTTTTATCCCTATATTTTTACCTATGCATTAGAAATATTTTGTATAGGACTTGCATGAATGTTTTGCTAAGTATCTATATGCTATGCTTGGGAAATCCTAGTAGTTGTAGAATTGTTAGAATTTCCTCTAAAGTTAAGATGCTTACTATTGCCATGCTTTGCCTAGCTAGTAGCAACCAAGGGTGGATTATATATTCATCCTATGTGAAATATTTCTAAGTCATTGACTTGTGTTTTTGCTTAATAAAACAACTAAGTGAATGAAACACCTGGGTGGAATGGAAAGAATGGTTTATGTTGAGTGGTTACACAAGGCCCATTTCTATGGTTTACCTTGTGTATCTCACTTGTGGAAAGCCACCCAGGAACAAAGGGATTTGAGATGCCAAATGTTTAGAAGCTTCTAGTGCAGCCACATGGCATTATGGGCTCTGCCTGGATCATATAGGTTGCAATAACTTAGCCATTTGGACAGTTGGTGGTAGTGGGATGATAGGTTTGGAGCGCGTCCATTTGGTCTAAGGGAAGGCTTTTGAAAGGTCCTGTCTTGGTGAAAATCAAGTCTTGTGGGGAAAGTGCACAACCTCTGCAGATGGAAGAATCTAAGTACTTAGCCATGTCCCTGGTATTGGACAACTTGAGCATCAAGACATGGAAGCTATCAAGAATCTCCTCATCCCAATTTCTAAGTTAAATCTTCTGGTTGAACAAGGGTGAAGGTTCACCAATTTCTATTGGTGATTCCTTGGGGAATTTTTGTCAAAGAAAAACTTAGTGTTTTCAACTGATAGGTAAAACCTATTTTGAGCAAAGCAAACCTAAGCTACACTTAGCCAAATTCATGTAGTATCTAGATGCTAATATTCTACTAAGGTATCACTTGCCAATACTATTCCAATGTATTGACCCACTGTGGCTGTAACTTGTGTTGTTGCAGGTTATTCTGATGATGATTAGGGGTTATGAGTCTACACTCAACATGATTTCCTGTGGCACATGAACATGAAGACTTATTTATATTGTTATGGTTAAACTCTTGTATTAGGCCTATGGCCATGGAGTTATAAAAGACTATGTTTGTCTCTGGAATGATATGTAATAATGACTTTTGTTTCTGTGTACTTCATCTTAAACTGTGGATGCTAGCATTGATCCAGGGACTAGCATTGCAATCACAGGGATCCTTAACTTTATAAGAGAGGGATCTTACACAGATCCCGCTGTTGATTATTGATAGAAGATCATGTCTGCATATTCTCGAACCCGTAGGGTCACACACTTAACGTGCATCGACGCTAGGATAGAATGGATAATTGGTTTATGAGTTTTTTGTTCGGAGTCTCGGATGAGACCCAGGACATCACGAGAGGTTCCGGAATGGTCCGAAGAATAAGATTTATATAAAGGAAAGCAGTTTTTGGATTTCGGAATCGTTTCGGAGTTTATCGGTATTGTACCGGAAGGTTCTAGAAGGTTCCGGAGTGGGACCAACGTGGGCCCACTTCTCGGAGGCCTGCGTGGTCCTAAGGGGAAGTGCCCTGTCCACTTTGGGCCAGGGGCACAAGGCCCCTAAGTCCCAGCCGGCCAGCCCTTAGGGGAAACCCTAAGGGAACCTTCCAAAAGAAGGGGGGATGACTTTCCCCCCACTCCACCCCTTGGGCCGCCGCCCTAGGGCTTGGAGGAGGGGTCAAGGGGCCGGTTAGCCCCCTATATAAGGAGGGTAGGGGCGCAGCCTTCCCTCACTCCAACCCTAGCCGCCATCCAACTGCTGCCCCTCCACCTCTCTCTCTCTCTCCCGACTGCGCGTAGGCGAAGCCCTGCCGTAGAAACTCTCCACCATAAGCACCACGCCGTCGTGCTGCAGATCCAATCTATCTCTCCACCATACTTGCTGGACCAACGAAAGGAGGAGACATCGCTACACCGTACGTGTGCATCTCTCGGAGGCGCTGCCACTTGCGGCGTAGGATCGGATCGGATCGGATCGCGAGGAGGACACGGCGAGTACGACTACGTCAACCACGTTCTGTTGAACGTTTCCGTTGTGCGATTTCTTAAAGGGTATGAAGATATCATCAATATCTCTCATTGATTACATCTCCTAGATTAGATCTTCGCTTTCTTGTTCGCATCCGTAGGAAATTTTTTGATTTACTATGCTGCGAAACCCTTCAGTGGTATCAGAGCTAGATCTATGCGTAGATGTGTTTCACGAGTAGAACGCAACATGCTTGTTGCGGGCGTTGATGTTTTCTGTTGCAAACCTCTTGTTGTGTATTTTTTATGGATCGGCATAGTGAGATCGAAGCGGTCCAGTCCAACTTTACGCGACCTCGTTCGCGAGACCGGCTCCGCACTTGACGTGTGGCTTGTTCCACACATGCGGCTGGTGGATGCCAGTTTCTCTCACTATAGTAGTCAATGGATTTACAACGGATGTTAGCAACCATAATATCACCGTTGTGGCTTTCCATATGTAAGAATCATTCTTAGCTTGTTACTCCCATAAGCCACGTAAAACATGCAACAACAAAGTAGATGCGTCTAACTTGTTTTTGCAGGGAGTATTTTGTGATATGGTATGGCCCAAGACATGATGTGTATGAATTGAGATGTATGCAATGATCATGTTTTGTAATATTTCACGACTTGCATGTCGATGAGTTCACAACCGGCAGGAGCCATATGGTTGTCTTTATAATTGTATATGACCTGCGTGTCAACTTCTTATACGCCATGTAATAGCTTTACTTTATCGCTAAGTAGTTAGCAATAGTTGTTGTTGCTATTCATGGTGGAGGCAATCATGGTGGAGTGATGGAGATCATGCTGGCGAGCACAAGATGGAGATCATTGCACGGAGATTGTCTATACCATGTCACATAAAATTATATGCATGTGATGTTTATCCTTTTATGTATCTTATTATGCTTAGATCGCGACGGTAGCATTATAAGATGATTCCTCACTTAAAGATCAAGATAAAATTGTGTTCTCCCCATGTATGCACCGTTGCGAAAGTTCGTCGTTTTCAAGCACCTCGTGATGATCGGGTGCTATAAAATCTACGTTCACATACATCGGGTGCAAGCCAGTTTTGCACACGTGGAAATACTTGGGTTTGACTTGACGAGCCTAGCATGTACAGACATGGCCTCGGAACACACGAACCGAAAGGTTAAACATGAGTCATATGAATGATATGATCGACACTTTGTTGTCCACCATTGAAACCACATCTCTTCTCGTGAAGATCGGATTAGGTGTGGTGAATTTGGATCGTGTTCACTAAACAACTTGAGGGATGTTGAATTTAGTGGGAGTTCATCTAGTAATTTGATTAAGTTGAACTAGTTATCATGAACATAGTCTAAATTGTATTTGCAAATTTTGTAGATCAAATGGCTAAGTCCAACTTCAACTTCAACGTTTTTTGCTGAGAAAGAAAAGCTTAAGAACAATGGGTCTAACTTCACCAACTGGTTCTGCAATTTGAGAATCATTCTCGCTGGCGGACAAAAAGCCTATGTACTTGAGAATGCGCTAGGTGAAGCCCCTTCTACTGATGCGCCGGCTGATGAAAAAGATGTTTATCAGTCACACAAAGATGATTATGGAGTGATTAAGTGTACAATGTTGTTTGCTATGGAACCGGAACTTCAAAATCATTTTGAGGAGTTCGACGGGCCCTTTGAGATACTTGAGGAACTGAAAACCATGTTTCAGACTCAGGCCCGTTCTGAGAGATATGAGATCTCTAGAAGTTCTTTAACTGCAAGATGGAGGAAGGGAGTTCCGTTAGTGAGCACGCCATTAAGATGTCGGGCTACACTCAACGTCTTGAGCAACTGGACTGCAAGATTCCATAAGAGATCAAGATTGACAGAGTTCTGCAATCACTCCCTCCTATCTATAAAGGTTTTGTAGTTACTAACAATCAAATTGGTTCCACTGATACGATCACTGAGCTCTTCGCTAAGCTGAAAGCTGCGGAGGTGGATATCAAGAAAGATAATCATGTGTTGATGGTCAACAAGACCACTAGCTTTAAGAAAGCTAAGGGTGCAAAGAAATCCTTCAAGAAAGGCAGCGGCAAGCGCGTTGCCCCTGCTGAGAAGAAGCTCAAGTCTGGACCTAAGCCGGACACTGAGTGCTTCTATTGCAAGGACAAGGGTCACTGGAAGCGCAACTGTCCGAAGTACTTAGCGGACAAGAAGGCTAGCACCATTAAAGGTATATTTGATATACATGTTATTGATGTTTACCGTACTAGCGCTCGTTGTAGTGCCTGGGTATATGATACTGGTTCAGTTGGTAATATTTGTAACTCGAAACAGGAGCTACGGAATAGACGGCGGCTAGCAAGGGATGAGGTGGCGATGCGCGTTGGCAATGGATCAAAAGTTGATGTGATAGCCATCGGCATGCTCTCCTTAGTTTTACCTTCGGGATTAGTTTTAAACCTTAATAAGTGTTATTATGTGCCTGCGTTGAGCATGAACATTATATCTGGATCGTGTTTATTGCAAGACGGTTATTCATTTAAATCAGTGAATAATGGTTGTTCTATTTATATGAATAACATATTTTATGGTCATGCACCTGTTGTGAATGGTTTATTTCTTCTAAATCTCGAAAACAATGAAACGCACATCCATAACATTGAGGCTAAGAGATGCAAAGTAGATAGTGATAATCCAACTTATTTGTGGCACTGCCGTCTAGGTCATACTGGTGTAGAACGCATGAAGAAACTCCATTCTGATGGACTTTTGGAGTCTCTTGATTTTGAATCATTTGACACGTGCGAGCCGTGCCTCATGGGCAAGATGATCAAAACCCCGTTCTCCGGAATAATGGAGCGAGCAACGGACTTATTGTAAATCATACATACCGATGTATGCGGACCAATGAGTGTTTCGACGCGCGGTGGATATCGCTATTTTCTCACTTTTACTAATGACTTAAGTAGATATGGGTATATCTATTTAATGAAACATAAATCTGAAACGTTTGAAAAGTTCAAAGAATTTCAGAACAAAGTGGAAAACCATCGTAACAGGAAAATTAAATTTCTACGATCCGATCGTGGACGTGAATATTTGAGTTATGATTTTCTCACGCATCTTAAAGCAAGCGGAATCGTTTTGCAACTCACGCCACCCGGAACACCACAGCGCAATGGTGTGTCTGAACGCTGGAATCGAACTCTATTAGATATGGTGTGACCAATGATGTCTCTTACAGATTTGCCGTTATCATTTTGGGGTTATGCATTAGAAACCGCTGCATTCACTTTAAATAGGGCACCATCTAAATCCGTTGAGACGAAACCGTATGAACTATGGTTTGGTGCTAAACCTAAGTTGTCGTTTCTTAAAGTTTGGGGATGTGAAGCTTGCATCAAGAAGTTGATGCCGGACAAGCTCGAACCCAAATCGGAGAAATGCGTCTTCATAGGATACCCTAAGGAAACGATTGGGTATACCTTCTACCACAGATCCGAAGGCAAAGTGTTTGTTGCAAAGAACGGATCCTTTCTTGAGAAGGAGTTTCTCTCGAAAGAAGTGAGTGGGAGGAAGGTAGAGCTAGACGAGGTTATTAAACCTTCTCTCAAGTTGGAGAGTAGCGCTGCACCTGAAATTGTTCCAGTTCCATCTGCACCAACAAGAGGGGAAGCTAATGACGAGGATCATGAAACTTCGAACGATGCTACTACTGAACTTCGTAGGTCGACAAGGTCACGTGCCACTCCTGAATGGTACGGCAACCCTGTCTGAATCGTCTTGTTGTTAGACAACAGTAAACCTGTGAATTATAAGGAAGCAATGATGAGCCCAGACTCTGAGAAATGGCTAGAGGCCATGAAATCCGAATTGGGATCCATGAGCGAAAACCAAGTATGGACTTTGGTGGACAAGGGTTTCGACAAGCGACTGTCTATAAAGCTCGGCTTGTCGCAAAAGGGTTTCGACAAGTTCAAGGTGTTGACTATGATGAGACTTTCTCTCCCGTAGCGATTTTTAAGTCCATTCGGATTTTATTAGAAATTGCTGCATTTCATGATTATGAAATATGGCAGATGGATGTCAAGACTGCGTTCCTCAATGGCAACATTGATGAAGAGTTGTATATGATGCAGCCCGAAGGTTTTGTCGATCCTAAGGATGCTAATAAGGTGTGCAAACTTCAGCATTCCATTTATGGACTGAAGCAAGCATCTCAGAGTTGGAACCTTCATTTTGATCAAGTGATCAAGAGTTTTGGATTTGTTCCAAATTGCTACGAAGCTTGTATCTACAATAAAGTGAGTGGGAGCTCAGTGACATTTTTAGTACTATATGTGGATGACATATTGATTATTGGAAATGACATTGGTATGCCTAACGATGTGAAGAGTTATTTCAATAAATGTTTTTCAATGAAAGACCTAGGAGAAGCTGCTTATATATTAGGCATCAAAATCTATAAATAGACAAAGACGCCTAATATCTTTAAGCCAAAGTACATATCTAGAAGAAGTTCTAAAAAGGTTCAGAATGGATAAAGCAAAGAAAGGTTCATTGCCCATGTTGTCAGGTAAGATATTGAGCAAGGCTCAGTGTCCAGCTATGGTAAAAGATAGAGATACTATGAGCAAAGAGCCATATGCCTCGGCCATAGGTTCTATCATGTATGCCATGCTATGTACTAGACTGGATGTGTCCAATGCCCTTAGTTTGACAAGCAGATACCAAAGTGATCCAGGAGTGGAACACTGGATAGCTGTAAGGAACATCCTAAAGTATTAAAATAGGACTAAAGAAATGTTCTTGGTCTATGGAGGTGATGAGCAGCTCTTCGTAAAAGGTTACGTTGACGCTAGTTTCTACACCGACCCGGATGATTCTAAATCTCAGACAGGATGCATTTATATTTTGAATGGTGGAGCTGTGAGCTGGAGAAGCTGCAAGCAAAGCGTGATCGCGGGATCTACAACAGAAGCGGAATACATGGCTGCTTCAGAAGCGTTGTAGCACCCCAAGAAAACCACTACTAGAAAATCGCTGTTGTTTTTATTCTATGCATCATCATGACATCACCATGCATATTATTATTATTTTTTTCCTAAAAATATTTCGCAAAAGACTATGTTGTTTTCCAAATTAGCCTCCTTTAATTTCAAATCAAAACTCTCGATCTGTCTGGATCTTGTATTTATCTTAAAACTATTTACAAAATCTTTTTAAGACAAAATGATTAAATTAAAACTAATTTTTTATATCAGAGAGACAGACACCGGTTAGGCCCAATCGGCCCAACCAGAGTCCACCTACTACCCCATATAAAACCTAAACCTAAACCTAACCTTCTGAAACCCTAACCTCACCCCACTTCCCTCCCTGCCGCCGCCAGGCACCTACCACCCGCGCGAGCACCCCCGCTCCCCTGTGTGCACAACTGTAACACCCTCAGAATCGGCCCTATGCAAGTTTCAGCGCTTCCCGCCAAACCCGCATAGAAACGATACAAAGGTGCCCACCAGGCACTTGCGTGCGGGTGGAAAACAAAGTAATAATATTACACAACAGTCCTCGATGGGACCCACAGAACAAATATATATACAACACGACTCCATGAGTCAAGAATACAGATGTACAGAACAAAGATCCAAATCACCTTGAAAACAATAGAGCGTCCAGCTACGGACAAGATGCAAATGGGGCTAAGAGCCCTGAAGAATAACCAATGGCGTCCATAACCCTGCCCAGGCCAAGCCGGAAGGGTAACCCTGCTAACGACGTCGATCTCAAAACCTGCTTAAACAAAAGGGGTGCCGGCAAAGGGCAAAGGAAAAAGAGAGAGCGGTCAGTACTGAGGCCAGTACACGGCGAGACTAGAGTTCGGCGGTCCTCGCCTACATAGGTATGGTGGTATGACACGGCAGCGCAGCATGCACTAAACAACCTATAGAGACTCGATACAACTGGCGGATATCAGAGAGAGATAAGAAAGACCTATACGGAACCAACCTGATTCTACCATCAGACAAACCCATCCTGGTGTTTTCCCCTCGAGACCCAACGAGGAAGTCAACCGAGGAACTCACACCGTTGGCAGTTTTATTTATTCAGTTATCGTTGCAGCAATTACTAGTCAGGTATAGATAGTCATCCTGATAGAATAAGCAGTGGGCACTTTTAGTTAACCATTCCGTTATAGTTGCAACACTTACTAGTCAGATACAATTAGCATGAGATAACCCCAAACCCAGCAGTTGTTGGTACTTTTATTTAGCCATTCCGTTGTGGTGAAGCTGATTACTAGTCGTATCGGATACAAGTCAAATTATAGCAGCAAACTTTAGTTATAGTTGTCTATGATCAAGCACTGTGCTCCAGGTCGTCCATAACCGCGGACACGGCTTCTCGAAAAGATTTAACCCTGCAGGGGTGCACCAAAGTATCCACACGCACTTCGACCCTTTTTGCCAGATCAATTAACATACACCCATCGGTATGTCGGCGGGGCCTAAGTCATGACGTTTCCCAGACCCAAAGCAAGCACGGGGGGCCACCCCACTAAGTCTACCCGCAACGAAGTCGGCCAGTCTCCGAGACGGACTCAGGGTTTGGGTGGACGGCTGTAAACGACTGGGAACCCGAAAACTCGGGCTTGTCGATACAGCGAAAACGTGTCCCGATCCTAAACAGTACAGGTGCTATCCATCGCACAATTTAAATAAAGCAGTAAAGCATGGCATAAGTACAGGATAGTAATAAAGCCCCAAACTACTTTGTGGCCCCCGGTACAGTACTTTGAAATCAGGTACTAAATCGATGGGGTGCCCATACATCCCACATGTGGTTAGCGCGCTCGATCTCGGAACAGGTGTCAAGAACTCGGGGTCCTACGGGACACAAGTGGTCGGTTAACAACCAAATAACATCTATTGCCCACGTGTGCCTCTGCTTACCTACTTCAATTTTAGTTGTTAAACAGTAATTAAAGTTATGCTCATCTCCAACAATAAACATGCGGCAAAACTCCAACAACTGTGGTACCGGAAGCACTTGAGCCAGCGACTACGACGCGCAAGTCCAACTATCTACCAAACAACAGGCAATAGGATGTGTCCAAGGCAATATAAGGCTGCAAGGGATATCACGGGTACGAAAACTAGAGCAACGCAACACAGATAGCAATAGATCAACAGGAGGGAATAAATGCTATAAAAGTAAGATAGGTAGAAAGGGGGAGATGCTCGCCTGAAAAGCATTGCCGAAGGTTCAACCGAAGATCGGGTCGACACTCGCATCAACTCAACGGCCTTATCCGCGAAGAAGCAAAACACTAGAATAAACACCGGATGCAATATTTAATACTACGGCAAAAGATCGGGCATGATGCATGTATGATGTATGCCATGGCAAAGATGCGATGCAATTAGGCAAAATTAAGCGGAACCGGGGTCCCGACATTTACTGGATGGTTCATGTTATTTAGATGCCCCGCAATTTAAATGTTGTCTGAACATGGCAAAAGATAGCATTGGTTCGCTACTCAGATTTAAATGAGGCCAATATAAGACTAGATTTGTCCGCATATGGGCCCCATATTTAATTATATGGTGAATCGGCATAAGGCCCCCAAACCACACAAATATGCATGCGAGATGAATGATTTAATGCAACAAGTTATATTATTTACAAAATAGGGCTCGAGAAAGGGGGTCACACATTAGGGTTCGGCGATCTTGGGGTTCGATGTGGTTTGGGGCTCGGTCTCAGGGTCCGGATCTGGGGTTCGGTCTCGGCGGGAGCGTTCTCGGATAATAGAGTAGATCTTGGCGTTTCGCGAAGAAGGACTTGGTTTGGCGTCGGGGCGCATCGGATCCGCCCTGGTCGGTGTCGGTCTTGTCGGGTCGGTTTTGGCATTCGGGGTGAAGTACTTGGCGTCCTTCGGTTCCATGTCGACGGCCTTGGTTTCCTCGATGGAGAACTCGGTGTATCCGTGTCGTGGTTCTTGTCGGGGTTCTCGGCTTCGGCGCCGGGAGGGAGAACTTGTCGCATCCGGGGAGATCTTGATTCGGCTTCGGTCGAAGTGTTCGAAAGCAGATCTTGGTGTAGGGACGGTCCTTGTCGGCGATTCTTCGGGTTCGACACTTCTTCGGTGTCAACCTTCGGCAACAGGGGTCTTCGGTTCTTCGGCACCCTCGATGCATCTGTGAAGGAGGTCTTGATGTTCTGTGTCGACGACCTTCGGGCCCGCCTTTTTCCAATGTCGATCTTGAATGGATCGAGCACCGATGGCCTTGTGTGGTTCGTCGGGTCCGTGTAGGAGATCTCATATCGCATTAGCTCTTCACCATATCAGCTGGGCGGCTCAGGAGTGTAGACCGAAGAGGTCCCTAGCGATGCGCAGGTGAGGAAGGTCGATGGCGGTTTGGCAGCGACTCCGGCGCCGGGAGCCAGCACGCGGGGAAAGAGGGAGACGATGACCCGGCAGAGGCGTCGGGGACGAGCCCGAGGCAGGGGCGAGCGGCGGTTGCTCGAGGTGGCCAGGCGAGCACGGGCTGGGGCATCGGGGCTGTAGAGATGGCCGGCCAGGGCGCACGGGGGCGGGATCGATGGCGGAGGGCCTGGCGGCGCGGGTGAGGCCGGTTCGTGGCGGCGGCGCTCGAGCGCGGGGCCGGCGAGGCGGCCTGGCTCGGGGGAAGGGCGGCAAGAGGAGGAGCTCGCGGCGGGGACGGGCTCGCAGGCGCACGGCGAGATGCGGGCGACGGGCCGGCGGGTGGTGGCCAGGCTCGCGCGGGACGGGCGGAGCAGGGCCGCCGGCGGCTCGGGCTGCAGGAGAGAGATGAGTGGGGGTCGGGTGAGGTGCGGGGAGAGAGAGCGGGGTCGGGTTGGGTCGCTGGGGTGAACGGGGCAGGGGCGGTTGGGGAGTGTGGGACCCGCGGGGGGAGTGGCATGCGTGGGTGTGTTGTGTTTGTGGTGGGTGTGTGTGGGTTTGGCTCCAGGGTAGGTGGCAGTAGGTGGTTGGCTGGAGTGAGATGGAGAGGTGAGGTGGCGAGAGGGGATTGGGTGGGGTGATGTGGCTGGAGGGGTGGGTAGACTAGGTTTAGGTAGAAAAGGGGAATCTGGTTTTGGTACTGGGGGTGGCCGACTGGGTCGGATCGGCCCGGTCTGGCTGCCCCCTAAAAATAATTAAATATTTTATTTACTTAAAACAGGGCTTTTGCAAAACCGCGGTTAGACAAAACAAATATTCCGGAGACCCGGGTTTTGGATTTGAAATATAGACGGGGTGTTTAGAAAACAAAAATAGGTTTTCCCGAAAATAGTTTTATGCAAGCAAATGCAAGATGATGACGATGCCCAAATGCAAGGTGGCATGATGACATGAGCATGCAGTCATGATGATGCAATGCACAAAAACAACGCGATTTTCTAATAGTGGTTTTGCGGGGCGCCACAATTCGACACCACTAACAATGGATCTCGCCCTCGAGATCCGCCTCATGGTACCGGAAGGAAGGTCGGCGACCTGCGTCTTCTCGCTTCGTGTAGATCCTCGCGACACCACTAACAAGAGGTCGTGGTCCGTGATCGTCAAGAGAGCACTCCGGGAACAAAGGGCGACGGTAGAGGTATCCACAAATAAAGCCACCTCTAACTTCAATAGAAGGTGAGAAAAGATGCGGCCTATCCCACTTCAATGTACAAGAGCGAATAGAAAGGGTAGTCGGCATGGGGGCCAATCCATCACGCACCCAAACTATTACTCCGCACAATCAGTAGAAAAGAGTGCAGCCATTCTCGGAATTAGACTGAAGATCTCGACAATCGAGGTTCAGGAACAAAGGAGTGATGCAGACTCTGCATCGGATCTGGCGTAGATGATGTCGTCGCGTCAGAAAGCACCGGAAGGCACAAGAAGGAACAAAGAGAAGTCCACCAGACGAAGGATTCCTCGGATAGCATGAAGACCAGATGTAGCAACACCGTTACCAAAGGAGGAAGCGAAACCCTGAAGGTACGATGGAACCCAACCACGAGAAATCCTGGACTCGAAGAGAGAGAAGAGAGCGGATTCAAAACACGCAGAGGTGAGAGGAGAGCAGCAGTGGGGTAAGGAGTAAAATCAGACCTAATCAGAACTATCCAACCGATTTTTCAAAAATAGTTTTGACACTCTACTTCGGCCGTTAGCTAGGTTATCCTACAGGCTGGACTTGTGGGGTATCGTAACTGCTGAGCTCTGATACCACTCTGTAACACCCTCAGAATCGGCCCTATGCAAGTTTCAGCGCTTCCCGCCAAACCCGCATAGAAACGATTCAAAGGTGCCCACCAGGCACTTGCGTGCGGGTGGAAAACGAAGTAATAATATTACACAACAGTCCTCGATGGGACCCACAGAAAAAATATATATACAACACGACTCCATGAGTCAAGAATACAGATGTACAGAACAAAGATCCAAATCACCTTGAAAACGATAGAGCGTCCAGCTACGGACAAGATGCAAATGGGGCTAAGAGCCCTGAAGAATAACCAATGGCGTCCATAACCCTGCCCAGGCCAAGCCGGAAGGGTAACCCTGCTAACGACATCGATCTTAAAACCTGCTTAAACAAAAGGGGTGCCGGCAAAGGGCAAAGGAAAAAGAGAGAGCGGTCAGTACTGAGGCCAGTACACGGCGAGACTAGAGTTCGGCGGTCCTCGCCTACATAGGTATGGTGGACTGACGCGGCAGCGCAGCATGCACTAAACAACCTATAGAGACTCGATACAACTGGCGCATATCAGAGAGAGATAAGAAAGACCTATACGGAACCAACCTGATTCTACCATCAGACAAACCCATCCTGGTGTTTCCCCCTCGAGACCCAACAAGGAAGTCAACCGAGGAACTCACACCGTTGGCAGTTTTATTTATTCAGTTATCGTTGCAGCAATTACTAGTCAGGTATAGATAGTCATCCTGATAGAATAAGCAGTGGGCACTTTTAGTTAACCATTCCGTTATAGTTGCAACACTTACTAGTCAGATACAATTAGCATGAGATAACCCCAAACCCAGCAGTTGTTGGTACTTTTATTTAGCCATTCCGTTGTGGTGAAGCTGATTACTAGTCGTATCGGATACAAGTCAAATTATAGCAGCAAACTTTAGTTATAGTTGTCTATGATCAAGCACTGTGCTCCAGGTCGTCCATAACCGCGGACACGGCTTCTCGAAAAGATTTAACCCTGCAGGGGTGCACCAAAGTATCCACACGCACTTCGACCCTTTTTGCCAGATCAATTAACATACACCCATCGGTATGTCGGCGGGGCCTAAGTCATGACGTTTCCCAGACCCAAAGCAATCACGGGGGGCCACCCCACTAAGTCTACCCGCAACGAAGTCGTCCAGTCTCCGAGACGGACTCAGGGTTTGGGTGGACGGCTGTAAACGACTGGGAACCCGAAAACTCGGGCTTGTCGATACAGCGAAAACGTGTCCCGATCCTAAACAGTACAGGTGCTATCCATCGCACAATTTAAATAAAGCAGTAAAGCATGGCATAAGTACAGGATAGTAATAAAGCCCCAAACTACTTTGTGGCCCCCGGTACAGTACTTTGAAATCAGGTACTAAATCGATGGGGTGCCCATACATCCCACATGTGGTTAGCGCGCTCGATCTCGGAACAGGTGTCAAGAACTCGGGGTCCTACGGGACACAAGTGGTCGGTTAACAACCAAATAACATCTATTGCCCACCTGTGCCTCTGCTTACCTACTTCAATTTTAGTTGTTAAACAGTAATTAAAGTTATGCTCATCTCCAACAATAAACATGCGGCAAAACTCCAACAACTGTGGTACCGGAAGCACTTGAGCCAGCGACTACGACGCGCAAGTCCAACTATCTACCAAACAACAGGCAATAGGATGTGTCCAAGGCAATATAAGGCTGCAAGGGATATCACGGGTACGAAAACTAGAGCAACGCAACACAGATAGCAATAGATCAACAGGAGGGAATAAATGCTATAAAAGTAAGATAGGTAGAAAGGGGGAGATGCTCGCCTGAAAAGCATTGCCGAAGGTTCAACCGAAGATCGGGTCGACACTCGCATCAACTCAACGGCCTTATCCGCGAAGAAGCAAAACACTAGAATAAACACCGGATGCAATATTTAATACTACGGCAAAAGATCGGGCATGATGCATGTATGATGTATGCCATGGCAAAGATGCGATGCAATTAGGCAAAATTAAGCGGAACCGGGGTCCCGACATTTACTGGATGGTTCATGTTATTTAGATGCCCCGCAATTTAAATGTTGTCTGAACATGGCAAAAGATAGCATCGGTTCGCTACTCAGATTTAAATGAGGCCAATATAAGACTAGATTTGTCCGCATATGGGCCCCATATTTAATTATATGGTGAATCGGCATAAGGCCCCCAAACCACACAAATATGCATGCGAGATGAATGATTTAATGCAACAAGTTATATTATTTACAAAATAGGGCTCGAGAAAGGGGGTCACACATTAGGGTTCGGCGATCTTGGGGTTCGATGTGGTTTGGGGCTCGGTCTCAGGGTCCGGATCTGGGGTTCGGTCTCGGCGGGAGCGTTCTCGGATAATAGAGTAGATCTTGGCGTTTCGCGAAGAAGGACTTGGTTTGGCGCCGGGGCGCATCGGATCCGCCCTGGTCGGTGTCGATCTTGTCGGGTCGGTTTTGGCATTCGGGGTGAAGTACTTGGCGTCCTTCGGTTCCATGTCGACGGCCTTGGTTTCCTCGATGGAGAACTCGGTGTATCCGTGTCGTGGTTCTTGTCGGGGTTCTCGGCTTCGGCGCCGGGAGGGAGAACTTGTCGCATCCGGGGAGATCTTGATTCGGCTTCGGTCGAAGTGTTCGAAAGCAGATCTTGGTGTAGGGACGGTCCTTGTCGGCGATTCTTCGGGTTCGACACTTCTTCGGTGTCAACCTTCGGCAATAGGGGTCTTCGGTTCTTCGGCACCCTCGATGCATCCGTGAAGGAGGTCTTGATGTTCTGTGTCGACGACCTTCGGGCCCGCCTTTTTCCAATGTCGATCTTGAATGGATCGAGCACGATGGCCTTGTGTGGTTCGTAGGGTCCGTGTAGGAGATCTCATATCGCATTAGCTCTTCACCATATCAGCTGGGCGGCTCAGGAGTGTAGACCGAAGAGGTCCCTAGCGATGCGCAGGTGAGGAAGGTCGATGGCGGTTTGGCAGCGACTCCGGCGCCGGGAGCCAGCACGCGGGGGAAGAGGGAGACGATGACCCGGCAGAGGCGTCGGGGACGAGCCCGAGGCAGGGGCGAGCGGCGGTTGCTCGAGGTGGCCAGGCGAGCACGGGCTGGGGTATCGGGGCTGCAGAGATGGCCGGCCAGGGCGCACGGGACCGGGATCGACGGCGGAGGGCCTGGCGGCGCGGGTGAGGCCGGTTCGTGGCGGCGGCGCTCGAGCGCGGGGCCGGCGAGGCGGCCTGGCTCGGGGGAAGGGCGGCAAGAGGAGGAGCTCACGGCGGGGACGGGCTCGCAGGCGCACGGCGAGATGCGGGCGACGGGCCGGCGGGTGGTGGCCAGGCTCGCGCGGGACGGGCGGAGCAGGGCCGCCGGCGGCTCGGGCTGCAGGAGAGAGATGAGTGGGGGTCGGGTGAGGTGCGGGGAGAGAGAGCGGGGTCGGGTTGGGTCGCTGGGGTGAACGGGGCAGGGGCGGTTGGGGAGTGTGGGACCCGCGGGGGGAGTGGCGTGCGTGGGTGTGTTGTGTTTGTGGTGGGTGTGTGTGGGTTTGGCTCCAGGGTAGGTGGCAGTAGGTGGTTGGCTGGAGTGAGATGGAGAGGTGAGGTGGCGAGAGGGGATTGGGTGGGGTGATGTGGCTAGAGGGGTGGGTAGACTAGGTTTAGGTAGAAAAGGGGAGTCTGGTTTTGGTACTGGGGGTGGCCGACTGGGTCGGATCGGCCCGGTCTGGCTGCCCCCTAAAAATAATTAAATATTTTATTTACTTAAAACAGGGCTTTTGCAAAACCGCGGTTAGACAAAACAAATATTCCGGAGACCCGGGTTTTGGATTTGAAATATAGACGGGGTGTTTAGAAAACAAAAATAGGTTTTCCCGAAAATAGTTTTATGCAAGCAAATGCAAGATGATGACGATGCCCAAATGCAAGGTGGCATGATGACATGAGCATGCAGTCATGATGATGCAATGCACAAAAACAACGCGATTTTCTAATAGTGGTTTTGCGGGGCGCCACAATTCGACACCACTAACAATGGATCTCGCCCTCGAGATCCGCCTCATGGTACCGGAAGGAAGGTCGGCGACCTGCGTCTTCTCGCTTCGTGTAGATCCTCGCGACACCACTAACAAGAGGTCGTGGTCCGTGATCGTCAAGAGAGCACTCCGGGAACAAAGGGCGACGGTAGAGGTATCCACAAATAAAGCCACCTCTAACTTCAATAAAAGGTGAGAAAAGATGCGGCCTATCCCACTTCAATGTACAAGAGCGAATAGAAAGGGTAGTCGGCATGGGGGCCAATCCATCACGCACCCAAACTATTACTCCGCACAATCAGTAGAAAAGAGTGCAGCCATTCTCGGAATTAGACTGAAGATCTCGACAATCGAGGTTCAGGAACAAAGGAGTGATGCAGACTCTGCATCGGATCTGGCGTAGATGATGCCGTCGCGTCAGAAAGCACCGGAAGGCACAAGAAGGAACAAAGAGAAGTCCACCAGACGAAGGATTCCTCGGATAGCATGAAGACCAGATGTAGCAACACCGTTACCAAAGGAGGAAGCGAAACCCTGAAGGTATGATGGAACCCAACCACGAGAAATCCTGGACTCGAAGAGAGAGAAGAGAGCGGATTCAAAACACGCAGAGGTGAGAGGAGAGCAGCAGTGGGGTAAGGAGTAAAATCAGACCTAATCAGAACTATCCAACCGATTTTTCAAAAATAGTTTTGACACTCTACTTCGGCCGTTAGCTAGGTTATCCTACAGGCTGGACTTGTGGGGTATCGTAACTGCTGAGCTCTGATACCACTCTGTAACACCCTCAGAATCGGCCCTATGCAAGTTTCAGCGCTTCCCGCCAAACCCGCATAGAAACGATTCAAAAGTGCCCACCAGGCACTTGCGTGCGGGTGGAAAACGAAGTAATAATATTACACAACAGTCCTCGATGGGACCCACAGAACAAATATATATACAACACGACTCCATGAGTCAAGAATACAGATGTACAGAACAAAGATCCAAATCACCTTGAAAACGATAGAGCGTCCAGCTACGGACAAGATGCAAATGGGGCTAAGAGCCCTGAAGAATAACCAATGGCGTCCATAACCCTGCCCAGGCCAAGCCGGAAGGGTAACCCTGCTAACGACGTCGATCTCAAAACCTGCTTAAACAAAAGGGGTGCCGGCAAAGGGCAAAGGAAAAAGAGAGAGCGGTCAGTACTGAGGCCAGTACACGGCGAGACTAGAGTTCGGCGGTCCTCGCCTACATAGGTATGGTGGACTGACGCGGCAGCGCAGCATGCACTAAACAACCTATAGAGACTCGATACAACTGGCGGATATCAGAGAGAGATAAGAAAGACCTATACGGAACCAACCTGATTCTACCATCAGACAAACCCATCCTGGTGTTTCCCCCTCGAGACCCAACGAGGAAGTCAACCGAGGAACTCACACCGTTGGCAGTTTTATTTATTTAGTTATCGTTGCAGCAATTACTAGTCAGGTATAGATAGTCATCCTGATAGAATAAGCAGTGGGCACTTTTAGTTAACCATTCCGTTATAGTTGCAACACTTACTAGTCAGATACAATTAGCATGAGATAACCCCAAACCCAGCAGTTGTTGGTACTTTTATTTAGCCATTCCGTTGTGGTGAAGCTGATTACTAGTCGTATCGGATACAAGTCAAATTATAGCAGCAAACTTTAGTTATAGTTGTCTATGATCAAGCACTGTGCTCCAGGTCGTCCATAACCGCGGACACGGCTTCTCGAAAAGATTTAACCCTGAAGGGGTGCACCAAAGTATCCACACGCACTTCGACCCTTTTTGCCAGATCAATTAACATACACCCATCGGTATGTCGGCGGGGCCTAAGTCATGACGTTTCCCAGACCCAAAGCAAGCACGGGGGGCCACCCCACTAAGTCTACCCGCAACGAAGTCGGCCAGTCTCCGAGACGGACTCAGGGTTTGGGTGGACGGCTGTAAACAACTGGGAACCCGAAAACTCAGGCTTGTCGATACAGCGAAAACGTGTCCCGATCCTAAACAGTACAGGTGCTATCCATCGCACAATTTAAATAAAGCAGTAAAGCATGGCATAAGTACAGGATAGTAATAAAGCCCCAAACTACTTTGTGGCCCCCGGTACAGTACTTTGAAATCAGGTACTAAATCGATGGGGTGCCCATACATCCCACATGTGGTTAGCGCGCTCGATCTCGGAACAGGTGTCAAGAACTCGGGGTCCTACGGGACACAAGTGGTCGGTTAACAACCAAATAACATTTATTGCCCACCTGTGCCTCTGCTTACCTACTTCAATTTTAGTTGTTAAACAGTAATTAAAGTTATGCTCATCTCCAACAATAAACATGCGGCAAAAGTCCAACAACTGTGGTACCGGACGACACGCAACAGCACTTGAGCCAGCGACTACGACGCGCAAGTCCAACTATCTACCAAACAACAGGCAATAGGATGTGTCCAAGGCAATATAAGGCTGCAAGGCATATCACGGGTACGAAAACTAGAGCAACGCAACACAGATAGCAATAGATCAACAGGAGGGAATAAATGCTATAAAAGTAAGATAGGTAGAAAGGGGGAGATGCTCGCCTGAAAAGCATTGCCGAAGGTTCAACCGAAGATCGGGTCGACACTCGCATCAACTCAACGGCCTTATCCGCGAAGAAGCAAAACACTAGAATAAACACCGGATGCAATATTTAATACTACGGCAAAAGATCGGGCATGATGCATGTATGATGTATGCCATGGCAAAGATGCGATGCAATTAAGCAAAATTAAGCGGAACCGGGGTCCCGACATTTACTGGATGGTTCATGTTATTTAGATGCCCCGCAATTTAAATGTTGTCTGAACATGGCAAAAGATAGCATCGGTTCGCTACTCAGATTTAAATGAGGCCAATATAAGACTAGATTTGTCCGCATATGGGCCCCATATTTAATTATATGGTGAATCGGCATAAGGCCCCCAAACCACACAAATATGCATGCGAGATGAATGATTTAATGCAACAAGTTATATTATTTACAAAATAGGGCTCGAGAAAGGGGGTCACACATTAGGGTTCGGCGATCTTGGGGTTCGATGTGGTTTGGGGCTCGGTCTCAGGGTCCGGATCTGGGGTTCGGTCTCGGCGGGAGCGTTCTCGGATAATAGAGTAGATCTTGGCGTTTCGCGAAGAAGGACTTGGTTTGGCGTCGGGGCGCATCGGATCCGCCCTGGTCGGTGTCGATCTTGTCGGGTCGGTTTTGGCATTCGGGGTGAAGTACTTGGCGTCCTTCGGTTCCATGTCGACGGCCTTGGTTTCCTCGATGGAGAACTCGGTGTATCCGTGTCGTGGTTCTTGTCGGGGTTCTCGGCTTCGGCGCCGGGAGGGAGAACTTGTCGCATCCGGGGAGATCTTGATTCGGCTTCGGTCGAAGTGTTCGAAAGCAGATCTTGGTGTAGGGACGGTCCTTGTCGGCGATTCTTCGGGTTCGACACTTCTTCGGTGTCAACCTTCGGCAACAGGGGTCTTCGGTTCTTCGGCACCCTCGATGCATCTGTGAAGGAGGTCTTGATGTTCTATGTCGACGACCTTCGGGCCCGCCTTTTTCCAATGTCGATCTTGAATGGATCGAGCACCGATGGCCTTGTGTGGTTCGTCGGGTCCGTGTAGGAGATCTCATATCGCATTAGCTCTTCACCATATCAGCTGGGCGGCTCAGGAGTGTAGACCGAAGAGGTCCCTAGCGACGCGCAGGTGAGGAAGGTCGATGGCGGTTTGACAGCGACTCCGGCGCCGGGAGCCAGCACGCGGGGGAAGAGGGAGACGATGACCCAGCAGAGGCGTCGGGGACGAGCCCGAGGCAGGGGCGAGCGGCGGTTGCTCGAGGTGGCCAGGCGAGCACGGGCTGGGGCATCGGGGCTGCAGAGATGGCCGGCCAGGGCGCACGGGGCCGGGATCGACGGCGGAGGGCCTGGCGGCGCGGGTGAGGCCGGTTCGTGGCGGCGGCGCTCGAGCGCGGGGCCGGCGAGGCGGCCTGGCTCGGGGGAAGGGCGGCAGGAGGAGGAGCTCGCGGCGGGGACGGGCTCGCAGGCGCACGGCGAGATGCGGGCGACGGGCCGGCGGGTGGTGGCCAGGCTCGCGCGGGACGGGCAGAGCAGGGCCGCCGGTGGCTCGGGCTGCAGGAGAGAGATGAGTGGGGGTCGGGTGAGGTGCGGGGAGAGAGAGCGGGGTCAGGTTGGGTCGCTGGGGTGAACGGGGCAGGGGCGGTTGGGGAGTGTGGGACCCGCGGGGGGAGTGGCGTGCGTGGGTGTGTTGTGTTTGTGGTGGGTGTGTGTGGGTTTGGCTCCAGGGTAGGTGGCAGTAGGTGGTTGGCTGGAGTGAGATGGAGAGGTGAGGTGGCGAGAGGGGATTGGGTGGGGTGATGTGGCTGGAGGGGTGGGTAGACTAGGTTTAGGTAGAAAAGGGGAGTCTGGTTTTGGTACTGGGGGTGGCCGACTGGGTCGGATCGGCCCGGTCTGGCTGCCCCCTAAAAATAATTAAATATTTTATTTACTTAAAACAGGGCTTTTGCAAAACCGCGGTTAGACAAAACAAATATTCCGGAGACCCGGGTTTTGGATTTGAAATATAGACGGGGTGTTTAGAAAACAAAAATAGGTTTTCCCGAAAATAGTTTTATGCAAGCAAATGCAAGATGATGACGATGCCCAAATGCAAGGTGGCATGATGACATGAGCATGCAGTCATGATGATGCAATGCACAAAAACAACGCGATTTTCTAATAGTGGTTTTGCGGGGCGCCACAACAACCCCACCCTGCCGTGCCGCAACACCACGCACGCGACCCTCACCTCAACACTCACGCGGTACTCGATCCCCAACTCCTGTCGCTCCCTGGCCCCACCCCGCGATCCCCTGTGCCTCGCTCTCTCGCGTGACCGAGTCACCGGGCCACGCGCTCGACCCCGCTTTCCCATCTCACGATCCCTCTCGTCTCTCTGCTGCGACCTCCCTCTCGATCTCTAGCGCCGGCCACCGCTGCCGGCCTCCTCAGGCGTCCCTGCCTCCGGTCGCCCCACCCTTCTACAGTCGAACCGCGCGACCGCCCGCATCCGGCCGTCGCCTTCCTCCCCTCTAGCGCCCTCTGCCGCACGTCGCCACTGCCGCTCCACGCCTTGGCTGCCCCGTCTCTAGCAGCATGAGCCACCACTTCCTGGTGCTTCTTCGCCGGCCCTCCCTCTACTATCCGGCCCGGACGCATGGAGCCCGCCGCCGCGAGCACCTCTGGCCGCCTATCATCATGACGCCGACCCCGACGCTTGTTCCCCGTTCCTCCGGCCGCCGTTGCCCCGTTTCAGGATCCCCGACCGCCTCCTACCTCGCCCCTCTGCAACCCCAGTGACCGCCGCTGCTTGGTCCTCATCCTCCTTGGCCTCTCTCTCGCGCCCGGTCGCGGCCTCGCCACTGGAGTCCCTCCATCCAACTATCTCCCGTGTGATGTCCGCTGTCATCCCTCACTGCGTGCGCGCCTCTGCAATCCCTAGCTCACCTCCCAGGACATGCACGTCCGTCTCCCTGCAGTACAGTTGGCCACCGTTCACTGACATCTTGTGCAGCAAAGCATCTGCTTGTGTGTTGTGTTGTCGTGTTGGAACACCACTTGTGTTGGGTATGGTGTTGTGTTGGTTGGATTATGAAGATATGCAAGGGAGTGTTGACAAGCAGAGGAAGTAGGTGTGGTGCCTTTGTTCCCAAATCCATAGAACATCAACTTGGGGTCGAGGACCGTGGAACCATGAGGCCGTCGACACGGAGCACCGAGACCCTGGACCCGGAGGCCCAACGCCGTCTCTAAGTACACCACCGGAGAATAAGGTGGTACCTCAAGGCCTTTGTCACGGAACGCCGAGCTTCCTTCACGGATGTCAAGACCGATCCCGGCGAGCCGAAACCCGTCGAACCCCTAACCAAGATCGCCGAACCCATGTGTGACCTTTTTCCTCAAAGCCCTATTTTTTATAAATGACTATATACCTGTTGCATATAAAATATTCATGCTTACATACATATTTGTGTGGGTTGGGGGCATTATGACGATTCACCTCATAATTAATATGGGCTCCATATGCGGACAAATCTAGTCTAATATTGGCCCCATTTAAATTTGTGCATCGAACCGGTGATATAATTTGCCTTGTTAAGACAACCTTTAAATGGCGGGGTATCTAAACAACATGAACTTAATAATTGTCGGGACCCTAGTTCCGCTTAATATGGCCTAATTGCATCACATTCTTGCCATGTCATACATCCTACATGCATCATGCCCGATCTTCTGCCATAGTATTAAATATTGCATCCGGTGTTTCTGCTTTCTAAACAACATGAACTTAATAATTGTTGGGACCCTAGTTCCGCTTACTATGGCCTAATTGCATCGCATGCTTGCAATGTCATACATCCTACATGCATCATGCCCGATCTTCTGCCATAGTATTAAATATTGCATCCGGTGTTTCTGCTAGTGCTTTGCTTCTTCACGGATTAAACCGATAAGTTGATGCAAGTGTCGACCTGATCCCTGGTGAATCTTCAGCAATGTTTTCAGGCGAGCATTCTCCTCCTTTCTACCTATTTTACATTTCTAGTCTTTATTTCCTCCTGTTGATCTATTGCTATCTGTGTTGCGTGCTCTAGTTTTCGTACCCATGATATCCCTTGCAGCCTTATATTGCCTTGGACACATCCTATTACCTGTTGTTTGGTAGATAGTTGGACTTGCGTGTCGTAGTCGCTTGCTCAAGTGTGGTTGTGTGTCGTCAAGTACCACAGTTGTTGGAGTAATGTCGCATGTTTAATGTTGGAGATGATCATGGCTTTAATTATCGTTTAATAACTAAAATTGAAGTAAGTAAATAATGCAGAGGCACAGGCGGGCAATAGATGTTATTTGGTTTTTAACCGTCCACTTGTGTCCCATAGGACCCCGAGTACTTGATACCTGTTCTTTGAATATTCGCACTATCCGCATGTGGTACCATGAATCCCCCTAGGCAGAGCTTGAGTCATATTTATTTCTTGGGTCCACAAAGTAGTTTGGGGCTTTATTACTATCATGTACTTATGCCATGCTTTACTGCTTTATTTATGATTGCGCGTGGAGCACATGTACTGTTTTGGAACCCCGTGCCACGTTTTCGCGGTATCGACAAGCCCAGTCACACTTTCGGGTTCCCAGTCGTTTACAGCCGTCGTCACAAACCTCTGGGTCTGTCTCGGAGCCGGCCAACTTCGTAGCGGGTAGCTTGGTGGGGTGGCCCCCTGAAATTTATATGAATCTTGCAATTGCTCTGTCATGATGCCTCGTTGGGTTTTCATTTGGTTTTTCTCGAGGTTGATCGTGCGTGTGTTGCTATTTGTGCCCCCCTGCAGGGTAAAACTTTATGAAGGCCGTGTCCGCGGTTGTGGATGACTTGGAGCACAGTATGTCGATCATAGACAACTATAACTAAAGTAGTGCTACAAATTTGACTTTATAATGACTAGAAATCAACTTCACTATAATGGAATGGCTAAATAAAAGTGCCAACAATTGTTGGTTTCAGCTGTCACCTGTTACCATTGTATCTGACTAGTAAGTATTGCAACTACAACGGAATGGCTAAATAAAAGTACCAACAACTGCTGGGCTTTGGGATGTCTCATGCTATATGTATCTGACTAGTAAGTACTACAACTACAACGGAATGGTTAACTAAAACTGCTCATTGCTTATTAAATCAGGATGACTCTTGCTATCTATATCTGACTAGTAATTGTCGCAACTATAATGGAATGAATAAAACTGTCAACTGTGTGAGTTCCTCGGTTGACTTCCTCGTTTGGTCTCGAGGGGGAAATACCAGGATGGGTATGCTTGGTGATAGTTTCAGGTTGGATCCGAATAGGTATTTCTTATCCCTATCTGATAGCCGCCAGCTGTATTGAGTCTCTATAGGTTGTTTAGTGCATGCTGCGCTGCCGCTTCAGTCCACCATACCTATGTAGGCGAGGACTGACGAATTCTAGTCTTGCCGTGTACTGGCCTCAGTACTGACCGCTCTCTTTTTCCTTTGCCCTTTGTCGGCACCCCTTTTGTTTAAGCAGGTTTTGAGATCGACGTCGTTAGCAGGGTTACCCTTCCGGCTTGGCCTGGGCAGGGTTATGGATGCCATTGGTTATTCTTCAGGGCTCTTAGCTCAATTTGTATCTTGTCCGTACTCGGACGCTGTATCGTTTTAAAGGTGATTTGGATCTTCGTATTGTATATCTGTATTATTGACTCTTTGAGTCATTGTTGTATATATATCTGTTCTGTGGGTTCCATCATGGACTATTGTGTAATGGTATTACTTCGTTTTCCACCCGCACGAAAGTGCCTGGTGGGCACCTTTGAATCGTTTCTATGCGGCTTTGGCGGGAATCGCTGAAACTTGCATAGGGTCGATTCCGAGGGTGTTACAAGCGTCAAGTGAAGGAGTTTGGATCAGGAACTTCATCACTGAGCTTGGTGTGGTTCCAAGTGCCTTGGACCCACTAGATATATTGTGCGACAACACTGGCGCCATAGCACTGGCTAAGGAACCAAGATATCATCCAAAGACCAAGCACATCAACCGCCGTTTTCATATAATTCAAGATTATATAGCAGATGGAGATCTGAAGATTAGCAAAGTACATACGGATCTGAATGTCGCAGATCCGTTGACTAAACCTCTTCCACAAGCAAAACATGATCAGCACCTTAATGCCATGGGTGTTAGATTGTTGCTAGATGTAAACTAGATTATTGACTCTAGTGCAAGTGGGAGACTGTTGGAATTATGCCCTAGAGGCAATAATAAAGATATTATTATAATTTTTGTTCATGATAAAGTTTATATTCCATGCTAGAATTGTATTAAGCGGAAACTTTGATACTTGTGTGGTTTATGAACAACATCGTGTCCCTAGTACGCCTCTATGGACTAGCTCATTGATTAATGATGGTTAAGGTTTCCTAACCATAGACATGAGTTGTCGATTAAGAATGAGATCATGTCATTAGGATAATGATATGATTGACAGACCCAAATTAAGCAGAGCAATTAGATCGTGTCATCGTGTTCATCTTTGCGAAGCTTTTTCCTATGTCAAGTATTGTATTCCTTAGACCATGAGATAATACAACTCCCTGGTATCGGAATAAAGCTTTGAGGTCATCAAACGTCATCCTATGTGAGGGTGATCATAAAGGTGTCTGTCAGGTGATCGGAAAGTACTTGTTGGGTTGTATGTATCGAGATGGAATTTGTCCCTCCCGAGTCGGAGAGATATACTTCGGGCCCACTCGGTAATCGATATCAACACCGCTTGCAAGCACATGGTTAAGGAGTTAATCACAAAGTGATATCGGATTACGGAACAAGTAAAGTACTTGCTGTGAACGAGATTGAACTAGGTATGCCGATACCAACGATCGAATCTCGGGCAAGTAAAATATCGCGTGACGAAGGGAATACATATATGGGATTAATTGAATCCTGGCATCGTGGTTCATCCGATATGATCATCGATGAATATGTGGGAGTCAATATGGGTTTCCAGATCCCGCTGTTGATTATTGATAGAAGATCATTTCTACATATTCTCGAACCCGTAGGGTCACACACTTAATGTGCATCGACGCTAGGATAGAATGGATAATTGGTTTATGAGTTTTTTGTTCGGAGTCTCAGATGAGACCCAGGACATCACTAGAGGTTCCGGAATGGTCCGGAGAATAAGATTCATACAAAGGAAAGAAGTTTTTGGATTTCAGAATCGTTTCGGAGTTTATCGGTATGAAGATCTCATCAATCTCTCTCATTTATTACATCTCCTAGATTAGATCTTGGCTTTCTTGTTAGCATCCGTAGGAAAAATTTTGATTTACTATGCTGCGAAACCCTTCACCTACGGTTCGCGAATAATGCAGACATGATTGAGACCCCTCTCCGATCAATAATCAGATGTGGGACCTGGATATTCGTACTGACTCCCACACATTCAACGATGACTTCTGTGATCGTGTGAACCTTTTACGCTAGTATCTTAATCCCTTTGTTTCACGATATATTACATGTACAAGATTCGATCATCGGTATCTCGATACCTAGTTTGATCTCATTACCGACATGCACTCTTTTCTCGTTCCCGTGATATAACATTCTAGTGATCAAATCACTTGCTTGCAAGCTAATCAATGTGATATCACCGAGAGGGCCCGGAGCATATCTATCCGTCATCAGGATGAACATATTCCACTGTCGATCCATGAACCTCAACATAACATTTTAGTAGTTCTGAAGCCATCTTTATAATCACCTAGTTATTGTGTGACGTTTGATGTCATCGAGAAACTCTTCTGGTGTTAGTGATTGACATGATCTCATGGTTTAAGGATTAGGATCACTTCGTAAGTTGTTATAGAAATATAAACTCAATGACTTTGATTGTAATGCTATACTTTGGATGAATGTTCATCACATCATTACACTAATGTTGTGATCTCGTTATTAACAACATCCAATGTCCATGATCAGGAAACTTTGATCATCTTGTTAATCAACGAGCTAGTTTATAAGAGAGGCATAACTAGGAACTTCCTTTTTGTTTATTAAACACACATGTATTAACGTTTCCGTATTAATACAATTATAGCATACAAAATAAATATTTATCATAAATAAGGAATACGATAATAACCACTTTATTATTTCCTCTCGGGCATATTCCCTTCATCCCCGACTCACTGCTCGAGCTCTGAAGTCTCATTCATATCAAATATATATTATAGTGATAAACAACATGGGGCAGTCCCCGAGTCACTGCTTGAGTTGCCGAGGTTTCATTAATTCATTTCTGACACAATAAACCGATACATAATAATACTGGATACATTACACTTCCTCTAAGTGTAAAATGGACGAAGTAATGCTACATTCCATGGTCTTTTTGACTCATCTCCGGATTTATCCACCTTGTTCCTTTCTGGTGCTTGAGCATCTATGAGGTAATATGCATCGTTGTGCAGTGCTTTGCTCATGATGAATGGGCCTTCCCATGGGGGAAATAGCTTATGCATGACGGCATTGCACTAGCCGAAGGACCATATCTCCTTCCTTAAAGACTCTGGGATTTACCTTCTTGCTATGATAGCGTCTGAGGTCTTGTTGATAAACAGCTAATCTAGACAATGCTAATTCTCTTGCTTCCTCTAGTAGATCCACATCACCTTGCCGAGATACTTCATTTACTTCGGTGTTCGTGTATTGGGTGACTCTAGGCGAATCATGCACTATATCGGCTGGGAGCACATCTTCTGCCCCATATACGAGAAAGAATGGGGTGTACCCCGTTGACCTATTCGGGGTAGTTCTTAAACTCCATAGCACCACTGGGAGTTCCTCAATCCAACAACCTGCCGACCTCTGGAGTGGTTGTATCAGCCGAGGTTTTATTCCAGATAACACAAGTCCATTCTATCTTTCCACTTTCCCATTTGATGTCGGGTGTGCTACCGAAGCAACATCGAGTCTTATGTGCATTTCTTGGCAGAATCGAGCAAAGGCTCCTTCAGCAAAATTTCTGCCATTATCCGTAATGATACTGTGTGGGTAACCATATGTCAGAATGATATCCTTGAGAAATTTTACTATTGTGGGCCCGTCACATTCTCTTATTGGCTTTACCTCTATCCGTTTTTTTAATTTCTCCACCATGACAAAAATGTGAGTCATGCCTCCGCGAGCTGGCTTAAATGGACCTACCATCTCCAGGCACCATACTGAGAATGGCCAATTGATTGGTATTGTTTTTAACTTGGATGAAGGCATATGTATTTTGCTGGCATATCTCTGGCAGCCATTGCACCTTGCTACCAATTATTTTGCTTCCTTTAGCGCACTTGGTCAATAAAACCCGTGTTGGAATGCTTTGGCCACAAGGGCTCTAGACGAGGCATGCTGCCCACATTCTCCTTGATGTATGTCCAAGAGGATCTCTTGTACTTTTGTCGGGTCAACACATCCTTGTAGAACATTTGTTACGCTTATCTTATAAAGCTCATTATATATTATTGTGTAAGCTTTCGCCCTTCTTACTGTCTGCCTAGCAAGGATTTCATTATTCGGTAGGGTCTCATTTTTGAGGAATAAGAATATAGGATGTGCCCATTCCGGTATGTCCTGTTCCGGGGTAACTATTTTATCAATTTCCATTACTTCTCTCGACGTAATATGTGTCGAACTTTCCCAATCATCTCTCCGTTTTGCTGAATCAGTCCCCGGGTTATTCGGCTCGTGTGCCTTATCAATTTCCACTGGGACACATTCAGATTTCTGATCTGATGAGAGGCAAATTGATTCGACCTCTAGGGAAGGTATGATCGATGGCTTTCTCAGGTGTTCTAAGGTGATACCAGGGGGAATTTACTATCTGGTCGATCCGAGCTTTGACAGGGTATCTGCAGTGTCATTTTCCGCCCGAGGTATGTGATGAAATTCACACCCGTCGAAATAGCCACTAATTTTCTGTACATGAAACCGATATAAGGCCATGTTTGCATCCTAATGCGTCTCAATTTCCTGATACTTGCTGCACTACAAGGTCCGAATCTCTGAAACATAGAGTCCGACATAAGCCGATCTCTTTTGCCATCTTTAGGCCATGGACTAGTGCCTCATACTAGGCTAGATTGTTTGATGCAGCAAAGTGTATTTGTAACACATATTTCAGTTGATCTTTCTTTGGCGAGGTCAATACTAGTCCTGCTCCTAATCCATTTCTTAATTTGGACCCATCAAAATGCATCGTCCAATAGTTTGGATCAGGCAATGGGGGTTCATATTGTATCTCGGCCCAATTGACAAAAAGTTGGCCACTGCCTGAGATTTGATTGCATCTCGTCTATCGAATTGTGGGGCATAAGGGGATAACTCAATTTCCCATGTTTCTATTCGGCCACTTGCATCTTTGTTGCTCATTATCTCGGCTATTGGTGCCTCACAAATTACCTTTATGGGTTGTTCCTCAAAATATTGTTTGAGCTTTTTTGTGACATATACACTCCATAAGCCATTTTCTGGTAATGAGGATAATTTTGCTTCGAGGCTGATAATACCTCGCTTAGGTAATACACTGGCCTTTGTACTGACTTCCCTTCCTCATCACGCTCTACAACTATCACCGCACTCACAACTCGGTTTGTTGCTGCTACATAGAGCAGCATGGGCTCTTTTGATAGCGACGGGGCTAAAATTGGCGTTGTGGCCAGTATCTTTTTTAACTCATGAAAAGCATTATCAGCCTGAGGTGTCCAGGTAAATTTATCAGATTTTTTCATCAACTGATACAGAGGCAATGCCTTTTTCACCTAGCCAACTCATAAACCGACTTAAAGATGCTAGGCATCCTGTAAATTTCTAAACATCATTTAGGCATTTTGGCAGTTCCATCCTTTTAACTGCCCGAATTTTAGCCGGATTTTCCTCTATGCCTCGGCTAGACACAAGGAAACCGAGTAATTTTCCTACCGGTACACTGAAGGTGCATTTTTTCGGGTTAAGTTTCATTCGAAATCTCCTCAGATTTGCGAACGTCTGCTGGATATCTTCTAGGAGCGTATGACTCTCTTTGGTCTTTATAACCACATCATCGACATATACTTGAACATTTTTTCCAATCTGATCATGCAAACATTTTTGCATACACCTTTGGTACGTGGCTCCTGCATTGCGCGGGCCGAATGGCATGGTTCGATAGCAATAAGCCCCATACGGGGTGATAAACGCAGTTTTTATTTGACCAGCCAGGTTTAACGGTATCTGGTCGAAACCAGAATACGCGTCTAAAAATAATAATAGTTCACAACCTGTGGTTGAATCAATAACCTGGTCCATCCTAGGTAAAGGGAAAGGATCTTTGGGACACGCCTTGTTAAGGTTCGTGTAATCGATACACATGCGCCAAACGACAGCTACGTTTGGATCATCCTTTTTCCTTTCTACCAGCACCGGGTTAGATAGCCAATCCGGATGAAGTACCTCCATAATAAACCCGGCAAGTAGCCAAGCTATCTCATCCCCTATGATTTTTCTCCTGTCTTTAGCGAAGCGGTGGTGAGGTTGCTTCATCGGTCTTGCTCCTGGCCTTACATGCAAAGAGTGGTCAGCCAAGTCCCTCGGTAATCCTTGCAGATCTTGTGTAGACCATGCAAAGATATCCCGATTCTCACGGAGGAAGTTGGTGAGCTCGCTTTCCTATTTATCATTCAGGTCGGCACCAATGGTGATGGTGCGCTCTAGGAACTGATCATCAATCTAAATTTTCTTTGTCTCCTTAGTCGGCTGGAAAGACACACTTCCATGCGGGTTAGCAAGTGCCGGCATGTTAAGTTGTGCTGACTGAGCTAAAGCTGCGACCTCCTCAATTCTCCTTTTCTCCCTTGTGATTACCAAAGATTCGGCCAGATTTGATCCAGCCGAAGCACATTCCATCGACTTCCTGTAGTCTCCTGTTATTGTTATTACCCCTATGGTCCTGGCATCTTCATTTTCAAGTAACTAATGTGACAGTTGCTCATAAACTTAGCCAATGTCGGCCGTCCGAGTAATGCGTGATAGCAACTTTCTAGATCCACCACCTCAGATTCCAAATTCTCTGCTCTACAATTTTCCCTCGTGCCGAATAAGACGTCTATTCGGACCTTTCCTATGGGTTTGCAGGACAGTCCTGGCACTATCCCATGGAAAGTTGTCTTGGTCAATTGCAGTATATTCAGAGATATTCCGAGCTTATGCATTGTATCCTTGTACATAATGTTGATGTTTCTTCCATTATCTATCAGCACTTTTGAGAATTTCACGTTGATAATGGGCCCGACAAATGTTGGGTCTAGCACCAGGGCATATGACCCGGGATTCGGCATGATTTTGGGATGATCTCTAATGCTCCAAGTTATCTCTTGATCAGACCATGGCATATACCTCAGAATTGCTGGCATAACTGCATTTACTTCCATGTGATGGCGTTGTATGTTGTGCCTGTCTTGCTGTTCCATGGTGAATACACAGTATGACTGGTGGTGCTCCCTATAATCATTGCATCCATTATTTACGGGGTTTCCTCTGCCATCTTGGCTTTGATTCACCACATGGTGAACTGCATCCCTCCAGTCCTGATTCTCATACCTCGGAGGTGGTGGAGGTAACATCAATTGTTGTGCATTTCCTCCTACAAGTTGTGGCTGTTGTGGGTGGTGTGGTTGCTATTGTGGCGCTTGCATTGTTGTCGGGCTTCCCATTGCACTCTTCATCCAAGCACATTGATGGGTTGTGTGGTTAGCTGGTTTTGCTGGTTTAGGCGTGTGAAACTTACACGGTTGATCCAACATTGACTCAAATGTGTACTTCGGCCTCTCTTGCCATTATTTCTTCTGTTCTCGAGTCCATTGTTTCTTCCCATCATTCCTCGGCGTCCATTGTTGAGGACCATTCTTCTGGCTATGATTTCTTCCTGCACCCGGCTGGTCCTGAACAGCTGCAGCAACCTGATTCGAACTGTATCTGTAATCCGGCCTGTCATCTCTTCTCCTACCCCGGAACTCATTCCGCCGGGAGGATCCTGCACCATCACGAGTGTAATGGTCTTGCTGCTCAAGGTGTTTTGCCGACATAAGTTCGGGTTGAGTTGGATCTCCCAATGCATATGAATCTTCTATTTTGATTGTCTCTAGCAACGTAGTTGGCATGTCTCTTTGTATCCTTTGCCACAACACACTTCTGTATTTGCACCCTTATGCAAACCAAGCAATCGCTTGTGATTCAATTACCCCTTCGCAGGAGTTTCTGAGGTTGCACCATCGAGTCAGGAATTCTCTATCAGTCTCATTCGGTTTATGTTTGCACATTGCTAGTTGTTGAGGACTATTCGGCCTCTTGTAAGTACTGGTGAAATTTCTTACAAACATCTCCTCAAAGTCCAACCAGCAATTGATACTGCCAGCTGGTAAGTTATTCAACCAGACCCTGGCCGGCCCTTCCAACATCTGGGGCACATACCTCACGGCCCATCTCAAATTTCCCCCTGCTATTTTCACCGCAGTGGCATAATCAATCAATCAATCTTGTGGTTTAGTAATTCCATTATACGTTTTTGTGCCTCTTGCTGATGGGGATATGCCTACCGGGGTATACCCAGCAGGACATTTCCGACCGGCCCAGGAACTGGCGAGTGGGCCTGCAGGACGGCGACTAGATCAAGGCTTCGCGTAGATTCAAGCGACTGGAAGCCGAAGGCCCAGGAGAGTAGATAGGCCCAGTCGGATTAGGTTAAACGATTGCCGAAACCTTAACTGATTCGGTTGAGATATGTAAACCCTAGGGGGTGAGTCTATATAAACCTCCCTAGAGGGCGTGTAGAGGATACGTTCCATCATCCACCCAAGCGACTCGCCGCCTAGACGTCGAGATCGCCCCATTGTACCTCCATCATAATACAATCTAGCAGGAGTAGGTCTTTACCCTCCGGGGGGCCGAACTTGGGTAAAACCCTGTGTCTCCGCCCTCATCTCTCACCGCAGATGGCTGGCCGCCCTTGTCCTATGTTCTACTACTCGCTGCCGATTGCAGCATCTACCGTGGTCATTCCCACGACAGTGGCGCCCACCATGGGGCCTGGCTGGTCTGGCCGGTGTTCTGTGGAGAGATCCAATATGCCCATCAACGAGTCGGTCGCCACCGGCCGCATGATAGCGATCGGCGAGATGCTCCAGATCTTGCCGAGCAGATACGTCCCGGCGGCGCGACCCGTCACGCATAGCATGATATTGCCAGTCGGCATGATCAGCCTCTTCGTCGGCCTCACCGACGTCATCGTCTCGGAGGATTCGGCTCGAATCTACGAGTCGCCGCCACGCGACCGGCTCTCCGAGAGCCAGGTCTGCACGATCCACCGCCTCGCCTCCGAGTACAACTCGGCCCACAGCGACGTGGCTGAAACCACCGCAGTCGCGGAAGACGCGGCCTCAACATGACGCCGACTCGGCGACACCGGGGTCACTTGCCAGATCCATCATCGCGGCTTCGCCCGTGGGCTCCATCACCCAGGTCTCCAACGTTGGAGACTTCGAGGATCCCTCCATCCTTGGGATCTTCGACTTCGACTCCGGATTGGAAAACTCCGCCGATCTCCGCGACGGGACCAGTCGCCACGCCGCGACCTACATGGCGACTGGCACCGACCCGTCGGAGGATCCCTTCTCCACCCCGATCCCTCCTAACGCCACAGCAACGGAGGTCGAGGAACTCCGCCTGAAGCTGGCGGAGGCAGTCCGCAAGGAGCAAGCCGAGCGCGAAAAATTTCGCCTCGAGCAGGTGACGGCGCAGGAGCTGTCGTGTTACCACCAGCAGCGAATCAGGTCGCGCTTGAACCCCACCGTCTAGGGGCGCGCCCTGAACTTCGACGACGAAAACAACCCGGCCCGCGTGGCCGAGCGCGCGATCTGCGAGAACGCGCCACTCGAAGGAAGCGCCCGACCCCCACCAGGGTCGACGGCGAACGGCACCCCACCTCCACTCAACCGCGCACCCCCCAGGGACCAGCCGCGGATCATGGTCTCCTCACGGGAGCGAGACGCGAACGGCCTACCACTATTCTCCACCCCGATGGACAACCTCGTGGCAGGCCGAGCAGCGGCCGACAACATGCCGGCCACCGGTGACAGCGCCCTACAGATCCAGTACGTTAAGGCCTAGCTCGCAAAGGCGGTCAAGCAACAAAACGCAGGCGTCGACTCACAGGGCCGGATGTACTCGCGTTCATCGGCAGCAGAGCGGCCTCAAGCGGCCGTCCATTGGCGGCAAACACCCTCAACTGCCCGCCACCCGAACCACTGCAGCTCCAACACCGACCCACGAACGCGGCACACTCCACCAACGACCCCAGGCCAGCGACCAACTTCGTCGCCGCCAACGGTCAGACCGTCGACGCCCGCACCCACATCATCAACAACCAAAGCTGGCGCGCACGCCAGCCCGACGACCTGCGACACACCCTAACCAATCGCCGCGATGGCGAGCCGATGGGGTCGCTAAGCCGACTTGGGCCCCGATGCTTCGGACCGATGATCCGAGGCGAAAAATACCCGGCGAACTTCAAAGCGCCAAAGGAAATAGAGAAGTACGACCCTTCGTACGACCCCTCCGTGTGGTTGGATACCTACCTCATGGTGATGGGGATCGCTGGCCACACCGACCTGCTAGCCGCCGGCTACCTCCCCCTGATGATGGAGGGAGCGTGCAGGCAGTGGATCAACACTCTCCCCGCGGATAGCATCGACTCCTGGAAAGAGATGCGCCACGCCTTCGTTAGGCACTTCGAGGGTTCCTACACCCGCGCCACCACCATCGAGGACCTGGAACGATGCGTCCAGGGACCCCGCGAGTCGACCCGCAGCTGGTTCCAATGGTGGCAAGAACTATGGTACAACGCGGTCGGCATCCACCCGGACACCGCGATCCACTGCTTCAAGACCTCGTGCCGCTACGAGCCCTTGGTCGCCAAGCTCAAACGAGCATACCGCACACTCGACAACATACCGGACCTCCTTGAGATCGCCAAAAGATACGTGGAGGAAGACCCAAACCAGGAAACCGAAGACGAGTCAGGAGGTCAACGCCGCACTAACGGCAACGACAACGGACGACGGTCCGACCTACGCTACAGCAACACTCGCCTCACCGGCAAGCGCTGCAGTGACGGGCGAGTCGACTTCGTCGCCAACGCTGGGCACGCGCAGCGCGAGCCCAAGAGCTTCCGCCGCGACGGAGGGCAACGCCGCGACGGCGGCAACTACAAGGCAAAACCAAGGTTTGACCCCGCGGCCCTCCTTAACCAACCTTGTGCGTTTCACAGCAGGGAAGGGAAGCCCGCCACGCACACGACCGCCGACTGCCACTCTCTCAAGGAGATCGAGAAGGCACGGCGAGCGCGGGAGGACCCCGACAACAACCCGCCAAATGGCGGAAAATTCGGCAGCGTGGCCGGCTCGCTCCACACCTTCACAGGCTTCAACACGAAGCGCGAGAAGAAGGTCATCGCCTACGCCGTCGCCGTCAACGCGGTGGCCCAGGTGGACGTTCCCCAGTTCCTCAACTGGTCGGAGCAACCCATCACCTGGAGCCGCCAGGACCTCTCGCCACGCATCGAGTACCCAGGCCGAGTCGCCCTGGTGGTCAAGCCCAAGGTGGGAGACTACTGGCTCCCCAAGACATTGATGGACGGCGGCAGCTCCATCAACATCCTGTACCTGGACACCTTCAGGCGACTGCGGCTCCCGCAGTCGATGATCGAGACGACCTACACCATGTTCCACGGCATCGTCCCCGGTCGGAAAGCGTACCCGATCGGCAAGGTCACGCTGCCAGTCACCTTCGGCACACCAGCAAAGTTCCGCACCGAGCGGATCATCTTCGAGCTGGTGCCCTTCGACAGCCCCTACCATTGCGTCCTGGGGCGCCAGGCGTTCGCCAAGTTCATAGTGGTGCCCCACTACACGTACAACGCGATGAAGCTCCCTGGACCGCGTGGCGTCATCACCATACACGGCGACCCCGACATGGCCGCCGAGTGCGAGGCCAAAGGAGCCGAACTCGCTGACGCCGTCATCGCGGCTGAGGCCAACCACGCCGACGAGCTCGCCAAGTACGCGAGCGGGGTCAACAACGACGACCCCACTATACTCAAGAAGCCCAACTCGGAAGGCGGCAACACCTCAACCTTTGAGGCAACGACGCACACACGCACCGTCGAGCTGGTCCCAGGCGACCCCAGCCAAACGGTGATGATTGGGACGGGCATGAGCCCAGCATAGGAAGGCGCGCTCATCGAGTTCCTCCGTGAGAACAGGGACATATTTGCATGGAATCCCTCTGACATGCCTGGTTTCCCTAGGGAACCTGCTGAGCACAAACTCAACACCGACCCCAAAGTGCGACCTGTCAAGCAGTCGCTGTGGCCCTTCAATGAAGAGCGCCGCCGAGCCATTGCCGAGGAGGTGCAGCGTCTACTCGCTGCAGGCTTCATCCGGCCAATCAAATACTCCAAGTGGCTGGCAAACGCAGTCCTGGTCGAGAAGAAAAATGGGACCTGGAGGATGTCTATCGACTACAGAAACTTAAACAGCGCCTGCCCGAAGGAGCAATTCGTCCTCCCGCGGATCGACCAAATAATCGATTCCACCGCGGGCTCGGAGTCGCTGTGTTTCCTCGACGCCTACTCTGGGTACAACCAGATCAAAATGGCTGTCGAGGACGAGGAAAAGACGGCATTCATCATGCTATTTGGAGCCTTCTGCTACACCGCCATGACCTTCGGCCTCAAGAACGTCGGGGCGACCTACCAGCGGTGCATGCAGGAATGCCTTGCGAGCCAAATTGGCCGCAATATCCACGTCTACATCGACGACGTGGTAGTGAAGTACGCTCGCCAGAGCGACCTACTCGCCGACCTGGCGGAAACATTCGCCAACCTGCAGAAATACAAGATAAAGCTAAACCCAGGAAAATGCACCTTTGGTGTACCAGCAGGGCAACTACTGGGCTACGTCGTCTCCAAGCGCGGGATCGAGGCGAACCCCACCAAGATCGACACGATCGCTCGACTCGGCAAACCCGAGTGCCTACGCGACATCCAGAAGCTGGTCGGGCGAGTCGCGGCTCTCAGTCGCTTCATCCCCCGATTGGGCGAAAAGGCGATGCCCCTATACCGCCTGATGCGCAAGAACCCCACCTTCCAGTGGGACAAGGAGGCAGACGACACGCTCCGCGACCTCAAGAAGGTGCTACTCGCAGCACCGCTACTCGCCGCCCCCGTCGACAAAGAACCCATGCTGGTCTACGTCGCGGCTTCCGAGCGCGTCGTCAGCGCCGTCATGGTCATCGAGCGGCCAGAGGAAGGAAAGGAGCGCCCAGTACAGCGACCGGTGTACTATATCAGCGAGGTCCTCACCGAGTCGCGCCAGCGATACCCGCAATACCAGAAACTGGTATACACGGTCTTCAGAGCACAGCGGCGACTGCCGCACTACCTCCAGGAGCACCCGATCACGGTCGTCTTCTCAGCACCATTGCAGGACATCATCCGCAACCGTGAGGCGACCGGGCGAGTCGCCAAGTGGGCCATCGAAATCGGCGTCCACAACATCAAATATGAGCCACGCAAAGCGATCAAGTCGCAGGCTCTCGCGGACTTCAAGGTCGACTGGGAAGAAGCCCAGCAGCCGAAAAAGCTGCCGTACCTCCACTACTGGAACCTGCACTTCGACGGCTCCAAGAATGCAGACGGCGCAGGAGCAGGGATCGTGCTGACTTCCCCGAAGGGCGACAAGCTCCGCTACGTCCTCTGCCTCAACTTCACCCCCTGCACCAACAACATGGTCGAGTACGAGGCACTACTCCATGGCATGCGAGCTGCCAAGGAGATGAATGTCAACCGCCTACGCTGCTACGGAGACTCCGACCTCGTCGCTGGGCAGGTCGCTGGTACCTGCGATGCCGTCTCCCCCACCATGGCAGCATACCGCCACGCAGTGGACAAGCTGGGCGGACACTTCGTAGGCTATTCCGTCGAGTGGATCGACAGGCGGAAAAACGAAGAGGCCAACGCACTCTCTCGTATCGGCTCGGCTCGACTCGCACCACCCGCCGGCGTCTTCCTCGACACCATCACCAAGCCTTCCGTCTCTCCCCCAAGGGAGATCGACATCGGAGTCCCGCTGCAACCAGAGGCAGCCCTGGTCGCACTCATTGCCGAGCCAGAAGACTGGACTACGCCGTACATTGCCTACTTGGAGGGAGGCACCTTGCCGGCAGACGAAACAGACGCCCGGATGATAGCACGCCGCTGCAAATCCTTCGTCATCATCGACGGCGAGCTCCACAAGCGCAGCGTGATCGGCGTGTTCCAACGCTGCGTCCAACCCACCGAAGGACGCAAAATCCTCCACGACATCCACTCCGGCGACTGCGACCACCACGCCAGCGCCCGCTCTCTGGTCGCAAAGGCTATGCGGCATGGCTTCTACTGGCCCACCGCACACGCAGACGCCGTCGACATTGTCCAGCGGTGCGCTGGGTGCCAGAAGTACGCCAACCAGACACACGTGCTGAGCTCAGCGCTCAAGACAATCCCCATCACCTAGCCGTTCGCCGTGTGGGGTATGGACATGGTAGGCCCTTTCAAAAAGGCCCCCTCCGGCTTCACCCACCTCCTGGCCACGGTCGACAAATTCACAAAGTGGGTGGAGGCCAAGCCAGTCCGGAAATGCGACGGGAAGACCGCCACCAAGTTCCTACGCGAGCTCATATATCGCTACGGGTTCCCAAACAGCATCATCACGGACAACGGCACCAACTTCGCCAAAGGAGCCATGCCCGAGTTCTGCGAGGAACATCACATCCGACTCGACCTTGCCTCAGTCGCCCACCCGGAGTCCAACGGCCAGGCGGAACGGGCCAACCAGAGCATCCTCCACGGCCTGAAGCCACGGCTCCAAGTACCACTCAAGCGCACCGCCGGGTGCTGGGTCGAGGAGCTACCCTCCGTCATCTGGGGTATCCGCACCTCGGTCAACAGGTCGACAGGGTTCACCCCCTTCTTCATGGTGTATGGCGCCGAGGCAGTCATCCCCACCGACCTAGAGCACGACTCGCCAAGGGTCGTCCACTACACGGAGGCTACGAACGAACTCGCACGCCAGGATGGAGTCGATCAACTCGACGAGGCACGCGACCTAGCTCGCTCCCGCACTGCCATCTACCAGCAAGGACTCCGCCACTACCATAGCCGGCGGGTGAGGACTCGCACCTTCCAGGAAGGCGACCTGGTGCTATCCCTCATCCAGGACAAGAAGGGCATGCACAAGCTCTCCCCCCCCGTGGGAGGGACCATTCGCCATCGGGCGAGTACTCGGCAACGACGCCTACTACCTCACCGACGTCCGCAGAGACGGGAAACTCGACGTCAAGCGACCGTGGAATGTAAACCTCCTACGGAAGTTCTACTCCTAGAACTCCATACATGTACCCTCCAATAGATATGAAATAAAATATATCGGTTACCACAAATTGTGTCTACTCTCCGTGTCTTGTGCCACTCACACTCGTAATAACAGCGTCAAGCTAACTGCAGAAGTCAACCTCTGTCACAGCGACCGGCACGGCCAAGTAGTGCGCTACGAGGGCACTGGGTTACCCTAGGACTCGCAACATCCACAAAAAACGCCTACCCGGAGCCCCATTGGAGTCGCTCGCTCGACTGGCTTAACGAGCCAAGACAACTGCCTTCGCTCCTCACAGCGACCGTGATCCTCCGCATCCTCGACACAGCGACTCGAACGGCCAAGTACCACGCTCGGGGACTGACGACTAGTTAAGCACGAGCGACTAGGGAAAAACACCAAGTACGAGAGCGTGCCCAGGACTCGCCACGCGACTGACCCAATGGGCCAAGCAGGAGTGATGCGCTCACTCTAACGCGCCCGGCCCTTACCCACCCTAGAGCCGCGACTAGAACCACCAAGTACCACGCTCGGGGACTCGGCTATCCGACCTCGTTCGCGCAAGGGAAAACGGTCAAGTAAAGAGCACTCATGGGAGTCGCCCTGTGACTAGCTTTCCAAGATCGGGCGAGTCGACCTCAATAACAAAAAAAATGACAAAACGTTCAAAACCATAAACACGTAACAAACGAGGTAAACCCCATAAAAAGGGCGGACGTGCTCGGGGACTCGTCCAATCATCAATCAAAATCGCAAGACAACTCACAAAATAACGCGAAATTCCATTACAACATAACAAAGTTGTTACAAAATACAAGTTGAGCCCAATGGCCAAATTACTACTAACGCCCCAAGGCATAATGTTTCCATTCCGCAGGCTTCGACGTCGACTCGCCGCCACCCTTGCGGTTGCGAATGAAGGGAGTGTACGGGTTCGACGGGTACATCATCAACTCACCCGCCATCGCCGCACGAAAAGTCTGCTCGACCTTGAAGTACCGGTGCGGTGGCTTGGGATTGTTGGGCGCGACAGTCGTCTCCTGATAAGGGAGAAGGTCGCCCATCGCCCAGACGCGATCGGAGTATACCGTGGCCCGGTCCGTCAGCTTCAGCACCTCGGCAATCTCCACCGAGCCCGTCGACGAGGGGTAGCCACTCGTCACGTCGTCAAGGTCGAAGTCCTCCAAGAAGTGGGCAAGCCCAAGGCTAAGCGCCGTCGCCGCCCCGCGCCGGAACGCCGACCGCGTCATGAACTCGACGACTGACGGCGCCTTCTCCAGATACCGCCAAACTTCGACGAGATCGCTGGGAATCACTTCTGTGGGCGACATATCTTGAAGATAAGCTCGAATGCAAGCCGTAGACAACGTGGCCGAGTCGACCAGAGTGGCCACGCACTGTCGCGCGTCATACGTTTGCGCCTCCTCCGAGCTGTCGATAATCCGACCTGCGGATAGGGGCCGGCAGTAAATACAACGACGATTCCATAACATAGCTACTACAGGCAGAGGCAGGAAAGCTTACCAATCAAAGGACGACAGAGACCCTTGATGAAGCTTTGAAGAGAGGAGAAGTCATCTTGTAGCCCAGCAACGAGGGCGTCAGATACCTTCCGCTTTTCAGCAGCAGCTGTAACAACAGCTTTGGCTCGCCCATCCGCTGAACTCGCCTCCGCCTTCGCTTCCTTCAGCTCGCGCTCAAGATCAGCGATCCGCTGCTCAGCCGTACTCAAGGCAGACTGAGCCGCCGACAGTTCACTCGCCGGGACAAGGCCCTGGCGGACCTCCTCTGCCTTGGCAGCGATTGCCTGGAGTCCCTTGTTCGTCTCTTGGACGGCAACAAGCTCCTTCTCCGCGCGACACTTCGCAGCAAGCCGGTCGGCTGATTCACGCTGCAAGCCCTGTGCACAAGTCAAACAGTTAAACAAACAACGGAATCCTAAGTGCCCACCCGCTGAAATTCAGCGACTGGACACTCGGGGACTGGAGATCAAAAAAATAACCTAAGTGCCCACCCGCTGAAATTCAGCGACTGGACACTCGGGGACTGGAGATCAAAAAAGCCTAAGTGTCCACCCGCCGAAATTCAACGACTAGGCACTCGGGGACTGGGTGCTACAAAAAAAACACAAACAACAAAAAGAATCTGACCACTGAAATTCAGTGGCCCGATCCTCGGGGACTGGGCATACCTGGATGGCTGCGCCTAGCATGCCATGGAGCTGCAGCGCGTCCACAGATGCGAGAAGAGTCAGAGTGTGCCTGCGACGCTGTTCGACCTCCATTTCGGCGACCCCAGGTGTGCGGCTTGATGGTGTTGTACCACTCGCTGTAGCCGCTTTGGCCATGAAGCGGGGGAAGGTCGCGGTGGACGCTCCAGCACCAAGAGAAGCATCCTCCTTGGTCTTCAAGGCCGCCTCCGTCGCAGTCGGAGGACCACTCGGAGCAACCGTTGTGTCGTCGGACACCATGACAACATCATCGCCCTTGGCCTTCTTGGCACTGTCTGCGGGGGCAGCGACCTCACCAGCTTTCCTCTTCCATGAGGGGTCCTCCTCGGGGACGACTGGTGGCACCTTGGCCACGGACGGGTGGCCTATCTTTTTAACTCCAGTCCTGCGAGTTGATTATATGAGAAAAATGGTCCGATTACAACGAAAGGCAAAACAGTTGAACAAAACTTACTTGGCGACTGGTATGAACCGCAACCCCGTGCGGATGCTGGCCGGCTTCTCCAGTTCGGGGCCCAGTTTCCGACTGAGGCCCATCTCCAAAACATCATGTGCCCGAGACACGGAAGGCCTCTTCGACGATGAGGCTGCGACAGGATCCTCCGAAATGACTTCGGCAGGAGCTCTCCTGGGAGGTGAAGCTGCTGCGGCTGGAGCAACCCCCAACCCAGAGACTGGGGCGAATAGGGGGGGAAGCGAGGCCAGAGGTACCTCACTCAGGGCGGCAGTGGCATCCGGCGCTGCTGTCGTCTGCGGCGCTTCATCCTTGGCCAAGCTGGTGGCGTCGGAACTACTCGCCGAGCGAGGCGGAGATGCCTGTTTCGCCGGCTTCGTCTTCCTCTTTGGTGGGACCTTCACTTCCTTCTTCTTATTATTTTTCAATGGTGTAGCCTCACGACGCGAGGTGTGCTCGGGAAGCTCGTCGTCATCATCGTCATGACGTTCGAGGCTTCTACTCGCCTCGAGCTCGCGCTGATGTTGCCCGCGAGTTTTGCGGACCATCGGGGCGGCTTCTTCCCTGGGCTCGTCATCGTCGTCGTCATCACTCGCGTCGCTCCCGACGCCGCCCTTGGCAGGAGGTGACTCATCCCCGTCCTGGACGGACGAGCTCGAGTTCTCGTCGTCCGCGGGTGGGAGCCACCCTTCCACTACCTGGAATAGCTGCAGCAGGCACGCGACAATATCAGTATAACCGCGACATCATCAACTGCGACTGCGAATGATAGTGAAAACAGCGACTTACCGTCGGAGTTGGATGCTTCGCGGTGTAGGGGCGAGCCCAGCCTTCGCGTCCAGGTATGCCGCCTGGGTGATCTTCTTCAGCGCCAGGGTATAGTCTTCGAGTTTCCCCTCGGCGAGGCAGGATTTCGTCGAGTCCTCCCTGCCCGTGTACTCGTACATGTAATGGTCACGGTGGGCCAGGGGAACGAGTCGCCACCCGAGCCAACAGTTGTACAAGTTGATGGTTTGAAGACCCTTCTTCTTCAGGCCACGGATGGTTTGAAGCATCTCGTCCACGACCATCCGCTGGTCTACTGGGAGCTTGCCGACTTGGAGTCGGCGCGGTTTGGGTCGGTCGGCGGAGTATCTTGGGATCGCCACCTCGCCGTCTGGAGTCGCCTCGGTGACATAAAACCAGGACTTCTTCCACTCGCTCGCCCCCTTGGCAGGTAGCATCAGGTCGAAGAAGGAGGCCTTTGACTTCAATTGAAACGTCAGGCTACCCGCAGCAAGCATGGGCCGCCTGATTCTTCGCGACTGATCCTCCCGTGGAACAGATCTTGCCATAGGGGGAAGTAGGGCTTGCAGCCCAGGTAGCACTCGCAGAACGCCACGAAAATGGCGAGTTGCTCGATGTTGTGCGGGCCCAAGTCCGACGGTTGGATCCCGTAGAAGGCGCAGAAGCGCCGGAAGAAGAGAGATGTGGGAAACCCCAGCCCCCGCTCAAGGTGGCTGGTGAAGCAAATAAATTCTCCCTCGCGCGGGTCCGGAGTCACCTCTCCGGCCGCGGGGATGCGCCACCTACCGGTGCGCAGGATCCCGGCTTCCTCGAAGGATGCCAGTAGCGCTCTGGTGCACTTGGACCTGCCCCATGGTTCGGTGGAGGGGGCCATTGGCAGAAAGATTCGCGGAGGTCGAAGGTTTTCGGATCGATCGGATCGCGGGGTGGAGGAAGACGGAGATGGGCGAAAGTGGAGGAAATGACGGAGGAGTGGTTCACCGATCGCCTGCCATTTCCCTTATATAGCGGTTGTTACCCGCCAATTTCGGGAGCTGTTACTACGCGGTGATTACGCCAAAGTTACCATTGGATTACCCCAACGGCTAGTTTTGACTGCCTCTGACGGTCCGACTTCGTCCATTCGACTCGCCGACCCGATCACTACAACAGTGGCTGAACATTTCGCCGACCCGTTCGCCGAGCTGTGACCCGTTCGCCGAGCTGCGACCCGATTGACCGCTATCATTGCGACTGGAATAACTGGTTTTTTCCTTTATTCAGGAGTCCGCCGCCGATTCGACTAGGCGTCCGCATTGGACCCGTATACTCCGACTGCCAACGAACACCTGCGACCAATCAACGACGGCCTCGGGGACTACTGATGGGGATATGCCTACCGGGGTATACCCAGCAGGACGTTTCCGACCGGCCCAGGAACTGGCGAGTGGGCCTGCAGGACGGCGACTGGATCAAGGCCTGGCGTAGATTCAAGCGACTGGAAGCCGAAGGCCTAGGAGAGTAGATAGGCCCAGTCGGATTAGGTTAAACGATTGCCGAAACCTTAACTGATTTGGTTGAGATATGTAAACCCTAGGGGTGAGTCTATATAAACCTCCCTAGAGGGCGTGTAGAGGATACGTTCCATCATCCACCCAAGCGACTCGCCGCCTAGCCTTCGAGCTTTCCCCATTGTACCTCCATCATAATACAATCTAGCAGGAGTAGGTCTTTACCCTCCAGGGGGGCAAAACTGGGTAAAACCCTGTGTCTCCACCCTCATCTCGCACCGCAGATGGCTGGCTGCCCTTGCCCTATGTTCTACTACTCGCTGCCGATTGCAACATCTGCCGTGGTCATTCCCACGATGCTTGCCAACTAGAAGTTTGGGACAGGTGGCTCACCCATAATCCGGGGTCCAAAACACGCCGTACCAGGAGCGCCTTGCTCCTCCAATAAATCCGACCGATATAACCTATCAAGTTTTAACCTTGCGTCATTCGACGACAAATTTCTGTACACAACTCTTTCTTCCACCACATAGTGGTTTTGCCCAATGAATCCAGCATTTTCCATTTCCGAATAACCATCATTATACCTGTCATGTGCCGGGTTATGTGGAACATGTCCTGCATCTCTCCCCTGCCGAGGTTCATGCCTCGGCTGATGGTCTTGCGGCTGATACCGTCTCCCTTCAGCCGGGTTATTAGTCTTGGGGTTTCCCCTTCCGATATTCCCATGCTATCTATTTCCGCGGCCGTGGTTTCTTTCACCGCTATTACCTCGGCTTCCATTACCTTTATTCTCATAAACTTGTTCGGCCACTGCCGGGTCATATGGAACAATCTGTTTGTTCCTTTTTCCTAAGGTTACTGCTTTATATTTTTGCATACCATTTCCGCGTGAGGATGCCACGGCAGCTAATAATGCCAGAGCAGCCCCAGCCGAATGAATCATGCGCGAGGCTCCTGGCTTTGTCGAGTTAGCTCTGAGTATTTCCTCATTCTGCTGGTTTGCTATACATACCAGATAATTTACCCTTTCCTGTTGCCTTTGTCGGGCTTCCCCGGTTAGTCCTTCCAATTTCGAGGCTGCCGTGTTTGCCGCCCTGAGGTTCTTCGCCAGGGTACTATACCTCGGCAACCCTGGGTCGGCCAAATCGCCTTGCTGAGATTCATGCTCCTTGTAAATGTCACTAAGGAGATTCTTTCCTTTCATTATCAGGTCATCTATTCGTGCAGGATCCGTATCTAGCTTGTTTGCCCTACCATACTCTCGCAAGGTTCTATTAACGGACTCCTGCAATGCAGTTACTTTCTTAGCCTCCTCCAACATTTTCAACCTAGTCTCTTCTAGATCGGCTTGTGCATTTGCCAGGTTAACTATCGGTGCTACATAGGTTGTCAGGTTATCTATAGCCGTCTGCAAGATATTCTTTGGCCTTTCCAGTGGTGGCCATCTTACCCTTGGTGCCTTGGGAGTTACCTCCAACACCTCGGGTGCTTTTGCTGCTGGCGGATCTGCCGCTGCCTGCTTTGCGGCTATCGGCTTGACCGTCGCCTGGTCTGCCATTGTCGGGTTCTTGATTGGTCCGGCTCCTGCTCCTGTTGCTGGCGCTGGTGCCATCATCATCACCTCAACACTGCCTGTGGGGCGAGCATTACGCTAACCGCTCGCAGCACTGAGGGATGATCTCCCATAAGGATGACTCGGCGCGGGTAGACGCGAGATGTGTCGACGCCGTCATAGACCTTGTGAGCACCCAAGTTGATGGAGATGCCGTTGCATGGTGGTTGCTTGCCCCGAAGCTGCCAGCGTTTTCACTGACGTAGTCCCAGATGTCGAATATTTGGACTAGGCCAGAGACGACGCGCTCGCCTGTGTCGATGAAGTCTCCCGTCCGGATCTTGATTCCAGCTAGCACCTCTGCTAGCCCCACGATGGGCGCCAACTGTCGTGGTGGTGGCATGGCAGATGCCATGGGTAGGCTTAAGTTGGGGGCCAATGGATGCTAGTGGGATCCAGGGAGGGAAGATGTAGTGGTTTCTACACACAGAATGCTAGAACTCAATCTTTATTCAACACCAATGGAGCTACACTTGCTTCTCGAGCTGTATGAGCGAGAGGAAAAAGAAGCTACAACTTGTGATTGAAGATAAAATGAATCGATCCCCTCCTCCAGACGTGTCACATCCCAAGATTTTCCAAATCTTGTAATGTGAAAAAAATAAACAAAATAAATAATTGTTGAAATTTAGGGTGAAAAGAAACTTTTGTTTTTAAATGGAAACTTAAAATCCCATCTTGAACAAACTTTGGTTAATGTTTGAATCTAACTAAATTCAAATCAAGTGGAAAGCATTCCTTATAAAATGCATCTTGAAATTGAAACACTTGGAGAATAAACCAAAACTCTAAAACCCTAATGGAAGAAAATCATTTTCAAGTTATCTCTAAGACTATGGATTTGAGCCATATAAAAATTGGTGAAACAAACATTTCCAATTGATCAAGAATGACTATTATAAATATTATAAAACCATATGAATTGGATTCACTTAATTTGGAGCCATAGATAAAATCTTATGAATATAATAAGATAAGGGAATTGAATTCCCAAAGCTAATAAAGCACTTATCTAAAATCCATACCAAATGGTGAGCAAATAATCCTAAGGAGATTTAAAAGGATAAACAAATATTAAATAAGATTTTACAAATTGGAATCGCCAAGTTTGGATCTTTAAATAAAAAGATATGGATTTTATAAGTTAGAGAAAGAATTACTAAATAAAGAATATTTAAAGACCAAATTAAATCTTGGCCAAATCCATAAGCAAATGGAATAAATATAATCCAAATCCAAATAAAATAATGGATAAAGAATTTTCCACATAAAATAAAATGACTTTGACCAAATCCTATTCTATTTGAGTAAAGATAAAATCCATATTAAAATGATTAATTAAATCATGGGAAAATAATATCTGGAAATTACCCAAGTGGAATAAAAGTTATTTAATTAACTTAAATAAGATCAAAGAAATCTTCTAAATAAAAATTATGGAATTAAAACTATATTTAATTTCATTGGAATAAAGACAAATATCCAATTTAAAATGATGAATATATCATTTTCCAAATAAGTCAAGGTGAATTATTTGACACCCTATTAAATAAATAAACCTATTGAAAAGGTTTTGTGAGAATTGAAATTAAATAGGGTTTAAAATATATTTGATATTAATTGAATTTAAATGCATGGGCCTACTTTTAAATAATTAAAAGACCCTAAAAGAATAAAAGAAATATTCTAATTTTGACTTAAAATGAACTATTAATCAGTATTTGAATCTACACAAATTTTGGTTGAGGTTTGAAATCAAATTGATGTTTGAAATAATTAAACAAAATCAAAACAGATTAATAGAAATGGAAAAGGGAAAAGGAATCTGTACAAAAAAATAAACAAAAGCAGCCCAGCTCGGCAAAGCCCAGTCCAGGCCCAGCAGCCCACCTCTCCCTCTCTCCCCCGAGACGTTTTTCTCACCGCAGACAGAACCCGCAAAGACACTGACGGTTGGACCCCACCTACCCTCTCTCTCTCACAGACAGCCAGGTCCCACCTCCCCAGTCATCTTCTTCCCCGTGAAGACCACGCCTCGTCGCCGTTTCTGCCGATTGAATGTGCCCTTGATTCCTCTTTAACCGCGCGTTGATTCAGCCCCTGATCACGCGTACATAACCTCCTGCCCCTCCTCTCCATTTCCCCTCCCTCGCTCGCACCAGCTCGCCACCAGGCTGCACTAATTTCGCTAGAGACCACGCTCTGCTCCGGCGAGCACTTCCACCAATTCCGGCCACACCTCGCCGTGCCTCGCTCTCTCGACCACGCAAGCATCATCCCATCACTCCCTGAACCTCCCAGTGGCCTCAGCTCACTCGCGCTCAGTCCAGAACATCGGCAACGTCTTCACCAGTGCGCCACCGACGACCCCCGCAACTCCGGTGAGCCCTAGAACACGACTCCGTGCGCGCCTCGACCAGTGGATCATGCCGTTTTGTTCGCCTGTGTCTTATGCATCTCCAGGTGCTCGCCAATCAACCGCGCGCGATCTACAACCTCGTCTCCGACCGCGACAGTACGAGCCCGTCGCCAGGCATCTCTCCGGCAAGCAATCACCGTCACCCCCATGCGCCCCTGACCCTGTGGCGACCACGTCGAGAATCAGCGCAACCCTGCGAACCTGGTGACCTTCTCCCCACCCTCTCTCGCTTCTTGCATCACCAGCAACGCCACCGCCAGGCCGCTCTGCCGCCAGTCGTGGCCGCCAGCGCCGCCAACCTTTGGTCAAACGCGCAGCAGCCGTTAGATCCTCATCCTGTGGCGTTGACAGATCCACTTAAGCGAAAGGGTACGAGCTCATCTGCACCGTTTATCCTCACTTAGATTCAATGCCTCGCATCTGTCGATCCGCACGAAGCGGTACAGACCAATAGCAACACGACGCGTGGCCTGTGATTGTTTTAAAAACTAGAATTTGTTCTATTAGATGTTCAAATTTGTAAATTGCATAACTTTTAATATACACGTCCAAATTTTGCAAATTTTATATCAATGGAATCAGCAAGACAAGCCCTATCCAACCATGCCCTTAGTTTAGTAAATTACTTCTGATAAAATGATTGTTTTTGCAGAAACTTGTGTAGGCATATTTAGAATATAAAATTTGTTCTAAAATGATTTTTGAGATAAAACCTTTGGCAAATGGTTTGTTTTGAACCTACTGACCATAGAAATCAATTTGTGGTTTCAAAAACATATTTTGTGAAACAAAAGAATAAATCTTTGTCTTAGACAATTTCTAGTCAAATAAAAATGTTGTTATATGTTAAAAATACTTTTTGGAGGAAAATCTTTGGGAAATGTTTTGATTTAAACTCTCTGACCCCAAGCACCAAGTTTTATGATTTAAAAATATATTTGGTGAACCCTATAAAGATTGTTACTTTGATAAAGGCATTTTCAACCACATAAAATAATGATTTGGTTTAAAAATGGTTTATAAGTAAAATATTTTTGCAAATGGTTTTGCCACTTTTATAAAGTGACCAATAGGTGTTTTAGAATGTTTATAACCCATTAGGAACCAATTTTCCAAATAAAACAATCTTTGGCATGCTTGCATGTATTGTTTTGTTTCTATTATTTTATGTCATATTTGCTTGAATGGTAGATTGAAATTGTGCCTTGCTTGATTGAATTGTAGTGATTTGAAGAGTGTGATCATTGCAAAGACAAGGAGTGAACTTATATTCTCTACCAAAAAGGCAAGTGGTGCTTCATGATTTATTCCTATGTTTTTCAACTATGCATTAGAAATATTTTGCTAGACTTGCATGGATATTTTGATCTATATGCTATGCTTGGGAAATCCTAGTAGTTGTAGAATTGCTAGAAATATTTCTAAGTCTTATCAATGCCATGTTTAGCCTAGCTAGTAGCAACCAAGGGTGGTTATATATTCATACTATGAGAAAATATTTCTAAGTCTTTGGACTTGAGTTTTGTTTAATAAAACAACTAAGTGAATGAAACACCTGGGTGGAATGGAAGGAATGGTTTATGTTGAGTGGTTACACAAGGCCCATTTCTATGGTTTACCTTGTGTATCTCACTTGTGGAAATCCACCCAGGAACAAAGGGATTTGAGATGCCATATGTTAAGAAGCTTCTAGTGCAACCACTTGGCAATATGGGCTCTGCCTGGATCATATAGGTTGCAATAACTTAGCCATTTGGACAGTTGGTGGTAGTGGGATGATAGGTTGGAGCGCGTCCATTTGGTCTAAGGGAAGGCTTCTGAAAGATCTTGTATTGGGAAACCAAGTCTTGTGGGGAAAGTGCACCACCTCTGCAGAGTGTAAAATCTAAGTACTTAGCCATGTCCCTGGTAAAGGAAAATTTGAGCATCAAGACATGGAAGCTATCAAGAATCTCCTCATCCCAATTTCTAGTTAAAATCTTGTGGTTGAATAAGGGTTAAAGGATCACCAATTTCTATTGGGAGATGCCTTGGGTGATTTTGTCAAGCAAAAACTTAGTGTTTTCAAATGATAAGGAAAATCTATTTTGAGCAAAGCAAGCCTAAGATCCACTTAGCCAAATGCATATAGATGATAGACTCCACTATACTACCATAGTATCACTTGCCAATACAATTCAAATGTATTGACCCTTGTGGTTGTAACTTGTTCTGTTGCAGGTTTGTTTTATGTTAGTAAGATGTTTGGATTAGGTTTACAAGTCTACAACCAACATGTTTGCCTGTGGCACTTTGAAGATGAAGGACCCCATGCTATAGTTATTTCTGCTGCAATGTAATGAGATAGCCATATGAGCTATGTAAGATGTAATAAATTATTTTATTCCTGGTTATAAAGTTGTATTATGACCTTTGTTTCTTGATATTACATATTAACTATGGATGCTAGCTATTGATCCAGGGACTAGCATTGCAATCACATGGATCCTTTCCTTTACAAAGGAGGGATCTTACAGATGGTATCAGAGCATTGTGTTGCCTGTAGGATTTGTAAACCTAGGATTGGACAAACCCCTTAGAAAAATAGGAGTTGTATTTGTTCCAAAACTTATTTACAAACAATCTTGTAAACTCTTTCCTCAAACTTTTTGGTTTTGACTCTACATCTCTTCTATTTCAAACTAGATGGATAAAGCCTACCCCATAGCCAAAGACTTCAACATGAGCAAAGGACTCCACCAACTCAAGTGATTTCAACCTTATTCTCAACAAGGACTTCAACTTGGATATCACTAAGAACTACAAGTGAGACAAGAAATATTGCTCAAGACTTGAAGACTAAGGAAACACAACTTAGGAATCATCATCGCCTTTGAAGTTTTTGTGACCAAGACACAAGAATTTTCCCAAGGAAACCATGATCTCATTCAAGAAGAATCAACTAAGAAGGATGGAATGATCTCAAGTGAACCATATAGTTGGACCACCATATTAAGTAGAGTAAAATCCATCTGTGGTCCTTAAACTTGACACCCTTTTTCGATACGGTCATCGACCTTAGGAATACGCGATTTACGGTCACTAAATACGACAGTTGTTTCGTTACGGTCACTGGGCTGCTGTACAACAACGTATTTGTCGACGTGGCAGGCTTTGACCGGTCTATAACTATGTTTTTTCTTGCAAAAAAGCCCCTTGATTTTTTTGCCACATACCGCTAGGACCACCGGACAGTCTCTTTGAAAACACCACTATCAGATAATCGATCAAAAAAGGGGGCCACAGGTCAATGTCTTCTTAGCAGCTAACAGAGGGGATTACCCCCTCCACGTCTCCACCAACCCCCGCACGAACAAAGTCACTCCGGTGAGCTTCGGCCGACCCATGTCCCCGCTCCGCCTCGTGCTTGTCGCTGGAGCAAGGTCCAGCTTGTATGCCGCCATTCATGGGCCTCGACCTTGACTGCTCCCGGTTTGGCCTTGGCACCCAGGCCGCATATGAAGGAAGGTGGAGGCGACTCACGCACGGCACCGCGACGAGGCTGCTAGAGCCGGTCCTCCCCGTCGCAGGCAACGACTCCCGCCGCCGTCCTGGTTCCGGCCTCCGCACCCTTGAATTGCCTCTGCTAGCCCCGACATCCCTCAGCCACCCCCACCTCCTGCCTCCCCCACGACCTTACTCTGCCCCGGTGACCACTGTGCTGCCTCCGGTATGCCGCCGTCATGAACGCCGATGTTGCTCGGGATTCCAACTTCCGCCCTAACACCCATGGCGCCCTGCACGGGGAATCCTCCACCCCCAGATCGAGTCCCGACACCGAGCCTTCCTGCCTCTGCCGTTGTTCTTCCGTCGAAGGGCAAGGCCATCGCGGTGTTCTGTCCACCCCTCCCTCCCTAGCTCCCTCTGCAGCGGAGGCCATCGGCGTCCCGCAACTCCGGTGTCGGCAGATACATCACGACGGCTGACCATCCGTCCGTCCCCTTCCTCCCTGCTTCTCTTGCATTTTTTCGATTTGGTCCTGCTACTTTTTATCATTTGAAAATAGTCTCAATTTAGTGCCTACTAAGGGGATGACATAAGGGTCAACCCAGTGCCACGTTGACAAATACGTCGTTGTACAGCAGCCCAGTGACCGTAACGAAACAACTATCGTATTTAGTGATCGTAAATCGCGTATTTCTAAGGTCGATGACCGTATCGAAAAAGGGTGTCAAGTTTAAGTACCACAGATGGATTTTACTCTATTAAGTATAGATCAAACCCACCAACTTATGTGGTGTAGCAAAAATATTTTATTGCCTAAAAATGTGATTGTAACTTGTGGTTTGAGTGGAATGTTTGTTTGTGATTGCTTGCACATTGCTTGAGTGAATTGTGATGTGTGTGATTAGAATTGATTCCTTAGAAATCTTTTGCCTATTCTAATCCCAATTCAACCCAAACAGATGACTACTCCAACATCAAGGATGGTGACAACAACAACCAAGATATCAACATGAGGGAACTCATAGTAACCCAAACCCAGTTGAACCAAGTGACAGCTCAAATTTTTAGCCAACACCAGTGAGGTAGATCCAACCATGCAAAGGTTTTTGGAAACCCAAACCCAATTGTTGCATAAGGTGACAGATCAAATGATCAACATGGGAGACAACTCTTCCCAAGGAGTTTGTGATAACAATGATGTCAAGGATGATATTTTAGAAGGAACTCAAGCTTGCAATATTTGTGGAGACAAGGATCACACTTCCAAAGAGCATGAGGATCAATGCGCCAATTGTGAAGAGAAACATCCAGCTAATCAATGCCCCACAACCCAAGCTACTTGTTTCCTATGTGAAGGAAATAATCATGTCCCTATCCAATGCCCCATCTATTCCATAGTTCAACAAAGGAAACAAGGTGGAGTGCAACAACTGATTGCAGACTACCATGAGAAAACAACTTCTACCAAGAAGGATGAAGACAAAGGAAAATCTCAGCTTGCACCTCCATGCAATATGACTCAATTTGAAGGACCAAAGAGGAGACATATGTATTATCCAAGGAAAAGATCAAGGAGACCAGGAAACTTTCCTACCTTTGAGAGAAGATATGAAGAGCATGAACTAGAAGCACTCCTAGCTTTGGAGAAACCCAAGAAGAAGAAGGACAAAAGTCAAGTGCAGTGTTGCCATTGCAAAGAGATGGGACACTATGCCAATGAATGTCCTGAGAAGAAGAAGAAATATAAGGAAATTAGCCAAGTGTGGTGCAACAACTGCAAAGAGCTAAGCCATTATGTATCAACTTGTCCACAGAAGATACGTGAGGAACTCAGTCTTGTCACATGTTACAACTGTGGTAACCAAGGACATTATGCAAGCAATTGTCCAGAAAAGATGAAGAACAAGATAAAGCCTATGAAGGATCTCAGCCTTGTCACATGTTTCAAGTGTGGAAACAAAGGGCACTATGCAGATGTTTGCCTAGAGAGGTTTCAACAAGATCACAAGCAAGCCAAGAAGTAATCTAGTTGGAAATTTTTTAAGGGTGGTAGTACCCTAGTTGCTTTGAGCCAACTTGCAACCCTATCTTCCCCAAATCTCGGGACGAGATTTATTTTAAGGGTGGTAGCCTGTCACATCCCAAGATTTTCCAAATCTTGTAATGTGAAAAATAAATAAACAAAATAAATAATTGTTGAAATTTAGGATGAAAAGAAACTTTTGTTTCTAAATGGAAACTTAAAATCCCATCTTGAACAAACTTTGGTTAATGTTTGAACCTAACTAAATTCAAATCAAGTGGAAAGCATTCCTCATAAAATGCATCTTGAAATTTAAACACTTGGAGAATAAAGCAAAACTCTAAAACCCTAATGGAAGAAAATCATTTTCAAGTTATCTCTAAGACTATGGATTTGAGCCATATAAAAATTGGTCAAACAAACATTTCCATTTGATCAAGAATGACTATTAGAAATATTATAAAACCATATGAATTGGATTCACTTAATTTGGAGCCATAGATAAAATCTTATGAATATAATAAGATAAGGGAATTGAATTCCCAAAGCTAATAAAGACCTTATCTAAAATCCATACCAAATGGTGAGCAAATAATCCTAAGGAGATTTAAAAGGATAATAAATTATTAAATAAGATTTTACAAATTGGAATCACCAAGTTTGGATCTTTAAATAAAAAGATATGGATTTTATAAGTTAGAGAAAGAATTACTAAATAAAGAATATTTAAAGACCAATTAAATCTTGGCCAAATCCATAAGAAAATGGAATAAATATAATCCAAATCCAAATAAAATAATGGATAAAGAATTTTCCAAATAAAATAAAATGACTTTGACCAAATGCTATTCTATTTGAGTAAAGGTAAAATCCATATTAAAATGATTAATTAAATCATGGGAAAATAATATCTGGAAATTACCCAAGTGGAATAAAAGTTATTTAATTAACTTAAATAAGATCAAAAAAATATTCTAAATAAAAATTATGGAATTAAAACTATATTTAATTTCATTGGAATAAAGATAAATATCCAATTTAAAATGATGAATAAATCATTTTCCAAATAAGTCAAGACGAATTATTTGACACCCTATTAAATAAATAAACCTACTGAAAAGGTTTTGTGAGAATTGAAATTAAATAAGGGTTTAAAATATATTTGATATTAATTGAATTTAAATGCATGGGTCTACTTTTAAATAATTAAAAGACCCTAAAAGAATAAAAGAAATATTCTAATTTTGACTCTAAAATGAACTATTAATCAGTATTTGAATCTACACAGATTTTGGTTGAGGTTTGAAATCAAATTGATGTTTGAAATAATTAAACAAAATCAAAACAGATTAATAGAAATGGAAAAGGGAAAAGGAATATGTACAAAAAAATAAACAAAAGTAGCCCAGCTCGGCAAAGCCCAGTCCAGGCCCAGCAGCCCACCTCTCCCTCTCTCCCCCGAGACGTTTTTCTCACCGCAGACAGAACCCGCAAAGACACTGACGGTTGGACCCCACCTCCCCTCTCTCCCTCACAGACAGCCAGGTCCCACCTCCCCAGTCATCTTCTTCCCCGCGAAGACCACGCCTCGTCGCTGTTTCTGCCGATTGAATGCTCCCTTGATTCCTCTTTAACCGCGCGTTGATTCAGCCCCCTGATCACGCGTACATAACTGCCTCTCCATTTCCCCTCCCTCGCTCGCACCAGCTCGCCACCGGGCTGCACTAATTTCTCCAGAGACCACGTTCTTCTCCGGCGAACACTTCCACCAATTCCGGCCACACCTCGGCGCGCCTCGCTCTCTTGACCATGCAAGCATCATCCCCATCACTCCCTGAACCTCCCAGTGGCCTCAGCTCACTCGCGCTTGCTCCAGAACGTCGGCAACGTCTTCACCAGTGCGCCACCGATGACCCCCGCAACTCCGGTGAGCCCTAGAACTCGACTCCGTGCGCGCCTCGACCAGTGGATCATGCCGTTTTGTTCGCCTGTGTCTTATGCATCTCCATGTCCTCGCCAATCAACCGCGCGCGATCTACAACCTCGTCTCCGACCGCGACAGCATGAGCCCGTCGCCAGGCATCTCTCCGGCAAGCAATCACCGTCACCCTCGTGCGCCCCTGACCCTGTGGCGACCACGTCGAGAATGAGCGCAACCCTACGAACCTGGTGAGCTTATCCCCACCCTCTCTAGCTTCCTTCATCGCCAGCAACACCACCGCCAGGCCGCTCTGCCGCCAGTCGTCGCCGCCAGCGCCGCCAACCTTTGGTCAAATGCGCAACAGCCGTTAGATCCTCATCCTGTGGCGTTGACAGATCCACTTAAGCGAAAGGGTACGCGCTCATCTGCACCGTTCATCCTCACTTAGATCCAACGCCTCGCATCTGTAGATCCGCACGAAGCGGTACAGACCAATAGCAACATGACGCATGGCATGTGATTGTTTTAAAAACCAGAATTTGTTCTATTAGATGTTCAAATTTGTAAATTGCATAACTTTTAATCTACACGTCCAAATTTTTCAAATTTTATATCAATGGAATCATCAAGACAAGCCCTATCCAACCATGCCCTTAATTTTGTAAATCTCTTCTGATAAAATGATTGTTTTTTCAGAAACTTGTGTAGGCATATTTAGAATATAAAATTTGTTCTAAAATGATTTTTGAGATAAAACCTTTGGCAAATGGTTTGTTTTGAACCTACTGACCATAGAAATCAATTTGTGGTTTGAAAAACATATTTTGTGAAACAAAAGAATAAATCTTTGTCTTAGACCATTTCTAGTCAAATAAAAATGTTGTTATATGTTAAAAATACTTTTTGGAGGAAAATCTTTGGGAAATGTTTTGATTTAAACTCTCTGACCCCAAGCACCAAGTTTTATGATTTAAAAATATATTTGGTGAACCCTATAAAGATTGTTACTTTGATAAAGGCATTTTCAACCACATAAAATAATGATTTGGTTTAAAAATGGTTTATAAGTAAAATATTTTTGCAAATGGTTTTGCCACTTTTATAAAGTGACCAATAGGTGTTTTAGAATGTTTATAACCCATTAGGAACCAATTTTACAAATAAAACAATCTTTGGCATGCTTGCATGTATTGTTTTGTTTCTATTATTTTATGTCATATTTGCTTGAATGGTAGATTGAAATTGTGCCTTGCTTGATTGAATTGTAGTGATTTGAAGAGTGTGATCATTGCAAAGACAAGGAGTGAACTTATATTCTCTACCAAAAAGTCAAGTGGTGCTTCATGATTTATTCCTATGTTTTTCAACAATGCATTAGAAATATTTTGCTAGACTTGCATGGATATTTTGATCTATATCCTATGCTTTGGAAATCCTAGTAGTTGTAGAATTGCTATAAATATTTCTAAGTCTTATCAATGACATGCTTAGCCTAGCTAGTAGCAACCAAGGGTGGTTATATATTCATACTATGAGAAAATATTTCTAAGTCTTTGGACTTGAGTTTTGTTTAATAAAACAACTAAGTGGATGAAACACCTGGGTGGAATGGAAGGAATGGTTTATGTTGAGTGGTTACACAAGGCCCATTTCTATGGTTTACCTTGTGTATCTCACTTTTGGAAAGCCACCCAGGAACAAACGGATTTGAGATGCCATATGTTAAGAAGCTTCTAGTGCAACCACTTGGCAATATGGGCTCTGCCTGGATCATATAGGTTGCAATAACTTAGCCATTTGGACAGTTGGTGGTAGTGGGATGATAGGTTGGAGCGCGTCCATTTGGTCTAAGGGAAGGCTTCTAAAAGATCTTGTATTGGGAAACCAAGTCTTGTGGGAAAAGTGCACCACCTCTGCAGAGTGTAAAATCTAAGTACTTAGCCATGTCCCTGGTAAAGGACAATTTGAGCATCAAGACATGGAAGCTATCAAGAATCTCCTCATCCCAATTTCTAAGTTAAAATCTTGTGGTTGAACAAGGGTTAAAGGATCACCAATTTCTATTGGGAGATGCCTTGGGTGATTTTGTCAAGCAAAAACTTAGTGCTTTCAAATGATAAGGAAAATCTATTTTGAGCAAAGCAAGCCTAAGCTCCACTTAGCCAAATGCATATAGATGATAGACTCCACTATACTACCATATTATCACTTGCCAATACAATTCAAATGTATTGACCCTTGTGGCTGTAACTTGTTCTGTTGCAGGTTTGTTTGATGTTAGTAAGATGCGTGGATTAGGTTTACAAGTCTAGAACCAACATCTTTGTCTGTGGCACTTTGAAGATGAAGGACCCATGCTATAGTTATTTCTGCTGCAATGTAATGAGATAGCCATATGAGCTATGTAAGATGTAATAAATTATTTTATTCCTGGTTATAAAGTTGTATTATGATGTTTCTTGATATTACATCTTAACTGTGGATGCTAGCTATTGATCCCGGGACTAGCATTGCAATCACAGGGATCCTTTCCTTTAGAAAGGAGGGATCTTACAAGACGCCCAACCCCTCCTTATAAAGGAATGACCTGGTGCCTTCTAGGGCTAATGTGGACCAGCATATTCGTGGAATATTCTTGTCCGAAAGTGGTAACTCGGCGGACCTCTTTCCCTGTCCCCCTTCTATCGATGGCAAAGACCTAGAGTCCACCACATGTGAGCCTCGGGCCTGAGGACTGTCACCTCCGTGACCTCCTTCTGCTCCTCTGCTCTACTCCTTGTCCCTAGAGCTTGGCACTGTGCAGATTCCAGAGAGAGACAGTGGATAGGGTTTGACTTCGGGGCTTCCCTCCTCCTTCTTGTACAAGCTTCCCTTAACTCGGCCTCGCCTCGTATGACTCGGCTTGACCTCACCCTGTAATTAAGATGCATGACCGCATTACTCCAACATATATCATATGTCGGTCGAGTCAAGTCTTAACCACTTGATTCGGGGTTAGTCGGACCTTATTCGGCCGACTCTTACATGACTTGGCCGGATCATATCTAGATCCAGCCTTGCCCATGAATCTTCCTCTCTTTTTTACTTACCTTGACCCTACCTAGGGTCATCCCCTGTAACATCCCAGCATTAGATCTTAGAAATAAGCTGAACACATATGTGTGCATTGCATTCATGCATAGAAAATCTGAATAATTTTCGCGCTTTTGAATAAATCTTGTCAAAGTGATTGAAGCTTCTCTTAACTTGATGGAATCGAAGTAGATCATCAAGTTTACTGCGATAAGTTTCAATATGACCATTGCTAAAACCTTATTTTGGGTAAGGGAGATTTGATCTAAGGGTAGATCAAATGCAATAAAAGTTAACCCTAATATATTACTTAATGGTTTATATTTGATCCTTAAGTAATCATATCCTAGTATTCATTACACACTCATGAATACCAAGTTATAAACATAACTTAAGTAATAGGAATGGAACAACTAAATCATGATCTATCTTAATCTCATTTACTTATACGATGAGTATCATGGTAATACTTAACCTTAACTCTTTAGTGAGATTGAGTAGGAAAGAAACCAAGTCAAGATCATTCACCATATATCTTTCTTCCCATATCAATCCTTATCATCTCTATTGAATATCATTCTAATATTTGTTGTTCATCAATGTTGAGTAATCAACTATTGATTCACCAATTCTTAGCCTATCAATTCTTGTTCTTATTATAGCATTCACTTAAATCCTTTAGATAAAGAAGTAAGAAGAGGTAAGTGGTAATGCTAGTTCTAGGTATCATCTATAGGATGGGAGTTTTGGAAGAGAATAAGATCCATACGATAATTGATAGAGTTAACTCACTCCTGAATGGATAGAAGAGTTATTTGAAATAAAGATATATGTGGTAACAAAGAAGATTATAAGGATGAACATTGAAGATAGTTACCAAGGAGTAATCCTATTGGATAAAGTAGGTTTAGTCAAAGAATAATACCTTCTGCTCAGTAATAGATACTGAGAAGATAGTTATAATACAACTGTAAGGTTGTACTGATGAGACCTTGATTAGCCAACTGGGAACCTAAGCCATAAATGATCAAAGGATTATAATGATATGCACAAGTCACTAAGAGTGAATGATTATATCATGTATAAGTGACATTGGTGGATAGAACATGATTAAACCCTAGTCTAGATATATTATCCTAGATTAGTCATTACAAGTCACATTAATATAATATGAGGTTGGAATATAAGATACTGAAGTTAAGTTGATATAAGCAAGTATGATTAAGTTGAAGGTAGAGTAGCATGGAGTTATTAAAGTAGTGTATTTCTCTTAAAAAGATAATAAGCTTTTCAGGAAAGTAGAATTTGATATATATACATCCATTGGAGTAATGATAGTGATGGATGATTAAGGAAGAGTATGAATGGAGTTGGAAGTAACCACTTGTTGAATTGGAGATTATTAGTAGTAGAATAGTTTGATATAACCAAGTATGGATATGAGAAGATTATGAAAGCTTCAGTGTCAAGCTCATTGGAATTATAAATGGATTTAGAAGAATATTTTTTTTGAAGTAAAGCTCATCATGTTAACACATGATGATGGATAGGAAGAAGTAGTATATCTAGGAAAGGAATTCCTTAATCAGAAGTCCAGGATTGTGAATTATGGAAGATAGGAATTCTTGGTAAACACCCAACTTTAAATCTTAAACCAAACATAATATCCATTTCATGTTATTGATCCATCATCTTATCTCCATACAACTTTATAGGAATATTTCCCTATAGCAAATCACATAAGCACATCTTTGTCATTTCCAATTATCAAAACCATATGTGCTTAGGAATTATCTTTATCAATTATTTTCAATAAGACCTTTCAGAAAATAACTTTCTATTTTAAAGGGGATATCATTAAAGATCACAAACATAAATGGTTAGTGCTACAAACCATTATACTCTAATATTATATCCATATTTTAACCACACTTAAGAAAGTAGTGAATAACTAGTTAAGAAATCATCTATGGATATTTTTAAATAAGTAGGGTGGTTAGGATTCACCTATTAGTGAATTATGAGTAAAAGAATTTACCATTTTAAGAACCTTAATAATTAAACCATCTTATATAATTATTACTATATAATCACAAATATGGTTATACTCTATGCATATCCTTAACTATATTAAACCATTACCATTACACTTATAAAGAGGAAATAAAAATAATTTTATAAGTTATCAATAAATATATATATAAGGCAAATCTCTAAAACCCTAAGTGATGAATATTGCACTCAATAAAATAGTTTCCTATTAGTTTAAATTATAAGAAAATCAGGAAAGGTATCAACACCACTTAGTTTCCAATATCCCTGCATTATTTAATGTGCTCTATAAAAATTCTGGATATTTAAATCCTTATAAAAATTCATATTTAAAAGGGTTTAAAGAAAATAGAAAATAAAAAGGTTTTGCTTAATAAAAACTGGAGCCAGAGAATCAGCCCACGCCGGCCCATTTCGTCTCTACATATCTACCCCCCAGCAGCAATCCCTTCTTCTTTCGCTCACTTCGCTACAACCTAGTATCGGCCCAAGCCCACATACCTTTTGGCAACCAATCTGTCGTCTTCGTCCTCTAGACAAGCAGCTCGCTGGAGGGGTCGACGACCACCCGATGCCGCCCGTCGCCGTGACGCCGCCACTAAGGCCTCCACGAGGATAAGAACGACACGACGACGCCCTCCTCCTGATCCTAATCATTCCTCGCGTGCTCCCTCTCTAATTTCCTTTACAACATCGAAGCCACCGCCGGTGAGCTCCGACTAGCCACTGATGCAGGCCACCTCGAGGATCGTGGGATGGTCGAGAAGAAGCGCTGTGTCTCCGGGATCCTCTAGGTGGAGCACTGCAACAAGTGGAGCTCAAATTGAAGCAATTTTTCAATTTCCTTTCCATGGTGATCGCCGGAATCCGTGAATTTGCTCTCATCTCCGGCCACCATCTTCGACGTGGATCACACGGCTGCACTCAGGGTACACTCACACATCTCTGGCCCTATTATCGTTTCCTAATTTCTCCTCTAGCGAGAGTTTGTCGTGAGGCCGACGAGCGCCGCCGTAGTTGCTCGCCGTTGAGCTATTTCTGATGACCAAATAGGAGCGGTGCCACCACTCGTTTGTTCGCCTCGCAGTACTGCATCAGAAAACCCCATGCTTCCCAGAACCCTCTCTGTCGTCATTCCGACTGCGATTTCCGGCGAGAATCCGGTGAGCCCGTGTGCCAGTCAACGTGGCCACGGGCCTATCTGTCGGTTTCCCTGGCTAGGTTGGTTAGGAGTGTAAAAAGAATATTGATCTATGCTGAGGTCATTGTGACATCACTCATACATCATCCTTGACCAAGTCCACGGTTAACTAGTCCACTGCCTAGGTGTCATCCAACATGGCTAGTACCCCATATGTCAGTCACTAGGGTAGGTTAGGTCTGGGTAAGAAAATGAATTCTCTGTTTGTAATATTATTTAGAATTTAATTAGAAAATGATTCAATCTTAAAAATTTAATAACTTTTGTTTTATAATTCAGAAAAATATGTATAATATATGAAAAATTTTAGAAAAATAAAATCTATAACATTAAACTATTATAAAACATTATTATGCCAACAATTTAAATAATTATTATTTAATAAAGATTTTATAAGTATTAATACTTTAAAAATTCATATTTTAATATTGGTAAATGTTAAAAATATAAATAAAATACCACAAATCTTAGAAAAATAAGAACTATAATTTAAAACTATAATCATGCCTTATTAGTTCACTTAATTAAATATTTATTATTTATTAAGTATTTATGAAGTAGTATATCTTATAAAAATAATATCCTATTATTTATGAATCACAAAAATAATTGTAATATACCAAAATGATCACAAAAATAACACCTACATATTAAAAATATAATATCCTACTTTTGAGGTAAATAAAAATTTAAACACTTTAACAACTTGAATTTAAACCTATTTCCTTAATTAATAATTCATATAAAGGTAAATAAAAATTTGCTAATATTTACAAAAATAGCCAATTGAGTCTAATAAATAGTATTAGTCGTAAATGCTAATATTATGATGTCAAAATGATTTAACACCATTTAAATACAATTTTATTGAATTATCCTTCAACTATATATATATGTAATTTATTTTCTAAAAAGATATTTATTAAGTATAAAATCTTCAAGAATAATTGGGATTAAATAAAACCTCTTTAATTACTTCAACCACAAGCTTGTAAACAAATTAAAACACTATAGTGAGTCCATAAATAGTTAAGTAATGTTACTTCCTTGATTACAAATCATAACCACACTTTATAAAAAGATAAATGATTCTATTCCATTATACAATTAAGAAACCACTACTCCAATAGAAGTAATGTCATTCTTAAGTAACTTTAAGGAAACAATATAAAGTGAATAAGATACAAGTATCATAAGTAATACACCATAAGTCTACCTATGTCTTTAAAGTTAACTTTGGTCTACAATATTTCCAAATACTATGCTAAAGATTTTGTAACTATTTTATAGTTAACTTTGGTCTGTTATAATTAAGTTATAAAGCATCTCAAATCCAAACTATCCAAGAAAACATAAACAACATCAATCACATTCTATCAACCATATTCTAAAAACTACCAAGGAATGTTGAGGCCTTAATAAAGAAATCTTTTCTTCAAAAGTTATTCGTTTTGCCACTTAAGTCAACAAATGACGAGTAATCGTAATCACCTTACTTTCTATTTTACTTATATACTTAGGATTGATAACACTTAAGTTCTTTATAGGTGACAATACTTATAAAGTAAAATTTGAAAATAAACAATTATAGTGTAAACAATCTTGAGTAGCATTCCATATGTGTATATCTTGTTGTTGTACACCATTATGTTTACATGATGTGTCACACACACTCATAAGCCTTAATAAGAAGAACAAGTGTGAAACTTATCAAAAAGGACAACACATCCAGTATCCAAACTGTAGAACAACGTTATCCTCGGGATTCGCGTTTATAAAGTGCATCACATTACTTATGCGTAAGAGCATCGTGCTTCTTTAAACATTAGTCCTTATCGGACCAATGATGCTGATTTCAGATATTGGATCTTATATTGTCTTGAAGACCGTGAGTGCATAATCTTGCAATCACAAAAGGCAAGTTCACACTTGCTCATGTCCTTTGATTATTTTCTATAAAGTATTTTGCAAATCCAGTGTTGTCATCACCTGCATTTGAAAAAGGTCAAAAACACTATTTTCATAATAATATGATTATAGGTTATTTACCATGAGGTAATACTATAAAAGTTCCGGTGGTAAAATAACATATTATCTAGGACTTAACAACCAATGTAGTCAGTGATTCTTGCGCCGTATATAACGCGTTAACCATGAGATTTGGAATGGGACGGAGAAGTCATCTGTATCCTTTTCCTCTCGTATGGAGGCAAGACGACCTTAACGTGACGTTGTGATTCCTTGTGCGGATCCAACATATGGGTGGGAACCCTTACGCCCCACACTTTTGGTGTCTAGATTATCTATGAATGGTGTTTAGGGATATAGTCCATTTAAATGGTACTTGTCCGGGCATCACCAGGTCATAGAGTCTTCGGGAACTCATCAGGGTTTTAGCCTGCCCGAAAGGGGGCTTAACGGAGGTGAGCCGGCCCCGAAGGATCGTGCGGACATATAAGGTCGCGGAGAGGGCAGTGATTGGCTTGGATCTTAGTTTAGGCCCCACACCAAGGAAGTGTGGACGAGAATGCAACTCCGATGTGCAACAAAGCTAAGATCTCTCATGGGAAAAGTAACGCACCTCTGCAGAGTGTAAAAACTGTAACTTGTTACTCCCTGTTCCGGGAAGGAGCTGTGAACGCGGCGGGAAAGGAACTCCATGAAAGTTCTGGTAAACCCGTGAAGGCTGACGGACATAGATTTTCAGAATAAAAGCAACCTTTGAAGAAATGTTTACGAAAACCTGCATTGCATATGACCTATGGTCTGTGGCTGTAGATATAGTGCATCAAACACTCCTTTTCTAGTGAACTTGCTGAGTACGCTCGTACTCAACGTATCTTCTAAACCCTTGCTAGATTCTGAAGCCATAAAGACGACGTCTAGATCAAGTTATGCTCCAGGAATCATCATCAAAAGCTAAAGCTCTTCAATAAAGTCAAGAAAGTCAGCATATACATCAACTCAAGTGAAGACGAAGTTGCTAATTATATATAAATATAATCTCTAGCCATAAAACCTACTTCTATAGAGTATTGCAATAGCAGCGATACAAGCCCCAATAGTTCGGATACTAGTCTTATTAGTATGATGATTTTTGAATTGTTTATTTCTGATTCTTCTTTGTAAGAAGTTTCTTTCTCTCTCTTAAACCTAGAGTGTTCTCTGGATCTTGTGTAAAGAGTTGAGTTGTAACCTATAGTCATGTCTTAGACCTGCTGTGTTTCTGTTGTACCACTCTGAGGGATGTAATACTAGTGAACGGTGTTTCATTGGTGTTATTTCAACGACTATAGTGTATTACATCATGCAGTGGTATGCTGGGTCACCGCATCCCCCCAACACTCTCCAATAGCGACACCTTCAAGAAGGAAATAGTGCACAAGAGCCGTCAACGCCAGATCAAAGATTATATGTTTTCACCGTGGAGAAAGTCATCACTCACAAAACAATGCCTTCAACAAGGCAATTACCATGCACAACCAATTAAGGTCAGACCTTGGGTTTTCAACCTGCAAGATAAGACTGTGAACTTCTCATGTGCTGCTGTCCCAACTTTTTGATGCCGCTTCTACAAGTCACGAATCACCAAGCCAATTCCACATCGCCACTAGGACTCGAACCACCATTGGTATTCCTCTGATCTCGGCTTCCATGGCATTCACCGCATACTGAATTCACCATGGAACTAAATACATATTCCACGATGGCAATAGGCTGCAGAGCTTCGCCTCGCTCCCTCTGAAACCAAACGGTCAGAAAAGCAGGGTTACACGCACCGAATCCCTCCAATTCGGCAATCTCCAAGCATTATTCGCCCATGGGAGTTCACCGGTGAAGACTTCTGGAACTCGCCACTCTGACCAGATCAAAAAGGGCAAGCAACAAGTAGATTCCTGTCTTGGCGCAAGAGGAATCCTAGGACCGCCGCCTTTATTCAATGAAGCGGACGAGCAAGCCCCCGCCACCATCCGCCACTCAACAACAACGAAGGAGAAAGAACCTCCACCACAACAGGAAATCGGCGCACACGGTTGCAACAGCCGTGGCGGGCTCGCGCTTCCTAGATCGAGTTGTTGCAAGGCCGGCCGGTCGCCGGCGAACGCTACGCCACCATGCTGACGCGGGCCAGATCGCCGCATCCTGCCACCCATCTCCCGCGTCACCCATCTCCCGCGTCGTCCATGGAGAGCGCAGCCGCCACAAATCCATCAGGCTTCGCCTCCACACAGGGGAGAGTCCATCCGATGCGCCCCCTTCCCCCCCCCCCCCCCCCCCCCCCCCGCCTTTGGCGGCCGGGCGCCGCCACCATCACCGGCACTGGCGATGGCAGCGACCAAGGTAGCCACGAGGGATGGTCCTGGGGCGGGGGATGGTGACCCTCCGGAGCCGCCGCCGAGCGACCCAGAAGGGAAGATGCCTACTCCGTTTAGATGTAGCTCAAGAGAGGAGGCCACTAACAGAGGGAGAAAGGTGGATGAGAAGGACTCAAAAGCATGCCGTATTGGGTCTGGCCTACTTGCAGCATACGATTGCAAGGCAGATATCTCGGTTACGCTGGTTGAAGGAGCGAGATGCAATGCAACAACCCAAAAATACCAAACTTAGATCATTAAACACTAATCATCAAGATTAGGGTTAACAAAAACTTTTCTAAATAAACTCATGAATGCATGCATATGTGTATGCATGGATTTTGAATTTCTTTAAAAACCACCTTGTTTGTGTGATCCATTGCTTGTAAAATGTTTCTTAGGTGAAATGAACATCATCTAAAACATTTCCCACACTTTTCCTAAAGACAAGTAAATCAAAACAAATATATTAAGTGAATGGTCATTTTGACCAATTTAACTCCCATGCCTACTTTGGCTGTCCCAAACTTTCAAAACCTAACAGAAACTTTTCTGGATCTTTGCACCCCTTGAATGTACTCATAACAAAGTATCAATGCCCACTTTGTGATCATCCAGAAACTTTCAAATGCATAGTTTAAATGACAATTCAAAATTGAATCTTTATCATATGGGAAGATCCCACTTTTCCAAAACCCACTCAAACAAGCTCAACTTTCAAAACCCAAGCATCTGCAGACTCACCAGCACCAATCTAGCAAACTCACCAAAATTCATTTCAAAATTCAAAACTTGATTTCATGCAGCCATTTCATCAAACAGGTTGCAGACACAAATCAAACAAAACATCAAACACTATAGTGTGCAGTGATTCTTGCCTAACTTGTTCCCTAGTTAGCTCACACACAACTCAGTAGATCATCTAAGAAGATTAGCCAGGCACTAGCACCACTGTGAGCTTGCCATTGCCATCAATGGTGAATAGCCGAGCACCCTCTTGCCACCCCATAGCAGACAACAAGCTAGGAGCAGCAACAAGCCTAGCCAGCATGTCTGGGAGGCAACCCACCGTCCACCGCCACTCACTGTCCCAGCCGCGAGCGTTGCCAAGCCCTAGACCACGCGCACAAGCCGCGCCCAGACCATGCCGAGCGTGCGCCAGAGCGCCACCCTCGACCAGCGTCCACAGACCGCGCGCCGCCCTCACCGCGTGCACACACGATCACCACCGACCCAAGAGACCGCCAGACATCCCCGTTTGCCGCCCCGTGCCATACAGCCATCGCCCGCCGTCGAAGACGCCGCCTCTGCCGCGCAGAGCACCGGCCGTTCCAGACCAAACCACACCGCCCCATGCCTTGCGACCATGTCGTTGAGCATCGCCAGGAGACACAGCACCGTCCCCTACCCTTGCCCATGCCTTTAGCCGCCTGTAACGTCGCCCCCGACGAGATCACCGTGCGCCCCGACGGTCCCCTCGCTCGACTATAAATAGAGGCCACCCCCGCACGATTTCTTCACACCATCTCACTCCCCTCTCCTCACTGACCGTGCCACACCATCCTCAGAGCAAGGCAAGCACCACCTCGCTGGAATTTCACCGGAGCCCGCCGCCTCTGGAGAAGAAGGGAGCCAGCGATTGGAGCCGCCCCAGGAGAAGCCACCGGTACCAGGAGGTTCGCCGTCGTCGACTTCGTCGTTCGCCCGCCTCGCCGACCCTCGCCCATACCCCTGTGAGCCCCCAGCGACCCTCACTGGCCGCGCTAGGTTTCGTTCTCGCCGGAGTTGTCTCGCGTCGACGATGACCCCAAGCCGTTGGATTAGAACTAGATCGAACGATCCACGTTTCCCCATACCGCTTCGCCCAGCCCCGTGTCACTGACGAGTGGGGACACCCACTTAAGCAGCCCGCGGGAGCACTGCGCTTAGCAGGCCGGCCAGTTAGAATTTCCCGCGCAGCCCAGCAATTCAAATTAAATCTTTTTCTATTTCAATTCAAACACACTTCATCACTCAACTTCAAAAATCAACCCAGATCGATTCAGTGCACCAATTTTAATGAAACCAATTTTGTTGGAAAGGTCTGTGAATGCTTAATCCAAGCCCGTTGGATTCAAGTCATTTGGATCTGTAGATCACCCATAGTAAAAATAACAAGGCAGAAGCTTTTCTGCATTCAAACATTTTTCAAATTTAAACCATAAAAGCCTTTGAGTTAATTCCAACTCTCAAAAATCACATTTAACCATACCTTTCAGAATATATAAAAATATATAGGTTTACTTACAGAAATAATGTTCAAGGAATAAAAGAATGCTACATAAGCATTTCTAGCCACTTTAATTAATTAAAATAAAAGGGTAAAACCTTATTAAATTGTGACACCACTTTAAATCACATTCCCATAGACTACAATATGTGGTGATGACATGTGTCAACATGATCCCATGTTTAGTTTGGAGAATATTAAATCTTAAGTAATTTTTCAATGAGTAGAAATTACTTTTCTAAAAATAAAAAGATTTAAACCAAGTCTTAACATTGTAATGTTAGAGATGATGCTAGATCATCTATAGGACCCTTGTGTGTGATTATTGCAAGTAGTTAAGTATTGTTTGGTGATTGTGTACCTCGTATTTATTCATAGACGCTAGTACCGACCAAGGATACGAGGAGGAAGGAGGATACTACGAAGAGGAAGCCAAGGAGAACTTCAACCACTGCTCTGCACAAGGCAAGCTAACACTTGCAAGATACTATACCTATGCAAGCTTATACTCATATTGATGCAAGCTAACCCTTGCCAGATACCCTACTGATGCCACAAACCCATACTTGTGATATGACTACTATATGCCTTAAGCATATGTGATCATACCCACTTGATAAACCACATCCTAGTTTTATGTGCAAGCTTATTACTTTATTTCTTTATCAAAGCTTACTTAGAGTCTACCTCAGAGTTTGGTAGATACTAGATAGTTGTGCTGAAGGTTGCATAAACAGCATAAAATTTTGCCTAAGCTAGAAACCTTGATATCAGCCTAAGATATAAGGTTGGACTTAGTGAAACTCCACTAGTTACCACCCCTCATTAGTACTACCCCCACCTGTAGATGCTCGTGCTAAGCATAAAACTTGATCAACTTTTAGATGGGAATACTTGGTGGAAAAATGGTTATTAAAACCTTGGAATGATGGATCATTCTATTGAAATGTTTTGGACATGTGTTTCCAAACACTTGATGATTCTGGTGATACAAATATTGAGGCATGAGCCTTAGCCCTTTATAAAACTGATGGTTGTCTGGATGCGATACCATTCCAATTTTAGCGTACAACCACAATACCCGAATATTGGGTAGGGCTTGAGTGGAAACTTATATACCTTAGTATTAGTTCCCTCCCGGCCAAGGTCTGAGCTGAGGCTACCTTGTGAAGATTGTCCACCTGTGCAGTACCCAAGATGATAGTGGTCATGGTTGGGAGGCCAAACTCACAGGAGAGGTGCTTATACTAGGGCGTGTAATTGAAAGGTTAGGATTCATTATCCGCATACTGAGTATGGTAAATTCAGGATTTGTTCCTGACGGATGTATCGAATCTTGTGATGAAAGTGTACAATCTCTGCAGAGTGTCAAACTATTCGAATAGTCGCGTCCGCGGTTATGGACAGTTGGAGTGGCCATACTGTTCCCCCGTCAGACTTTTCAAAATGACTTGTGAAATGAATTGAGACTTTTACTTGACCACAACAGAGTTGTGACCTGAATTACAGGTTCCCACTTAGGATTTATAAAATTGTGACTAGCTTTGGAACTTAGTAGAGATAAACCTGGCTTTTTGCAAAACAACCCTAGAGCCTAGTGTCCTATTATCCAAAAACCCCTCACCTGTTAGTATTAGTTTGCGAGTACTTAAAGAGTACTCATGGCTTTGTCCCTGGCTATTCCCATGGCCAGACTATGAAGAGGAGTACCTGGAAGATGGACCCCCGGAAGGTTACGACAACTAGGATCATCTCCCATCGTCAGCATTGCCTGTGACCCCGAAGATGGAGCTTCGCCTACGCTACCGTTATTATTACGTATTCCGCTGCTTGATGTTGTATTAAGAACTGGATCATGAGATCCCCATTTGTGTAAGAACTTATGTATCATTTGTAATGGATGAAGTACTATGGTATCCAATTCTGTTATGTCTCGCAAAAATGGTAATCCTGGGATTGCGATGTATGGCATAACAGGCATCTAGGATTGAAAAATCCGGGTGTTGACAAGTTGGTATCAGAGCCATCCTGACCATAGGAGACCCTAGTTAGACTGGATGTTTGAACCAAAAACTTAGTTTCAAAACCAAAGAAAATAAATATTTACAAAAACTTATTCTCATTCTTATCTCGTTAATTCTTTCCTAAAAATTCATGTTCCTCAGAAACTCTTGCAAAATACATAAAATTTTGACACACTTGATCACTCTGCTAATCTACTCATCCTCTATTTTATAGATGGACGTGAAGTACAACAAGTTTTACCAACTTGGGAATGGAGGAGACCTTATCTTTGAGAGGGATCTGGATCAGCTTTCGGAACTTCTGGAACGTCCGCATCTCGAGTTCTTCGGAGCTCAGCTCAATGATCAAGGAGGAGAAGATCTGCAGTGGCTAATTGTTGCAAGTCTCCGAGGAAAGATTGAACCTCCCACTGTGGTGGGAATTCAGTTTACCTTGAGGGAAAACAACTGGCTCGATGGACTTGCCAGAGCAATGCAGGAAGCTCTTTCCCGTCTGTGTGGGCAGAGCATCAATCAGATCAAGGGTACTCGCTTTGAGTTTTGCCCAAGGCGTGATGCAAATGGCCAACCATTGGAAGCCCCATACTACCCCGAGCTGAAGACTCAATTGGACCACCTTAGCTTCATGATGTATGATCGTCAACAGGAATTGGACAACTGCCGTGACTATTGCAACCACAAGTATGCCATCATCAAGACGAAGGATCAGACCATCGCCATGCTAGCAAAGGATCGCAAATCTCGCCGCCGTCAGCTCGACAAGAAGGAGCGCATTATTGCCCGTCTTCTCCATCGCATCTCATCTCTGGAAGAGACCATCCACGAGAGATACATGCATTTAGAGGAAAGGGAGAATGCCGGAGAGGATCTTCGTGGAGACCCTTACTCCTATCTCAGCGATGACGATGATTTTCTGGAGGATCAGGCCATGGACTTCTTCACCGATGAGGATGATTTCGCCTTCATCGATGATGCTAAAGATGATGAAGCCACAGACTCCGAGGAGTAGTAGCACTGAGCACTAGCGTAGTGAGTAGTAGTCTGTCCCACTGTATCGTAGTTTCCAGAATGGTTCTTAAAACCATCTGTTTTCCCTTGCTGTGGTGTGCGTTGTATCGAGTGATTGAATGAATGAAAAAGCAAGTTGCTAGAAAAACCTGAGTCAAACTCTAAAAACTTTTCAAAAACCCAAAACCTTAGAAATTTCCCTCTTTTCTCATGATCTATATCAATCTTCAGATGCCCCGTGGAGGAAGTTGTTCAGCCCCGGACCCGATGTTGCAGATACTGCAAATGTTGACTTCTGACCGCGAAGCTGAAAGAGCGGAACGTCAAGCCAACCTAGACACTCTGCAACAGATAGCCCAGCTAGCCCACAACAACCAAGGCCACGGAAATCAGGACAACCACGGATCTAAGATCAAGAATTTCCAGAATACCAACCCACCCGTTTTCACCAAGTCAGAAGAACCCCTAGACGCCGATGATTGGCTGCAAACCATGGAAAACAACTTAGAAGTAGCAGGAGTCGAAGCCAACGAGAAAGTCCTGTTCGCCACCCATTATCTAGCCGGAGATGCCAGGGCATGGTGGAACAGTGTTCGTGCAATGACCGGAGGCCAGATGATGACCTGGGAGGAATTCAAGGTCAAGTTTAGCAGAACCCATGTGCCACCAGGTTTGATCAAGAGAATGAGAGACGAGTTCCAAGAATTGAAGCAAGGAAGGATGACTGTAGTGGAATACCGTGACAAATTTTTGTCATTAGCTAGGTATGCCCCGGACGAGATAGACACCGAAGCCAAGAAGAAAGAAAGATTCCTGAATGGTCTGCATGACGAGATGCAGACAGTGTTAGTCAATATCCCCTTTGTTGATATTGAAGCCCTTGTCGACTCTGCTATCCAGATGGAAGGAAAGATCAACCAGGCCAATGAGAACCACAAGCGTCGCATGATGCATCAACCAGGAACCCATCAGACCCCAAAGTATCGCCCCAACCCATCTCCCGTATTTGCCCCAAGAACCAACAGACCCCCTATGACCCGTCCAACCTATCCCAACCGTGGAAACCCTAGAACCGGAGGAAATCACAACAACCCCGGCAACTCTAGCAATTTCACCCGTGCCCCACCCAAGTTCAACACCAACAATGCTACCGCCAACCCCAACACTGCCCCAAGGACTGGAAGCAATGTTGTGCCTGTCGCAGCCAAGGACAAGTCACAAGTGACCTGTTATGACTGTGGAAATAAAGGCCACTATTCCAACGAGTGCCCCAACAAGAATAATGCTACAGCCCCTAATACCAATGTCCCAGCTCAGCAGCAGCGTCGTGTCCAGCCAGGGAGAAGATTTGCCCCAGGGAATTCACTCAACCGCAATGGCCGTCTTTTTCTCATGCATGCTGAAGAAGCTTAGGAAGCGCCAGACATCGTGCTGGGTATGTTTTTTGTTAATTCAGTACTTGCAAGAGTGTTGTTTGATTATGGTGCATCGCATTCATTTGTCACCGAAGAATTTGCCTGCACTAGTAAAATTCAACCAACCAAATTGAAGCATGTGATGATTGTACAAATTCCCAGATCAACCACCAAGGCTAGGCAAATTTGCAAGGCCGTCCCTATCCGAATCCATGGCATAGATTTTTATGCTAACCTAATAGTACTCGGAACTAAAGGTTTGGAAGTAGTACTAGGAATGGATTGGATGTCCAAACATAAAGGATTGATTGACTACGCCAAGAAAGCCATCACCATGACCAGTACCACCGGAATATCAGTCGAGCATATATCTGAAACCTTACCTCGCCAATTCAAGTGTAACAAGAGTATAGCCCAACCTACCATTGACCAATTCCGGATAGTCTGCGAATACCCCGATGTATTTCCAGATGTTTTGCCCGGTATGCCCCCAGATCGGGATATCGAGTTTATCATCGAACTAAACCCCGGAACAGGACCCATAGCCCAGAGACCCTATAGTATGAACCTGTCAGAACTAGAAGAACTGAAGAAGCAACTGGATTCCATGTTAGAAATCGGATTGATTCAACCAAGTGCGTCCCCATGGAGATCACCTGTCTTATTTGTGGACAAGAAGGATGGAGGTAACCGTTTGTGTACGGATTATCGGAAGTTGAATGATGTCACCATCAAGAACAAGTACCCCTTTCCTAAGATAGAAGATTTGTTTGATCAGTTGACCGGTGCCCAGGTGTTTTCTAAGATTGATCTTAGGACTGGCTATCATCAACTCAAAATTCGTGCAGAGGATATCCCAAAGACTGCCTTTACCACCAGATATGGATTGTATGAGTATACAGTCATGTCTTTTGGATTAACCAATGCCCCCGCTTATTTCATGAACCTCATGAATAAGATTTTTATGGACTTCCTGGATAAGTTTGTCATTGTTTTCATCGATGAAATTCTGATTTATTCCAAATCAGAAGAAGAACATGAGCTACACCTAAGGACCATTCTTGGAACCCTTAGAGAGCATCAGCTGTATGCAAAGTTTAGCAAATGTGAATTCTGGTTACAGGAAGTAGGATTCCTCGGTCACATTGTATCAGCCGGAGGAATTGCCGTTGACCCTGCCAAAGTGAAAGATGTAGAAGATTGGCAAGCCCCAACCACTCAAACCCAAGTTCGTGCTTTTCTCGGATTGGCGGGATATTACCGCAAATTTGTAGAAGGATTCTCTAGTATCGCCAGACCCATGACCCAATTGCTGAAGAAGGACAAGAAGTTTGAATGGACCGACAAATGTGAAGCGAGTTTTCAAGAACTCAAAAGGAGATTGATTTCAGCCCCAATCTTGATCATGCCGGATATCACGAAGCCCTTCGATGTGTATTGTGACGCATCCAAGATTGGTCTCGGATGTGTGCTAACGCAGGAAGGCAAAGTTATATCTTATCTATCGCGACAATTGAAGCAACATGAACAAAATTACCCAACCCATGACCTCGAACTCGCAGCCGTAGTTCTAGCCCTGAAGACATGGAGACATTACCTGATGGGAAACCGTTGTGAGATTTATTCGGATCACAAGAGCCTAAAGTATATATTCACTCAAAAGGAGCTGAATATGAGGCAGAGAAGATGGATTGAGCTAATCAAGGATTACGACCTGGACATTCACTATCACCCTGGTAAAGCCAACATGGTAGCCGATGCCCTTAGCAGATTACCGTGCCGCTTGAACTCCATGATTTTGAAGGAGCAACCAAGTTTGCACAAAGAGATGGAAGATTTTCGAATAGAATTAGTAAGTGAAGGATTTTTGGCTAGCATAGAACTTCAGCCCACTTTGATCAGTCAGATTAAAGAGGCGCGGAAACGAAATGCTAGTATCGACGGAATCAAGCGTCGTATCGGTACAGGCAAAGTACCCGGATTCACCGAGGACGAAGAAGGAGTTTTGTGGTACAAAGGACGCCTTTGTGTACCATCAGATTCGGAGTTAAAAGAAGTTATATTGAAGGAGGCTCATGATACTCTTTATTCTATCCATCCCGGAGGAACTAAGATGTATCAAGATTTGAAAGAGCAATTTTGGTGGCATAAGATGAAGAGTGAAATCGGAAGCTATATCGCCAAGTGTGATATATGTCAGCGAGTCAAGGCCGAACATCAAAGACCCGCTGGATTGTTGCAACCTTTGCAAATTCCGGAATGGAAATGGGATTCTGTAGGAATGGACTTTATCACTGGACTACCTACTTCTAGTAGGGGAAATGACTCTATTCGGGTCATAGTGGACAGATTGTCCAAAGTCGCCCATTTCTTGCCTGTCAAAACCACCTATCAGAGTTCGAAGCTAGCAGAGTTGTACATCGCTAGAATTGTTAGTTTGCATGGAGTCCCCAAGAACATAGTATCGGATCGAGGAACTCAGTTTACCTCGAGATTCTGGAAGAAAGTCCAAGAAGGTTTAGGAACCCGCCTAGATTTCAGTACCGCGTATCACCCTCAAACCGATGGACAAACGGAGCAAGTAAATCAAATACTCGAAGATATGCTTAGAGCATGTGTGCTAGAATATGGATCCAAGTGGGAAGACTATCGGCCGTTTGCAGAATTTTCATACAACAATAGTTACCAAGCCAGTTTGCAAATGGCCCCATTTGAATTCATGTACGGAAGAAAGTGCCGCACCCCTTTGAACTGGTCGGAAGTAGGAGAGAGTCAGATTTTCGGACCCGACATCCTACGAGAAGCAGAAGAGTAGGTTCACAAGATTCGTGAGCACCTCAAGACAGCCCAATCCCGACAGAAGAGTTACGCCGACAAGAGACGTCGAGACCTCGCCTTCAACATAGGAGGTTTTGTTTATCTGAAAGTGTCGCCATTGAAGGGAATGCAGCGTTTCCAACTCAAAGGAAAGTTAGCCCCCAGATATATCGGACCTTTCAAAATTTTGAACCGTCGAGGAGAAATATCTTATCAACTGGAACTACCTGAAGAGATGTCAGCTGTGCACAATGTGTTCCATATCTCGTTACTTCGCAAGTGTCTCGAAGTCCCCGAGAAGACCGAAGTGTTCAAGAATATCGATCACCAGACCATAGAGATCAACGATGACCTAACCTATCCCGAAGTACCCATCCATATATTGGAAGAAGCCTTTCGAACTACCAGAACCCGAAGCATCAAGTTTCTCAAGATTCAGTGGAGCAACCACACAGAAGAGGAAGCTACCTGGGAACGCGAAGATCACATCAGGACGGAGTTTCCGGATCTCTTCAAATCCTAGGTAATCTTTTCGTCCTTTTTCAAATCTCGGGATGAGATTTTGTTTAAGGGGGGAAGGTTTGTAACATCCCAAAAATACCAAACTTAGATCATCAAACACTAATCATCAAGATTAGGATTAACAAAAACTTTTCTAAATAAACTCATGAATGCATGCATATGTGTATGCATGGATTTTGAATTTCTTTAAAAACCACCTTGTTTGTGTGATCCATTGCTTGTAAAATGTTTCTTAGGTGAAATGAACATCATCTAAAACATTTCCCACACTTTTCCTAAAGACAAGTAAATCAAAACAAATATATTAAGTGAATTGTCATTTTGACCAATTTAACTCCCATGCCTACTTTGGTTGTCCCAAACTTTCAAAACCTAACAGAAACTTTTCTGGATCTTTGCACTCCTTGAATGTACTCATAACAAAGTATCAAGGACCACTTTGTGATCATCCAGAAACTTTCAAATGCATAGTTTAAATGACAATTCAAAATTGAATCTTTATCACATGGGAAGATCCCATTTTTCCAAAACCCACTCAAACAAGCTCAACTTTCAAAACCCAAGCATCTGCAGACTCACCAGCACCAATCTAGCAAACTCACCAAAATTCATTTCAAAATTCAAAACTTGATTTCATGCGGCCATTTCATCAAACAGGTTGCAGACACAAATCAAACAAAACATCAAACACTATAGTGTGCAGTGATTCTTGCCTAACTTGTTCCCTAGTTAGCTCACACACAACTCAGTAGATCATCTAGAAAGATTAGCCCAACACTAGCACCCCTGTGAGCTTGCCATTGTCATCAATGGTGAACAGCCGAGCACCCCAATGTCACCCCATTGTGGACAACAGGCTAGAGGAAGAACTAGTCGTGCCAACCTTGTCTGGAAGGCAGCCCACCGTCCACCGCCACTCCCTGTCCCAGCCGCGAGCGTTGCCAAGCCCTGGACCACGCGCACAAGCCGCGCCCAGACCATGCCGAGCGTGCGCCAGAGCGCCACCCTCGACCAGCGTCCACAGACCGCGCGCCGCCCTCACCGCGTGCACACACGATAACCACCGACCCAGGAGACCGCCAGACATCCCCGTTTGCCGCCCCGTGCCATACAGACACCGCCCGCCGTCGAAGACGCCGCCTCTGCCGCGCAGAGCACCGGCCGTTCCAGACCAAACCACACCGCCCCATGCCTCGCGACCATGTCGTTGAGCATCACCAGGAGACACAACACCGTCCCCTACCCTTGCCCATGCCTTTAGCCGCATGTAACGTCGCCCCCGACGAGCTCATCGTGCGCCCCGACGGTCCCCTCGCTCGACTATAAATAGAGGCCACCCCCGCACGATTTCTTCACACCATCTCACTCCCCTCTCCTCACTGACCGTGCCACACCATCCTCAGAGCAAGGCAAGCACCACCTCGCCGGAATTTCACCGGAGCCCGCCGCCTCTGGAGAAGAAGGGAGCCAGCGATTGGAGCCGCCCCAGGAGAAGCCACCGGTACCAGGAGGTTCGCCGTCGTCGACTTCGTCGTTCGCCCGCCTCGCCGACCCTCGCCCGTACCCCGGTGAGCCCCCAGCGACCCTCACTGGCTGCGCTAGGTTTCGTTCTCGCCGGAGTTGTCTCGCGTCGACGATGACCCCCAGCCGTTGGATTAGAACTAGATCGAACGATCCACGTTGACCCATACCGCTTTGCCCAGCCCCGTGTCACTAACGAGTGGGGACACCCACTTAAGCAGCCCGCGGGAGCACTGCGCTTAGCAGGCCGGCCCGTTAGAATTTCCCGCGCAGCCCAGCAATTCAAATTAAATCTTTTTCTATTTCAATTCAAACACACTTCGGCACTCAACTTCAAAAATCAACCCAGATCGATTTAGTGCACCAATTTGAATGAAACCAATTTTTTTGGAAAGGTCTGTGAATGCTTAATCCAAGCCCGTTGGATTCAAGTCATTTGGATCTGTAGATCACCCATAGTAAAAATAACAAGGCAGAAGCTTTTCTGCATTCAAACATTTTTCAAATTTAAACCATAAAAGCCTTTGAGTTAATTCCAACTCTCAAAAATCACATTTAACCATACCTTTCAGAATATATAAAAATATATAGGTTTACTTGCAGAAATAATGTTCAAGGAATAAAAGAATGCTACATAAGCATTTCTAGCCACTTTAATTAATTAAAATAAAAGGGTAAAACCTTATTAAATTGTGACACCACTTTAAATCACATTCCCATAGACTACAATATGTGGTGATGACATGTGTCAACATGATCCCATGTTTAGTTTGGAGAATATTAAATCTTAAGTAATTTTTCAATGAGTAGAAATTACTTTTCTAAAAATAAAAAGATTTAAATCAAGCCTTAACCTTGTAATGTTAGAGATGATGCTAGATCATCTATAGGACCCTTGTGTGTGATGATTGCAAGTAGTTAAGTATTGTTTGGTGATTGTGTACCTCGTATTTATTCATAGACGCTAGTACCGACCAAGGATACGAGGAGGAAGGAGGATACTACGAAGAGGAAGCCAAGGAGAACTTCAACCACTGCTCTGCACAAGGCAAGCTAACACTTGCAAGATACTATACCTATGCAAGCTTATACTCATATTGATGCAAGATAACCCTTGCCAGATACCCTACTGATGCCACAAATCCATACTTGTGATATGACTACTATATGCCTTAAGCATATGTGATCATACCCACTTGATAAACCACATCCTAGTTTTATGTGCAAGCTTCTTACTTTATTTCTTTATCAAAGCTTACTTAGAGTCTACCTAAGAGTTTGGTAGATACTAGACAGTTGTGCTAAAGGTTGCATAAAGAGCATAAAATTTGGCCTAAGCTAGAAACCTTGATATCAGCCTAAGATATAAGGTTGGACTTAGTGAAACTCCACTAGTTACCACCCCTCATTAGTACTACCCCCACCTGTAGATGCTCGTGCTAAGCATAAAACTTGATCAACTTTTAGATGGGAATACTTGGTGAAAAAATGGTTATGAAAACCTTGGAATGATGGATCATTCTATTGAAATGTTTTGGACATGTGTTTCCAAACACTTGATGATTCTGGTGATACAAATGTTGAGGCATGAGCCTTAGCCCTTTATAAAACTGATGGTTGTCTGGATGCGATACCATTCCAATTTTAGCGTACAACCACAATACCCGAATATTGGGTAGGGCTTGACTGGAAACTTATATACCTTAGTATTAGTTCCCTCCCGGCCAAGGTCTGAGCTGAGGCTACCTTGTGAAGATTGTCCACCTGTGCAGTACCCAAGATGATAGTGGTCATGGTTGGGAGGCCAAACTCACAGGAGAGGTGCTTATACTAGGGCTGTAATTGAAAGGTTAGGATTGATTATCCGCATACTGAGTATGGTGAATTCAGGATTTGTTCCTGACGGATGTATCGAATGTTGTGGTGAAAGTGTACAATCTCTGCAGAGTGTCAAACTATTCGAATAGCCGCGTCCGTGGTTATGGACAGTTGGAGTGGCCATACTGTTCCCCCGTCAGACTTTTCAAAATGACTTGTGAAATGAATTGAGACTTTGACTTGACCACAACAGAGTTGTGACCTGAATTACAGGTTCCCACTTAGGATTTATAAAATTGTGACTAGCTTTGGAACTTAGTAGAGATAAACCTGGCATTTTGCAAAACAACCCTAGAGCCTAGTGTCCTATTATCCAAAAACCCCTTACCTGTTAGTATTAGTTTGCGAGTACTTAAAGAGTACTCATGGCTTTGTCCCTGGCTATTCCCATGGCCAGACTATGAAGAGGAGTACCTGGAAGATGGACCCCCGGAAGGTTACGACAACTAGGATCATCTCCCATCGTCAGCATTGCCTGTGACCCCGAAGATGGAGCTTCGCCTACGCTACCGTTATTATTACGTATTCCGCTGCTTGATGTTGTATTAAGAACTGGATCATGAGATCCCCATTTGTGTAAGAACTTATGTATCGTTTGTAATGGATGAAGTACTATGGTATCCAATTCTGTTATGTCTCGCAAAAATGGTAATCCTGAGATTGCGATGTATGGCATAACAGGCATCTAGGATTGAAAAATCCGGGTGTTGACATGCAAACACATGATTGTTCCATGCCGTGGCAAATGGCCGTAGATCTAAGAATCGTATCTCTTTATGTCTGGGTGGGCAACGAGACGGTTACCGATCAGGACCTCAAGGTGTGGGTGTTTACTTATAGAGAATTGCTAGGAATGATTCAAATTCGATAGTTTGGGTTGGACTTAAACGAGATGAACATTGAGACGAGATATCTATAGAGTCTAGATGGGCTCTTCACCGAGCAGGCAGTTTGGGGAGTAATTAAGGAGTTGCCCCTAGATCGCGCCCCAGCCCTAGGCCCTGATGGTTTCATAGGTGCCTTCTACCAAGCGGCTTGTCCACTCATAAAAAAGGATATCATGGCTGGGCTGCAAAAACTTGCAATTGGAGATGGGCGAGGATCCGTAAAATTGAATCGGGCACTAATCACCTTGATCCCTAAAAAGCAGGATGCATTGGATATTGGAGACTACCAACTGATCAGTTTAGTGCATAGTTTCAGCAAACTTTTCTCCAAGCTGTTAGCAAATCGGTTGAGGCCTAGGCTCGGGGAGTTAGTGAGCACAAACCAATCGGCCTTTGTCGGAGGGAGGAGTTTGCATGATAATTTTTTTGTTCAGGCAAGTGGAAAGGAAGATTGAAGGGAGTCCTCCTGAAATTAGACATATCTAGAGCCTTTGATTCCATCTCTTGGAGTTTTCTGTTCGTGGTTTTGGAGAAGATAGGTTTCAGTACCAGGTTCATAAGGTGGTTGTCAATTTTACTATCCTCCGTGCACCAAAATTACAGTCAATGGGGTGCCAGGAGAGAGTATCAAACATGTGCGTGGACTACGACAAGAAGATCCCACATCTCTGATGTTGTTTGTCTTAGGGATGGAGGTCCTCACAACGGTAATCACTAGAGAGGTCGAGGCACAAATATTTCAGAGGCTTACTGGTATAGCCCCTTGCAGAGGTTGTCAATTTATGCCGACGACGTTCTGGTCTTCGTGAAGCCACTAGAGCATGAGCTACATGCCATCAGAGAGATATTGAGCATCTTTGGAGAGGTATCTGGATTAAGGGTTAATTATAGAAAAACATCGGCAACTTTAATCCGTGGAGAGGACGAGGACAAGCATAGAGTGGAATCCATACTGGGATGTGAGGTTGTCTGATTCCCTATCAAATACCTTGGGCTCCAACTGGCCTTGACAAAAGCCGAATGGCAACTAGTTCTAGACAAGGCACTCAATTTTATATCGGCTTGGCAACGAGGTCTGATTGCTAGATCAGGTCAGTTGATGTTAGTCAAGAGCGTCTTAATGACAAGGCCGATACATCAGCTTTTGGCCATAGATGCACCAGTCTGGATGCTAGAGGAGATGATCAAGTGGATAAGAGCCTTCTTTTGGGCAGGCAAGAAGAATGTGAATGGAGGACAATGTTTGGTTTCCTGGGATGCAATCAGTCAACCTCTATGCTATGGAGGTTTGGGAATGAAAGAACTAAAGCTGCAAGGATTGGCACTTAGAGTTAGATGGGCATGGTTGAAGCGTACAGACCCTGCGAGACCATGGCAAGGTTTACCATCCTTGCAAGACAAGGCAGCAATAGAAGTTTTTCAGAGTATTGTTCTGGAGTGATCGATGGATTAATGGGAGATCAGTTCTAGAAATTGCGCCATCTATGGTAGTTGCGGTCCTGACAAGATGGAGGAATTAATAGGCGCCTAGTGGCAGCGGCGATCCAAGATGGCAGATGGGTGCTCGACATCACAGGGGAGCTGTATGAGGAGGGATATCTCCAATGCGTCAGTTTGTGGCTGCAGATTACTACACTTCGGAGAGACGAGGAGGAAGAGGATAAATTCAGCTGGACATGAGAGGAGTCAGGTATATACTCTGCCAAGGACACCTACCGTATGTTGTGTCAGGGGAGGATCATATCGTGCATAGCAACACCTATTTGGAAAGCGAAAGCGCCACTAAAGTGCAAGATCTTTTGTTGGTTGGTGGTCAGGTATAGGCTCTGGACCTCGGATCGCAGAGCACGCCATGGCTTACAGGAAGAAACTTCACCCTGCTACACTTGCCTTCAAAAGGAGGACCATGTTGAACACATTCTTATGCAATGTGTCTTTGCAAGGGAAGTGTGGCATGGATGCTTGCAAAGGGTAGGCCTACAGATGGAGGAACCACAACCAACGAGCAAGCTAGAGAGTTTGTGGCTAGCAGCTAGGGAGCAAATCCAGGTGGAGGACAAAGGCATATTCGATACAATGGTGATACCGACTTCCTAGATGCCGTGGAAGTCACTATGGCACGTTTAAGAATCAGAGGCACTTTTCTTAGAGGCACGTTTTATAACTGCCTTTAATTATAGTTATTTGTGGCACTTTAAATAATAGTGCCTCAAAATATGAGATTTTAGAGGTAGTTTTTAAAATACCACTAATAATTTAGCCTTTTGAGGCACTATTGATAGTGCCTCTAATGTTTTGAAAAATAGAGGCACACTCTAGTGCCTCTATGTTAAATTATTTATGGGACTTTAATTGTGCCTCAAAAAATATATCGTTTAGAGGCACTATTTGTCAAAATGCCACTAAAAGTATATCATTTAAGGCATACATAAAAGTGCCACAAATGGTTTGCCTTTAACAGCACTCAAATGTGCCTCTAATAGTTGACCGATTTGGCACCATTAGTTGTGCCTCAAATAGATAGTTTTTTGAGGCACACATGTTAATGCCTCTAATGTTTCGAAAAATAGAGGCACTGTCTAGTGCCTCAATATTGAACTATTTGTGTTTTTTTTAATGCCTCGAAAGAACAGTTCTTTTAGAGGCACTATTTGCCAAAGTGCCACTAAATATATCATTTGCGCACAAATAAAAATAACACAAATAGTTTTCATTTAGCGGCACTCAAATATAACTCTAATGGTTGACTATAAACGTGCCGACTATAACGACTCAGTTTTTGGAACGCAAATCTCCTTTTCTAGTTTTTAGGGGGGAAATCATTTCCTAGTTTTTTAGATTAAACCTTGGCTAGTTTTTTTTCTTCTATAACCGCCTTTCCTAGTTGTTGAAGTGTCCTTCTAGTACACCTGTTTCTCGGTGTATCGTATACGTATATAACATATATGTGTGTCACGACTTGTTTTTTCTAATCGTACTCGGTCTTGTGATTGAATTCATTCTGTTTAGGACTCTTCCGCACGTGTTTTTTTTTTGTCACGATCGGATTATCGGTCTTGGCTAGGCAGGCTATTTTCTTGCGGACGTATGTTCTCCTTCGATCTAAGTCTAACACGACACTTTTGATAGGTCTAAAATCAGTCGTGAGCCTAGGATTTTATCGACCGGTATGCCCAATAAAAAATTGACGGTAAATTTAATAAAATAATATTTACTATAAATAAATAATTGTATATTTTTTATTGTAAAGAAACAATAAATAATATGCTTTCAAAGATTAACTTACATTATGATGTTACTCTATTAAGATTGATTGATAGGCTTGCCGATTAATTGTTGTATTGCTTAGAGCATCTCCACTCGGTTTACATGCCGATCTTAGGGCGATTTTTGGTTCGGACGTCGAAAATTGGCCTAATCACGTTCATAAGACCCCGGTTTCATCCGGATTTGGGTCAACTTTGGTCCGGGCTTTCCAGGTCATTCTTGGTTGCTGGAAACGCCCTAAAAATGCCGGATGAAAACAGGCGTGGGCCAACCTTGTCGATGAGACAATTTCATTTCCCTACACTCACTCGCCTAAACTGCGGTGAAGAGCACTCCAGCTTCCTCTGTCGCCATGACATCACTGGCGAACTCCACCACGTCGAGTCGTATCCATGCCTCTAGATAGGCTCACTGCAGTCGACGCCCCCTTTTATCGTCGCCGCCCAAAATTTGTCGTAGCTCGGCTTCGCTGCAGATCCATGGACTTCGACGATGAGGAGATGTTCGTCGTGTTGCTGGAGGAGGAGAACGCCGCTTTCGCCAAAGATGCAGAGCATATACAGATCCTCGCCTCCCTCGCCCGACTGAGTCGGAAGCGTGGAGGTTCGACGAAGGGTCGCTGGAAGTGCAAGGCAAGGCAGAGGATGTGTTATGGGGTAACCCTTGGGTTGGCCCGATCTTTCACGAATTCCACGAGAAACGAGGGGGAAAGCGGTGGTCGGGGGAGGAAGGGATGAAAACCACGAACACACGCACACAAAACACGATACACGCCGATCTCTCACGCCGGTGGCAACCGGTCCAACATAATCCCTAGGATCGGTGTTGGGCGAAGCTCTCTCTCCACGCCAACAACGGGGGACGAGGTGCTCGGTGAGCTCTTGACGACTTGGGGGCGAGAAACCGAGAACCCAAGGCCTTATACAACTTGAACGCACTAGGCAAGATCCAAGAGGGGGTGAATAATCCGGTGCTCCTTGGTAGGAGCATGAGACCAATAGATATAAGTTCCTCAAAGGGTTTCCTTAATATCTATTATTATCCAAGTCTAGGGTTTACAATAGAGGGTGGGGGCTATATATAGTCCAGCCACAAAACAGGGGTAGTTTCGGAATGAAAAGGTAAATTATAGGAAGGGGTACAAGGCACTGGGCCGAACTCAGGCGTTCAGATTCAGTCAGGACCGGTAGTACCGGTCGGGCAACCGGTAGTACCGGTCGCAACCGGTAGTACCGCTCCGGGGGCGGTAGTACCGCTGGCGGGCCTGGAGCTTCTGTCGGAGGCGCCAGTTGCGAGCGGTAGGAGGGGGCGGTAGTACCGCTGTCCGGTAGTACCGGTTGCTGGGCCGGTAGTACCGCTGGCGTCTAGGGCGTGGAGTGGTTCTTCCTGGAGCGTCCGGTAGCTGGGGCCGGTAGGACCGCTGGAATCGGTAGTACCGGTCGGCTCAACCGGTAGTACCGCTGGCGTCTGGCAGCGACGGGTTGCTTCCGCTCCGTTTCCTCCGTTCCTTGGGTCCTTCTCTTCGTACCTGATGATGCACAGTGTATGCGTATGAAGTAGCAGGCCATCCAAGGGTGTATCAAAATCACACAAGGAGAGGAGCGAGTTCACCTTAGCCTGAAGGAGTTTGGCTCGGGCGCGAGTCATGGGTCCACTTGGGGAGCTCGTGGGAGTAGATGTAGTAGCGGTCGTAGGACGGGCTGCATCAGGATGGAGGGCTACTGCATGTTGTACGCCGACTACTTCGCCGATGAGCCGCTGCATGAAGAGGCCGTTTTTCGGCGTCGTTTCAGGATGAACCGAAAGCTCTTCCTCTAGATCGTGTGTGCCATCCGTGAATTCAACCCCTATTTCGTGTGTAAAAATGACTGCACCTGTATGGTTAGGTTTTCCTCACAACATAACAGTTGTAGGATGTTCTGGTTAAACACCTATGGATATAAGGGGCAACAGGTAGATACCGAGCATAAACTGGTCGAACTAGGCCGAAATAGTTATACTATTACTAGGAAATTGCCCGTGCGTTGCTACGGGTAAATATCTTTATTTTATACTATCTTGATCTCAAAACTTAAGGCGGCCTATAACTTTTTTCAAAAGTCAAATTATCTAAAGATTAATATTTACATTACGTAATTCATACCCTTTCAAACATGATAAAACATATTTTCACATGATATATATATATATATATAATATAATAGTTTTTTCTAAAATTTTGATCAAACTTTATATGACTTGACTTTTTAAAAAATTATAGGCCTTTAGCTTTGGGATGGAAGGAGTATTTTAGAAATATGCATCAAGCTGAATTTGTTGTTTCTACCATCCACGCCCACTCAATAACGACATAGAAAGTGTAATTTCCTTCAAAATGGTTGTGCTTTACTACATGGTACGTTTAGACACGACTTCGTCGTGCTCCATGAGACATCGAAAATATATTTTTCTTTGGTGGAAATTGTCGATAACAATTTCTTTAATAGCAATTGTTGTCAGACACCTTTTTTATAGTCGCACATAGTTTGAGTACAAACTGAGGTATGTATAGAAGGAGATACGAAAAGACAAAAAAAACTCCAAAATGGATCAAAACAAAGAGTAGAAGAAAATAAAAGAAATGGCACAATGGAGTAACTAATTTTATTTCACACGTCCTCATTCGTGGGCCTATCTTTGTTCAAACATAGGAAGCTTGCAGGCTCCATAGCATCAGTTTGTCACTATCCGCTATGAGCCAATTAGTAAAAACATGATAATAATCCATAGAGATGTTCTCTATTTATGTTTCCTTTTATATTCTAGTTATAAATTTGCTAACGGTACAAAGAAAAACAACATGCGTCTTCTTTTGTACTCCCACCATATTAGTCCGATCCATGTTAGTTGTCGTTGATTCACTATGAAAATTGCAAGATTATGGTATAGCATGAAAGGTAAACCTAATGCTTGCTCTCATCCTTAAATAAGTACTCGCCATCTGACGAGATTTGGACTCATCAGTGTCCATTATTATGGACTTGTGTTTCGGAGAAGGAGGGAAACCTGGAGATCGCGAAATGGATCCTACCAAAATCAACCCCACATAAAAATCGAAGTTATTTTTTGAGATAAAGTAGAAAACTCACTATCTTAAGTTTGTAACTCACCATGAGGATAAAACACATTTTAAATAGTATAGAGAAGAGATTGTATGCCGAACTATTTTTAATTTTACGCGGAACTATATTTAAATTTATACCGAACTTGGCCAAACATTGCTCTGTATTTATATTATGCCGAACTATGCTGAAAGCTGGTCTATTTTGAGCTAAATTTGAGCCAAACTTGGACGGAAAAGACGTCCTAAAAACACAGCCTGGGAAGACGAGTGAAAATTTTTGTGTTCCTAGACCGAAAACGTGTTTCGTCCGACCATATTTAGGTCTGGATTTCAAACTGAAAACACGGCATGCTCTTAGGAAGAATTAAAATATGATCATATCATACGTTGGCGAAAGTACCGTATAAGAATTATTGTTTTCCCAGAAGAAAAACTACACGTATAGGCCCGTTCAGAAGAAAAACTACACGTATAGGGCCCAGCCCAGGCACACGGACACAACACACGCTCGCACGCACGGCTCGATCGATCAATCCCCTCTTGGCTCTCTCTCCCCTGACGCGCGATGTCGCCGCCGCACCTGCTGCCCGGCTATCCGGCCACCGCCGGCCAAGTCTGCTGCCGCCGCTAGCCTGCTCGGCTTCGCCCCATTCTCCTCCACCTTTTCCCCGTATCTACGGTGCTCCTTGGCGCCTCCACGCGGCCCCGCAGCAAACCCTAACTCTGCTCGCCTCCGGCTGCCGCCGCACCGTCAACAACCACTGCTCCGGCTGCCATCCGTCGACGACTACGGCCTCCTCCTCACCGATCTCAAGCCCCGGCTCGAACATAGGCGGGGTGCTGCTGCTACTGCCTCTAGGGTTTGGCCATGGCCTCCTGCACCATGGCGTGGTGGTAGGCTGCGGCTACTTCCCAATCTTCCTCTACTGCGTCTACGTCAACTACTGCTCGGCTACGCTTCAAAGGTATACTCCAGCCCTCCTCTGTTCTCTTCCTTGTGTGTTCTAGGCTGGTTTAGTTCTAGCTAGGTTTAGTGGTATTAGGTATAGGGCTACGACCATTTAGTTTCTGGTGGTTCTATTGGTCTCCTCGACATGGACTTCGTGGTACTAGTGGTGAATTACTGCTGTCTAGGTTGGTTTTTTTTAATGGTACATGGTTTGTATTAATTTGGTCACAGTGATGGCGAATTGAATTGGTTGCTTAGCCTTGCTGTTGTGTCCTGGTGATGATGATTAGTGGTGAATTACTGCTGTCTAGGTTGGGTTTGTGGTCATGGTAAATGGTTTATATTAATTTGGTCACAGTGGTGACGAATTGAATTGATTGCTTGGCCTTGCTGTTGTGTCCTGGTGATGATGATCTACTGCTAGCTATAACGATCTTCTAGCAATAGGACAATGCTAGCTACAGATGTGCTAAATAGGATCTAGTTGTTGTTATGGAGTAGATTAAATGTTCTACTGGGTACATATGAATGCATCAGGAAATGATTATGTGGTTCTGTTCTTGTTAGTTAATTCATACATGCACCTGAAGCTACCATACTGCCTCTAGGGTTTGGTCGTGGCCTCCTGCACCATGGCGTGGTGGTAGGATGCGGCTACTTCCCAATCTTCCTCTACTGCGTCTACGTCAGCTACAGCTCGGCTACGCTTCAAAGGTATACTCCAGACCTCCCCTGCTCCACACCATGTGCCTGCTTCTAGGGCCTTCCCGTTGCTTGCAGCAACATTGAGTGGTGTGCGAGCACTCTTGTCCTTACCTAGCAGACGACCAAGGATGCTAGCTGCTTCTCCATGTTATTCATGTGAGAAAGTTTTTCTACCAATAGTACTAGATGCTAGCATAGCTTTTGATTGCTAACTGAAAAAATTTCAATCGTTCATATGTGAAAGTATGGTAGCTCATGCTCGGAAAGTTGGCTCTGCTATAGCATTTTTCTGTTTATGATCATCTGACTATGTGCTTGTCTAAATAAGGATATAAATGGAGGGATGTTGTTGGCAGGCTAGGAAGTAGACATGTGTTTGATTTTTATTATTGTTGGGTGCCAGCAATAAATGTCTTGTCATTGTATGTGTGCAAACCAGAGTCGTTTACCTATGTTTTTGCCTCACCTGCTACTCCATTGTTCCTAAAATCAGCTAAAAGGATTTCTGAAGCAAGCAAAAAATAGCATTACTTTAGAAGCACTAATTTGTAGACTTATTTCTCATCCTAACATAACATGATTCAGTTTTTTCTCCTCACTACAACCTATTTACCCATGCAAGCAGTAGAGATATTCCCAGAGCAAATATCTAAAAAGTGAAAACTCTTCTCTTCATAATCAGAATGAAAACAATGTGCTGCATGTGATTGTTGATGCATCTAGGGGAAGCTAATTTCTCCTGGCTGTGTGCGTTGATTCCCTAACCTTTGTACTATACATGAAATAAAAAATATCAGATAAATACCATGCATTTTAGGCAGGAAAGTTTAAGAAATTCTAAGAGAATGAGAGGGGGTCGCTCACATTGTTTCTCTAAAGTCAAAAGTTTAATGGCATTTATATCCATTTGTATCCAATCAAAAAAATGGTTACTCTGTGGGGTAGCTTTTATATCCATTTGTATCCCATCTAAAAAATGGTTATTTGTAAGACGAATAGACATTGTGTGACACAAAAGCTCATGGTATATATGATTGTAACCCGTAGCAACGCACGGACAATTTGCTAGTATACTAAAAATAGTATAGATGATGTTGAAACAGCGATCTGAAAGTGTTGTTGTGTTTTTACTAACAAACAATGGTGGTTCATTGCAGGCAGGAAATTATTGAACTGGTGTGCTCTCCATCTGGACAGGTAGTTCTTCTCATGGTCCTGCTATTCACTACTTTATTTAGATTTTGGTCAACCAGCTGAAAGCACAATCCGCTGCCTGTTTTAGGCTTATGGTTTTTATTATTGAAATCACTACAATATCATGATTAGCATATTGGTTCCCATTAGTCACCTAAAGTAACTATGTCCATATTTACTTCCATTCTTTCCATCTAAAACAACCTCTAATGAAATGTCTGAGTAAGGTGGTTGATGTTTTGTCTGCCTTCTGAGTAAGGTGGCCTGATCTATCATTGTAAATCCATATATGTTAGTCTTATTGAGATGCTTTTCTTCCCATTAGTTTAGCTTTGAATTTACTGGTCATTCTTATATACAGTATATTACTCGAAATTTGTTCATAGTATACTAGATAGTGACTTGTGAGCTAAGTTGTTTTATGTATGGGACCAGTGGTTTTGTAGGTACATATGATGTTCCCCACTTCATCAAGACATTGAAATATGATGTTCAAATTGTTGAAATATAGTTTCAATTCAAGAAGTCAGTTTGAAATATAGTTGTTTCTCCAAGATACCTACTTACTGTATATGCAATGTTTGATATCCACACATTCATATTGAATGATGTTCTCAGCTTATCCTAATATTCCCAGCTTATCCTGTTTGGTACTCTTGCTCTTTTGCAGGGGTTGGGGTTTGTGCTACTGCAGCTGAATTCCGGAGGCTTTATCCCTGGGGTAGCTGAATCGGGTTCTGCAGTTTCGTGTGTCATGTAGCCAGTGGATGCTTCATCTCTAGATTTTCGGCGGCATTCCCTTCTGTTTGTAGCTGTCCTGGTATGTCCTATACCCCTTCCCTCACTTTTCCTCCATACCAACCCCTTATGCTACCATCTAGCCTGGTTCAAATCCAGTTGAATTGGTGTTGATTGGGAGAACAGTCATCATGTTGGTTGGTTTGGATCATTTCAAAGGTCAAGGTCCAGATCATGTTATGTTGTTGTTTGGATAATTTCACGTGTTCATCATAGAAGACATTATTCTGTTTTTGTGATAGTTATAGAGTTCCTTGTTAGATTAGGTGTGTAATTGCAGATACACTATACTCTCTCCGTTTCAGGGCTTAAGGCGTCCTCGTTTTGCGTGTTTTTTCTTTGACCAAGAATTACTCTAAATACGTAAAGAGTTTTGGTATAAAACTAGTATCACTGGAAAGTATTTTTCAATACGAATCCAACGGTACTAATTATGTACAATATAATGAAGATTTTATTGCTCAATTCTTTTGGTCAAACTTTGCTTTGGAAAGCGTGTGCGCCTTAAGCCCTGAAACGGAGGTAGTACTAGTGTCCTGAACATAGAGATGTAACTTTGGAACCTTTAGGTGTGTAACCTTGTTAGTGAATGGATTGACTTATCATCATAAATTTTACCCTTATGCTATTGGCTAGATACAAGAAAATCTTTCAACAGACGAATCTGACCGAGACTGAACAGTAATTCTCTGTACACCTCATATAGTTGCTTCCCATGCCCTTCTTTTGCAGCCAGTGAATGGATTGACTTTTTTTTTAAAAGAACCCTTTCATCCTAGCAGCTAGTGAATGGATTGGCATCAGCCGTCGGCTCAAGACCTGTCAAGTGTGCCCTCTAGGTTTGTGGCACTGTCGACTCCCACAGTATCGTTGATACTTGATACTTGCTACTAGTATCTTTGTTACTTGATACTTGCTAGTATCTTTGTTACTTGATACTTCTTGATGTATTCTTCTGACGTTCCAATTTGCATTGCAGACAACAAGTGAGAGTTCCAGAAGTATGGTAACAAGCAAAGTGACTTCATCGTTTTTGTACTTCAATGCTAGTAGTGATAGATAGCGAGAATCCATTTGTAATTTCTCTCATTTAATTGTGATTCATTGGTGTCATAGTTGCTGGTTCATTTGATCATTGCGCCGTTGGGAATTTATTGTGATATTAATTGGTGTATTATTTGAATCCGAATTACTGTAGTAAGATGGTGTGTTTGCAGTTCCTTTTGAGATATGTCACTGTAATAATAATTACTGCCATTTTAACCTGAATATTATTGTGAGATGTGCCTTAAAAAGTCAACCATGAGTCATAGTGCCTCAAATGGTTGGTTTTTAGAGGCACTAGTCATAGTGCCTCAAATGGTTGGTTTTTAGAGGCACTAGTCATAGTGCCTCAAATGGTTGGGTTTTAGAGGCACTAGTGATAGTGCCTCAAAAAGTTGGTTTTTAGAGGCACTAGTGATAGTGCCTCAAATTGTTGGTTTTTAGAAACACTAGTCATAATGCCTCAAATGGTTGGTTTTTAGAGGCACTAGTCATAATGCCTCAAATGGTTGGATTTTAGAGGCACTCTAATTTATGCCTTAAGTTGGTTTTTGAGGCACTAGTCATAGTGCCTCAAATGGTTAGGATTTAGAGGCACTAGTCATAGTGCCTTAAATGACTATGATTTAGAGGCAATTTTTAAAACTGCCTCAAATAACTTTTACCTACACGACCGTCCCCGGCGTGTTTTTTAGTGCCTTAAAAACTTAATTGTGGCACTAATTTGACTATTGGAGGCACTCTAAAGTGCCTCTGAATGCTGTACCTGCCATAGTGAGTAGAGGAATGCGAAAGTCTTCGGGAATCATAGGGAGCATTGTGATGCAGGGCCGTTGATTGAGAGGATCAAAGAGGAGCTTCGCCTTTGGGAAACAACTCATGCCGGAGTGAGTGCACCCGCGCTGAGAGAGTAGGCTTAGGGGTGTAGGGAGAGAGGGATTGTGTGTGTGGAGGGGTTCTTACCACACCCTGATTGTCCTCAATTAGGATGGTAATCTTGTAAATTTCTCTCTTCTGTAAAAAATATGGCATGCTTTTCGCATACTCGTGAAAAAAAGGCTTATACAACTTGAAACTCCACTTGTCAAATTCCAAATTTTTGGCAAAGGACAAACTAGCAACCGACATGCCTTATTTGACAAACCAACATAGGACAAAAATACGCATGTGGTTGACCACCGAGTGTAGTACACATGTGCATAGAATAGAAATAGAAATTTGGTTGCACATAAGACCAAGCATCTCAGTCACCTAAATGGATGGATGTGGTGTTAGAGCCATAGGGCTCCCAGACCAGTATAAATAGTTGAGATTCTACACCCCATGCCTCACAATTTTCCTAAGGAACTCAAACCAAAAATACACTCACTCACATTAGAGAGAGATATGAGAGAGTGAGCAAGAGAAAGAAAGATAGATAAGGGTAGGAATCATAGTGCAACATCAATAGTTCATGCATAGGCATGATCTTAATACTGATCAAGCATCTAGCACACTATTCATGGATTACTCATGTGCACACAATAATGAGGCATCACAGAAGCTTTCACATGAACACGACATAATGCCTAGCTAAGTATTACACACCTTCATCAAACCATTGATGCAATCACAAGAACAGTCAATACAAAATCAACTAAGAACTTAAACATAAACAAATACAATAAATAGTTAAACACTAGAAGGGAAGGACCAGTAAACAAGTAAATAATGACATTGATACTTTAAGAGCATCAGTGAACACCTAAAAACTAAACAATAACAACTACACTAAGACAAGAAGAAAAACACCTAACAAACCTAAGTATAAATCTTAACTAAATAAATTACAACTTAAGTTTTAGTAACATGAAGAAGCTAACTACTATAACCAAATGGATGATTAACATCAAGGTCAAGTCTAACCAGTAAATTAAACTACTAAGAACCCTAAATAGCTAGCTAAGCAAGACCAACCATGACAAACAATAAAATAATTAAGAACCCTTGTCTCTAAATTAAAGCATACTAACCCAATAGCAGAATGAGAGAGAGTGATGGGTTCAGAGAGAGAGAGTAGAGAAGGGAGAGGATTAACTTCATAAAGAGCGAGCCCAGCTCACCACTAACTGAGTCAAGGAAGACGACGAGCACGATGGCGATGATGGCATAGAGATTATCCTGTGGAGGGCATCTCCATTTGCGCCAGGCCATGCCAGCAAGAGAGAGTAGTAGGGGAATTCATAGGTCCAGGGCCAACGTTGGAGCTTGAAGGCGGCACCATTCCAGAAACCAAGGGGTAGGGTTAGGATTGGGAACCACCAGGGAGGAGCAAAAGAGGCAAATATAGTTGCATAGGAAGAGAGAGTATCGAGAGGGGACAGTGGAGACGCGGCGATGGAGATAACCAATGGCGGCTAGAATCGTCGAGGCGACGCCAATGGTGGCGTAGTCGCGGGTTAGAGCAAGCAAGTGAGGAAGTAGAGTGAGAGATAACTGGGTCAGGTCTAGCGGTTCTAGTCCATCCATTTAAATGGTTGGGCTGACATGTGGGCCCAACGGGCATTTTGGTCATTTGCAAAATTTGGAAATATTAAAATAATTTCCTCTCTAGCATATTTAGTCATAAAAATAAAATAAAAATACCTACTTGAAGGAAATTGAGTACAAAATCCAAAAATTATTTATCTAGATTTTTAAAATACTTTTACTGTAGTGAAAATTTCAAGATACTAAATCACTTAAAAGAAATAGTTAGATATTCCTAAAAAGATTTTTTTACACAATAATAATTCATAAATAAAACCAAAAGAATTTTTAAAGCAATATTCTTGAAATATGAAATTCCTAATATTAAACTCAACTAAATCCAAAATGAAAATAGATCAACAATAAATAAAAACAAATAAACCCTAAATGGGCAATTCGGTAGTTAAATCTAAAACAAGAAAATGTCCAAATAAGGGGGGGGGGGGATAATCCTTACAAGTTCAATCTTGCATGTCCATTCGAATACTTTCCAAAACTACTTTTCAAAAGTACTATCACTTGCATTCAAAAGGAAAAAAATACCGTTTTAAGAACGGAATGAATTACAAAAATGGTGGACGATGGAATTATGGTAGGAATACATGATGGGAAATCATGTGGGTGGGGATTTCATTGTATCGGGAAAGTAACCTAGGACTAACAACTATAGACATCAACTATAGACATCGCTGACCACAGATCTTTTTTTTTTTTGAAATCGATAGGGCATGCAATATCAAGTGTTTATATTAGGATGCTAATAAAGCTAATGAAGTAAACACTGGATCTTGATGTACATATATATGGTAAAGAGATGTCTTGGGGGCCTGCAGTTTGCTTCAGATCCTCTGCTTCACGGTGTGACCATGAACTGCTTCGTCACATCTTTTGTGGTGGATGAGGGAATCAAACCAATTTTTTTAGCGATATACAACTCTTTCACATAATCATAATATGTCTTGGGTTTCCTTGCATGTCCTGTAACATACTCCTTGATCATCCGCTTTGCATCTTCAGACGACTTTTCACAAATGCTACCCAAAAGGGGTTTACACATATTTTCCAACGGACGTAGATTCGGCTCAAACTCAGCCTTGATTGCAAAAACGAAAGAGTACTTCGCATTGTTGAATAAATGCGATAACGCATCCTTGAAACTCATCTTGTCACAGGTAAGCAGCTTCCACATCTCAAAAAGGAAATCACCAAAGGGCCGAGACCAAATAAAATCAATGACCAAGCTGCGCCTAAACTCCATGCAGCCTGAGTTAACTAAAGTCTTGTAAACATTCGGATATAGTGTTGCAATCTTCAGCGTATGATAATGGAACAGCCTCTCAATTCTTAAGTCGTAGGTCGTCCTTGTTACATACCACTTAATCAACTCAGATTCACTGAGCAGTTTTTCCCAGAACTTGACATATTCCTGGTCACCCTCAAGCGTATTACAAGTTACGCGGTAATATTCCCAGTCCTCATACTTACCATTATTCTGAAGCATGAGCCGCTGGTAGCCCTGAAAATGAACATATCGGCAGTATACAGGATCGAAGTACCATTCGTAACTGACCTCATAATGCAAATAGTACTCATTGGCTTCGAGATCGTCAGCAGGGAACTCCTCTAACAGTGTTGCATCGTCCATATCCTGGTATTTCTCCTCATGAGCTCTGATGCGACACAGCGCGAGGCGTTGGTTCAACACTTTCTGCTGCTTCTCGTCGTGGAAACTAAAAGACTCATCATCAATAGCACCTCCGTAGTAGACAAAGGGGGAGTCCTTCAACCGCTGGAGATAACCATAGATCTCTTTCACGAGCTTATCATCGTCCCAGTCAAGGCCTTCGATTTTCACAATCTTGCCATCCTCCCAGTCAATGCCGTCGATTTCCTCTCGCGCTTGTTCTTGCCCGCCGGCAATCTTGCCAGAAGAATACTCACCAGAAGTAGATGCGCCCCCCCCCCCCCCCCCCCCCCCCCCCCCCCCGCGGTTTTTCCCCTTTCCGGCAGCAGCAGAGGCTTCGAGATCAGGGTCACCAGCAGCAGCAGAGGCTTCACCGGCGGCGCGCGCACGATGATAGCGGCCACTCTCCATGTGCAATCCAAGACACCGCAGGTTCCTTGTCTAATCTCTACGCGAATCTCCAAACCCTAACCTATCTCTTATCCTGCGGGCACGATTCGATCCTCAATCTAGGGGATAATTGGGATTTGATTGGTGAAGAAGGTGAGGATGGGTTTGGCGGAGATCCAGAGCAGGGCTACTTGTGGATCAGACTTTCGTGTATGTTGGCTCCGGGCGACCACAGATCTTGTTAGAGATCTCCAATATCGGCATGCAAACGCGGCGGGCCGATATGGGGTTTCGGCCTTCTCCCCGCATTGATGGTCTGGCCCGAAAAACCCCATCCGCTCCTTCGGAGCTTCGCCTCCCGCCGATGTCAACTCTTCGCCCCTCCGGCGAGCAACCGACGCGGTAGACTATAGATCGAGCGTCCCCACCTCCCGCCGGCGACGATGGTGGCAAGGCGCGGGCACGGGCGCGGCCAGGTGGGCCGCGACGGACGCTCCACTGCTCCTCCCGCCGGCGAGAAGACGGAGGCGGAGAAGGTGAAGTCGGACGTGGCGCGCATCCGCGGTAGCTACCGCTACCGCAAGTACGGCGTCGTCGCGCCGCCCGCCTTCGCCAAGCGCAAGTCGGAGCGGTGCCGCCGCGCTGCCTCCTCTTCCGCGGCCTCGTCGTCCTCGGCGCAGCCTCCTCTTCCGACGGCGTTGGTGGTGAAGACGGAGGACGCCGAGCCGGAGCCGGAGCCGCCGAGCCTCCCTCACTTCGCCCCGGGCGACTACCTCGACGACGAGCAGTTCAAGCTCCTCCCGCTACTCGGCGTCAACACGGGCCTCGTGCTGGGCGACTACGTCGTGGAGCGCGAGCTCGACACCGTCCTTGGCCCCGTCGCGCGCTCCAGCCAGCAGGACGTGGACAAGCCCGTTGAATGGAGGCATCGTCAACGACGAGGAGTGAGGAGCTGACGCGCCGCCGCCACGGCATAGGGCTCCGGTGAGTATCCCGGAGCCAATTTTGCTGCAAGGTAGTGCCGTGGCAGCGGATATTGTAGTTTCTTTTGATGTATAGTCGAATTTAGGACCAATGCAAGCATGAACTCTCCGATCGAACTGTTCTTCCGTTGTATGCGCGTTTTTTTTAATTTGCAGTTTCATATGGTGCGGTGACCCAGCATACCACTGCATGATGTAGTATACTATAGTCGTTGACATAACACCAATGAAACACCATTCACGAGTATTACATCCCTCAATGGCACAACAGAAACACAGTGGGTCCAATACATGGCTAAAGGTTATAACTCACTCTTTACATAAGATCCAGAGAATACTCTAGGTTTAAGATAGAGAAAGAACTTCTTATGAAGAAGAATCAAAGATAAACAACGCTAAAACAATTATACTACTAGGTCTAGTATTTTAACTACGGTTTTGGTGTTGCGACTTTTGCAACACACTATAGAGATAGGTTCTTTGGCTAGAGATTATATTACTATCTAATTAGTAACTTCGTCTTCACTTGAGTTGAGGTATATGTTGTCTTCCTTATCTTTATTGGAAAACTTTAGCTGAGCAAGATAAGTCCTGGAGCATAACTTGATGTGGTTGTTGTCTACTCCGGCTTTAGAATCTAGCAAGGGTTAAGAAGATACTTTGAGTACGAGCGTACTCAGCAATTTCACTAGAAAAGGAGTGTTTGATGCACTATAACTACAGCCACAGACCATCGATCGTAGGCAATGCAAGTTTTCAAAATCATTTCTTCAAAGGTTGCTTTTATTCTGAAAAGCTATGTCCGTCAGCCTTCACGGGTTTATTAGAACCTTCATGGGGTTCCTTTCCTGCCGCGTTCGCAGCTCCTTCCCAAAACAGGGAGTAACAAGTTACAGTTCTTACACTCTACAGAGGTGCGTTTACTTTACCCATGTGAGATCAACTCTTTGTTGCACAACCGGGCAGCTTATTGCCGTCCACAATTCGATGATGTGGGGCCCAGAAGATGATCCAAGCCAATCACTGCCCCCTTCGCGACCCCGCATGCCTCCTTGGTGTACACCATGCCCACATAAAGAATTACGGCAATGGTCTATACAAACCGTTAGATGCCAGAACTATCGTGGGACGATGAGGGTTCCCACCCATATGCTGCATATCCTCTATGAATTACCAATTAATATGCACCATACAAGGATAACATCCACGACCTGCACATCCGGCTTCATGCGAGAGGAAGAAGATACAGCTGACTTCTCCGTCCCATTCCAAATCTCATGGTCAACGCGTAATATACGGCGCAAGAATCACTGGCGACATTGGTTGTTAAGTCCTAAGTGATATAGTTCTGAACAGTGGTATCCCAACTGTCAGATTTAATAGATTGGCTAATCACCCTGGATCAGTAATCAGTAGTTCTCATTATTATTGAAAATAGTGTTTTCTGACCTTTTTCAAATGCAGGTGAAAACAACACTGGATTTGTAAAATACTTTACATAAACTAAACAAAGGACATGAGCAAGTGTGAACTTGCCTTTTGTGCTTGCAAGATTATGCACTCACGGTCTTTGAGTCAATGGATAAGATCCAAAATCTGAAATCAGCATCATTGGTCCGGTAAGGACTAATGTTTAAAGAAGCAATATGCTTTTATGCTTAAGTAATGTGATGCACGTTTTAGGTGTAATTTCCGAGAATAAGGTTGTTCTAGGGTTTAGATTTCAAAAGTGGTTACTTTGGAATGTGTGGTTCTTTTGGGTAATTTTCGTAGTTGTATTCTTATTAGAGTTTAGGAGTGATTGGAGTCAACACATATGTAGGAATAAAACATACATCCTTATGATATACTAGTTAGGACTACTTATATAATATTTCTTATTTAAAGTGACAAAAAGGATAACCTTCGAAGAAATGGCTTCCCTTCTAAGGTCAAAATAACCTTGTGGTTAGTTAGTGATGGTTGATGTTATTTGTTTTAATCAAATGATTTGGGTTTAAGCGGCTTTATAGATAAATTACTTCAGACCAAAGTTATCTATAAAATATGTAGTAGTGTATATGGTATTATATTTAAACTTTTGGGTTAGACTTTTGGGGACTAAAGTTAACTTTAAAATGTAGATAGTTTTGAAAGTAGGATACTTACACCCTGGTATCTTGTATATATATGAAAGGTGTTCTTTAAGTTAGTTTAAGAATGTTTGTTCTATTATTTGAGATAATGGTTTCTTAATTCTAGGATAGAGTAGTATCATTTACCTTTTATAGATAAGTGAGTAGAGTTTATAATTTTAGATATAGTTTCATTTAACTATCCTTAAAAATTATTTTATAGTGTTATGGTAATTGTTGATATTTGATAATTTAAAGTAAATGGAAAGGATCTAATTCATTCACAAGATGTTCTTTAAGGCTTTTTTTTATCCTGAGTTGGAATCCTTTGAGTATGTGATATTCACTTAGGGTTTAAGATAGTTTAAGATGTTTCCATTTTTTTGTTTTAGACCATTAGAGTTTCATTTCATTAATATTTACGATTTGTACTTCATATTTAAACTTATTTTATTTATTTAAAGTATATTAATAAATGTTATTTGTCCTTTTATGAATTATTAATGAAGTGACTAAGTTTAATTTTTAGTTATTAAGATGTTTGAGTTTTTGTTTAATTTAAAGTATAGTATGAGATTTTTATTGATTTAATAATCTTTTTAGGAATTATCAATTATACATTAAATTTATTACTAAATATTTATTTAGTATTTTTCTAAAATACTATATTATTAATGTATAATGAAAGTGATTTTTATTTATTTTTATCACCTTTTAATAATTTTGTAAAATTCTCTAAAGAATATATAATTACAAAATTCTTATAAAAATTTAAACGTCTTAAGATTTTATATCTGATTTTATTTGGGCAAAGTGGATTATTATGAATCCAAAAATATTTTATTTTTAATTTTTGGACTTTTATTTTATTTTCTAGCATTTTATTGTGGTCAGGGGTATTTTGGTCTTTTCCAATTGATCAAAATCGTTTTATTAACAATTTGGGCTGGTTATTCTTATTGGGCCCTTGTTGGCCCACTAGTACTAGAATAAAGAGCCACCCCGAGGGGTCTGGCCCAGCTTGGCCCACTCCTCACCGCCTCTCTCTCTCTCGAGTTCATCCCCTCCTCTTCTGACTCCGACCCTATGGTCGGCGATGCCGCCACCGGCGATTCTCGCCGCCATCGGCCGTTTTGGTCGCCGCCGCGGTGCATTAGAGGGTTGTCGGCGACGCCCGTTCGTTCTATACAATTGGATTCGAGCCTAGGGCTCTCCTGTGATGGATCGATGCCGTCCTGAACCCTAGGGTTTGGGGATAGGCATGGATTCGAGTGCTGTTGTGGTTGTCGTGCTTCGAGGTGATGTGTTGCACTCTAAGTGTGATCAGGGTCGTTGCCGTGGCGCCGTGTGGGTTGCAGCGCCCCTCTAGGGTGTTCCCCGTGCCGCCATGGCCATCGGCCCTACTGCTTCCTCTTCTATCCTTCAGCGAGGACCTATGGTGAGTTTGATTCCCCTCTCCTGGTGCTTTCTGTGCTTGTTGATTCGATGCTAGAGGTTAGCAGTGTCCTCTCTGCCTACTGTCTGATTCAGATTAGGATGGTTATCCCTTTAGGGTTCCGGTGATGTGCTTGTTCATGTACTGGAGGAACTGATTCATGTTTAGATGGTCTGTACACATACTGAATGCTAATTAGTCCGAGGCTTGTTGGTTGAACTGATTATGATGTTTCTGTGGCTTACTAGATGATTTGATGCTTGGATTGCATCTGATTCAGATGATGTGGTTGTATGGGAAACATGCTTGGTAAAGCTAATGATCTGATAGCTTTCCACTATTTATTTGATTCATGGTCATGATTATGAAAAGATACAGCTACTGTCTTAGTGTTGTTAACTTGGAAATTAATATGTGGGTTGAGGTCATTATGATCTCAAACAGTGAAGTGTATTATAGGAATATTCTAATTATGATTCCTGTTTTTAATAGGAAAATGATTAATTTAGTTGATTGCCTGAACCTATGATGATTTACTGTCTTTCCTGATTCATAATGGATTGTTCTTGTGATACCATCATGTATGGTACACAAGTTTAATTCTAAACCATGTATTTGGTTAGTTTATGCTTAAGACAATCTTGGCTTTGAAAGATTAATAGAGATGCTCTTCTCTGAATTCCCTATGACCAATTATGTTGGTCTGAGGCTTAGGGATTCCAATCTTATCTAGTTGGTTCATCTAGATAGTCTTGGTAGTGGTACCAGCTATTTTTATTGAATCAAAACTTGGAAAAATTATGGTGAGCTTGATCAATCTATGGATCCAAAGATTTGTTTCTAAGGTGCTACCCTTCTGTTAGGGATGTGCCTAGAAATAGATCATAGGTATATGTATGATTGAATTTTAGAATATGGTTTGACAACCAGAGCAAGGATGTTGCTCTGAGCTCTGGTTGAATCTTGGTATCTTGTGATTTGCCTTTAGAGCTTAAAAGAAATCCCTATGATGGATTCACCCCACTTGGGTGTTTTCTGAGGGTTTGTTTTATAAAACAACACATGCCTTTATCTAAATAAGATGATTAGTTCATGTGAAGGTTTTATGAAACGCTCCACAAAAACTGATATTTGTGGAGTAAGTTGGTGATAATCTTGATCTGGTTTTTTGCTGGACTCCTGTGCTTTATCTGGAGCTAGCCTGCTCCTCCTAGCTCCTGGGCTTGGCCTTGATGTCTACCTGATCATCCCCCTCCTTATGTCACCATCCTGGTGATGTTTGGTTAATCTGGGTGGTTGGTTTGGTTGTTGTTCTTGGTGGAACTGTTGCTCACCCTGGCTGTGCTGGGGTGTTGTGTAATGGAGTGGTGCACTGAGGTGCTTCTCCTCGGCTGTGTTGTGGTTTTGTGATCCTGACTGTGCTTGTGTGATCGACAGCACATCATTTTGCATGCTGTGTGTGTGTGCAGCCTATGTGCCTGCTATGCACATATGGATAGGTTCAGAAAATTTTAACTTACTGTTACCAATCTACTTTATCTTGACTAGTGAATTGGTCCTCTCTTTGGTTGTCATTTGCATTCTGGCTGTGAACTTATGAAAGAGGAAATCTTTCATATTTGGTGAAACTTGCCCCTCTTTAACATTTCTCAATGATGAGATTGTCAAGTGCATCTCACTGGCATATCTAAGAGAAATATATACTAATACTAATCTTGTTTTATTTCTGTTTAATGTTTGTTTTGAAGGTTCAAAGATAAAGATGAAGATTTAGTTTAGGTTCTAGATATAGGATAGTTAGTGGATGTAATTTTCTTAATCCTTTGTAATTTTTCTTTTATAATTCTTGTAATCTTTATTTTATTCAATTGTAATAAAGATTATATTGTTAAGAATATTCTTTATTCCTTATTCTTGGTATAACTTGTTTCTGTCTTTGTAATATGAAAATGAATTTCATAAATTCTATTGTTTTTGAGATTTAAGTTATACTACCTATATTTTTAAGATTCATATCTTATATTTAAATTCTTTAAATTATAATTCAAACCCATTTCAAACACACATAATTCTTTTAAGATCACATCAAAGTTTATAACAATTCTCCTTTAAAACTAAACCTAATCTTTAAGTAAGAAAGAAACATTGATCACTTAAGATTTTATTTGGCGAAAAAATTTCCCACCTTTTCACAAATAGATGCATGCAACAATACATAATCCTAAATCTACCCTTTGTTAGGTTCCTAAATACTGGGATGTTACATAAGGCGTATCTGAACTATGTGCGTGATGTTCGAACCCCAAATCCGCGTTGGGGTGCCCTGGATACGCGGGTTTGGGATTTGGGGTTTGCCGTATCTGCTAGAGATGCTTTTATTGGTGTTATTGGGCGTGCGAGGCAAAAAATAACTTCTTTCTTTCGTATGTCGTGGTATGCTAAGTTAGGCTATGATTCAAAAAGGAAACCAACAGGCGAAAGTGACGACATAAGCATATTAAAAGGGATGATAATTAAAGGTAGGTCTCTCGACCAAAACTCGTTACAAAGGGTGGATAACGGGTTCATGAAGAGGGATTTGACATGACTTGAATATCCTTGATGTGGGTCGATATCTAAGGAAGTGTGGATGAGAGAAATAACACCAATGCCGTATGTGGAAAAGGTAGCGCACCTCTTGACAGTATATAAACGTGACATGTTACTCTGTATCCTAGGAAAAAATTATAAACACACTGTGGGAAGAAAATCCATGAAGTTTTAATACCCCTAAAGAATGACGGATTTAGTTTTTTTAATCAAAAATAAAACTTACAGTTTCAACAAACCATTTTTGAAAATTGCACAAGCTTAGGATTGTTATCCATGGTTGTACAAAGAGCATAAACAACCACCCTAAAACTTATTGAGTACGTTGATACTCGAACATATATATTTAACCCTTTCTTAGGTTATGAGTAAACAAGGAGGCCGATCAAGGAGGGAGAATTCAACAATAGGGTATCCGACTTTTAAGTAACTTTAGAGGTGTAGATGTAGTAGAAAACTGGAGATGTAGATATATGATCCAATAAAGCAAGCATAGGTTGATGAGATCTCAATAGAGTAGCTTACTGAGTAAGGTTGCGAGCTCTCATGGTATTAAGCTTAGTAGTACTATTTCCTAGGAACCTATTTTATTTGGATTTGAATCGACATATGAATCCTCATTGGACCGAGTAGGATCTTAGAGCTTTTGTACACTTTTGGATCTTGATAATGAATATATAAGAAGTTGAACCCGTAATATTTCTATTGTACCACTCTTAAGGATGTAATATTTATGAAAGAGCAATTTCGTGGGTGTTATATTAATAACTTGTACACTACAATTTGTAGTGGTGTACTAGGTCACCGCAACTGGCATTAGAGAAATTGCTTTGACCCTAGGTTGGAATAGTAAGCAGATGAAACATGTAGGTAGTAGGGCGTTAGTAAAGAGTTCTCTAATAGTATGATTTATATTAAAATGATAATATCCGTGTCACACTATTAGTGCTATAATTATTTATTTAGGAACTAGTACTTAATTGTTCTTGGTTTCATGAACAATCAGGAATGACGAGTTCGATGCCAAAACAGAAATTTAGGGTTCAAGATACAAGTCTAGCAGACTTAAGGGGGAGTAGACTGGTGTGTTGCATCAGTTGTTGTTTGAGTTGGGATACAAGACATCAGTTCCATTCAAAGTCTTTGCATACTTGGATGGGACAACTCTTACAAAATATCGTATTGCAATCCAGTTATCTAATGAGTTAGGAATGAGAGTTATGACGTCTTACAATAAAGCTAGGAGTAGTAATTTGGATTATTAGATTGTTGTGATCGAGGCTATCGCTAGCATTAGGGAGTTTAAGTAAACGAAGTTGTTCGGGTCAGTATTTACACCGTTGTCCTATGGTGGGGAATAGGATCGCAATGAAGTAGATCATACTGAACATGCAACTCGGTAAATGGACCACTGTGTGTCATTGATCTGTCTTTCTTCAAAACCCATAGAACTTTGGTGGCTGAAGTAGAAACAATGTTGGAAGATTTTATGGAATAGAATAAATTTGCAGCATTGGGGAATAGGATGAATAGTGACGCCAAACTTAATGAATTAAAATTCCCTGCCTATACTTTCATGGATACGGAGGAGGAGGAGGAAGATCCAGAATCCGTAATCCTGTGTAATATGTTGAATATCTAGGCAAATTTTTGATTATATATGTTGGGGATATACTTTTCGGGTATACCCACAGGACTCGCTGACCAGAGTGGCCCACCAATGGGTTAGAGCTTTGTTTCACGGGCGGCCCAGCCAGAAAAAGAGGAGGAGCCAGTTCCGGCTACGACAAGGCCCAGAAGAGTTACCAACTTAGGCATGTAGTATTACTTATAGTCCAAGTTGTACATAGTTACCAACTCTGTAACGTAGCCGGATAAGTCTCTCCTGTAACTCTAGGCCCCGGTGACTATATAAACCGGCCCTATGGGAGCCTTTAGGGCACAAATCAATACAACAACCACAACCAATTCACACAGGCGAACCTCTCTTGTAATCCGCTGTAACATCCGGTTTACGCCGATATATTACTGGGTTGCTAGCAGGAGTAGGATCTGATCACCACAGTCGGATCTGAACCTGGGTAAACTTGTGCTCACCGCTCCTGAAACATCCGACGTCTCACACCCCATCCTTCCAACGCCACTAGGACCCTCTATGGCGTGCTTGTCGACAATCCGACGATAGTTGGAGCCCACCGTGGGGCAAGTGACCTTAGGAGCATCGTTCCAGGTGGAATCTGCGCGTGTAGGAATCGGCAAAACAATCGCCATGGGTCGCATGGTCTACGACAATGATGTCCCTCTTCTTCTCCTCGACGAGACCTGGGTTCCGGCTTCAAAACCCGTGACCACCTACACGATCATGTCCATCGGCGAGATCGATATCTATCTCGGTTTCGCTGAACCCGCCCAATCCACCCTTGAGGTGATGACCATGGCGGAAGAAAAATCCGGATCTACTTTGTCCGCAGAGGCGGAAGAGTTCAAGATCCCGGAAACAATCAAACCCACCCACCCCACTCCCATAGTGGAAGAAGAGGTGGAAGAAAAATCCAGATATGATCTCCCAGACGAGATCGGATACAAGGATGAAGAATATATCCGCTACGGATCCATCGTCCAAGATGCCGTAGCGGAAAAACTACCCTTGAAGCACAGGATAGAGAAGATGATGAAGCGCCCCTACATAGATTACGAAGCAATCACTGACATCATGGAGAACTTTGAGATGGAGGAGGCGGAAACCCAGCTGTGCCACTACTTGAAGAACATGAACAAGAAGAAGCACTGTTTTGTGTACCACATAAGCACTGGATCCGACTCTGTCGATACTGGAGCTGGTAGTGATTCAGTTCTCGACGCAATCGTAGAAAACGCCGACTTACCTAGCTCACTGATGGAGTGAATCACGTCGCAGGAACTTTGAGACTTCGACAAAGAGATGGAGTAGTACGAACAAGAACACGCCTCCAAACCAACGCAAGGTGAGCCGGAAAATTCTCCTAGTCCATATGATATCATGGATGAAAACTACACCTTGCAGGATGAGATGGATACCGGAGATTCCTTCGAGGTCCACAAGCCAACCATGACGGAAAGTACTGACGCAAGCTTATCCCCCGGTACCGGACCAAAATCCGTATTTGCCACCAGTACGCATGTTAAGGCTACCAGGCGGTCAAAGAAGAAGAAGAAAAACAAAAATCCGACACCGACAGAGCCGGACGTCGAAGAAACCAACGAAGAAAAAGTTGATGAAGAGATCGAGATGGAGAATCAGGACAGAGATCCGGTTAATACCACCCCGATCGACCCTCCTGTGGATGGACACGTTGTCACCAGGGGTGCACATGAAATTTACGGAGATGCGCTCACGATTCCAATCCCAATGGCTTCGGATCTTACACCGGAGGCGTTGGAGAAAAGGGCCGAGGACCTGGAAAAGCACCGTTTGTATCTACTCGAAGAGGCTGCGTGCATCATCGAGATGAGACAACAGTTAGACAGTGATCCTGCCAGATATCAGTCAGATTTCAAGCGACATCCAAATAAGACAAGGGGAGGTCCGTTTCTTGCTAGCAAGAACCCGGTTATCCACAAAGATATATTCGACAGAAAAGATGGAGAGAGGATCCGAGTCTATAGCACGCCGTTGGAAAACGCTGCTGCAGCTCAAGCCATCCTCGCCAACAATCCGTCTCCACAGCAGGTCCAGCAGTGCGTCATGTTGCTGGACAAAGGATTAAAGAAGCAAAAAATGGTCGCGTCATTTAGTGGCAAGCTAGCCTCAAAATCCGAGTTTTGCCACACTGGTGCCGACCAAAGTGCTGATGCAAGGCTTCACAGGGATACGACTCAATGCTACCGTCCCCGTGGAGAAGAAGAGAATTCAAGAACCGTCTCAAACGGCCACTCTCGCCGGCCGGCACGTGACTGGGAAAGAGTTATTCCGGATGCTTCCGAAGGCGCCATCAGGGAAATGGTTCCTCATCAGGGCCATCATCGGCATAACAACCGCTATAGACAAGACCCGGAAACACGTCGCCAGCGAGAGGAGCAAGATCGGCTAAGGATGCCACCACCGAGCCGCCCGGCAGGTAACGCCGGACGAAGAGATGATCTGGATCATCCTGAATCTAGTAGGGACGATGCCCGAAGAAACAGTCATCAGAGTCAGCATAATGAGGCTCCACCGCCACCACCAAGAAACCCAGCCGAAAATAATCCACCAGGGCCACCATCGCCTCCTAGAAGCGACCATTAAGGATCCAGACGTATCCATGGAAGCAGGAGGGGCGGATGCGGCAATGGTGAGAGGAGAAGTAGAAATCCGACTCCACCGCGCAGAAGCCGTGAACCTCCAAGGCGCAGATCTCTCTCACCAAACGAAGCTCGCCATCGCATATAATCAAATATAGAAGCGCGGCGGTACAAGGAAGAAGATGTGTATGTGGGACCCAAATGCTTTGGACCACGCATACATCAAACCATATTTCTGGTTGACTTTGGTATTGCCAAACACATTCATCCCTACGACAGCGTAGCTCAGCCAGATACCTGGCTCCAGGACTTTTTCTAGGCTTGCTGCATCGCCAAAGGAGGAAACAACCTGGTTGCAGTACGATATCTCCCACTTATGCTGAGGAAGACGACTCGATCATGGATCAATGAACTGCCAGAGAATTCAATTCACAACTGGTATGATATGCAAAGTGCGTTCTTTTCAAACTTTGAGGGAACATACAGGAGGCCCTGCACAGTCGGAGACTTGCAGCGTTGCACGCAAAGACCCAGAGAAACCAGTCGGGATTACCTCGGACGCTGGATCGATATGAAGAACTCCTGCGAAGGAGTAAACAAGCAAACTGCGATTTGGGAGTAAACAAGCAACCAGAATATTGCAGGACTTCCAGTCGGACTTTTACATCACAGACTGAAGCGTGACCACGTCACAGATTTGGGAGAAATGATAGAAACGGCGAGCAAATATGCTGACGCCGATGATGATTCAGAAGGGCTGCTCAATATTCTGGCCAATCCCAATGTGGCCAAACAACCAAAGCAAACTCAAAAGCGCAACACCTCGGACGAAAAGCCAGCTCCGGACAACGCAACTGTCAATGCAACATTCAGATCTAGAGGACGAGGAGGGCGCGGAGGCGGCCGGGGTAGACGCCGTGGAACATCCCGAATCCAGGGCAGAGGAGACCATCAACCCGTAAGAACCTATACCTAGGCTGACATTGCCAATAACCCCTGTGTCCACCATTTGGATAGTAATGGAGGATCTATCCACACAAATGCCGAGTGTCGTTTCAATGACGACATCAAGAAAGACGAATTCATTGGCTACAGAGCCAAGTGACAAAAAGGAAAGAAAACTTCCGAGAAAGGAAAGGAGCCCAAGGAAGATTCCGACATGGAAGAAGCGGAAGCCGCTGCAGAGCCCAAGTCGGATGGAAAGAAAACTTTTCCGACTAAGAAAGATGCATACGTCTGCTTCCTTGGATCCCAACTTGCCAAGGAAAAGAAGGCGGTTCTCTGTGAGCTCAATGCCACGGTTCCGGCTGTCCCACAGTTTCTGGATTGGTCGGATGTAACCATCACCTTTGATCGTTCAGATCACCCGAGGAAAACACATTGTCGGGGAAAGTACCCTCTGGTCGTCAATCCTATTATTGATGGCTATGAGTTTTATAAAACATTCATGGATGGTGGAAGCAGTATCAACATTCTATACATAGAAATTCTCCACCGCATGAAGCTGCACGAGAGCCAGTTGAGTTATAGCAGTGTAACTTTCCATGGAATTGTACCAGGGAGACAGGCGGATTCTCTGGGTGAGATTATTCTAGACGTGAAATTCGGAACTCGAGACAATTACCGGACCGAGCCACTCTCCTTCGAGGTGGTACCGTTCAAAAGTGTTACCACACCATCTTTGGATGTTCGGCTTGTTGGAGATATGCCCAAGAGGCAATAATAAAGTGGTTATTATCATATCTTCACACTTATGATAAATGTTTACATACCATGCTATAATTGTATTAACCGGAAACATTAATACTTGTGTGATTTGTAAACTAAAATAAGAATCCCTAGTAAAGCCTCTTGTTAAACTAGCTTGTTGGTTAATATATGATCATGGTTTCCTGATCATGAACATAGAGATGTTATTAACAACAGGATCATATCGTTAGGAGAATGATATGGTGGACATGCTCCTATAGATAAGCGTAGCATAAAGATCAAGTCATTTCAATAGTTCAATTGCTATATGCTTTCTGATACATAGTAACCTAATTCCTTCGACCATGAGATCATGCATATCACCTTTACCGGATGGATGCTTTGATGACATCAAACACCACACCGTAACTGGGTGGCTATAAAGGTGGCATTGAGTGTTCGGAAAGTATTGGTTGAAACACATGGATCAAGAGTGGGATTTGTCCATCCATATGACGGATAGATATACTCTGGGCCCTCTCGGTGAAATGTCATCCAATTAGCTTGCAAGCATGTGACTGGATCACAAGGGATCACATATCACGGGAACGAGAAAAGAGTACTTATCGGTAACGAGGTTGAACTAGGTATGTAGAGATACCGACGATCATAACCTCGGATAAGTAAACTATCGTGAGACAAAGGGAAATTGGTACCGTATGTAAGTGGTTCATTCGATCGCAAAGTAATCGTAGAAATATGTGGGAGCCATATGAATTTCCAGATTCCTCTATTGGTTATTGTTCGGAGAAGTGTCTCGATCATGTCCGCATAATTCACGAACCGTAGGGAGACACACTTAAGGATTCGACGTTGTTTTGAGTAGTTATGGTATTATGAGAAAGAGACCGAATGTTGTTCGGAGTCTCGGATGGGATCCAGGATATCACGAGGTGATCCGGAATGGTCTGGAGAATAAGATTCATATAAGGAAAGTCCCGTTTCGGAGTTCGGAAATGATTCCGGTGAATGTTCTAGAAGGTTCCGGAATGTCCGGCACTCCGGGAGGGGGGAGGGGTACATGAATGTGTCATTACATATTGGAATGATTGCATCATGTACTAAGTGTTCTTGCTGTCCCAAATAAAGGATTAAATTGAATCCTAAAACAGAAAAGTCAAATGTCCAGTTTGAAAGTCAAACGGCTAAAACAAGAAACTGTGGGAAACAAGCAAGAGGAGTTTGAAACCAACTTGGAGGAGGAGTTCCTCTCCTCCAAGCCGGCGGCCAGCCCTAGGCCGAGTTGGGGAGGGACTCCCTCCCTCCCTGGCGCGCCATGGCCCCTCCACCCATAAAAGGAGGGGCAGGCCTCCTCCTCTAGACACAAAAGTTTCTACCTCTAATCTCCGGTTTAGAGCCGTTTTGGTTTAGAGCTTCTAATTGCTTTAGCCTGCGGTTTAGAGCCTTCTAATTGGTGTGTCTAATCTCTAGACCACTAATAGCCCTCTCTCATAATCCACCATACTCGCTCCGGCTTAAGGCGAAGCCCTGCGGGATCTCCCCTCTACTTCCGGTACCACGCCGTTGTGCTGCCGGAATCGCGAGGAGAGTGCTACAACCTCCGCTGCCTGCTGGAACAAGGGAGAGGAAGGTCTTCATCGAGTACCGAACGTGTGACCGACTGCGGGAGCGCTGCCGGAACGTGGCGCCGGAAGGATCGTCTACGCGATCTTGAGATCGGCAAGTGTACGACTACATCACCCACGAGAATCTGCTCTCGTTAACCGCTTTGGAATCTTCGAGGGTGAGTTCCTCTATCGACTCGTTGCTACAATCTAGTAGATAGATCTTGGCTTGTTTGTTTGTATGCGATAGAAAATTTTGTTTTCCATGCTACGAACCCCTACAGTGGTATCAGAGCCGTGTCTATATGTAGATCTGTTGCACGAGTAGAACACAATGGTCATTGTGGGCGTTGATGCTTTTATTGTCGATTGCTTCTTGTGTACTTTGTATCTTGCGGTATGTTGGGATGAAGCGGCCCGGGCTAACCTTACATGACATCGTTCATGAGACTTGCTCCACGCTTGACATGCAACTTGTATTGCATAAGTGGCTTTGCGGGTGCCTGTTTTCTCCTAGCATAGTTAAGATCCAATTTACAACGGGTGATTAACAATACTAGTATCAATGTTGTGGTTCTTGTTCGTAAGTTAGGACGACACTTATTGAAAGCCCCAAACCACGTAAAATATGCAAAGAAAGTAGAGGCGTCTAACTTTGTTTTGCAGGGGTGTGCTGTGATGTGATATGGCCATGATTGTGATTATATTTGATGTATGCAATGTTCCTTATTGTAAGTTGGCAACCGGCAGGAGCCATATGGTTGTCTTTAATTTGTGTTAAGACCCGCGTGTCTATTCAAAGTAGTTGTAATAGTTGAAGCCGGTGGAAGACAACCATGGAGAGGCGTCATTGACCTTGATGCAATGCCGGTGATGATGGAGATCATGTTCGTGCTGGAAGATGGAGATCGGAAGCACAAAGAAGAAAGGCCATATCATATCACATATTATTGAATTGCATGTGATGTTAATCCTTTATACATCTTGTATTGCTTAGTAGACGACGGTAGCATTATAAGATGATCCCTTATGCACATGAATTTCAAGTCATAAAGTGTTCACCCTTAGTTAGCACCGTTGCTAAAGCTTGTTGTTTCGAAGCACCACGTGATGATCGGGTGTGTTAGATTCTGCAAGTGTATACAACGTGAGCAAGGCAGATTTGCTCATGCAGAAACTAAGGTTTGATCTTGACGAGCCTAGCATGTACAGACATGGCCTCAGGAACACGGATTACCGAAAGGTAGAGCATGAGTCATATAGTAGATATGATGAACATGTTGATTGTTCGCCATTGAAGCTATATCAACTCTCGTGATGATCGGTTTTGATGTGGTGGATTTGGTTCGTGTGATCACTAAAACAATGTGAGGGATATTGTTTTGAGTGGGAGTTCACCTAGATTAATTTAATTATTAATTAGAACTCAATTTATCATAAACTAAATCAAAGTGAATTTGCATAGTTGTTGTAGTCATTGGCATCCGTTTACCACCTTGCGCTTAGTTATAATTGAGATGATAGAACTATAGAATTCTGGTTAGTTACTTTACGAACTGGTATCGTATTGTTTTAAGTGTTAATCTAAAGTTTAAAAGTCCTATTGCAAACTTTCAGTAAGTTCCGGTTACTCCATGAAGTTTAATAATTAGTATTAAATCAAGAGTAACAATTCCAAGTGTTAGTATATAAGTATCATGTTTGTATCCATGATTCTTGATATTCAAAGGATTCTCTTAATATCAAGGTTATCTAGGATCTGAAAGAGTTGTTTCAGAAACCATGATGTGTGGAAGATATTGTGATATCTGAAACGAAGTATTGGTTACAACATGATAGAGTATAATATGGCAAAAGTCATGTTCTCATATTTGATGAGAATTTGCAAAAGGTTAGAGACACTAGTTGTCCTAATCCTCCAAAAGGTTTTGGAGAGCAACATTATACTTGCGATTCACCGTTACAAGCTAAAAGTAGCTTGATCATGGATAAATCCATGATGAGGGTGAATATTTGATGTAGGTAAGATGTTTACTACACCAAGAGATTACTAAAGAAAGGAATTTGAAAGAACACCAAACATTTGATGATAGGTGATCTACTTCAAAGTGCAAGTCCAAAGACATTGGTATTTAATTATACATGCTTTGGATTATGTGTCATATGTTTGACTCCACTATTGATGTTGATAGATTCTTTCAAACAGAAAAGGAAATACTGAAAGAAAATCTCATAAGTATATGGCAGAAAGGAAAAGACTAGAATTGTTCAGCTTAAGTATATAGATGATATACATGTTATGGCTATATTCTTTGCTTATTAAACAATGTGGTTCTCAAGTATTTGATACTGAATTTGTTGGTGTGAATCGTCATACGAAACAACACAAATTCATGAACTACAATGGCCTAAGTAACTAGCAAAAGAATATGTGATGATGTTCATCGAGAACAAATAAAGGGTTATTGTGTTGCTCGTTAAACATCAAAGCTTGCCTTCAAGATTTGTTTTATCAGGTATTATGAGAACAAAAGGGTTGTTCAATTAATTGCCGTAATCCATCAAAGATGGATGATTCAAAAAATCTTGTTGGAGAAATCACATCCATAAAACTAGTGCTAAAAATGTCGAAGGACAAATTGATTGAAAGATCAATTAGGAAGTGACATCGCCGTTTAAATTATATTGGAAAGAAAACATGAAGAAAATCCATATGGATGGAATTTTGGAGTCTATTTGATTTTGATCAAATGACGCTTGTGAAACTTTCCTAAGAGATAATTAAAACTTCGTTCATAGGCCAAAAGGGAACGAATGACTAGCTTATTGGAACTTGTACATATTGTTGTAAGAAATCCATTATGTATAATCAAGAGCGATGGATTTCAACTTCATATGCTTTCTCCGAAAATTTGAGTGAATATATGAATATTTACTTAATAAGGATGAAGTGTGAAATATTTGAAAAGTTCAAAGATTTTCAAGATGAAGTGCAAAATCATTGTAACAAGAATATAAATAGTTTATGATAAGATCATAAAGGAATATATTTGAGTTACAAGTTTAGCATAATACCTAAGATTTAAGGAATCGTTCCGTGGATTTGCATTTTCCGAAACACCATAAGAGTATGGAGCGTTCGAGATATGTAATTAAACCTTGTTTGACATGGTAAGATCAAAGGTATAATTCATAAAATTGCCATTATATTTTAAAGATTAAAAGCTTTAGAGATTACCGTTTTTCCACTGAAAAGAGCTCCATCATAATCCGTTGAATTGACACCATATAAAGTTATGGTTTGGGATAAAACCCAAGTTGTCCTTTCTTAAACATTGGTATGCTATGCATAAGAAAGATGTGTGCAACCAAAGTCAGATGAACCTGTCTTTGTATTAACTGTTAAGTACTCCTCCATAACATCGGAGACAAAAGTGTTTGTCACTTAAAACGTCAAGTTTCTTTGAGAAGGAATTTTTCGTGAAAAGTTAAGTGGGAGGACAATAGAACTTTGATAAGGTTAAAAGAACCTTAGCTATATGTGCAAAGTTGCGCAGCGCCGAAAAGTGTTCCGGAGGCAGCAACAATGCTCATGGCTCACGTACCTCAAAGGTTGTGGTCACGGAGATCCAAGTTCCTATTGAAACAAGTAGGTCAGATGAACAATCAAATACCAAGATTTGAGAGTTAAATCATTATTTAACAATAATGATCCGACTACATGCAAAGAAGCGATGATGAGCCCTGACTCCGTCAAATGGCTTGAAGCCATAAAATCCGTGATAGTTCCATACACGAGAAATCAAGTTTTGAACTTGAAGGACCCTCGAGAAAGGTGTAAGACCTTACAGTTGTGTCAGGATCTATAAATAAATAGACATGGATGTTTTACATCTATGAAATAGTCGACATGTTGGGAAAGAGTTCACAAAATGTTCAAGGTTGACTATGACAAGATTTGATCTTTCATAGTGATATTTAGTCTAGACGGATTAATGTAGCAACCACTACATATAATTTGTTATATGGTAGTTGAATAAACAAAACAAGTTCTTCTAATAGAATCGTTACCTAGGACGTGTGCATGACACGGTCCATAGGGTTTTGTTAATTCAAAGGATGTTAAAAGCATATGCAAACTTCAATGGTTGAAAGTGAGCATCGCGGAGTTGGAATCTTCACTATGATGAAACTGTTAAAAGAGTTTAATTTCATCAGAGACAATGAAGATGCTTGCGTTTGCAAGAAATTAAGTGGGAGCGCTAAGACATATTTCGAATACATTATGTGGAGGACATATTGTTGATTAGAAAAGATGTATCTTTTATTAACACATATTAAGAATCTCATCCCGATGAAAGACTTAGGCAAAACCCAAATATTTGGCATCAATAGACGCTAATATGGTTGTGCCAGAAGTGCATAGACAAGATATTGAATAAGTTCAATATAGAAACTACAAGAGAGGTTCTTGTCGCACAGAAAGGATTGAATGAGTTCAATGTTGATGATATATATTCAAGTGTATTGACATTTGGTAAAGTGAAACAAATAATCAAGTATAGATTGATACTTGATGTATGAAATCACAAAGAGTATTTATATCAATCATACTGTGATATGTACAAATCCAGATATGTCCTATGCTCTAAATGTTGTGAGCATATACCAGAATGATTCGTAAGATGATCATTGGACAATAGTAAGGATATTCTTATGATCTTTTTGGAAGAACTAAGAGTATATTATTTGTAGAAGTGACAAATAGATGGTTAGTTCATTGTAAAAGTACTACATTGATACTAGTTTTGTCACAAAGTACAAATTAAGTTTATCTCAATCTAAACTAAGGGTGGAACAATATAATGGAAAGTGAGTTCCATAAATGGATTTGGATGAGTTCCAAAGTTAAGACATTGTGACAGATACTACAACAAAAGGCTAAGTATATGACTGCTATTTTAGCAGCAAAAGAGGGCATTTGTGTCAAGTAGTTTGTTATCAAACTAGGTGTAGTTCACAGAGGGATAATCCTATGAAGATATATTGTGCGACAATATTATCAACATGTTTTAACCCCAAAGAACTAAAGGTCACACCAAAAGACCAAATTTATACAAAGCCATCTCATTAGAGAATGAGTGATGCGTAGAGACGCAAAGACATGCAATTACACACGGACCTGGAAGTGTCAGATCCGGAGATCAGTTGACCACTAGCAATCGTGTACATACAACACTGGAAAGCCATAGGTGTTGAATACACAAAGGTTTGAAACTAGATTATTGACTCTAGTGCAAGTGGGAGACTGTTGGAGATATGCCCAAGAGGCAATAATAAAGTGGTTATTATCATATCTTCACACTTATGATAAATGTTTACATACCATGCTATAATTGTATTAACCGGAAACATTAATACTTGTGTGATTTGTAAACTAAAATAAGAATCCCTAGTAAAGCCTCTTGTTAAACTAGCTTGTTGGTTAATATATGATCATGGTTTCCTGATCATGAACATAGAGATGTTATTAACAACAGGATCATATCGTTAGGAGAATGATATGGTGGACATGCTCCTATAGATAAGCGTAGCATAAAGATCAAGTCATTTCAATAGTTCAATTGCTATATGCTTTCTGATACATAGTAACCTAATTCCTTCGACCATGAGATCATGCATATCACCTTTACCGGATGGATGCTTTGATGACATCAAACACCACACCGTAACTGGGTGGCTATAAAGGTGGCATTGAGTGTTCGGAAAGTATTGGTTGAAACACATGGATCAAGAGTGGGATTTGTCCATCCATATGACGGATAGGTATACTCTGGGCCCTCTCGGTGAAATGTCATCCAATTAGCTTGCAAGCATGTGACTGGATCACAAGGGATCACATATCACGGGAACGAGAAAAGAGTACTTATCGGTAACGAGGTTGAACTAGGTATGTAGAGATACCGACGATCATAACCTCGGATAAGTAAACTATCGTGAGACAAAGGGAAATTGGTACCGTATGTAAGTGGTTCATTCGATCGCAAAGTAATCGTAGAAATATGTGGGAGCCATATGAATTTCCAGATTCCTCTATTGGTTATTGTTCGGAGAAGTGTCTCGATCATGTCCGCATAATTCACGAACCGTAGGGAGACACACTTAAGGATTCGACGTTGTTTTGAGTAGTTATGGTATTATGAGAAAGAGACCGAATGTTGTTCGGAGTCTCGGATGGGATCCAGGATATCACGAGGTGATCCGGAATGGTCTGGAGAATAAGATTCATATAAGGAAAGTCCCGTTTCGGAGTTCGGAAATGATTCCGGTGAATGTTCTAGAAGGTTCCGGAATGTCCGGCACTCCGGGAGGGGGGAGGGGTACATGAATGTGTCATTACATATTGGAATGATTGCATCATGTACTAAGTGTTCTTGCTGTCCCAAATAAAGGATTAAATTGAATCCTAAAACAGAAAAGTCAAATGTCCAGTTTGAAAGTCAAACGGCTAAAACAAGAAACTGTGGGAAACAAGCAAGAGGAGTTTGAAACCAACTTGGAGGAGGAGTTCCTCTCCTCCAAGCCGGCGGCCAGCCCTAGGCCGAGTTGGGGAGGGACTCCCTCCCTCCCTGGCGCGCCATGGCCCCTCCACCCATAAAAGGAGGGGCAGGCCTCCTCCTCTAGACACAAAAGTTTCTACCTCTAATCTCCGGTTTAGAGCCGTTTTGGTTTAGAGCTTCTAATTGCTTTAGCCTGCGGTTTAGAGCCTTCTAATTGGTGTGTCTAATCTCTAGACCACTAATAGCCCTCTCTCATAATCCACCATACTCGCTCCGGCTTAAGGCGAAGCCCTGCGGGATCTCCCCTCTACTTCCGGTACCACGCCGTTGTGCTGCCGGAATCGCGAGGAGAGTGCTACAACCTCCGCTGCCTGCTGGAACAAGGGAGAGGAAGGTCTTCGTCGAGTACCGAACGTGTGACCGACTGCGGGAGCGCTGCCGGAACGTGGCGCCGGAAGGATCGTCTACGCGATCTTGAGATCGGCAAGTGTACGACTACATCACCCACGAGAATCTGCTCTCGTTAACCGCTTTGGAATCTTCGAGGGTGAGTTCCTCTATCGACTCGTTGCTACAATCTAGTAGATAGATCTTGGCTTGTTTGTTTGTATGCGATAGAAAATTTTGTTTTCCATGCTACGAACCCCTACACGGCTTACTGGGCGTTCATGGCTCGTCCCTGCTACATCTATAACATGATTAAACTTCCAGGTACAAAGGGTGTAATCACCGTACGAGGAAATCTGAGGAAGGCACAAGAGTGCGACGAAGGATCTGCTTCCTTCGCCGAAGCCGCGCTGCACGCCCAGGAGTATCAGGAGATTAAGAAGACCATCAATCCGTCCAAGATGCCCGCTATGAAGAACGAGGTGTTGAAGCCAAGTTTGCAGTTCAAGGCATCGGAAGAGACGAAGAAAACGTCGTTGAAGGAAGATGATCCCTCCAAGACGACTAACATAGGGGTAGGCTTAGGCCACGCATACGAAAGCGCGCTCGTCGAGTTCCTCAAAGCTAATAGTGATATCTTCGTATGGTATCCTTCTAACATGACCGGAGTACCTAGGGAACTTGTCGAGCACTCTCTTAATGTGTACCCTGACGCTAAACCCGTCAAACAGTCCTTACAACGGTTTGGTGATGAAAAGCGCAAAGCAATAGCCAAGGAATTAGCCCGACTAGAATTAGCGGATTTTATAACAGAGGTCATCCATACAGATTGGGTGGCAAATCCTGTACTCGTCCATAAAAAGGACACCATTGATTTAAGGATGTGTGTTGATTATACCGCTTTGAACAAGGCATGCCCAAAAGATCCGTTTCCTTTGCCAAGAATCGATCAAGTTATCGACTCAACGGCAGGGTCGGAACTACTTTGTTTTCTCGACGCATATTCCGGATATCACCAAATACCGATAAAAAGTCGGATCAAATTAAGACATCTTTCGTCACTCCTTTCGGAACCTTCTGCTATAAAACTATGCATTTTGGCTTAAAGAACGCAGGAGCAACATATCAACGTACTATGCAACGTTGTCTCAATGACCAAATTGGACGCAAACGTCCATGTATACATAGACGACATAGCAGTTATGTCCAAAAAGAAGGAAACTTTAATTTCCTACTTGGATGAAACGTTTGCTAGTCTACGAAAATTCAACATGATGCTAAATCCGAAGAAGTGTTTCTTTGGAATTCTAGCCGGAAAATTCTTAGGTTTCATTGTCTCAGAGCGAGGCATAGAGTTGAGCCGAGATAAAATCAAGGCTATTCTAAACATTACCAGGCCGACTCGCCTGAAGGACGTACAGCGTCTCACCAGTGAGTCAGTTTGTCAGCCGGCTCGGCGAAATAGCTGCACCATTGTACAAACTCTTTAAGAAACCCGACAAATTTGTCTGGACTCAGGAAGCCAAAACTGCCCTGCAAAGTTTAAAAGATTTACTTTCAAATCCACCAGTTCACGCAGCGCCAGAACCTCAGGAGCCTATGTTACTCTATATTGCAACAACTAACAAAGTCATAAGTGTGGTAACAGTAGCTGAGCGCGAGGAAGAAGGCCACAAGCATAAGGTGCAGCGGCCAACTTATTATTTAAGTGAGGTCCTGACAGAATCAAAACAACGGTATCCACACCATCAAAAGCTAGCCTATGGAGTATTCTTTGCATCCATAAAGCTACGCCACTATTTTCAAGAGCACAAGATCATAGTGGTGAGCACTGCTCCCCTGTGATATATAATCAATAACCGTGATGCCACAGGACGTGTCGCAAAGTGGGGAATAGAGCTTGCAGCTTTTGACATTCAGTACAAACCACGTACAATAATCAATTCCCAGATACTTGCCTACTTTGTCGTTGATTGGACAGAAACAGCAGAAAACTCAGGCCCTCCAGACTCGGAATTTTGGACCCTACACTTTGACGGATCCAAAGCACGAGGAGGCTCGTGGGCTGTCGTGGTGCTCAAATCACCCCAAGGAGATAAGTTGTTCTATGTCTTGCAAATACACTTCACGGCAACCAATAATATTGCCGAGTACGAAGCACTGCTGCATGGAATATGCATGGCCAAAAACATTGGCATATCAAGACTCATGTGTTACGGAGACTCGGATTTAGTTGCTCAGCAAATATCCAATATCTGCAACGCAAACAAGCACATGGCAGCATACAAAGCTGTTGTGTATGAATTATCTAAATCGTTCAAGGGTTTTGAGGTTCAACACATCCCTCGAGCAGAAAATGAGGAAACAGATGCTCTGTCAAGGATAGGCTCTGCACGAAGACAAGTATCGGATGGAGCTTTTTTAGAGCATTTAAGGGTCCCCTCCATAGTCGGAGTTGATGAGGACTATCCGACGAAATCCGAATCACCTTTAATAGCAGTTCTGGCTGTAGTTCCCAGCTGTACAAACCCTATCTGGATTTCCTGATAGACAGAAAACTACCCGAAGACGAAGTCTTGAGCCGGCAGATTGTCCGACGAGCAAAGGCCTACACTATAATAAATGGTGAGCTCTATAAACGGAGTGTTTCTGGCGTGTTTCAGCGATGTATTTCTTCGGAAGAAGGAGTGGAAATCTTAAGAGAAATCCATGAAGGCGAGTGTGGTCACCATGCTGTAGCCAGATCCTTAGTGGCAAAAGTTTTTCGACACGGATTCTTTTGGCTTATAGCTAAGGCGGATACCGATAAACTGGTCAAAACATGCAAGGACTATCAAAAGTACGCTCATCAGGCACATGTTCCGGCTGAACAGCTGCGAACAATCCCTATTACATGGTCGTTCGTGGTCCGGGGGCTTGATATGGTAGGGCCATTTCGCACAGCAAAATGTGGATTTACTCACCTACTACAGATGGTGGATAAATTTATAAAATGGATTGAGGCTAAACCCGTAACAAGTTGCAATGGAGCCATAGCCAGAAAATTCGTTGAGGACGTAATGATTAGATTCGGATATCCGCACAGTATAATTGCTGGCAATGGGAGTAATTTTTCCGAGTTCTGCGAAGAACAAGGGATCCGACTCGATATTGCATCAATCACACATCCAGAAGCTAATGGACAAGTCGAAAGAATTAATGACCTCATTTTACAAGGAATCCGACCTCACCTCGAGGCACCGCTTCGTCGGGCCACGGGGGCTTGGGCGGAAGAATTACCGTCTGTGATATTGAGCTTACGTACAACACCTAATAGATCAACCGGCTATACTCCTTTCTTCTTGGTCTATGGTGCAGAAACAGTTCTTCCAAGTGATCTAATTCATCAGGCTCCACGAGTCAAAGCGTATATCGAAGAAGATGCAGAAATTTCCCGACAAGATGATCTCGATATAATCTAAGAAGTACACGTCATTACTGAGAAGAGATCTATAGCCTATCAGCAGAAGATACGCAAGTATCATAGTCAGAGAGTGCAAAACTGTTCTTTCAGAAAAGGCGATTTGGTTCTCTGACTTGTGCAAAAAAGAAAGCACAAACTTTCCCCAATTTGGGAAGTACCTTTTATGGTTAGCAGAGTTCTGCATAATGGGTCATATTATTTAACCGACATGAGACCAATCAAGGAAAGACCTGATACTCGGAAGAGAAAGAGAGCTGGTGGCAGCACGAACCCGGATGAAATAGACCGTCCATGGAATATTGCACAACTACGTTCCTTCTATTCTTAGTTATATTTCCTTGTAATCATATATGTACATGTTCAAAGTGAAATAAAGTGTTGGTTTCCTCATATGCTATCTTTGAGAAGTTTTTGCCATCTTATTTCTAAAAAGAGCATGTAATTTTCTCAAAAATCCCAGAATGTTTGAAAGTACTTTATGCTCATGTTCGTTCTGGTTAAGATTTTTGAACATCTAAAAAATCTACCTTAGGGTACAAAATTTAAATTTATTGTCTATACTTTGATTCTTTATCTGATTGCTTAGATGCAGGCATTTTCCGAGTAATGATTTGTTGGTACTAGAAGCCGGCTTTGTTTGCGAGTTTAAACTGGTTTAGCAATTGCGCTCCGTTGCTCGGCAAAGTTTCTGTGCTAAAAGTTGGCCGACCCCTGAAAGGGACGAGGCAGAGAGCCAGATAAACCGATAAGTATATGCATAAAAAAGCAAAGTGCTCCGGAAATTTTCAAGCACATGCATCAAATATATAAGTGCTAAAACAATAAAAGCATTTAGTTTTTTATAGGACCAGCACAAAATAAATATTGTATCCATCATTACATTGCCATAAGTTCAAGATAATGCATAGAAATTGTTTATGCTGCAGGCGGTGGTGATGAAGAAGGAGGAGCACTGGAGTCAACAACATGGTCACCCTCGATCTCAGACTCGGAAGCATTGCTGGATTATGGATCTTGGGGCGAGGGAGGCACGTAGACGGAACCGAAGAACGGTGTCGTATAGTTGGTCATATTCGCCACGCGACAAGCATAACCTGCACAAGACTCTTGGATGGCCTTGATGTCTTGCGGGCTACCCTCATCATCCTCCTCGTCAATGCCCTTGGTGACGTGCCAGATTTCCATCTCGCTATGGTGTCTCATCACCATGGTCAGAGCTGTTTGCACACAATCCGAGCGTAGGAGATCTTCCAGTCTTCGATCAGCTTCGGAATCTCCTTGACCTTGTCCCTCACCTCGTGCACTGACATTGTGTGCAAGTCGGAAAGCTTGACGGCTTCGCCAGCCTCTTCTAGAGTTTGGCGGAAATCATACAAGATATCTCCGACGAGCTTAATGCGCTCGAGGTGAGGTTCAGAAGTAGGAGAGTCGGAAAGATTCAGGGCGGCTGGAAAAGAACCAAAAATTCAAAATTCGGCTGAAAACGAAAGTCGGAAAATGAAAAACACAAAAGAAAAGATTCGGAAATCTTACCTAGCACAGAGTGATTCCATTCATCATGCTCTTTGCGGAGGCTATTTAATTCACTGGCTGTGGCCTGGGCAAGATCCCTCCGAATATCAAAGTCCTTCTTGATATCATCTAGTTCCTTGCCTCGGAGGGCTATGAGCTTCTCGAGCCTCATGGTCTCATGGTTGCTCGACTCTAGGACAACAGCTACGGATTTCTCCGACTCTAAAGTTAGCTTCTCGAGCATGTCCTGGAGTTCGGCATTCTCCAATTCCAAGACCTTGTAGTTCTCAGATTGCTCCACCATCTTGCTGGATTGACATAACAATTCTGCAAAGACAAAAAATTAGTCGGACAAAGCAAAGTTTGACTATGACAAAAATGAGAACTGATTAAGAGGAAGCCAGAAAAGTTTACCTTCTGCTTCATATTTCTCAATTTTCAACTTTGAATTTTCAAGACGCAAAGCTTTGGTTTCTTTGCGCTTGTTGTTAATATTCTTGAGCAATTCCTGGTTGGAAGATGCAATTTTCTGTAAGTATGGAGACGGAATGCCGTCAGACGGCTACTAAGACTCGAGCTGCATATTTAAATAAGTAATATCACAGCACGAGCCTTGGGGGCTACACTACATCGTTCTTTTGCAACCTAAAAGCATAAACTCGGATCTAGCTATGTTTGTCTGACTTCATGCTTGGGGGATAGAGGATATCATTATAAATGCAAATAAGAATCAGCAACTTACAATGTGTTCCAGGTGCATCTTTTAAAATCCGAGCTTGGTGCTGTGAAACACCTTCTCGGTAAGGGTGAGGGAAGAAACATCCGTTGCTGGAAGCTCGCCAGATGCGAATTTAGCATCCCGGACAAAAATTTGGTCCAGGAGGCTAACCAGCTTGACATCTTCCTCCTCTTGGCTCGTTGCCTCTGGAGTCAAGGTTTGCTTCTCAAGACTAGATTGAGCCAGTCTGAGGATCTCTTCCTTCTCTTTCCTCTTGAGGCTAGGGACAGCGGAGCCGACCACTTTATCCATGGTTCCTGTGGATATTACCATGGGATCATTACCCTTGATGGGTTCACCCTTGTTAGTTGCCTGATCATTAACGATGACCAGGGCTTTCGAGACGTTTCCAGCAACAAGAGAGGAAGATGCTTCCTGTTCTGATGGATTAGTGGATGGAGTCGATGGCGGCACAGCGGGGGAGATAACAAGCTTCTGCTGACGCAACTGCTTGCCCGGCTTGCTGTCCGGCTTGGTCTTGCTCTTCAGAACTGATTTAGCTCGAGAACACGAAAATCCTAAGTATCAGGTGTTCTCTAGAAAGAAACAAAGGTACAAGAATATTGAAAACCAAAGTTAGGGTGCTTACTTTTTAACCACTGGCAGCACTTGGCTACCAGCAGCAACAACTTCCTTCGCCTTACGCTTCTTGGAGGCGGGGGCGGCAACTTCTTGCACCTCATCATCCTCTGTCGCCTCCGGGTCATCTGAAGCATAGCCCTCTAGTGGAGTTAGCTCAGACTCGGAGAGTTTTTTGAGCTAACAAAGTCGGAAAGCATCGATGAAAATAGAGTCGGAGGAAGAATACAAAAAGAACAACGAAATGCGAAAGCAGAGTCGAAAATATTTACCGGAGTCAGAGGACGGTTGGTCGTATACATCTTCATGGAAACTTCTGGAATCTTGCATTCAACTATTTCCTTGATCAAAAATTGCATGAGGGTCTTGTAGTCCTTCGCTGGAATCCGGCTAGAACTGACCTACATCTTATCCTTCTTGTCGCTCGTAATCTGGTGCATGAGGCGATCTCCGTGGTGCTGGAGAGGCTGAATTCGGCGCTCCAGCCAGCAGTGGATCAAGTTGGATCCATGGAGACCCTCATGCTTCATCAAAAATTCAATCCGCCTCTTGGCGAGGATTAAGATATCCGATAACTCCGGCGCCTCCGCGTCCCATGAATTCTGGTGGGAGGCTGCGCCGTCGAAGAATGCCGAAAGACCTTCCACCTTGCCTGGAGCCAGAATATCCTTGTGATAGAAGAAAGTTCCGGCCCAGCGTTTGACGGATTCACTAGCGTTAATCCTAGGATAAACTCGATTTCTCCTAAGGACTAAGCTAAGGGTGCTGGTGGTGTAAGGCACACCGGCGCTAATAGAATTCTTTCGAGTACCATAGTAGTACCGAAAAAGGGTGAGACTTGGCCTAATGCCAAGAAACCCCTCGCATAGAGCTGCATGAGCACTAAGCTCAAGCAGTGAGTTGGGAGGAAGATTATGGAGTTGCACACCATAGTAGTTGAGGACCTCGACGAGGAAGTCCGATGGTGGCAAGTTGAGGCCTCGGTTGACGTGCGTGCCGAACAGCACCCTCTCGCTGTCGAGCAGGGCAGGAACGGCGTGCCCTGAGGCGCTCTGCCACGCACCGACGACGATGAACCCTTCGTCCTCCATGACATGGAGTTCCGCATTTTCCATGACACTAGGGATCCAGAGGCCCCGGATCTTCCTTTCTTCCACCGCCGACGAACCCGCCGCCGCTCCTGAGGTCGAAGCCATGGATCTTTGAGGAAAAAGGGCTGGTGGGGGAAGGAGAGATTTTTTTCTCACAGTGCGTAGATGGGAACTGGTGTGGAGCACTCGAGGAGTACGAGGAGGCAATGAATGGAGCGATGAAGAGATGAATCTGAGAGAAAGGGTTTCTTTCCCCTCTTTATTTGTCTCTGCGTCAAGATTAGTGTGATAACACGCGCAATTATCGCCATGCGTATAGGAGAAGGGGAGTTAGCTTCCTTGTGACTCTTCCGCCCCCTCGATTTTTGCGCAGGCATTGAAACGACGTTCTGTTCCGTAAGAAGCGGACCCACCAACGGTCGTGCTGATGGAAATCCTGTCAGTGACAGGACCTGGCCTGAAAAGTTCTTAGGCTACACGCCGCTAAAAAATCCGTCTTATGTTTCAAACCAAGCAGGGAGAAGACTAAGGTCAGAACAAAATATATCCGACATGATTGACTCGGAATCCTACATTAATGAATGAAGTTTTCCGGAACCCTTCAAGATTCTCAAGATGAAGAAACCAACAAGCTAGACGATTTATCCGACTTTGGATCTTGGAGACTTTCGGGGGCTACTGTTGGGGATATACTTTTCATGTATTGTCAACACCAGGATTTTTAATCCCAGATGTCAGTTATGCCATACATCGCAATCCCAGGATTACCATTTTTGCGAGACATAAAAGATTTGGATATCACAGTACATCATCCATTACAAACCATACATAAGGTCTTACACAAATAAGGATCTCATGATCCAGTTCTTAATACAACTCGAGCAGCGGAAATACGTAATAATAAAGGTAGTGTAGGCGAAGCTCCATCTTCGGTGTCACAGGCAATGCTGACGATGGGAGATGATCCTAGTTGTCGTAACCTTCCTGGGGTCCTTCATCCTGGTACTCTTCTTCATAGTCTGGCCACGGGAATAGCTAGGGACAAAGCCATGAGTACTCTTGAAGTACTCACAAAACATCTGGAAATACATCGGGGTATTCACAGACTATCCGGACTTGGTCAATGGTAGGTTGGGCCATACTCTTGTTGCACTTGAATTGACGAGGTAAGGTTTCAGATATATGCTCGACTGATACTCCAGCTGTACTGGTCATGGTTATGGCTTTCTTGGCACAGTCAATTAATCCTTTATGTTTGGCCATCCAATCCATTCCTAGTACTACTTCCAAACCTTTAGTTCCGAGTACTATCAAATTAGCATAAAAATCTATGCCATGGATTCGGATAGGGACGTCTTTGCAAATTTGCCTAGCTTTGGTGGTTGAACCGGGGATTTGAACAATCATAACATTCTTCAGTTTGGTTGGTTGAATCTTACTAGTGCATGCAAATTCTTCGGTGACAAATGAATGCGATGCACCAGAATCAAACAACACTCTAGCAAGTACTGAATTAACAGAAAACATACCCAGCACGACGTCCGGCGCTTCCTAGGCTTCTTCAGCATGCATGAGAAAAAGACGGCCGTTGCGGTTGAGCGAATTCCCTGGGGCAAACCTTCTTCCAGGCTGAACACAACGCTGCTGCTGAGCTGGGGCATTTGCATTGGGGGCTGCGGCATTATTATTTGGGAACTCGTTGGAGTAGTGACCCTTGGTTCCACATTCATAACAAGTCACTTGCGACTTGTCCTTTGCTGCAATAGGCACAACATTGCTTCCAGTCCTCGGGGCAGTGTTGGTGTTGGTGGCAGCATTGTTGTTGTTGTTGAACTTGGGTGGTGCACGGTTGAAATTGCTTGAGTTGCCAGGGTTGTTGTGATTTCCTCCGGGCCTTGGGTTTCCACGGTTGGGATAGGTCGGACGGTTCATCGGGGGTCTGTTGGTTCTCGGGGAAAATCCTAGAGATGGGTTGGGGCGATACTTTGGGGTATGATGGGTTCCTGGATGATGCATCATGCGACGCTTGCGGTTCTCATTGGCTTGGTTGATCTTTCCTTCCATCTGGATGGCAGAGTCGACTAGGGCTTCAATATCAGCAAAGGGGATATTGACTAACACCATATGCATCTCATCATGCAGACCATTCAAGAATCTTTCTTTCTTCTTGGCTTCAGTGTCGATCTCATCCAGGGCATACCTAGCTAATTACAAGAATTTGTCACGATATTCCACTACGGTCATCCTTCCTTGCTTCAGTTCTCTGAACTCATCTCTCGTTCTCTTGATCAAACCCGGTGGCACATGGGTTCTGCTAAACTTGACCTTGAATTCCTCCCAGGTCATCATCTGTCCTCCGGTCATTGCACGAACGTTGTTCCACCATGCTCTTGCATCTCCGGCTAGATAGTGGGTGGCGAACAGAACTTTCTCATTAGCTTCCACTCCGGCTACTTCTAGGTTGTTCTCCATGGTTTGCATCCAATAATCTGCATCTAAAGGCTCTTCCGACTTAGTGAAAACAGGTGGGTTGGTGTTCTGGAAATTCTTGAGCTTAGATCCATGGTTGTCCTGATTTCCTTGGCCTTGATTGTTGTGGGCCAGCTGAGCTATCTGCTGAAGGGTGGCTAAGTTGGCTTGACGTTCGGCTCTTTCAGCTTCGCGGTCAGAAACCAACATTTGCAGGATCTGCAACATCGGGTTCGGGGATGAACCACTTCCTTCGCGAGGCATCTGAAGATTGAGATAGATCATGAGAAAAGAGGGAAATTTCTAAGGTTCGGGGACTTTTGAAAAGTTTTGAAAGTTTGACTCAGATTTTTCTAGCAACTTGCTCTTCATTCATTCATTCATTCATAGCACACGATACAACACACACCACAACAAAGGAAAACAGATGGTTTTAAGAACCATTCAGGAAACTACGATACAGTGGGACCGAATACAACTCACTACGCTAGTGCTCAAGTGCTACTACTCCTCGGAGTTGGTGTAATCGTCATCCTCATCATCCTCATCGTCATCGATGAAGGCGAAATCCTCTTCATCGGTGAAGAAGTCCATGGCCTGATCCTCCAGAAAATCATCACCATCGCTGAGATAAGAGTAGGGGTCTCCACGCAGGTCTTCTCCGGCATTCTCCCTTTCCTCCAACTGCATGTCTCTCTCGTGGATGGTCTCCTCCAAATCCGAGATACGGTGCCGAAGACGAGCAATGATGCTCTCCTTCTTGTCTAGCTAATGGCGGCGAGACTTGCGATCCTTCGCTAGCATGGTGATGGTTTGATACTTCGTCTTGATGATGGCAGACTTGTGGTTGGAGTAGTCACGGGCATTGTCCAGTTCTTGTTGACGATCATACATCATGAAGCTAAGGTGGTCCAACTGAGTCTTCAGCTCGGGGTGGTATGGGGCTTCTAGTGGCTGTCCCATAGCATCACGCCTTGGACAAAACTCAAAGCGGTTACCCTTGATCTAATTGATACTCTGCCCACACAGACGGGCAAGAGCTTCCTGCATGGCCCTGGCAAGTCCATCTTGCCAGTTGTTCTCTCTTAAGGTGAACTGAATTCCCTCAGCAGTGGGAGGTTCAATCTTCCCTCGGAGACTTGCAACAATTAGCCACTGCAGATCTTCTCCTCCTTGATCATTGAGCTAAGCTCCGAAGAACTCGGGGTGTGGACGCTCCAGAAGTTCCGAAAGCTGGTCCAAATCCCGCTCAAAGATAAGGTCTCCTCCATTCCCTAACTGATAAAACTTGTTGTACTTCACGTCCATCTATAAGAATAGAGGATGAGTAAGTTAGTAGAGTGATCAAGTGTGTCAATTTTTATGTATTTTACAAGAGTTTTTGAGGAACATGAATTTTCATGAAAGAATCAAAGTGATAAGAATGGGAATAAGTTTTTGTAAATATTTTCTTCCTTTGGTTTTGAAACTAAGTTTTTGATTCAAACGTCCAGTCTAACTAGGGTCTCCTATGGTCAGGATGGCTTTGATACCAACTTGTCAACACCCGGATTTTTAATCCCAGATGCCAGTTATGCCATACATCGCAATCCCAGGATTACCATTTTTGCGAGACATAACAGATTTGGATATCACAGTACATCATCCATTACAAACCATACATAAGGTCCTATACAAATAAGGATCTCATGATCCAATTCTTAATACAACTCGAGCAGCGGAAATACGTAATAATAAAGGTAGCGTAGGCGAAGCTCTATCTTCGCTGTCACAGGCAATGCTGACGATGGGAGATGATCCTAGTTGTCGTAACCTTCCCGGGGTCCTTCATCCTGGTACTCTTCTTCATAGTCTGGCCACGGGAATAGCCAGGGACAAAGCCATGAGTACTCTTTAAGTACTCGCGAACTAATACTTAAAGGGTTTTTTGTAGTAGGACACTAAGATCTAGGGTTGTTTTGCAAAAATCTAGATTTACCTCTACTAAGTTCAGAAGCAAGAAACTAGTTGAAATTGTATAACACCTAAGTGGGAATTTGAATTTCATATCACAACCCTATTGTGGTCAAGTCAAAGTCTCAATTCATTTCATAAGTCCTTTTGAAAACATCTGACGGGGGAACAGTATGGCCACTCCAACTGTCCATCACCGCGGACGCGGCTATTCGAATAGTTTGACACTCTGCAGAGATTGTACACTTTCACCACAACATTCGATACATCCGTTAGGAACAAATCCTGAATTCACCATACTCAGTATGCGGATAATCAATCCTAACCTTTCCATTACATGCCCTAGTATAGGCACCTCTCCTGTGAGTTTGGCCTCCCAACCATGACCAACTGTCATCTTGGGTACTGCACAGGTGGACAATCTTCACAAGGTAGCCTCAGCTCAGACCTTGGCCGTGACGGAACCCATACTAAGGTATATAAGTTTCCAGTCAAGCCCTACCCAATTTTTGGGTATTGTGGTTGTACGGTAAAATTTGGAATGGTATCGCATCCAGACAACCATCAATTTTATAAAGGGATAAGGCTCATGCCTCAACATTTTCATCACCAAAATCATCTGGTGTTCGGAAACACATGTCAAAACATTTCAGTAGAATGACTCATCATTCCAAGGTTTTCATAATCATTTTCACCAAGTATTCCCATCTAAAGTTGATCAAGTTTTATGCTTAGCACTAGCATCTATAGATGGGGTAAGTACTAATGAGGGGTGGTAATTAAGGGGAGATTAATTGAGTTTAATCTCATGCCTTAGGATGACATCAAGATTATCTAGCTTAGGCCAAATTTTATGCTCTTTATGCAACCTTCAATTATCTTTCTAGAATCTACAATTCACTTAAGTAAACTCTAAGAGAAAGCTTTGATAAAGAAATAAAGTATAAAGCTTGCAAGTAAAACTAGGATTGGGTGTCATCAAATGTGTCCAACCAAGCATGCTTAGTGCATTGCATAGGTTATCTAACTTTCATAATTGCAAGTGTTAGCTTGCTAAAGTAGAGTATCTTGCAAGTGTTATCTTTCCTTGTGCAGAGCAGTGGTTGAAGTTCTCGTCGGCTTCTTCTTCGTAGTATCCTCCTTCCTCCTCGTATCCTTGGTCGGTACTAGCGTCTATAAATAAGTACGAGGTACACAATCACCAAACAATACTTAACTATTTTCGATCATCACACAAAGGTGTTCTATAGATGATCTAGCATCATCACTAACATTACAAGAATAAAGCATTTGTCTTATTTATTTTAATTTGAGAAAAGTAATTTATACTCATTGAAAAACTACTTAAGATTTAATATTCTCCAACTCAAACATGGGATCATGTTGACACATGTCATCACCCATATTTCAGTACATGGGAATGTGATTTAAAGTGGTGTCACAATTTAATAAGGTTTAACCTTTTATTTCAATTAAATAAAGTGACTAGAAATGCCTATGTGGCATTCTTTTATCACTTGAACATTATTTCTGTAATTAAACCCAAATGATTTTATATATTCTGAAAGGTATGATCAAATGTGATTTTTGAGAGTTGGAATCAACTCAAAAGCTATTATGGTTGAAATTTCAAAAATGTTTGAATGCAGTAAAGCTTCTGACTTATTATTTTTACCAGGGTTGATCTACAGATCCAAATTACTTGAATTCAACGGGCTTGGATTAAGCATTTCAGTACCTTTCTAACAAAATTGGTTTCATGCAATTTGGTTCACTAAATCGAGCTAGGTTGATTTTTTAATATAGGTACAGAACTAAGTTTGAATGAAAATAGAAAAAGCTAAATTCAAACGAGTGGGCTGCGCGGGAGAATTTAATGGGCCGGCCCAGTGTCACTCCGCAGAACGGGGCTCAGCTGACAGGGGGGGTCTACCGGTCAGTGGCTCATAAGACGCGAAGCGATACGGGGCGATTTGGTGCGTTGGATTAGAAGTGAGATCAATGGCTGAGGGTCGTCGTCGACGATGAACATGTCACCGGCGAGCTCGAACCCTAGCGGCTCAGTGGGGGTGCATAGGGGGCATACCGAGGCTCCAGTGACGACGGCGAGGCGGGCAAATGACGAAGTCGATGACGGCGAACTCAGGGATGGTCGTGGCAGCTCCGGGGGTGGTCAAAATCAACGGCTCCCTTCTTCTACAGAGGCGGCCTGCTCTGGCGCAATTCCGGCGAGCTGCTGCTCCTCGTGCTCCGGCTAAGGGATGGAATGATCAGTGAGGTGAGGGGAGTGAGATGGTGTTAAGAAATCGAGCGGGGGTTGTCTCCTTTTATAGGCTCGACGGCGAGGCCGAGAGGGATGGGCAGGCGATGGTGGCGACACGGCTACGGGCGGCTAGAGGCATGGCCGAGGTTGGTGATTGACGAGCGGTCTCCTGGCGATGCTCTAGAGCTTAAATTCGCGTGTAGGGGCGGTGGCAAATGGTCAGGAATGCGTGATGCTCTGCGAGGAAGAGGCGGCGAACTCGGCGGCGAGCGGTGGCTACGGGGTACGGGCGGTGAAACGATCATGTCTGGTGGTCTCCTGGGACGGTGGGGTGCATGCTGGCGGGCGGCGAGGGCTCGAGGTGGTAGGGTTGCGTGGGAACGGGGCGTGCTCTGCGGTGCGCGTCGGCATGGTCGACAGCGGCACGGGCGGGGCATTCCTGGCACTTCTGGTCTCTGTCTCCGAGCTAGGGCTGGTCGAGAGGGGGCGGTGAGGCATGGGCTACCTCTCAGACAAGGTTGGCACGGCTAGTTCTTCTCCTAGCTTGCTGTCCACACTGGGGTGACATGGTGAGGCTCGGCCTGCTCACCATTAATGGCATTGGCAAGCTCACAGTGGTGCTAGAGATTAGTTAAGGTTGCTAGATGATCTACTAAGGCTAGTTGTAACCAGAGAGGGAACAAGGTTGGCCCAAAACACTGCTCAACATAGTGTTTTTGATTTTGTTGATTTGCATCTGCAACCTGTTTGATGAAATGGCCGCATGAACTTGAGTTTTTAATTTTGAAAATATTTTTGGTGGGTGTTCTAGGCATGTACTAGGGAATCTGTGGATGCTTGGGTTTTGAAAATTGAGCTGGTTTGAGTGGTTTTTGAAATAGTGGGATCTTCCCATATGAGATAGATTCAATTTTAAACTGTCATTTAAACTTAGCATTTGAATGTTTTTGGATGATCATAAAGTGGGCCTTTGTACCTGGTTATGAGTAATATCAAGGGGTGCAAAGATCCATACATGTTTCTGTTAAGTTCTAAAAGTTAAGGATAGCCAAAGTAGGCATGGGAGTTAATTTTGCCAAAGTGACCATTCACTTAATTTATTTGTTTTGACTTGTTTGTCTTTGGGAAAAGTTTGCGGATTGTTTAGATGATGTTTATTTCACCTAAGAATCATTTTGCAAGCAGGAAATTCAAAAGAATCCAAATTTTAATACACACATATATGAATGCTTTCATATTTTTATTTGGAACAGTTTTTATTAACCCTAATTTTGATGATTAGAGTTTGATGATCCAAGTTTAATATTTTTGGGATGTTATAGGTATACCCACAGGACTCGCTGATGGGTTAGAGCTTTGCTTCACGGGTGGCCCAGTCAAAGAAAGAGGAGGAGCCAGTTCCGGCTATGACAAGGCCCAGAAGAGTTACCGACTTAGGCCTGTAGTATTACTTGTAGTCCAAGCTGTACATAGTTACCGACTCTGTAACGTAGCTGGATAGTTCTCTCTTGTAACCCTAGGCCCCGATGACTATATAAACCGACCCTATGGGAGCCTTTAGGGCACAACTCAATACAACAACCACAACCAACTCGCACAGGTGAACCTCTCTTGTAATCCACTGTAACATCCAACTTACGCCGATATATTACTGTGTTGCTAGCAGGAGTAGAATCCGATCACCGCAGTCAGATCTGATCCTGGGTAAAATTGTGCTCATCGCTCCTGGAACATCCGACGTCTCACACCCCATCCTTCCAACGCCACTAGGACCCCCTATGGCGTACTTGTCGAAAATTCGACAACAATATCAATCTAGAAATAAATCATGAACAAGACATACACATACTGATATTCGATAATATAATCATGTAGTACTAGAAAATTTGTAAAATCTTCTACCCAAATTACCAGTACCATGCATACAGAAATAAGTAGGAGATATAAGCATATTGTACCCTCCGGTAGGCCAAGTGGCCATAGCAGCAAGGGAGGCAGTAGCAGCGGCAGCCTTGTCGACTACCCTCTTCAAAGCAACGGCCTGCTCAGCTCGGTGGCCATGGTGATGACGAGGGCATGGAAGTAGTGGACGCAGTCGATCGAAAGTGAGCAGTCGCGTAGAAGACGATCCCCAAAAACCTAATCGCCCCTCTCCCGTATAGGATCTCGAGGGGCGGGGTTTCGGAGGCCTGCTCTTCCGTCAGCCGTGCACGCGGTGGGCAGAATGGGATCACCTGTGGCAGGAGCAGTGGAGAAAATGATAGAGGCAATCGCGCATGGAGACAATGGTTCTGTTGTATTCTTGGAGAGGAGTGATCTCTTCAATATATAGACACATTCAGATATGAGAGGGTTCAATAGAAATAAACACCGGTAATGAATGACATTAACTTTTCAGTTGCAACTGTTTGTATCATCTTTCTGCGCGACAAAAAAATAACACATCGGCTCGGCTCGGTGAGGCAAGGAGGGCGGTGGAGGAGGAGGAGGGCGCATGTAGAACGTCTCTCCTTACTTCACACCAAGTCATACTTGTTGGAGAAGAGCTCACATTATATGTTGGCGGAAATCTCTCCCAACTAGCCATGTGCAACTATGTGTGCGGTTCTAGAACCAGAGGGGACGGAACAGAATGGTTCTGTTCTGACGTCATGGAACGGTTTCGACCCCGTGTTTGGTTTGTAAACAATCGAGGAATGGAATGGTTCTGTTTTTTGTTCGGTTTGTGGAACCTAAGAACATATAAAAAATACTGCTAAATATTCCGTTGATTTAAGATTAAAGTTAAATCGAAGGTCAATTAGAGGATTGATGACCCACAAGTATAGGGGATCACAACAGTCTTCGCGGGTAGTATTACCCAATTTATTGATTCGATGCAAGGGGAGCCAAAGAATACTTGCAAGCCTTAACAACTGAGTTGTCAGTTCAGCTACACCTAAAAATAGTTCTTGCTCACAGAGGTTTATCAGTAGCAACAGTTTGGTAGTAGCAACAGCAAAGCAACAGCAACAGTGAAATAGGAGCAATAGTAAAGTAACGATAAACAGTGGGATTCGAGTGCGGTAGGCATAGAGATGGATGGACGGGCATTGCACGAACGAGTCTAAACAATTAACTTCAAGATCTAAGGCACTGCAAATAAATAATAACAAGCATCCAAGTACTAAACAATCTTAGGCATGTGCTCCAAATATAGTCATACGTGCTCGCAATGAGAACTTGCACAACATCTTTTGTCTAGCCATTCCGTGGCAGCGGGGCCTCTAGGGAACTACTGGCAATTAAGTGCTCCTTTTAATAGAGCACCGGAGCAAAGAATTAACAGTCCGTGAACATATGTGATCCTCACACCACAGCCATCCCCTCCGGTTGTCCCAATTATTGTCACTTTGGGGCCTTTGGATCCAGACAATGATATGTGTACACAACTTGTAGATAAGATCACAAACAATACTATCATAATGATTCAATAATAAGTTCAGATCTGATATCATGGCACTCGGGCCCTAGTGACAAGCATTAAGCACAACAAGTTGCAACAAAGTCAAATATCACTAATAGAGATACTGGGCACTATGCCCTAACAATCTTATTCAATTACATGATAGAACGCATCCAATCCCTAACATCCCCAAGCCTACAGCGGGGATTACTCACTCATGGATGAGGGAAACATTGATGGTCGATGGAGATGCGTTGGTGATGACGATGGCGATGATCCTTCCCAAATTCCCCGTCCCGGTAGGGTGCCAGAACGGAGTTTCTGGTTCCGAATCTTGTCTCTGGTGGCGGCAACATAGCGGAACTCTTTCTGGAAAACTATCGAACCCCCCTCGGTTTTTAGGTCAAGGGGTAACTTATAGGCGCAGAGGGAGCCCGAGGGGGTGCCTGGGGTGGCCGCACCCTCCCAGGCGCGGGCAGGGCCCACCCACGCCCGGCAGGGGTGTGGGCCTCCTAGGCCTCCACTCCGTTTCGTCTTCTGGCTCCGTGGGTATTCTTGTGAAATATAATTTTTGGCATATTTTCTGGGATTTTTCCTGATAGTTGATTTTCTGCACAAAAACTAGACACTAAGGTAATTCTGCTGAAAACAACGTCAGTCCGTGTTAGTTGTATCCAAATCACACAAGTTTAGAGGAGAAACAATAGCAAAAGTGTTCGGGAAAGTAGATACGTTTTGGACGTATCAACTCCCCCCAAGCTTAGCTTATTGCTTGTCCTCAAGCAATTCAGTTGAAAACTGAGTGCGATAAATTAACTTTCACGAACATATTTGCTTCATATGATGTATATATTCTCAGCACATGAGTAGATGCTTAAACCAATCATAATAAAGAGTATGCAACTAAGTATACTCAATAGTCAGTGTAAGATATGAAGAGAAACCAACTCAATAATAATAAGTAGCATGAAACATAAACATAAGCAACATTGCAATGCTCATAATAAGGTATGATAGAGTGGTATCTCGCTTGCCTTTGTTTAAAGAGCACAATATAAATGCCAAGGCACCTCTGAAGTTCACGTGAAGACTAGAAGTAAAGATATCAGAGATACAAGCATCAAAGTCATGACATAATTAACCAAGTTTTGGAACAAACACAAGAATGACAACCATGCTCTCAAGAGGGTGCTCAAAGAATAAGTGGTGACTCAACAAGGAAGTGAAAATGGTTTTGAAAAGTTTGAAAGGCTTCCTAATGCTGAAAGGAAGGTACTCATTAACTTTGAGCTCTCATTGCCCCTATCATAGGCATCTTTATGTGGTTAAGGTGAAAGTGAGGTCCAATCTGAGTTATATGCTTGACATACCATAAACTGGAAATCCCAAGTCCCTTGAGTACGAGGGCCGTTGCGCATGCTACTCAACTTTGGTTACGTATAAGTTCTTGTCATTGTAAATACATGCATATCATAGAGAACCGCCAACAGGGTACCCCTTGCACATGATACAGGAGCTATCCCGTGATCAAAATGACAAGGCAAGCAGATAATGAGCATCTCATCGATCTTTTTATTTACTATGTGTATAGCTTTTTATTGAGGATAATTCATAAATGCTCATTATGGTGATGCTGCAAGTTTCCACCATGATTAGGCATGGCTTAGGCTAGCGGCCTAGGTGTTTCTCTAACACAATGTATAGACTCCATGAACTCACAAGCTCCCCTTTTATTTCACACCGTCGACATCCGCAAACAAAAGAGCAAGGTATCAACTGGATGAGATATCCATAAAGTGTTGAAAGCGTTCCCCGTGACAACACGGTTCTGCTGACTCTCAGCATATAATTTGCAAGCATATAACTTTCATGGACAGGTCACAATGGTTCAGGATTATTAAGTGCAAGGAATAAAGTGTGCCATCAAGTTCGTGAGAGCTTTACTAACTAACTTTCTCAAAACAGACAAACATTTTATTTGGAAGAAAACAAGGCATATAGAATATGCACTGAAGTATGCTAATAGGTAGGTATGGTGGACACGGTTGGCAATATTGGTTTTGGGAGTTGGAAGCACATGTAGAGATCATACTCAGTGCAAGTGAAGGCTAGCAATAGAGAGGGAGCGACAAACAAGAGAGCAATAACTGTCATATCATGCTTGCAACAAAAGAGGACTAACTATGGCATGAAAGTGATACAAGAACTCTGAAGCAAAATAAATCATCGAGGCTTACTGACTATTGATTAGTCATATGCATGCGTGAGCATGTGCCAAGTCGATTCACATGAAACTTTTAGAGGAGGATACCACAATATCATACCAAAATATGAATAAAACAATGCAAGAAAACATTCATATGTCATGCTACAAACTATTAGCAAGCTAGGGCTACAAGCAAGCAAGAACTACTAAGCATCCAAAATAACATACACCTTACATGAACAGACTAAGCATGCTCACAATGATGAGTATATGTACAAAAATGAGACAAATAGAGTTCGTTACCAGCCTCTTACCACACCTCAAGTTGTCTTAATCTTCATTATTGCCCTTCACTTGTGTGAATTTAATAATAACATGAAACCAAACTCCACTAAGGACGGCCGAACCCTTCAAAGAACTCACAAGACTAAAGAAGAACAGCAAATATTTTTGGTGTTTTCGATTTTTTTTAAAGAAAGCAAACAAAGCAAAAGAAAATCAAAAGAAACAAACAAAGCAAAATATTTTTGGATTTTTCTTTTAAGGCAAACCAAAACCAAAAGGCAAAGAAACAAACCAAGATAAACAACGAAAATATTTTTGGTATTTTTGTGTTTTGAGAAAGAAGCAACAAAAACCAAAAAGAAAGCGAAAACAATGGATATACAAAGAACCGACCGAACATGATATATAAATGAGTGTGATGTCGGTATACCTCCCCCCAAGCTTAGGCTTTTGGCCTAAGTGGGGCCCAATCCCATGGTGCCCAAGTAGGTGCACCTCCGTAGTATGACGAGGAGGCTCCCTCGTCCTAGTACGAGCTCGAGGATTCCCCTGTGTAGTGTACAACAGGGTCATATGAGGGTGCTTCCTCCTGATAGTGCCCATGGAAGTTAAGAGAGCGCATCTTGTCATCCATCTCATCCTTGGAGCGTGACAAAGGTCCCTGAGAAATATTGAACAAAGTGGTTTAGGGAGAGGGATCTCTCTCTCTCTTCCCCGTCAATAAACAACATTCTATAAACCAAGTTCTCAAGGGTAGAGCTAGTGGTGACAAAGTGATGCGCCTTCATAGCAGCAAGATCAAGCCTCTCAGGAGCCAAAACTGTATCATTTGGATCAACAGCAATGTCCAAAGCAGCAGCAACACGCGTAGCAATAATTCCCCCATAAATGGGTACCTTATCAGTTAAGCGACGAGCAATGAGAGAACCAATATTGTACTTGGTTTCATTGTTGAGCGCATCAGCTAAGAAAGCCAAATGATAGCTGGAAATATTACTAGTGTTCTCCCTGCCAATAACACTAGTGGCAAGATAGTAAGCGAAGTACCTGATGGCTGGAAGCTGAATGTTTCTTATCTTTCCCCGCTGAGCTCTACGGTTATCATCGTTGGTTATTCCGCGATAGATCTCCAAAAAATCAACAGGTTGAGCTGGAATCTTCTTTACTGATCCAGTTGTACCAATTCCTAGATCTTCACAAAATTTCTTCAATGACATATGGTAAGACCTGTCATAAACTTTGAAAGAAACATCTGGATTGAACATGCTGTTAGTAAAGGAGAAGTTCTCCACAAATGATTTCGTGAGCGTAGAATATTGCACGCACTCATCCTGCATAAGGCTTATTAGTCCAGCCCTCCAAACCAAGGTCAAAAAATCATCAAGAATCCTAGCAGCCCACAAGAAGGTTTTGCAAGGAAAGGTGGAGGGGTGCGCATCCCTTTCATCTCCCTCATCGCCAAATCGCAGAGTGATGAGATCCTCATTGTATGACGGCCTAGCACGGGAGGATGATTTCGAAGGCCTTGCCCTTCTAGGTGCATCACTCTCAAATAATTCACCAAATGTTTGGTTGTCCATGACCTCTTTATTTCTGAAATTTTTAGACAAACATCAAACCAAGTGATTTCCAAGTTGATAAATGATGAGCAACTACTATAGGAACTTGCTAGAGGGCTACACATGCATCAAAATGAAATCTCTAAGCATAGAACAAGCATGCAAGCTCACACAACCTGACACCTATAGCAGCAAAATACTCAAGATACAATCTACCAATCACAAATCTATTTGGACAAGTGGAGGAGGCACATACCAAGGAGCAATCCCTCCAAAAATCAGCAGCAAAGATGGGCTGAGCAAGGAGATCAAAAATCGCGAGCAATAACAGCAAGAACTCGAGCTTGAGCAAGTTTTTCGGTGTTTTTCGGGAGAGAGAAAGAAGATGGCTGTAAGGGGACACCTTGGAGGGGCCCAGAGAGCAAGAACTCGAGCTTGAGCAAGTTTTCCGCCCGCGCCTACCATGGGTGTGGTGGCCTGGGTGGCCCCCTGGGTCACTCCAGGTGTCCCTCTGCCCCTTTTTTCGAGGAAAAAATATTTTGAATTTTATGGGATTTTCAGGAAACTTTATTTTTGGCCAATTTTCAGGGTATGAAAATTGATTTTCTCGCAGAAATAGTTTTTTTTAGAAGAAGAAAAGGCAAACAAAAGCCAGACTACAGAAGTTCTAAGACACTCTAACAAGCAAACAACTAGCTAACAAGAGCAAAAGCCAAGACTAGGAAGGAGAAAAGTAAAAGAAAGCAAGTATAACCACAGTGAAAACATTATTTTGTTCATTAAAATCTTTTTGTTAATAAGGTTGATCAAGTCTTGTTACCAAAACAATCTTATATGAAACAAAACTTTGCATTCCACAAGGTGATTATGTTACCTCATACTTGATAGCAATGGTCTCAATCATAATAGTTTCAAAATTTTCTTATGGAATGGGACAATATATTTCTCCAACCTTGATGCTCTCAATATTTTCAATGGAATTCAAGCAATAGCTCTTAGCAACTTTCTTGGGGAAATGGACAGTATGCTCTTTTTCATTAATATTGAATGTTACTTTTCCTTGATTACAATTGATGACAACACCTGCAGTATTAAGAAAAGGTCTCCCAAAAATAATAGACATATTATTATCTTCAGGCATTTCAAGCACACAACAAAATCAGTTAGAACATTGCACAGGAACATCCTCACATATACCAACAGGAATAGTAGTTGACTTATCAGCCATTTGCAAAGATATATCAGTTGGTATCAACTTTTCTAGCTGGAGTCTCTTGTAGAGAGAAAAAGGCATAACACTAACTCCAGCTCCCAAATCACATAAAGCAGTTCTAACATAATTATTCTTAATAGAGCAAGGAATAGTTGGTATACCTAGATCACCAAGTTTCTTTGGAACCTTACCATTGAAGGAATAATTAGCAAGCAAAGTAGAAATCTCCTCATTAGGAATCTTCCTTTTATTAGAGACAATATCCTTCATATACTTTGAATAAGGAGGCAACTTAATAGCATCAGCCAAAGGAATTTGCAAGAATAAAGGCTTCATCCACTTACAAAACTTGTTGTAGTGTTCTTCCCCCTTTGAATTGTGTTTCTTACCTAGAAAAGGCATAGGTTTCTGCACCCAAGGTTCTCTCTCTTTACCATGTTTATTAGCAATAAAATCTTCCTTTGTGTACCTAGTGTTCTTAGTGTGCTTTTTAGGTTCTTCCTCAACTTCCTCCTTATCAGGAGCATCATTTTTATCATTACCATTCTCAGTTTCAGCATCAGAGACAGATATACTATTAGGATCTACAGCAGGTTCAAGTGGTTCCTCTACTATTTTGTGTTTCTTTTTCTTTCTCTTACGAGGACTACCACGAATCTCACCTTGTTGAGAATCCTGATCAATTCTTTTGGGGTGTCCTTCTGGATATAAAGGACCGTGAGTAGCTATACCACTCCTAGTTCTAATTCCATAAGCATGTTTATCTCCTAAAGCATTAACTAGCATATCCTTTTGTACCTTAGCAAGTTGACCAAGTTGGGTTTGAACCATTTGAAAGTGTTTACAAAGCATTTTAATATCATTTGAAGTTCTTTCCACAATATCTTTCAACTCATTGATAGCTCTAGTGTTTTCCAATAAATGATTCTGAACTTGTTTATTACAATTACCTTGCTTAAGAATAAAAATGTCAAGTTCCTCTAAACATTGATCAGGAGGCTTACCATAAGGAATATCACCTTCATCAAAGTGTTGGAGAGAGTGTACCTCAATACTAGATGATTGGGGAATTGGCTTACATAATTCTTCTATAGGAGGTAGATTCTTCACATCTTCAGCTCTAATACCTTTCTCCTTTAGACATTTCTTAGCTTCCTTCATCACTTCATCATTTAATGCAATAAATCCCCTCTTCTTTGGTGTTGGTGTTGGAACTGGTTCAAGAACATCTGGTTCAGGAGTAACAGGCTCAGGTGTATTTAGCTCAGTTGACGTCCAATCATCATAATTCTTGCTTATTTTAGCCATTAATTCTTCAACATCTGTAGGAGTTCTTTTCCTGAAAACACAATCAGCAAAGCTATCTAGGTATGTTCTAGAATCATCAGTTAGTCCATTATAATAAATATCAAGAAGCTCATTTTTAGGTAATGGACATCCAGGATGTGCATGAATCAAGGCACAGAACCTTGTCCATGACTCAGGCAATTTCTCTTCTTCTCCCTATTTAAAATCAAAAAGTCTCTGCAAAGCAGCATGTCTAGCACTAGGAGGAAAATATTTCTGGAAGAAAGAAGCAATCAAACAATCAGGGCTATCAATGGAACCAGGAGGTAATCTATTAAACCAAGCCCTAGCTTCTCCTTTTAGTGAAAAAGGGAAGATCTTAGTAACAAAGTACTTGCGCATCTTAAAATCATCAGAGAATAAAGCACTCATAGTTGAAAGCTCATTCATATGAGCCACAAAACTCTCATTTTCAGTCCCACAAAAAGGTTCTTTCTCAACAATATCTAAATAAGATAAATCAAGAGAGAAATCATAATCTTTATCTTTAATATCTATGGGAGAGGTGAAAAACTTAGGATCAGAGGACAACTTAGGAATAATGGTGCGTCTAGCAAGGAGACTCTTAATAGAACTAGTACCATGTGTGTTTCGACACTCTTGAACAAAATCATCAGTAAACTCAATGTATCCATCATTAATATCATAACTCTCACTAGACTCAGGTGAGCTAACAGGTGTAACAGTGTCTTCACTAGGAGTTTCAGTATTTCCTAGGCTAGCCATAGTAGCATCTAGAAAATGACCTAATGAACCACTCGCATCAAGCACAGAAGTAACATCATGAGTATCAAAAGCAGTTTCAGACTCAGCAGTAGTAGCAGTGTGTGTAGCATGTGTATGTGGTGGTGGTGTAACAAGCTTACTTATAATAGATGGTGAATCAAGAGCAGCAGAGGTGTTTAGGACTGTACCTCTTCTTGTAGTGGATGGTAAAATAGGAAACTTTCCATCACAAGATTTCCCCATGATGAAAGGAGTACAATGAACAATAATAGATCCAAGTGAACTTACAAATAAAGCTATGCTCCCCAGCAACGGCGCCAGAAAATAGTCTTGATGACCCATAAGTATAGGGGATCGCAACAGTCTTCGCGGGTAGTATTACCCAATTTATTGATTCGACACAAGGGGATCCAAAGAATACTTGCAAGCCTTAACAACTGAGTTGTCAGTTTAGCTGCACCTGGAAATAGTTCTTGCTCGCAGAGGTTTATTAGTAGCAATAGTTTGGTAGTAGCAATAGCAATAGTGAAACAGGAGCAATAGTAACAGTAACGGTAAACAGTGGGATTCGAGTGCGGTAGGCATAGGGATGGATGGACGGGCGTTGCATGAACGAGTCTAAACAAGTAACTTCAAGATCTAGGGCATTGCAGATAAATAATAACAATCATCCAAGTACTAAACAATCCTAGGCATGTGCCCCAAATATAGTCATACATGCTCGCAATGATAACTTGCACAACATCTTCTGTCCAGCCAGCCCGTGGCAGCGGGGCCTCTAGGGAACTACTGGCAATTAAGGTGCTCCTTTTAATAGAACATCGGAGCAAAGCATTAACACTTTGTGAACACATGTGATCCTCACACCACATCCATCCCCTCTGGTTGTCCCAATTATTGTCACTTTGGGGCCTTTGGATCCAGACAATGATATATGTACACAACTTGCAGATAAGATCACAAACAATACTATCATAATGATTCAATAATAAGTTCAGATCTGAGATCATGGCACTCGGACCCTAGTGACAAGCATTAAGCACAACAAGTTGCAACAAAGTCAAATAGCACTAATAGATATACTAGGCACTATGCCCTAACAATCTTATTCGATTACATGATAGAACTCATCCAATTCCTACCATCCCCAAGCCTACAGCGGGGGATTACTCACTCATGGATGAGGGAAACATTGATGGTCGATGGAGATGTGTTGGTGATGACGATGGCGATGATACTCCCCAAATTTCTCGTCCCGACAGGGTGCCAGAACGGAGTTTCTGGTTCCGAATCTTGTCTCTGGTGGTGGTGGCATAGCGGAACTCTTTTTGGAAAAACTATCGAACCCCCCCCCCTTGGATTTTAGGTCAAGGGGTAATTTATAGGCGCAGAGGGAGCCTGAGGGGGTGCCTGGGGTGGCCGCACCCCTAGGCGCAGGCAGGGCCCACCTGCGCCTAGCAGGGGTGTGGGCCCCCTAGGCCTCCACTCCGTTTTGTCTTCTGGCTCCGTGGGTCTTCTGGTGAAATATAATTTTTGGCATATTTTTCGGAATTTTTCCTGATAGTTGATTTTCTGCACAAAAACTAGATACCAAGGTAATTCTGCTGAAAACAGCGTCTGTCCGTGTTAGTTGTATCCAAATCACACAAGTTTAGAGGAGAAATAATAGCAAAAGTGTTCGGGAAAATAGATACGTTTTGGACATATCAAGGATAGAGGTCAAAATCGGGCCTTCTTCTTGCTGTGTGCGCCGTCTGTTGCAGATTGCCGCCACTGCGTGCGCCGCCTGTTGTCGCCTACCGGCATTGTGTGTGTCACCTGCTGCCGTTGTTGCGTGCGCCGCCTGCAGCCGTCGCGTGCACCTCCTGCCACCGTCGCGTGCTGCCGCCTGCCGCCGCTGCAATGTGCCCCCCGGAGCTGTTTCCTGCATATGTGTGGGTCCATCGGGCTGCTTCGTGCGCCTGCGTGTGTCTGCCACCGACCACTGCCGCGTGCATCCGGCCTGATTTGGTCGCTCAGCGCGAGAGGGGCTAATTGTGCGAACTAGCAAGACGTTCCGCGCGGTTCGACCAATTTGGTCGCACGACCTAGTTCCGCATATTAGAGGAATATTCCATTCTGCGGGAGTACCTCGTTCTGTTCCTTTCCCCCAACCGAACACACGAACGGACGCTAGGCGCGGAACGGACCGGTTCCGTTCCACCAAATTTTAGAACTGAACACATCCTAAACTCCCACCACTCCTCTTGTCATGAATGAGCCCTTAGGGATTTTTCTGAAATTGTTAGATGGGCCTAAACCCCATCCTATATTTCAACATAATAACCCTACTAACCCATACATACTGTATTTTCCTAGTAGTGGATTTTATCATAATGAGGAAGAGTGGGAAATTCTAAGTGCGGATACACCTACTAAACCACAAGGTTGGGGTATGGATGAAGAGTGTGATATGGGGATGAGTAGTGAACCAAATAGGTGTAATTTAGAAGGACTCGTGAGTTACGTGGTGAGTTCTACACACTCTATCGTGAAGCTATGGAGGATATCCAGAACTTTGGTAATGGGAACGATGTTGAAGTAGAATACACTACAATATCGTATAGTCCTATTTACCTAGTAGTGAATCCTATATAACTAGGAAGATCATCTCCACTATCCTATTTCTCTAAACATGCAGCTATGCCACATCATCATGTCCCACTAATTGGCCACGTCAGAATACAACCACATAGCTTACGCACCGAGCTTCATCCCTCTCTTCAGTTTCATTCTCTCATGGCGCTTCTATTTTTTTCATATATTAAACCCTTTGGATGCCTCGGTTCCTCTTCTGAAATTACTTCGAGTCTGCAATTGTTGTCTGCTCCCTCCAATCCGTTTCTTTATTTATCAGTTACCACGCGTTCCTCTCTTCTACCTTTCTCCATCTTCCTCCACAAGTCGTCGTCTCCCTCAGGCCTCAGTACACGGTCGCCCGGTTCCCACCCTTGAAGCCGCGTATAATCATATGACACGATCGACCGTGGGTTATGCCATAGGAGGTAGGCAACTCAGGCCAGGTCAAATAGTAAAATCGCTCTCCACCGCACCATCTATGGACCATCAAGTTGGCTATGCGGCAGATTTGATAAAGATCCAGTTGCTTGGATCCTCCGGCTGGGTTGGCTTGATGAAGCACATATGGGAGGGACCACCACTACTATCCACTCCACAAGGTGAGCTCTGTCTCCCTATATTTTTGCACTGATCTATCTGCCTATTTTGTTCGGAATTAGATCTGCTCATGTGGTTTTTGTGCCTTTGTTGACTTCTGATGCCATTGGATGGTTTAATTATGTTATACCATAGGAGATGCAACTGTTAGCCATTAGATGGTTTAATTATTTTGACTTATTGGGTATCAAGCAGATCTTATTTTCAGGTGTGTCCCAGTATATCTAAATCTTTACCCGGAGTTGGCAATATGATAATTTGAAATAAAATAGCCATCTGAAGATGCTTAATAACAGCTATGGATGTTGATTTTCCGCCTTGCTCATCTTTTATACTTCCTCCGTTTCAAAATATAAGATGTTTTAGATTTGTAAAACAAATGTATCTAGACTTGTTTTAGTGTGTAGATTCATTCCAAACATGAGTGAACCTACATACTAAAATAAGTCTAGATATATCTTCTTGACAAATCTAAAACATCTTATATTTTGAAACGAAGGGAGTATTTCTTAAACATTCTGTAAGTCAACAACACTGGTGCTTCTCTTCTGTAACTGAAGTCCCATGGGCGATGGTATATTGGCATCTGAAAAGGCATCAGTTTACATGGTCTACATGATTAAAATCATAAGCATGATCCACTTTATTTTCCATACCATCTTCCTCCGCAGTTGTGGCTCGCCTGGATCATAGTATTTGTATGCCCTCACCAAAGATCGATGCCATGTACTAGCCACAAGGACCCTCAGAATTCTCGGTTTGTGGATATGTCGTGTCCTTTCTTTCCGATGGATATTTGGTATATACATGTGACTCTGATTGCTCTTTCTCCTTTGTTATTTAATGGTTCATTCATATTTTGATATGTGCTACTACTCCCTCCATTCCGGTTTAAAGGACACAATTTATAATTCTCTCGGCCCTAGGTGTCATCTAATTGGTTCATTTAATAGCATAAATTAGAACATGCATCAAGAGAAAAAAAGTTAGAAAAGCGTTCACATTTGTTCACACATATGCATGCAAGCAGTTTATTCTTTTCACACTAGAGTAATTATAGAGATTAAATGCTTTTGTGTCTAAGTATTTTGGGATTGCATGATTTGCAAATTGTGTCCTTTAAACCGGGATGGAGGAAGTATTCATTGTGGTTTCCTAGGTGTTTCTGCAGGCAGACACAAATTGTTAATTCACTCTAACAGGTTTGCAGTCTCAATGTCCTCATTTGTTTTGGCTTGATAATGTACATGTGTTACTTGAAATATAAAAGAAATGTTCAGCAGTTAAAATAAACTCGAATTTCTCCATTAATGGTGTGGAGTCACCTTTATTTGAAGACCCTACAACCAAGTCTTATATCAGGGGTTTGACTTTTGCATTATGTAAATATGCACTTTACCTATTTGAGGAGACGTGTGTTTATTGTCAGATGGAATAAACAGATCTGATTATTCTGCATGGTCTCATTTTTCTTTCTAGCAAATGTAGGATCAACATTTGTTGAGGTATTTTCGGAACTCGAATAGTTTCTTAGCCTAATATGTATTTGATTTTGTTTTAACTTATTATGGATGGGACATACTTATTGTTGCACACTTCAGTATTTGAAAGCCGTAATAGGTTTGCCACACAAGGTCTGTTTTTTAACTTGCTCTTGGCATGGGCTTTTGTTTGTTTCTCTTGCAATTATGAAAGAAAAAAGATCAAAGTAGAAAATAAATATATTTCGTGTGCACTGCAGCAGTGAAAACAATTCAAGTCAGCAGCTTCAACTTTCTGTTCTCTACCGATAATCTGAATGAGTATTTCTGCACAAGTGTATCCATCAATGTTAGGAAAAGGTTGTATTCCAATTTATAGTGTTTGCTGACATCAAGCATCATTTTTATCACTCACAACTTGGAAGTGTATTATCTCATAAAGTTCTCATTATTGGTTGGCAAGACATGTTTTCTTGAAGTGTGCATAAATGATATACAATGCCCACTTGGAAATGTATTTTCTCATAAAGTAGATTCATGAAGTGTGCATAAATGATATACAATGTTTTATATTATCACTGTCATATACTTATCTTATATGATACATTTAATCTATCTATGTTTTCTTTTTAGCTGCAATGTCTAATGGTTGGGCATGTGCCTTTGATTGACATTCCATGAATTCTTTTTTGAACCATATTTTCTGCAGCAACGCGCGGGGAATCAAACACCATAAAATTACTAATTGAATACTGCTTTTGTTTTGAGAAACGCGGAATAATCGTAGACGCTCACAACACGTACATGCACCCACCCCTATGAACGTACACAGGCACACCCTACCCTATGAGAGTCTGAGCCGGCGGATCGGGTCTTGAGATTAAAAAAGTCACCACCGGCACCTTACTGTCGACGGGAACGTCGCCTTCCACTGAAAGAATATTCTGTTTTTTATGTAACACATAGTGTCAAACCTGACATTTGAATTCTGGTGGGCTGGAGTACAACCACCCTCCTAGCCACACAACCACATGTTGGTTTGCCTAATTGAATATTAATTGCAGCTCCAAGATGGATAATTAATCACGAGCTGTGCAAACACCCAGATTGTTCATGGAAGCTATGCACCTGAATGTGAGCAAACACGATGACTATTGCATGAACAAAGCATAGCTTACAGAAGTATGATAGAGATGATTTCTTTGTTGCACTGATGGAATTTGTGCATATCTTATTGCATGGTAGAGCATATGAATCAATCAGTTACATGCTCCTAGCAGCCCTAGCAAAAAAAATGCTCCCTGGATAAAACCATAATTTGATGGTCAGAAACCACACGAAAATGATCAGCACAAACCGTACTCCCTGAAAAACCAACATGAGAATTGCAGTACTCATATAAACCAATTATAAGAAGCCCTTTGCTCTGTAACGAACACCTCTGTGGCAATTAAACACTGACAAATACCTGATTAGGAGTTCGGTAAAATCAGAAATTACTGAGAGGGTGAATGTTGTTGGTTCCTGCAAGATCAAATGTGAATTTGCGCAGCCACCGAACAACCAAAATGATCTGTCAGAAGATAAAATCAAATGAACACAGCACACACCTATTATATAGGTTAAGATTCAAGAGCTCTATCCATCACTTATATAAAAAGAACTATCCTGAAATGATGCCAGTGCATTCATCAAACACACGGTGCATGTTCAGTCGTTGAAATGCTCCTCCACTCCAGCTCTTGACGAAGCTGTCGACTCCACTAAACACAACAGCAGCAGCATCCGGTAGAGGAAATATTCGCCACCAAACCGCTTCTCAGGAGGAGGTGGACAGCAGGCCTGCTCGATCTGTAGAGCAGCTTGTGTAGGAGTTGGTGTGCCGTGGCTGTGAGCCTGTGATGAGGAACGGGATGGGGGCACATGCTAGGCAAGGAATGAGGGATCGTCCGTCCGGTGGATCGTGAATTTGATGCTCACAGTCACAGGTCCGAACGGGTATTAAATGAGGAAATGGAAACAGAAGACTCAATGAATTGATTTCCTTCGGTTACTACTAATCAATAGGTTTCTTGGCGTGGATCAGAGGAAGAGGAAGCCGAGACAACAAATGAGGCAGAGAAGCTGAATCGAGAAGACAAGGCAGTTTGAAGTTAGGACTTCTAAGTATTTAAATAATGGGATTTTTATTTTCGTGCCATTGGTTTTTTAGTTGTACTTATTTTTCTCTAGTCGTTTAGTTTTTTCTCACTTTTGTCCATCTTCTATTATGAAACTTTCGCACGGTCTGAAACTCGTTGTTCGTCAGTCTTGTTATTAGATGCTGACAAGTGGGGCCGCATTTAGTCGGGTCCCGTGGTGGATCCTCGGTGTTACGTGCTGACAAGTAGGCAGGGACGGAGCCAGAAGCTAAGATCAAGGGGGGCAAGGCATATGTGTGATCTTAATGAGGGGGGCAAAGCTAGCTAAATTAGGTTAAACAAGGAGCTTCCATTGCTAAATTTTCATTGAAAATCACAAGCATAGGGGGGGCGTAGCCCCTGCTCGTCCCCCCTTGTCTCCGTCCCTGCAAGTAGGGCTGCGGTATGTCAGGTCCCGTAGTGGATCCTTGCCGTTACATGTTGACAAGTGGAGCCGTGTTAAATTGGTTTTCGTAGTGGACACCTCTCTCCACTTATCCACATCAGCATATGGACCCATAGCTTATCCACGTGAGCGTCAGACCGATAGCTTATCCATGTGAGTCAACCCCGCGCCCGCGTCCGTGTCGTTGCCTCCCCTTTCTTCTTCTTATCCGGCGACGGCGGCTCTTTGTCGAACTTCACTTCGGCCTCCCGTTCGTCCTGGCCGCAGTATGGTGCCGTCCCGTTGACCTGTATGAAGGATGACAATGGCAACCATGCGCAGAGAAGGTTAGATCTCGCACCAAAATGTTCCGATTAGATGAGGACGCTTAATGTGAAGAATGCGGCCGGCGAGCCATTCTGATGATTTAATTAGTTTATCGAGTTAATGTCTCGGCTGCAATCAAGCGAAAGAGTGTTTATAATTAAAAAATAAGGAGATGGATGTATAATAAATAAGAAAATGATACAACTCTCTTGAACACTTTCAAATTAAAAAAAATTATACAACTCTTAATGTATAAGAGTGTTTATAATTGACACAACTCTTGAACACTTTCAAACTAAAAAATTATACAACTCTTAATGTACAAGAGTGTTTATAATTGACACAACTATTGAACACTTTCAAATTAAAAAAATTATACAACTCTTAATATAAAAGACTGTTTATAATTGACACAACTCTTAAACAATTTCAAATTAAAAAACTTATACAACTCTTAATGTAAAAGAGTGTTTATAATTGACACAACTCTTAAACACTTTCAAATTAAAAAAATATATATCTCTTAATATAAAAGAGTGTTTATAATTGACACATCTCTTGAACATTTTCAAATTAAGAAAATTGTACAACTCTTAATGTAAAAGAGTGTTTATAATTGACACAACTCTTGAACACAAATCTTGAACACTTTCAAATAAAAAAAATTATACAACTCTTAATGTAAAAGAGTGTTTATAATTGACACAACTCTTGAATACTTTTAAATTAAAAAAATTATACAACTTTTAATGTAAAAGAGTGTTTATAATTGACATAACTCTTGAACACTTTCAAATTAAAAAAATTATACAACTATTACCGTCAAAGAGTTTTTATTGATATAACTCTTGAATACTTTCAAATTAAAAAATTATACAACTCTTAATGTAAAAGAGTGTTTATAATTGATACAACTCTAGAACACTTTAAAATTGAAAAAATTATACAACTCTTAATGTAAAAGAGTGTTTATAATTGACACAACTCTTAAACACTTTCAAATTAAGAAAATCTTGAGAGTTTACCAATTTTAGAGCATGAAAAATGATCCCTAAACTTGCGTATACGAAAATTATAAACGTTTGAGCACTATGAAATCGTACTTAATACGTGATAATGATATTCTAAGAAAATCTTGAGAGATTATCATTTTCATAGAATGTAATGCATAAACTTGCATATGGTAAAAATTATACACCTTTGAATTCTTTGAATCGCACTTAGAACATGATAATGTTGTGTTAATAAAATCCTGATCATTTATCATTTTCATAGAGTGAAATATAATGCAAAAATTATACTCCTTCGAATATTTTCCCTTCAAATTATATTCAAAATTATTTGTTTATGGAGTTAAAGTATCGGTGTCAAACTTCTTATTTTGCATGGATAGAAGGTGCCCTCGACAAATACAGGGGTTATCCTGTCTGCTAGATCACAGAGGATCAATCAGGTTACACAGAGGATCAATCAAATACAGGTTAGACACGAGGGACATGCACGGGGCACTAGCATACGCGGTTACGCGGTGCACGGTGGTGCAATGAAACGTCTCCTCCCTTCACCTTTATAGAGGCCTCCTCACTCTCACTCATCACTCGCTCCCTGATGCAACCATCTCCACTGTCTCATCACCTTCTACAAACCCCCAAGAAAACCCCAACCACGCCGAAGATGGATAAGAACGGCGCGGTGGCCATCATCGCATCCAAGGCCACCGGCGAGGAGGACCCTTCCACGTACAGGCTCCCGTCGAGGCATCGAAGGCAGCCGTCGTCCCCTTCCAGACCCCCTTCCCCGCTTTCTTCGTAGCGGCCGGCGAGGAGGCACCTGTCCCCATACAGGCCCATGTCGAGGCATCAAAGGTAGCCGCCGTCCCCATCCAAACCCTCGTCCCTGCTTCCGCCGTAGCCGCCGGCGAGGAGGTCCCCGCCGGTCTCCGGCAGATCCCGCACGGCTGGGACCCCTACAAGGAGAACGATTACATCAAGACAGAGAACCCCTACGATACCAGCTTAGCCGACCCATGGTCGGAGGTAACTAGGGTTTTCTCCCCTTCCTTTGTAATTCCCCCATTCCCATCCTTGGATGCTAGATCGAGTGTTATTAGGGCTTCCGGATGGCACCCGCCGGGTTCGGGGCTGGGTTTGGCCCCCCATACCCGCACCCGACCCTCCTGCCCGCCCCCGCAACCCGCCCCGCGACCCGTCCTCGGGTCCAAATTTTCCCCAGACCCGCCACCCGCCGGGTACCCGTGACCCGATGGGTACCCACGGCAACTTCGGCCTGGGGCTCTGGTCCTCGTCCTTGACCTCCCTGCAGCGCATCGACGACGCGAAGTCTCGGCCGCTCGCGGGCCTTGTGCCCATCTCCAACTGTTTCTTATTATCGGCCTCCCTCTCCATCTCGAGGGAGGTAGCGCAGCAAGGGATCATGGGCGATGGCGGCGCATGGGAGCAAGGGAGGCGACGCAGTAAGGGAGCATGGGCGATGGCGGCGCATGGGAGCAAGGGAGGCGGCGCATGGGAGCGGGAGCATGGGAGGCGGCAGCGCATGGGAGAAGGGAGGTGGTGCATGGGAGCGGGATTGGGTTAGGCGTTGGGGATACAAGAGGAGGACCATGGTTTGACCATGAACTCACGATGGGATCTTGACTCGGGAAGGGAATTGGGGTGGGTGGGGTTATTAGGAAGTGGGCCGGTGGGGTGGGTGGGGCAGATGGGATGAGAGGATAACTCAATAGCACAATGACATGTGGGCCAGTTCTATATCTTGCGGGTATGCGGGTACGGGTTTAGCGCCCCCATACCCGCCCCGCTAGACCCGACGGGTCTAACTTTTTACCGATAAGTAGCCCCGCGGTTTTTTTTCCTTACCAAACCCTCCCCATTTAAGGCGAGTACCCGTCGGGTTAGCGGGTATCGGGTACCCATTGCCATCCATATTAGGGCTCGGCTGTTCGTATTTTCAATTATTGGATGCTAGGTATTTTTACAGTAGCTAATCATCTTGTGTTAGATCTCGTATTTCGATGAATTCTCTAGCTAGTACTAGAACCGATCTGTAGTTGGGATGGTTAGAGATTTGGGGATTAGGGAATAATCAGGGGATTTCAATCGGTTAATTTATGCAAGTAATCAATCCAGATAATCAAGTTATCGCAATCATGTCCTTATTGCACTCTACTATTTTTTTCAACAGGTGGATAGCAGCGACGTCTACAGCGACGACGAGTCCACAGACACCAAGACTCGTCAGGTGCTGAGGAAGCTGAAGCATGTCCAGTACAACAACTTCTTCGCTGGCGACGTCTACAGGTGCCCCTTCTGCACCCGGAGCCTCGCGACCGACTTCAACTCTCTCGTGAGGCATGTCGAGGACGTGAAGACCTGCGGCCTGTCAAAGTACGTCCACGCTTTCAGAGCCAAGCACCAGGCGCTCGGTTTTTACCTCCACAACCTCCAAAAGGTGGACATCGAGGAGGGTCACATGCCCCCGATCAATCCCAAGGTGCCCAAGGTCAAGGGACTAGGCAGCAAGAAGTGGAGGAAGCGTCAAAGGGAGGAGGCAGTGGCCCTTCTAGCGGATGCCATGAGGGGCCACTAATCTTGTGCTGATGTTGCTGCTGCTGTAAAGCAACTTCTTTCATTTTGTTATCTGTGTTGAACTTGTTCACTGCTACTGCTGAGCAGCCTAATTGTTGAAAATCATTTAAGTACCGTATTATATATCCTATATTAGCTGTTTTATCTACATCTGCTCTGTTTATATATCCTATATTAGCTAATTTATCTATATCTGCTCTGTTTACTGAATGTATTTATGGTGCTGGTTAGATTTGCTACTCTAGATTTGCTACCAGATTGGGAAAATACGAGGGCCAAAAGGAATCATGAATAAAGAGAGAAGCTGCTCTAGATTCGCTACCTTTCGGGGCAAAAATTAAAAGGCGCTCTTAAAAAGGTCAATCATTAAAATAACAAAAAAATCTTCCAATTTAGGAGACAGGGCGCACGTAACTACCAAACGCGCCCCACATGGTCCCACACCACATCCCCAAATCGCGTTCCCAACAAGCCGGCCCCACGCAATCCAACATGGGGGGGTCCTACTACGGGACCCGGCTGAACGTGGCCCCACTTGTCAGCACGTAACAGGGGGTCCTACTTGTCAACACGTAACGGCAAGGGTCCACTACGGGACCCGACTCAATGCAGCCCCACTTGTTAGTACGTAACGGCGAGGGTCCACTAATGGGACCCGACGGACAGCGAGTTTCAGACCGATGTGAGAGTTTCAGACAAGGAGATGAGCAAAAGTGAGAAAAAGTTAAGCGGCTAGGAAAAAGTGAGTACAACTAATGAACCAGAGACACGGAAATAGAAATCCCTTAAATAATCATAAGAAGGGGAAGGAGTTTGATGGTGTAGAGCAAGGAGGCACTAAAATATGTGGATAGTTACTTTACAATGATGGACCTAACACTTGGGCAGAGTTCTGATCCTGAGTATAAGCCAGCGGGTGAAGTTGTTCTTCTAGGTACCTTTAGGGATGTAAACGACACGCCATTTAATCCCGCATAATACCATTTATCAATACTCTAGTTTAATTAATTTTGCTATTTACAAAAAAATGAACTAACGATTTAAATAAACGGGGCTTGCAACCGCCGTTTAGCTGCCATTTACATCCCTAGGTACCTTGCGAAGTACTTCACGATTTAGTGGATGGACACCTAGGAAGTATTTTGAGGGTGATGATTATAGAATTGGATCAGTTGTAGTAGTAATGTGTGGTATTATGTGATGTCATAGAAACAATGTGTATGGTACTGATTATTGTAATAAGTGTGTGATGTGGACAAATAAGCGAGCTACAACTCGCTTGTGATGTGCATAATGTAATGTGTTGTGGTGTTGCATATATTATCAATGTAAGTATATGGTATATGTTCTTGCAATATTTCATACTTTATTTGGATCTTGATTTCATTGTGTGACTAGAATTGTCCATTGAAAATGGAGAACTCACTGTGCATTTGCATGATGTAACATGGTGTTCCGACGTAAATGCAATAAGACTAGAGGGTTGTGTTACAAGTCCAACGGGTAGACACCGAACGATTAGTTAGGGAAACCCAACGTAATTAGGATGCCGACACAATAGCTCGTAAGAACCCAACAACCTAAACAAGTACAATCATGGAGAAAATTTTCTTGCAATGTCTCCCTTTAAAATTTTCATGCTTGTTCCCGGTGGTCGAAATTCTCCCTGTTACTAGCCTTTCTATGAAAGTTCAAGCAAAGCTTCTACATCCATATACCTTTGAACCAAGTTATTTCTAGAATTGTCCGCTATATCTACTTACATAACACTCATGATATTCCAAGTATATTTCCCATGTGCTACTTTATTTAGATTCCAAACAATGTTGCTTTTTTCTATGCTTGGCATAGAGAAGTTATTCATGGGGTGACCACGATCTTGACAAGACAATCCTCCTATAAGGATTGTAAAAGTGAGAAATAAAAAATAAAAAATAAAAATATTATACATGTTTTATGATGTAATATGTATATGATATTTGTTTGGTTGAGTTTGACATGGTTTTTGGACCATTAAATTAAGCCACGCTGACGTGGTGGAAATTTTCAACTAATACATTTAGTTGATTGTATTATCATTGGAGTATGGATGGACATCAGGATAAACATGATGGTGTAATTATGGTATAGCCACTCGTATAAAGGGCAATAGATACTTTGAAAATTCATGTCAAACTCAACTCTTTCAATATCTAGTATAACTTATAGCATATGGGACATGGAAAGAGCTAATGATAGGGGCAATGGAACTACACATTAAAATGATGAACTATGACAGTATGCCCTCAAGTAATATGGTTTGGAAGCTAGATATCCTTCACATGTTTAATCCCTAGTTTGTTTATACTCTTTTTGAGTCAAGAGAAACAAAGTTTCTCAAAAAAAATTCTAAGACCAAAAGATAGGAATCATTCTTTATATCTTGCGTACAAGTTTGTTTTTGTCTACAATACTCGTTCATCTACTATTATGTAAGATACTTTTACTCTTATGCATATATGAAGTTTATGTTTTCTGTTACTTCATATGATGATTGCTTGCTATTATTTGCTTATCAATGAAGTATCATACTTTATGTATCAATGCTCATGCATTCTAGTGTATCTATCGATAATAAACTCCAATGCTCATTTAGTTATCACGTTCATGCTCGAGGAAACGCATGGTGAAAGAGCATGTGGGGCCCCATGTGTGGTTTTGGTAATTAATGAAAATCTTTATGGGCTAATGTGTGTATTAAGTTACACTTGTAGGATTTGTCCATTGGCATCGCTTGGAGCATGTGTTGGCTTCAAGGTAGATGAAATGAAGAAGAAGAAGTGCGGTGCAAGATCAAAATGCGCCATATCTAGAAGATATCATGTTTGATGCTTGCCATCCTCAGTGGTCATGGATCGATGAAGAGGAATCAAGAAAGATGTTCCATCTTGAGAAGGATATGATCGTCTACATTGCGCTCAAGTGGAATGCTCGAGGCAAAGGTATAATCTTGATAGGTTTTCCCTTTTGCCGGTCTCATGTTGTTAGTTGGGAGATCGGGTTTAGAATAGATAGTCGTACTATCAAGCGGGGATCTCGAGTGAGTAACTCGATCATATCGTTCAGTGAGAGCTCAAACCTTTGCAAACTTGCATCATCATATTTGGTTGTTATTTGGATCTTATCCTTGTGAGGCTATAGAGCTTGTGATAATATTCTGACAAGCTCTAGTTCATCAAAAACGGATTTCCTTTTCTATCTTATTGTGGATTTCATCTTGAAGGTTTTTTGGATTCTCACCAAGTGAGGTAACTCACTTTAAAATATATGAAGTATTCTCACCAGGGAGGTATCTCACTTCAAAATACATGAAGTATTCTCACTTGGGTAGCTCTTGTCGTCCTCTTTCCAGCAAAATTGGTTGCATGTCGATCGGAGCTTCCTAACTCAACTTATTGCATTTGGAATACTGCCTCTTATTTGTTTTAAAAGGGAAACGGAGAAAAGGGTTCTGTGACTGGGCCGGGCGGTCCTGTTGGCCGCGCTACCGGACGCGCCTAGGCAGCGCCCAGCCTTCTGGCCCGCCCGGTAGTGGTAGTCGGTGCTATCGGCCCAGGGCCAGCGGTACTACCACCAGAGCGGGCCGGTAGTACCGGGCCGCCTGCTCCAGCCCGCCTCCTCCCAGCTTGCAGCCCGCTCCAGCCGCCGCTCGCCCCAGGCTTCCAGTTGAGCACGCCTTCCCAGCTGCCCTATGATTGCTCGCGCGCGTCGCTCGTCCTAGATCCCCTTTGCCGCATTGACCCTCCCTCGCTCACTGCACGCCCCACACGCCCCGATCCCCTTTGCCTGTCGCGCGCTTGCTCGCATCCTATGCGCTTGGACTGTGTGTTGTTGGTCGGGTCCGGTAGTACCATCCCAATCCGGTACTACCGGCCGGCCCAGGTCGAAATGGCCCCAACGGGCAGAAAATTCCTAGGCCCTTTATAAGCCTCCTTCTCTCTCTCCTTTTGAGTTAGTTCTTCTTCCTCTATTCTTCAAGTGTTTCCTATTCTTTGACATCTCTTCTAGCTTGATTTGATTCTTCCCCTCCAATGATTCTTTCCAATATTTGAGAGGAAGATTGAGGAGATCTAGATCTACAATTTGACCAAACAAAATCACCTCTTTGTGAGCGATTCTTTGGGATCTAGTTCTTGGGGGATTTTGTGTTCCCCTTTGATTATTACTCACTTATTCCCCCCAATATCTTTTGCAGCTTTGTTGGAATTTGAGAGTGAAGGATTGGAGCATCTTTCTGGTATTCTTGCCATTTAGTGCATCAGTTTGAGTTTTCCTCGAAGGATTTGGTTCGTGAAATAAAGAAGCTTGTCCATCTTGGGTTCTTGGAACCCTAGACGGTTGTGTGGCCTTTGTGGTATGTTTTTGGGGCCTCCAATTAAGTTGTGGAGCTATACTCAAGTTTGTGGCCTTGGTGGCGTTTATTGGGAGCCTCCAATTAAGTTCTAAAGATTGCCCCAATCTTTGTACGGGTTTCGTGACTGCCCTAAGTCTCCCATAGTGGAACGGGTGCTTGTTGTGCGGCGGGTGCTCGGGAGAATATGGTGAGGCCTCTTGTGGCGTTGGTGGTCTTAGTACCGCCCACCCCTCCAATGATACGTACTTCCATGTTGGAAAGAACTCGGAAAAATATCATCGTCCCCACGTGCCTCGGTTATATCTTTACCCGATCTCTTTACTTATGCACTTTACATTATGATAGCCTTCATGCTTGAAGTAATCTATCTTGCTATCAAAATATTGCTTGCCTTGCTTAGCATAACTTGTTGGTTCACATAGGTGAACCTTAGTATATATAGGCTTTGTGCTTAACAAAAGAAAACACTAGTTTTATTCCGCCATTGTTAATCCCATCTCGTAAAAGTTTTAAACCACCTATTCACCCCCCCTCTAGGCAGCATCCGTGATTTTTCACATGGGTTAAGCTTGGGGATGATGATGCATGTGAAATGCATCTATGATCTTTGTTGATTATTATGCCATATTCCTTCACAACTGAGTCATATAAGTTGTTATAATCATGTTTTGTAGTGATTTTGGGGATTTTTCTAAGCGATCCATTTTTTTGTGTTATAATTATGTAGACATGAAATCCCTACTTTGCATATTTTTGACTTTGAGGGACCTTCGCAAACTCAAATTGACCTGAGGTTTTTTTCCAATGGAGGTTTTTATCCAAAGGAAGGCCTCGGGCACCTAGAGCTCCTGCATCATGGCTAGATATCCTGGTCATGCCATGGGGGACCATCTCCCCCTCATTGCTCCGATTTTGTTGATTATTTTGCCCATGACTCTTTGTTCAACTAAAACCATCTATAAAAGGGGTCCAGATCGAGATCCCCAAGCACGACGCACCATGGAGATAGAAACATGAAATAGAGGAGATCCTGCAAAGAATAGAGGGGGAAACACCACCGGGATTCCATCGACTCGCATATCTTACAACTCCAACGCCATATTCGTCATCACCATGATGAAGAGGGAGTAATACACCCCGGACTATGGGTTCATGGAAGTAGCTTGTCCTCTCTATCTCTCAAGCTATCAATGTTCTAGTGCCATATGAGCTGCCATACATTATTATGGCCATCTATATGTAATCCCTTTGAGGTGGATCTTTGGTTTTTATGATTTGAGTATTTGAGATTGGAATTTTTAGATTATGTTGGATGTATAAGTATATATATATTATACCCCCATTCTTGATTACTGTGTTCTAATCAAACTTTATGATGGTACATGAGAGGGAGAACATGTGATTAGATGGAGTAACATGGTAGTATCGAACTGGACAATGATAGAAAGTTTGGGTCCTACTATGGTTTGAACCTTTATATTGTTACCTCACTAGGGATAAATGAACGCAAGTGCAACTATTTCCTAGTCACAATCTTAGGTGAGCTCCTATCTTTTTGAGGTAGTACTATGTATCCAACACCATGGCAATGAAGCAAAGGCAATACTCTGTTTATTCTTAATACTAGTTTGCAGATTTTTCTCTTACTAGTGGATTATGAGTGGAATGTGTTGCATCATCTCAAATATAGGAAGTCATTCCCATATGAATATCTATCAAACACATTATAAAGTTACATCAATATTATTCTTATGAGTAGCTATTATTGATCCCACCATGTTTATGAGAGAGTAGATGAGTGAAATTATGAACCCCGGTCCGTTTTAATCATAATAAACACCTTTCACTTGCATTTACAAGTCTTTTTGATTCAGCAATCATTTATTTTGAAAATACAAAAAAATTATCATACTTGTATTTAGTTCTTTTGTATAGTTTGCATTACTATCAACGCTATTACATCATACTCTCGCATATCATACAGTTTACTTTTTTGTATTGCATTTAGTTTACTTTACTTGCTTCATATTTACTTTAGTTATTTTATTTCATCATTTGTTTTGAATTCTAATACCAAACCTTGTGCTTGCCACTTGGTGGAGTTGGGGACACAAGGCAATCAACTTTGTTTTGCAGGTTGCAAGAAGAGGAAGGAAAAGTGAGAACTATTGTTTCCCCGAGAGTTCGATATAAACCCTTGAGTCACCCTTGTGGGGAAAACACCCTTGGGGTATCACTCTATGCTTGTAGTCCCAACGAATTGGTGTACACATAGTTTGGTGCCATCAGCTGTACACAAGAACGAGCAGCTCACTCACCTAAATGCATGGATGGCATGTCAGAGCCACACAGCTCCCATGCCACTATAGATAGCTGAGATCCTACACCCTAGTATTCAAAATTCGCCTGAGTAACTCATACCAAAAACACACTCACTCACACATTAGAGAGAGAAGGCAAGCAAGAACAAAAGCAGAGGAGAAAGAATAGGGGGATAAGGCAGCAAGGCACAACTGCAGATCTTCATCAAGCATATATATCTAACAACAAAGGTTGTTACCAAATCTGAAGGGAATATGCCCGAGAGGCAATAATAAAGTGGTTATTATCGTATTCCTTATTTATGATAAATGTTTATTTTGCATGCTATAATTGTATTAATACGGAAACGTTAATACATGTGTGTTTAATAAACAAAAAGGAAGTTCCTAGTTATGCCTCTCTTATAAACTAGCTCGTTGATTAACATGATGATCAAAGTTTCCTGATCATGAACATTGGATGTTGTTAATAACGAGGTCACAACATTAGTGTAATGATGTGATGAACATTCATCCGAAGTATAGCATTACGATCAAAGTCATTGAGTTTATATTGCTATAACAACTTAAGAAGTGATCCTAATCCTTAGACCATGAGATCATGTCAATCACTAACACCGGAAGAGTTTCTCGATGACATCAAACGTCACACCGTAACTGGGTGATTATAAAGATGGCTTCAGAACTACTAAAGTGTTATGTTGAGACCCATGGATCGAGAGTGGAATTTGTTCATCCCGATGACGGTTAGATATGCTCTGGGCCCTCTCGGTGATATCACATTGATTAGCTTGCAAGCAAGTGATTTGATCACTAGAATGTTATATCACGGGAATGAGAAAAGAGTGCATGTCGGTAACGAGATCAAACTAGGTATGGAGATACCAATGATCGAATCTCGGACATGTAATATATCGTGAAACAAAGGGATTAAGATACTAGCATAAAAGGTTCACACGATCACAGAAGTCATCGTTGAATGTGTGGGAGTCGGTATGGATCTCCAGGTCCCGCTACTGATTATTGATCGGAGAAGGGTCTCGATCATGTCCGCATTATTCGCGAACCGTAGGGTGACACACTTAAGGGATACCGACACCATTCGGAGCAAATGATATGCCAGAAAAAGAAAAGGAAAGCGCAGGAATTTATTTCACTAGACACCGGAACTGTTTCGGTTGAAATTGCTGAAACTGGTTCTGCATGTGAAATTGAAATGTTGTAAGGGGTTTTATGTGAATGTTTGTTAATTAAAGTAATTAATAAAATTCTGAATAAATAAATAAAAGAGTTTTATTTAAATGAGAGCTTGCATTAAATTTGGTGGAAATTTAATGCATGTGAGTGGATTTTTGAGTGGAGGCTTTTTAATGGGAGTGGAGGCTTTTCATTTTGAGTGGGAGCTCCACCCACATGAATGTGGAAGAAGTGGGGGCAGCCCCCATGGCTGGGCGCCATGCCCCTTGGGTGCCCCCCTCTCTCCTATAAAAGACCCCCCTCTCCTCCTCTCAAAGCACACCTCCTCGCGAAGGATCTCTCTCCCCCCTTTAGAATTCCCCCATGGTCTCAGATCAGCGAGATACATGTTCCCGGTGGCTTTTTCTGGAAGGATTTGTTGCTTCCGCTGCTTCGCTGAAGCGAGGGCGCGGAGGTTGTCGGGGTACCCGTATGTGTGTGCGATCACGGATGCACCACTGCTTTGAGGTGCTGGACTTGATCATGCTGGACCGGCTGGACCAGACGGACTTCATCACGATCTTGACATCGGCAAGCGTTCGTCTACATCATCCACGAGTACAACCTCGTTAACGCTATTCGGTCTTCGAGGGTATGTATTCTATGGATGTATATCCACCTGTTGCTTGTATCTAGTAGATAGATCTTGGTACTTAGATGTTCCCATCGTAGGAAAATTTTTGTTTTCTATGCTGCGAACCCTACAGTGGTATCAGAGCCGGATCTATGCGTAGATACTTTGCACGGGTAGTACACATATGAATATGTGGGCGATGATGATCATTTTATTGCTTCTTAGTTGTACTTTGGATATTGGTGGCATAGTGGGATGAAGCGGCCCGGACAAACTTTACATGTCCTCGCACATGAGACCTGTTCCACGCTTGACATGCAACTAGTTTGCATAAGTGGCTAGCGGGTGTCTGTCTCTCCTACTATAGTCAATATCTAATTTGCAACGAGTTGTCAACAATTTGGTTATCCTCGTTGTGGTTCATGTTCGTAGGTAAGAACGGTTCTATCTTCGAAATCCCTAAACCACGTAAAACTTGCAATGGATAAATTAGAGGCGTCTAGTTTAGATTGTTGCTGGGCTAGTGTTATGATATGGTGATGTTGTAAGTAGAAGTATGAGATGATACTCTTACAACACACATAGCGTGTAAGTTCCATAGACCTTGGTCTTACACATAAAGGTATGATAGAGATCATACCACGGTGCACATGATGGAGATCATATGCGGGAACCATATCATTTCACTTATTAACATGAGATGTTTGATTGCATCTTATATTGCTATTTTAGCGTTTTATTAGCATAATAAGATGATCCCTCATTTAAATATCAAGATAAGAATGTGTTCTTCCTTAAGTATGCACCAACAATGTTTCGTCGCTTCAAGGCATCACGTGATGATCGGGTGTACTTGAATCCACGAGCATATCTCGGGTGTAAGACATCTACACACGTGAATACTAAGGTTCTTACTTGGCGAGCCTATCATGTACAGACATGGCCTCGGAACATAGACCGAAAGGTTAAGCATGAGTCATATAGTAGATATGATCCCTATTTGATGCTCGCCTTTGAAGCTACACCGACTCACGTGATGATCGGACTTGCTGTAGTGGATTTGGTTCATGTAATCACCAAAAAGGCACGAGGGATGTCGTTTTGAGTGGGAGTTCATTTCTAATTTGGATTAGTAGAACTCAATTTATCATAAATTAAATCAAAGTGAATTTGCATAATTTGTTGTAGTCATTGGCATTCATTCACCACCTTATGCATAGTTGTAATTGAGATAATAGAACTATATAATTCTAGATATATACTTTACGAACTGGTATCGTATTGTGTTGAGTGTCAATCTAAAGTTTAAAGTCCTATTGCAAACTTTCAGCAAAATTCTATTTACTCCGTGAAATTTAATAATTGGTATTAAATCGAGAGTAACAATTCCAGTGTTAGTATCTTAAGTATCATGTTTGCCTCCATGATTCTTGATTGTTTTAATATCAAGTTTATCTAGGAGCTGAAAGAATTGTTTCAGAAACCATCATGTGTGGCAGATATAACGATATCTGAAACAATGTTTTGGTTGCAATATGATAGAGTATAATATGTGTTCTCATATAGGATGAGAATTTACAAAGGTTGGAGATGCTAGACATCCTAATCATCTAAAAGGGTTTTGGAAAGCAACATTATACTCACGATTCTCCTTATAAGCTACATTAGCTTGATCATGAAAGTCGTCATGATAAGGATGAATAGAAGATGTATGTAAAAATGTTTACTACACTAAAAGATTACTAAATAATGGATTTTAAAAGAATACCGATCATTTTGATGATGGTGATCTACTTCAAAGTGCAAGTCCAAAGGTATTATTATTTGAATATACACGCTTTGGACTATGTGTCATGTATATGGCGCCACTTTTGATGTTGATAGATTCTTTTAAAAAGGAAAAGGAAATGCTGAAAGAGAATCTATAAAATATATTTGGCAGAAAAGAAAAGATTGGAAATATCCAATTTAGGTATATAGATGATATACATGTTATGGTTGTATTCTTTGCTTGTTAAATAATGTGGTTCTTGGGTATTGGATACCGAATTGGTTGGTATGAAATTTCATACGGAACGACGCAATTCATGAACCACAATGGCCTAAGTAACTAGCAAGAGAATATGTGATGATGTTCATCGAAAACAAACAAACCGTTGTTTGTATTTCTCGTTGACATCAAAGCTTGACTTCAAGATTTGTTTTAATAATTGTTATTTAAATCAGGTATTATGAGAACAAAGGTTGTTCAAATAATTACCATATTCCATATTAGATGGATGATTTACAAATCTAATTGGAGAGATCACATCCATAAAACCTAATGCTAAAATGTCGCAAGACAAATGATTGAAAGATCACTTACGAAGTGACATCGCCGTTTAAATTATATTGGAAAGAAAACATGAAGAATCTCCATATTCATGGATTTTTGGAGTCTTTGATTTGATCAAGTGACGCTTGTGAGACTTTCCTCGGGATAATTAAAAACTTCGTTCAAAGGACAAAGAAGAACGAACGACTAAAATATTGGAATTTATACATATCGATGTATGTAGCCCATTATTTATAGTCGTAAGCGATGGGTTTCAACTTCATATACTTTCTCCGGAAATTTGAGTGAATGTTCACTTAATGAGAATGAAGTATGAAATATTTGAAAATGTTTCAAAGACTTTCAAGATGAAGTGGAAAATCATTGTAACAAGAAAATAAATGGTTTATGATTTTATCATAAGGGATTTATTTGAGTTACAAGTGTAACAAAAAAATAAATGAATTATGATTTTATCATAAAGGGATTTATTTGAGTTACAAGTTTAGCAAAACACCTAGATTTACATCTCCTGAAACACCATAGGAATATGGAGTGTTTGAGATTTGTAAGGAAACCTTGTTTGACATGGTTGGATCAAAGGTGTTATTTATAAAACTGCCATTATGTTTTAAAAGATTAAAACTTTAGAGACTACCGCTTTTACACTGAAAAGAGCTCCATCTTGATCCGTTGAAATGACACCATATGAGTTATGGTTTGGGGTAAAACCCAAGTTGTCCTTTCTTAAATTTTGGTATGCTAAACATAAGTAAGATGCTTACAACCAAAGTCGGATGAGCATGTATTTGTAGGTTATTTCGAATAACAATTGGTTATTCCTCCATAACACCGAGGACAAAAGGGTTTGTCGCTTGAAATGTGAAGTTTCTTGAAAAAGGAATTTTTCGCAAAAGTTAAGTGGGAGGACAATAGAACTTTGATAAGGTTAACGAACCTTAGCTAAATGTGCTGAGTTGCGCAGCACCGGGAATCATTCTGGAGGCTGCCATAATGCTCATAGATTATGTGCCTCAAAGGTTGTGGTCACGGAGATCTGAGTTCTTATTGAACCAAGTCGGTCGGATAAACAATCAAATGTTGAGATTTGAGAGTAAATCATTATTGTTTGACAATGATGAATCGACCACATACAAAGAAGCGATGATGGGCCCTGACTCCGTCAAATGGATTGAAGCCATAAAATCCGTGATAAGTCCATACACGATAAATCAAGTTTTGAACTTGGAAGACCCTCCGGAAAGGTGTAAAAACCTATCAGTCGTATTTGGATCTATAAAGAAACAGACATGGATGTTTCACATCTATGAAATAGTCGACATGTCGTAAAGTATTTTATGACAATGTTCAAGGAGTTGACTATGACAAGATTTGATATTTCATAGCGATATTTAGTCTGGACGGATTAAAGTAGCAACCACTACATATAATTTGGTATATGGTAGATGAATAAACAAAACAAAGTTCTTCTAATATAATGGTTAACTAGGACGTGTACATGACACGGTCCAAAGGGTTTTGTTAAATTCAAAGGATGCTAAAAGGGCATGCAAACTTCAATGGTTGAAGTAAGCATCGCGGAGTTGGAATCTTCACCATGATGAAAAAGGAGTTTTTCATCAGGAGACGATGAAGATGCTTGCATTTGCAAGAAATTAAGTGGGAGCGCTGAGACACATTTCTAATACATTATGTGGATGACATCTTGTTGATTAGAAATGATGTATATTTTATTGACAATGGTTAAGAATTTCATTTCGATGAAAGACTTAGGCAAAACCCAAATATTTAGCATGAATGTCTATAGTGGATAGACTGTGATGCTAATATGGTTGTGCCAAACGTACATATATGAGATATTGAAGGAGTTCAATATAGAAACAACAAGAAATGGTTCTTGTCGCATGGAAAAGAATTGAATCAAGATTCAAGTGTAACGACACTTGATAAGTGAAACAAGATTCAAGTGCTTTGACACTTGATGAGTGAAATCACGAGAATGTTTTGATCAATCATACCATGATATGTACACATCCAGATACGTCCTATGTTCTAAGTGTTATGAGCATATACCAGAATGAATCATAAAATGATCACTGGACTATAGTAAGGATATTCTTATGATCTTTTGGAAGAACTGAGAATATATTTGTGTAGAGGTGACAAACAATTACAAATAGTTCATTGTAAAGCGTTACATTGATACTAGTTTTATCACAAGATACAAATTAAGTTTATCTCAATTTAAACTATGAGTGGCACAATGAAATGGAAAGAAAGTTTCCATGATGGATTTGGATGAAATCCATAGTTAAGACATTGTGACGAATACTACAAAAAAATGGGCTAAGTATATGATGCTATAGTAACAGCAAAGGAGGGAATTTGTGTCAAGTAGTTTGTCACCAAACTAAGGTGTGGTTCGCAACGGGCTAACACTAAAGATATATTGTATGACAATAGTATCTACGTGTTTTAAACCCCAAGGAACTAAAGGTCTCACCGAAAGACCAAATTTATACAATGCCATCTCATTGGAGAATGAGTGATGCGTGAAGACGCAAAGACATGCAAATACACACGGACCTGAAAGTGTCAGGTACGTAGATTATGTTAACCACTTGCAGTTGCGTATTTGGAACACCAGAAAGCCATAGGTGTTCAATACACAAAGTTTTCAAACTATATTATTGTCTCTAGTGCAAGTGGGAGACTGAAGGGAATATGCCCGAGAGGCAATAATAAAGTGGTTATTATCGTATTCCTTATTTATGATAAATGTTTATTTTGCATGCTATAATTGTATTAATATGGAAACGTTAATACATGTGTGTTTAATAAAAAAAAGGAAGTTCCTAGTTATGCCTCTCTTATAAACTAGCTCGTTGATTAACATGATGATCAAAGTTTCCTGATCATGAATATTGGATGTTGTTAATAACGAGGTCACAACATTAGTGTAATGATGTGATGAACATTCATCCGAAGTATAGCATTACGATCAAAGTCATTGAGTTTATATTGCTATAACAACTTACGAAGTGATCCTAATCCTTAGACCATGAGATCATGTCAATCACTAACACCGGAAGAGTTTCTCGATGACATCAAACGTCACACCGTAACTGGGTGATTATAAAGATGGCTTCAGAACTACTAAAGTGTTATGTCGAGACCCATGGATCGAGAGTGGAATTTGTTCATCCCGATGACGGTTAGATATGCTCTAGGCCCTCTCGATGATATCACATTGATTAGCTTGCAAGCAAGTGATTTGATCACTAGAATGTTATATCACGGGAACGAGAAAAGAGTGCATGTCGGTAACGAGATCAAACTAGGTATGGAGATAACGATGATCGAATCTCGGACATGTAATATATCGTGAAACAAAGGGATTAAGATACTAGCGTAAAAGGTTCACACGATCACAGAAGTCATCGTTGAATGTGTGGGAGTCAGTATGGATCTCCAGGTCCCGCTACTGATTATTGATCGGAGAAGGGTCTCGATCATGTCCGCATTATTCGCGAACCGTAGGGTGACACACTTAAGGGATACCGACACCATTCGGAGCAAATGATATGCCAGAAAAAGAAAAGGAAAGTGCAGGAATTTATTTCACTAGACACCGGAACTGTTTCGGTTGAAATTGCTGAAACTGGTTCTGCATGTGAAATTGAAATGTTGTAAGGGGTTTTATGTGAATGTTTGTTAATTAAAGTAATTAACAAAGTTCTGAATAAATAAATAAAAGAGTTTTATTTAAATGAGAGCTTGCATTAAATTTGGTGGAAATTTAATGCATGTGAGTGGATTTTTGAGTGGAGGCTTTTTAATGGGAGTGGAGGCTTTTCATTTTGAGTGGGAGCTCCATCCACATGAATGTGGAAGAGGTGGGGGCAGCCCCCATGGCTGGGCGCCATGCCCCTTGGGTGCCCCCCTCTCTCCCATAAAAGGCCCCCCTCTCCTCCTCTCAAAGCACACCTCCTCGCGAAGGATCTCTCTCCCCCTGTAGAATTCCCCCATGGTCTCGGATCAGCGAGATACATGTTCCCGGTGGCTTTTTCTGGAAGGATTTGTTGCTTCCGCTACTTCGCTGGAGCGAGGGCGCGGAGGTTGTCGGGGTACCCGTACGTGTGTGCGATCACGGATGCACCACTGCTTTGAGGTGCTGGACTTGATCATGCTGGACCGGCTGGACCAGACGGACTTCATCACGATCTTGAGATCGGCAAGCGTTCGTCTACATCATCCACGAGTACAACCTCGTTAACGCTATTCGGTCTTCGAGGGTATGTATTCTATGGATGTATATCCACCCGTTTCTTGTATCTAGTAGATAGATCTTGGTACTTAGATGTTCCCATCGTAGGAAATTTTTTGTTTTCTATGCTGCGAACCCTACAAAATCTAACATAACTGTAGAAGTGACATTAAATAGGGATTATATGGAACCATAGGGTAGTATAGTTGTTCATGCATATGCATGATCTTAATACTAAGCAAGCACCTAGCACACTATTCATGGATTACTCATATGCGCAACCAATCATGAGGCACCATAAAAGCATTCACATGAACACAACACAATGCATAAATAAGTATTACACACTTGCATCAAACCATTGATATAATCACAATAACATTCAATAACAAAATCAACTAAGAACTTAAATATAAAGATATATAGTAAATAAACCCGAAGCTTTGTCAGTTAACCACTGATAGGGAAATGATCAATAAACAAGTAAATAACCTCACTAATACTTCCAGAGCACCAGTGAACACCTAAACACTAAACAACAACAACTACACTAAAACAAGAAAAAAACATCTAACAAAACTAAGTATAAATCTTAACTGAACAACTTACAAATTAATCTTCGGTAACATGAAGGCCTAAACTATTATAACCAAATGGATGATTAACATACAGGGCAAGTCTAAGAAGTAAACTCAACTACTAAGAAACCTAAATAGCTAGTTAAGAAAGATCAACCATGAAGAAAAACATACTAACTAAGAACCCCAGTTCCTAAATTTAAGCATAGTAACCTAATAGAATGAGAGAGAGTAGTAGATTCAAAGAGAGAGAGAGAGAGAGAGAGTACATGAGGGACAGGATCATCTTCAGAATGTGGGAGCCCAACTCACCACTAAGTCAAGGAAGAATGTGAGAATGGAGTTAATGGCGGCACAGAGAGTACCCTAGGGAGGGCATATCCATCTACGTCAGTGCATGACAGCAAGTGAGAGGAGGGGAGTCACTAATATCAGAGCTAACACATGCGCAACGCCGGAGCTTGATGGCGCCGCCATTCCAAAACCTAGGGTTAGGGTTAGGATTGGGCATCGCTAGAGAGGGGCTCGAGATGAGAATAGAGTTGGATAGGAACAGAGGGTATCAAGTTAGGAGGCGATTGATTGGAGGTGTGGTGGCAGAGACGGCCGGAGCCGCCGAGGCGATGTCAGCGGCGACGCAGTCATGGGAGAGAGTGAGCAAGTGAGGAAGGCAAGAGAGATGAGCTGGTCGGGTCTGGAATATATGGATCCGGTCTAGCCATTTAGATGGTTGGGCTGAACTATGGGCCCATGGGACATTTTGGTCATTTCCAAAATGAGGAAATATTAAAATAATTATTTCTCTCTAATATTTAGTTAGAACAATAAAATAAAATTACCTACAAGTAGAAATTTGAGTTTAAAATACAAAACATATATTTGCTAGATTTTTCAAAAATTACTCGAATGAAAATTTCAAGATATATATTAAATCACTTAAAAGAAATAGTTAGATATTCCTAAATAGTTTTATACAACAAAGATTCATAAATAAAACCAAAATAATATTTTAAAGAAATATTCTTGAATATGAAAATTCTAAGACGAGATTCAACTAAATCCAAAATGAAAATACATCAACAATAAATAAAAACAAATAAAATTAAAGAGGAAAATTTGGTAATTTAATGTAAATCAAGAAAAGGTCCAAAATCAAAGGGATGGAATAACAACAAACCTAAATAAAGCATATAATATACGCATATTGCATGAATTTGGATTCTTAAACATTGTCCTAACCAAACAATGATGGATTTTCAGAACCCAACGGTCTAGGGTCAAGTATAACTTTTTGAATTGCATTATCTTGCAGTTATCAGGCAAGTTCAATATTGCATAATCCTTGCATGTCCATTGAAATATTTTCCAAAACTACTATCACTTGTATTTAAAATAAAAAATATTGTTTTAAGAATGGAATGAATTATGAAATGGTGGATGATGGAATAATTGTTGAAATACATGACGGGAAATCATGTGGGTGGATATTCCATTGTACCGAGAAAGTAACCTAGGACTAACAACAAAGATAGTCCCTTATTCTTGCACCGTATAGACAATGCTGGCCACATATCTTGTTATAGTGTGAGCATGTTAGAAGTACCTTCTTATTTTCGTATGTCCTCGTATGCTAAGTTGGGATGTAATCCAAAGAGAAAATCAACGGAAGGGAGCCCGTAATATCCACATCATGTGCTGCAGGATGACGACTTAAACATATTAGAAGGAATGGTGATTGAATATAGGTCTCTCGATCGAAACTCATTATAAAGGGTAGACAACGATGTCATGGAGACGGACTTGGCATAACTTGGATATATACTTGATGCGGGCCATACCTAAGGAAGTGTGCATGATAGCAATAAGACTAAGGGTGTTTATAGAAAAAGTAACACACCTCTCGCAGAGTGTATAAAACGTGGCATGTTACTTCCTATCTTGGGAAAGGATTACGAAAGCAACGTGAAAATAAACTCCATAAATTTCTAACAACCCATGAAAACTAACAAACTTAGTTTTTTCAAAAATAGAACTTACATTTTCAACAAACCATTTTCAAAAATTGCACAAGCCTATGATTCTTATCCACGGTTGTAGCTAGAGCATCAAACAACCACTCTAGAACTATCTGAGTATGCTAGTCCTCAATCATACCTACTTAACCCTTGCTTAGGTTGTGAGTGAACAAGGAGGCCGATCAAGGAGGGAGACTTCAACAACATGGTATCAAAGTTTTCAGAAGACTTTAGAGATGTAGATATAGGTACAAATAAAACAATCATAAGCATAGTTTTAAAAACCGGACCGGTGAGGTCCTCGGTTCGCGGTTTACTAGTTGGACCGCTGGTTCAAACCGGTTCGGTGCTGGTTTATTAAGGGAAAAATATGGATGAAAAGTACTAATATGTTAGAAAATAGAAACATATTTAGAGTATACATCAAGTAATTTGATACAAACACTGTTCTATCTAGTTGTCTAGCCCATTGAAATATTTGTTAGCGATCGTAGCGCCATATTTTATTTCGTGGACGGTTTTCTAATGGTCGGACCGCCGACTGGTTTTCCACTAAACCGCTGGTTTAACCGCTTTTTGTTTGGTTTTTCCTGATTCGTTAGCTAGACGGTCTAGTGCGCTTAAAAAGCCGATGAGGCCTCTTGTTCCGTTTTTTTATTTAACCAGTGAACAAGTCCGGTTTTTAAAACTATGATCATAGGTAGATGTGCTCACAATAGAGTAGGTTACTAAGTAAGTTGCAAGCTCCGATGGTAGTAAACTTAGTAGTACTATTGATTTGGAAGTCATTTTATTTAGATTTAAATCGCCATGTGAATCCTTGTTGGATGGAGAAGGATCTCGAAGCTTTTATACACTTTTAGACCTTTAATAATAAATATATAAGAAGTTAGACTCTTAATGTTTCTATTGTATCCTTCTGAGGGATGTAATATTTACGAAAGAGGACTTTCGCGAATGTTATATCAACGACTTGTACACTACAACATGCAGTGGTGTACCGAGTCGTTGTAATAATAATAAACATATAAAAGTTATATGGAAAATAGTGGGATACTCACCCGATCAGCTGTGCATGTCTGAAACGCCATAGGATAAAAAGACGAGAGCACAATATAATTAACGGATGTGATATAAACCTATTAGAGAAACTAATATCCGTTGTATCGGGAGCATAAGGTTAATTTATTAAGTAAATGATGCATATCATCCACACACATAAATTCTTCTCACGGTGTCATCCATGCCATCCACATATATGAGTTCTTTCTACGGTATTACCCATCCACACACAAATGTTTTTTCCATCTAGCTTCGAAACTTACCACAACAATATGCATTTTTCTACATATCACACATGATAGAACACACAACCAAGGACATGCGTCATATCACGCATGCTATAGGTCACAGAGCCAAGAACATGCGTCTTCACATGAACCAAGAACATGGGCTTTTCTACAAAATGAAATAGGGCGTCCTCTCGCCAAGTCGGCACAGGTTCATTGAGGCGTCAAGAATGTATCAACTTATTGGGTGTTTTCATATATGCGATTTTCTACCCACATGCATCAATTCGGGATTTTTTCCGTGTTTTCCGTGTTTTTTATGTTTATGTTATTAATCTTAGCAGATACCGAATCACATACTGCAAATTCGAAAAAAAAAACAGTTTGGCGCCAAATCGAGGGAACAAAGGATAGAAAGAGCGGAAAAAATAACGAGGCCAATTGGCCAGACAATCCACAAATAAATGTAGTTGGTATCGAGTATAGCATCCTCTGGAAATCATAAAACAGGTGATTGTGGTGCACATATCAAAAACCACGACGAGGTGACGAACTGATGATGGTTTCTAAGACACAAAGGAAAACGACAACAATGTGAGGATGGTGGCTAATGCACAAGTGAAAGGACAAAGGTCATCTCCGTCGGCCTATTCTTGGCAGAACTTGACGGATGATAATAGGACGTCGTTAGCAGAATAATACCAGTAACCGACGATGCGGATATTGCGGGATCATATGGTGGCTATATTGAATGATAGTGCATGCGTGCGCAGATAGCATGGTGGGTAGAAAATCCGCGTCGAAAGTTATATACCCGCAATATTTATATTATACCACTCTAAAAGATGTAATATTTGCGAATTGGTAATTCGTAGTTATTGTGTCAATGACTTACTATAACATGCACTAGTATGTTGCTTCAACTCTTTCCTTTTTCTTACACCGGATACACTAGATCTTCTTGTACGCATGGCAACTTATCTACTTCCTCTGTTTTAAAATATTACTTCCTCTGTTTTAAAATATAAGATGTTTTAGCTTGTGAAACGAATGTATCTAAAACCTAAAACATCTTATATTTTTAAAGGGAAAGAGTATGTCTTACGAATCTAAAGTGACTCACGTGGCCCGTGAAAAGAAATAAGCCGACTGCCTGTCATGCAATAATTTATAACGCAATGAATTTCTATGATACAATTACATTTGGTGTAGTTACACCTATTATATTGAGAAGGATTTATGCAACATAAGAACTGAAATTCCCGCTGCCACGTCGGTTCTAGCCCGTGAGAACCCGCGGTCCACAAGGGTTTCCGCTGCCACGTCCACAGTCAGTGGGCCTCACAACCCGGCGGTGCAGTGTCTGTCTCCCTCCAAACGCCTCTTACCAAGAGCATTGTCGCCCACAACAGCGAACGCGTGGCTTAGGGAACGGCGCGCAACTCAGAGAAAGAGAGGACGCGTGAACTCTCCGCAGCAGGAAATCCCATGCCACGGGCCCTGCCTCCCCGGGAGAGCCATGTTCCGTCGCAATGGAGTCGCGTGTCCTCTCTCTCGTCCATCCGGCGGCCAAAAAGAATCGGAGCGACGTGGATAGTAGAATTAGTCGAAATTTTATGCACTATTATTTTCTCTAAAAATACAATTGCACTCCTGGTATTACACCTATTACATTGAGAAGGATCTATGCAACACAAGAACTGAAATTTCTCTAGTAATGGTTTGTGTTACTATATATCAAATGCCACGGACCATACAAAGTGTTTCTTATTACCAATCGAGATATTATAGCTTATCGCAGGTCACCATGAGTAGGCTGGGTGATTGTCATGGTCTTCACACGCTAGCAGAGCTCTTACAGTTTCATTCATCGTAGGCCTGCTGTTCCTTTCTTCAAGACAAGATAAAGCCAACTTCGCCATTACCGTCACTTGCTCGGGATTAAAATGACAATTCAATCTTGTATCAACTAGTATATCTTTGACGTCTCCACTCTCCAGCAATTCTTTCACTGCATGCACAAACTGTGTAAGCTGTACTTCTTTACCATCCACTGCTATCCCACTTGAGATCCTACTTCCAGTAACTAACTCGAGAAGGACAACACCATAACTGTATGCGTCGACCTTTGCGTTGATTGGCAAATTCAGCGCCCACTCTGGTGCCATGTAGCCCATTGTTCCTCTCATGTGGGCGAGGTTGAAACTGGAGCTGTCTCTCTTTGAGAGTTTGGCTAGTCCGAAGTCTGCTATCTTGGCTTCAAAGTCTCGGCTCAGGAGTATGTTCTCTGGCTTTATATCACAATGGATTACCCACTCAAGGCACTCATGATGGAGGTACGCCAAGCCTCTTGCAGTTCCCAATGCTATTTTGAATCGTTGGCTCCAAGAAAGTAATCTCTCAGTACTTACATCACCAAATATGAACTTGTCGAGCGATTCATTCTCGACATACTCATACACCAGTAGCTTGTGTTGACCCTCAGAGCAAAACCCCCACATTCTCACTAAATTCATATGGTTGATCCTTCCGATTATGTTCATTTCTGCCCAGAATTCCTCCTCACTATGTGAAATGTTTGTTAGCTTCTTCACCGCAACTACTCTCTTATCTTCAAATACTCCTCTGTAAACAATTCCAGAGGCCCCTCTTCCAATCTCTTCCTTAAACTTTCCAGTAGCTTCCCTTAATTCTCGGTAGGTGAACATCCTGAATTGGCTCATCACCATCCTGTAGCCTGCTTCCATTGACTTGGGTATGTTTTGCTTGCTGTAAAGAAATGACCAGCTTGTACCTATAAAGAGCAACACTATGGCTCCCAGTATTGCTGCAAATACATAGTAAGTTGTATAACTTTTGTTGCCATCATCCATTCCATACATACTTGCAGAGCCTTGTACAACCACAGGAATACCTGGATTACATGTGAGACCAGACTGTTTGGAGGTCTCCATATTCTTGGGTACTTTGATATAGTTATCTCCAAGAAAATCTGAGGATCTATAACAATTGAAGAGTAAAGCTTTGGTGTAGCAAAATCCTGTTCCTGTCTTGTACGTGAATGCTAAGCAGGAACAGCTATCCAAGCATGTTTTTTCACAGTCTGCAAATGTGATTGATTGGTTGTAGGTCAGATCAAAGCCATAACAGTCACTATGAGGGACCTTGATGAAGTCAAACTGTTCTGTTTTACTGCAGCTTTTGTTGAATTGTGGCTGGCAACCTTTGTTCCGGTTTTGTGGATCAGTCATCTCATATCCTGGGGCACATGAACACCTGAGGCTTGGCGAGTACTCACACATCCCATTTTGTCCGCATATCCCGTGCACATCGCACATAACTGCTATGGCCTCCCATGATACTATCCAGCTCCCAGTCGACGCATTCAGACTGTACATTCTGAGGTTTCCATCATAACCAATTGTCAGCCTTCTCTTAACTCTAGTGCCCCAATCAGAAGCCTTGAAATTCAGTCCATCACTTGAGAGGAAAAATCCTTCAGTGTCGAGGACTGCAACCCTGGAGCTGTTGTAGGTAGTCCGTCCATTATCAAACGCTGTGTGGTCTGGATTCGGCCAATAGATACTTGATATATTTGGACCACCATACATAAGGCGTAGCACATTGTCGTTGTCGAAATAGAGGCTGTAATAACTGGAGACCAGCCTTGTACCTTTTGTGAGAGGCTGTAAAGGCAGCAGTGTATCTGTCGGTGAAGAGAAGCTTTCCCACAAAATTGTGCCTGTGAGTCTCTGACGATGAGGTTGCCGGTGTCGAGAAGGGAAACCACCGTGCCCTCACCGGATCTTGTCCCGGTGTCCCAAGTCACCGTGCCATTGACATCAGTGAGGGCCAAGTTTCCGTTATGGTTCAACGACACCTTGGAACCATGGCCGTTCACCGGCGACTTGGGGTTTGCAGACCATACAACAGTCTTTTCCATGGTGGCGGTGAACCAGATAGAGAAGGAGAATGCATTCCCTCCAGCTTCATAGAAGCCACAAGAAAATTCATTATGTGGTGAGGTAAGGAAGGTATTGCTATCCTCTTCTACTGATAAGGATGAGCCAGTGCTTAGCGTCGACTGCGCCGAAGCATATGAGCATGGCACTGCCAGAACGGCGAGCAATGGAAGGATGATTAGGAAGAAGAAGAATGTGCCCATTTTTCTTGGTGTTCAGGGAGTTGTATGGTCGAAGCCTCGAAGGTACTTTCTTCCATTTATGCTTGCTCTTTTCCTCATCTCTCC